>CM028340.1:42137845-43435345 GCA_016647705.1 Eucommia ulmoides
GTTTACGCCCGCAAGCTTGGCGAGATTTAGCATTGATCAGCCCAAGCTTTCAACAGGATGCTCCACCGGCTCATGTACTTAGGGGGCATGGAAGAACGTTGCTAATGGTAGCGAAGGACAAGTGAGCCATATCGGATCCTCTTAGATGTGATCATCTAGGATCGATGGTGGCATCACATTTTGTATCTCCAATAGTAACGAATCACAATCATCAATCTATGCTTAAGTTCCCATCTCATTTCAGTAAGCATAGTTGAACTCTCCCAAGCTCATTCTGCTCGTTTTTGGCTCTTCACAGTGGCTTTCACTGAATGTGGCTTGTGAATCTCCTAATGCCATCGCGTCTGACTTGGCCTGAATGAAGTAGATTAGCTGACCAATTTACGTCACAAGAGATATTACAGTCGCATCAATTTCAGTACAAATCGTCTTAATGTTATTGAGACGATCCTTGTGCTCATTTAGCCAGTCATTTGTCTCCCTCAAAAACGCTTGAGTTTCCCCAATAAAATTAGCGAATATTTCCTCCAGGGTAGGGGAAGACTCAACATATTGGTCCGAGGTGTCAATCCATGGTGCTATAGAATTGAAACTCTGATAATCAAAGGCCGCCATATTTTCCAACAACCAATGGGCTTCATTCGCGGTTAGTTGGGTGAAAGAGGTGGTATCGTTTTCTCTTTTAACCCACGTTCTGGTTGCGGCTTATAACTCATCGAGGAGTTCAGTAGTTGACACTCCCTCGGAAAATGATGGTTTTGAAACCAGAGTAGCAAATCCTTGTAATGATCCCAAGCACAGTAAAATGGCTCGGAATTCCCTTTGAAAGAAACGCAAAAGTACCTATCGATCTAACATCTTTAAGCATCCTACAGCAAAACAAAAACAAAAACTACAAAGAAAAATTTATAAACAAAAGAAATACCTAAAGTAAAATCGGGTCATTTACTCACAATATCTATAACAATCAAAAAACCAATCACCGGCAACCACACCAAAAACTTGGTAGCACGTAAATGCGTCGATACTTTTACCTCAAGTGTATGGATCAAGTTTTAGTATAGATAGGAAGAGTAAGGGTATCGTGTCCATAGGGATTGGTTGAGATTATTATCGACTACCGTGATTATCATAAACCAATTTTATCTTGGAGAAAATAATGTGTTTATAATTAATAAATACTAATACTAAAATACTAATTAAACTATACTAATACTAATATGAGATGTTTTAGGGAAAATATTTCCTAGGCATTAACTTTGTTTATAAAAATGTGTTTGGTCTCGTTTTAGTTTACGTTAACAGGGTTCAACCTATCCGACAATCTCAGTTGGTAAACTCACTCGCCACCTCTCCCGAGTGTAAGACGAGTGAATACGTGACTTCGCGTCAACGGAGAAATCCCCCTCAACGTCTTAACGATACTAGGTCATATGAGTCTCGCCCCAACGTCATTGATTGCACACTTTCTATCTCCCTCCCGGATTATTGGATCGTCGCGTTGTGTTTAACCTTGTCCTAATCCGGAGTTACCTCTCCCGAGTGTCAAACCCCGTATTCTCAATATATCTATCTAAGCATATAATACTATACGATAAACACAATCGAAATGGTGAAGAACAACCATTAACGAAACAAAAACTCAAACAAATAACATTTTCATAAATATAATATTAATCCCTACACAAAAACTCGTTTAGCTCATGGCCATAGCCGTTTATACAATGAAAATAGAGCTAAACATGCTCAACTAACTACTGAAGTTAAGAAAATAAATAATAAATGGGGCAGTGGGCTGTCTTTTAGAATATTGCCCTCGTACTTGTTTTTCCACCGTTCGTCCACCGTTCTTGATTTGATATGATCGTTTATGATCCGTTATCAGCCTCTTTTACCCCACACCCTTGATTTATACCAAAAATAATAAAAATATATTAAAATATATAAAAAAAACTATAAAAATACTCTAAAACTAACAAAACTGATTTGGGAATAAATAGATAAATCACACCTATCAGCGACCAAGAGACCCTAACAGTACGGTGGATAGCAACCCGACTGGTGAAATGTCAAGAATTCCCTGGCCGGATGTTCGGACTTCAGTCTCTATCTCGGCATTCTCCATGGCAGAGTTGAGCAGCCCTCCTACCCATATCAGATGGAGATGTACAACCCTCTAGCCTATCTCCTTAATGACATTCCGATCGCCTGAGTCACATCACAACTCTTGGCATCTTAAATGATTCTCCTCAATGGTATTCTAACCCCTCAAGTCATGGATGGTTCTCCAAATCCTCATCCCGACTCTAGCGTCGTGGATAAATCTCCTCAACGGCGTTCCGATCCCCTAAGTAGTATCACGACTCTCGACATCGTGAATTTATTCTCCTCAACGGTATTCCAATACCTTGAGTCATGGATGGTTCTCCAAATTTTCATCCCGACTCCGGTGTCGTGGATGAATCTCCCCAACGGTATTCCAATCCTCATCTCGACTCTACCGTTATGAATTATTATTCTCAACGGTTTCCCGACGCCCAACGTCGAGGATAATCACCACAAAGAAATGGTATCTCAATGCCCAACGTCGAGGATAATATCCACAAAGAAATGGTATCCCGACGCGCAATGTCGAGGGTAATCTCCATAAAGAAACCCATCCCGACGCACTGCATCAGGGGTGTAACCAGACCCTTTCCATGGGTCGATAGTTTGGAGCCTAGGTATTGAAAGCTATCATCTTCCGATGACATAACATCGATCGGGTCTGAAGTCCTATAGACAAGAATCCCACCCCTGACAGTAGAGCCAAGCTCAGGCAACATAAAGGGATGATACTCGTAGAAGGACAAAAATGACCTAGCAGGGCTCAGGTCTATCTCCGAGATGAGCTTAAACAATACACTGAGCAGAAGCTAAACTCCGTACTCAGACACCTTGCCAAGCTCAGACTTCTTCCCATCTTGGCATTTCTAGGATTGGGATGGGGTGAAGTTCTTCCAACAGGCAGAGGAATCAATACTACTCCCCAGTACCTCGTACCTCGCTACTAAGGAGTGGGGAGGCTACTGATGATTGTAAAAATGGTCACCCAACCGCAACCGATCGAAGACCGCTACATGTTCACGACTCTTCACCAAGATCAACTCCTACCAAGGATTAAGTGTGGAGATTCTACCGAGTAGAGGAACATCTACAGCCCATGCCAGCCATCTTAAAAGATAGCTAGCAGCACTTTCCAAGAAGAGAAGACGAGATGCCGTCGGGATGGGGAACCCTTCCTTATCTTGGAATTCTCCACAGTGGCACTGTCCATCTTAGAAATCAACTCCACAATCTCTTCAACAAAGCCCCCATTCTTGTCTCCACCTATTCGGGAAAGACAGGGCAATAAGCTCCGCACAACTCCCCTTCCCGTCTCCAGCTATCCGGGAAGGGCAGGAGTCAAATTCCCCATCTCAGGCGTAGCAGGAATGTGTCCTCCTCTAGCAGTTGGCTGGCTCATTTCCCCAAAATATTTACAACCATCATGAGTGCTTTCTTCCCCAACAATGGCTCTCTTCCCCCAACAACAAATATCACTAAATATCTTCCAACATGGGAAACATAAGAGCCCCTTGGCACCCTCTCATTGGCTACATGGGAAGATGGGGCATTAATGTGATTTGGTGAGGACACTAATCCTTGCTTAAGCCACTAATCAAATTTACTCCATGCAAAAATAAAGGAGAGCATACAATTGCTCAAAGGTAGACAAATTCACCTAAAAAAATATATAAAATTCACTCCAAACACACAATATTTTCTCCCTCTACATGATAACACTTTTATAAATCCTCCCCCCGTATGCTGATTCTTACGCCGGAGGGGTTTTTGGGGATACCCCCGGTTAAGTTACATGTGCAGGTAACAGGTTGCTACCTATCTCGGACTTTCTTCTTCCCGAATTAGAAAACATCTTAACTTTCCCCTTCCCAAAATAGCTCCTTCTTAAGCTCCTGTTCATTTTTCCTCAAGTCCCAAGGCATTTTAGTGCTCTCCTTCTCGATCCAGAAGGTCTTTGGGCTAATTCCAACTTAGGCTCGTCCTTTCCCGGTTAGGGACCTCTTCCTGGCCACGGACCTCTCTACGGACCAGAAGCTACATGGAACAAAGATCTCCATTCCAGGCCTTTCCAACTCCATCCAAGGCTAACCAGACAATACCGTTGGTATCGACCAAAATTTGACATCAACAACATTCATATAAAATTTTTGACAAAACCCCATTCATTTATGCAACATTCTAAAAGTATTTGTCACTTAATGATACTATCAAATATAACCAACACAAAAACAAGCCTAGAAAAAAAAAATAGTTTTCAACACTTATTTTCAAAATAAACAATATTTAAGTCCACTACCCGGGACACTGGAGCCCACCACCTAAGACTAATGAAACATACCTTGAGTATGGATTGTCAAACTAAATAATCTCTTGTACACCATTTATGAAACACTTATCTTTTTCTTCACCTTTTCCATCTACAATCTAAAATGAAATCAAATATTAATAATACATTAATGTATTAAATTATGTTCTATTTTGGAAAACTTATGTTTTGAAAAACAGAACAGTGTTTCTATTCTAGAAGAAAAACAAAACAACACCGCAATTTTGGAACAAAAACATAACAACATTTTTTTATTTTTTTTATATATAAAACTTAAGTTTACATGTAATAAAAAAAAATCACAAAGTAAAAATGTAAATAAATATATATGATGTACATATATATATAAATTACACAGTTTGGTTACACAGTTATTATCTCAAAATCAAACCCACTTCAATTTTCAATCATGAAACCAAAACAGTAATCAAAACTAATTGATTAGTTTCAAAACCAAAAAATTTTGTTCGGTTGATTCGGTTACTCTCTGGTTCGGGTTCAATTGTCATCCTTATTTGCTCATCACTCAATTCTCCCTCTTAATGTTGGGGATATTGACCTTTTTATGTAAGTTTAGCCGATAGTGTAAAAAATATACCTAAAAACTGGAGAAAAATGTGAAGTTTAAGGTTGTTCTTTAGGAGTTGTTCTTCTAAAATCTATAGACGGTTGCTTCATCCAATTGATGTCAAAACGCAAAAACTGGACGCCTAAGACTTAATTAAATGCATACATGTATAATGTTGGGATCTGTCTTTAGAATATGAGACTCTGCTTCTTTTGCTACCTTTACTGCATCTCTAATTAAGAAGGAGCTGAATAAGGTAATCGGGCAGAACGCACAACTAACCGAGAAGAAAGCAAAACTGTCCGAGGAGAAAACATCCATTGAATCCTGTTATAGAAGGATTGAGGCCGACCTCACCGCCGTTAGGTAGAGAATAGAGGGAATGCAGATTGTCATAGAATAGTGAATAAGAAGGGTTGTCGTATCTATAGGGATTAGATTAAATTATCAATAAGTACCGCGATTGTCATAACCGAACTTTATTTAGGTGATTAAATTTAGGTTTTTGGTTTTTAGTATATACTAAACTAAATTAACAATTAATTAAACCAAAATACTAAGTATATTATATATGGGATTAGATTATCTAGGGATTAATTTTGTTTACTTATACGCGTTTCATCCAATCTAGTTTACATTAACGGTGTTCAACCTATTCGACAATCTAGGTATCGTAAACTCACTCACTACCTCTTCCAAGTGTAAAGTGAATGAATATGTGACTTTGCGTCAACGCCGATGTCCCTATCTAGCATCTAATGACACTGATCACATGAGTCTCGCCCCAACCTCACGGATTGCACACTTTTTAATACTCTCCCGAGTCATTAGATTGTCACGTTGTGTTTAAACCCTAGTCCGAATCCAGGGTTACCTCTTTCGAGTGTCAAACCCTATATTCTCAATCCAACCAAAATATCATAACAAGCATATAATGGAAGTAATAAAATGGTAAACTCAATCGAATAGAGATGAACAACCGTAATCAATGTTTAGATCTTGGATATAACCATATATTCAACAATAATCTATACATACATGATCAAACAACCAAAAATGAGTTAAGAATAAAACGAGAAACAAGGGAGAATAGCCGTTATTTGAAGGTGAAGTCCGTAAAAATCACTTCAATCTTGTTTTCTCTTCTCCAATTGTGTTCTTCCTCTTTGGTTGGTTGAGAGCTCTCAAAAACACTCCCTAAGTGTACCCAAAAACGTCCTAAGGGTGTTGGAAAAGAAGGCATCAAGTAAGTATAAAAAATATCAAAGAAAATATCCCAAAATATCTATCATGTGGTGTCAGACCACTATAACGGTAAGAAGTTAGTAGGTTTCTGTCAATTGACCGCTACAGCGGTGGGAAGCATCGTTGCAGTGGTGCTCAAGAAAAATGTTTTTGCATTTTGATCGTTGTAGCGGTGGTTTTCACCGCTACAGCAGTGGATCTGCAGATTCTTAACTTGGGTTTTTAATCTTTTCAACCATTTCTCCATCGATGTCCCACTGATTTGCTCGATTTTTAACCATTTTCGTCACAAACACCTAATTTACGTAAAAACAAGTAAAAACGAATTAAAACATAACAATAATACTCAAAAACTACCAAAATTAGCTTGGGAATATATAAATAAATTCCACCTATCAATGCATACCTTTGAACTTTTTGCTTTTATCTATCCTTGGAGAGTTACTTACTTAGAAGTAAAAATAGTTCCTCTTCTCGGGGGTGGAGTTTTACTCTCATCCTTATCTTGTAAACACCGAGATGAAAAGATACTTGAACTTAAGAAATTACCAGCACATAGGGCCTCATTCTCAGTCAATTGGGCATCCTTTTGACTCTCTTCCCTATCTCGGCAGCACTCTGCACTCGGCAAACAATCCCTAATACTTGTATAATTTTTGCTAGAAAAAATTCAATTCTCTTCCACTTGGTTTTATGCCTCTTCTCGAACGAGTGAGTGAGAAAAAATTGTGTTTCACTTCTCGAACTAAACTGCTGAGAAGAGATCACGCCTCCCCTTCTCGTGAATATGCATTTTTTCATGTTGTTTCACCATATCCATAACCTCCCTACCCCTCATCCTAGCATCCGAGCGAAGCTCGGGTAGTAGGTTACAAGCCTAGGGGTGGTACTTGTATCGAATCTGGCCCTCGTAGTCCCGAGAGGGATGACATTAGGTCGACCCCCTGTGGTTAGTCACATGTGGGTTCTCCTTAGTGGGGCTCATCCCTGTGCCTGTTCAGGTTATCCTAAATTGTCCTTCCAGGGGCATCCTCCCTTTGTGTCGCCTGAGATTAGCTCGGCTGTTAGGGGTGAGATGCTTACCTATAGGTCCTCAGACCCGATCGGTGCAATTCCATCAGAGGATGACAACTATCAGTCCTCGGGCCAATACTACCAACCTATGGAGAGAGTCTCACTACACCCCTGAAGTATGGGTTTCTTTTATGTAGATTACCCTTACCGTAGAGCGTCGGGATACCGTATATTTTTAACAAAGAGCTTGGGGAGACACATCTTCGTCCAAAGAAAGACGGAGGGCTGCTCATCCCAGCATATACATAGTTTGGATATTTGTAGGGAGGGTCGTGCATCCCAATCTGAGATAGGATGAGATCTGCATTTCACCGTCACCAACAAAATTTAGAGAATGGAGTGATGGTGGAAATAAACATTGTTTTCATTCAAAGATAAGTTCTTTACATGCTTTAAAAAGTAAAAAAAATTAAAAATAAATAATTAAATAAAAATAAAAAACTTTACAAGTCTACCAGAGCGTCCTACTCAAGATAGTAGTGTTTCAAATGCTCTACGTTACAAGGGTGCCTTAGGGGGACACATTTTTCTATTTCCAATTCATAAGTGCCTGGACGGGCAATACGGGTGACACGATATGGTCTTTCCCATGAGGGGGAAAGCTTGTATGTGTTTGAATCTTTGGTAGCCAGGGTTACTTTTCGGAGGACGAGGTCTCCAATGTCGAATAATCTAGGATGGACCTTTCGATTGTAATACCTGGTCACGGTTTGTTGGTAAGTTGTTTATCGAACATGGGAACGTTCCCTTTTTTCTTTAAGAAGATTAAGATTAAGGGCCAAGGATGCATTATTTGCATTTGGGCTAAAGATCATTGATGTTCGGGAAGAGGGCACACTGATCTCGGCAGGGATCACCGCTTCTGATCCAAAAGTCATTGCGAAAGAGGTTTCTCCTGTGGGGGTCCTTGCGGTAGTATGGTATGTGTAGAGAATTGGGCACACGTCTTCAACCCATCTTCCTTTTGATTTATCTAATCTGGTATTGAGTCCATGGAGAATTGTGCGATTGGTAACTTCCACTTGGCCGTTGGCTTGGGGATACCCTGAAGATGCGAAGTAGGTCTGAATCCCTAACCCAGCGTAGAGTTTCGGGAAGAAATCATTGTCGATTTGTTTCCTGTTATCGGAGACGATGAGCCTAGGTATTCCGAAATGGCACAAAATCTCTGATTCTTTCCTTGGTGATTCGCGCAAGTGGTTTAGCTTCTATCCATTTCGTAAAATAGTCAATTGTGACAACGAGGAATCTTCTTTCCTTGTTGTGCTTGGCTCTACCAAATATTCAACGGGAACACTCATCTTCAGGGTGAATTCTACGGCGGAGGCCAAGTTGGCCAAAGCATCAGCATGTTGATTCTCTTATCGGGGAATTTGGCATACTTGTATTTTTTTAAAGTTTTCCATAAGCGCCTTTACCATTTTGAGGTAAGCGATCATACTTGGGTCCTTAGCCGCTTATTCACCATTTACTTGGTTTACAACAAATTGCAAATCACAAAAGACTTGTAGACTTTGGACATTGAATTCCCTTGCCAACCTGAGGCCGACAAGAAGGGCTTCGTATTTCGTTTCATTGTTGGTGGACCTGAATCCCAATCGGAGCATGTATTCAATTTTCTCTCGGTCCGAGGATACCAGGACTATTCCGGCCCCACATCCTCCTATTTTAGAGGAACCGTCCGTGAACAATTTCCATTTGTCCGGACTGAGATTGTCACTTTCTTTGAGACGAAAAGGGGCCCCTTCCGGGACTAGCGTCTCTGCAGGACTGAGATGGGTCTTATGCTGGGCAAGGTCATGGTCTTACAGGATGGGCTCTTTCAGGAAGGTTATATCAGCGATAAAGTCGGCCAGGACCTGCCCTTTGATGGCTGTCCTAGGACGATATTCAATGTGGAACTAGTCAAGTTCAAAGATGTACTTCATGAGCCGACTAGAAATATCAGGTGAGTGAAGAATCTACAATAAAGGTTGATCAGTGAGTACGATGATCACATGGGCTTAGAAATACTGCCTCAATTTTCTTGATGCGATGAGAAGGGCATGGGCCAACTTCTCAAACTGCTGATATCTCGTCTCGCCATCAGTTAACACTCTACTTGCGTAGTATACGGGTATTTGTATCCTGTCCTCTTCTTGGATCAGCATCGCGCTAACTGCAGTGTTCAAGATAGCAATATACATGAATAATTCTTCTCTATTCTTGGAGGTACTCAGTAGCGACGCTGAGGAGAGGTATGTCTTAAGCCCTTGGATGGCGGCCTCACACTCCTCCATCCACTCAAAATGTCTTGTTGCCCCTCAAAACCTTAAATAAAGGAAGGCATTTTTCCAAAGATCATAAGATAAAGTGGTTCAAGGCAGCCAGCCTCCCCGTAAGCATTTGAACTTCCTTCTTTATTCGTGGAGAGACTATTCCGAGAATGACCCTAAGTTGATCAAGATTAGCATCAATGCCCCTCTGGGGCACCATGTACCCTAAAAACTTTCCTGCTGAAACCCCAAAAATACACTTAGTGGGTTTCAGCTTCATACGATGAGTTCAAAGCTTGTTGAAATAATTTTAGAGATGGCTAATGTGATCATATGCTTTGGCGCTCTTTACAAGCATATAATCAATTTAAACTTTCATCGTTAAGCCAATATCTTCCTTGAACATTTTGTTGACAAGCCTTTAGTAGGTAACCCCAGGATTATGAAGGCTAAAGAGCATAACCTTATAACAGTAGGTGCCTCTGTCCATGATGAATGAGGTCTTTCCTTTGTTGGGAAAAAACATAGGAATTTCATTATATCTGGTATAAGCATCCAAGAAACTCAAGAGTTTGTGCCTCGCCGTAGTATCTATAACTAAGTCTATTCTCGGTAAAGAGAATAAATCTTTGGGGCATGCCTTATTAAGGTCTTTAAAGTCCATGCAAAGACGCCATTTGTTTCTGGATTTAGGCACAAGGATGACGTTGGAGAGCCAATCAGGGAATTCCACCTCTACTACTACGGTAGATTTCACTAACTTATTCATTTCCTATTCAATGAGCTTTTGACACTCCAGGTGGAATTTTTTTATTTTCTACCTCACAAGGGGATGGTGAGTATTAGTATGGAGATGGTGCATGGTAATGCTTGGATCAATCCCGGGAGGCTCGTTGTGGGACCAAGCGAACACATCATAATTTCTTCTAAGGAGATTGGTTAACTCCTCTTGTTGTGTCGTGCTGAGTTTGGCACCAATTCAGATAGTTCTCCTCTCAATGGTGGGGTAAATATGTACTTCCATTAGGTTTGCATGAGGCTGTAGATGGGGTTCCTCATCTCCAGGATCATCGATAGGCACTGTTCTCGGGCCCAACCGTCAACTACTATTTCTATTTCTCGAGTGCCCTTCTGGCACAAGACCTAGAGGATTCCTGGTCCCCTCTCACCTCCTCCACCCCCCTTTCTGTAGGGAACTTCATAGATTTATTGGAAGGGAAGGATACGACTTGTAATGCCGCCAAGGTGGGTCACCCAACGATTGCGTTGTAAAGAGAAGGTCGATCCGCGATGAGGCATTTAACCGAAACCATAACTGAGATGGGCACAGTACCAACAGTAAAAGGAAGGAAGGCCCAACCCATGGAATTCACCACCTCCCCGCCAAATTCGACAGGGGGAGAAGTAGTAGGTCTCACAGAGCTTGAACTCACGTTTAGTTTGTTAAAAGTATATTTGAAAATGATATTCGTGGAGCTTTCTCTATCGATTAGAATTCGTTCAACTTTATAGTGATTAATCAGGGTTGAGATTACCAAGGTATTATCATGAGGGGTATGAACACCTCGGAGGTTAGCTTCACTAAATGAGATGACATTATGCGAGGCAACATCAATTGTGCTCACCTCGTATACATCCTCATCGTCTTTTCTCTTTGCTTTACCCTCGTGCCTTTTCTGGGAAGATGTAGTCTCTCCTCTAAGGTCGAGGCCACTATCGATCACATTGATCTCTCCGTTTATACGTATCTCATCATCAAATTCCTCAGTTTTTCTTCTTAGTACCCGGCCATGGTTTTTCCTTCTTAGTTGAGCCCTACGTTCATCTCAGCGATTGCTCTCTCCAGAGCCTACATTCTCTTTACGGATGTAGTGACCAAGGGACCTTCATTTTATGAGGACTTCGATCTCTTCTTGGAGTTGGAAGCATCAGTCGATTGAGTGTCTATGGTCATGGTGGAACTCATACTATTTTGAAACAACCTTCCCCGTGGGTCTTCCTTTAGGATGAGGAGCTAGCGGGAAGAATCATCTTCCCGAAGTTTTGGCAAAAATCGTCGCGATGGATACAATGAGAGGTGTCAATCCTGGGAGATTCTCTAGGGGTGGACGATGTATCTAGTCTCCGAGAAGAGGCCCTAAGTGTCCCTCCGCCTATAGCCTTCATGACCCTTGTGCGCGATTTGATCATTCATCTGCTCAGCCTTTTCATTTCTGATTCCCTTCACGTTCTCGCTTTACAACATCTCTGAGGTCGAGTTCATAGAAGCTCATTGGTTGGGGTGATTTTGTGCACGCCTACTTATGCTCGCAAGTATACGAGGTCTAAAGTTTTAATATAGTGGATCTTTGAAGATCAGATATCGTTCCCACAGAGAAAAGTGTGAATAATTGAATTGAATACCGCAATTGACGTAATCTCATGTTATCCTGACGACGGAAGATGTGAATTGAAATTAAACTAAGCTAAACTACAATTAGTGGGTTAATTCTAACTAAGTTGATTAATTAGGGATTGATTTTATTCACTTAATACACGTTTGATTTCATTCGGTTAACAATAACGGAGTTTAGGTATCCGATAATCTTGGTTCGTAAACTCCTCCCCCACCTCTTCCGAGTGTAAGATGAGGGAATATGCAACTTTAGTGTCGATGAAGAGGTCCCCCTCGATGTCTTAACGACTCTAGGCCGCATAAGTCGTGACCCAACGTCATCGATTGCATACTAACTAACGCCCTCCCGGGTCGTTTGGTCGTAACGATGTGTTTACCCTAGTCCGAATCCAGGGTTACCTCTCCCGAGTGTCAAACCCTAGATTCTCAAATCCAACCCTAATACCATTACAAGAATATTAAGATCGTCATCAAATGATAAACACAATCGGAATTAAAACAACAACCGTTAAAGAAACGTATATTAAACCAAACGAGTATTTACACAACTACACATTTCCCTAACTAATCTCTAAATTACACTAACATGTTCTTAGCCAAGACAACATTTACTCAATAGGAGATCATCATTACCAACTATAAATATTAAATACAAATATGGAAACAAGGGAAGAAAATCCAAATCTCAAAGTGGAGTAGTCCACTTTCGCCAAAGAACGATCCTCCCGAGCTTCCTCTTCTCGCTTGATGAACTTCCTCTTCTTGCTCTTCAAGGATTGGCCAAGAACACTCTTTAAAACTAATATAATCTATTTCCTAAACTAATATAATCTAACTAAGGTGGAAGAGAGCTCCCAAAGAACAACCGGAGCCTCCTCTCACGTCTAAGGGGTCCTAACCTTCTTAGCAATTGGGGAAGAAAGGGGTTTTATAGGCAAGGGTTGGAAATATCTTCAAAATATCTGAAAACAAATATTTGTGTGCAGAGTGTCACCGCCTAAGCAGTGGTTCACCGCTTGGGCGGTAGACTTAAGTCGGTTCAGTTCTGTCAGTAACTTCGCCTAAGCGGTGGTTTTTCCGCTTAGGCAGTGGCTGCTGGCAAGATATTATGTTGTTTTCTAGCCTAGGCGGTGGTTTTCTCGCCTAGGCGGTAGTTTATCCCTTCAGCACTCCAACATTCTGCCTCTTTTCCGCCTAAGCGGTGGAACTTCCGCTTAGGCGGTGGTCTTCATTCACCGAAACCCTGTTTTGCATATTTTGTTCACCGTTTCTCCACCGTTTTCACTTGTTTCTCGCCTTTTGACGTCCTTTAACCTATTCTACACTAAAACACACTAAAACACAATTAAATATAACTAAAATACTTGAGAACTAACAAATCCGGTTTAGAAATAGATAGGTTTTTCACACCTATCAATACCCCTAAACTTAGAATTTTGCTAATCCTCGAGCAAAATACTAACACTAAACTAAACTAACTAACGAACTAACTAACTAAAAATGAAAAATTAAACTAACACAAAAGAAGTATATGCATGTAAATATAGAGTTCAATCTAAATGACCAATTTGTTCCTCCCTCAACATCCCTAAATCGGATCAAGTTCGGGAAGTAACCCACACCAAGTGGTGTTCTAGAATTTCAACTATCAATATTAATAAAAATAATTCTAGATCTATTTGAAGTGTGTGTGTGATAACTCAAATATATAACTAGTCAAATACCGGATTCGATTATTCAATTGTTAAGCTCATAATTTAAACCGTTGAAGGATTCAGGAAAACCATAAGTTTGATTAGAGTCTACTATCCACTAATGTAGGCTCGAATATTCCCAGAAACCAATAGGACTTGGTTTGGCTTTGGAGAACGACCAAGGGTATCACTGGAATAAAAATAGCAAATTGGTTTAATTGATCGATACCCGAGGTAAAATCGCTTGTCGCTACCCTCTCTCATGACCCCACATTTAAAGTACAATTCTGAATAAGAAATGAAAATCCTGGTATTCACTTGTCGGAAGAGAAGAAATTGAAAACTATATTCACGTTTTTTTTTTTACAACATATTCCTAAATTAAGTCGAATAATTACAGTTTTAGGAGAGTGCAAAAAGAAGTTAGAGAAACAAACCCCCAAACTTATTCGAATTTGTAAAATTTTAGGAATATGCAAAAAGAAATGATAGAAACACACCCCCAAACTTATTTTAGGAGCGTGCAAAAAAAAAATACTAAAGTGACAAGTGAATACACTAATACCAAATCAATAAAAATTTATCAAAAACCCGACCGCTCACTTGATTTCACTCAATTTTTAAAATTAGGCTTAGCGACATTGGTTTAGGAAAAATCTAAATTGAAAAGAGTATTTGAAACGTATTCAGAATTGATTACGTTATCAGCTTCGACAGGGGAAATAAGGAATTAACATTTTCAGGTGAGCTACAACGGATCAAGCGAAAAAATGACGGCCTAAATCATGTCTCCGGAATTACCTTACCTAGGATTCCGCCTCAAGTTTTCCCCAAATCAAGTTCTAGTTTCTTCATTTTCTATCATGAGTCTAATATCGAATAGTCAACGTCTAATTGTTCAGATAATTATATATTGAGTTCAAATGTCGTGCAATTTTCGAATCGAGATAATTTTTACCCAATCGACATGTTAAGCACACAAAACACACAAGGAAGGTATTACCCCCGACCTCAATATGCAATTTGGGGATAATTTTCATCATCGGGTCTTGGCCCAAATGAACTCATATCTAACATGCAAACACAAATTTATACATACACAATACTAAACTAATTCTAATACTAACATACATAAACTAATCTAATCACTAAACATTCAAAAACAAAAATTAACTAACTACACTAAAAATTTAAAAATTAAAACATTCATAATACATAAATAAATAAAGGTTTGTACAACAAAAATTTTCATTTTGTTCAAAAATTAATAATATTTGTTCATCATTTTCTACAAAAAGTCAAAATCGACGAACATCTTCTAAACTATCATCCAATCCATACCACTCAGGCCTGAACATGGCAGTGTTCCAATATCAGCAAACCCAATAAACATATAGCATGCTTGCACACAAAATAGGTTGAACACATACCTAGGGAATAAGATTTATTCCCTACTGTTCACCTGAAGACGAATCATCACCATTATCACTTTGGGAAAGAGAGTGTGGTCTCTGGAGTAGATGTGGCGGCACAGATGGTATCGGTGCGTAATCGTCCATCTCAAGGCCAAGGCCCTCCCAAATCTTCCGTTGGACTCGATCTTGTTGCCTCGAAAATTGGTCCAGGAAAGAAGCAATCTCGAATTGGTTCTGGAGGATGGTCTGAAGCTTGTTGTTTATCCTCTCTTGGGAGTTTTCATCTCGGGCTCTAGAAGGTCAAGCCATATCATCTGGTTACTCTTTCCCTTCCTCAGGCTCAGGTTCAGGTGTCTCTTGTGCCCCAGTCTTCCACAACCGATTTATCGCTGATAGAGTAAGTGGAGCGATAGGGTCACACTGGCTTTCCCGGATATAGTCACATCAGCTAATCTAAAAATATGAGTCAATAGTGACGGAAACGGGAGCCCACCATTTACCGTTTTCGTAGCATGTAAAATAGATGAATAGATTAGAAATCCAACGTTGATTGGTTGTCCGATCTAAATCTTATAGATCAGATAGGCCCTGTCCTTTGAGATGTCTGACAAATGTGATGTCGGCAAGAGGCTTCCACAGATGAAGTAGTGCCAGATTTTTTAAACTGGCTTGAGGTATCTCACCGAAAAGGTATCGACGTTCGGCCCCTAGTGTTTCCACTTTACCGTGCCAGATGTGATTGTTTGGATGACCCTATACAAAGAAGGGTCCTGGCTTTCATGTGACTCCGGTGCCGACAGCCCAAAGATATGGTTAATGAAATTGGGGCTGAAGATAATAGGTTGGTTCCGAACCCTTGCTAGATCGCCAATGGCCTCTGTGGCATTTGCATAGAACTCTTTGACCAAAGCGATTTCGCCTGGGGATGGCGATTTGCAGAATTGCTCCCAGTGGCAGCTTCGAATTTCATTCTGAAATTCCTCCAGGAGCTCCTCGATCGGACCGAATCCCCGTTGACGTATGCAAGCACGATGTTTTTCGTGTTCTTTGAAGTATTCCGCCGCTTGTTTTGACACAAAGCGGGTGGCATTAAAGTCAACATCGGTCGACACCCTAGGGTTTGAACTCGACCCTTCTCCTCTTGCCCTCTTCTTAGCTGCTCTTTTCGCCATTTCCTACAATCACAATCACAAAAACCAAACACAACCTCATCATATATTAATAATTGAAAAACATAAGCTTCCCTAATCACATTGTCAAGAACACATTCATCCCAAAACGAACACCCCTTTGAATTTTTCAAACAAATTTCACAAATGTGACATCCTATATTAATCCACACACTCAACCAATCCAATTAAACATGTGTATCATCAAGAATCAAACCAAAAACCCATTGAACTTCGAAATCGCGAAACTAGGGTTAAAGGTTTTTGGGCAAAATTTCAAAATCCATTGATTTCATTGATATAATCATGCAAACCAACGAATATTTTCAACAACTAAACTAAATGTAATGTAAAAGAAACTTACTTGTTGAGAAATAATGGTCCAATCAAAAGAGAATGAAGAAATCGCACCTTTCTCGCAAAACCCTAAATTTTCGGAAATAGGGGTTGAAATCCGATTCTTGGAGGTTGAATCGTGGTGGAAATGATCACTTTTGGTAATGGACGGATGATTTTTGAGATTTGGAACGGTTTGGGAGTGAAGTTTTAGCTAGAAGGTGGAGGATTTGGGAGGGAACCTTGCATTTTTTATTTTTTTAGTGACGGGCTATTTTTAATAGCAGAAGGTCTACCGCTTAGGCGGTGGATTCACCGCTTGAGCGGTGGAACTCTTTTCTTTAAAATAAAACCTTCTGACGAAATTCCGCTTAGGTGGTGGTTCTTCCGCCTAAGCGAAATTACACCAATATCGAAACGTTTTGTTCTACTGTTAATCCGCCTAAGCGGTGGAGCATATTTTGAAAATTTGGTGCATCCTATATTTTTACCGCCTGAGCGGTGGTTAACCGCTTGGGCGGTGGGCTGTTTTCAACCACTCTACATTTTTACCGCCTGAGCGGTGGTTTACCGCTTGGGCGGTGGGCCTGAAACTCCCACTTTTGTGTTTTTATCAAATTTTCAAAATACGGCTCCACCCCGTTCATTTTCACTTTGCATGTTCAACATGTTTAAGTTTAAAATACTTTCCCAAACTTCCACGCTCCTAAATTCACTGCCGAACACGTTCCGAAGCCATGCCAGCTTCCAAAAAGAATAAATAATCAAATAAATAGTAACAAAAATCGGGTAATTTGATACCCTAAGTTTCATTTCAAAAAAAAAAAATAGCGCTTGAGTTACCATCCCCAGCTGGACTTTTGTGTTACTAAGTATTTTTCACCAAAATTCTCCATAGACAAGGAATTTGGGCTTAAATGCTTAGATGGATCAAGATCATGGCTTTGAAATCGGCTTCTCTTCTCAATCCTTATCATTTACAATAAGCTCCATCTCGGGATTGAGATTTAGCCTTCTTCATCGTTTCTCGCATTGCTTGATCTCATTAACACAATAAAAAAAAAAAAAATTAAAAACTAAACAAAAATAAATGTCAGAATTAACACTCGACTACTTAGTCGCAATATCAATTTAGAATTCACACTAATCCCACGTCTACAACGCCAAAAACTTGGGGTATTGATGGAACTAGGATACGATACATTTGATTTTCCTATATAAAACTTAAGTTCGAGCCGATACTGCGTTTATTTTGCAATATTCAAATAATAATTCAAATAAAATTCACATTTTTCCCCGGCAACGGCGCCAAAAACTTGGTAGGGGTGATTTTGTGCACGCCTACTTACGCTCGCAAGTATACGAGGTCTAAAGTTTTAATATAGTGGATGTTTGAAGATTGGATATCGTTCCCATAGAGAAAAGTGTGAATAATTGAATTGAATACCGCAATTGACGTAATCTCATGTTATCCTGACGACGGAAGACGTGAATTAAAATTAAACTAAGCTAAACTACAATTAGTGGGTTAATTCTAACTAAGTTGATTAATTAGGGATTGATTTCGTTCACTTAATACATGTTTGATTTCGTTCGGTTAACAATAACGGAGTTTAGGTATCCGACAATCTCGGTTCGTAAACTCCTCCGCCACCTCTTCCGAGTGTAAAACGAGGGAATACGCGACTTTATTGTCGACGAAGAGGTCCCCCTCGATGTCTTAACGACTCTAGGCCGCATGAGTCTTGACCCAATGTCATCGATTGCATACTAACTAACGCCCTCCCGGGTCGTTAGGTCGTAACGATGTGTTTACCCTAGTTCGAATCCAGGGTTACCTCTCCTGAGTGTCAAACCCTAGATTCTCAAATCCAACCCTAATACCGTTACAAGCATATTAAGATCGTCATCAAATGATAAACACAATCGAAATTAAAACAACAACTGTTAAAGAAACGTATATTAAACCAAACAAGTATTTACACAACTACACCTTTCCCTAACTAATCCCTAAATTACACTAACATGTTCTTAGCCAATACAACATTTAATCAAGAGGAGATCATCATTACTAACTATAAATATTAAATACAAATATGGAAACAAGTGAAGAAAAGCCAAATCTCAAAGTGGAGTAGTCCACTTTCGTTAAAGAACGATCCTCCCGAGCTTCCTCTTCTCGCTTGATGAACTTCCTCTTCTTTCTCTTCAAGGATTGGCCAAGAACACTCTTTAAAACTAATCTAATCTACTTCCTAAACCAATCCAATCTAACTAAGGTGGAAGAGAGCTCCCAAAGAATAACCGGAGCCTCCTCTCACGTCTAAGGGGTCCTAACCTTCTTAGCAATTGGGGGAGAAAGGGGTTTTATAGGCAAGGGTTGGAAATATCTTCAAAATATCTGAAAAGAGATATTTTTGTACTGAGTGTCACTGCCTAAGCGGTGGTTCACCGCTTGGGCGGTAGACTTAAGTCGGTTCAGTTCTGTCGATAACTTCGCCTAAGCTGTGGTTTTTCCGCTTAGGCGGTGGCTGCTGGCAAGATATTCTGTTGTTTTCTCGCCGAGGCGGTGGTTCAGCCCTTCAGCACTCCAACATTCTGCCTCTTTTCCGCCTAAGCGGTGGAACTTCCGTTTAGGCGGTGGTCTTCATTCACCGAAACCCTGTTTTGCACATTTTATTCACCGTTTTCACTTGTTTCTCGCCCTTTGACGTCCTTTCACCTGTTCTACACTAAAACACACTAAAACACAATTAAATACAACTAAAATGCTTGAGAACTAATAAATCTGGTTTAGAAATAGATAGGTTTTTCACACCTATCACTCATTCCCCAAGCAAGACCAGCAGCTAGATTTGGTGTAAGATAGGAGCATAGATCGTAAGACAGTCTCTGATGCCTCAGTCCATCAATAAAGGCATTTAGAGCCATAACGTTCGGAATGTTACCACAACTCGAACTTTTTCTATGGAGTCAAGCAACGAAATCACCCAAAGTTTCGGCGATCTTTTGCTAGAGAACGAGAAGGTGAGTTGTTGTTTTGGATCTTATCGGAGAACAGTCAAATCGAACCAAGAAGAACTGTTCTAATTATGTGAACGTGGAAATTTAATCTAGTTGCAACTCGTGAACCAAGTGTTAGCCATCCCAGTGAGTGTGAGAGAAAATAGTTTGCTCCTTACTGCCATGGAGGTCGTGTGCATGTCCATGAACATAATAAAAATGGAGAGATGATCGCTAGGGTCAGTAGTCCTACCGTAGGGGGTTATTTGTGGACTAGGGAATTTGTAGGGGGACCACCTCAAACACTATATTGTCAACAAAAGAGGACCTTATGGCTGAAGAGAGTCTAGAATCCCCCCCTAGGGCCCTGTATTTGCATAAGCGTTGCCTCTATCTCGGCGACGTGCCTCTCTAATGTTGTTTCTCCCTGAGTGGTACTGCCACATGACATGTAGTTGATCTCGACCTCTGTCTTTTGGCAAGAGAGGAATGGGAGTCAATCTCTCGAGCACGGTGAACTCTGCGATAAGCATAGGTGACGTGCCTATGAGTTCTTTCTGGTTGGTGATCACGATGACCCTCCATCCAGTGACCCTGCGAAGACAAAGATTCAGAATCAAAAATGGCTGGCGGGGTTAGATTTCGTTCCCTAACTAGTCATTTGCGCGAGCGAGGTTATTCCTTTGAGACGTGTCCTTCCGAAAGGATAACGCAGTTTGATTCCAGGTGTAGATCCTCACCCCCTGCATGCCAAGTAACCTTCAGTTAGGGGTCAGTGGCAGGTTCTTCTCTCCCTGTATTCTAGAGAACCGGTCCCTGCTGATCTAGGGCCAGCAACAGGCGAGAGATGATAGTATTGAGACAAGTTTTAAACTAAAACAACTGGCATTCAAAGTTATCAAGTCGCACCGTATCTGTAGCTCTTGTAGCTGGTCCAACGTGGGCTCCTGTAGGGGAGCTAATGGGCCTGGTTGGTTAATAGAGAGTACACACTCTTCTTCTTGCGAGATGGGGATGATAGTCCTCGCATCAAGCCTGGGATTTCTTGACATTTCTCTAGTCGGGTTGCTATCCACCGTGCTGTTAGGATCTCTTGGTCGCAAAGACTGACTAGACCATATAATTATCTATCCCTTAGCCGAGATGGGAGCAGATGATCGGAGGGAGGCTTTTAGTAGCGCTTCCCACAGACGGTGTCAAACTATTGATGTCAAATTTTAGTTTACTCCAACGGTATGGTTCGGTCAGCCTTATATGAGTTGGAGAGGTCTGGAGTGGAGATCTTTGATCCATGTAGCTTCTAATCTGTGGAGAGGCCTCTGGTCAGGAATGGGAAGGTCTGTATTGGAAAAAACCCAAAAACCTTCTGGGCTGAGAAGGGAAGGACCAAAACACCTTGTGATCCTTAGAAAGATGAACCAACGCTTGAAATTGTGTAATTCCAGAAAGATGAGCACTTGAAAACTTGCACAAAGGACTTGCCGGGATGGTCCCGGTGTGAGAATCAGCATACGGAGGGAAGAGTTTATAGAGTAATTATCGAAAAGAGTGAGCAAAGTTCATCTACCTTTAGGCAATTGTATGCCCTCTTTTTTATAGGCAATGCATGAATTAGTTTATAGGCTTAAGCATGGATTAGTGTCTCCTCAAAATCACATTAATGTGTCAACTTGGCTTCTAGATAATGAGAGAATGCCAGGAGGCTTTTGTCTTGACCATATTGGGGGATGTTTAGTGATACTTTTGGTTGGGGAAGAGAGTCATGATGATGTTTGAAGATATTTTGGGATATTTAGGAGATTTTTTTAGATAGGGAATTGAGCCAACTTATAAACTGAGGAAGACACAACTCTACCGTGGCCTAGATGAGGAGCTTGATCTCTACCCTTCCCGGATACCCGGGGACGAGAAGGAGAAGTATATGGAGCTTTCTACCCTGCCCTTCTTGAATAGCTGGAGACGGGAAAGGGGCCTTTCCTTGAAGAGCTACAAGGAGTGGATTTACGACGTGAGTGATGCTACAATGGAGAACTTTGAGATGGGGAAGGGTTCCCCATCCCAGCGATAGATTGCCGGCTCTTCCTAGAGAGTGTCGAGATTTTTAGGGATGGTTGGAGCGAATGGGGATATTCCTCTGCTCAGTGCAATTTTCGTACTTAGTCTTCGAGGTGATTTGACCTTCGTGGGGAGTTGTGGACACGTGGCGATTTTTAATTGGTTGCGTTGGAGTGACCATTTTTATACTTATCATTTTTCATTGCGGATTTTATGTGACGAATATTTATTTTAAAAAAATATTTTTGATATTTATATTGTTATCAGATTTGATCACATGCTAATTCCCCTGTTGATTTTTTGGTTTCATTAACTTACCCTATTTTTGGAGAATGATTTTAATTAATATATAAATGTATTCTAAGGCGATTTGGGGACTCGATTCATTGGAGAATTGGAATTTTAAGCTGCCTTAGTCAATATAATTGTTAGGTCAAATCTGGGGGCTGATTTTAAGGGATTGTGATAAGATTTTATGACTGTTTGATAATCTAAAAATTGGATTAATATCAGAATAATTCTTTGAAAAATAAGAAGAAATACAAATGAAAATACTCTATAACTTCTACAAATTCCTGAAGTTTAATCTCGCGAGAAAGAGAGAAAATTCTTGAAGAATAACCTTGATCTTTGTATTGTAATTTTGTTTTGTTGAAAAACTAATCACCTTGTGGATTTGAATTACACTCCTTCTTTGTTATCAATCTTCTATTAATCAAGTGAGACATTTTAAGGTAAAGTTCTTATAGATCTTAATATTAAATTGGTGTCTTTATCTAATTAGGTCCATACGACAATTTGTATGAGAAAAGGTATATCTTTTGTCACTTGATTGATTATTTGTGAAACCCTTGATCTAAACTTGATATTTTTTTTCTAAGAGTTTGTTTATTTGATATTCAGCCTAATTCTATAAACTGATATTTATTGAACTGAAAATTTCAAGAAACAAAAATCATTAAAATACTCATGTTATAAATTGGATTTCCAATCTTATCTGAGTAAAACAGTTTATTTGTTTCTAACTAGCATGCATGATAACTTGATTACATTGATTATATTTTTTCGATTATTAACATTTGCTTATCATCAATAAAATTTTGATTGTGTTAGAACTTCTATAACACTCAGTTTATTATATTTGACCTTTATAAGATTTGGTAGAAATTGTTGTGAGAAAACCAAGATTCAGTGAGGAACTGAATTGTAACTTGAAATTCAAGTAGTTCTTTTCAGTATTAAGGTCATTCTACTCAAAAAGGGTGTACAATGTTTGATTATCACTTGGAAAGATGGTCATATTTAGTAGATTGAACTTCCCGTAAGAGTTTGGAGGAGTAAATGTAGGTACGATTAGCTTACCAAACTACTATAGACACTTGTGTGCCACTGTCTCTATCCTTACCATTGTGTGTTTACTTATATTTTTGTTTAAAACATTGTCGCTGATAATAATCAAAGTAACGTAAAATCAATAATAATTCTAAGAGGTTAGAAACCTTAGATAGATTTATTCTACTTAATTTACCCCTCATTCTTCTTGGATATTACTTTGGACCAACACTTTCTGTCAAAATCGTTGGAAATTTAGTGTCAAACATGATAGCATCTGAGAATAAAGTGTTATCTTGCAAAACGTACGTTGGAGTAAAGTGTATTTTTTTAACGTTATTTTCATTTATTTATTTTTTTGTAATTTCAAAGATGAATAATTTTTTAATTAAGGTTCGGAATTTAGGCTTTGAATAAGTCCGAATTGATATGGGAAGTTCATAAAATCCCGAATCGATTTGTTCTATAGTATTGGTATTTAACACTCAAATTGAGGTTTAATAGAAAGACTGTGTCTGAAACAAGTCATTAATTTTTATTTTTTATGTTGTCCTCTTTATTTATACTCTTTCGAATAAGTTTTTAGTAATTCACTAAAAATCAAACCAATTGATTTGCTCTCTAAAGTGGATTCTCTTAAAAATGAAAATAGAGTTTTAAAAAATAATTTTGACATGATTTCCAGGCAAAGGTCAGATCTTTTTTCTAAAATCGATTTACTTAAGAAAAATTTTGAAACATCAAAATCTGACCTTAAGTCTATTGTAAGAGATGCTGAAAATGATTTTTCTAGGCAAAGTGGATACACTTCATCGTCTCATCCTTCATCACAAGTCAGTGATAATTTTATGGCTATTGTTAGAAATAATTCTTGTTTTACATCTCGTGTTTTCTATGATAAATTGGATTTAAGATGTTATTATTGTAACAGGGTTGAGCATTTTAAAGTATCATATCCGTTTCGGAACCCTAAGTTTATGTCTAACAAGGACAGATCCAAAATGAAATGAATACCGAAAAGAATTATTGAAATGTCTTGTGAATAATTACATAATGTCAAAAGTGGATCTAAAGGAGCAAACAAAGAAGTTATATAAAATCCAAGACACGAAGTTACCAAAGATCCACAAGCGACTCATACAAAGTAAAAAAAATGTGAAGTTGCAAAGAAGTCACAAGAGAAAAGCTGTACAAAATCCAAGATAAGATATCATTAGAAAGCCACAAGCGA
The DNA here is from genome assembly GCA_016647705.1 of Eucommia ulmoides. Classification (NCBI taxonomy): domain Eukaryota; kingdom Viridiplantae; phylum Streptophyta; class Magnoliopsida; order Garryales; family Eucommiaceae; genus Eucommia; species Eucommia ulmoides. The sequence continues at coordinate 42,162,050 of CM028340.1, forward strand.
TACGTGCAAAGGGAATCATCAATTAATCAAATGGCAAAAATCAAAGGAGGAGAGGATACAAACAAGCCAAGAAACATTGCGCACCCAAATCAATTATGAGCTCAAATAAGGTAAAAAGTAAAGTCGTCCCTAAGGATATAAGAGGTACTCTTAACCCTCCGCATTTACAATTTATTAAATTTGTTAAAGAATGATAGTCCCGACTTACCAAATAGGTAAGTTGGTAATTATTTCTAAGATCTATTCTAAATAAGTCGTTCTCCTGTTATCTTAGAAACATTCTATCGTGATTATGACAATCACATTTAGTTAAGGGGTATTAACATGTTTTTATGTGTCTATATCAAGTAGTGATCATGTGTTAATTTTAAAACATGTTATGTGATTTAGAGGATTAATCAAGTATTTGTGATCTTACTAAATAATGCTAATTATTTGTTGAATTTGTTTTTGAGTAGGATTAATTGTATAATGTGCTATCATTCATGCTATTTACTTTTATACAAATGAGTTGAATTGAGTTAAGTTTTTTATTAATCTTGATTTATTAAAATGCATGTTATTTGAGGTGAATTAAAAGATTTTTAAATGATTATTATTGTGTAAGAGATTGAGCATGTTACGAGATAACATCTTTAATATGCATGTTATTGATTGAGATATGATTTATGTTCTTGAGCGTTAATGATTATTGTTGAAAAATGGAGTTGAATTTTTTACGAAATAAGTATGCATTATATTGATTGTTTCATAAACTATCATTGAGAGATATTTTATGTCTTAGTGCTTCAAAGATTATATTTTTCTCCTTAAAATGAATTAATTTGTTTACACTTATATAGTGGGAGATTGCATGATTAAGAATGATGTTTTTGGTATGGATTTTGATGAAATGAGTAGAGTTGATATTTATCTATAAAAATTATCCACATAGTGTTAATGTTTTGTATTTAAAAGTTAATTTGTTAAAATGAGTTTTGATTTTAAAGTTGAATTTATAAGTTGATTCAATGTACTTTTAAAAGAGTTATATATATATATATATATATCCGAATTTAATTCTTTAGGTTTACTTTTTCAAGTATATTATATGATTGCCTAGAGTAATGCCTATTTGTGTCCTCCCCCCCTCCCCCTCCCTAAATTTTTGTTTTGAATATGACAAAGGAGGAAAAATTAGTTAATCTTTTATTAAGGAAGAGTATTTTTAAATTGGGGGAGTATTTTAAAATTTGTGCTTTATTTATTATATTTTAAATTTTCATTACTATGCTTTAATGAGTTAAAAAAACATGTCCTCGAATTCAGGGAAAGTGTGGTTATAATTTTGTTTTGAAGAAAACATCAAAGTAAATTGTCATCATAAAAAAGGAGGAGATTGTTGATCTTAAGATTTTAATGAACAATTAAGTGTTGATATTTTAATGGAACTAATGGTTTGTTAAGTGTTTTAGTTAATTAAGTTCCAGTAATGAAGATGCGATAACAAATTATGAATGGATGCTAAATAATGATATCAAAGATGATAAAGAATTAAGAATTTGAAGAAATTAGGGAAAACAACTCAGGTGAATTTCAACTCTTAATATCCCATTTAGGAACACACACGGCACAAAAAGTTTTTATTGTTTATGTGTATTTTGATAAGATGAAATTATTTGTAACTATGTGTATTTGAAAAGAAATATTTATAATTGACTAAAATAGAATTTAAAAAAGTTAGTGGAGCTTATTTAGAAAACAAAATTGTTAAAGGGGCGATAGCGTTAATAAGAATGAGTTAAAAACGAGTTTAGAAAAGAAATCCAGCATGCATAAGTCGACTGATAAGTCGACTAAACAAAACAATATGAACTCTCTATATTTAGTAGTCAACAGGTAGGTCGACCGATGAAGAGAATGTGAATTCTCTAGATCTCTAAGTCGACAGGTAGGTCAACCGGTGAAGGTAAATCGAACTCTCTGAATCTCTAAGTCAACAGATAGGTCGACCGATGAACACAACAGCTTTGGCTTGGCTACATCCTGAATCTAGCAGTCAACTGACCAATCGACCGAGGGCGTTGTTTCAAGAGAATGAGGATTCCGAATTCATATCTAAAAGTAGTCATTTTTGGTTGGGATTTGTGTGACATTTAAGGGATCTTATGATATTTAAGATATGTTTCACATATTATTTAAATCCTATTAAGTTGGTTCATTAAATTTTAATGTTTCTCAATTTAGTACATAAAATTCTTTTTATTCTATTTAATTGAGATTGAGAAATATTTGGGGGATTTAATTGAAAGATTTAAAAGCCATTTATTAATTGAATTGAACCAAAATGAAGTCATAATGATATATGGGTTCTAAGAGAGCATTTAAATTTTATGATACATGGGAACTAGCCGTTAGAGAGCTGATTTATATCCCATATATATAGACCTGTATTTTTCATATATCATTAAGCAATGAAACATAGATTAACAAGAGCTTAAAGAGTTGAGATCATAATTGAGCTGTTATAAAATATATCATTCTAAAATTTTGTGAGAGCTATTCTAAGATATGATTTTGAGAATCATTGGCTATTAATCTTTACCGCTATTGGATCTAAAGTAACATCGCTCTATTTATTTTTTCTGTGGATTCTGGGTGAGATCTTTTCAATTACTTTCTATTGTGCATTGTTTGTTTAATTTTTGGAAATTGATCTTTAGAAATTGATTTTGAATTTTTATTGAAGAAAATATTTTATAAACAATTTCTTGAATGTAATTAGGTGCTCAATTATTTACTACACATCTTTTATTTAAAATCAGATTTTCAATTTCATACTTTTCTATCACTAGATTTGGGATATTAATCAAGTTTTAATTTATCTGGGGTGGTAGAAACTCCAAGTGAGATAATCTACTTATCAATTTGTATTGGTGAGTAGTGTGACGGATTAAATACTATTGGGGGTATTTAATCAAAGGGCAGTTGATTTTCAGTATCTTCCGGTAAAGAGATTGAGGTAGTAATTCTTCCTAGATAGAATTGATTTTGAGTTAATTTTGTAATGGTTTCATCCTTACTTGGGAAAAGGATAGCTAGAGCGTTTTTGTGATATTTTGATTCTTTAACCTAAGGTATAAAAATAATTAGGTTGTGATTTTCCCTGTAATAGAATTAGGTTATTCTTGAACCTATAAAAAGTAGAGGTTATTCCTAAACTTGTGAAAAAAATTTTGTAAAGATTGATTCTGAAACTGCGAAAAGAATCATTATGAGGGTTTAGTTCCTACTTGTAAAAGAATCTTGAGTTTAGTGTGTGCGAATCTCCGTGGGGCTCGGAAGACTGGATTAACCAAGAGTAGCTTGGTGAACCAGGATATATTGGTGTGTACTGCATTGCTTAATTCTTTGATTTTATCTTGTGTTGTTTGGGTGTGCGCCTAGAACTTATTACACTTATCCATTTCTATAAACATAATAATTAATTTTAGGATAAAATTAATTGTTTGATTTTTGAAGTGTTATTATTTCTCTGATAATTTTTTAATTATCCAATTCACCCCCCTCCCCTCTTGGGTATTCCATTGGGCTAACAAAGTAGATTATCTTAAAAATGAAAATAAAGTTTTAAAAAATAATTTTGACATGATTTCCAGGTACAGGTCAGATCTTGTTTCTAAAATCGATTTACTTAAGAAAAATTTTGAAAAATTAAAATCCAACCTTAAGTGTATTCGAGAGATTCTGAAAATGATTTTTCTAGGCAAAGTGAATATGCTTCATCGTCATATCCTTCATCACAAACCAGTGATAATTATGTGGTTATTGTTATAAATGATTCTTATTTTACATCTCATGCTTTCTATGATAAATTGGATTTGAGATGTTGTTATTGTAATAGGGTTGGGCATTTTAAAGTATCATGTCCGTTTCGGAACCCTAAATTTATGTTTAACAAGGACGGATCTAAAATGAAATGAATACCAAAAGAGAACTATTGAAATATTTTGTGCAGAATTATATAATGTTAGAAGTGGACCTGAGGGAGCAAATAAAGAAGTTATATCAAAGCCAAGACAAGAAGTCACCAAGGATCCACAAGCAACTCATACAAAGTGAAAAGATGCACCAAAGACAAAATATGAAGTTGTAGAGAAGCCACAAGAGAAATGTGCAAAGAAAAAAGTTGTTCAAAATTCAAGATGGGATATTACTAGGAAGCTACAAGTGATACGTACAAAGGGAATCATCAATAAATCAAATGGAAAAAATCAAAGGTTGAAAGGATACGAACAAGCAAAGAAGAATTGCGCACCCAAATCAATCATCGGGATAAATGAGATAAAGAGCAAAATTGTCCCAAAAGATAGAAAAGGTATTCCTAACCCTCTGCATTTTAAATTCATTAAATTTGTTAAAGAGAGAGGTATCCAACTTGCCAAATAGGTAAGTTGGTGATGGTTTCTAAGACTTATTTTCAATTATGTATTTATTTGTTGTCTTAGAAACATTATATGGTGATTCTGAGAATCACATTTAGTTAAAGAGTATTAACATGTCTTTATATGCTTATATCAAGTAGTGATCATGTGTTCATTTTAAAGCATGTTATATGATTTAAAAGATTAATCGAATGTTTGTGATCTCACTAAATAGTGTTAATTATTTGTTGCATATGCATTTTAGTAAGATTATTTGTATAATGTGCTGACACTCGTGATATTTACTTTATATAAATAAGTTGAATTAAGCTGATTTTTTTTTTTTTTTTATGCATCTTGATTTATTAAAATGCATAATATTTTATATTGAGGTGAATTGAATGATTTAATTTAATCATGATAAGACTTTTATGGTTAAATTAGTATGAAAGCATGAGAATTCTTTTTGATATCATACATATGAGTATTTGAATACATGACATATTAATCTATGCTTAATGTTTCAAGTTGATATTTTATGAGAGAAATATGTATTTATCCATGTTTAAAGTATGTATTAGATTTATGTTGATTGATCCTAAGTTATTCTTGAGATATGCTTTCCATTCTAGTGCGTTAAAGATCACATGTTTTGTTTCTACAAAGGAAAGACATTATTTGGTATCATTAGTAAGGCATGCGGACTTAACTGAAATTATATGATTGCATGCTAGATTATTGAAATATTTTGATTACCTCAGGTTTATTCTCCTAAACATGAATTGACTTGTTTACAATTATATATGGGGAGAAGTGTTTATAAGAGGGGTAATATTATGTCATGTTTATATTGAAAGATGAGTTTTGTTGAAAAGTTAAAAGAGTTAATATGCTTGTGAAAAAATAAATGTCATGCTACATTACTAAGATGTTTTGATTGCCTTAGGGGGAGATTATATTTCTAAGTGATGTATTTAGTTCCCGTCTCCCTAAATTTTGTTTTTGAAGATGACAAATGGGGAGAATTAGTTGATGTTTTATTGAATATCTTAAGGGGAAGTTTAATTTTTATATTTATGCTTTATTGATCATTTTTTTAAATCTTCATTCTTATACTTAAAAGCGTTATAAAACCCATTCTTGGATTTAGGGGGAGTGGTTATATTATTGTTTTGAAGAAAATATCAAAATTAATTGCCATCATTAAAAATAAAGAAATTGTTGATCCTAAGATTTTGATGGACAATTAAACGTTGATATTTTTTGTGGAACTAATGGTTTGTTTAAGTGTTTTAATTTATTAGTTCCGAGTGATGAAGATTTGATAATAAAAGAATTAAGAGGTTGAAGAATTTGAAGAACCTAGGGAAAACAACTCAGGTCTAAATTTTAACTCTTAATATCCCAATTAGAATCACACACGACACAAAAATATTTTTAAATAATTTTTTTAAATATGCGTGTTTTAAATAGGATCCTAATTAGTTAAATTATTTGCTTCTATATGTAATTGAAAAAGAAATATTTATAATTGACTAAAATTGGAGTTAACTATTTAGTGGAGCTAATTAAGAAAAGAAAATGGTTAAAGGGAGGGCGAAAACGTAAATGAGAATGTATTAAAAATGAGTTTAGAAAATAGATCCAATATGCATAAGTCGACTGGTAAATCCACCGGATAAAATAGGTGAAACTCTCAGTATCTCTTAATTGACAGGTAGGTCGACCAGTGAAGAGAAATGGAACTCCCTGAATCACTAAGTCAACAAATAGGTCGACCGATGGGTACAAAATCTTTGGCTTGGCTACATCCTGAATCGAGCAGTCGACTGATGGCGCAGTTTCAGGATATTGAGGATTCTGAATTCATATCTAAAAGTAGCCATTTTTTGTTGGGATTTGTGAGAGATTTTAGGGATTTTATGATATTTAAGATATGCTACACCTATTATTTAATTCCTATTGATTTGGTTCATTAAGTTTTAATATTTCTCAATTTGGTACATAAAATTGTTTCTATTCTATTTAATTGAGATTGAGAAATATTTAGGGAACTTAATTGAGAGATTTAAAAATTATAATTAAGTGAATTGAACCAAAATGAAGTTATAATGATATAAGGGGTCTAAGAGAGTATTTAAGTATCATGACATATGGGAACTAGCCGTTAGAGAGGTGATTTATATCTCATATATATAGACCTGCATTTTCATATCATTAAGAATGGCTAAGAGAGATTAAAAAATCAATAGATCATATTGAACTTTTCTAAGAGATATCATACTAAGTTTTTGTGAGAGTTGTTAATCATCTTGAGAATCATTGGTTGTTAATCATTGCTGCTACCGAATCTGAAGTAACATCGCTCTATTTATTTTTTTTGGTGGATTCCGTGTGAGATCTTTCCAATTACTTTCTAAATTGTATTGCTTGTTTAATTTTTGGAAATTGATCTTTAGAAATTGTTTCTGATTTTTATTAAAGAAAATATTTTATAAACAATTTCTTGAATCTAATTACGTGCTACCCATCTTTTGTTAAAAAATAGATTTTGAATATCTCACATTTCTATCACTAGTTTTGGGATATTAATTGAGTTTTAATTTATCTGAGGTGGTAGAAGTTCCGAGTAAAAAAATTCACTTGTCAATTTTTATTGATAAGTTGAGTGCGGATTAAATACTATTGGAAGTGTCTAATCAAGGGTAGCTGATTTTAATCTCTTCGGGTAAAGAGATTGAGGTTTTGATCTTTGCCTAAGGTATAAAAAGATTAGATGTTAATTCTTCCTTACTTAAATTTGTGAGTGATTTTGTAAAAGTTCCATCCTTACTTGGGAAAATGATAGTTCGAGTGTTTTTACGAGGTTTTTATTCTTGAGCTTAAGGTATAAAAAGAATTAAGTCGTGATTCTCCCTATAATAGAATTAGGTTATTCTTGAACCTGTAAAAAGTAGTGGTTATTCCTGAGCCCGAAAAAAAAGAATTTGTATAGGTTGATTCTAAGCCTGTAAAAGAATTTTTGTGAGGGTTTGGTTCCTACCTTTAAAGGAATCTTGAGTTTAGTGGGTGCGAATCTCCGTACAGTTCAGAGGACTAAATTAGCCAAGAGTAGCTTGGTGGACCAGGATATATCGGTGTGTACTATATTGCTTATTTCCTTTGTTTTATCTTTCGTTGTTTAGGTGTGCACTTAGAGCTTATTACACTTATCCGTGCTATAAAAATAACAATTAATTTTAGAATAAAATTAATTGTTTGATTTTTGAAATGTTAATATTTGGATTAATTATTTAATATTACCCAATTCACCCCCTTCTTGGGTAGCTCACTGGGCCAACACTATAAATTGAATTTTTTTTAATTTTAGTTGTTGACAATTGTCCATATCAACAAATTATTTACTTATAATCTAACTATAATCAAACATCTAAAAAGTTGTATTTTTTCAATCGATTTGAAAAATATAATAATATATAACTTGAAATTTTATTCATTTTTTGGGTTGAAAATTATCTATATCATACTCATAATCTAACTAGAATCAAATATCTAAAAAGTCACATTTTTTCAATCAATCTAAAAATATAATAATAAATTTTATTGGTTGATAATTATCTATATCAACAAAATATTTACTTATAATATAACTATAATTGAATATCTAAAAAATCATATTTTTTCGATCGACCTAAAAATATCTATATAATAAATTAGCTCGTTTACATTCAAGATCGTTGGATATCTCTAGATATTCGTAGCCGTTGGATTACTTTTATATACACGCACGCGCACATGCGCGCGCGCGCGCACACACACACACACACACACACACATACACACACACACACACACACACACACACACACACACATATATATATATATATATATATATATATATATATATTCAGCCCTATTCAGAGTTGGATAACACTTATCATCAAAGCCCTATTCATTGTCCTTTCCTTACAATACAACATCGCAATTCGTCCGTTATTTCTTCTCTACCGAATTTGCCCCCAATTCACGTGTTCTTCTTCTTCTTCGTCGCCTCCATAATATTCGCAGAGCTGTCGTTCCTCACCGTCATCTCCCTCACTGTACAATCGTGCGTTACTGTCATCTCCCTCATCAATCGTGCCGAATCCTCTCTGCCCTAATTCGTGCCTATCAAAGCCCTAATCTTCACAAGCTGTACAGTCGTTCCTTGCCGGCATCTCCCTCATCAATCACGCCGAATCATCTCTGCCCTAATTTGTGCCTATCGAAGCCCTAATGGAACCTATCGAAGCCCTAATGGAATCGCTCCATCTCGCATCTATAAAACCCTCGCTTCAGATTTCTGTTTGGTTCCTCGCTTCAGACAATCGTTCCTCGCAAGGTAGCATTTGGTTTCTGTTTATGTTTCTGTTTATGAATTCCTTGTTTCTGTTTCTGTTTCTTTACCTGTAGCAGAACTTGGATTTTGTCTCCCTATCACCTCAGTCAAGGGTTTCACTTGCATCTCATTTTGGCCTCTCCACTTCAGGTAAGTTTCTATTTGGTTCCTCATTTTGGTTGAGATTGCCGTTTTCGTTTCTGTTTCTATTTTTGTTTGTCGTTTCTGTTTTTGTTTTGTTTCTGTGTTTTTTGTTTTGTTTTCTGTCTTTGTTTATGTTTGCATCTATGTTTCAGTTTCCGTTTCTGTTTCTGTTCCCTGTTTCTGTGTTTTTGGTTTGGTTCCCTTTTCTTTTTTAGGGGTTGAAAACATGATATTAATTTGTTAGTTGTATGCATCAAATATTTTGAGAAAAAATGATAAAAAATAGTTGTTATTTGATTTGTTCATTGATTGAATGCATCTGTGTTTCTGTTTCTGTTTCTGTTCCCTGTTTCTGTGTTTTTAGTTTAGTTCCCTTTTCTTTTTTAGGGGTTGAAAACATGATATTAATTTGTTAGTTGTGTGCATCAAATATTTTGAGAAAAAATGATAAAAAATAGTTGTTATTTGATTTGTTCATTGATTGAATGTATCTGTGTTTCTGTTTCTGTTTCCGTTTCCGTTTCTGTTTCTGTGTTTTTTGTTTGGTTCCCTTTTCTTTTTTAGGGGTTGAAAACATGATATATGTTTGCCATTTCTGTTTATGAAAAAATCATATATGTTTGTCATTTCTATTTCTGTTTCTGTTTATGAAAAAATCATATATGTTTGCCATTTCTGTTTCTATTTATGTTTATGAAAAAATCAAATATGTAAAACTGTGATTTTGGCAATAGGTCAAAAACGTTGAATGATATTTGATAAAATGACCAATGTGTTTCTGTTTCTGTTTTTGTTCCCTGTTTCTGTGTTTTTGGTTTGGTTCCCTTTTCTTTTTTAAGGGTTGAAAACATGATATTAATTTGTTAGTTGTGTGCATCAAATATTTTGAGAAAAAATGATAAAAAATAGTTGTTATACTCACAAGAACTCCTTCCACTCAAGAGTAGCTTCCATGTTCCACTCAAATTACTATTTGATTTGTTCATTGATTGAATTTTTCTTTTCAATTGTTGTTCAGGTTTACATCAAGAGGAGAATTTGATGGCATTGGTTTTAAGAAACTTCTTCCTTCGATCTCAAAATTCATCATCAGAAACCTTGAAAACTTCCATTTTTTACTATTTCAGTTGAATTTCACAGGTACTCAATTCCTTCTTTGTTGTTTTTGAAATTCATTATTTATTTGTTTGTATTCATTTATTTATTTGTTTGAATCACAGCTCTCAAATCAGGTTTAATTTGCATTTGTTTCTGTTCTGTTCTCTCTTTCTATTTCTGTTCCTATTCCATATTTCTGTTTCCGTCTCTGTTTCCATTCCTATTTCTATTCCCTGTTTCTGTTTCTGTTCCTGCTCCCTGTTTCTGGTTTGTTCTCTGTTAGAGAAATATACATGTTTCCATTTTCGTTTTTGTTCCATTTTAATTGTCCCAAATGATCCCATGTTTCTGTTTCTGTTTCTGCTTTCGCAAAAACACTATTTCTGTTTCAAACCCGTTGGATGTCTAAGAAAATAATGTTTTTGCTCTCATTGCTTTAGGAATTTTTGCTTTCATTACTTTAGGAAAATCATGATCCCATGTTTCTGTTTCTGATTTTAATTTTGTGTATTGTTTACTATTTATGTTCAAATCCATGTTTCTGTTTTGTTTCCAAGGTAGCATTTTGTTCCCATGTTTCTGTTTCTGTTTTCAATTTTGTGTATGCATTCAATTTTATGTATGTATGTGTTGAGCCCCTTTAATCATGGTTTCATTTCAGTTTCATTTTGGTCCCATATTTCTGTTTCCGTTTTGTGTTTTTGTTTCTATTTCTGTTCATGTTCCCTGTTTCTATTTTGTGTTTTTGTTTACTGTTTCTGTTTATGTTCAACCCCTTTAATGATGCGTTTGTGTATATTGGTTCCCAGATTTCTGTTTATGTTCAACCTCTTTAATCATGTTTAACCATAGTTCCAATCATGTCTATTTTTGAGTCACCATTCGAAGTTACTGATTTCTGATTTAGCCATGTCTATTTTTGGGTCAACATTGGTAAACACGTTTTTGTTCCCAAAAATTTTAAAGTAATTTAAGTCTATTTTAAAAATTTCTTAAGAATTTCGGGAGCATTAACCAAATGGGGCCTTAATTTCTTATTAAATGCCAATAAACATTATTAGAATTCAGCAACTGATTTCTTAGATGGTGTTTGTTTATTGTTTTCGTTCCTTTTTTTTTTTTTTTTAAGGAACAGGAAGTCGAAATTTTGAATTTTAACTATTAATTTCAAAATCGTAGTTTCCAAATTTGGGTTTGGTAGAACAACATGGATTTAGAAGGAACAGATTGTGGTCAGTGGATAATGATCCTTCACCTCTACCTCTTGCTAATAACCATTTCTTGTTTTACAGGCAACGACAAAACTCCTAAAGCCGTGCCGGGTGGTGTATCCGTCTGCTTTCCACAGGTTTGCTGCTAAAAAAAAAAGGTTTTTTTTTTAATTTGCATTTGTTCTGTAATCCTGTTTCTATTTCTGTTTTTGTTCCATGTTTCTGTTTCCGTTTCCGTTTTCGTTTCTATTTCTGTTCCCTGTTTCTGTTCCTGCTTCAATTTTATGTATATATGTATAACATTTTGTTCATGTTTCTAAGCTGTTAGATGTTTCTGTTCTGTTCTTTGTTTCTGTTCCCTGTTTCTATTTCTTTTTTTGTTCCTGTTGTTTCTATTCCGTTCCCTGTTTCGGTTCCTATTCCTGTTCCCTATTTTTGTTTCCATTTCTGCTTCCATTCCTGTTTTTACTGTGTATGTATATATTGTGTTGAGGAGAGAATTGGTTCCCAGATTTCTGTTTTTGTTTCTGTTCCTGCTTCAATTTTATGTATATATGTGTAACATTTTGTTCCTGTTTCTATTTTGTTATATGTTTCTGTTCTGTTCTCTGTTTCTGTTTCTGTTCCTGTTGTTTCTGTTTCGATTCCTGTTTCTGTTCTCTGTTTCTGTTTCTATTTCCGTTTCTATTTCCATTCCTATTTTTACTGTGTATGTATATATTGTGTTGAGGAGGGAATTGGTTCCCAGATCTTTGTTTCCGTTCATGTTTCTGTTCTGTTTCCTGTTTCTATTTTTGTTCTTATTCCCTGTTTCTATTTCCGAATCTGTTTTTCATCCCTGTTTCTATTCCTTGTTTCTGTTTTTGTTCATTGATGATCACATATAAGACGTCATTTTGGTTAGCAATGTTAAGTTATAGTATGTTATCATAAAAAAGGTCATTTAATCATGTTTAATCATGATTTCATATCTGTTTCATTTTAGCCCCTCTCTAAAATTAAATTCATTTAGTTTCATTTCAAATAGAAATCATTCATATTCAAATCATGATCATCATAATCAGTTCATGTTCAAATCATGTTCATTTGTTTTGTTCGATTGTAGAATCAGAGAAAAGAGAGACAAGTTAGCGAGGAGGGAAGCAACAAGCTCTCGAAACAGGTTAAATTTGCATTTGTTTCTGTTTCCTGTTTCTGTTTCCATTTCTGTTTCCATTCCTATTTTTATTGTGTATGTATATATTGTGTTGAAGAGAGAATTGGTTCCCAGATTTCTGTTTCCATTCCTGTTACCATTCCCTGTTTATGTTGCATTTGTGTATATTAGTTCCCAGATTTCTGTTTCCGTTCCTGTTTCTGTTTTGTTCCCTGTTTCTATTTATGTTCTCGTTTCCTATTTTTGTTTCCGAATCTATTTTCATTCCTGTTTGTGTTAAATTTGTTGTGCCTTAGGTGTTATTTATGTCTTTCAATCTCAGGCAATATGGTATGACCCACTATTGTATTGAGAACGAGTACTAGGCTAAAATTGCGTAAGTAAAAACAATTCTTTTACGAGAAGCTTTATTTACAAAGTTATCCCGTTAGAGAATATGGGATGAATAAAATTTCAAGTGCTAGAATTTTGCAAAATTATAGGTACAAAATTAGTGAGAGAGACATAATGAACCATATTGTTGATGGTTTACCATCAAATTGGGATGTTGCGACAAAGAACATATTTGAAAATCATTGGCCTCTTACTGCCTTTGAATTTGTACAATTTTTAGAAGAGGCCGAACGAGATGTACATCCGTTGTGGAGAGAATTTGAAAGAAGGAAAATGAATGAAAAAGAGAGTGTTAGAATGCATGTACTTAGAAAAGAGCGCATGTACTACCACCTAAGACGTAAGGGGTTTCAACCAAATTGCAGTGATGGTGTATGTAATAGTGCGTACTCTACCGAAATCCTGGCCTAGAGTTAGAGTTTATAGAGCCTTAAAGAAAGAACTCCTAGACCTAAGAGCATTAGAAACTTTGTTAGAGAGCATGGAGGACGACCAGATTGGCTTAAAGGCACTGGAGGAATACGAGATTCAGCTACAAATTAGCAGCCAAAGTAATGAAGTTGTGCCGTAAACTGTTTTTTAAGGTATAAATAATTTTTAATGTAATTTGTATTCATGATATACATTTTGTATATTTTATGTCTAATATTTTTTTTTTCTTTTCCTTTTGTAGGGTTACCACGTCAAGTCTGTTTCTTCTCTTTGGTTGTTGAAAATATATTTTGAATGTATTTTGTATTCATGATATACATTTTGTATTTGGTAATGTGATTGATTGTTTTACTTTGTTATATTCAACAAAAGTTGTCTTAATGCAATAGATTTAATATTATATATGCTTTTGTCTTTATTGTTCTCTTACTTTTGTTAATCGTTAATTAATATGTCAATCTTACAATTTATTTTTTAAGCTCATAATATAATTTTAGTTTATCATTTATTTTGCATTGAATTTTCATTTTTATTTTTTCAAGGAAAAAAATTTGGCAATGGATGACAAGTCAAATGAAAATTCTACTTCAAATAGTAGAGGGGAAGAGAAAGTGTGTTTTACCTCAAATGTTGCGAAAAGTGAAAAGGAGAACATCAGTAACAATGTGGTATGTGTCTAATTAGTAAGGTTAATTATTTTTTAGTTTTAATTATCACTGTTTTATTATTCAACAATAATCATATATTTAATCTAAACGTATTAAATAATTATAACTATTTGTGTCCATGTTAGGTTTATACATAAATTTTGAAAAAATCTTAACCTGAAAGTAAACATGATAAGAACATATTTAACTGTGATTTCAAATTTATAGTTATTTATCTAATCTGATTTTGTATTTCGACTCTTACCTTTGTGGTGATATTAAATTATCCGTATTCTTATTTATACCGTAACTTATTACATATTATTTATAGTTTCATTTAGTACCAATTTCAGTTCGTACTTTGTCACACTGTCCTCCACTGTTCTTTTTCATTTAATCGATCTAGAAAATTGAAGATTCAACCTCATATTATCTCTAGGTATTCAATCATAACGTCATATCAAAATCTGCTCTATCCCAACGAATGCAAAGGGAACGAAAGAGGTTTAATCGTCCAATTCTAGAATGTCAAGAAGGTGGAAGATCCCGCACAGGTAACATTGCCAGAACATCTAGCACAAACAATGTGTCAAGACGTTCTGTGGCTCAACTAGAACGAAGAGAATGGGAGAGAGCTGATCGGGAGATATGTGATGGCCCTATGGAAGGAGGTCAGTCGTTTGTGTCCACAACACCCAACAGTCGCTCAAAGGGTTGAGCAAACAATTATACCTTCTGAATATATAGCATCTAACAAGAACGATATATCGAAACGGGCTCTAGCTCAACGAGAACAAAGAGAACGGGAAAGAGTTGATTGGGAGCGGTGTGATCGCTTCAATAAAAATAATCGTGAATGCCTAGAAGGAGGTCAGCCATTTTTGGGAGAATCATCATAGCCTATGCCGAAGCAAAGAATGGTTACAACAGTCTCTGTGTCATCATCAAGCACAAGTTGATATACCCCTATAATTCTCAATGATCAAGTTTTTTCTCCAGTAATAGAAAACGAAATGGATTCTACTTTTGAGGCCAATTTGACGTCCCCACCAAATCTTACTGAAATGTTTGTGTCCACAATACCCAACAGTCGCTCAACGTTGGACGTTGAGCAAACAATTACACTTCTTGAATGTATAGCAACCAACAACAACGGCATATCGAAACGTGTTCTAGCTCAACAAGCACGAAGAGAACGAGAGAGATTCGGTCAACAAAATATTCAAAATAGTCAACATTTAGAAATGAATAGAAGACTACTTGAAGAATCATCTCAGCCTCTACTACAACAGAGAATGATTTTACAATCATGTGGGCCATCAGTGATTACGAGTCCATGTACCCCTGGAATTGTGGACCTCCTTAGGGATCGCACTACTCCATTGTCCATGGCTAATCAAATGAATTCTATTGTTGAACCAAATTTGCCTTTTCCACATAATCTTACTGAAATATTTGTTACCGTGACTTCGAATGAATGCTTAACACCTGAAGTTGAGGAACCAATTGTATTGCCCGGTATAAGGTATTATACTAATCCATTATTCATGTTATTAAGTATTAAATGTTTAAAAGTGTTTGATGTGTAAAATTTAATATTTGCCAACTATAGATCAGCTTCAACAAATCAACACCTTGCTGAGAATCAAGATACTGAACATGAAGAAAATTCATTTGTTGACGATGGGATGGTTACAAATTTGATTCCTCATTCTCTTGGTATAATTGACGATGCATGTCCTTCTCCGTGCGGTAACCAATAAGCTTTTGTTTCCATGAACCTTAATGAAAGCTCGACCATAGTAGTTGAAGAAACAAATCTACTTTCTGGGAGTAGATGGTGAGTTTCTTTTTTATCTTATTCATCTAATTAAATACGGCATTCACAAATATGTTATTAGAATCTACATAATAATTTTGTTATTTATCAAATGTAAGCCGCCAAATACTACCAATGATGAGTTTTATGATAATCAAGATATTGACGAGTTGAACAATCCAACTGCCGACCGTGATGTTCATACCGGTGAAAATCGACACTCGCTTGGTAGAATAAATGTCATGTTCCCTCATTGTTCTGTGTTACACTGGATGGATGAGAGATTAGCAAAATTATCCGAACGACGTCCTATCTTCGGTACATGTTGCTTACAAGGGAAAGTTAGGCTTCCATTACTTCTCACACCTTCTCTGCAAATTAAAGCGTTATACGATGGTAATGATGATAGATCAAAATCATTCCGACGTTATGCTAGAGAGTACAATGCAAGCAATGCTTTTACAAGCCTCGGTACCAACTTGGATACAAGGCTGCTTTCCGGAAGAGGCCCAACAAAGTTTACTATACATGGAGAGTTGCGTCACCGGACAGGAGCATTAATCCCAGAATCGGGAAAAAAGTCATTTATTCTTAATTGTACATCTACGATCCTGATTTCGCTTTTGGCGTGAGAAGCCGTAGAAATCCTCATTTGAGAATGGATGTTTTGCAAACTATTCAAGATACATTGTTGCAACATAATGCATTCGTAGATAAATTTCGTCAAGCGTTTGCAATTTTAAATCAATTGGATTTGGAACAACAAACGTTGCCAACTTTTCTTCACTACACAGCATCTACCTATCGTCGGCGATATAATTTGCCGACAACTGATAACGTGGCAGTCATATTACCGGGGGATGGAACTGAAACCAACGCGATGAGAGATATTGTTATACATCTAAGGAGGGGAAATGAACTAATGAAAATCAATGAATGTCATCCTGCTTATCTACCATTGCATTACGTTTTGTTGTTCTCTTTTGGTGAGCTTGGATGAGAGCCTGAATTTAGACAGTGGGATGTGATTCACAGTCGACACACAAACGCTCGACTAACTCAAATTCAATTTTATAGCTATCGTATTTTTGAAAGGCCAACAGAGTATTTGACAATTCTAGAGAAAGGAAAATTATTTCAAGAGTTCTTGGTAGATGTTTGGGCTGCGACCGAGCAAAATAGGTTGAATTACTTTAGGCAACATCAACCAAATCTTCGTAGTGAACTCTATCAAAGTCTTACTGATGTGGCATTAGATGGGATGGAACCTAATCAAATAGGTCAACGAATGATTTTGCCATCATCTTTTATTGGTAGTCCAAGACATATGTTTGAAATCTTCCAAGATTCAATGGCCATAACTTGGTACCACTATCACCCTGATGTGTTTCTTACCATGACTATGAATCCAACTTGGACAGAAATCATTGAAGCTTTATTGTCTTATCAACAACCAACTGACCGTTCAGACTTAATTGCTCACATTTTCGAGTTAAAAGGAATTGCTCTTATGAAAGAGATTGAAAGCACTCGAGTATTTGGAAAAAAAATTGCCCATGTTTTTACAATTGAGTACTAAAAAAGAGTTCTGTCGCACGTGCACTTACTGATATTTCTTGATAATCAAGACAAAATTCGAACGTGCGACCAAGTAGACAAAATAGTTTGTGTTGAATTTCCAAATCCAAATGAAGAGCCAGAACTTTTTGAGACTATAAAAAAATGCATGGTTCACGGACCATGTGGCGCTCGAAATTGTCAAGCCCCGTGCATGGAGAACGGAAGATGCACTAAGAGGTATCCACGAGATTTCGCTGAGTATACAACGATGGATTCAGATGGATATCCCATTTACCTCGTCGTGATAATGGCAAAGTTTATACCATGAGGGGGCAACAAGTTGATAATAGAGACGTCGTCCCATAAAATCCGTACATTTCCAAGATGTTCGACTGTCATATTAATGTTGAAGTATGCGCTGGGATTAGGTGCTTCAAATATATCCACAAGTATATCTATAAAGAAGGTGATATAACGACATAGATTTTGGGAATGATGGATGAGATCAAGCAATATCTTGATGCAAGATACATTGGACCCTCTGAGGCAGCCTGACGATTGTTGAGTTTTCCTTTGCACGATGAGAATCCAACAGTTGTTCGATTGGCGCTCCATTTGCCTAGAATACATCAAGTTATCTTCAATCCTACTGAAACAATAGAGTCTATCATTTCTCGAGCTCAGTCACAGAAGTCGACTCTAACAGAATTTTTTTCATATTGTGATGCACATGCTTCTGCACGTGTGTATACTTATCAAGAGTTTCCCCAGCATTTTGTTTGGAATAAAACTGAAAAATTTTGGAAACCACGACAGAGGGGATTTGCCATCGATAGAATGTATTTTGCGCCTCCCAATTCGGGTCGATTTTATCTGTGTCTACTATTGACTGTAGTCAAAGGGCCGCAATCGTTTAGGTGTCTACGTATTGTTAACAATGTTGAACATGCGACGTTCAAAGCCGCATGTGTAGCAAGAGGGCTATTGGAAGATGATAGTGAATGGATACAATGTCTTCAAGAGGCGTCTATTATGAGTACTGGATATCAACTGAGAAGATTATTTTGCGTCATTCTTACACAATGCTCCCCTGTAAATCCATGTGAATTGTGGGATCAATTTTGGATGCATATATGTGATGATCTCTCACATAAAGTTCGCACATTGTTTTCGATACCCATCCCAAGCGAGGCACATATTAAAGACTACGGTTTGTACCTTTTGAATCAATTACTTCAAAAATCGGGCAAGAGCTTAGTAGATTTTCCTTCGATTCCACAACCTGTCCAAAATTGGAATATAGTAGTTGCAAATAGATTGATATGGGAACATCGTCAAATGCAAAGTGAAGCACAACAAAGGAATGTGCAGTGTAATATTGATCGTATCAATGAAGACCAACGTGTTGCATACGAATCAATCACTTCATCAGTGTTCAAAAATTTAGGAAAAATATTTTTTTTGAATGGTGGTGCTGGTATAGGAAAAACGTTTCTATATAATACCATAGCAGCAAAATATCGTAGTAACAGTCATATTGTCATTATTGTGGTATCGTCCGGTATTGCATCGCTACTACTTGAAGGATGTCGAATTGCACATTCCATATTTTGCATCCCTCTAGATATTTTTGATAATTCAATTTGTCATTTCAATAAACAATTGTTGCATACCGAATTGTTTAGAGAGACAAAGTTAATCATTTGGGATGAAGTTCCAATGCAACATAAGTACTGTGTTGAGTCTGTGGATCACACGCTACGAGATATTTGTAGTAATCCAAATCCATTTGGGGGTATCACGATTGTTCTTGGAGGAGACTTTTGGCAAATTCTACCTGTTATACCTAAAGGTGTCCGTCAACAAATTGTGGCAGCATCGTTGAGACATTTGTACGTTTGGAATGATATACATGTCTTAACTTTGAATTTAAACATGTGCCTAAATAGAAGCAACATTGAAAATGCAGAGTTTTCGAGATATTTACTTCAGGTAATATTTCATTTAAACATATTTTAGCATTCTTTCATTTGTAATAGATTACTTATATATGCTTTGATACTAAATTATTCATTTACATTTGTTTTTTCTTTAAATAGGTTGGCAGTGATCCACATGAAATCATACAGTTGCCATCAACCTTACACAAGTGTCGTAATGTAGTTGAACTAATATTTTCAGTTTATCCACATCTAGGCACACCCAGTGTTGTTACCCCTACATTTCTAATTGAACGTTCTATCTTTTCTGCAAGAAATGACAATGTTAGTGCTATTAATTCAGCTGCTTTAAATATTTTTTCCAGAGAAACGATCACATATTTGGCCGCAGATAAAATCTCTGAAGATGGTGGTGCCGATCGTCAAATTACAAATCGTTATCCTAACAAATACTTGAATTCCTTAGATCCTCTAGGATTACCTCTGTTCAAGTTAGATTTGAAAATTGGATGTCCAGTTATGTTGTTGAGAAATATCGCACCAAGTGATGGACTTTGTAATGATACACGATTAATGGTCGTCAGGTGTTCTTTACGTGTAATCGAAGCTTGAATATTGACAAGGGATAAAGTAGAAAATTTGGCGTTCATTCCGAGAATATCCTTGATGCCATCGTCTTCTGAATTTTCTTTTTAAATGAGAAGGCGCCAGTTTCCAATTCGTTTGGCGTATGCTATGATGATAAATAAATCACAAGGACAATCAGTGAAATTTGTTGGAGTTGATTTGAATACATCGGTTTTTAGTCACGGTCAACTATATGTGGCCTTATCAAGGTATACATCATTTGATCGATTAAGTGTACTTCTTCCTGAATATGGATCTCTATTCACGACAAATATTGTTTATCCTGAAGTATTATTGTAACTATAATTGTTTCAGTTGATGCAACATTTAAAGTTAAATAATAAAATAAATTGATATAATTGTCCAAATAGATGATGTACGTTTTATGGCCGTGCCTTCAGGCACGGGTTATACGCTAGTATTAATATATAACTTGAAAATTTATTAATTTTATTCGTTGCCAATTATCTATATCAACAAAATATTTACTTATTGATGAAGGGAAATTTGGTCGCCAAGCCACATGTCCAAACACACATGTGCTGGGGGTGTCCTCATAATAAAAGCAAGGGGCCAAACTCTCAAGTATAGAAAAAAGGTCGAGCTTCAGGCTCCGAGCACCCCCTGCTCAGCATCATCCAAATGGGAGGCCTAAAATCACCCAGAAGGCTCCCTTGGTTGAGCTCAGGGCTCCGACCACCCCTTGCTCGACAACAGCAAATATGGGAGACCTAAAACCACCTCGAAGGCTCGCTTGGCCAAGCTTTGGACTCCGAGCACCTTCTACTCAGCATCATAAACAATAGGAGGCCTAACACCGCTCATAAGGCCCTTTTAGCAAAGCTCTGGTCTCTGAACACCCTCAGCTCGGCAACATAAAAAATAGGAGGCCTAAAATCGCCCAAAAGGCCCCCTTGGCCGAGCTTCGAGCTCCAAGCACCCTCTGCTCGGCATCATAAACAAAGGGAGGCCTAAAACCGTCCAAAAATCCCCTTGGCTGAGCTCCGAGCTCCAGGCACCCTCTACTCGAGAACATTAGATATGGGAGGGTCAAGACAGCCCAAGTGTCCTCACATGTCGAGCTTCGGAATCCAAGCACCCTCAGCTCTGATCATTGTGAAAAGAAGGCCCAAAATCATCCAAGGGTCTCTTTTGGTCTTCTGCTCAGCTGAGGGGCCAGAACGAGCCATTTGTCTTCATTTCTCTTGAGCCAGCCCATAGACTTCTCCTAGTAAGCCCAAAAGCCCATCCCAGGTGCTTAAGACCCTTATCAGCAAGCTCATTGGTCTTCTACTAAATAAAGCTAATTAACCGAGTTGGAGTCCCTAATTCGGCGACGCTAATCGAGTCCTACCTCCTATATATACTCTAGGCATCCATTGTCACCAAGACTTGCCTCTTAATCATACAAGAGCATCTTTAGCCTTTTCTCCCAAATACTTACTCTCACGCCGGAAGGACTCCACTGGGTACAACTGGGTGGGTCTTTGTGCAGGTGCTCATAGTTCGGAGCTAGACCTTAGCTCAAATTGCAAGGACTAGTTCAGCATCTCCAAGCTTTAGAAGTTTACCAAGTTTGGAGCTCAGTTTCTAGAGTGAATCACCTCCACCTTAGCAAGAAATTCGTACGTGTCCTCTGTTCAGACCATACTAGAGGTGTTGACCATTTTTTTACACCAACAGTTTGACGCCGTCTCTGGAAAGCGCACAAGAAGCCTTCCTCCGATCATCAGCTCCATGTTCGGTTAAGACTTAATGATCACAGGGTCTAGTCAGATCATTGGATGAGTAGATCAAATACCCACCATGAACAGCAATCGCACTCTCCAACCTACCAGCGCCATGTCAAAGGTCCCCAGGCCGGATGCCCAAGCTCCAACAGTCGAGGACCAACCGTTGCTCACCGACTAAATGGGTTTATCCACCTTGACCTCTGGGCCATCTATTGAGAAGACCTCAGAAGCAGCTGAGATTTCTCATATTGATAACTTGGAATACCAGCTTGATGAATTCCAAACCTACTTCCAGGTCCTCTTCTCCCACCTGCTATCGACCCTCATAGGGGGGACTGGCTTCCCAGCCTGGAGGAGATGAGAAGCAAGCCCCTGAGTCTGAAGACTGCATTATCTACTCCAACAGACACGCTCCTAGAGCCCTACCTCGTCGCCATAAAAATGGGCGAAAGGATGTTGAGTTGGCACCCCCCCACTACTTTGGGGTCTCCTTCTCCACTTCTTCCAAGTTGTGGTAGGGACAACCGTATAGAGTCATCCCCCGAACAGAGCTCAGAGCCACATCTCTTGATTAGAGCATTGGGCCCGACATGTTCAAGACGTGGACTCTTATTCATCGCCCTCTAGACAACATGTTGCTTGTGCCGCCACGAGTTAGGCCTGATTACCCCCAGGGGTAAAGTTATGGTAGAGTAGTGTCTTGCCAACGTAGAAGCCACCTTGTACTAGACATAGAAAGTATAAGGGACAGTCGGGCTCCCTTCTGAGGCAAGGTCCCCATTTATAAATAAGATCGTGAATGAGACACTGCCAACATACTTTACCCACCCTCAGATGATCCCATACGATAACACCTCACATGGCCTCGACCGTGTTGAGGTGGAAGTCTTTCTTCCTAATACTCACTAGAGCTGCAAAGGCGTGGTTTAGAAATTTGGCCCCGACGTCTATCTTCACATTCCACGAGCTTGAGCAGCTCTTTGTCTCCTGGTTCGGACACTCGTGCCTCAAGCCAAAACCCATGGCCCATATCCTCGCTATCCAAGAGCAGCCCAACGAGTCCTTAGGTAAGTATGTGGAGCAGTTCGACTGTGAGACCATCGATTGCTACGAGCTCTCCAATGTTATTGCAATGAATACCTTCATTGATGGCCTCAAGCACTGGAGATTGTCTTATGACCTTTGATCTAACCATGAGCTAAACCTCGATGCTACACTCGATAGGGGCACCCGGTTCCACAATGCCAACCTCAGGGAGGCCACCAGAAAAAACTGAGAAGAGATCCAAATGAAGAAGGAAAATATGGAGGAACGTCCGAGTAGAGCACGAAGAGCCAAGCGACTGCAGGCCGAGAGAAGGTTGGGCCCATTGCCCGGGGATAGAAAGTCATTCTCACTCCCAAGGCATTGTCAATAAAGCTTCGCATCCCTCATAGCTTTCGTTGCCACCATCTACGTAGAGAACTTCAGAAATATTTTTCTTCCCCCGGCACCAAAGGGTAAGCCGATGGGGAGGTTCTTAAACAAATATTGCGAGTTCTACCAGGACTAGGGTCACTCCATGGAGGACTGTTTCTTGCTTAGAGAATAAATATAAGCCCTCATTAGAAGGGTTTACCTCGGTAACTACATCGTAAGGGATGACCGAGTACCGAGGTACGAAGAGAACGACCACCACGAAAAGGACATGGGTCAAAGAAAAATGGAAAATCGTAATCGTCCCTTGCCCAAGCGGAGGGGGAGAGAGATGTAGATGAACAGAGAGTGGATGGAGAGATCAATGTCATCCATAGTAGACTTAACTTGGGAGAGAGACGTTCTCCTCGAGAAAGAGATATGAGCACAAAGCCAAGAGGAAGGTAGTTGAGGATGTGTTCGAGGTGAGCACGATTGACGTTGTCTCACACAACGTCATCTCTTTCAGTGAGGTTGACCTCCGGGGAGTGCACACCTCCTATGACGATGCCCTCATCATAGTCACCCTAATTAACTACTTTAAGATATGAAGCATCTTAGGTTTTAGAAAATAAAGGTAGATCTTGGCATTGTGCAACCCTCTAGAGCACCGTGCTAAGTTTTGGGGGGGATGTGCTTAACGCAGTGGGGTGGGTCTCCCTGCTCGTCATGGTAGGAACCCAACCCAAAACTTCAAATGTATGGATAAAATTCATGATCGTGGATAGGCCTTCCCCTTACAATGCAATCATGAACTGACCCACGGTGTCCTCCCTTAAAGCGATATGCTCCCCTTACCACAAATCTATGAACTTCCTCATTAATAATAGTATGGGGAAGGTGAAGGGGGACCAAGAGTCCTTGAGAGCCTGTGCCTGGAAGGCATTGGAGAAAAATAAATTGCAACTAGCAATAGAGTTAGAGCCTAGTAACTTAAAGCTTATGGCTCTGGATGGGGGACTCAGATTGGTACCCATCAATGACCCCCATCAGGAAGAGACTGGTCCCCGACTGCATGAAGAGCTGGTGGAAGTACCCATGAGGCAGAAGTGAAAAAAATTCCAGCATAAGCGGCAAAACATTATCGATAATGGACAAGTTGATAAAACAGGATGTGGTGGATGATGTTAATTTCCCAAACTGGCTCTTTAATGTGGTTTTCACATCCAAAGTCGGGAACAAGTGGCACTTATGCATTGACTTCAAGGACTTGCACAAAGCTTGCCCAAAGGACTTATTTCCTCTCCCGATGATCGACACAGTCATTGATTCCATAGGAGGGCATGAGCTTCTAAGCTTCTTGGACAAATACGTCATCTACAACCAGATACCCATGTCCTCCCCCCCCCCCCCCCCCCCCTCCCCCCCTCCCCCCTCCAAAAAAAAAAAGAGAAAAATTTCTTTTATCACAGACAGGGGAACATACTGCTACAAGGTCATGTCGTTCGGCCTATGCAACGCCAGGGCCACGTACCAGCGCCTGGTGAAGAAGATGTTCAAAGAATAAATCAGGAAAGCCAGGGAGGTTTATATCGACAACATACTTGTCAAGAGCTCCAAGGCTCCTGACCATATAAAACACCTCCAAGACTGCTTCGATAGGCTAAGGGCTCATCACATGAAACCCAACCCCAATAAAAGTATCTTTGGAGTCTCTACAGGGAAGTTCCTTTGATACATGGTCTCCTAGGACAGAATCGATACAAATCCCAACAAGATAAATGTTGTGCTTGGGATAACCTCTCCGCGAAACAAAAAGAAAATTCAGATGGTCACTGAAAGGCTCGCGACTATAAATTGGTTTGTCTTGCGAGCCCTAGAAAAGTGCCTCTGCTTTTTTAAAGTATTAAGGGAAAACAAAAATTTCAAGTGGACAAATGAGTGTAAGACAGCATTCCAGGAGCTCAAACGATACCTCTCTTCTGCTCCTTTACTCATAACCCTAAAATGAGGGGAAGAACTATAGTTATACATCTCGATTTCAGCTACGATAGCTAGCGTGACACTTGTAAGAGAGAACGTCAGCATCTAGAGCCCAGTATACTACTCCAGCTAAGTTATCACGAATGCTGAGATAAGGTATACCCAATTCGAAAAGCTCGCTTACACTTTGCTGGTGGCCTCGATGAGGTTAAAGTACTACTTCTAGGCGCACATAATCATCGTCCTGAATGACTAAGCGCTCAAACAAATTTTACACTCTCCTGGTATCTTGGGATAGCTAATGAAATATAGCCTTGAGCTCAGACAATTCCACATTGAGTACCGGCCAAGGACTGCCATAAAAGACCAAGTCCCAGCTGACTTCATCATGGAGCTCACTTTCCCCAACAACCAGAAGACCCCCGCGGATGACCAGGGAACTAAAATCCCTAAGTAAAGGCCTTGGCGATCCCAGCACAAGACTTCAGTCTAGGCACTTCAAAATGTTTCACCGACGGATCCTCCAACTTGAATGGCTGCAGAGTGGGAATGGTCCTTATGGCCTTAGACAAGGAGGAAATTGAATACGCCCACAAGCTGGGTTTTCGAGCAACCAACAATGAAGCTGAATATGAAGCCCTACTCGCCAGCCTACGTGTAGCCCCGAATTTCGATGTAAAGACACTTATTATCTTCTACGACTCCCAGCTCGTGGTCAATTAAGTCAACGGAGATTACTTGGCTAGGGACCGAATCATGACCAATTATTTGGAAAAAGAAAAAGTGCTAATAAACAATTTCAACAAGATCCAAATGACCCAAATACCTATGAAGAAAACAGGCATGCTGGCGCCTTGGCCAATCTCGCCTCGGTAGTTGAATGGACCCGGAAAAAAAAAAAAAAAAGCATGCCCATAGAGTATCTGGATTCACCAAGTACCAAATTATTGGAATAGGTGGACTCCATTTGTGAGATCAACAGTGAGCAAACCTGGATAGACCCTATACGGCAGTACCTGGAGAATAGAACATTACCAGAAGATCTCGCTGAGGCTAGGAGAATGTGATATCGGTCGACGAGATATTGCATCATTGATTGAGTCCTATATTGAAGATTATTGTCGGTCCCTTACTCTAGGTGTCTCCTACCAGAGGAGGCCGACTATGTTCTAAGGGAGGTTCATAAGAGGATCTGTGGAAACCACTTGGGGTGCAAATCCCTGGCTATCAAGTTACGCCACCGAGGATATTACTAGCTGAAAATTATCAAAGACGCAACAGAATTTATTAAAAAAAATATGCTAAGTGTCAACGGTTCGCCCCACATCCTTATGTCTCTCTTACCGCCCTAGTACCCATGACCGGCTCTTGGCTTTTAGCTCAATGGGGCATTGATCTTCTCGGCCCTTTTTTTCAGGCCATAGACTACTTTACCAAATGGGTTAAAGTCTAGCCCCTAACACACATAACGAAAGAGAAAATCTAAGACTTTGTTTAGAAAAGCATGGTCTACAGGTTCAGGATTCCAAGGGCCATTGTGTCTGACAACGACACTCAATTTGATAATGATCTCTTTGCCGACTTCTGTTTGGACCTTAGAATTTGAACTCATTTTGCCTCCCTGGGTCATGCCCAGGCAAACGGATAAGTTGAGGTTACCAATTGAACCATCCTACATGGTTTAAAAACAAGACTCAACAAATCAAAAGGTAAATAAATGGAGGATCCATACCCTGTCCTCTAGGCATACCATACTACCTCGCGTACCCCAACCGGGGAAACTTTATTCGCGATTACATTTGGATCTGAATTCGTAATCCCCATAGATATGGGAATGCCAACTTTGAGAGCAGCAGTGAGGGACCCTGACCAAGAGGCAAACAATGCCATGCTAACTCTCAACTTAGATTTGTTGGAAAAAATAAGAGAGCTCGCCTGAATTCGTCAAGCGGCATATCAACAACGAGCAACACATTACTATGACAGATGAGTTCGACCCCGCTATTTTTAAGTTGGTGACCTCGTCCTCATAAAAGTAACCTTGGCAACCAAAGCGCCAAACACGGGAAAGTTCGCTCCCACATGGGTGGGCCCTTAATGCGTAACAAAAATCACAAGGTCAGGCACATACAAGATCAAGATTGAAGAAGGGGTACCACTATGACACCCTTGGAACACTGACTACCTTAAACGATATTTCTATAGGGAAGAGCATATTTTTTAAACATTCTGTTTTACTACTAAGCGTAACGAATTTTCAAATCAATAAATGAAGTGTTCAAGGACATCGTTCTCTTAACTCGTGCATGTATCTATAGAAGCGACATCCCAGTGCTAACCATCGCGAATGATAACTAGATCTACTATGCAAGTGGACAGTCCGTGCCCGGGGTTAAACCAAGGTCATCTACCAAGGATGGGATGTCGATTGGGCCCGAGGACCCACAGAAAGTCCCCTCCTCCTCCACAGCCCACCATTGGTCACTCGACTTAAAGGCAAAAGGACTTTTGTGCGAACTAACATAGGAAAACTCGAAAAGGCTCTAGACGATCCCGATTAGGGAGAACCCACCAATGACCGTCCACATGACACCAACACTTGCATGGCACCCTATGGACTGAGAGGACCAAGGACTATTTAGAAAGTGCCACGCTTAAGCCAGCAACATGAGCAAGAACTTGGCTCGTGCTCCAGGCTGGGGACCAAGAAGGATATGACCTTGGTAATGAAAACGGTATACAACCAAACTTTACCACAATATTTTAAGTGTGGAAAAGTGGGCAAGGTCCATTCTTTGAGAACCCTCTGCTCGGATGATCAAGAATGGAGGTTCCAAAATCGAACTATGTTTTACAATTTGGAAAAGTGACCAAGCTTCATTCTTCGAGCACCCTCTACTCGGATAATTGAAAAGCGAAAGCTCTGAAACCGAACTGAGTTTTGTGGTTCGACAAGATTAGACACCACTTTTGACTCAAAAATAACAGGATACCGTAAAATGTCCCAATGGTTGGGTTTCGACCAACCTGAGCTCAGCATTTCACCAGCATGGTCACCCACACTTGCTGAGCTCTAGGCTCCGAGGATCTTCTGTTTGGAATCCTCTCCAAATAAGGGCTCAAAATCGATCAAGGAGCCTCACTTTCTGAGCTCTGGGATTCAAGCACCTTCTACTCAGCATTCTCTCAAAATGAAGGCTTAAAACCATTCAGGAAGCCTCACTTGCCGAACTCCAGGCTTCGAGCACCTTTTGCTCGGCATCTTCCCAAATAGAGGCTCAAAATCGTCTAGGGAACCTCCCTTGCCAAGCTCTAGGCTCAAGAATTCCTCTACTCAGAAGCTACTCTAACACACAAATTTCTCCAAGAAATCGATTCGTATTGTATTATATTCAAAAAGATGTTTACATGTTGTGGGGTTCTTGCCCAGCTACACAAATCATCAAAAAGAAATAAAATAAAGCAAAATAAAAAGTCTTACAAAAGGGCCGAACTGGAAGACTAGTCATTGGGCTCTTGGCCACCCTGATAGTCCATCTCAGGAGAGCCCTCCAAGATATGTTGGACGTCCACTACGCCGTCCTCGTTTTCGCCTCTCTACTAGCCGGCCTCTTATATCGTTCCCTTCTCTTCTGCCTCCTCCTTAGGTAATTCCATCTGGATCTTCTGATAGGGGAAGAGAGAGAATTGGCAATGGAGGAGGCACATCTCGGCCTCAAAGCCTTCATCTATTTATTCAATGGCCAGGTTTGCCTAAAGGTCCTTGAACCACTAGCTTGTCTTGTACTTCTCAATGGATTTCTCCTCGGCACGACGGACGATAGCTACTCTAATTGCTCCTCTTTTTCCAAGATTTTCTTCAAGCCCTCTACCTCATAATTCCTAGGAGCTGGTTGGTAAGGTCGTCCCTCTCAATAGTGACCAGGTGGAGCCGGGACTGGAAGATGAACTGGACCGCGGCAACGACTTGCAATTAGGCGATCAGCCCATCCACCCTCCTAAGGAAAGCATCCTTCTACACCTTGAAAGAGGCGTCCCCAATGGTTCTATGAGATAGCCTCTCATTAACGATAGATAGGTGGATCATACTCGGCAGGAAGACGGCCAAATTAGTACCCTTGGCAAAAAAACTAAGGAAAACGTATGTTAAACAAAGAACCTAAGACTTACAAAGATGTGGTCCCAGACCAAATGGCGTAGGAGCCTCCCTATATCAAAAATGGCTAACTTGCTCTTATGTTTTAGGAGGGTGCATGGCGAAGCGTTTGTTATGCGATCGCGTATTGACTACTCGCAAGTGTACGAGATCAAAGTTTTAGTATAGTGTGATCGTTTAAGGTCAGGTATCATATCTGTACGCACGAAGCATTCGCATCCTCGGCGTATATGACTACTCACAAGTGTACGTAGTCAAAGTTTTAGTATAGTGTGATCGTTAAGATCGGGTTATCGTATCCACAGGGATTGGTGTCGTTACTATCAAATATCGCGTTTGTCGTGACCTAACTTTATCTAGGCTAAAACTAAATGTATTTAATTAATTAAACTAATACTAATATAACTTAAATTAACTACATTAATATACTAATATGTTTTAGAGTAAAGAATTGCCTAGGGATTAACGTGTTTACAAATACGTGTTCGATTTTAATTTACTCACGTTTACGGTGTTCGACCTATTTGACAATCTCGGTACATAAACTCCACCGCCACTCTCCCGAGTGTAAGACGGGGGAATACATGACTTTGAGTTAATGAAGAAGTCCCCCTCAATGTCTTAATGACCCTAGGTCATGTGAGTCTCACCCTACGTCATTGATTGAAAAACAATCCAATTTCCGACTAGGTTATTGGATCGTGCATTGTATTTTTTACCCTATCGACAATCTCCGTTCTAAAACTCTTTTGCCACCTCTCACAAGTATAAGATAAGGGATATAACGCAAATTCGTGTCAACGAAGAAGTCCCCCTCAACATCTTAACGACCCTAGGTCGTGTGAGTCTTACCCCAACGTCATCAATTGTCCACAATTCAAACCCAGACCGGGTTATAGAATCGTGGCGTTTGTTTACCCAAATCCGAATCAGGGGTTTGTCAATACCCCGTATTCTACATTTATCTAACTAATAATGATAAACAAATAATACAATAAACACAATCAAACTATGAAGAACAAACATAAACACAACATCGAAATCATCCAAACACATATTCATAAATTTATTGTTAATCCCTATACAATCCATGTTTAACTACAGCCATAACCACATTTACAAAGAAAGAACGAGTTAAACATGCTCACATGATCCTAAGTTAAAGAAATAAGGAAAAGAATCGAAGAACTTAGCCTCATCCAAAGATAAGCTGCTAAGAACGCTCAACGATCACTTCGCCGTCTTCTCCACTTCAGGATGTGATCTCCACCTATAAAACTCTTAAATCTACCCTTAGATATATTCTAAGGGGCTAAAAAATTCAAGAGAGGCCGGAAAAGGGGGAATATAGGGGATAGATCTTCAGTCTGTGCAAAGGTCACCGCCGTGGCCGTGGGATTCAACGCCGCGGGGATGGGTAGGTCGACTAGTTGATCATTGTGGCAGTAAGGACAGTGGTGGATTTGGAAAACATTCTGTTGGTTCACTGCCTAGGCGGTGGGATTCACCACCTAGACGGTAGTCCGTCAATAGCAAAGGTGTCTTCTCAGCATTTTCACCACCGCGGCAGAGGTTTAGACGCCATAGCGGTGGGCTTCTTTCACAATTTTGCCTCTATGCATGTTTTTCCACTGTTCTTCAACCGTTTTTTGTTCGATCTCATCGTTTTTGCTCCAGTTTTCTATTTTTTCACCCCATACACCTGATTTAATACAAAAAAATAAAAACTAATTAAAACATAATAAAATACTATATAAACGCTTAAAAACTAACTTAATTCAATTTGGAAATACGTAGGTAGATCACACTTATTAATATCCATAGGGATTGGTGTTCGTTGTTAACGATTACCGTGTTTATCATGACCTAACTTTATCTAGGCTAAAAACAAATGTATTTAATTATTTAATACTAATACTAATATAGCCTAAATTAACTATACTAATAGAATGAGATGTTTTAGGGGAAATAATTACCTAGGGATTAACTCAGTTTACAAATACGTGTTTGATCTCGATTTACTTACATTTACGGTGTTCGACCTATTTGACAATCTCAGTTCATAAACACCCATGCCACCTCTCCCAAGTGTAAGACGAGGGATATAACGTGACTTCGTGTCAACGAAGAATTCCCCCTCAACGTCGTAACAACCCTAGGTCATGTGAGTCTCGCCCCAACGTCATTGATTGCACACAATCCAACTCCCGACCGAGTCATTGGAAAGTCGCGTTGTGTTGACCCTATAAACAATCTCAATTCTAAAACTCCACCGCCACCTCTCCCGAGTGTAAGACAGGGGAATACATGATTTCGAGTCAATGAAAAAGTCCCCCTCAACGTCTTAACAACCCTAGGTTACGTGAGTCTCGCCACAACCATCGATTGGCGTTATGTTTACATTAGTCCGAATCTGGGGTTTGTCAAACCCCGTATTCTCCGAATATTATTCTAATCATAATAAACATAACAATACGATATACACAATCAAACTACAAAGAACAAACATAAATGCAACACCGAAAGCATCCAAATCACATATTTATAAATTATAGTGTTAATCCCTATACAATCCATGTTTAACTACGGCCATAACCGCATTTACAAATAAAAAATGACCTAAACATGCTCACAATATCCTACGTTAAAGAAATAAGGGAAGAAATCGAATAACTTAGCCTCGTCTGAAGATTTGTCGCTAAGAACCGTTCAACGATTGCTCCACCATCTTCCTCCACCTCGGAATGTGAGCTCTACCTCTAAAACTCCTCTACATATCCTATATTAAGCCCTAAAAGAGCTCTAATGGCCAGAGGGTTCGAGAGGAGAGGAGAGGAGGGGGTATTTATAGGCAAAATATCTCAAAATATTTAATAAAAATATCTAAACTGTGCAGAGGCCACCGCCTAGGCGGTGAGTAGGTAGGTTGGTTGATCGCCGCGGCGGTGAAGACAGCGATGGATTAGGATGACATCCTACAGTTTCACTGCCTAGGCGGTGAGTGTCCAGCAAGAATAGGTCATTCTCTGTATTTTCACCGCCGCAGCGGACGTCTGGATGCGGCGGCGGTGGACTTCTTTCATAATATTGCCTCCGAGCTTGTTTTTCCACTGTTCTTCGATCGTTTTTGGTTCGATCTTATCGTTTTAGCTCCAGTTTCCTATCTTTTTGCCCTACACACCTGATTTATACAAAAAGTATAAAAACTAATATAAACATAATAAAATAAATATAAAAACTACTTTAAAACTAACAAAACCGATTTAAAAATATGTAGGTAGATCACACCTATCAAATACCCCTAAACTTGGAATTTTGCTAGTCCTCGAGAAAAACACACACACGAAAATGAAAAATGCAACTAAATGAAATAACAAACAACCTAAAACAATCTAAACATAACGACATGCGAGGTTTACATTCTTCTAACGGTCTAGTCATTTTTCCCTCAACAACTACCAGTCATATCAGGTTCAGGCAGTAAAACACATCATGTGATGATCTAGAATTTCGACAGGCAATAATGGGGAACGCTATTTTAGATCCTGTAAACGTGTTTATACGAGACTCAATAATATGGCTATATAACGACCGAATTGGATTATCCACCAACGAAACTCACGACTTAGACCGTGTAGGACTAGGATTTCCATATGCCTGAGTGGGGTCCACTCTCCACTAATGTAGGCTTGGAAGTTCATAGAGATCAGAAAGACTTGGTTCAGTTTTGGAATATTTAGCCAGGGTAATTTCGGAATAGAAAATGGGTTAACGTTGTTAACTTAACATTACCCAAGGCTCAACACTTGGCACATTTACTCTCAAACCCCATAGATAAATTGGAAAACAATTCCGAACTAACATTTAAGAACGTAGTACTCACTTGTCAAAAAGAAACGTAAAAAAAAAAAATTAACTTACCACACCCCCACACAATCCAACTCCCGACCGGGTCATTGGAAAGTCGCGTTGTGTTTATCCTATCGACAATCTCAGTTCTAAAACTCCACTGTCACCTCTCTCGAGTTTAATACGGGGGAATACATGAGTCAACAAAGAAGTCTCACTCAACGTCTTAACGACCTTAGGTCACGTGAGTCTAGCCTCAACGTCATTAATTGGCGTTATGTTTACATTAGTCCGAATCTAGGGTTTGTCAAATCCCGTATTCTCCAAATATCATTCTAATCCTAATAAACATAACAATACGATATACACAATCAAACTACGAAGAACAAACATAAACACAACACCAAAATCATCTGAATCACATATTTATAAAGTATAGTGTTAATCCCTATACAATCCATATTTAACTATGACCATAACCGCATTTACAAATAAAGAACGAGTTAAACATGCTCACAATATCCTAAGTTAAAGAAATAAGGGAAAAAATCGAATAACTTAGCCTCGTCCAAAGATTTGTCACTAAGAACTGTTCAACGATTTCTCCACCGTGTTCCTCTACCTTAGGATATGAGCTCCACCTCTAAAACTCCTCTACATATCCTATACTAAGCCCTAAAGGGGCTCTAATGGCCGGAGGGTTCAAGAGGAGAGGAGATGAGAGGTTATTTACAGTTTAAAATATCTCAAAATATCTAATAAAAATATCTAAGTTGTGCAAAGGTCACCACCTAGGCAGTGGGATTCACTGCCTAGGCGGTGAGTAGGTCGGTTGGTTAATCATTGTGGCGGTGAAGATAGCGGTGAATTAGGATGACATCCTACAGTTTCACCA
Source organism: Eucommia ulmoides (assembly GCA_016647705.1). Lineage (NCBI taxonomy): Eukaryota > Viridiplantae > Streptophyta > Magnoliopsida > Garryales > Eucommiaceae > Eucommia > Eucommia ulmoides. The sequence continues at coordinate 42,195,871 of CM028340.1, forward strand.
CCTAGGCGGTGATTGTCCAGCAAGAATAGGTTATGTTCTGTATTTTCATCGCTGCGGTGGAGGTCTGGACGCTGTAGCGGTGGGCTTCTTTCACAATATTGCCTCCGATCTTATTTTTCCATCGTTCTTCGACCGTTTTTTGTTCTATCTCATTGTTTTTGCTCCAATTTATATCTTTTTGCCCCCACACATCTGATTTATACAAAAAGTATCAAAACTAATTAAAACATAATAAAATAAATATAAAAAACTACTTTAAAACTAACAAAACCGGTTTGAAAATATGTAAGTAGATCGCACCTACCAGAGGGTGATCCACTTAAAATAGTTAGTCATCACCTTTGGTGAATCCAACAAACTCTTGTCAATGGGGAGCCCAAATAATGGCGAAGAATCGCTTGTCCGACGCCAGCTCGAGGCGGCTTCACTAGCCACCCTTACCTTCTTTGAATATTTCTTTTTATGTTTTCCCTCATCTACGTTCCTCTTTCCTTTATCGGTAGGGTCCTTAGGGGATATCTCACTGTTCTTAATCGGCATCAACTTATGGAAAGCTGAGCATGATTAGGAAAAATTATGTATTGTGAACCTTGGCAGGGCTAATGGCCTAGTCCCAGGAGGAGTGGGTTGACGTTGCTGCAGTTATGGCGAGCGTTGGGCCTTACGCTCTTTCCAGTACTGAATGGTGTAGTTTTTTTCCACAGCTGCACAGGTGAACGAAAAGTAAATAATTAGATTAAAAAATGAATTCCAGGTAGGGGTGTGCGGCGATCGGATTGGGGCGGTTTGGGCTAAAACCGCATACCAAACCGTTACTATGCGGTTTGCATTACTTTAAACCATTGACCGCCCACTAGTGTGCGGGTTGGGGAGGGTTGAAATGTGCGGTTTGACGACTTCAAACCGTAAATCACCCAATAGTATGCGATTTGAGATTAGTAATGGTTTGGGTTAATAAATATTGCTAAAAGACAAACAAATCATTACATTACTAAAACTTGCAAAAAAAATAATCATTAAATTACAATAACAAAAAAATAGAAAAAAAAATTACAAATGTAAAAAATAACATCTAAAAATGCAAGCTTACTATTACAATCTAATTAATAATTAACTAAACAACTAAATATAGCTACCGAAACAAGAATTAAAAAAATGAAATATAAAGACAAACTTAACCACGTGATCTGCATCATCAACAAATAGTAATAGTGCTTGATCGTCCGCTTGTTGAACTTGAAGCCGATTAATCAAGAACTTGTCAAAAATTAAATCAAATAATTAGTAAATCCCATCTCAATATTATGAACAATAAAAAATTAAATTATATAAAATAAAAAACTTAAATAATACAAACCTGGTTCGATATTGTTTTCAAATTCCTCGACCTCATCCATTATATTGCGAAGAGATATTGGCACTGAAGATAACAACCAATTTTGTGCACAAACAAGACGCTCAACCATTTGAGGGGACAATGAACTACAAAATGGATCTAGTATTCGCCCCCCTGTACTAAATGCAGACTCTGACACCACAATTGACACAGGAACAACCAATACATCACAAGCAACCAAAGCCAACACTTTGTATCTACTACAGTTAACCTTCCACCAATCCAAAATATCAAAGTTTTCATCCTTAGTCCTTTCAGGTAATTCGCTTAAATATTTTTCTACCTCAGACCCACCCCCCATATCTATTTTTTCTTCCATAAAACTCTCAAATTGGGAAGCAATCAACATATGTGGATTTTCATCCATAATATCTAAGTCCATAATTGACGTAGAAGTCACATCCCCACTCCCACTCTCATTTGGGCCACTCCCACCCCTAGTTTCAATATGCGTACTCATTGACTCCATAGAAGAATAGCATTCATACAATCAATTTATAGCAAACTTCACATTATCAATCAATAAATTTGCAATCTCAGTAGTATACATTTTCAAAAAACAAAATTGGAGATATAAAAGCTTCTTCCTTGGATCTAACAAAACAACTACAAACAAAATAACATTAATCTTGTCCCCATTTCCCCAGTACTTGTCAAATTTTGATTTCATATTCATCATCATTTTAGCCACCCCATTATCTTGAACTAAGATCAAACGATCAATTGCGCTTCGAATTATAAAAATCTCATCGAAAAATGAGTTTGAAGTAACAGACAAAGTACCAGAGAAATGTTTCGTTGCCTCATAAAACAGTTTCAAAAATTTAACAAACGTACGACATCTTAGCCAATCATTATCATTCGGAGGAGATCCAGTTATATCCCTCATGTTTTTTTCAAGAAAATAAGTACAAAATCTAGGATCCTTAATGTCTAATCTTTCAAATGCCTTTTCAAACTTTCCAGCAGAATCTAACATTTTATAGGTGGAATTCCACCTTGTTGGCACAACAAGGCACAAAAGACTCTTAGATTCAATTTTCAACATATTAACGCATTTCAAGAAAGATTGAAATCGACTAGGCAAAGATTTTACATATCTTACTGCTCCATGAACCCTTTGAATAAAATCATCTAAGTCTTTTAACCCTTCCACAACTATCAAATTTAAGATGTGAGCACAACATCTCATATGTAAAAGCTCGTGACCTAAAATTGTGTCTTTCCAAAATTTTTTCACCTTTTGTAAAAATTTAATGGTAAGATTATTTGAACTAGAATTATCCACCGTTAAAATGAAAAACCCCTCAATTTCTCATTCAAGCAAACATTGCTCAATCTTCTTACCAATAGTCTCTCATTTATGATCGTTAACAATACAAAAATTCAATATTCTTTTTTCAAGTTTTCAATCATTATTTACGAAATGACATGTCAAACACATATAATTTAAATTTTGAATGGACGTCCATGTGTCTGTAGTCAAACATATCCTACGACCTTTCAAAAGTTTTCTCAAGTTTTCTCTTTCTTCATCAAAAATCTTCATTATATCACGAGCAATTGTGTATTGAGAAATATTTAACCATTTCGGTTGCAAAGCAATACAAAACCTCCTAAACCCATAATTTTTCACAAATCTAAAAGGCAATTCATCAATTATAATCATCTCTACAAGAGCCTTTCTAGCGTCTTCTTGATTAAAACTTAATGTAACAAGTTGACCACCCTCTTCTCCAATTTTTTTAGGTTTAAAACCCAATATTGCTTGCCCCTTGAGTTGTTCTTTAAACGGATATTTAGAAAAACTATGCAAATGATTTCTTAAAGTACTTATACCGTGATGCTTTGAATTAGCACGATAAATTGTTTTACAATATAAACATGATGCTTTAGGTTCACCCTCTATTTCAAATTCTTCAAAATGCTCCCACACATCAGATTTTTTTCTTTTACATACCGTACATTTAGGGGGAAGCTGTCTAGTCGAAGCAATATTCCCATTCAGATTGTTCACATTCACTTCATTCGTTACCGTAGTATCCATCACTAAAAGAATTTATAAATCACGATAAGTAAAATAACAAATAAATATAGAATAACAAATAAATATAGTCTTACATGTTTCATGCTTTAACGTTCTAATTACCAATTCAATAGTTTTCTCATAACATTAATATTTAAATAAAGAATTGTTCATGTAAATCCCACTTTGAACTATTTAATTAACATGAACACCACAAGTCCAACATAAACATGAAGAAGGTTCAGAACTATGAAATAGAAACACGAAACAGAAATGTGAAACAAATTCTACATATTATATATTTAGAAACAGAAACATGAAACAAAGATAGGTTCAAAAACAGAAATAGAAACAGAAACACGAAACAGAAACATAAAATAGAAACACGAAACTGAAATAGAAACATGAAACTGATAGGAATTGACTAAAACTCCTATTATTCTAAGCGATCACCATGGAAAGCTTCACATTTAAGGTCTCAGGCTGATAATCGACGAGTGGATTAGAGAATAATATAGGTTCAGAAACCAAAACATGAAACACGAAATAGAAAAGATGTTTTGGACATTCCTGAGGTAATTAATTACCTTAAACCTTGTCTTTTAATCATTAAATTACCTTAGACAATATTACTTTATGACAATTTTTTGATGTTCTAATAGGAATTGACTAAAATTCCTACTGTTATTGTGAGCGGTCACCATGGAAAGCTTCACATTGAAGGTTCAGAAACGATGAAACAAAAACGGAAACAGAAACATGAAACTGATACGAATTGAAACAGAACCATGAAACTGATAGATTCAGAAACATGAAAATCATAAGAGGGAAAATTATACATACCTATGCAGAATCGGAATCGGAATCGCCAAATCAGAGTAGACTGTGTACAGGATTCGAAGTCCAAATCGGAGTAAATCAGGCTATGCTCTCCATCTTTGAAATCAAAATCGAAATTGGAAATCGAACTCAAAATCGCTTTCGTCTTCGTCTTCACCATTGTATTATATAGATGAAGAAATTGAAAGTTGCAAAACATGTTTTCCATAATCGAATTAGGAAATCAAAAACTTTTGGAAAGTATTACACAATGCGCTCTTCGATTTGGGGATGAAAAAAGAAAAGAGAGCCCTAACTGTCGACGGTAGAATGAGACGAACAGAAGTCTGAAAAGAGGGTATAGATCAAGGCCTAAACGATGTTGTTTAGGCCTATTTTTTAGTGGTTGGGTCAACCCGCCAAACAAAGACTCCAAACCCGCAAGCCGACCCGAACAGTAGCGGGCTGGGGCAGTGCAGCCCGCGCAATGTGCGGGTCTGTTCGGGCTGGTCAAAATTCGGGCAGTTTTTGGACGGTTTGGGTTGGTTTAGCGGGTTAATCCACCTGCTGCACACCCCTAATTCCAGGTGTTAGGAAACCCCCGAACAGAAATAGCTTACCATTCGTTGAATTAGATGGGATGACAACTAGGGGTAAGGATGAGGCCTGGTAAAATAACTTGTTTAAGAGATGAGAGGCGATTAGTGTCCTCACTTCATTGTAAACCATCCCAAGCACCTTATCCCTCTACTCGATTATCTCTTTGCTTAGGGCTCCTCTTTTCTTCTTGGGCTTCTCAGGAATTACAAGAGAAAAGGAAATGAAAGTTAAATAAATTGAGGAAAATTGCAAAGTCCAAGAAACCCCCTGAACTACCTAGTATCCCCTCTTGGGGGCCTTGCCCTTACCAAATTTCCCCCATTCCATCTGAATGGGGTATTTCTTCTCATTGTCTGGGCCGAACTGCCATCCATTTCCCCGAGAAAAAAGAAATTTGGCTTCCAATCTTTGATAAACAAGTTCAGATTGATTAGGAAGGTCGACCTAGATGAAATATAATACCATCTACCTTGTCGGGAGAGTGACTTAGCAAAGACGACTGCCTTGAAACGTTCAATGCTTGGCTCGATCCCCTCTACTTGGAAGATGATGTATGTTGCCACCACCGCCCTCATGCTATTTGGAGCGAATTGTGAAGGACGTATCTCGTACTTCGCGCAAACATCGCAGATCCACCAGTGGATGGGGAACTGTAGGCCAACCTCCAACTTATGTTTGTAGATGGTCAAGTAGCCCTCCAGAGGTATACAAGCCTAGTCCTCGAGCCCGAGGACGATTGTCTCTACCGAGGCCAGGAAGGTATATTACTCCAGCACTCAAGGACGTCATCGTTGTCCATAACCAACTCAATATTCCAGATGGGGCTTGTGATCGGGACTTTGACGTGAAGCTTCTCCGGCCCAATGTTGGTTACCATGTTGTCTCGTAGGACCTTGGATAGGGGAAGGGCCTCAAGAAATTTGGTCATCGTCACAACACCAGGATGGACCATAGCCGCGAGGTCATGAGAAGAGGACACCTCGTCGCTTTTATTAGAGCAGTTCATAATGCTTACGGTGGCTACCAGGCTGGATAGGATCGTGTGGCTTGATTCGTGGAGCCTATCAGATGAGAAAAATGAGGTGCCTTCCTGAGCCGATCGGCGTTCAACACTGAAGGACAAGGAGGATCGGACCCCAAGCTCGAGCTCAAGCTAAGGGAAGAACCAGAATAGGAAGAAAAAGATAGCAACATGACTAAAAAGTGGGCAAAGAAGTTGTAACAATTGTCGGGTAGAGGGAAGGCTCTCGAAGAAATTTGCGAGTGTCAAACGAATTGGGAAAACCACTTATTTATAGGAAAGTTGGTATCCATGCGAAGAGGCGTGAGCCCAACGGCTCTCGATTCATCGATTTGCATGATCGGTGCCACGTGTCATCCATCCAACGGTTATACGTTTGGTTTCTCCAGCAAGCCAAGGCCCATCGCACGTGCTAAACATGCCCCAGACAATGATCCTAAAAGTTCAAAGGGTTCCTATTTATGGACTGCTGGTAGCAAATTATTCCGTCGCTACGATACTGCAAGTGTACGAGTAAAGTTTTAATAGTATAGGAAGAGTAGAATTGTTATATCCACAGGAATTGGTTTAGATCGTCGCTAAGTAATGCAATTATCGTAACCTAACTTTATTTAGGCGTCCAATTTTTGGGTTTTTAAATTAATAAATCTAAAACAACTAAAATAAATATAAATACAAAAATAAAATAAAATATGGATTATCTATGCACAAATATTCTAGGGGCTTGATTTCATCCTGTTATTCTCATGTTATCCTATTAAGTAATTATTAGTTAATTTCGTTCATTCAATAATCAAGGTCTTCGTGCTATTGTTCTCTCACTACCTCTCCCAAGCGTCAAATGAGAGAATATGTAATCATTTCAATACCAATATCCCTATCCCGTATTTAGGTGAAAACATTCGTTAAACTCAACCTTACAGATTACGCAAGCTTTAAATATCTCCCGACCTATTAAAGCTTACATTGTGTTTAACCTAAGTCCCAAACCCTAGATTACCTCTCCCGAGTGTCAAATCCTAAGTTCTCAAATCAACCAAAATATCATATGTGAGCATAAATTGGAAGCATTATAAAGGCAAACACAATTGAATGGAAAACCTAGTTGGTAAATCTATAACTTGATCATCTCCCAATTTCACAAAATCTTAAATTCCCAATTCGATTACTTAGGTGTTGATTTTCTCCCAGACTCACAACAACCTAAGTTATGCACTCCCAATTCTGGTTACGAATTAAACCTCTCCCAAGTATAAAATTCATAACCTAAAATCGTCTAACTCATTGGCCACATAAATCAAATACATTAGGCCTAGGAGATGCATAAAATAGAATTAAATCTAACAATTAACAAAATAATCAAAACTGTTCAAACGAGATTACATCAAGCCCTAGATATAGATTACGAACACAAAATAGATAGATCCATAGTTAATCTTCTTAATATATTCATATATGTAAGCATGTTCAACACAAAATTACAAATACAAACTTAAAATAGAAGATTAAAGAGAGAGAAATGAAAAGAAAATCTTATTGTGGGTTTGAGCTCCAAATCTTCAATCCCAAGTGTCACCGATGGTGTTTTATTTTTTAATCTCACATTAAAATGCCATCAATCTATGTTTCTAGCCCAAAATTTCCTCCAATGTTGATCTCCTCTCCCAAAATCGTCTCCCCTTGTTTTAAGCTTAAGGTGGTATTTATAGGGGGTCAAAAAATTGGTGTTTTTTCAGGTTTAAAGATGATGCAGGTGGTACATATGGCGTTGCAGCGTGTATTTTACCGAGCTGTAGTGCACTAAGGGCAGAAACCAACCCATCAATACTGATGGGAGGGCGCTGCAGCGCGCTTTGGACTGTGTCAACGCCTATTTTGTATTGTGGCCATAACTTTCTTGTCTGAACTCTGATTGAGGTGATTCAAAAGGTTTTGGAAATCCAAGACATTGATCTACAACTTCCATGTTTTGTGTTTCTCCAAATTAGAATTTAATCATTGTCAACATTGGCCTTGAAGTTACAGTATCTACCCTCATTTTGCACATTTTCTCCAATTTATTTGTATTCCTAAAAAACAGCACAAAAACATATTAAATTAACAAAAATGATTGAAAACACAAATATTTGAATCTAAAAATACTTGATTTGTGTGCAAATAAACCACTCATCAATTGCGAGTTTGGAATCTAAAACATTCGTCACTACGGTCAAATGCTCGAGACTAAGGGGTAACTGATGGAAGAAACTTTAGTCGCCAAGCTACCTGTCCAAACCTACACGTTCCTGGGGGTGTCCCCAAAAAGAAAGAAAGGGGCTAAAATCTCAAATATGGAAAAAAGGTCGAGCTCTGGACTCCGAGCACCCCCCCTACTAGGCATCATCAAAAATGAAGGCCTAAAACTACTCAGAAGGCTCTCTTGGATAAGCTCCAAGTACCCTCTACTCGGAAACATCAGATATGGGAGGCCTAAAACCGCCCAGAATGCTCCATTGGTCAAGCTCTGGGCTCCAAGCAACCTCTTCTCAGCATCACAAAAAATGAGAGGCCTAAAATCGCCCAGAAGGCCCCTTAGCCAAGCTCTAAGAACCCTCTATTTGGAAACATAAAAAATGAGAGGCCTAAAACCACCCAGAAGACTCCCTTGGCCGAGCTATGAGCTTCGAGTACCCTCTACTCAGTATCATAAAAAATAGAAGGCCTGAAACCTCCCAAAAAGCCCCCTTAGCTGAGCTCCGAGCTTCAAGCACCCTCTGCTTGACATCATCGAAAATGGGAGGCCTAAAATGTCCTAGAAGGCCCCCTTGGCCGAGCTCTGGGCTCCAATCATCCTCTACTCAGCATCATAAAAAATGAGAGGCCTAAAAAAGTTCAAAGATCCCATTAGTCGAGTTTCAGACTCCGGGCACCCTCTTCTCAGCAACATCAAATATGGGAGGGTGAAGACTGCCCAGGCGTCCTCACGTGCAGAGCTCCGGGATCCGAGCACCCTCAACTTGGATCATTGCCAAAAGAAAGCCCAAAACCATCCAGGGGTCGCTTTTGGTCTTCTGCTTGGCTGAAGGGGCTGTGATGAGCTCCTTGTCTCCATTTCTATTAGGTCAGCCCATAGACTTCTCCTAGTGGGCCCAAAAGCCTAGTCCAGGTGTTTAAGACCCTATCAGCAAACTCATTGGTCATTTGCCGAATTAGGTTAATTAACCGAGCTGGAGTCCCTAATTTGGCGGCGCTAATCGAGTCTTATCCCCTATATATACTCTTAGGAATCTATTGCCACTAGGTATTACCTCCTACTCATACAAAATCATCTTTAGCCTTCTCCCCCAAATACTTACTCTTATACCGGAAATGATTCACCGGGCACAACCCTGGTGGGTCTTTATGCAGGTGCTCGGAATTCGGAGTTGGAGCTTAGCTCAGAGTTTAGAGTGGAGCTTAGCTCAGATTGCAAGGATTTGTTCAGTTTCTCAATGCGTCAGATGTTTACCGAGCTCGAAGCTCAATTTCTAGAGTGCATCACCTCCACCTCAGCAAGAAATTCATATGTATCCTTTGTCCTGACCATACTAGAGGCGTTGACCATTTTTCAACAACAACGCTTATAATCTAATTATAATCAAATATCTAAAAAAAATTATTTTTTCGATCGACCTAAAAATATATTAATATATAACTTGAAAAATTATTAATTTTATTGGTTGACAATTGTCTATATCAATAGAATATTTATTTATAATCTAACTATAATCAAATATCTTAAAATTCGCCTTTTTTCGATCTACCTGAAAATATATTAATATATAACATGAAAATTTATTAATTTTATTGGCTGACAATTGTCTATATAAACAAAATATTTACTTATAATCTAATTATAATCAAATATCTAAAAAAAATTTCGATTGATCTAAAATAATAATTATATATAACTTGAAATTTTATTAATTTTTTATTTGACAATTATCTATGTCATACTTATAAGCTAATTATAATCAAATATCTAAAAAGTTTTTTTTTTTTTTTTTTGATCAATCAGAAAATATAATAATATATAACTTGAAAATTTATTAATTTTATTGGTTGACAATTATCTGTATTAACAAAATATTTACTTATAATTTAACTATTACCAAATATAATTTTTTTTCAATCGATCTTAGAATAAAATAATATATAATTTGAAACTTTATTAATTTTATTAGTTAATATTACAAATTAAATATTTACTTATAATCTAATTATAATCAAATATCTTAAAAAATGGCCCCTTTTTCTCAATGGATCTTATTCTTTCAAAATTGATAAATTTGGACGATGTTTCTTATGATTTTCCTAAACCTTTTAGAACTAGGATTTATAAATTTATAAATTCATCTAAAAATTCGCCTTTTTTTGATTGACCTAAAAATTTATTAATATATAACTTGAAAATTTATCAATTTCATTGGTTGACAATTGTCTATATCAATAAAATATATATATAATAAAACAGGACGTACGTAAGTGCTCTAGGCGTACCTCATCCACTCTTTATACCCCCATAAAATAACAAGTTTTCTTTCCATTTATAATTTTTTCCCATTATAGCTTCCATTTTCACTAAGGTTGTCGCTGCCCACTTTCCCTGTTTCCCATCTTCCTTCATCGCCTCTCCATTCTACAACCCCTGCTCTATGTCATCGTCGACCTCTTCTCTCTCTCTCTCTCTCTCTCTCTCTCTCTCTCTCTATGGAAACTATTGGTATATGGAAACCCCCTCTCCTGTGGAAACCTCTTCTTCTATGGAAACCATTTATCAAACTTAAACATCTATATAAGCACACTCTCAATACCAATCCCTTAGTATCTTGCCTCCTAGGGTTAAAACATTCACAATTTCTACCAATTGAGCTACTGTCCGAGTTCATCAAACCTCAACATTTATATAAACACATTCTCAATACCAATCTCTCATTATCTTGCCTCCTTGGGTTAAGACATTTGCGATTTCTATCGATTAAGCTACTGTCCGAGTTCATCATTACTTTATTTGAGATTTCTCTCCCTTCGCTACCGAGAGAGTTGTCGATTCTTGATTTGTCTCTCTTTGTTGCCGATGAAGGTATCTTTCCTAGTGGTGATGTTTATGTGCTTGTGCTTGGAAGAGATTAGTATTGTTGTTGAATATGGGGTTTTCGAGTGCTAAACTCGAGTGTTTATTTTAACTGCATAAATTGATTGCATTATAGTTGAGGTTTTGAAAGTTTTATTTTGGTTTGATTTCTAGATCTGATTAACTCTCCCCATCGAACAAGATTTCATCCCTGCTAATTGATTATCGCTGAGGTTTTACTATCGGCTACACCGATTCCTTTTTTTCTGTATAATCCATTTTTTATTGTTGGTTTTTGTATAATCTATTAGATCTCTTCTTAAATTTTTATATCTATTTTATTACATAGATATTTTTTGCTCAATTAGGGATTGTGGTAAATTAAATGAATGTAAAGCTACTTCTTTAGCAGAAGATTTTCTAAGCTACTTTAGTCAGTACGAAAGTAAAGTTCATCAACTTTATTCATGTTTTATGCTTTTTTTTAATTTTCTTGACTCTTGCATCCTTCATCAACTTTGTCTAATATATTTTTAATTTTTATTTGTCCAATGTATTTTCAACTTTGTCCAATGTATTTTTAATTTTTTATCTGTACCTTGCTTGAGGAAAAGATTTGAACCCCTAATTGATCTTAAGTTTTATTATTGGATCTAAATGATTTTAGATTATTTTTTGTGAATTGAATAACTTTTTTTCCTTTGTGTTTCACTTAATAGGTTTTATTCTTCTTCTTCTCCATTGTCTTCTTTTGCTTTTCAAATTAACGTTATTGCTTGCATTTTCCAAACTGGATAGTATTCTGTTTTGATAGTGTTATTTTCAGTTTTGATAGTGTTTTGTGTTCTTAGGTTTGAAAAATTGGGTGATTAATGCAATTAGTTTCAGTCAGTTCCTGATTTTCTATTCCCATGTCATTGAATTTTTTTTTCGACAGTCTGGAAATCAAATGTTTTTAATTATGTGTTTCGTTCTTAATTGGGAACAGTTCCAAACATGCATCGCCATATACATCAACAGGTACTAAAGGAATTTTCGCTTCTATTCCCAATTTTTTTGTTTCTTAATTTCTTTTTTTGTTCCAATTTTTCTTTTCTCAATTTCTGTTTCTGTTCCAATTTTTCTATTTCTGAATTTCTATTTCTGTTTCTAAGTTTTCTGTTTCTGTTCTAAATCAGTTTGATTGAATTATATTTATGTTTCTTAGTTTTCTATTTTTGTTTGAATTGAAGGATTTTTTGTTTCTAGGATTATGGTCTCCATTTTGGTTTTTTTCTATGATTTCGGTCCAACAAATACTTTATTACTTTATACTTTCTGATTCGTGTGTAAAAGCTGTAACTCTTAGCGTGCAGGGTCAAATGTAGTTTAATCAATTGCAAGAGTTATAAAAAAAATATTTATTTGTTTCATGTTGAAGTAAAAAAATAAATGCTTCTTTTGTTTTAAAAAATACAGATATAATTTATTTTTTTCTCTTATTTTTTTGAAAAACTAAATACACCTAATGTGCTAAAACAATCTTTTGTATGAACAATGAACATGATATTAATATTGTGAAAAATAAAACTCTATTTTTATTTTTTTTATTTTATTTTTGTGAGGAATTTAGATTAGTTTCATTGTTTAGTTAATTCTATCAATTTTTATAAATAGAGACGGCATTTCATATCATAATTTTGAGGAGGAACTTCAATTCAGTTCCTGATTTTCTTTTCCTGTTTTTCATTGATTTTTTTTCAAAAGTCTTGGAATTAATTATTTTTTAATTACTTGTTTTTGTTCTAAATTGGGAACAGTTTCAGACTTCATCGCCATCGCACATCAATAGGTACTGAAGGAATTTTTGTTTCTATTCCCATTTTTGTGTTTCTCAATTTTTGTTTCTATTCCAATTTTTCTGTTCCTAGTTTCTGTTTCTAAATTTCTATTTTTGTTTCAATTTTTCTGTACATCCTAATTTTATTCCTACTTCAACAGAAGGAATTTTTGTTTCTATTTCTGTTTCTCAATTTTTGTTTCTATTCTAATTTTTATGTTTCCAATTTTTTGTTTCTAAATTTTTGTTTTTGTTGTTTATAATTGTTTTATATTTTTTAAATATAATTTTACAAATTTGTTGTTTGTATCTTCAACTCTCAAACAAAATGATACTACCTCCTATTATATTAAGAACGAGTCCTCGATTAGGATTACGTGCCGAAATAAAATTATTTTAATATAAGTCTTTAGACAAAGAGGACCCGTAAGAGAATATGGAATTGATAAAAAATTTAGTGCAAGATGATTGAAGCAGCATAGATATAAAATTAATGAAAAACAAATAATTTAACAAATTGCGGATGGATTGCCGTCAAGTTGGGATTTTGCAAAACAAACAATATTCGAGAATCATCCGCCCATTACTGCAACAGAGTTTATACTTATTTTAGAAAAGACTAAGCGTGATGTACATCCATTATGGATTCAATTCGAAAAATAAAAAAATGGTAAAAAAAATTAGTGTTGGGGATCACATTCGTGTAAAAAAAAAAAAAAAAAAAAAAATCTATACAAAGAGTTAATTCGTCAAAGGTTTGCATATCTTTGACGTCATCATCTTATCAATTTTCTTTTCAAATTACAAGGCAACAATTTCTAGTTCGTTTGGCATATGCCAAGACAATAAATAAATCACAAGGATAATTTGTGAAATTTGTTATAGTTGATTTGACTACACCAGTTTTTAGTCATGGCCAATTATATGTTGCTTTGTCAAGATGCACATCATTTTATCGATTAAGTATGCTTTTCTTTAACGATACATCTCTCATTACATCAAACGTTATTTATCCAAAAGTTCTGCTTTAATTATATCCACTGAAATGTTGGTACGGTAATTCAATTGGTAATTTATTTTGTTGATTGAGTATAAGAATTTATCAATGGTTTTTCATTATCTTTGTTAATTAATGCAGTAATTGGGTGAAGAAACTCAACACTGATGATGATAGTATTATAGATAACCGAATAATTGATATTGTTTAATTATCTTTGTAAATCTTTATAACAAATATTGTTTAAAAAAGACAATCGCTATATTTGTTTCTCAATTATCTTTCTAAATCTTTATAACAAATATGTTGGTTATTTGTTTAGTGATGTGTTCATTTATATATTAACATAAATATAAATATAATTTTATTTTTATTATTTATTTATTTTTTCGTGTGATTGTTCCACTAAAAACCATTCTTTTACTATTTTTATTTTTATTTCTTTATAATTTCTTTCTTCTTTTTCCCTTTGTTTCATTAACCATTTCTTTCCTTACCTAAGCCATCGCCGACCACACCTACTAAGGAAATCGCCAATAATGCCTCTCTTTCGCTCTCCCAATAGCTCGCCTCTATCTATGGAAATCGCTTTACCTTCTCATCCTCTCTCCTTCCATACACCAACCCCCCTCCTCTCTCTCTCTCTCTGTGGAAACCCTCTATCTTCACGATTTTCTCTTAAATATATAGTCTCATTACCCCTCTCTAACTCATCTTGCATTTATCTCTCTCTCTCTCTCTGCTTATTCCTAGGTTTTTTTTTAATTGCTAAAGTAATCCGATCTCAACCCCCACTCGTTATGATTGTTGAAGTAAGGTACTCGATTTTCTATTTTGTTCCCCACTATTCTGTTACTGTTCAGTTCAATCGCGGCACATATTTGAGCTAAATCTGTGAAAAATTGATGTAATTCTTTTAGGTTTCTCTTGGTTTTGTGTCATCTCATCCTATTTTTATTACAATTATTGTTTTGATAAAGCAAAAAACCTAATTGGGATTGATATTAATTGTTTTTGTTTTCATTCTTTTTCTCATCATTTTCTGTCTTTTAAAGCGCAAGAGGGCCCAAGTAGGAGGCTAAATTCATAAATGGTTGGCACGTAGTTTTTAGTTCTCTTAACTGTTATTTTGAGATTCCCAAATCAATTTATTGAAGTCCCAATTCACAATTTGGGCCCTCTAAGCCAGCTGCCAAACTGCTTTTTCTTTCTAATTGCCGGTTCTGTTTCGTTGATATTAAATTTTGGTCGACACCAATAGTATGGCCTAGTCAGCCTTGGACGACGTTTGAGGGCTCTGGGACGGAGATCTTTGGTCCGTTTAGCTTCTTATCCGTGGAGAAATCCCTTGTAGGGAAAGGGAGGGCTGATACCGGGAAGAACCGAACAACCCTTCGTGAACCTTGGAGAGATGAGCCAACACTTGGAATTCAGTAGTTCTTGGAAGAAAGAGTGCCTGGAAACCTTCACAAATACTTGTCAGGGCTTTCCCGGCGTGTCCCCTTCGGCGCGAGAATCAGCTTACAGAGGGAAGAATTTATAATATAACTGTCGAGAAGAGTCGAGAGTGAGTGATGAGCAAAGTTTATGTACCTTTAAGCAATTGTATGCTCTCCTTTTTATAGGCAAGGTGGACATTATTAGTTTAGGGTCTAAGCATGGGTTTAATGTCTCTTCAAGATCACATCATGGTGTCAACTTTGCATGTAGCCAATGAAAATATGCTAAGAGGCCCTTGTTTTGGTCATGTTTAGGAGGTATTTGGAGATATTTTGTTTAGGAAAGAGAGCCACAATGAGACTTTGGGATATTTTAGAGATATTTTTGGATATTTTGGAGTACTTAAAAAGTGAAAAATCGAGCCAATTTTGTAAACAGACTGAGGAGGACACTACCCTACTGTGGTTGAGATGAGGAGAAGATTAACTCTTACCCTTCCCGGGTGGACAGAGACGGGAAGGGGTGAGCATTTCCGCATCGAAGAACACCGAGATGGGGAGTGATTGCCCATCTCGACGATAACTTGTTGGTTATCCTAGAGAGAGCTGAATCTTTTAGGGCGATTGGTGTAGTTGGAGACATCTTCCTTCTCTGCACATTCTTTATACTTAGTCTTTAATGTGCTATGAATTTTATAAGGAATTGTGGACACGTGGCGGCCTTTTGCTGGTTGCGTTAGAGTGACCATTTTTGCACTCATTAGTAGCCCTCTAGTCCCTGGTGTTGAGAAGAAGTTTGAAAGACTGGGGACTCCATTGTGAGCCCGCTCTGGAGTTTTGATGTTCCTATTGAATCTTTTGGAGGTGTTAGCGACCTTAATTATACTTCGAAGAGTGTTATGCAACGACTAGGTCTCTTTTCTGGGAAGAAGACAGGCGATTCTAGGATGGGAACAGTTAGTCTGAGAACAAAACGGATGACTCGAGAATTCAAATAAATGGCCCGAGAACAGCAATAAGTGGCTTACCCTAGATTGGTGTGAAAAGTTGTGAATGGGTCATACGCGCGTCCCATCGCGTCTGCACCCTCCCACTGGCATTTCTTCGGTGGCGCCTCTTCAGTGGCTCATTTTTAATGTGAACGAACATGCCCAGATATGTTGTCTGCCCAGCTGAGAGGAAGGGGGCACGTGGTTGCACGGTCCCTAAACAATGCCCCTTTTCTAGGAGCCTTTATGGCGTTATTAGGTGCGATGATTGGGATGGACAGGCATTCTCCTATATAAAAGGGGCATCCTTAACCATTCTCCATGTTTTTATAATTTTGCCTTGGTGGAGCATCAATCTTTCTGGTAGGTAACTCCCCCATTTCTCATAATGTCTTTTTCTTCCTCTTCTTTTGCCACTAGGTCATTGTCGGGGTCGGCCACCTCTAGGAAAGTCCTAAATGTTTCTTCCCTTCATCAGATAAACCTTCATTTAGCCTTGTTTTCCTGCCCAGAGGAATGGGCAAGGTCTTCAAGTGGTGTAAAGCCCTCCAGTCATCGTGACGGCGACTGTAGTGTCAGGTCCAGCATTGGCCCTACCACGGAGATGGCTCTAAGACCTAATGACGAGGTTGGGGTATGGGAGGAGGCAGTCCCAAGAGATACCTCATCTGGAGGATTGAGACGACCATGAAAGAGCAGAAAATCTAGAAAACCCGGAGTATATACACTATCCTTGAGGGGGTGGAAACCCGTTTTCCCCACCCGGAGGATAGGGCTTTTGCCATTCCTGAGGAATTTATCACCGTGTACATGGAGCACTTACACGAAGGTTTACGATTCTCGATCTATCCATGGATTCAAACCCTATGCGTGGAGTACAAGTTGTGTCCGTCAAAGCTTGCTCCCAATTGCATTCGGGCCTTTATGGCTTCTTTCATCATCTTCAAGGCTGAGGAACTAAAACCATCCCTAGATTTGTTCAAATCCCTATTTTTTCCAAAATCTATGTCTTCTTGAAAGGGGTGGTGCTACTTGGCCTCTCAGAGGCAATTTTTTTGAGCTTAGATAAATTATTGAAAAATTGGAAACCCCAATACTTTTTTATGGGAGGAACAGACAGGGAGTTTGGTCTCAATGATGAGAGGGTCAACCCTATTCCTAGGGAATGGGGTGTTTTAGGTTAGCATGTCCCCATCTAGGAACGATTCATGGTTTGCACAGTATCTCTTTCAATTTTCTAATTGTTTCTCCTTTTTCTTTGTCTTTGTTTCTTGGAACAGTTCCAGAGAAGGCAAGGGAAGAGAGAGTGAGACCAACCGCCCTGATCAAGCAGCAGAAGAAGGTCGTCTAGGAGACGAAATACAAAAACGTGAACCAACTACTAAAGTCGACATTATACTGCCGTTACTTTTACTGTGTACAAGGCCTTTCAATACCAGAGATTTGGGAGGACACTGAAAACGCTAAGGCTTTTTTTTCTCAGAGGTTGTACATTTTTTTAATTTTTACCACTTCTCTCGCTCCCAACTTATCCAACTTCTTATGTGGTCTTGGCAAAAATGGATAAGGTAGCATTGGCAAAGTTGCTGAGGGAGATGGTTGAAGTGGCGAAGTTATTGATGGAGAGGGTTGAAGTAGCGAAGGCTGAGGCCAAGAAGAGAAGAGATCACCCTCCACAGGCAGAGGACCACAAGAGACGGAATACTGAGGAGGGGGAGGAAATTGACAAGACGAGTTCCGTAGGAGAGGCCCTTACTAGGTCGAAAAGCTTACCAATGAGAATAATGAGGAGAGAGCAGGAGCGGCTTAAGGCTAAGGCCGCTGCTGGGAATGATACCCTGTCGCTGCTTAAATAGGCACCCACGCCCTCTTCCGGGAAGAATATCCTTAGAGCCGACCAAGAAAAATAAAAAATAAAGGCAGGGCGGTCTGGAGCAGAGGGAACCAAAAAGGTGAGGACTGATGGGGCTTCTGGAGCCCCCTAGCCAAGTAGGGTTCCCACTCCGGGATTAGTCCCAGCCTCAAGCATAAGCATCCTTCTTGAGTAGGAAGCCCTGGAGCATCTAAAGATGTTGTTTCTTACATCAGCTACATCATCCCACCCAGGAGCAAAGAAAGAATCAGCGTCAAGACAGATGCACAAATTCTTGCAAAGCCGGAGAGGCATACAATATTGGTAAGGCTAACATCAGAAGATTATTTGGAGTTTTTATTGCAACTTGTTTTCGAACTACAATGTGATCAGCTTCTCTATTTTTCTGCCTTGTAGGTTCTATCTAGACTTTCATCTGTGGCTGGACGCCTCAGTGCCACTCATGAGAGGGAGCGAAAGCTCGATGGAGAATGAAGACAACTATTCGAACAGCACAAGGAGCACGTGGAGTAGGCAAAGTGATGGCACGAATAGAGCAAGATATTGATGGCTTATGAGGAAAGTGACAAGGAGGAAGAGAGGGAGGAGAACATGGAGAAGATGGAAATATCTGAGGAGAAAGTGACCCTTGAATCCCAGTATGGCAGGCTGGAGGTTGACCTCACCACCATTAGGGAGAAAATTGAAGAGATGAAAAAAACACGAAGCCACAATTGTGAGGGCCGGGGAGAATTCCATAAGTGAATGGAAGGAATCCCCAGATTTTGAAAAGATGAAGATGCTTATGGCTGCCAAGATGGTGGAAAGCGGTCATAGATACACAATCTGGAACTTGTGCCGGTAACACCCTAACTATTCGGTGGACGACATCGGGATGGACTATTCTGACACTGAAGAGGGTGTTGGCCCCTAGACAAAGGGTATTGAAGCAAAGGAAGGAAGTAATAGAGCAGCGTCGATGGGAGCTAATG
The DNA here is from genome assembly GCA_016647705.1 of Eucommia ulmoides. Lineage (NCBI taxonomy): Eukaryota > Viridiplantae > Streptophyta > Magnoliopsida > Garryales > Eucommiaceae > Eucommia > Eucommia ulmoides. The sequence continues at coordinate 42,214,913 of CM028340.1, forward strand.
CCAAGATGAGGGGAAGTTGAAGTTAACCAGGAAGATACCGAAACCAGAATGGGGGTAGTAAATGTCAGCTTGAGCAAAGCGGGTACCGTTGTATGAGTATTATGGCTGGGCAGGATGAACCCCCCCTTGGTGAAGGTGAAGTCAATTTGTCCCCTATCGATGAAGTATAAACCTCAGCCCCAACAACTCAATCCTAAAAAAAAAAAAACTCGAACTTGACTTGTTTTTTTTTTTTTTTTTTTATGTTTGAACTATTTGGCATCCCAGCCCCCTTTGCCTGGGTAAGGGACTTTTTGTAATGGGCATTGGGACCCTTTTTGGTAATGTAACAAACTCTGAATGAATGAATCTATCCTTATCTCTTCCCAGTAGACTTTGAACCCTTGTAGTTTTTCTTTACTACTTTTGAGTTTGTGAATGTATGTCTTGACATCTTTTTGTTCTTATCTATCATTGTTGAGTTATCTTCTTGGTAGTGGGGTGTTACTCCCACCCTTGCTTTGGACACATCTAGATGGGAATACAGCTTAACTTAGGAAATTGATGAAAAGTAAAGTGGAGTTCCTGCTTGGGAAGTTGTTTTAAACTTATCTCGGAGAAGGACCTGAGCCCTTGCTCGGTCAGATTTGAGAACTTAGGATATGTATGGATCCTTCTTTAACCATTACGTCCCCTTTCTCGGTTGTTTTTGGAGACTTGGTCATTTATAGCTATGATGTTTGCCTTCTGTCATTAGTCTTAGCCAATTAGGCGTTCGTATGGCTTTCTTCCTGATCTCGACAACACTAAATCTTGGGCCAATAATCCACAATACTAATGCAATTTTTGTGAGTTTTTTCTTGAAATTCTTGAAAAAAATTCAAGTCTCTTTGCCATTTGTCTTTATGCCTCTTCTCGGATGAATAACCGATAAGAAGTCATACTTCCTTTCTAGGAATTAACTTCCTGGAAGAGATCACGCTTTCCTTTCTTAGGAAGCATTATTTCATGTTGCTTCACCATATCCACAACCTCCCTACCCCCCAACCTAGCATCCAAGAAGAGATTGAGTGGTAGGTTAATATTCCAAGGGTGGTACTTGGTGTGGAATCTGGCCCTTACAGTCCCCGGAGGGTGACCCCAAGTCTGTCCCTTGTGCCCAGTTACAGGTGAGTTCTTCTTAGTGAGGCTCATTTATGAACCTGTTCAAGTTATCCCAAAATCGCCTTACCATGGACATCCTCCATTTATGTCGCCTGAGCTGGGCTCAGCGATAAGGGGTGAGACACTTACCTATAGGTCCTCAGACCCGAACGGTGCAAACTCCATTTAAATATTATAACTATCAATCCCCGGGCCCATACTACCAACCTAAGAGGAGACTCTAGTTGCAGCCCTGACGTAGTGTGGTAGGATGGGATTCTTTATGGAGATTATTCCTGATGTAAAATATCGGGACACTGTTTTGGGTTGAAAAAATCCTAGAGGTGGCACATCCTCATTCGAGATAGGACAGTGGGCTATTCATCCCAGCACGGTCGCGTTTTGGAGATTTGTGGAGAGGGTAGCTCATCCCAACCCGAAATGGGATAGGGGCTACACTTCGCCGCCACCAACAAAATTTGGAGAATGGAGTGATAATTAAACAAAATATTTCTTCCATTCATAAAGATATACTTTACAAACTTTGAAAGTGAAAAATTTTACAAGTCCATCGGTGCTCCCTCTTTGGGGTAGTATCGTTTCAGGTGTTCTGCTTTCCTAAGGTATCTTAGGGGGACACCCTTCTCGGTCTCCAACTCATAAGTGCTAGGATGGGCAATACGGGTGATGCAATATGGCCCTTCCTAGGATGGGGCAAGTTGACTGACAGTTATATCCTTGGTGGTCAGGGTTACTTTCTGGATAACAAGGTCTCCGACGTCAAATGGCCTAGGACGAACCCTTCTATTATAATACCTGGTCATCGCTTGTTGATAAGACGCCTGTTAAACACGGGCTCGTTCTTTCTTTTTTTTCAAGAAGATCAAGGTTAAGGGCTAACGTGGCATTATTTTCATCTCGGTTGAAGATCATTGCTGTCCGGGAATAGGGTACTCCGATTTCAGCAGGAATTACTGCCTCGGACCCAAAAGTCATTGAGAAAGGAGTTTTCCCTGTGGGGGTCCTTGTTGTAGTGTGATATTCCCAGAGAACAGGGCTTACATCTTCCACCCATCTCCCCTTTAATTTGCCAAGTCTGGTCTTGAGTCCATAGAGGATGGTGCGGTTGGTTACTTCCACTTGTCTGTTGGCCTGGGCTGCCCTAGAGATGAGAAGTGAGTCTGAATCCCCAGCCTGGCACAAAATTCTATGAAGAGGTCGTTGTCGAACTATTTCCCATTGTCGAAGACGATGACCCTGGGTATGCCAAAGCGACACACAATACTTTCCCATAAGAAATCTTTGATCCTCTCCTTGGTGATTCGTGTGAGTGGCTTGGCTTCTACCCATTTTGTGAAATAGTTGATTATGACAACAAAGAACTTTCTTTGCCTGGTCTCTTGGGGAAATGGACCGAGGAGGTCAAGGCCCCACTAGACGAAGGGCCAAGGACTCGTCATAGAGACGAGAATGGTTGGAGGTTGTTTAAGATGAGAGGCAAATCTTTGGCATTTATCGTACATTTTTTGCAAACTCCATGGAGTCCTTGTGCATGTCCGTCCATAAGTATCTATAGCGAATGAGCTTGTAAACTATAGACCTTCTGTCTGAGTGGTTGCCACACATCTTTCGTGGACTTCCTTCATCATATAGTCAGACTCTTCTAGTCTTAGGTAACAGGAGTATGGGCCCGAGAAAGATCTCCGATAAAGCACTCTATTAATGAGGGTATACCTAGATGCCGTATACCTTATTTGCCTAGCCTTTGCCCGGTCAGAGGTGAGTGCTCCGTTCAAGAGGTATTCTCTTATTGGATCCATCCAAGTTGGAGTATCAAAAAGAGCACATATGTTGGTCACCTGGTTAGAAACTACGGTGCTTGGTTCCTCCAGATATTCTACAAGAATGCTCCGTTTCAAGGTGAATTTCACGACGAAGGCCAGGTTGGCTAAAGCATCAGCTTGTCGATTCTCTTCCCATGGGATTTGGTATACTTTGATTGTTTCAAAATTTTCCATAAGCACCTTTGCCCTCCCAAGGTAAGCGGTCATACTTGGATCATTGGCTGAATACTCGCCGATAACTTGATTTACAACAAGCTGTGAGTCACAAAAAATGTGTAGATTCTTGGCGTTGAATTCTCTTGCTAATCTGAGTTCGGTAAGAAGGGTTTCAAGCTCTACTTCGTTGTTGGTTGCTCTGAATCCTAATTAGAGTGTATATTCAAATTTTTTTCCCGGTCAGGGGCTACTAGAACCATTTCGACTCCACAACCCCCCCACGTAGGAGGAACTATCCGTGAACAACTGCCAATGGTTCGAGCCGAGGTCATCACTTGTGCCAGGATAGGAAGACGCCCCTTCTGGGACCAATGCCTCTGCCTGGCCGAGATGACACACCAGCCAGGCAAGGTCACAATCATCCAGGATGGGCTCTTCCCAGGAAAGTCAATTCAACAATAAAGTCGGCCAGAACCTGTCTTTTAATGGCTGTTCTCGGCCAGTACTCGATGTGAAATTGGCTAAGCTCAAGGCTGTATTTTATGAGCCGGCCAGAAACATCGAGTGAGTGAAGAACTTGTCGCAAGGGTTGGTCAGTAAGCACAATGATCACATGAGCTTGAAAATATTGCCTCAGTTTCCACGATGCAATGAGAAAGGCATAGGCTAACTTCTCAAATTACTGATATCTTGTTTTAGCGTTAGTTAATACCCGACTAGCATAATACCCGGGCATTTGAACCCCTTCTTCTTCGTAGACCAGTGCTGCACTGACTACCGTGCTGGAGACAGCGATATATATGAACAATTCTTCATCGTTTTTAGGGGTACTCAGTAGCGGCGCCGAGGATAGGTATGTTTTAAGCTCTTAAAAGGTAGCCTCACATTCCATTGTCCACTCAAATGCCTTGTTGCCCCCACAGGACTTTGAAAAAGAAAAGGCATTTCTCTAAGGATCGTGAAATAAAAGTTGTTCAGGGCGGCCAGTCTTCCCGTGAGCATTTGAATTTTCTTTTTTGTCCGCGAAGAAACCATTCCAAGAATAGCGCTGATTTGATCACGGTTGGTGTCAATGCCCCTCTGGGACACCATATAGCCTAAGAACTTCCTTGTTAAAACCCCGAAGATACATTTGGCGGGATTTAACTTCATATGGTGAGTTTGGAGCTTGTTAAATCAATTTTGGAGATGCCCGAGATGGTTGCATACTTTGGTATTTTTTAGGAGTATATTCGTCGATGTAAGCTTACATCGTCAATCCAATCTCTTCCTTGGACATCTTGTTGACGAGCCTTGGGTAGGCAGCCCCGGTATTGCGAAGGCCGAAAGACATTACCATGTAATAGTAGGTGCCTCTATCTATAATGAATTAGGTCTTTCCTTCATCTAGGAGAAACATCAGAATTTTATTTTAGCCAGCGTAAATGTCGAGAAAACTCAAGAGTTTATACCCTGTCGTAGCGTCGATGACTAAGTCTATTCTCGGCAAAGGGAATAGATCTTTGGGGCATTCCTTATTAAGGTCCTTGAACTCCACGCAAAGTTTCCATTTGTTTCTAGCTTTAAGTGCGAGGATGACATTGGAGAGCCAGTAGAAAAATTCTACCTCTTCCACCACGGCAGATTTCACCAACTTATCCATTTCCTGCTCAATGCGTTTTGGACGTTCTGGGTAGAACTTCCTTCTTTTTTGTCTTACAGGGAGATGGTAAAGGTTAGCATGGAGTCGATGCATAGAGATACTTGGATCTATCTTAGGAAGTTTGTTATGGGACCAAGCGAACACGTCATAATTCTTTCTAAGGAGATTGGTTAATTCCTTTTGTTGTGACGAGCTGAGCTTTGAACCAATTCGGACGGTTCTCCCTTCAATGGTAGGATGAACAGGTACTTCTATCAGGTCTTCATAAGGACGTGGAAGAGGTCTCTTATCTCGGGGGTCGTCGATAGGCACAGTTTTGGGGTCGGTCAAGGCCATGAGTTCAACATCGTCGTTCTCGGTCCCGGTCGCTAATTGCTATTTATTCTTCTCAAGCGCCCTCCTAGTGTAAGATCTCATAGCTTGTTGATCTTCTCTCACCTCTCCTACCCCCCTTTCAATAGGGAACTTCATTGATTAGTGGTAGGGAGAGGATATGGATTTTAACGCTGCCAAGGTGGGTGGTCCAATGATCACGTTGTAAGGAAAAGGTTGGTCCACGATGAGGAATTTAACCCAGACAGTGGCCGAGGTGGGCGTCAGACCAACTGTAAAGGGAAGGGAAGTCCAACCCACAAACTTTACCACCTTCCCACCAAACCTGACTATAGGGGATGTAGTGGGTCTAACAAAACTTGAACTCACGTCCATTTGGTCAAAAGTATACTTGAAAATGATATCCTCCAAACTCCCACCATCAATCAAAATTTGCCCAACTCTGTAGTGATTGATCAGGACGGAGATTACCATGGCATCATCATGGGGGGTATGAACCCCTCGGAGATCAACTTCACTAAAGGAGATGACGTTGTACGAGGCAGCATCAATCATTCCCACCTCATATACGTCCTTGTTGGCTTTCCTCTTTGCTTTACCTTCGTGCCTCTTCCGAGAAGAAGTGGTCTCTCTCCCGAGGCCGAGGCCACCATCTATCATATTGATTTCACCGTTGATGCGCATTTCATCGTCAAATTCCTCAGTTTCTCTTCTCAGCGGGGGTCGGCCACGGTGTTCCCTTATCGGCCTATCTTTGCGCTCATCGCGCCGACTGCTTTCTTCAGCTCCGGAGCTTGCATTCTCTTTGCGGACATAGTGACCAAGGTGTCTCTTTTTTATGAGGGCCTCGATCTTTTCTCGGAGCTGCAAGCACTCATCGGTCTAATGTCCATGATCACAGTGGAACTTATAATACTTGGAAATCGTTTTTCCCATGGGTCTCCCTTTTGGAAGAGGGGCTGGCAGAAAGATTTCTCTTCCTGAATTTTCTACAAAAATCGTGGCTATAGATGCAGTAAGGGGCATCAGCGTTGGGCGATTCCCTGGGGGTAGAGGGTGTCTCTGATCCCTGGGAAAATGTCCTAATCTCTCATCCGCTTGCAGCCTTCTCGATCCTAGTGCCCTGCTCAATTCTTCCTTTGGCCGACCTTTCCACTTCTGATTCCCTTTTTACTCTCTTTTCACAGTGTCCCTGAGATTAACTTGGTAGAATCTTGTACCCCGAGCAAGAGCAACAACTAAATTTATTACATCGTAGGAGCCTAAATCATATGATAGTCTTCGGTGTCGTAATCTGTCAATAAAGACGTTCAGGGCCATGGCATCTGGAATATTACTACAGCTTGAACTTTCCTTGTGGAAGCGGGCAATGAAATCACCCAAAATTTTAGTGATTTCTCGTTGGAGGGTGAGAAGGTAAGCTGTCATTTTAGGTCTTCTCTGGGAATAGTTACATCGGGCTAAAAAGAGCTGCTCCGGTTAGGTAAACATGGAGATTGATGCACAAGACAACTCTCGATACCATGTGCTGGCCATCCCTGTGACAGTAAGGGGAAATGATTTGCATCTCACCGCCATAGATATTGTATGCATGTCCATAAATACAATGAAAATGGAGAGATAATCGCTAGGGTCGGTAGTCCCATCGTAGGGGGTTATTTGTGGACTGGGAAACCTATAGGGGACCACTTCAAATACTATATCATCAACAAAAGAGGATCTTATACCTGAAGGGAGTCCTACTGCCCCCCAGGAGAGAAGCGGCGTTAGAAAAGCACATCTGTACAAGCGTTGTCTCTATCTCGGTGATGCGCCTTTCTAATGTCGCTTCTCCCCTAGGGGGTGCTCCCACATTACTTGCAGCCACTCTTTATCCCTGTCTTTCGACGGGAAGGGAGTGGGAGTCAACCTCCTAAGCATAGTGAGCTCTATGATCTGCACAAGTGACATTACTGTAAGTTCTTTCCGTATAGTGATCACGGTGCTCATGATAATCCTCTGTCCAGTGAGCCCGTGAAGACAAAGATGAAGAATCGAAAATGGCTAGTAAAGCCAGGATCCTCTTTCTATTTGGTTGATCGCGCGGATGAGGTTATTCCCTCGACACGTGCCCTTCAGAGTGGATGACACGGTCTAATTCCTAGTAAGGATCCTCACCCTCTGCATACTGGAGAACCGGTCCCCCTCTGTCAAGAGCTGGTGGCAGGTGGCATTCGTCTCCCTCTATGTTCCGGGGGACCAGTCCTCTTCGATTCTGAGCTAGTGACAGACGGGAGAGGATGGTATCGAGGCAGGTTTGAAATTGAAACAACTGACGCTCGAAATTATCAAGTCTCACCACTTCTACAACTCTAAAATTTGGTCCAGCATGGGGTCCGGTAGGTGGAGCTGACGAGCCTGCTTGATTGATAGGGAAAGCATTTTCTTCTTCTTTCAGGATGAGGACGATAGTCCTCGCATCTAGCCTGAGATTTCTCGACATTTCTCCAATCGGGTTGCTATCCACCATGCTGTTATGGTCTCTTGGTCACAAAGACTAACTAGACCTTGTATTAATCTAACCTCTAGTCGAATGAGAACAGATGATGATTGGAGGAAGGCTTTTAGTAGCGGCTCCCATAGATGGCACCAAACTATTGATGTCAAATTTTGGTCGACACCAATAGTGTGGCCCGGTCAACCTTGGAAGATGTTGGAGGGCTCCGAAATAGAGATCTTTGGTTCGTGTAGCTTCTTATCTATGGACAAATCCCTTGTAAGGAAGGGGAGGGCCGATGCTGAGAAGGGCCCGACAACTTTTTTGTGCCGAGAAGGGGAGGAGCGGAGTATTTATTGATCCTTGGAGAGATAATCCAACACTTAGAATTGAGTAGTTCTTGGAAGAATGAGTGCCTAGAAACCTGCACAAAGGACTTGCTGGGGTTTTTTCATCATGTCCCCTCTGGCGTGAGAATCAGCGTACGAGGGAGAAAATTTATATTATAACTGCTAAGAAGAGTCGAGAGTGAATGGTGAGCAAAGTTCATGTACCTTTGAGCAATTGTATGCTCTTTTTTTATAGGCAATGTGGAGACTAGTTTAGGGGCTAAGCATAGGTTTAATGTCTCATCAAGATCACATCATGGTGTCAACTTTGCATATAGCCAATGAAAATGTGCCAAGAGGCCCTTGTTTTGGTCATGTTTAGGAGGTATTTGGAGATATTTTGTTTAGGGAAGAAAGCTAAAATAAGTCTTTGGGATATTTTGGAAATAGTTTGTGATATTTTTGGGTACTTAAAATACGGAAAACCGAGCCAATTTCGTAAACAAATTGAGAAGGACACTACCCTACTGTGGTCGAGATGAGAAAAATATTGACTCTTACCCTTCCTGAGCGAACGAAGACAGGAATGGGTGAGCATTGCCGCACCGAAGAACACCGAGATGGGGAGTGGTTGCCCATCCCGGTGATAACTTGTTGGCTATCCTGGAGAGAGCTAAATCATTTGGGGTAATTAGTGCAGTTGGAGTCGTCTCCCTTCTTGGCATATTCTTTATACTTAGTCTTTGATGTGCTATGAATTTTATAGGGAATTGTGGACACGTGGCGGTCTTTTTCTAGTTGCATTGGAGTGACTATTTTTACACTCATCATGTTTTAACCATTAGATCTATACCATTTGCATTATTTCTGTTCTGGGTTTTTGGAACTGTATAATTTGGTTCATATTCTATCACTATTCTGGATTTTATTAAAGATTCTTTAAGTGTTTTTTACGGTGTTCTTTGACTCTTCTCATGTGTTAATGTTGTTGATCCTAAGATTTTGATAGACAATTAAAAGTTAATGTTTTTTTGTGGAACTAACGGTTTAATTGAGTGTTTCAGTTTATTAGTTCCAATAATGAAGATATGATAAAAAGTATTGAATGGATGCTACAAGATGATGACAAAGATCATGAAAGATTAAGAAGTTGAAGAATTTGAAGAACCTAGGAAAAATAACTCAGGTTAAAATTTCAACTCTCAATATCCCAATTAGGATCACACACGACACAAAAAGATTTTTAAATGATTTTTATAAATATGTGTGTTTTTTAAAGGATCCTAATTAGTTAAATTATTTGCTCATATGTGTAATTAAAAAATAAATGTTAATAATTGATTAAAATTGAATTTAAGTATTTAGTGGAGTTAACCAAGAAATGAAATTGGTTAAAGGGACAAAAACGTCAATGAAAATGGATTAAAAACAAATTGAGAAAAGTGTTCCAACAATAGTAAGTCGACCAGAGTATAGAACAAAAAGTCTCTGTATCTCTTGGTCGACAAGTAGGTCGACCTATGCTTAAATATGAACTCTCTGTATCGATAAGTCGACAGAGCGGTCAACCTGTGACCAGAAATGTAACTCTCTGAATCTCTAGGTCGACTGATGGGCAATGGATTTTTTACTTGGCTACATCCTGAATCGAGCGGTCGACCGATTATCCTTGGTAAGTTGACTTATGGCACTGTTTCAAGATATTTTGGAATTCCAGATTTTATTCTAAAAGTAGTCCTTACTAGCCGTTTTATAGTTAGGATTCATGAGATATATTAGGGATTTAATGTTATTTGAGATATGTAACATATATTATGATATCCTTATAGATTTGATTCATTAAGTTTGAATATTTCTCAATTTAGTACATGTAATTCTTTCTATCTTATTTAATTGTGATTGAAAAATATTTGGGAGGCTTAATTGAGACGTTTAAAAGCTATAATTAAGTGATTTGAACAAGGATGAAGTCTTAATGATATAAGGGGTCTATAAGAGCAATTAAATGTCATAACAAATAAGAACTAGCCGTTAGAGAAATTATTTTACTCCCTTTTATATAGACCTGTGTTTTTCATATTAGAGAGAGATCAAGAGAATTATACTGAGTTTTTCTAAGAGAAATCATATTGAGAATTATGAGAGTTTTTCTAAGAATTATTCTTCAGAAATATTTGTTGTGGATTGTTGCTACTACCAAATATGAAGTTACATTGCTATCATTATTCTTTCGGTGAATTCCGGGTGAGATCTTTTCAAATTACTTTCTATTGATTGATTGTTTGATTATATTTGGAATTTGATCTTTGAAATTGTTTTCTAATTTTTTATTGAAAATTATTTTTGAAATAATTTCTTGAAGAAATCTGATTACGTGCTCAATTACGTGCTATCCTATTTTTGTTTAAATTAAATTTTGAATATCTTACTTTTCTATAACTAGTTTTGGGATATTAATTTAATCTAATTTATCTGAGGTAGTAGAAGCTCTGAGTGAGAAAAATCAATTATCAATTTGTAATTGGTGAATTGAGTGATGGATTGAATACTATTAGGAATATTTGATCTAAGGGTAGCTGGTTTCCGTCTCTTTCCGTAAAAAGATTAAGGTAGTAATTCTTCCTAAATTGAATTGATTTGTGAGAAATTTTGTAACGGTTCAATCCTTACCGGGTAAAAGGATATTTGGAGTGTTTGTGAGGTTTTGATTCTTTAGCCTAAGGTATAAAAAGAATTAGGTTATTCTTAAACCTGTAAAAAGTAAAGGTTATTCCTAAGTCTGTGAAAAAAAAAATCGTAAAGATTGATTCTGAGCTTGTGAAAAGAATCTTTGTGAGGGTTTGGTTCCTACCTTTAAAGGAATCTTGAGTTTATGGGTGTGACTCTCCGTGGGGCTCGAAGAACTGGATTAACCAAGAGTAGTTTGGTGAACCAGTATAAATTTTTGGTGTGCTTCTATCTTTACATTATTTATTTTTGTTAATTGGTGTGCACCTAGTTGATAATATATTTTTGCTGCTATATAAAGAGATAATAATTAATTTAGGATAAAATTAATTATTTAATTTTTTGAAGTATTTTCTCTGTTAATTTTTAATACTACCCAATTCACCTCCCATCTTGGGTAGCTCACTAGACCAACAATTGGCATCAGAGTTGGTTTAGCTCGACACACTTAGCTAACAAAAATCACATGGCGTACATAATAGGCACATTAGCTGAGGGACAGTCTATACACCAACCACCGTTATTTGTAGGTGAAAGTTATTCGTTCTAGAAAGACAAAATGATAGCCTTTATTCAGGCTACAAATTACGATGTGTGGCTAACAATCGAGGATAATCCGTTTATTCCAATGGAAAACGGAGTCGAGAAGAAGAAGGAACAGCTAACTGCTTCTGATAAGCAGAAACTCTTTATAAACTCTCAGACAATTAACATTCTATTTTACTTTTTAGATGCTAATGAATATTCTAGAGTTTCAGGTTGTAAATCTGCAAAGGAGATATGGGATAAGTTACAAGTTACCAACGAAGGGAGAAATCAAGTGAAGCAATCAAAAATTAACGCTCTTATGAGGAAATTTGAATTATTCAGAATGAAAGAAACTAAAACGATTCATGAGATGTATACTCGCTTTAACAACATTTGCAATCACTTGAGTCAACTTGGAAATCCATACTCCATGGAGGATAGAGTTTAAAAGGTTCTAAGATCTTTAACAAAAATATGGGAGTCAAATGTGACGGCAATTGAGGAAGCTAAGGATCTTGGCAAATACGACATTGATGATTTCATAGGCAACTTGATGACTCATGAATCGGCGATTAAAGGATATGAGGATGATACCAGAAATAGCAAAAGGATATCCTTGGTGCTAAAAGCTCAGAAAATTGAAAAAGATAATGACAGTGATGATGAAAGTCTTAACAGTGAGTAAGAGAAAGATGTAGCGGTTCTCACAAAGAATTTTAGAAAAATGACTCGGCACACATTCCGCGGGAGAAGAAACCTCAACATGACTAAAGTAGAATGTTACAATTGTCATAAGACCGGTCACTTTCAAAATGGTTGTCCCGAACCGAAGATGGATAAAGAAAAGGAAAAGAAAAAAAAAAAAAAAAAAGCAAAGAAGAGTAGGAAGAAATCCATGAAGGCTAGTTGAGATGATACTAAATCAAGTAGCTCGAAAATATAAGCTAGTAAAGATATTTCCATGTTTGCATTGATGGCCACTGGTGGTGAGGTTATTCTAAAAGCTTCAATAAGCAAGAAAAAATAGTTCCTGGATAGTGGTTGTTCTCGACACATGATGGGAGATAAAGGAAAATTTACATCTTTGACACTTAAGCATGGAGGTCATGTGACTTTTGGAGACAACACAAAGGGTAAAATTATCGGTATAGGTAATATCGGTAATGGTACTACTATTATTAAAGATGTGTTACTAGTTGATGGACTTAAATATAATTTGCTTAGTATTAGTCAACTATGTGACAAGAGCTATAATGTTATATTTGATCATAATAAGTGCATTGTTAAGAATAGTCATGATAGTAGTATCTTGTTAGTTACATCACGCTTTGAGAATGTTTATACTTGTTTATTTGATTATTTTAATTCTCAAAATTTATCTTGTTTGAATGTTTTGTCTGAAAATTGTTGGTTATAGCATAAGATATTTGGATATGCTAGTATGGAGTTCATCTCTAATTTATCTAAGAAGTGTCTCGTACGTAGCCTACTTGATTTGAAATTTGTGAAAGATAAAGTATGTGATGCATGTAAATCAAGCAAGCAGGTTAGATCATCATTTAAGAAAAAGATGCACACGTCCATGTCTAGATGTCTTAAATTGTTACATCTTGATTTGTTTGGATCAAACTCTGTTGCTAGTTTTGGTGATAAGTTTTATGTTTTTGTTATAGTTGATGATTATTCTAGACTTACCTGGGTATTTTTCATTGTTAAGAAAAGTGAGGTTGCTTCTATTCTTGCTAAATTTTGTAAACGTGTTCAAAATGAGAAACAATATTCCATTATTAACATTCGAAGTAACAGAGGAACAGAGTTTAAGAATGATGATATGGTAAGTTACTCTGATGAGCATGGTTATGCTCATAACTTTTCTGCACCATAATCACCACAACAAAATAGTGTAGTGGAAAGAAAGAACAAGATGCTTTAAGAGATGGCCAGAACGATGCTTAATGAAAATCGCTTACCAAGCTACTTTTAGGCCGAAGTAGTAAGTACAGCTTTCCATATGGTGAATCAGGTATCAATTCGTAGAGGGTTTAACAAAACTCATATGAAATCTAGAATGATAAGACTCCTAATATTTCCTATTTTAAAGTATTTGGATATAAGTGTTTTATTTTGAATAACAAGGATAATCTTGGTAAATTTGATGCTAAATCTGATTATGGAATTTTTCTTGGATATACTATTAACAGTAAGGCTTATAGAGTTATAATAAACATACGTTAGTAGTAGAAGAAACTATGCATGTTGTTTTTGAGGAAGCTGGTCCATTCTTGTCGAGAAAGGTTTTGGATGATGATGATGCAGGTATTTTAAATAACCAAAACCAAGGTGATAATGTACCTAAGGAGCAAGAGGATGAACCTAAGGAAAATGATTCAACTTTACCATGAGCTATAAAGACAATACTGAGATATTCGATAAAAGAAATCATCGGTAATTTTGAAAGAGGTGTCGAATTTGAAATGAGCATGATGGGAGAGTTGAATTTCTTTCTTGGATTGCAAATTAAGCAAACCAAAGAGGGGATATTTATAAATCAAGCTAAATACACGAAGGAGTTGTTAAAAAAAATATGGCTTAGATGGCGTTAAAGAGTACAAAACTCCTATGGCAACGGCTACGAAGATAGACAAAGACGATACAGCAAAAGTGTTAATGAAAAAATGTACCAAGGTATGATTAGTAGTCTGTTGTATTTAACTGTTAGTAGACCTGACATTATGTATAGTGTATATCTTTGTGCTAGATTTCAGTTTTGTCCTAAGGAATCGCATTTGACTACGGTTAAACGAATTTTTCGATACTTAAAGGGGACGACTGACCTAGGATTATAGTATCCTAGGGGGAGTGATTTTAAATTGATAAGTTACTCCGACGCTGATTTTGCCGGTTACAAGTTGAGCGAAAAAGCTCAATTGGGTTATCTCATTTGTTAGGACATTTATTGGTTTCTTGGTCAAGCAAGAAACAGAATTCGATAGCCTTATCCACTACTGAGGCTGAGTATATGGCAACTGGTGACTGTTGTGCTCAAATTTTATATATTAAGCAACAATTAAATGACTTTGGAATTTGCATGGAGGAGGTCTCGATTTATTGTGATAATAAAAGTGTTATTTGTCTAAATAAGAATCCTACACAGCACTCACTAACTAAGCACATAGAGATTAGACATCACTTTATTCATCATCACATTCAAAAAATGGACATTGTTATTGAGTATATTGATACCTCCAACCAGCTTGCTGGTGTTTCTACCAAATCACTAACGGAAGATCAGTTTGTGAAAATCATTTACGGTTTGGGTATGGCTAGACATAATGATATTTACCTAGAGTAGAGTTCTTTTGTGTTCCCCTCTCACCAAATTTTTTTTTTTTTTTTTTTTTTTTTTTTTGAGATGACAAAGGGGGAGAATTAGTTAATGTTTTATTGAATATCTTAAAAGGGAGTTTATTATATTTTAAAATTTATACTTTGTTGAATATCTTATGATTATCCTCATTACTATGTTTTAATGAGTTATAAAACCCATCCTCGGATTCAGGAGAGTGTGGTTATATTATTGTTTTGAAAAAAACATCAAAATTAATTGTCATCATAAAAAACGGGGAAATTATTGATCCTAAGATTTTGATGGATAATTAAAAGTTGATGTTTTTAGTGGAACTAATGGTTTAGTTGAGTATTTCAGTTTATTAATTCCAAGGATAAAGATATGATAACAAGTAATGAATGGATGCTACAAGATGATGACAAAGATCATAAATGATTAAGAGGTTAAAGATTTTGAAGAACTTAGGAAAAATAACTCAAGTTAAAATTTCAACTCTTAATATCCCAATTAGGATCACACACGACACAAAAAGATTTTTAAATGATTTTTATAAATATGTGTATTTTTTATAGGATCTTAATTAGTTAAATTATTTGCTCCTATGCATAATTGAAAAAGAAATATTAATAATTTATTAAAATTGAATTTAAGTATTTAGTGGAGCTAATTAAGAAAAGAAATCGATTAAAGGGGTAAAAACGTCAATGAAAATGAAGTAAAAACAAATTGAGAGAAGTGTTCCAACATTAGTAAGTCTTAGTCGATCGGAGTATAGAAGGAAAAGTTTATGTATCTCTCGGTCGACAGGTAGGTCGACCTGTACTTAAATATAAACTCTTTGTATCGATAAGTCGACAGAGCGATCGATTAGTGACCAGAAATGTAACTCTCTGAATCTTTAGGTCAACAGATAGGTCGACCGATGGGCAATAGATTTTTGACTTGGCTACATCCTGAATCGAGCGATCGACCGGTGATCCTTTGTAAGTCGACTTATGGCACTATTTTAAAATATTGTGGAATTTCAAATTTTATTCTAAAAGTAGCCGTTATTAGTCGTTTTATAATTAGGATTCATGAGATATATTAGGGATTTAATGTTATTTGAGATATGTAACATATATTATGATATCCCTATAGATTTGGTTCATTAAGTTTGAATATTTCTCAATTTGGTACATGTAATTCTTTCTATTCTATTTAATTATGATTGAGAAATATTTAGGGAGCTTAATTGAGAAGTTTAAAAGCTATAATTAAGTGATTTGAACCAGGATGAAGTCTTAATGATATAAGGGGTCTATAAGAGCAATTAAATATCATAACAAGTGGGAACTAGCCGTTAGAGATATTATTTTATTCCCTTTTATATAGACCTGCGTTTTTCATATTAGAGAGAAAGATCAAGAGAATTATACTAAGTTTTTCTAAGAGAAATCATATTGAGAATTGTGAGAGTTTTTCTAAGAGTTATTCTTGAAAAATATTTGTTGTAGATTATTGCTACTACCGAATCTGAAGTTACATTGTTATCATTATTCTTTTAGTGGATTTCGGGTGAGATCTTTCCAAATTACTTTCTATTGATTGATTGCTTGACATATTTAGAATTTGATCTTTGAAATTGTTTTCTGATTTTTTATTGAAAATTATTTTTGAAACAATTTCTTAAAGAAATCTGATTACGTGCTCAATTACGTACTACCCTTTTTTTGTTTAAATAAGATTTTGAATATCTTACTTTTTTATCACTAGTTTTGAAATATTAATTGAGTTCTAATTTATCTGGGGTATTAGAAGTTCCGAGTGACAAAAATCACTTATCAATTTGTAATTGGTGAGTTGAGTGACGGATTGAATACTACTGAGAGTATTTGATCTAAGGGTAGTTGGTTTCAGTGTCTTCCCGTAAAGAGATTGAGGTAGTAATTCTTCCTAAATTGAATTGATTTGTGAACAATTTTGTAACGGTTCAATCATTACCGGGTAAAAGGATATTTGGAGTGTTTGTGAGGTTTTGATTCTTTAACTTAAGGTATAAAAAAAATTAAGTTATTATTGAGTCTGTAAAAAGTAGAGGTTATTTCTAAGCCTATGAAAATAAATTTGTAAAGGTTGATTCTGAGCCTGTGAAAATAATCTTTGTGAGGGTTTGGTTCCTACCTTTAAAGGAATCTTGAGTTTAGTAGGTGCGACTCTCCGTGAGGCACAAAAGATTGGATTAGCCAAGAGTAACTCGGTGAACCAGTATAAATTTCTGGTGTGCTACTATCTTTACATTATTTATTTTTGTTAATCGGTGTGCACCTAGTTGATAATATATTTTTGCTGCTACATAAAGAGATAATAATTAATTTATGATATAATTAATTATTTAATTTTTTGAAGTATATTCTCTATTAATTTTTAATACTACCTAATTCGCCCCCCCTCTTGAGTAGCTCACTAGGCCAACAAATGCAATTTTAGTTCCTAAAAAGGAAAACCCAGAACTATAATGTTTGGTTGTTTTGCTACTAAATGATTATGGATCTACTTACTTAAATAATCAAACTTAGTGGCATCTGTTTAGGGTCTCATTGGTTGCTTCAAAAAAATGTTTTTTTAATCCCAGACTCTTGAGAACAAATTCAAGAGAACAAAACAAAAGCATAAGTTCCATATTATATTCTTCTTTATAATTTATGGATTTGCGAACAGATGTTCTTCACCAAATTATCAATTCAAAATTTTACTAACATTGTAACTGAAACCCTGGATTTGAATTTAATCTCATATTTGTAATTATCTATTTTTGTACAGCTAAAAATAACTTGAAAGGTGAAGAATCAAAGGCAATCGAACCTGAGGTGAACTCTTTCACTTAATATTTCTATATAAAATAATCATTTTGCAGGCAGTTGATTTATGTAATTCAAGTCTTATTTGGTCTTTACATTAGAAAGCCGGTATATTAAATTTATTTTATTGTTATTTTGTCTTTTTTTTTTAATTGTTGGTTGTTTTATTGATTGTTATGGGGTTGTTATTCTTTTCAGGTGAAAACAAGAGTTGAACCTTGAGAATGATGTATAAATATTGGGGGTTTTGTCATTTTTTTTATAAAATTTGTACATGTACTATTAATTTGTGTTTAATTGTAACTCATTAGAATTATTTGACGGTAAAAAAAAAAAACTTTAATGGTTCGCTTATTACATTATTTCAAATCTGATTTTTAGAATTGTTTTGTTCTTAAGATTTTTGATTTTTTATACAATTTGTTTTTGTTTTTTTTTTTACCTCTAAAATATGATTATAAAGTTATTTCAATGGTAACTGAAAACTATTTTTTTTCCTCCAAATTAAAGTATCTTTTTTAGTCCATTCGTTTAGGCATGTGTTATCCGCTAGTTTACTTGTAATCTAATTATGATCAAATATCTAAAAAATCGCATTTTTTCAATCGATTTGAAAATATAAAATATATAACTTGAAATTTTATTAATTTTTTTATTTGATAATTATCTATGTCATACTTATAATCTAACTATAATCAAATGTCTAAAAAATTGCCTTCTTTCGATCAATTTGAAAATATAATAATATATAACTTGAAAATTTATTAATTTTATTAGTTGACAATTATCTGTATTAACAAAATATTTACTTATAATCTAACTATAACCAAATATATAAAATAAAAAATAAAAAATCAATCAATCTTAAAATAAAGTAATATATAATTTTAATATTTATTAATTTTATTAGTTGATATTATCAATTAAATATTTACTTATAATCTAATTATAATCAAATATCTTAAAAAATTGTTTGTTTTTTTTTCTCAAAGGATATTCTTTCAAAATTCATAATTTTGGACGATGTTTTTTGTGATTAAAAATTTATTAATTTTAATAGTTGATATTATCAATTAATATTTAATTGTAAGTTAATTATAAAATTATCTTCTTTTTTTCCCTTTCAAAAGTCACAAATTTGGATGATGTTTGTTATGATTTTCCTAAAGCTTTTAGAACTAGGATTGACCAATACTCCTATAATCTTCATCTTCGTATTTAACGACAATCAACGGGCTAGAAGGATTTCACACCACACTTTGCGTATGAAATTGCTACCCCTTGATTTTCCTCTCGATAATTGTTGGAACTCCTTTCGGAGGTCGAATGAAAGTATCGTAATAAAAGGATTTAAAAATCCAGTTGTTGGGTATTCTGGGTTTTCTTCCGTCGGAAGATCACTCACTCTCTCTCTCTAAAATTGTCCAGATTGAATGATCGTCTTCTGTAGTTGCTTGAAATTCTAGTAATCTAGTCGCGCAATTTGATCTTCACAACTACTTCCGCCGCCAGGCCGCTACCATGAACGGCGGTGGAGGTGACCCTACGCCGCCATCACTGACCGGCGGCGATTTCCTACTCCAACTCCTGCGGAACCCACCACAGCAGCAGCATCAACATCAACCGCTGCCTCCTCCTGCCGCAGAAGTCCTACCTCATGATCCAGCCGTCGCGCGTGTGGGTCCGATGCTCCCGGTCTTGCCATTCCCGTCCAACGGTGACGATCTCATATACCGTCCGCCTTGGCCGCCGCAGCATCCTCACCAATTCGCTCCTCACCACTTCTTTGTCCAAGGGTTTCCGCAAAACCCTAACCCTAATTGGTCATCGCCACCGTCACAACCACCGCATGGGTTTAGTAACAGTCATCCCCATCCCCAGTTTAATCAGAATTTGATCGATGATGGAATTCGAAAGCGGGGGATTCCCGTTTCGAACACGAAATCTGGATCAAAGTCAAACCCTTCTCACTCGCAACCGCAGAGCCTCGTCTTCGGTTCATTACCACCCCAAATTCGAAACAGTGAAGGTGCGTCGAATGGCCATTCCTACAACAATGTAGCTTCTGCAGCTAAAGTCGACTCTTCGTTGTCCAGTGAGAGACAGGTGGTTTCAGGGAGTAACGGAATTGTAAATCCTATACAGTTTGGCTCTCGAAGCTATCAATCGTCTTCAAAAATTTGGAATCATCAACAGCACACTGGAATTCAGAGATCAGCAGTGCCATCATCAGAAGTGAGGCGGCCACAACCACCACCACCGGGGTTTAACCGGGAATTTCGAAGGAGTAGTTTAGAACCTCAAGTTAACAAGGGAAAAAGTGGTATTATTGAATCGAATCAGAAGGCTTCTACTCATAACGACGATCATAAGAGGGAGAGGAGTTTTCGTGGACCTAGCAAGGCTTATCAGAAACGGGATTTGGAAAGTCAGCATGATTCAACTGGCCCGGCTGATAGAAGTAATCTTCCTTCTGCTTCGGCATCAGATGTAGAAGAGTCTCTGCTGGAATTGCATGCAGAGAATGGTGAGAATGGGGTTGAACACCAAATGGGTTCTTTAGAGCTCGAAGATGGCTCTGGTGACAAGAATGATAAAAAGCAACATAATGGTTCTCGTAGTAAGGTAAATGCTCTGCCATTGAAGCTCTTTTTCTTCTAAATTTATCGCTGCATTACTCTAAATTTAATTCATGGATTGCAAGAATCGGAAACTACAAAAGGCAATGGCAATATGTTCTTTAAATTCTATTGGGTTAAAGCAATTTTTTTTTCTTATGGTGGTCTGTTTTACATATTTTTCCTACTGTCAGTATTTTGTTTGATTTTTTGGAGACCCATATTTGATTTGTCTACCTGAAACTTGTTCAAGCTTACACTTTTAGCAGCATGGAGTAAATATCAATGGTCGACCGTCATATCGCAGAATGAGTTTTGAACATAGCACTTGTATCCAAATCTCAAAAAACAGTGCAAAAAAACTTGTGAAGGGAGATGCATTTTTGAGGTTTGCTTTTTATATGGAATTGTAGGCGGTGGGCACTATAAGAATTCTTGCGTATATGCTACACCTCAGTCTCTCAACGAGGGAGGATATATAGCTAGCTCAAGGCTTACTACGGGCGAGGTCTCCTTGCAACATCTATAGATGTGAATAGGTGAATGGCATTATGCTAGTATCTTAGTTGTGTGTGTGTGTGTGTGTGTGAGAGAGAGAGAGAGAGAGAGAGAGAGAGAGATCATGGTGGAACTTTGGAACAACTTCAGGTCGGGCTTATTGAACTTAAAGGATCTTAAAGTTTATGCTGAATGATCTTAAAACTTCAAGGGCAGGGCACTTCTTTAGACTACATTCTTCTTCTTCTTCTTTTTTGTAAATTTTAATGGCCATTATAGGTTAGTAGTGTATTTCTAGATGAAAGTGTGAGATCGCCCTTTTTGTTGTTCCTTTTATCAACATCTAGATTCAGCCTTCTTAAGTTCATCCAAACTCAATTTCACAAAATATAGAATTTTCTATATTATATATTTAATTCAGGGAGAAGCAGTGATTGGGAAACATTAACATAATTTTTCCAGAAATTCTTGAAAACATGTACCAAAAATACTACAAGATTGATGATGGATTCTGTGGTTTTTTCATCAGAATAAACCATATCTAGAAAAACGTATTCAATATTGTTATATCACAGCATAAATGAACCCTCGTAAAAATCATGAAATTTACATTCGTTCGCTTCGGTTCCCAATTCCATGGCTTCAATTCTATACTCCCAAACGCTACCTTGTTGTAGTCTTAAATTTTTTAATGAAGTATATATTAAATGAAAGTTTTGGAAGCTTGAAAATTAATTATTATTTTTCTCAGTTCTCTTAGATGGAAATTTGTGATTCGGGAAATGATTTTCCTACATCTAATTCTGTCTTTTGTGCTGAATCATCAGGATTACAGATCTGATAAGAGAGGCCAATGGTTGCTTGGACAGAGAATGAGGGTTTCAAAAAGGCAGATTGAATTACGCCACAATATAGAGAGGCTAAATTCCCCTTTTCTTCAAATTTATGAGTCTCTAATTCCAGCCGAGGAGGAGAAGGCAAAGCAAAAGCAACTATTGTCGTTATTGGAAAAACTTGTTAGCAGAGAGTGGCCTGATGCTAGATTGTATATCTATGGATCATGTGATAATTCATTTGGGTTTTCAAAAAGCGATATTGATGTTTGTCTTTTAATTGAGGATGCAGATGTTAACAAGTCTGAGGTCTTGCTTAAATTGGCTGGTATACTGGAATCAGATAATCTCCAAAATGTGCAGGTATTAGCCTTTTTTGCCATTCTTCAAGGTGTTTTATTATGTCATTGCAATGAGCCAATGACTATTTTGTGTTATGTTGATTATTCTAAGGGTGCGTTTGTTTGGGCAAAAAAAGGATGGATAAGAAAATGAGAAGGAAAATAGAATGGAAAATGAGAAAAAACCTTGTTTGGTATTGGATGGAAAATGGGAGGAAAAAGAAAATAGGAAGAAAAATGTACAATTTCCTCAACAAATTTTTTTCCTCACTAATTTGCGATGAAATGGAGGAAAATGAGGGAGGGTTGTTCAAGAAGAGAGAAAAATTACAATTATACCCTTGATATAGAATTTTTAAATACCTGCAATATATGAGGGTAAATTAGTAAATTATACTAAAGTGAATTATTTTCCTTGCTCTCATTTTTCTTTCCTAACCAAATTATACTAAATAAAATAATTTCTTTTCACAATGAATAAAAATATTATTCTCATTTTTCTTTTCCTTTCTCTTTTTCTTCCTTCCAACCAAACATGCGCTAAAGGTACATGCCAATCTTAAATTTACTTCGGCTTTCTCATGAATGGTGTGTATCTCGTGTACCATGGATTTTTGAACTGTTCAACTCACTGGTGAAATTTAGAGTGCTTTTGGGTGAACTTTTACCCAAACGCACCCTTAAAGTTCTTATGACACCGTTTTTAGTTAGAAATGTCTTCTATGTTATAGAAATGCGCGGAAAAAGGTTAAATATGCTCACACTTATTAGTTAATTTGTCCCAAAACGACCACAAACGCATCTTGCTGATAGCAATGAAGATTGTTACATCAACATGGTTGATTAACTTTGTTTGTACCGAAAACCAAAACCTGATTTTCATTTTTATTGAAAAAAAAAACGTGACTACGTGTTCTTGTTCTATTGTAAAAAGCTAGCGTCTCTAGATCCATTTGGCTTCTATAGAAATAAGTCCTATTCCAGGATGCCTTAAATTTTGGAGTCTGTTAATTCTTGCTAATTATATTTGTTTGATGTTGCTCAACCAATAAAACTATTACCAAACACCAAAATAGGATTCAATTTCAGAATTTAATTCTATGTAAACTGGAATGGCCATTATTAGTGCCTGAAATTTCTTTCTTATCAGTTGATTTTGGTCATATTATTGGATTTCTTTTTTCGGGTTTGTACTTAAAAAGCTTTACTACCTACAGGCTTTGACTCGGGCAAGAGTGCCCATAGTGAAGCTCTTGGATCCGACTTCTGGAATCTCTTGTGATATTTGTGTGAACAATGCATTGGCTGTTGTGAACACAAAACTGCTTCGAGATTATGCAAAAATCGATTCAAGACTGAGGCAGTTGGCTTTTATCGTGAAACACTGGGCCAAGTCAAGAGGAGTCAACCAAACATACCAAGGAACACTCTCTAGCTACGCGTGAGTTTTAGCTTGAAATTATCCGTTGATTATTTATGTGTTCCTTTCAATCTTAGTTCTTGCTCCTTTATGCTTTTTCATTGTGTTTTTCAGGTATGTCCTTATGTGCATCCATTTCTTGCAGCTGCGGAAACCTTCTATCCTCCCTTGCTTACAGGTGTGTTATTAGGTTTTCTTTCTTGCTTCGAAACATTTGGGTGGTGTTTCAATTCCCAAAAAAAAAAGGAAATCTTGGAACGAAAATAGAAATCTGGGGACAATATTGTCCGTTCCCTGATAGTTGTTCTAAAAAATTCAGAAAAGAACAGAAACCATTTTTTTTCCTTTCTTATATAGCAGTTTATTATGTTAGCTTGTCTGTGCTACGGAGAATGTCATTCGATGTTATAGGAAAAATTCCATTTTTGAACTTATTTTCTATTTGAACTTCATTTCGATCAAGAATTCATTTCATGTCTTTTTGGGGGGGAATCTCTTTGTGCTGTTCTTTAATTTTTACTTATCTAGTAAATTCTTTACTGCTGCAGTTCAGTCTGTAATTGAGGGGTAAAGTGTATATTCGAACTTAGGGGGGGTAAAGTGAAAGTAGGTCAAAGTAAAAGGGGGTAAAGTGTAATTATACCTTTTCTTTCCGGAGAGAAAGCCCATGGATTATTTTGTGGATTGATCTTTTGCTCATGCTTTTGCACAGGGAATGATGAGTACCTATTCGGTAACTATAGACAATGTTGAATATTCTTATTTTGATCAAGTGGAAAAGCTTCATGATTTTGGCTCCTGTAATGGAGAGAGTATTGCGGAACTGGTGTGGGGGTTCTTCAACTACTGGGCATACTGGCACGATTATGCTACCGACGTCATCTCCATTCGAACAGGAAGCATATTAAGGTGAAACCATTTTATTTTTTTATTTTTTTTTATTTTTTTATTTTTTGGTTGTTGCCATATTTCTGTTTTGGGAACAAAAATTAAAATAGAGAAGCAGAAACATGAAGGTGGTGTTTGTTTAGTGTTTCTGTTCCGATATTCTGGTTTGTCGGGGAACAGAAGTGAAAATGTGGGAACAATTCTGTTCCATTTCCAGAAATTTGTTCTCAAAATATGGAGAGCAGAATAGAAATAGAATGCACCTTTCGTTTAGTCTCACCATTCCCATATTGCCCTTTTTATTTTCAGAAACTGGAAACAGAAACAGAAATAAGGAAACAAAAAAAAAAAAAAATCTCTGTTTTGCTCCTGTATTTTTAGAACAAATATCTGGTAACGAAATGGATTTGTGCTCAGATTTCTGTTTATGTCTCAAATTTTCTGGAAACAGAAACGGAAACAGAAACCGAAATCTGGGAATATGAACACTAAGGTAGCGTTTGATTAACTTTTCTGATTTTTTTGTTTCTACTCCCGATAAAATGGGATGAGAATTTTGTTTCTATTCTGGTTATTATGAAGACAAAATCGCGTTTGGTAATGATAATTATTCTTAAAATGTTTTTAAAATTTCTCAGAACCAAAACAAACAAATGCGTTGGGTTGCAACTAAGCTTAGATTGTTATACGTGTGTGAGATAGAGAGAGAGAGAGAGAAGAGATGAGAGAAGAAGATGAAGATGGAGATGTGTAGAGGTGGTTGTGGATGGACGTGGTGGTGGCCGGTATGGTAGTGGTTCTCAACATTTACTCTTGTGAAGTAGATTGGAAATAGTTTTGTAAGAGTGAATAAGAATCAATATTTTTTTTGTTTCTCAAATTCTTAAGGAATGCCAGAATTACTCCCAAAATTTTGAGAATATTTGAGAACAAAAATATGTTTACCAAAACACGTTTTTGTACATTAATTCAAAAATTCTGGGATTAAGAACAGAAATTAGGGAGCGGAAACACTAAACAAATGAGGCCTAAGATGACATTTCGTTAACGTTTCTTTTTTCTATTTTTTCTTCCAAAAAAATGGGATAAGAATTTTGTTTCCATTCTCACTAATTCTGGGAATAAGAATGTGTTTGGTAACGATAATTGTTCTTAAATACAACAATTTTGAGAACAGAAATTAGGGATTAAGAACAGAAATTAGGGAGCGGAAACACTAAATAAATGAGGCCTAAGATGACATTTCGTTAATGTTTCTTTTTTCTATTTTTTCTCCCAAAAAAATGGGATTAGAATTTTGTTTCCATTCTCACTGATTCTGGGATAAAATGGGATTAGAATTTTGTTTTCATTCTCACTGATTCTAGGAATAAGAATATGTTTGGTAATGATAATTGTTCTTAAATACAACAATTTTGAGAATTTTATTTACTGATTGATGAGAAATTGTGTTTATTCTTGTATTTGCAGCAAGCGAGCTAAAGATTGGACTAGAAGGATCGGGAATGACCGGCATTTGATATGCATAGAGGATCCGTTCGAGGTCTCTCATGATCTTGGAAGAGTTGTGGACAAGTTCACTATTAAGGTTCTTAGGGAAGAATTTGAACGCGCTGCAGAAATCATGCAGTACGATCCTGATCCTTGCACAAGACTTTTCGAACCCTATGTCCCTACCTAGTCGGAATTGTGACCAATAACCAAACCCCCCCCCCCCCCCCCCCCCCCCCCTTTAAGTTAATAATTTTTCCAATCTGGCTTGTAAATTATTTGTCTCGTCGTTGTTTTTATTTTGATTTTTAATTTTTTTCCAAGTGTATTTAGCTTTTTGAGACATTAATTATGATATTATTTTGTAAAGCACTTCGAATATAGAGGGTTTTGAAGTTATTATTTCTATGTATATCTATGGGGTTTGAAGTTATTCTTTCTATGTAGATCTATGGGTTTTGTGATATCTCAAGCGTTTGTTTCTTTCTCTTCTTTCTTTATTTTTTGGTAGAAAAAGAAAAACACAAAAAACGAGAGATTGCGAGGGATTTTCTCGGTGTGCATGCCGGTGATAAAGAGCCTCTCTAGCCTTACAAGGGGTTCCTTCAGGTAATGCATTTCAAATCTGTGGGTAATGCCGGTAATGAAGTTATTCTTTCTATGTAGATCTATGGGTTTTGTGATATCTCAAGCGTTTGTTTCTTTCTCTTCTTTCTTTATTTTTTGGTAGAAAAAGAAAAACACAAAAAACGAGAGATTGCGAGGGATTTTCTCGGTGTGCATGCCGGTGATAAAGAGCCTCTCTAGCCTTACAAGGGGTTCCTTCAGGTAATGCATTTCAAATCTGCTATTCGTTCTCATCAAGATTAGGAAATCTGCAGAACGGTTATTGGACCTCTTGGTAACTTGAATTTCCAAGGTATGAGTCTATATGGTGCGCTTGCATTCCATCTCCCAACCCCTCAATAAGTGAATTTCCGGAGAGTCCCTTTTGATGAGGTTAATCGTTTCCAAGGAGTTTGATTCCACAACAACTCGCGTGAATCCCCTAGTGATTATCAAGCACATCCCAACATGAATGCCCCTGAATGCCTCTGATCTCTGCTTCCACACAAGTATAGGACTCATGTGGCCAAAGAAATCGATCTTCCAAGAACCATCCATGAGTCTAATGAGCTCGCCAACACCTCATTTCCTTGGATTTCCTAGCGCGCTATCGTCCGTGTTCAATTTGAAGATACCTGCAGAGGGAGGAATCCAATTAAGACCAGGATTTAAAAAAACACCATTACAGCGATGAATTTTTGAGGTAATCAGGGAAGAATTTTGGGTGACACCCTCAATCACTTCTTTGTTCACATCCTTCTTGATCTCCCAGATAATGGTAATAAAAAGATATAAAGTAGGGGTTTTGATTGATGTCCCTTCGACAAACTTCGTGATCCAGTCCTGTATGATCATGTTATGATCCCGCCTTAAAGAATCTTTGTCTAAGAACAAGTTCCAAACAGTCCAAGTCTTTAGGCAAGATCTCAGCACATGGTTTAAGGACTCAATGGCACTATTGCAAAGCATACAAATGGCCGAGACATCACTTGACATTTCGCTCTTAGTGAGTTTGTCATCAGTCTTTTATGAAAAAAATTCCAAAGAAAGAATTTAATTGATTGCGGGATTTTAAGCTTCCAAATCCTCTCCCAGTTGGAAGTAGAATTGGGAGTATCAAAATCTACAATCACAAATAGGCCGATTTCATGGAAACTTTACCAGAATTTTCCGGAAACCAAATGGCTACAACATCCTTCAGTAAATTAGGAGGCCTAGAGTTAAGAATATCATTGACTTGGTTGTCCGAGATAAGATGAATGATTGGCAGAAGAAACTAACTACCAGAATCATCCAAAATATCCGCAATCTTAAGATCAAAGCTTTTTTTAAGCTCATCATTGCCCAAAGGCCTATCCCCCTACCACCAATCAGTCCAAAGATTAACATTAACTCTATTTCCAATTTTTCATTTTAAACTTTTAGAATTGATAGTGCTAGATTTAAAAATACCTCTCCAAATGTGGGATCCCCCTTAGCGTTTCACCCAGGATTTGGGTTCCTTTCAAGATTATATTTGTTCGCTACAACATCCACCCATAGACAATTATTAACATTAGAAACAATTTTTCAAGCGAGTTTAGACATAAAAGCAAGATAATAAAGTCTAGCTTTCCTGATGTTTAATCCTCCCAAGTTTTTAGGAGAGCAAACCTTATCCCAATCGACAATATAGTATTTTCTTCTCTCTTCTAAGTCCCCCAAAAGAAATTTCTGGCAAATTTGTCAATTTTATCACAGAATTTAATGGGAAAGGGGTTAGTCTACATAGAATATAAAGGAATCGAAGTTAAGACAGATTTAATCAAAGTAGCCCTGCCCACAATAGAAAGATTTGAGGTCTTCCAATTAGAAAGCCTTTTTTGCATTTTCTCCAGGATAAAATTAAAGTGTCTACCACTGAATTTCTCATTAAAAAATTGGGTACCTAAATAAGACCCCAGATCTTTGCAAAGGAGGATCCCCATGTTATTATTGATATCTCTGGCGGTATAGGCACTCACCTTGGGCGCGACATAAACTCTAGAGTTACTAAAATTAATAACCATGCCTGAGGCAGCTAAGAAATTAGACAAAGTGCTAACAATGGAGTCACAGATTCTCTTGTCTGCCTTGGCAAAGAGGAGGATGTCATCCCCAAAAAATATATGAGAAAGGGTTGACCCATCCTTGGACTTCTTCAGACCCTTCCACCTCTTCTGAGTGACTTCCTTATTTATCAAGCAGAAAAGCCTTTCCATTCACAAAACGAACAAATACGGGGATAGAGGGTCCCTTTGACAGAGGTCACTCATGCGGGAAAACCCTTCAAGGGGTTCTCAATTCCACAGGACTCTAGCAGAAGCCTTTCTAACACAATTCATGACCAACTCAATCCAGATTCTGGGAAAGTTAAAAATTTTAAGAGTATTTTCAAGAAAATCCAAATTAAGTTTGTCATAAGCTTTTTCAAGATCAATTTTGACAATCATTCCCCCTTTTTTATCCTTAGATTTCTTAAGTTTTGTGGAATAGTTCCTGGGTGATTATGATGTTATCAATGGTCTGCTGGGATAAAGCTGCTCTGGAAAGGGCCAATAATATCCACCAAAAGAGAGGCGGAGCCTACCAACCAAAATCTTGGTAACCAGTTTATAAGGAACATTGAATAAGCTTATAAGGCAAAACTGGTTAATTTTCTCAGGGAAGAGTTGTAAGGCCCAAATCATAGTAAGTGCGTCATTAATAGCTGCATTTTAAAGTATTGAAAAATTCAGGGTAAATTTTTGTTAATAAAAATTAAAATTAAAAATTTAGGGGTCAAATTTGAAATTTAGAAAACATGAAAATTAAACTTGAGATCCAAATGGATAATTAAAATCAAAAATTGGAAATCGTAAGGGTGAAATTATAATTTTAGAAACTTGTAAAAGTTGAAAATGATTAAAATAAGATCTTAAAGGAAGTTGGGGGAAGGAAAGTGCATTTTAACTAAAGATTTTTTTTTTATAAACACATATATACATGAATAAGTGCACGTGTGCTGTGAGATCGGCCGGCGGGAACAGAGGAACAGGAAGAGAGGCGACGTGGCGTGAGGAGATCCAAAATCCATCCACCATTTACATGCATATAAATACCCTCATGCATAGTTATGATCAGGAAAAATCTAAAAGCAAAATCAGAAAAATTCAGAGAAGAGAGAGAGAGGACCGGAGGTGGGCGTCGTCGGGCTGTTCGTGATCGCCGGTAGGCGTGGTTTCTGTTCTGTTCTGATCATCACTACCGTGTTCAGGCATTGGGTGAGGGTGTGCGTGTGACTGGACGGGGGTCGTTCCTCTGTTTTGATCATCGTGAGTGTGTGTGGGTGTTTTGGTCTGTCATCCGGAGGCGTTGGGTTCCGACGTGGGTGTGATCTTCACAGTCTTGCTCGACGGTGTGGGTGTGTTTATCATCATTGGTGTGCATGGTGGTGTGTGGTGGTTGCCGAAAAATTAGAGAGAGAGAAAAAAAAAAAAAAAAAAAAAAAGAGCAGTGAGTGTGTGTGTGTGTGTGTGTGGATGATCGGCAGTGCATGGGGGTAAACGTGGAAGTGTGTGGGTTCGTTTGTCCGAAGGTGCGTGTGTTCGGTTGGTAGGACGGTGAGGCTTAATCAATGGCGAGATCTCGTCGGCGGCTGCAAGACAGCAAAAATAGTAAATAGAAACGCAAAACAGGAAAAGGAAAAAAAAAAAGGAAGAAGAAAAAGAAAGAAAATGAAAACATTACACAAACACCCCAATAAAAATCCAAAAATTTATCTCGCGGCCGACGGACGATTCGGAGCAGGTAAAATCTAAATCGATTACCATTGTTGTTAAATTGAATTATTAGCAAATGGGATTATAATATAGAATCTTTAATTCTAGTAATTTTTGTCACCGTCCATATTAACAAATGCGTACAATAATTATTAACGAAACGAAATTTACCGGATAACATTTTTTCATAATAAAAAGTGGATACGGGGAAAATTACGGAATTTAGGGCCAGCATTGCATAATTCGGTTATTTTACATAAAATATTAATTTAGGCTCTGTCACTATTAGGCTCACAGGCACTGGAGTATCGGTAGAAGATAGTCAGTAAAAACTGTTCGGAACGGATAGCCAGGTGAATATACTATCTTCTTGCCAACTATTTTTTTTATCTATATATGATAAAAAAAAAAAAAAAAATGGTTGTAATTACATTAGATGCTTTTAAAATTTTATGGATCAAGCAGGTTTTGAGTGAGTTGGTAATATGGATTTTTGGGAGATTACGATGGTTTTTGAAAGGAAGGTGAAAATGGTTTTTCGTTGGATTTGGTGGTTTTAAAAGAGAGTGAAAAATATCTGTTTTTCTAAACATGTCTGATTTTCTAAAAATAAAGAGTGAAAAAGTGGTTTTGGTAAAATCAGACGTTTCCTTTTTAAAAGAAAGTGAGAAATATGATTTTCGGATAAAAAGTCGATTTTGGAAAAGAGAGGTGGATGTGTGAGTTGACAATGTTAATTAGATGATATCATTACGTTGTGATTTGATGATAATGTTATTAATTTGACGATGTTGTTGATTAGATGATGCTATTGACTCGTAATTTGACGATGTTATTGATTTGATGATGTCATAGTATTTATCCGCTTCGGCGGAGTGATGTTTATCTGCTTCGACAGAGTGATGCTAGATGTTTATACTGCGTAGTGATTATCCGCTTCGGCGGAGTGATGGGTGTTCGTAGAAAGGTATATCCTACGGATGGTACAGTACCGTTGCAAACTCCCGATCGTGAGGTTAAAATGATCACTAAGGCTGGCCAGTGTGTATGTTTGAGTTGTGTGCTTAAATAGTATGTTTGAGATGTGTGCTTGAGATGTGGTGTTTTATGTATATTGGTTGATTTGATATTTATTATCATGGTTATTAGTATGATTTTTATATTAGTTGAATTTGAATGAACCTAATTATGTCGCTTTATTTTCCCTGCTTATATACTGGGGATTTTACGAGCTATATGGTAGTTACAAACTTACGCTTGATCCATTTAGATGTTGTAGAATGAATTTTTATTATTAAAAATATTTTTACTAAGAAGGCAGTATACTCGCAGGTGAAACAGTTAAGAGTCGGTCCCCTACTGGCGTTAGGTAGAGTCCTACGATGGAGTCGTGTGGAGGGTTGAGACGAGCTTTATGAGGCGAACCTGTAGGGGCTCATGGTATTAGATTTTGCTGTTAGCATATTTGGGGGAACGGGTGTATTCCCATAACAGAAATATGTATAGTTTCATATAGATGATGGTTTGTTTATATATATGCATATTGTCATGTAATAGATGGTTGATTAGTTATTTTCGATGATGTCATGATGTCGTCACGCCAGCCCGACATATTGGTATTTCAGGACAGGTCGTGACATATCTACTTTGGGGATAAGCACTATGAGTGTCTCATTTATCTTAAGTGACATATCTCTATCATTTAAACAAGTTTTAACAAAATCACATAGGTTTCTGCCTACCTCATCCCAATTTTTCTTGTAGAAGATAGTTTGCTAGCCATCAGGGCCAGAGACTTTCAGGTCCCTCATATTACATAAGTTTATTTTAATTTGTTCATCATCTAGCACCATACATAGAAGTTGATGGTCATTGGGATTTATGGGGTAAACATACACCATATCCTCAAGAATATTACTGGTGTTAGTGAGGGAGTTCTTACAGAAAAGATCATAGAAGTACCCCCTACCATGATTCTTTATGTCCTCCTGACTATCAAGCCATTTGGCATTAGCATCTTTAATCATTGACACCATGTTCTTACTTTTTCTTTGATAGTAGCTACATGGAAGAACCTAGTATTTTTATCCCCAACAAACAGCCATTGAATCCTAGACTTTGGTGCCAAAATATTTCATCTCTCTTAGGGATATCAACATAGTCCATTTTCAAGGTCCTTTCCAGAGCATCTAATCTACTAGAGAATTTTGTATCTTGGTACTTTTGGATACCTTTAAGTCTAGCTAGGAGTTGTTTCTTTGTTTTAAAAATTTTCTCGAAAACCTCTTTGTTCTAGATTTTAATCTCCTTAGTAAAGTTATCTAAGTTTCAGATCAAATTAACATTCTCGCTTATCCAGATATTATCGATAAAAGATTTGAAGTCAGGGTGGCCTTACCATATGGCTTCAAATCTGAACGGCCGAGAAGAATTCAAAAAATTAACACCTAAAACATAACTGAGAATAGGTGAGTGATCAGAATACGTAAGCGGGTGGTTTCAACCCTAGCCTCAGGGAAAGTGGAGCACCATTCCTCATTGACCAAGGCTTTATCAAGTCTCTTGCTCACCTGAGCCCGTGCATGTTGGTTCCTGACCAAGTCATGGTCGATTCGCTCGCACCCAGATCATTCAAGTCACAAGCAGTTAAATTAGAGTTAAAAGAGTTAATACGGCGAATGTCCTAGGCACTCACAGATCCAGTCCTCTTGGATTGGGTACTAATGTCATTGAAGTCACCCGCAGCTAGCTAAGGAGAGTCATTGAGCTGAGAGAAATTTTTCATCTCCTCCCAAAGCTCTCTTCTCCTAAAGGGGTTCGGATGACCATAGATAGCAGACAGGACCCAATCTTCACAGCCCACCATGGATACTTTATCATGGATAACTTGGTTAATAACATGAATTTGGCTGACGGTGACCTTGTCCGGGCACTAGAGGACCCAAATACCCCCAGAACGACCAACAGGGTCAATATGAGTCGCCGCCATGAAACCCTGAGAAACAAAAAAATATCCACATATTTCTCTTATATCCACTTTAGTCTCAATCAGGACAACAACCTCAGGCCTTTTGGAGTTCAAGATATCCCGAAAAGCGTTTCCGAATTGGCCATTAGTTCCAAGTTAGAATCCGCATAGAGATTTTGGAGGGAAAGCTTGGGAGAAAGTCCGACTCACTTAGCTTCAATACGGTTTTTCACTTCTTCACAAGCATGTCCCATGGTTTCACACTTCCTATTGATATCTCCATGAATGGGGGCTTCGGAGCTTGTCGTTCCATGATTTTACCGATAATCTCACTTTGTCTACCAACCAAAACACTTCCACACATTGGATCACTTCCTCCGACTGCTCAAGAAACATGGAGAATAAGAATCTTTGGATGATATTTGTTTGAATCCCTTCCATATTTTGGTCTTAGGTTGAGATTATTATCTGGGGGTTTGGTAGGGGATGGTGGTTGTTTGGAATGAGGGATTTTTTGGATATGAGAAGTTGGAGATGGATAAGATAATCACGATAACGAACCATTATAAGATGTGATGGTTGGGACGATGGTGACGACAACATGATGGAACCCCTATTTTTGAGACACCCCCGATGCCGTCCTCTGCATACCAGTGCCCATTGAGAAGGTAGGCTTGACCTTGGACACTGAGAAATTTTCCCTCCATCTGAACTTATTGAGCCACAAGCTCCTGACCCATCCATCTTCCTAAGGTGGTTAGTCTCAGACTTAGGGTTAGGTTTATTGGTCTCACTCCTCCTCTTATCCAGTTCACTATGAGTTAGCATGGTGGTTGGGGTTTTTCCTTTGTTGATTTGATGGGCCATACCTAAGCTCAAAACATTGGACTCATTCATCAACCCAGCTCTGTCTAGGTTTCCCCTTTGGACCTTCTTACTCCTAGGCCATTAGCTTATGAGTTATGATTATAGACACCAGCGTTGGGCCCTCTGTTGGACACGTTTAGATCCCTCTTTCTCCCTTTGAAAATCCATATTACAAATTCAATGGATTTTTCAAGTTCTTTTTAGTAGTACCCAAACAAGTGATTTTAAAAAAGAATTTGTGAAATTTATTTTCAAAACGACATCTCTTCTCGAGTTACTTTACCCAAACGTAACCTTAAAGTAGACAACATAAGAGATAGATAACAAAAGGCATTATAAAAAAGCGTATATAAACCTTATAAACCATATATTCGAAAATCATAAATAAACCCTAGTTTCAGTATTGTTAGATTATGGAGCGGATCGGGTCGGCCCACGGATCGTCTACGTAGGCCCCAAGTTTCATGAAGAGTCACTATGTGAATGGATGCACCTATTTGTCGCAAAGATCACGTCCCTTCGGTAGACACCCATTGGAAAGGACACACCGTTTGAAATTTTCTCTATAAATAGGCATTAATATCTCTAAGGTTTCTAATCCCATCAGATTACAGAAAATTTGAGTGACTTGGTTAGTGATTGTATGGATATTATTGAAAAATATTCAAATAGTATTTTTCTTGCTGACGATATAAGAAACGAATAACGGGTTGTAAACGCGTTTTTGCAATTCGAAATGTACGCTTCCATTTTTAATGTTTCCACATTAATTTACATTGGGGAGCGATTAAAATGGTCTTTCAGTATCTTAGTAGAATCACAGACTATATGCTTTGCTATCTAGGTGAAAATATATATTTGCAAAGCTGCAGATTGGAGTGGTGACTTAAACGAACGTAAGCCGACATTAGGATATACTTTGATACTCAACAACAATGCTATTTCATGGTCTAGCAACAAGTAATCCTACATAACACTATCCACTATGGAAGCATAATATGTTGCTTGTGCTTCAGTTGTTCAAGAGGTTATTTCGTTAAAAAGATTTTTATAAAGTCTTGAGATAGTACCACATTTTGCAGATCCTGTAACCATATATTGTGATAGTATGGTTGTCCTAGAATATGTTAAGGATCCTAAGTATCACAATGCATATTTACAATTTCATATTTTATTTACATTCATTAAAAGTATAATCAATAATTTAGGATATTTGCTATAGCACACATTATTACCATGATGGTAGATGTCACTAGGCTAAACATGACTACTTACACAGCAACCAACCTCAATGTTGAGATAGCGTGTGAGATGATACTTCAGAATTTTCAAGATTGAATTAGAAAATTCTTTACAATGGCGCCTTGGATAAGCCAAGATAAGGTTTACTAACAGAACATGGAAGTTTCCACACTTCATGTAGCCTTAGAATAACCGAATGTGAGATTTCAAGTGGATAGTAGGGGAGATACAAGCGTAAAGTTCTCAAGTTAATTGCTTATGTCGTGATTGGACTTAGATTCGTACGGTAATTTAGAATGATGTTGGTGTAAAAAAAACTGGCAGACACCTTGAGTATGGTCCAATTGGACAACAAGTGGGTCATCTTGCTAAGGTGGAGTCGACGATTGAAAATTCCTCATGTAAGCTATACAGGGTCTTGGAAGGACTGACCTGCTTCACCCAAACTTCTGCTCCTCGAGGAGTGGTACCTGCAAAAGGCTCAGACCAAAATTTATCCTGGCAAAGCCCCTCCGACATGAGAATCAAGCCTTAAAGAGAAAAGGTACAAAAATGCAGCAAGTAAACAAATGAACTCAATGCATACACATAATAAAAGCGTACATCAAGCTTACATAGTCCCTAGTATATATAGGAGTTGGAGATGATTAGTCGGGCCTAAACACGGTTAATTAAGCAAAATTATGGGTTTAGCCAATAATTCGGGGCATTTAGGACATAATCACTGGACTTGGGATTTTGGACCAATTTGGCGAAGCCCGTAGGCCTTTGTCAGGCTTGTGATGGTGACCTGGTGGAAGAGAGTAGAAATCCATGAAGTCCTGGAGGAGAAACAAGCTGGAATGGGGAGCCAATCGAGGTGAACAGTTGGGTCCTTGAAGTTGATCGTCTAGGGAACGACGTAGAGCTCAGGGTAACACGTTCCTATGGGGTACCTTGCTCCTCCTTGGGTGGAAATGAGATTCCAGGGAGTAGCTGTGGTCGGCGTATGTTCCAGCGTAGAGCTGCAAATTTTAGAATGTTTCCACGTCACTATAAAGACGGACATGTGGAGGTCTCAGGTGTTGACTCAGTGGTGCCCAAAAATATCCTCATCAATTGCCCTCTTGGCCTTATGTGATGAAGGAAGCGAGATGGGAATGGATGTCAATTCCCGGCTGGCATGCGCGTCCAAGAGACTCCGAAACATGAGAAACACCTCTAATCGACGTTTTTTCAAGAGTTAACTTTTTCTGGGGAAAGAATTCGAGATAGGCCCCCATACGGTCGGGGTCTGGGTCAGGTAGCATAGAAGGATGACCCTGAATTTCTTTGATTTTCTAGGAAACACTTTTTTAACAGTTAGTTTCTTTCTGAAGAACTAATTTCGGGGTCAGGTAGTACGGCAGGGTGACCCCAAATTTCTAGAATTTTGAGGGCGACATCCGTTCACCGTGAACAAGCCCTTATCATAGACTGGACTTCACTATGGGGAAAATAGAGGCGTGACCTAGGGGGGTGCGCACCTCGAACGGGTATATGAGAGCGAGGTGGAGCGCCCTTATAGGTGTCAGCCTTACATGGCAGGTGATCAGCTGGCCTCGAGGGAGGGTCGAGCTCCTTGAGCCTCGCAGGCCTACAGGGCACTAGCCTATAGGGACGAGTGCCCTTGGGGTGTGGGCCCATGTGGGTGAGCGCCCAGTACTCTCCAAGGGGCCTGAGGGCTGACAAACCCCCTTCTAATTTATGGGGGCCAACTTTTCCCACCTAAAATTAATTAAATATTTTTTTAACACCCTTGCTCCCCTGAGATTTTGAACATTATCTCAACACGGCATCTTTCGCGGTTACCCTCTTGACAGGTAAGGTCTTGGGGGAAAACATATTGAGCACGTCAGGGTATTGTTCACTTGGGACTCTGGTCGATACATTTGGAGAAGGCCCTCATCTACACTTTTTTGGCTAGAGGTAGCACGACAGGGCGATGGGCGCAGGATAAGGTGATGCCAGCCAGAGTGGGTAAGGCGACCCTTATGGACAGCGCCCCTAGACGACCCTTTTTGAGAGGGCACTTCTTAATGGAATTTTTAGAGAAGGTCTCCATCTGGACCCTACTGGCTAGGAGTATCATGGCAGGGCGGTGCCCGTCAAACCTGATGATGCTAGTTATGGGGCACTGAGGGTAAACCCATGGATGACGCCTTTGGGGAAGACCACCACGACGGTTATCCACAACTTGTACTCCGATTTCTCTGTTGGCCCTATGGGGATAAAGTTTTCAAAGATGGAGAACGATACCACATATAAAGGCACTAGGCAGCAAGATGCCGGGAAAAACAGTGTTGACGAGGGGACCCCTGAGCAGGGCGAGACCAACGTCACTTCTCCTCACATGAACGCACCTTAAGACGAGGACGGAGACGACTGAGCCTTGGATCGTTGCTTCTTCAGTACTTAGGATTTTGTAGACTTATTTTCAATTAGTTCTATTTTTTTGCACGCGAGCGTGTATGATTCCGAGTGGCTTAGCCAAGGTACTTCAGAGTCTACTACTTCCTCGCAATATTTTTACCAAATCTCTTTTTGCTTGGTCCTGTTTTTAGGGTTGTAAAAATTTTTAAAAAAATTGAAAAAATTATGGAAAACCCAGGTGAGTTCAATTTAATTTATTTAAATTATGGTTTTTTTATGGTTAAATTCAACAGAATCTCATATGCTCACCAAGTATTGACGGAAGGACCTTGGGTCATTCTTGATCATTACTTAACTGTAAGGAAGTTGGAACCCAAATTTAGAACTAAGGAGGCTAAGGATTCCAGTACTGCAATTTGGGTAATACTACTGGACCTTCATGTTGAGTACTTTGAACATCATATTCTCTATTCTATAGGTAATTCTCTAGGCCATCCCATTAAAATGGATGGAAATACTGCAACTTCGATAAAAGAAGAATTTACTTGTATTTGTGTTGCAATTGATCTAAATAAACCTCCAATTCCAGAATTTGCTTTCAATGGTGAAGTCTATGGATAAAACAAGAAAATATTCATATTGTTTGTTATTCTTGTGGGCGTGTTAATCACAAGGCAGATTTCTGCCCCTTCAAACCCATCACACGTGAAGTTTCACCACCGGAGGGTAAAGGTCCGGTGAGAAATCCGCTACTGCAAGGGGATAATGGTAAATTGAATGTTAGTACGTCGGGCCTAGTTACTGTTAATGATCCTAATCATGGTAGTGTTAGTAGTGTTATCACTAAGTGTACTATTAATTTGAGAGATAAAGGTCAAATTAGGCCATCAAATTAGTCCAATGAATCTGAGTTTGAGCCTTGTCTCCTAGTGAAACATACAATGAAATTTAGGTTTATAAGGCCAAGTCCACTGGGCTACCGAAACAAGCTAATAACTTCGTGCATGAATATAGGGATGTCGAGAAAGATAAAACTAGAGAAAAGAAAACTCTTAGAAATGAGACCATATCTAATTCAAATTCAACTGTTAATGTTGGTAACTTGATGGTAAGGCCCAAAACTGTTTAGACAAAGAAAATTTTTAAATCGAGATAAAAATAGACCCTAAAGTTCCCTACCCTGCGTATCAGGGGATTGTCCCCCAACCTGATAATGTTAGAATTAATAATTCCCAACTGGCTAGGCAGTACGTTCCTCCAGACTCCCAAGTGATTGTTAGTTATTCCACCTAGGCGGTGCATGCTCCGTCTGTTTTAACTAGTAATGATAGCAATGTGCCACCTGTGCCTAACCAGTGCATGCACCCTGCATTGGCTATCATGTCTGGCTCAGTCATGATGATGCCTCAATTTGAGACCTATCATCCTCTCTTCTTAGTCCTCTGTTGCCCTTTCACTCTACCAGTTCTTTTGTTTCATCTTTACCTCTTATTCTTCCCCATCCTCCCTTCCTTGCCCCCGATTTCTCTGCTCATTCTCTAAACCTCCATCTCTCCTATGGAAAACCAAAAATCCCTTCTAACAAATAACACATTCTCCCTATTCCTAGAGAATAACGAGGATGTGATTCAAGTTTTGGAGATTTTTTGGGTAGTGGATTCAATTGCAAGTTCAGGGATGACTCAACCTTATTATATGAAGGTTGATAAGTGTAAAAATGGTCACTCCAACGCAACCAATCGGAGACCGACACATATCCGCGACTCTCCATCATGATCAACTCCTATCAAGGATTAAGTGTGAATATTGTACCGAGCAGAGGCATACCTTAGCCCATGCCATTCCCATGCCATTCCAAGGAAAGCTAGCAGTACTCTCCAAGAAGGGAAGGCGAGCTACTGTCGGGATGGAGAACCCTTTCCCATCTCAGCATTCTCCACAACGGCATTGTCTGTCTCGAAAATCAACTCCATAAGCTCCTCAGCAAATCCCTTTTTCCCGTCTCCGGCTATCCAGGAAAGGCAAGGCAAAAAGCTCTGCATAACTTCCCTTCCCGCCTTCGACTATCCGGGAAGGGCAGCAGTCAAATTCCCCATTTCGGGCGCAGTAAGAAAGTGTCCCTCCGAAAATAACTTTACAAGTATCTCCACAAATATCCCATAAATATCCATAAATATCCCAAAATATCCATAAATGTCATCATGGATCCCTTCCCAATGAAAAATATCACTAAATATCTTCCAATATGGTCAAGGCAAAGACCTCTTGGCATCCTCTCATTGGCCATCTCCTAAGTTGAAATATTGATGTGATGATTGAAGAGACACTAATCCTTGCTTAAAGCCATAATCTAATTGATAGGTGTAAATTACCTATCTATTTTCAAACCAAACTTGTTAGTTTTCAAGTACGTTTATTATGTTTTAATACGTTTTTATGTATTTTGTATAAATCAGGTGTGTGGGGTGAAAAGGCATAAAAACAGATCATAAACGATCAAATCGAATCAAGAATGGTGGGAAAACAAGCATGAGGGCAAAATTCATGACTGCAGCCTACCGCCGCGGCGGTCAATATGCAAAGAAGGCCAATATGTTGCTGAATATCCACCGCCACGGAAGTGAAACAACAAAGAGGTCTCTGATCCTACCGTCGAGGCCGTAACTTAATCGACATACCCACTGCCGCGGCGGTCACTCTGCACACAGATTAGATATTTTTTTTAAATATTTTGAGCCCCTATATATTCCTCTCTCTTCTATTTCGTCCAGGGGAGAGCTCATTAGAGACTCCTTAGGGTTAGGATATTTTGAGAGTGTTTTAGGGAGTGCTCAACCAATTCCGACGGAGAAGAACATGTTGCGAAGTAAGAGAAGCGATCGTTAAACGGCTTTAGCAGCAAATCTTCGGACTACGACTAAGTTCTTCCATTTTCCTCTTTATTTTCTTAACTTCGGTAGGTTGTTGAGCATGTTTAGCTCGGTTTTCATTGTATAAATGGTTATGGCCTTGAGCTAAATGGATTTTATCTAGGAATTAATAATATTTATGAAATCATTGTTTGTTTGAGTTTGTGTTTCGTTAATGGTTGTTCTTCGCTATTTTGATTGTGTTTACCGTTATTCTTGATTATATGCTAGTTTAGATATGTAGAGAATCCAAACCCCGAATTTGGATTAGGGTAAACATAACGCGACGAACTAATAACCCGGGAGGGAATTAAAAAGTGTGCAATCAATGACGTTGGGGAAAGACTCATGTGACCTAGTGTTGTTAAGATGTTGAGGGGGACTTCTTCATTAACGTGAAGTCGCATATTCACTCGTCTTATATTCGGGAGAGGTGGCGAGTAAGTTTATGATATAGAGATTGTCAGATAGATCGAATACCGTTATTGTAAACTAAACGAGATCAAACACGTTTTTGTAAACGAAGTTAATCTCTAAGCAATCTTTTCCCTAAATATCTCAATATAATATTAGTATAGTTAGATTTATTAACTTAGTATTAGTATTAATTAATTATAAACTTAATTTATGTCGCCTAAATAAAGTTAGGTTATGACAATCGCGATACTCATTAAATAATCTCAACTAACCCCTGTGGATACAACAACCTCTTCTCCTTCTCGTCTATACTAAAACTTGACCCATACATTTGTGGTGAAAGTGGCGACGTAATATTCCGCCACCAAGTTTTTGGCACCGTTGTCGAGGAGTAAGAGTTGTCGTATTCCGCTCCCAGCAATCGCCACCAAGTTTTTGGTGCCATTGCCGGGGATTGTGTTTTAGATTATTGTTGATATTGTGAGTAAATAACTTTATTTTAATTTATGCATTTTTTTAGTGTTTGTAATCTTTTTTGTTTGTAGTTTTGTTTTCTATTTCTTATGTAGAGTACTTGGAGATATTAGATCGACACGTATTAATGCAATTTTTTCAACGAGATTCCAAACCATTTTATAGTGCTTGGATTCAATACAAATATTTTCTACTTTGGTTTCCGAACCAACGTTTTCTGATGGAGTGTCAACTACTAAACTTCCTCGATAAGTTACTAGCTGCTACCAGAAATTGGGTTGAAAGAGGAAACAATACCACCTCTCTCGACCAACTAACCGTGGATGAAGCCTATTGGTTGTTGGAAGACATAGCCGGTTATGCTTTTCACTGTTAGAATTATTTAACGAGCTACCAAAGCTTGGGGGATAGTTCCACTTTTTGGGAGCTATGGATTGAAACCCCGAACCAATATGTTGAGTCTTTCCCCTCCCAGGAGAAAATGTTCACTGATTTTATTAGGGAGACTCAAGCATTTTGGAGGGAAACAAATGACCGGATCAATGAGCATGAAGATCGTCTTGACAACATTGAGATAATTTGCACTGAAATTGATGAGACTGTAAAGTCCCTGGAGACGCAAATCGGTCATCTTATCTACTTGATTGAGACCGAGTCAGACGTGGTGGCACTAAGAGACATAAATGCCACATTCATTGAAAGCCACCACAAGAGCCAGAAACGAGCAGAATGAGTTTGGGAAAGTTCAAATATGATTATTCGAATGAGTTGGAAACCCAAGACTAGATCAACGATTGTGATTCTACACCATTGGAGATCCAAATTGTGATGCCACCATCAATCCCATACGATTACATTTATGAGGATCCGATGTGGCTCACTTATCCTTCGCCGCCATTAGCAACGTCATTTTATGCCCACT
This sequence comes from Eucommia ulmoides, assembly GCA_016647705.1. Classification (NCBI taxonomy): domain Eukaryota; kingdom Viridiplantae; phylum Streptophyta; class Magnoliopsida; order Garryales; family Eucommiaceae; genus Eucommia; species Eucommia ulmoides. Next base: position 42,256,923 of record CM028340.1, read on the forward strand.
AAGTACATGAGCCGAATTAGCATCTTATTGAAAGCTTGGGTCATCCAAAGCAATATCTCGCTAGTCTTGAGGGTGTACTGAACCAAGACCCATATGTAGTATTATACGACACGTACTATGGGCGCAAGTCGCTCTTTAACGAGTCGTTCTCCGTGTCGGGCCAAGGACATTAAACCACACGCTTCTTGGGAGACAACCCAAGCAAAAAAATAAGTTAAATCCGTTACCGCCAAATTCATTTGGAGGCGAGATTCTCTCGCCTCCCAGGTACGTGTTCTAAACCCCTGTCTTCATTTTCATGCTATATACTGTCATTAGGATTGCTGATGCATTGTTGAGGATACTGTCCTATTTAAGTTTGGTGGTGATGTATAGTATGTTATATTTTTTTCTATGTTTGCATGTTTGTTTAGGTTAGTTGTTGTTATGTGCTAAGTTTTGACTTCATCTGGGCCATTACCCAATGAAGAATATGTCCCCTGATTGTTTATTGAGGTCGAGCTTAAAGCTCATTCATGTGTGTTCTATGTGCTTGACGTATCGTTTTAGTAAAAGTTATTGTAGATCCTAAATGCACTAGCACGTAAACTCAATGTATAACTGTCTATTTGATTTGAAAATGATTATCTGTCAACCAAATTCATGACAATAGGGATTTTTGAACTTGATTTGGGGAAAATTCGAAGCGAAATCCTAGGCGAGGTAGTTCGGGAGATATGATTTAGGCATTCGTTTTTATTGCTTGAGCTTTTGAAGCTTATCTTGTTATATGTTTATCCCTCATTACCTTGTCGAAGCCAAATATCCGTTTCAATTCTGAATACGTAACAAATACCCTGGCCGATAAAACGTCTTTCCAAACCTATATTGCTGAGCTGAAGGCACAATGTGAGTGAATTAAGTTAGTAGTTACAAATGCTACTTGAAGTGGGCGGTTGGGTTTGGGGTAAACTTTACATTGGTTCAGTATTCAAGTACTCACTTGTTGTTTTTCTTTCATTTTAACCACACCCGTGAAATTCTAATAATCGAATAAGTTTGGGGGTGTGGTAAGTTTAAAAAAAAAAAAATATGTACATATAGTACTAAATTCCTGGTTTTTTTTTTATAAGTGAGTACGTCGGTCTTTAATGTGTGTTCAGGGTTGTTTCAATTTTCTCTGTGGGGTTTTGAGTGTGAGAGTGCCAAGCATGTGCCTCAGGTATTGTCAAGTTAACAACGTTAACCTGTTTTCTATTTTCGATATACCCTTGGCCATATTCCTAAACCGAACCAAGACCTATTGATCTTTTTGAACCTCCGAGCCTACATTAGTGGAGAATAGAACCCAAGTCAGGCTTGTAGACTCCCTATACCTAAATGGTTTTAGTCATGAACTTTATTGAGAGATAATCTCATATAATCAACGGATAGTTGTATAATTGAGTTTTAACACACACACTTTGATAGGATCTAGAATGACCTTTATTATCATCGAATGTTAAAATTCTAGAACACCACATGGTGTGATTTATTCTTGAACTTGATAGGATTAGAGGCCGATGAGGGAAAATCATTTGGCCGGTAGATGATTTTCAAAACTTGCACATTATTGTTTTTAGTATTTTTCATTTTTAGTTTTTAATTTCGTAATTAGTTGTTATATTTTCTTGTATTGTGTGGGTGTTTTGCTCGAGGACTAGCAAAGTTTCGAGTTTTGGGGTATTTGATAGGTGTAATTTACCTATCTATTTTCAAATCGAACTTGCTAGTTTTTTGGTACGTTTTTTACGTTTTAATACGTTTTTATGTATTTTTATATAAATCAGGTGTATGGGGTAAAAAGATATAAAAATAGATTATAAACGATCAAATCGGATCAAGAACAATGGAAGAACGGTGGAAAAACAAGCATGAGGGAAAAATTTATGACTGCAGCCCACCGTCGCGGCGGTCAATATGCAGAGAAGGCCAATATGTTCTTGAATATCCACCGCCACAGTGGTGAAACAACAGAAAGGTCTCTGATCCCATTGCTGAGTCCACCGCCGAGGCCGTGACTTAACTAACATACCCACCGTCGCGACGGTTACTCTGCACACAGATTAGATATTTTTTTAGATATTTTAAGCCCCTATATATTCCTCTCTCCTCTATTTCAGCCAAGAGAGAGCTTATTAGAGACTCCTTAGGGTTAGGATCTTTTGAGAATGTTTTGGGGAGTACTCAACCAATTCCGAGGGAGAAGAACATGTTTCGAAGTAAGAGAAGAGATTGTTAAACGGTTTTAGAGGCAAATCTTTGGACTACGGCTAAATTTTTCCGTTCTCTCTTTATTTTCTTAACTTTGGTAGGTTGTTAAGCTTGTTTAGCTTGATTTTTATTATATAAATGGTTATGGCCATGAGCTAAACGAATTTTGTCTAGGAATTAATAATATTTATGAAATCGTTATTTGTTTAAGTTTGTGTTTCGTTAATGATTGTTCTTCACTATTTCGATTGTGTTTACTATTATTCTTGATTATATGCTAGTTTAGATATATAGAGAATACGAGGTTTGACACTCGGGAGAGGTAACCCCGAATTCAGATTAGGACAAACACAACGCGACGATCTAATAACCCGAGAGGAAGTTAGAAAGTGTGCAATCAATGATGTTGGGGTAAGACTCGTGTGACCTAGTGTCGTTAAGACATTGAGAAGGACTTATTCGTTAACGCGAAGTCGCATATTGGCTCGTCTTACACTCGAGAGAGATGGCGAGTGAGTTTACGATTTAGAGATTGTCGGATAGATCGAACGCCGTTATTGTAAACTAAACGAGATCAAACACATTTTTTTTAATGAAGTTAATCTCTAGGTAAACCTTTCCCTAAACATCTCAACATAATATTAGTATAGTTGGATTTATTAACTTAGTATTAGTATTAATTAATTATAAACTCAATTTATGTCGCCTAGATAAAGTTAGGTTATGACAATTACAGTACACGATAATAATCTCAAAAAATCTTTGTGGATACGACAACCCCTACTCCTTCCCATCTATACTAAAACTTGACCCGTACATTTGCAGTGAAAGTAGCTATGTAATATTTCACCACCAAGTTTTTTATCTAATCCACTTCTTGCCTATAAAAAAGTGAGCATACAATTGACCAAAGGTAGAAAAAATTACTCTAAGCACAAATGAAATTTGTTCCCTCTACATGATAGCTTTTTAATAAATCTTCCTCACGTACGCTGATTCTCACGCCAGAGAGGATTTTTGGGATACCTCCGGCCAGGTTACGTGTGCATATGACAGGTTGCTACCCCTTCTCGAACTTTCCCTTTCCTAGATCAAAAAGCATTCTAGTTTTTCCTTTCCGGATCAAAAAGCATCCCAGTTTTTCTCTTCTCGGATCTGTTCCATTCAAGCTCTAATTCATCTAAAGACCATAAGGCGTTTCAGTCCTCCCCTTCTCAGCCTAGAAGGTTTTTGGGTCATTTCCAATACAGGCTCTCCCCTTCCAGGCCAGAGACCTCTCCACGAATCAGAGGCTACATGGACTGAAAATCTCCACTCCAAGCCTCTCCAACTCCATCCAAGGCTGACCGGACCATACCGCTGGTGTCGACCAAATTTTGACATCAACAGAGGTTTTTGTGGAGACGTCTAGAACGTAGGACCAAAGCTTAAGGAAGTGCAAACTTCTCCTAAGAGTCCAAGGTCCTGAATTTCTAACTAATCCATCTGATTTTAGATAAATGAAAATAACTTCTTGGAATTGTAGAGGAGCGGAAAACCCTATTTTCAAAAGTACTTTTAAGGATTTGGTTAATAACCGTAGACCAGATGTTTTCATTATTCTTGAAACTAAAGTCAAAATATCCTCCATGGGATTTTTTTTTTTAAATAATTTGGGTCTTACAGCATCTTTCCATATTGACCCAATTGGTATAGTATGAGGAATTTGGGTTCTTTGTCCAGCATCTCCAAAAAACTTATACTTGAAATAAAATTATCTATGCTCTAGTCACTCGCAACAACTATGATGACTGGTTATTGTCAGCGGTTTATGCAAGCCCAAATCCTAGGATGAGGGAAGAGCTCTAGAAAAATAGATGAATGGGTTTCGCAAGGCAGCACTTATCTTTGGATGGTGATTGGCGATTTCAATGAAATTGCCTCCCAAAGTGATGGCTCATCCTTCCAATTCTTCTAATATCGCTCGCATCAATAGATTTATTCGGGACAAGAATGATTGTGACCTTGAGGATCTTGGGTCCAGCGGATTGAAAATGACTTGGATCGACACTGTGAAAGACGGAATCATAATTGGGAAAAGGCTTAACCCGACTCTTGCTAATGAGAAATGGAATTAAGTCTATCCTAATGCGGGTGTGGAAACCCTACCTCGTATGTACTCTGACCATTCTCCTATCCTTGTTAATTGTTGTGGCTTCTCTCTTTCCCATCATAATCATCCCTTTATATTTGAAGCTATGTGGCTAGCGCACAAAAATTTTTAAAATCTTATTAAATATAAATGGGTTAATGATGACTCACTATTGAACCTGAAACTCATTCACTTTGCCTCGATCCTTAAGGAGTGGAATGCTTAAACCTTTGGTAACATTTTCAAAATAAAACGGACCCTCATGGCTATATTAAAATGGATTCAAAAAGCCCAAGATAAGGGATTTTCCCATAATCTTAGCTGCCTTTAATATGATCTTCAGAAATAATATAACGATATTCTGTTCAAAGAAAATATTCACTGGTTACAGAAGTTTAGAATCAACTGGATGAAATTGGGCAATAAGAATAATAGATTTTCTCACCTAATAGCCCTACAAAGAAGCAGGAAAAACAAATTTTCTATGCTAAAGGATGATAATGTTTGGATATCTAACCCGAATAAGTTAAAACAGCTAGTTAGAAATTATTTCGTTAACTTATTCACTAGTGATGTTTGTATTTCGCTTGATTGCCCTAGGATTTGTGCCTTAGAATCGATAGTAATTCCCATGAGAACTTAGTGATGATTCCTTCTATGTCGAAAATTTGGGAAACCATTAAAACTATAAAGGATATGAAAGCCCCAGGTCCAGATGGTTTCCAACCCATCTTCTTTAAAAAGAACAAGGGGATTGTTGCCTCTGATGTACATAGTTGTGTGATTAACTGTTTTAAGGATTCCATGATGCCACTTATTTTGAACAAATCTTTCATCACTTTGATTGCTTAAAATGACAAACCCGAAAATGTTACTCATTTTAGACCTATTAGTTTATCTAATACATTGTATAAAATGGTTACCAAACTAATTGTAGGTAGATTAAGACCCTTAAGGATACTATGGGCCCCTATCAAAGTAACATTGTACCAAGGTGTATGACTACTACCCAAGAGTCAATTCATTCTCTCAAAAAATCTAAAAGTAAATAAGGGGGTTTAGTTATCAAAATCGATCTTGAAAAAGCGTATGATAAACCTGAAGGAAACTTTGATTTTCTTTATTCTTCATAATTCTTGGGTTAATTTGATTATGTCTTGTGCCTCGGGGTCCTCCATCTCTATCCTCTGGAATGAAGAATCTTTAAATGAGTTCAAACCTTCTAAAGGTCTTAGACTGGGAGACCCATTGTCTTCCTATCTCTTTACCCTGTATAGAGAGACTGTCTATTCTTATAAAAGATAGTGTCAACAAGGGTTTGTGGAATGTATTAAAAAATGGTAGGAATGGTCCTTGCATTACCCATTTTTTCTTTACTTATGGTATTATTCTCTTTGTGAAAGTTAATGATTCTCAAATTCAACCATCCTTAAGGTTTTGGAACAATTTACTAATGCTTCGGGGCAAAAAATAAACCTTTTGAAATCCAAAGTGTTTGTTGCTCTTTTGGTTCGTAGATGGAAAGCTAGGAGTTTTAGTAACATGTTAAATATAAGTATGACTGATGATTTGGGGGTGTAACTGGGCTTTCCTCTTGTCCATAGTAGTCTTAATACTCGTCACCGACACAATATCATTCAGAAAATGCAAATTCGTTTATCCAATTGGAAATCCAACATGCTTTATGTGGCAGGTAGAGCTACCTTAATTAAATCAGTTATTGCCACCATCCCAAATTATTCTATGCAAACTATTCCTTTACCTCAGAAGTTCAATAATAAAATTGACTAGATAAATAGGAATATTTTTTTTTTTAGGAGATACCACTTTAAAAAAAAAATACTATTTAGTGAATTGGAACAAAGTGTGTCAGGATAAAGATAATGGGGGCATTGGCTTTACGGTTTCCCGAAGCCAAAATAAGGCATTTTTAGCTAAGGCTGGCTGAAAAATTGCGAGTGATGACCAAAGTCTTTGGGCTAGAGTCTTGAGTGGTATATATTTTATTGATAATAGTCTGAGTTCCTGGAGAAAAAATATTGGTTGCTGTCACATCTGGAGATGCAATCCGCTAATGACATCTTCCTCCAAAAAGGTATAAAATAGAATGTGGATAATGGGACATCTATCAACCTTTGAAATGTGCCCACCACATTAATTTGTTTTTGTGTTGTTTTTTAACCTTTCTGTTTTGTTTGTTTAATTTCTTACCTACCAAGAAAAAAAAAATGATGGCATTTATGGCATGTTTAGTTGGATGGAATCGGGGAGAAATGGAATCTTTATTCCACCCTCGATTCTTATTCCGTTGTTTAGTTCTCCAATGAAATCACTTTTGTGATTCCATTGGAATGAAAACCAAGAAAATGAGATTCCATTTAAAATGAATTAGAATCAAATCCAGCCCAATGAAATCAAAATTAAAATTAAAAAAAAAATTCATCATTGATTCAGTCCAATCCAGAAATTAAAGAATAAAAACAGAAAATTGAGAATAGAAAAAGAAATTAGAGAACTAAAACAGAAATTAGAGAACAGAAACTAAAAAATTGAGAATATAACAAGAAAATCAGATAACAGAAAATCAGAGAATAGAAAATTGAGAATAGAAACAAAAAATTGAGAACAGAAATTAAAATTTGAGAACAGACACAGAAAATTAGATAACAGAAAATTGAGAACAGAAACAAAAATTAGAGAACATAAATTGAAAACTGAATTGAATAGTTAAATATAATAAAATAAAGGAATGAAATAATATAATAGTGAAATACAATAAAATTTTATTATAAGGCAATAATGAAAATTTTATTATATTTCATTATTTCATTATTTATCTCATTTCGTACTAGCTAACTCATTCAATATTAAGTAAACAAGTGAATGAAATAATAATTTCATTGATAATTTCATTACATTTCTTCTCATTTTATTACTTTTTTCATTTTATTTCTCCTTCGTTCTATTCCGTTTAACCAAATAAGCCGTTAGGACAACAAGGAATTTCGGTTTTGTTTTTTTTTTTTTTTTTTAACACACATCCACTCACACACTCAGTAAAATCGAACCCCACACCAACTATAGGAGAGATGGTAAGCCTCCCACTATTCCACCACCTCAATCCCCGAAATTCCGGTTACTAATTCACATGGTACTTGGGATCCGAGAATCAAAACCGTTCCCTTTCAATTTGATAAATTTTCGATACTGAATTTCTTAGTATTTTGTCATGGCGAACCCAACTCTCCCCGTGGTTTTAGTCCTCAAACCCCCCGACGTCTTCCGCGTCTACGAGAATCAATTTTCCCAGAAATTCCATTTCCTCAAAGCCTGGGAATCTCCTCTTCCCACCCACCAATTTCTCGCCGTCCACGCGCATTCAATCCTAGCCATGCTCTGCTCCGGCCTCACTTCTGTCTCCGCCGACGTCCTCCGCCACCTGCCACATCTCCGCCTCATCGTCACCACCAGCGCCGGACTCAACCACATCGACCTCCCTGAGTGCCGCCGACGAGGAATCTCGGTCGCCAACACCGCAGATATCTTCTCCGAGGACGTGGCGGACACGGCGGTGGGGCTGTTGATCGACGTTCTCAGAAGAATCACCGCCGCGGATCGGTATGTGCGGCGAGGGATTTGGCCTATCAAAGGGGAATACCCTCTGGGTAACAAGGTGATTCCTCTCTTAACTATATATTTTAGTGTGCATTTTTAGGAGCTTAACGATATGGTGGTAACAGGAGTAACTCCATTTATATAATAGCTTGGGAATTTTTAAATAATCGATATGGGATAGGAATCAAATACCTACAACTCTCGATTTGCATGAATAATTTGACTATGATGGAATGATGAAAAATGTGCAATCCCGACTTGCACAGTCAATTTTTGACTACGAGATTAGACCCAAAGCATACCATGTTAGGAGGTTCGAACTTAAAACCTAAGAAGAATAACTCCTTTAATTTATATAGTGGTTTGAGAACTCTCAAATAATCAATTGTGAGATAGGAATCTGTGACACCATGTATATAGACAAACAAATAGAGCCTAAATTTGTGACATTGTGGAGCATTGAAGATAGAAGAGGACATCCAATTTTTTGAGATGCAGAAATTAAAGCATAAATATACACATTTTTCGATAAAAGACCTTCTTTGCAAAAGTAATCAATAACATCTCCTGTCGTTTTAATGTAGCTCTGAGCTCATGCTACCTCTATCAGATTTTTCTCTGTTGATTGGGTCGATTTTTTTGTTTTGATGAATTTACCCCTACTGAATTCAAAGATGTGATTTTTTCTTTTTTTACCCTTAGTAACTCTTTTCTTTTCTTTTTTCCCTTTTTTTTTTTTTTTAATTTCTATTTTTTTAATTTTTTTTGTTTCTATTTTTTTTATTTTCAATATAATTTTTTACATATTTTTATGTTGTTTATTTTATTTTTTTATTTTTAGTTTTTCTTTTTATTTTTTTGCTATTTTATATTTCCTATTTTTTTTTTATCTTCATGTCACCAATTGAGGTTCAGAAAATATTAAAAAAAATTAAAAGTCAAAAAAAAAAAAAAAAAGGAAAGGAAAGGAAGAAGAAGAAGAAAATAGAAAAATATTATAGAAAACTAAAATGAAAAATAAACCAAAAGCAAAAAGGGAAAAATAAAAAAACCCAATAAAATCAGAAATTAAAACAAAAAAGAAAATAAAAAGAATAAAAATATTGAGAACAAAAACCATAAAATAATAATAAATAAATAAATAAATAAAGCTAAAATAAACACGAAGTAGTAAGCAAACCCAAAAAAAAATTAAAAATAGAAAAAAATAGAAAATCAACACGAAATGTATAAAATATAAAACGAAAAATCAAAAACATTAACAAAAATCTGAAAATGAAAAATTAGATATTGAAACCCAAAAAGGTGAAAAAAGATAAAACTGAAATCATAACAAAAACAAAATATAGAAAAAAAAAAAAAAAAAAACACAAAAAAAAATTAAAAATAAAATATAACACAATAAAATGGGTAATACCAAAATGATGATTAAATTAAGTGAAACTTTATAGGGAAAATTACTACGTGGTTTCATATTAACGATTAATCTACCAATTAAATCCGCTAATTAGGTAATAAACCAAGCAATCTCTCTTCACAGATTACATGCACAACGCAATCCTAGATTTCGGATCCGTACATTTCTTGTCAACAAATTTGCCCGCGTTATAGAAAGCAGTGAAGATTCTATAATAGAGATTGGGAGTTTCCATATCAAAAAAATCATTTTATTAAAATGAAAATAATTATTGTTGTACACATTTTTTTTTTACAATTTAATTATATATTCAGATTCGTTTAAACAAGATCTTTAAAATGATATAAAATTCACTATTTTTTTCGTAAGTTTCAGTTCTCACATTTATGTTATATTCAACATGGTACTCCCAGAATTTTTAGTATTATATGAACTATAAGATGTTATATGTAATATTTACATGAAATACGATTCTACACCAACAATATTACATTCCACACGCAACGAACGAGGGTTTATAATCATATGCGACGTGTATATTATAGTGTCGTTCCGGCTAGATTGGATGTTACATTGAATATGCAAATATAAATGAAAATACAATAATGTGACATATAACATTGGTGTAGTTATACCTTTTAGTTTTGGTTTTGGTTTTGATTTGATTTTAATGTTACATTGATGTTACATGTAACATATCTTTTGGTTTTGGTTTTGGTTTAGGTTTAGTTTGAATGTTAAATGTAACATTAATGTTATATGAATATTACATGTAACATGGTGTAGTTACTATCCTTTTGGTTTAGGTTTTGGTTTTAATATTAAATGTAATATGATGTAGTTACTAAATGTAACATGTAACATTCACACTCATTATGATAAATACCTCCAAAAAATGTGATTGATATAAAATGAGAATTAATCGAACATAATTGTTGTGTAAAAAATTTATTGTTTCACGTTCGAATTGAGATCAAAACGAGCATTTTATTCCACGTAGAGTTGATCGTATGTTACTTAATTTAGTCCCGTATAAGAGAGAAGTGATTACATGATGTTTATGAAGCGGTGCATTAAATAAAGGGCATTTTAGTCACAAAAATGCTTTAAGGACTGCTCGGTTAAAAAAAAATAGCGGGTTTGTTTGGTTGTTTCGACCACTTTTTGGAACTGCTTGGTAAGCGCTCCAAATTTAGAATAACAAATGGGTAATTTTATTTTATCAAATATAGGAAAAGGGTCACTGGACTACTTTTCAAATGGCAAGTGGTCTGATTGTTACTTTTGCAAAAAACATGGAATCTAATTGGAATTCACCCAATTTCGATGTCTTGTATCCTAGGGGGCTTAAAAACACACCTGAACACTCAAACAACATTTTATGCATTGATTTTAGGGGTAGTTAGTCGCAAGCCCGATAACTCGCACCTAATTATTAAAAACTCCCGTCTCAATAAACATTTGAGTTCTTCCATGCATTACGATTCCTAAAAATCCGCCGCCCACCGCCACTAGTCACTACATTCCGGCCGCCGGTCACTAAATGCATGAATCTAATTAAAAAAAATGCATGAATATAACTAGAAAAAATACTAGACAAAGAACATTTCCAGCTTCTCTAAGCAATTAAAAACTCCCGTCTCAATAAACATTTGAGTTCTTCCATGCATTACGATTCCTAAAAATCCGCTGCCCACCGCCACTAGTCACTAGATTCCGGCTTCCGGTCACTAAATGCATGAATCTAATTAAAAAAAATGCATGAATATAACTAGAAAAAATACTAGACAAAGAACATTTCCAGCTTCTCTAAGCAATTTTGTTTACATTAAAGAGCTTTGGTTACATTCATGCATGAATGTAACTAGAACGTATACTAAACATGTAACTAAACATGCATCAATGGAACTAAAAAATATACATGCTTGAATGTAACTAGAAAATGCACTTAAAAAAGGGGCAACCGGCGGCGCTAGGTAGGGATACAAAACCTAAATGGGGACATTGACCGCAGGACTAATACACAAGTTGAAACATGATGAAGGGAATTAGTACTCAACTTAAAATTAAAAAAAGTTAAATCATGGATTAGACTATCTAATTGGGAACATTGACCTATTATTCCTTGATTTTATTATAAAATTGAACTAACGGATTTAAATTTAGAATATTTCAACATAGATATCATAGTCCAATGGCTAAATTGTCAAAATTTATAGTTTTTGTTTGGGTTGAAATATCATGGTGTAATTTAGAGGTCTCAAGTGTAATTTACCAGTTGATACTGGTTTTATTCCTAGGATTTCAAGCTTATCACCAATATGTGGTTTTGAAAAAGAAATATTGCAAATCACCATGAAGAAATATTTGTTTCAAAAAATAAATATTACAAATCACCATAGAGAATGTTGATTCTCCCCAATATTTATATGCAATTTATATATTTCTTCAATATTAATTATCGTAATTGATTTCAAAAATCTCGCTATTATTTAAATAAACATAGGATTCATGCAACGTCTTCCTGCCTCAACGCTAATTTTGGAAATTTGAATTTTTGTCACTTACTTTATAGTGATATCTCTATGTTTGATGGGACATATTTGAAATTTCCATTTTTCTTTTTTAAATAAAAATTTGGACATATTTGTTAGGACTTAGGATCGAGCGCTCACCACTTGTACCAAAAGATATAATTGTTAGAAAAAATGCTACTTTATTTCCTTTTTGTGGCAGCGCAAAGCCTTGCATCTATACATGCTGAGCGCAAGCCTAAGGAGCTTTGCAGTGCACACGTGGTGCACCAACGGGATCAGTCAAAAATCACCGAATCATGGAATCTTTTGGTGCAATACTGCAATTTAACAAATAATTGTGCTCATTTCACTTTTCTCCATAGCATAGCATGAGTTATCGCTAGTATAAACAATTTTTTAGTTGTATCCAACTGTTATCTTTCTATACAAAATTAGCTGCACAAATTATTTTCCTAATGTAAATGCAGTATATGGTATTGAAATTCAGCTGGGAGGCAAGCAAGTTGGGATTGTTGGATTAGGCAGCATTGGCTTAGAAGTTGCAAAGAGACTCGAAGCATTTGGCTGCAAAATCTCTTACAACTCGAGGAAGAAAAAACCATCAGTTTCCTATTCCTTTTATCCAAATGTCTTTGATCTTGCATCTAATTGCAATGTCCTAATCATTTGTTGTGCATTAACCGATCAAACCCGTCACGTGATCAATAAAGAGGTTTTATTAGCACTGGGAAAGGAAGGAATTGTTGTGAACATTGCACGTGGAGCTATCATTGACGAGAAGGAATTGGTACGATGTTTGATGGAAGGAGAGATTGCTGGTGTGGGTCTTGATGTGTTTGAGAACGAACCTGATGTTCCTGAAGAGCTTTTTGAACTGGACAACATTGTCATGTCACCTCATCGAGCTGTTTTTACAGAAGAATCTTTCAGGGAGAGCTACAAGCTTTTGTGTGGGAATTTGGAAGCTTTCTTTTCGGGCAGACCATTGATATCGCCTGTTGTGAATGATTGATCCGATTTTGCAGGTACGTTTTCGTGTTTTCTTCACTTTTATTAGCTTATGCTGGTTTGTATTTCGTAAAATGGTTGAATATGACGGTTTAACCTTATATGGTTTTGAAAAAAAAAATCTTGAATTGACAAAGTTTGTGCTTATTTGTCCATATTTGAGTCTTTTTTGCATGTTTTTTTCTCGCATGTCCATAGAACCTGGTACTAAGCTGTACTACAATGATCGAAATTGGAACGGTTTGCAAAATTGTTGATTTTATTTTCAACACACTTTTGTTGAATTCCACTAGTTAAAGGTCACATAGAATGAACCCGAAATTTAGAAATTTGTCAACGAGGAGAATCCAAGGTTTTAGTCAATAAAACTTGTAGAATATCTGGAAACCCTAACACATATAGTTAGCATATGACATCATGATTATGTTATTTCCAATCGGCATATGTTAGTTACATTCAACTAATTCTATGGAACAGTAGCATTGGCCAAACTTGCTTTTATTGACTTACATCAACACGTGTACTATGTTAAATTTAACGACAAATGATTTTGAAATTTTAATCGTATATTTACTTGCTTATGATACAGAAAATGGAATATCAGTCAACATTTTATGGTGCATGTGTTGTTGGGGGAAACAGTAGAGGTTGATAAACTATTGATGGCTAATCTTTTGCTGTCTGTAACCATCAATTGTTAAGTTTTAGTGTCAGAATCAATTTGTATTGCATAACACAAATGGGTCTCTGTATTCATTGTTGTAAGAATCAATTTCAATTTGGGTCCTTGAATGTTGTCATTAAAAATAATTTTGATTATTTATAGTAACGGTGAAGTTGTCGCCTTATGACCTGAAGGTCACGGGTTCAGGTTGTTCGGCCCTTCCACAGACTCCGCCCATAGCGGAAGTTTTGTAACACTGGGTTGTCTTTTTTTTTTTTTTGTAAACCGATCCACAACATTTGCTGCAAACCAATCTATACAAATATTGTATTGAAAAAAACATAGCGAAGAGAATAGATTGGGACAAAAGCAGTAAGGCATTATACAGAGTAAAGAATATGAACACAACAAAAGGAAAAAGAAAAAAAACATCAATGGGGTTGATCATATCCAAGGAGGATTGAAACATTTGCTCCTTTTTCACAAGAATTTTATTAGGCTTATTGTAAAGTTCTACTAATTTTTCTAGTCTTTGAAGACGGTGCACACATGGAAGGACACGATCTTTTTCCATTGATAAATTCCCCATGGCAAAATCAATATTAGACAGAGAGAGAGAGAGACGAACGGGGAGGATGAGAGATTAGAGATGATGTGAGAGATTAGACAAATTGTAGATTTGTGAAGATCTTTGATTTCGATTTCATTCCGTTAACGCATTTGGAATTAATTTTCAAACTTCAGACTCTCTCTCTCTCTCTGTTTTTCTTTCTTGCTTTTTTGATTTTATTTAGTGAAGAAATGCGTGGATCGTGGTCATTTCTGTTTCAGATTTTTGAATTTGTGCTGCTACACTCTCTCTCATTTTGCAGAAGAAAAATGTATGAACTAGCCATTTCTTGTTCTGCTGTCTGCGTTGCACGCATTTGAAATTACTCTGCAAAGCTAAAATATTTGTGCCTGAAATATGTGATTTTTTTGAGTTCTTTGTGAAATTGTTTTCCCAAAAATCAAGCTCTGTTTCTGTTCTTGATCTTGGAAAGTTCCAAACCAGTCCAGAGGTTCAATTTACAGGTTCGATTCTTCAATGTGTGTCTTATATTTACAATTTCCTACATAAAACCTCAACCATGTTTGTGATTCTTGGGCTAAATTACTGTTATTACATGCAACAGAAGAAGATTCTTTGTTGGTTTGTTCAAATTCAAGGAGGACATTGTTGGGGGAGCTTGAAAATTATGATCAACCCAAATTGTGTAATGAAAGTAGACAGAGGATTGAGAGTAGATGTGCAAGATTGAAGAAATACAAGTTGTGGGGTGAAATGTTTAAATTGGTTGAGAAAGAGATCACTGAATGCAAGTGGAGATGAAAAGTTGATGATTTGGGAGCTTTGATTCTTAATCAGTTGTTTGAGATTGTAGATAGCAACTCTGGTACATGAATTTTGACTTGTAATGTTATTACTTTATTATTTTTTTTAATTTGGTATAATTTGATATTTATTATTATACATTTAAAGAAAAAAGAAACAATTGTGGAAAAAATAATTTTAAAATAATGTCACTAGTAAACGCGATTTTATTCTAAAAAAGAAACATAATTACGTCGTTACCAAATATGATTTTATTCCCAAACAGAATTCTCATCCCATCTCATCCCAAATAGGATGGCAAAAGTAGAAAAACTAACCAAACGCCACCTCATATTATGTATATCGACTTTGACCCGCTAGGTTAACAAAACCCTAACCCTCTAAGAACACTCTACTCACTCTCTATATAAAAAAATTTGTATATGTTTGTATATGGTATTTTTCTTATATATCGATTATAATATAATCGTTTCATATTCTCTCAATATTTTGTTCTTTAATTATTCTAACACTAAAAAAGAAAGAAAAAAAAAATTAGGGTTAAAAACAAAAACTAAATGAAATAAAAGTAAAAATAAATAAAACCAAAAAAGAAAAACAAAACCAGAAAGTAAAAAAATGGAGAGAGGGAGAGAGAAGGGTTGGGGGTGTTGCCACGTAGGGGGGACGGGATCTGTGAATTGTATACACAATAAATACTATTTTTAAAAAAATAAATAAATAAATAAATAAAATAAAATTCTGAAAACAAGTTTCTTTTTAACTATATTACCAAACCCAAGTTACCTGGGGATCGGAACACCAGGTTCTTAAACCCGGCATTCCGAACACCAGGTTTAAAAAATTCAAAAAACTTAAACCCGGTGTTTTGGACACCGGGTTCTTTTTATTTTTTTATTTTTTTTAATCCCTTGAACCCGGTGTTCTGGAAGGGTTCATTTGAATTACCAAACGGTAATATGTATCATTTGACCAAGGTTGCAAAGGCTGCAGCTCAAGCTAGTTAAATGGTAATATTTACCGTTTAAAAAAATTGTTAGTTAGTTAATTTGAATTCGATTTGTTAATTTAGTTGTTTAATTAAAAAATGTGCATTTTGGTCCTTCAAAATTTGACAAATTACACATATGGGAAAATAGAAATTAAAATAGAAATTATAATATATTGTTTTAAAAAAATTGTTAGTTAGTTAGTTAGTTGATTGGTTTAATTTATTAATTTAGTTGTTTAATTAAAGAATGTACACTTTGACTCCCCAAAGTTTGATAAATTATACATGTGAAAAAATATAAATTAAAATAGAAATTATAATATATTGTTTTTTAAAAAATAGTTAGTTAGTTAATTTGAGTTTGATTTGTTAATTTAGTTGTTTAAATTAAAAAAAAAAATTAATTAAAAAATGTGCACTTTGACCCCTCAAAGTTTGACAAATTACACATATGAAAAAATATAAATTATAATATATTAAAAAAAATTGTTAGTTAGTTAGTTTAATTTTTTAATTTGTTTGAAAAATTATTTTATTATTTTTAAATAAATATATTTTAGTCTTTCAATAATTTTAAATAAATTTTATTTTTTCAATTAAAATCAAATTAATTGAATCTATCGAGTAGATATTAACTTGACGTAGAATTTATATTCAATTCAAAGTTAAAGTTAATTAAATTATTGAATAAATTAAAAATAAATAAAATGATAAGGATTAAAAATAAATTAATCAAAAATATAAAAATGAACACTATAAACAATTGGTATATAAACATACTTTTATGATTGAGTTTTAGTTGACGATTATATTTTCTTGTTTAGTTTTGGATTGTGAAATGATAGCCACTTGAAATGGAAAACGTCAAGTTGTTATTGTATTGGGGTGGTAGAATATTGGAAGGTACTGATGAGTGGTTTATTTACCAACAAATTAAGTACTTTTAGATTCAAATATTTGTGTATTTTCAAGTATTTTTGTTATTTTAATGTATTTTTGTATTGTTTTATAAGTTTTTGAATAAATTGGTGAAAAGATGCAAATTCTATACAGGTGCAGTAACTTCAAGGCCTATTTTGAACATAATGCAATCCGATTTTGGAAGATCTCAAAACATGGAAGTTGTATATCTATGTCTAGCTTTCCATAGGTTTTTGAATCACCTCAATCGGAGTTTGGACGACAAAGTTACGACCAACAAAATAAATGGTGTCATCGCTGCAGCAGTGGCCTTCACCACTGCGGCGGTCAAATGTCAGTAGGCCTACTGACTTCTCACCACTGCAACGATCCGACACCAGTTGGAATAGATATTTTGGAATATTTTCTTGATATTTTTTATCCCTTAATATATCTTCTTCTTCCCCAAACACAAGATGACATTTTGGGGAGGTTTTTGGGAGGTCCAAAGCCTATCAACCAAGAAAAGATCACAAAGCCAAGAAGAGAAAATATTGTCGAAGCGGTTTTAGCGTCAGTTCTTCAGATAACAGCTAGTCTCCTTGTTTCTCTCTTTATTTCTTAGTTTTGGCTGATAGTTTTGTATATGTTTAGCTTGTATATTGTTGTATATGTGGTTATGGCCATGAGAAACTAAACATATATTGTCTAGTGAGCGATTCGTGTATGAAAACGTCGTTTGTTTAATCTTTGTTTCGTTATCGGTTGTTCATGTGTATTCAATTGTATTTACCGTTCTTCCACTTTTATATGCTTATTAAAATATATTGAGAATATGAGGTTTAACACTCGAGAGAGATAACCCCAAATTCGGACTAAGGTTTAAACACAACGTAACGATCTAATGACCCGGGAGAGCGTTAGAAAGTATGCAATCCGTGAGGTTGGGGCAAGACTCATGTCACCAAGTGCCATATAGACGCTCGACGGCATTGACGCGAAGTCACATATTCATTCACTTTATACTCGGAAGAGGTAGTGAGTGAGATTTCGATACCTAGATTGTCGGATAGTGTGAATGCCGTTAATGTAAACTAGATTGGATCGAACGCGTTTAAATGAACGAAGTTAATCCCTAGACAATTTACTCCCTTAAATGTCAATATTAGTATATTAGTTTAATCAACTTAGTTTAGTATATTATATTAACAAAAACTACATTTGAGTCGCTTAAATAAAGTTAGGTTATGATAATCGCGGTATTTAGCGACGATCTAATCCAATCCCTACAAATACAACAACCCCTACTCTTCCCACTCTACTAAAATTTGACCCGTACACTTGCGGTGAAAGTAGCGACATAATATTCTGCTACCAGGTACCGAGGTCAGAGTTTCTTATAGCACCTCATCTGTAAAATCTTTGATTATCCATCAGGGAACAACCTTAAACGAATTGATTGAGATGCTGAGACCATGTGTTCTTCAGGATGGCACTAATGGAAGTTTGAAATTAAAGTGTAGGATGTCGATGGATCTTTTCGAGGGGATTTTAAATATACTTTGTTTTCTATCGGGGATGACTCAATATTAGACTAAGTGCTTGAGTTACCTCTTTACATACATTCGCTTCTTGCTGTTGAAGTGTATGTAGAAGTAGAACGAGCATTTGATAATGGTCCGAAATGTTTTTCCTAAACTGGTCATTTTACCCACTTAATGACTCAGAGTTTTAATCTGTACAGTAGCCAATCTGATGGATAATTTTTTGGCTATAATATTCTCATGTCGTACCCCCAAGCAGTCCAATCTAATTACAACGTCTCACCCCCTACATTCCAAAACAATATCATTCCCACAGTATTCCCATGTCGCACTCCCAATTACTTGAGTCTAATTACACCGTCTCACCCCCTACATTCCAAAATAAGATCATTCTCATAGTATGATTGACCGTGATCATGGCACCAGCTTTGCTCTTCCACATCACCGTTATTCGCCAAGTAGTCCACTGCAAGACAACACAAGTAATTATGGTGGTGAGTTTGATACAATTGATAGTCGTCATGGTGTGTTAGAAGAAGAGTTAGATGCGGATGTTGCATTGGAGCTAGGGGAGAATAATAGGGATGGAGACGAAGATCTAGATGTTGGGTCTAGCGGGTAAGGGTGTCAGAATCAGCAATTGGAGTTAAATGGGGTTATTCAATTTTTCAATAACTTGGACTGAGATGACAACGATGACATGAAGAAATACGAGCCAAAGTTGCAGAAGAATTTTTGGATACCGAAGATGGACAAATTCCGTACTGGTATAATCTTTAACAAGAAACATGTCCAGGAGGCCGTGAAATATTACCACGTCATGAAGAACAAAGAGTATTGTGTGGGGGAAACGAACAACAAGATATGGTCAGTTAATTGTTTGCATAGATACAGTTAGAGGTGACGGGCGATTATGACAAAAAAGTCACGGTATATTTCAAATTATGCAGTACGAAGGGTAACACATATGTTTCTATAATCATACTGTTTTAGATCATAAAAATTTGGATTCTAGTGCCATTTCGAACTTAATACTTGGACAAGTCGAATAGGATCCAGAATTGAAGATCGGCATTATTGTGGCTTACGTGAAAAAGTCTCAGGGATTCACCATTTCCTACCGAAAGCTTGGTTGGCTAGATCTAAATCCATTGAGACCTTATTCGGAGATTGAGACGAATTATATTGGAAGTTGCCGAAATTTATGGTCGTGTTGCAGCATTATAATTTGGGTACAATTGTCGAGTGGAGCACTGTGGCGACTGGTATGCCTGGCTACAGGATGTTCGACATGGTATTTTGGGTATTCAAACTTTCAGTTGACGGATGGCATTATTGTCAACCCGACATCACAATTAACGGAACCCACTTATATGGTAAATATGAGGGGAATATCTTAATCGCCATTGGAATGACGCCGTCCAACAAGTGCTATCATTTGGATTTCGCCATCGTATCGACGAAGGACTACCGCTACTAGCGATAGTTCATCTACATGTTTAAGTGTCATATTGTCGGAGATCATCCTGAGATAACATTGATATCCGACAGACACACCGGCATTACTAATGCAGTTGACAGTCTGTGGCTTAATCAACAGAACGAACCCCTCTGATAGCACCGATTTTGTTTGTGGCACCTTTGTAGCAATTTCAACAAGATTGCTAAAAATCAGCAACTCAAATATCTTGCTTGGAATGCGAGTGTTGCGACACAAATTCGAAAATACGATGCAACCATGAAAGAAGCAAAAAAAAAATTGATATTGGGGCGCATAGGTGGGTGAACAGTATTCTAGCTTACAAATGGATCAAGGCACACGACAATGGTAAGCATTGGGGAGTAATGACGACCAATTACGCTGGGGTATTTAACAACTACTTGAATGATACAATAAATATTTCAATTACTGCATCCGTGAAGACTACATTCTACAGGATGGTTAAATACTTTGATATTGGTCGACAATAAGCTCTAAAGGACTCAACCAACGGTTACCTATACGTAAAACACGTCGTTCAAAAAATGCAAAAATCTCAAGCCAAGTCCAAAATATACGAGATTCAAATATTCAATCGGTAAGTTAGTATTTATTATTTACTTTTTTCATGTTACATAAAATTGTTGCCACACATAATTTAATTAAATATGATTTTATTTTTTTTTTAGAGAAAATGCAATCTATCACATCAAAACTAAAAAGACTCTTACTGGGGGTCTGATCGTTCACCAAGTCACATTAGGGGATAACGTTAATTGCACATGTGGGAAGTATAAAATTTGACGATATCCGTACTCTCATATGCTTGCGGCCACCGAGTGTAGTGGTGTTGATGTGTTCTGCTATATTGCAGCTGAGTACACAGTGAAAAATCAATTGATGGCGTGGGAGTCATCGTTTCGGCCGATTATTTACAAGGATTACTGGCCACAGACCAATTTGCCGAACTTAATTTTGAACCATAATAGACTTCAATTTGTGCATCATGGTCGACCAAAATCTACTCGTATTCAAAACAAGATGGATGAGTCACGAAGAACAATGACAAATTGATGCGGTTTGTGTTCCCAAATTGGACATGATAGGCAGAGGTGTCCATCCCGACCCTGCCATACACCCAATTGATCTTGTCGGTTCATTATAATGAATGTTTATACTACTTTATTTGTTTCTTATGCCAACTTTTATGTATCATAAATTTCATGTACTTGTCGCACACATTTATTTGTAATGAATGTTATATTTTGTTTATAAATGTGATTAAATTTTAATTTCGTACTAACAAATTTCACATAAGTGTTGAGGAAAAAAAAATTCAGTTATGTGAGAGCTTGGGCCCATAGATCCTTCAGTTCTACATTTGCAGTGGAGCATAGGTTCACATTAGTCTAGACAACACAGGTAAATATTTAAGCTATTACATTAATTTTTTAATTTTAGTTTTTTTATATTTTTATGTTATTTATTGTGTCTTAATTAATGTTTCAAGATACTAGGGCGCTTGACTGTGCTGTATTTGATTTAGGGGGATGGAGAAAAGACACCCCCCCTCAAGTGATATAGTTGATAGAATAGGCCAGTTTGTACAGTCCATTCAGGCTGTGGCTGAAGTGATTTGATAGATCCCTCATAACCGCGTTGGTAGAGAAATGGCGTCCAGAGACGTACACTTTCCATCTACCCATTGGGGAGATGACCATCACACTACAAGACATGACCATCTTGTTGGGGTTATCTGTGCATGAGCAACCAGTTATCAGCCCTGAGGACATGCAACCGGTAGATAGCTGCCAAGTATTTTTCCATGATCTCTTCGGAGTGGCACCACCAGAGGATAAGATTAGGAATAGTTGTTTGAAGCTTAATTGGCTACGGATAACCTTCGACCAAGTTCTTAAGGATGCCGACGAGGAGGCCATGCAGTACTACGTACATGCATATTTGTATGATGAGATTTTTTACACGCTCGCATATTGACTACTCACAAGTGTAGGAGGTCAAATTTTAGTATAATGGATCGTGAGATTGGATATCGTTCCACTAGGGATAGTATAAATTAGTTGAATATCGTGATTTTCATAATCTTCTATTATCTTGACTTTTTAAGAATTGTTTGTATTTTAATTAACAACTAAGATAAATGACAACTATAGGGTTAGTTCTAACTATATTGATTACCTAGGTATTGATTACCTAGGTATTGATTTCTTTCACGTAATACATATTTGACTTCGTTTAGTTAGCTATAACGGTGTTTATCCTATCCGAAAATCTCTATATCTATAACTCGCTCGCTCCCTCTTCTGAGTGTAAAGAGAACGAATATATGACTTCGCGTTAACACTAAAGTCCCCCTCAAACGTCTTTTCAAACACATAGTCACATGAGTCGTGAACCAACGTCATGGATTGCACATTCTCCAACTCTCTCCTGGGTTATTGGATCGTCGCGTTGTATTTAACCCTAGTCCGAATCCGGGGTTACC
Source organism: Eucommia ulmoides (assembly GCA_016647705.1). Lineage (NCBI taxonomy): Eukaryota > Viridiplantae > Streptophyta > Magnoliopsida > Garryales > Eucommiaceae > Eucommia > Eucommia ulmoides. Next base: position 42,279,323 of record CM028340.1, read on the forward strand.
TCTCCCGAGTATCAAACCTCGTATTCTCGATTTATCGTAACAAGCATAATATCAAGAATAACGGTAAACACAATTGGATTTATACAAACAACAATTAAAGTAACGTAAATTCAATCAAACTAGTATTTACATGACTTACAACAACACCTAGATAATATTTATTAAACTACATGATATTAGCCATATAAACATACAAAACAAGAGGGATTCAACATCATTAGATATGGAAAAGCAATTACAAAGATAAAAACAAAGGAAGAACGATCAAATCTGAGAGTGGAATGGTCTACAGTCGCCAAGGATCGGTTCGCAAATGCTTCATTTTCTCAAATGATGAACCTCCTCTTCTTGCTCTCTCAAGAATAGCTAAAGAACCCTAAGCTAAGGTTAGGAACGTTTTACACATTTTTCATAAGTGGGGGAGAAGTATTTATAGGCTCAAGGTTTCAAAAATATCTAAAAAGATCTTTATGTCTGTGCAGAGTTAACTGCCTAGGCGGTGAGTAAGTCAGTTAAACCTTCGCCACAGCGGTAGAAGAGGTGGTGAATTCAAGAACTCTCTCTCGTTTCACCGCCTAGGCAATTAGAATCACCGCCTTGGCGGTGGAACAGTCTCGAAACTCTCTACACTTTCATCACCTAGGTGGTGGGACTTGTTCAATTTCAGTACTCCCTGCATTCTCACTGCCTAGGCAGTGGGACTACAGTCCTGATCCCTTGTATTTTTCTAACTTTTTTTCGTCTTTTTCCCACCGTTTTGCTCGTTTATTGCTCGTTCACATTCCTACACCTAATTTACATAAAACAACTAAAATGCAATTAAAACATTAATAAAACACTCGAAAATTGGCAAAATCGGCTTAAAAGTAGATAGGTATTTTACACCTATCAAATACCCCTAAACTTGGAATTTTGCTAGTCCTCAAGCAAAACACCTTAACACTAAATTAAACTAACTATCCTAATTAAGTTACCACTAATCTAAAAATGAATAAACATTAACGAACAAGAAGTAAAGGCATGCAAGTTCAAAGTTCAATCGAAGAAACCAAGTGGTTCTTCCCTCAACAGCCCCTGATCAGACCAAGTTCAGGAATAACACACACCACGTGGTGTTCTAGAATTTCAACACTCAATATCAGTTAAAACCATTCTAGATCCATTTGAAATGTGTGTGTGAGAGAGAACTCAAGTATATAACCATTCAAACATCGGATTAGATTATTCAATAGCTAAGTTCATGACTTAAACCATAAGGGATTTAGATAACCATATGCTTGATTGGGCTCGACTATCCACTAATGTAGGTTTGGAAACTCACAGAGATCAATAGGGCTTGGTTCGCTTTAAGAACGGCTAAGGGCATCATAATAAAATAAAACAGAAAATTGTTGTAATTCAACGATACCCGAGGCACAACGTTTGTCGCTAAATCTCTCTCATAACCCCAAATATTGAAAATACAACCCTAAACAAGAAATTAATAACCTTGTATTCACTTATCACAAGAAACGGAATTAAAAACTATATTCACATAGTTGTGATTGTTTTTTTTTTTTTTTTTTTTTTTTTTTTATCAAGCACACCCCCAAACTTATTCGAATTTGTACAATTTTAGGGGCGTGAAAATAGAACTAAAAGACTGACAAGTGAATACGCTAATACCGAACTAATAAAAATTCGTCTGAAACCGTGATCGCTCACTTCAAGTTAGTATTAGTTTATGCTACTTGATTTCACTCAATTTGAATCTTAGGCTTAGCGACAATGGTTGGAAAGATATAATTGGATAAAGTATAGATATGTGCTCAGAATTGAAAAGTTTATGGCTTCGACAGGAGAACGAGGGAATAAATTTTTCAGGTTAGTTTCAAAAAGGTTCAAGCGATAAAATTGAAGGCCTAAATCATGCCTCCGGAATTACCTCACCTATAATTTCGCCTCAAGCCTCCCCCAATCAAGTTCTAGATTCCTCATTTCTGTCATGAACTTATTACTGAATAATCGGCGTAAAATCATTCAAATAATTATATAATGAGTCTTTGGGATTGTGCGATTTAGGATCAAAATAATTTTTACCTAATCGACATGCTAAGCACACAAAACACACATGAATGGCATCACCCCCGACCTTGATATACAATTAGGAGATAATTTTCATCATCGGGATATGGCCCAGAAGAACTCTACAACTCAACAAGCATATACGACTTCATCCATTAACATATCTACATTAAAACTAAACACTAACATACATACACTAACTAATCATTACACATGCATAAACAAAAATTAGAATACATTAACAAAAACTAAACATTTCTAGTTTAATACAATTACAAAAAAAAAAAAAAGAATTCCTTACAAAAATTTTCATCATTCACATCACAAAAATCTCTTCCTTCATGCTCAATAAATACCCCCAAACTTGAACGAGACAGTGTCCTCACTGTTTAGGCAGCGAACCCAATAACAAAATAGAGAAATAAAAATAGAAAACTAGGTTCCGACATATACCTAGGAGGTAAGACGTAATAGTCTCACCCCTTACCGTTCATGGGAAGGGAATGGTGGTTGCAGCTCGTCTGGGTCGAATTGTGGCACTGGCGAATAGAGAGTTATGTCAACGCCAACACGTTCATATAAAAGCCGTTGGTTTTGATTTTGTTGCCGCGTGTACCGATCCAGGAAAATCCTCATGCGAGTAAAATCATTGCGAAGATAGCCGATTTTGGACCGGAGATCCTGGATATCGCGATTAGTCGGATTTGGTTGGGGGCCGGGGGCTTCGGGCATTGGGACCTCAAATGGTCCTGCTTCTTCGTCTTCCAAGCCCTCCTCTTCTTCTGCTTCTGGCGCAGCCGGGTCTTGGGCTCCATCCTTCCACAATAGGTTAATCATTGCATGATCAAGAAAAAGTTTAGGGGGCTAAAGGCTATCTCCTTTGATCACGACTCCAGCGCATCTGAATAGATCAGTCAGAAATGAGAAAAATAAAAGGTCAGTCTTCGTTGATTGAACTGCATGAAGTATCGAAGAATAAATATGCCACCCGACGTTGATTGGATTTCCTTTTTGGATGTCATATAAAACGTAAGCCCTCTCTTTGGAGACGTCAGAATAATGAGATGTAGGAAGTAGGTTCCCACACACAAAGTGGTACCAGATTTTTGGAACTGGTTTCAGATACATCGCCTTAAATATCACTTGACCCGGCCCTGTGTTTGTCCATTGAACGTTGCCCGTGGTCAGGGCTCGAATTACAATCTCCATAGATGGTGTGTGACTCACAAACGGATTGTGCGAGGGTTTCGGCTCCTTTAAACCCAAATTTTTTTTGAAGTGCTACGGACTAAATATGACCGGGTGATTTCTGACCCTAGTCCGGTAGTCAGCGATCTTAGTGATATTAGCATAAAATTCTCGGACCACGGACACCTCGCCCTTGGGAGGTAAACTGCAGAATTGTTCCCAACCCCGGCTCCTTATGACATCCCTGAAATTCTTCCTGAAGGGCATCCAAAGGCCCAAACCCCCTTTGCCGGATACATGTACGCTTATACTCAAATTTGTTGTAGTGTTTTTCTGCTGTCTTGGATACAAAGCCAGAGGATTCGTAATCCGTGGCTGAGGATGATGCTTCCTTGCGCGGTTTTTTCAATGTAGCACGCTTTGTCATTTTCCTATCAATCAACATCACAACACATCCAAATCCAGAACAACAGAACAAATCATATCAAATCATACCCACTAAACACACATTGCCATTATAACAACCGCATACCAACCAAAACCAAATCAACAATAGTTTCACAATGTAGCCTAATATATACCATTCCCATAATGTATCTAAGAATAATAATGAAAATCCTCACCAAAAATCAACCCGAAATCCCAAAGAAAATGAAAATCGCAAAAATAGGGGTATAAGGGTTTTGGGTACATTCCAAATCCAAGGATTTTTTTGAAATAACATGTATTATACTCAAATATTTCAACAAATAGATTAAAGGGTATATACCAATTACCTCCTCTATCATTTTGCATTATACCAAATACCTCATCTGTCATTTTACATATACCAGAGACCTCCCATGTCTTTTTTTCAAACACCACTTACCTTTATTTGGAAAAAAATTGTCCTTAGATTATTTTTTTTTTTTAAAAATCATTAACACCCCTATATTTTTAAAATTATATTTTCTACCCTTAACTTTTTAAATAATTATATTTACCTCTCACAACTATCTAACTCTCATCGCCCAACTCCCACCACCCACAGCCACCGCCACCACTAACCACCCTCCGCCACCTCCCACCACCACCGCCATCTCCTACCGCCGCCGCCACTGTAAGACCCTGATTTTTATTTAAGTCTTATTTTATAATATTTCAAAAATAACGGGATGGATGGCGTAATTTATTATTTGATTTAAAATTTTAGGGGTTAATTAGTGATTTTCAAAATATTAATTTTCAGTTTGGGTTAAATTATAATTTTAAGAGAAATTAAATCTTGAAATGGGGATTCAAATAAAAATCTAAAGAAACTGAAGGGGGGGTTAAGGTAATGTGGAATAATATATATATATATATATATATATATATATATATATATATATATATATATATATATATATATATATATATATATGTGTGTGTGTGTGTGTGTGTGTGTGTGTGTGTGTGTGTGTGTGTGTGTTTAAACAGTCGGTGGGATCCAAACACAAACCAAAAGAAAAATTGAGATCATCTCGACGTGGCAGTATTTGGGATTAAGTTGATCCACTATTCTCATGCATATAAATACCCATGCAATCGTGATTTTTAACCGGGAAAAAGAATAAGAGATCTGAAAATAGTAAAGAGAGAGAGATAGAGAGAGAGCAGGTTGTCGCCGGCGGTGCTGCCTGGTTATTTCGGTGGTGTCGGTCAGCGTGAGGGTATGTTTGGTCCGCCGTTCAGCGTGTGTTTTAGTGTATATGTGTGTACAGGAGTTGGGTTTGACGTCAGTATGGATCGTAGAAGTGATCGTTGTGGGATCGTTGCCGTTCGTCCGACGACCATGTGGCTGTGTGTGTGTGATCTGTTTGTCGTCCAATGTATGTGTGTAGGTATGTTTCGGTGTGGGTTACCGAAGAAGATGGTGATCGGGCGGTGTGGTGCTGCCGTGTGTATGTATTGTGTGGGCCATATGTATTGTTGCTCATCGTCCGGTGCTGGTGCATGTATGTGTATGTGTTGGCAGCAGTGTTTGGTGCGTGCATGTATGTGTGCTCTGCTCATTTGGAGTGTGTGTGTGTGGTGCCGTCGTTCGGTTGGTCCGACGGTGGTGGTTTGGTTGTGTGGGTGTCGTCGGATGTTCGCTGACGGTAAGTTTAGATAGAGAAAGAGCAGTGCATGTATGTGTATGTATGCCTGCTGTGTGTGGGTATGTGTGTGTTTAGTTGTGGATACATGAACATTAGTGTGTATATGTGTGATCAGTGTGTATTGTGTGTGCATGGTGGTGTGAGGTGTGCCAAGTAGAGTCTAGAGAGACAGGGCAGTGGGTGTGTGTGATTTGTGTCGGGTGTGTGTGGGTGTTCCGTCGTAGTGTGTGTGATCGTTGTGGGGGTGTCGCCGGCAGTGAGTGAGTAAGCATGTATGTGTGCTCATTCGTTCAATTGGTTCGTCGACGGTGGTGGCTTCGGTGGGCTGAACGCAAATGGAAAACAAAAAGCAGGAACAGAAAAAGAAAAAGGAAGAAGAAGGGGAAAAAAGCAAAAGAAAACAAAAATTTACACAAACCTCCCAGGGAAAATCAAAAACTCATCTTGCGGTCAGTGAAAAATCCGAGGAAGGTAGAATTCTTGTCACTCTTAATATATGCATTTAATTGTATTTAACTATCTCGTGGGTGATTATGAAATTATTTAGTATATTATTGTGATATTTTTATCTATCGAAATTATGTGAAATATGTTGGACGATGCGGGATTTATGTGAGAAGCATGCCTATGTGGTTTATATGTTAAAATTATGTGACGAGCATGATTACATGGTTTTATGTGTTTAATTAAATACACATATTAGAGAGGTTTGAGTTCTACTGAGTGTAAACTGACAACCCTCACAGTGTTTGGATTGCAGGATCGGTTGGGAGTAAACGAGAGATAAATTTATTTGAATTTTCGGGATGCAATAACTTATAATTATTATTTATTATTGTAATTGAAGGAAATGGAAATTATAATTATCATAGTTATTGTAAAATATTTCTCCCAATGTTAATGTATCGAATATTCAGTAAATGTAACTGTTGAATATAACTGATTTGATTTAATGTTGGGAAGTCGATTTTTTTTATAAAATTATGATGGGACAATCTGATTTGATGAAATATGAAAATTTGATTTTTAAATTACAAATTCAAGACTTTTAAATTGGTCGTCGTTGTGTAGAAAATGAGTGGATAAGTATAAAATAAATGGTCGGTTATTTAGTGATACTTTAAATGGTGACTTTTATATTTAATAATTACTGTCGTATATTGGCAACTGAAAATTATTGTCATTATTATAAAACTTACCGAATATTGTAGATTGGTAAATTTAACTAGTCGGATTTTAGGTTAGGTATTTCTCTATAGGAGAAACCATAGTTCGGCCCTAGGAAACCAGGTCGTGACAAGTTTGGTATCAGAGTTGAGGTTATAGATTCTACAAACTCAAAGTTTAGATTTGCGAGCACTTTGAACCGAGGCTATAATACCCATTATTCATAATAAACTATTAATATGTAATAATAATAATTTTAGTGGAATAACAAACAATGATTGTTTACATTTTACAATTGATTGAGAGTGTAATGATTCATATATGTATACCTGTTTGATCGATTATGTGATTTATGTGTCGTATTTGCCTCCAGTTAAAATTACGTGATAACTATGTGACGATTTAGGTGCATTAATATTTCTATATATGTATGTCCATTTATTCACACATATATATACGTAGAGATAAAAAGTGAGAATATTATAAACTCAAAACATATATATACACAGGCATTGACGTCTTCATTATGTTGTGGAGGTTGAACACTTGCACTAATGTGTTATTACCATTATTTCACTTTGGCCCCTATAATTTTAATTTGAACATATTAACATTTGAGATAACGGTGGATTAATAAGTTGAATATATTAACATTTGAGATGGCGGGGGATTAGTGTAAATTATCTATAATAAGTTAAATAAGCCTAGGTGAGTGTCGTGTTAATTGTGGACCATTGAAAAATTGTCGCTAAATTGGAGTTATTAATTTAAAAGTATGTACTGTCTTCCAGTAAATTACAAAATCTATTTTCATATATATGATGGAAAAATGTGTCTACTTAAAAACTGGACTAATTTATAACTTATATAGATCAAGCAGATTTAGGTGTTTTGGAAATGTGGATTACATTGGTTTTTAAAAAAAGTGGAAAGAAATTATTTGTTGAATTTAGTTGGTTTTAAAAGAGGGTGGAAAAAAAATGATATTTGGATTAAATCAGTTTTAGAGATAGAGGTTGATGTTATTGATTTGTAGTTGACGATATTGTTATTGATTGGACGATATCATAGTATTTATCTGCTTCGGCAGAGCGTTGATTATCTGCTACAGCAGAGTTATTATATCATGTCTGATGGGTGGTCCGGCAGGTGGTTATTGATATTATATCATGTCCGATGGGTGGTCTAGCAGGTGGTTATTGATATTATATCATGTCCGAATGGTAGTCTGGCAGGTGATTATTGATATCATATCATGTCTGATGGGTGGTCCGACAAGTGGTTATTGATATTATATCATGTCCAATGGGTGTTCCGACAGGTGGATATTGATATTATATCATGTCAGATGGGTGGTCCAGCATGTGATTATTGATATTATATCTTGTCCGATGAGTGGTCCGACAGGTGGTTATTGATATTATATCTTGTTCGATAGGTGGTCTGGCAGGTAGTTATTGATATTATATCATGTCCAATGGGTGGTCTGGCAAGTAGTTATTGATATTATATCATGTCCAATGGGTGGTCCGGCAGGTAGTTATTGATATTATATCATGTTCGATGGGTGGTTCGGCAGGTAGTTATTGATATTATATCCTATCTGATGGGTGGTCCGGCAGGTAGTTATTGATATTATGTCATGTCCGGAGATGTCCGGCAGGTGATTATTGATATTATGTCATGTCCAAAGGATTAGTTCGGCAAGTGGTTATTTGTCCCGCTAGGAAGGCAAATCCTGCGGGTGGTACGATACCGTTGTAACTCCCGATCATGAAGTTAAAATGATCACATGACTAGGCAGAGGGTGGTGTAGTATTTTGTCATATACGATGAACTATTTGGATATATAAATATATATATTACTTTAAACTGGTTGGCGTATAAATATATTTTATTATTCCGGATGATTTACACTACTGGAATAGATATAGTATTTTGGTTTATTTTCACTGCCTGGATGGTTTGGTTTAAATATATTATTTTAAATGAATTTGTTGATTTAAATCTATTATTTTAAATGGGTTTGTGTGAATGTTTGGATTGGTGGATTTAAACTATTTGGATCAGTTGACTTAAAACATTTAAAGGGAAGTATGTTATTTTATGATATATACGTGAGTTGATTAGTCGAACTGAAGGATCTAGGTAGTTTCACAATCCCGTGTACTATCGGGAATTCTCATTTCAACAAGGCTTTTTGTGATCTTGGGGCGAGTATTAACTTGATGCCATCTTCCGTTTACCGGAAGTTGGGACTTGGACGTGCAAAGCAAACCACGATTTTCCTCCAAATGGTGAACCGTTCGTTAACCTATCCGAAGGGAATCATTAAGAATGTGTTGGTAAAGGTGGACAAATTCATCTTCCCATTGGATTTTGCTCCAATGCATCCGCAAAAGGAATATTGATGTGAATTATCTTGAAGATTTCAAGAAATTTTGCAAATTATAAATTCAACTTCTTCTTTTGAAATCTTTGGGGATATGGCAACGACGTAGCTAGAATTGGTGGATTATCCGAGAATGTTACTCTTCTCGACATCACCCTTGCATCTCTTCTCTTCTCCTCAACTTTCTCTTCTTTCTTCTCCTCATTATTGTCCCCCATATTTTCTTCATTTATCTCCTCATTTCTCTCATCGACTTTGTTATCAACTTTCTCCTCCACAATTCTCCTTGGTTCATTATGGTGAAACTCATGACTTACCCCTGGCTCATCTTCCGTCGGCTTGCTTGCCTCCACCTCTTTTTCGCTTCTCAACTTTATCGCCTTGCATTCTCTCAAGTTGGTTTCCGTGTTGCTTGGAAACTTTCCCTTAGTTTGCTCCTGGATGGTTCTAGCAAGTTGGGCGATTTGAGTTTCTAATGATTTTACTGTGGCATTGGTGTTAGGACATGTGGTATCAATAGAGTCTACCCGTGTTTCATGCTTGTTTAGCCGGTTGTGCGTCTCACGCTTAATAGTCTGAGTTCCCTTCATGAAAGAACTCAATACTTCATCCAAGTTTGGTTTTGGATTATGCATCAGGGGTTGTTGCATTTGATGATTTTGTTGCATTGGAAATCCTTGAGCTTGAGTTTTATGTCCGGTCGGTGGCCTCTACGTGTTCTGATTGTTCGTATATGAAAAGTTTTCATGATTGCGAAGACCCAGATTGTAGTGAGTTGGAATGTTTGTGGCGGTCCTGAAAGTATTGGCTCGATTATTTATGAAATGACATTCTTCAAAATCACTATCCAAACCGGGTTGAGAACCGCTTGCAAAATTCTCCTCTCCATGACTTGACGAAGCACCCTTAGTAGGCGACCAATTGTTCTGAGAGTTTGGTGACTTGGGCCAATAATATCGCAATTTGATTGGCCTCTTGAATTGTAGTGACCTTTCGTCCCGTATTCCTCTTATTCGTCCATTGATAATTATTGGCCTCCATCTCCTCCAATAACGCATTTGCTTCAGCCGGAGTCTTTGATAACAATGATCCGCCTGAGGCAGCATCAACTGTGGTTCTAGTTTGGCCGTCTAACCCATTGTAAAAGAATTGGGTTTGAAGCCAATCTTGATACTTGTGTTGGGGGCACTTTCGCAACAAATCCTTGAACCTATCCCCCACCTCAAAGAGTGGCTCGAAATCTCATTGGTGAAACTGCACAATCTCGCTTCTCAACTATGAGGTCTTCGACGGCGGGAAAAATTTGGTAAGGAACCTTTGAGCAAAGTCCTCCCATCTATTGATACTACCCGATTGGATTGATTGAAACCAACCCCTTGCTCGATCACAAAGAGAAAATGGAAATAGTCTCAACCGAATTATGTCCTCCGCAACTCCATTGATCTTAACAGTATCGCAGATCTCCAGAAAGGTTGCCAAATGAATGTTGGGGTCTTCATGAAGATTCCCGCCATATTGGTTCTGTTGTATCATGTTGATTAGGGCGGGCTTCAACTCGAACTTATTAGCCTGTACCGGCTGCCGTCGAATTCCAGAATAATTATCCAGCATCATCGGTTGATAATAATCTCTAAGGACTCGTTGTTGATTCTCAAGCACCGGGGCCATTGAGGAAGTGCATGCGGTATCGGCGGTTGTTGGGGCACGTTTTGCATAGCATCTTCTCCACCGGTCATAGTTTCTGCAAGGTTTCTTTTCTTTCTCCTTATCTGTCACAAAGTTTTCTCAATCTCAAGATTCAGACTGAAAGACTCCATGCTCTTACTACATCGCATACACTGCTCAATCACAACAAATAAATCAAATAAACAAATGAATTGAATGAAAATAAAACAAGAGAATTATCGTGATTAATATTCAACTACTTGGTCATAATATCCGAAATTAAGACACATCCCCGGCAACGGCATTAAAAATTTGTACAACGAGATTTTTTACACACTCGCATATTGACTACTCGCAAGTGCATGAGGTCAAGTTTTAGTATAATGGATCGTGAGATCGGATATCGTTCCACTGAGAATAGTGTAAATTACCGTGATTTTCATAGTCTTATATTATCTCGACTTTTCAAGAATTGATTGTATTTTAATTAACAACTAAGATAAATGACAACTATAGGGTTAATTCTAACTATATTGATTACCTAGGTATTGATTTCTTTCACGTAATACATATTTGACTTCGTTTAGTTAGCTATAACGGTGTTTATCCTATCCGATAATCTCTATATCTATAACTCGCTCACTCCTTCTTTCGAGTGTAAAGCGAACAAATATATGACTTCGTGTTGACGCCGAAGTCCCCCTCGAACGTCTTTTCAAACACATAGTCACATGAGTCATGAACCAACGTCATGGATTGTACACTCTCCAACTCCTTCCCGGGTTATTGGATTGTTGTGTTGTGTTTAACCCTAGTTCGAATCCAGGGTTACCTCTCCCGAGTGTCAAACCTCGTATTCTCGGTTTATCGTAACAAGCATAATATCAAGAATAATAGTAAACACAATCGAATTTAGACAATCAACCATTAAAGTGACGTATATTCAAACAAACTAGTATTTATATGACTTACAACAACACCTATATAATATTTATCTAAACTACATGATATTAGCTATATAAACATAGAAAACAAGAGAGATTCAACATCATTAGATATGGAAAAGCAATTACAAAGATAAAAACAAAGGAAGAATGATCAAATCTGGGAGTGGAATGGTCCACAATTGCCAAGGATCGGTCTGCAAATGCTTCATCTTCTCAAATGATGAACCTCATCTTCTTGCTCTCTTAAGAATGGATAAAGAACCCTAAGCTAAGGTTAGGAACGTTCCACCCCTTTTTCACAAGTAGGGGTAAAGTATTTATAGGCTCAAGGTTTCAAAAATATCTAAAAAGATCTTTATGTCTGTGCAGAGCTGACCGCCTAGGCGGTGAGTAAGTCAGTTATACCTTCGCCGCGGTAGTGGAAGAAGCGGTGAATTCAGGAACTCTCTATGCTTTCACCGCCTAGGCGGTGGAACAGTTTCCAAACTCTCTGCACTTTCACCACCTAGGCGGTGGGACTTGTTCAATTTCAGCACTCCATGCATTCTTACCGCGGGACTGCAATCTTGATCCCTTGTATTTTTCTAACTTTTCTTCGTCTTTTTCCCACCATTTTTCTTGTTTATTGCTCGTTCACATTCCTACACCTGATTTACATAAAAAAAAAAACTAAAATCCAATTAAAACATTAATAAAACACTCGAAAACTGACAAATTCGAATTAGAAGTAGATAGGTATTTTACACCTATCAGGATTGCTTGATTCTACTTGGCACGATGTTGTTGCCTAATAAATCGCATAACAACATCAAGCTAGCATATCTCCCACTGCTCAACGACTTGATACCTATCGTCAAGTATAGTTGGGGCAGTGCAACACTAGCGGTCCTTTACCACGAGCTATGTAAGGCATCAAAGGCCACGATAAAAGACATAGCCGACTGCCTATTTGTTTTGGAGTGTTAGTCTTGGGAGCGGTTGCCGAGACTTCAACCTAAAGTTGTCTCTTTCTCCCATTATGATATATCATTCGGAGAGCTGGACTACAGTGCAGGCTGAACATTCCCAGCCACTCCAAATTCATTCAATTAGGTTGCAACTGCTCCAAGGAGTTCCTGGTAAGTAATAGTATATGTTTTTATTTCATTTATCATGTAATGGATATTTATTTATGGATATTAAACTTATGGTTTATATTTTTAATGGATATTAAAAATATATTTATAGATATTTATTTAATGTATATTAAACTTATGGTTTATATTTTTAATGGATATTAAACTTATGGTTTATATTTTTGGTGTATAGGTGAACCCTTGAATTCAATTTGGAAAACGTGCCGATGCATGTTTTGGTGGTCTATAGCGATCAGTTAGATCGGTTTCATAATGACGAGGTTAGTTATTTATTTACATCGAATTTTTAATTTTTTTATTTGTTTATTTATATATTTTTTGGACAGGTCGTTTGGATGCCCTATCTCCTGTCGACTTTGCCTCTATATACTAGAGATAGGGAAGATATATGAATGGAAATGCTGCCCCTCATCTGCTACGAGATCGTCGAGTACACGTATCCCTTGCACGTGCTACGACAGTTTGGTTATTAGCAACGAATTCCTCAGCCGTGTATTATAGATCAGAAGTTGCACAAAATTACTCGACGATAATACTACGGTGTGGATTGGACTATAAAGCACCAAATGTAGGCAATTTCGAGCAAGAGATAGGGGTTGACCATGAATACATGGAGAATCACACAAAGGTTCTTGGTCAACTCGGGGTACCGACCTGAGTTCGATTATCTAGCAACAGGAGTACAAACGCGCTTAGAAGTATGATCACATTGAGTATACCATCTATTTACTTATATGAGTTTGATTATCTTGTTATTATTCATGTATTAACTTAAAGATCATATGTGTTTTGTAGGATTCGGAAGTATCGCAACTGATGCGCTTAAGTAATCTTTCTTTGTGGACGCATACTCTGGACTCATATCAAGAGACTTGTAAGGCCGTCTTCAATGCATGCTCGGCGGCGGTGTACCATTGGGTACCGCTCCATATGCCAGCTAACGTTCCTTCATCCCTTTAGGCTGCTCTTTAACGTTCTCCTCATACATGAACTTGTGACGCCTACTGTCCAGGTAGTATGGGTTATGTCGAACCTTCTACACCGTACAGCATGGGTATTGATGCCGGACTATCTAGTACGTATGGCATGGGTGATGATGCTTGGTTGTCTAACGTGTACCAGATGCATGACTCTTATTCATATTACGCATAGCAGCTAGGTACACGACTGTCATCTTCATTCATCACTCTAGCGATGGATGAATTTGTGTCAACTTCAGACTTGATTCCTCCAATAGCATTTGTCTAACCCACAAGATTGGAAAGACAAGTGTTACTAGTACCGTGGTTCGGGGACGACGTGGATGTCACCTAGGGGATGATACAGCAGTCATTCATAGACTTTGGACAAGTTACACAGGTTCATGAGGAGACTGAGGAACCTCCTATTGCTCAACGCCAAGGGCAGAGGAACGTCCGACATAAGGGTTGTGGTACATAGTTAGTTATATAGTTGATAGTTTACATATAAGAATGTAAATATTTTTTTTTTCAGATAGTTATATAGGAATATACATAGTTAATAAATACCTTTTTTTGTAACATTTGTAACTTTAAAAAGTTGTTGATCTACCATATATATTTCTTTGCAAATAGATAAAGCATTTGAATGGGAGATCGAGAAAGGTGTCTAACATTCCAGAGAAATTCTTAGAAGGCATACGGAGTGGAAAGTAGTTGAGTATATATATATTCAATCACTTTCAACTCTGTATGCTTTTTAAGAATTTCCCTAGAATGTTAGACACCATGTTCGATCTCCTATTTAAATGTTTTATCCATTTCAGAAGCAATATACACGGTAGATCAATAGCTTTCTATGTAAATACACATCAATGTACATTATTATACACGTTTGTTTTATTTTCTACTCCATCTTCAAGACTTGTATAGACATATTTATTCATCATGAATTTAAAAGATTATTTTTCCAAGGCAGACATAATATAGACAATATATAACGAAGACAATACATAACAAACATGTTTAATGATGTTTGTTACAAAACAAATAACAAAGATAATACATAAGAAATAAAGTACATAACATGAGGAAAATAGTCACAAGAAAATAATTAGCCAAATTTTTTTATTCTTCATTGGACATGTATCCCTGAGACAAATAATCGTTGTTGGTTATCACGTTATGGTATTCATTCGAAGAGAGTGCTCTGTTACTTGCGGCAGCTATTTCATTGGCTAGTTGGAGTAGGTAATGTCACTTCCTTCGCAACAACATTCGATTATTCTCCAAGTGAATTCGTGTAATAGCATCTTCGATCTCGGTTGTGTCATCAACTTGACATCGTCGAGGCATCTAAAGACTTCGACGATGCGAAACTGGTACATTAACAGCTCTCAAACAAGATATAAGGTTGTTAGACTCTTTCACCCTGTATTCTCATTCTTGACGTAGACCGACGCAATACTCTATTGAATTGGCGTCTTGATCACTTCAGTAGTCACCATAATATGGTTGTAGAACCCAACATCTATAGTGATCCCAAGGTCCAAGTCAATCCCAAACACCATCTGAGTTTTCCTCACTTGAAAAACCAAAACGGCTTTCCTTACTTGAATTAATATTTGAAGACATCACGAAAATTATACTGCACATTACAAGTTTATCAATATTAATTAGTTTTTTAAAACATAATTTATGAAAAATAATGTTTTAGAACTTATTTATACGAGGCTTAACTAAAAAAAAAAAAAAAAACTAACCCAACACCATCTATCAAGTGAAACATCACTTAACTAATGGATAATTTCATTTATTTCATCTAATATATTATGGAGCACACTAAAAAAATATAATATTAAAGACGAAACAACTTAAAATAATCATAAACATCATATTGAAATTAAATGCGTTAACAAGTATAATTAATTATAAAAAGAAGAAGAAAACATTACATAAATTAGAAAATAGTACCCATGATTGAACTTTTCTAGCATTAATAACTACCTAGTTTTATCAAACCATTCATAGTGAATCTCTTCATCTTCATAATCGGATAATTTTGGGTCATCCGTGTGTTTGGGATCAGTAAAGTACTTTAAGGACTGCTCGTTTGCATTTGGTGCATATGTCTTCCGCATCTGGTGGAGTCTCTGTTCGACATGAATTCGTTTTTCCATATGTTTTATTTTTCATTTCAATACATGGCAAATTTTTCCAATGTTATCCAATTTGTTCTCAATATTTCGAAATACTGTAATTTCGGAATTTTGAGGTTTTATATATAAGACCTTGTTTCATAAAGGTTCCTTTTTGCCATTAGCATTAACTATTGTAAATTCTTTGTCTATTTACTATCCTTATCCCATTCAATGTAGTTCTAACTTGGTAGCGCGTGGAATGACATGCCGCTACTTACACTCGCAAGTATACGAGGTCTAAGTTTTAGTATAGTGTGATCGTTAAGATCGGGTTGTCGTATCCATAGAGATTGTTGTCGTTACTATCGAATACCGCATTTGTCGTGACCTAATTTTATCTAGGCGAAAAACAAATGTATTCAATTAATTAAACTAATACTAATATAACCTAAATTAACTACACTAATATGCTAATATGTTTTAGGGTGAAGAATTTCATAGGGATTAACGTGTTTACAAATACGTGTTCGATTCCGATTTACTCGCGTTTACGTTGTTCGACCTATTTGACAACTTCGGTACGTAAACTCCACCGCCACCTCTTCTGAGTGTAAGATGGGAGAATACATGACTTCGAGTCAACAAATAAGTCCCTCTCAACGTCTTAATGACCCTAGGTCACGTGAGTCTCGCCCAGCGTCATTGATTGCACACAATCCAACTCCCTCCCGGGTTATTGGATCGTCGCGTTGTATTTACCCTATCGACAATTTCCGTTCTAAAACTCCCTCGCCACCTCTTCCAAGTGTAAGACGAGGGATATAACGCAACTTCGAGTCAACGAAGAAGTCCCCCTCAACGTATTAACGACCCTAGGTAGCGTGTGTCTTACCCAACGTCATCGATTGTCCACGATTCAAACCCCGACCGCGTTATAGAATCGTGGCGTTTGTTTACCCTAATCCGAATCCGGGGTTTTGTCAAGACCCCGTATTCTCTATTTATCAATCCAAGCATAATAAACAAACAATACAATAAATACAATCAAACTACAAAGAACAATCACAAACGAAATACCGAAATCATCCAAACAACGTATTTATAAATTTATTGTTAATCCCTACTACAATCCATATTTAACTCGAGGCCAAAGTCGCATATACAAGAAAATAACAAGCTAAATATGCTCACATGCTCCTAAGATAAAGAAATAAGGAAAAACGATCGAACAACTTAGCATCGTCCGAAGATAAACCGCTAAGAACGTTCCACGATCGATTCGTCGTCTTCTCCACTTCGGGATGTGAGCTCCACCACTGAAATCCCTAACCCTTGGCTTAAATATAGCCTAAGGGGGTCAAAAATGCAAGAGATGGAAGAGAGTTACCGGCCAAGGGGGAGGAGATGGGATATTTATAGCAAAAAATATCTAAAAAATATCTAAAAATATCTCAAGACTGTGCAGAGTAAATCCGCCTAGGCGGTCGAAATTGCGCCTAGGCGGAGTTAGGTCGGTTTGGTCTGATCGCCTAGGCGGTGGACTGGGAGAACATTCTGTTGGATTTTTGCTGTCAGTAGCCCTTCTGTGTCATCTGCTGGATTTTTGCCTAGGTGATAGAATCTTCGCCTAGGCGGTCGTCCGTCAATAACATTTTGCTCTTCTCAGCATTTTCACCGCTTAGGCGGTGGTCTGGACGCCTAAACAATGGGCCTATTTCATCTTTTAGCCTCCAAGCTTGTTTATCCACCATAACTTCGAACCGCTTTGGTTCGATCTCATCGTTTTAGCTCCAGTTTCCTATCTTTTCGTCCCACACACCTGAGTTATATAAAAAGTATGAAAACTAATTAAAACATAATAAAAATAACTATAAACATATTTGAAAACTAACAAATTTGGATTGGAAATAGATAGGTTTCTCACACCTATCATAACTCTCGTGGTAATGACGATTAACCCATCGAATAGTTTGTTTGAAATGATCTTTGTGCACTAAGAAAGTTCATAGCCTCGTGATGGGATTCAGCTATGCGCCAAAGAGATCTAATTATCATTGAACACTAGTGATATCTGTAATAACATCACACGGACCGCACACGTCTTGTGAATAACACAACCTTTCTCAGGCATCATACCATAATATTAGGCTTTGCGGTTTGTCTTCGCTCCAAAGTATGACCTATGACCAGCGTATTTGGATTACATACCACGCACCTATCTCATCTTAGTGCTTAGCATGGTCCCTTGTCCCTGAACCCTCACAAATGTAATAAATCTTCATTTTTTCCTTACCTTTGCCCTTACTCTTATTGTTTCCTGACCCGTTTGCCATTTGATTTGATTTTCTAAGTAAACAAAATGGAGAAGAGAAATGAATGTGGTGTAAATGATAATTATGAAAGTATAGATGCATGAATTTGTAATTTTTAGCGCCTCATCATTTCCTACCAACGGAATTCTTACCTAACAAATTTTTTCTCATTTTTTTCTTTTTTTTCCCGCCAAAGTCTTTCCTACCATTTTGTTCCCCATTTCCCGCCAATTTGTTGTTGATTTTCCGCCTTACTTTTTTCTATAAATAGAAACAACCTCAGTTCTCATACTTAGCAACATGTATTATTAAAATCAATCTTTCTTTAATAGTATCCACCTTATTTCGTTTTGTTCCTAAAAACAATGAATAAAATTTACAAACAAGATTACAATGAATGTTTTTGCCTATATATATATATATACATATTGTAAAAATTTCTTATCATATGTGTTGGCCCAGTGAGTTACCTAAGAGGGGGGTGAATTGGGTAGTATTAAAAATTATTAGAATATAACACTTAAAAAATCAAACAATTAATATTATCCTAAAATTAATTATTATCTTTTATAGCAGCAAATTATGTGTTATCAACTAGGTGCATAATAGGTGTAAAATACCTATCTAATTCTAAACCGAATTTGCCAGTTTTCGAGTACTTTATTGAAGTTTGAATATCGTTTTAGCTGTTTTTATTAGTCAGGAGCAGGGAAGTAAACAATCGGCAAACCGAGCGAAATTGTGCAAAAAATGTAGCCAAAAAGATGGGAAAAAAAAAGAGGTTTCAAATAATAGAGCAATTCCGCCTTGGCGAAGTTTCCACCGCTTAGGCAGAAATTCAGCAAAAAGATGAAAGACTGAAGATTTGAAATCCGCCTAGGCGGAAATCCATCAGAATGCTGGATTGACTGAACTGCTGGATTGAGCTGCACTGCTGTAAATCCGCCTAGGCGAAGTAGCTACTGCCTAGGCGGAATTCCGTCAGAAAGATAAAGAGCCAAGAAGTTAATCCTCCGCCTAAGCGAAGATTCTACCGCTTAGGCAGAATTCTAACCGACTTAAGCACCGCCTAAGCGAAGTTTCGACCACTTAGGCAGAAATCGCAGAACAGGTCAAAATATCTGTTTAGATATTTTTGAACCCCTAAGCCTATAAATACCCCTTGGCCACGTCTGAAACTTGTTGTTGAAGAACCCTAACCCTAGTAGAGAGCTTTTAAGCTATATTTTGAAGATCAAGAAAGAGGTTCATCATTCGGATAAAGAAGGATAACTTGCGGATCGATCATTAGTGACAGTGAACCGTTTCACTTCCAGATTTGATCGTTTCTCTCTTGTTTTATTCTTTGTAATCACTTTTTCATATCTAAGAATGTTGAATCCCTCTTATTTTGCATGGTATATGGCTAAGATCTTGTAGTAGTAATTAAATGTTACTTAGGAGTAGTCGAAATCATGTAACCGTTTAGTTGAGTAAATTTATGTTATTTTAACGTGTTGTTTGTCTAAATCCGATTGTGTTTATCGTTATTCTTGATATTATGCTTGTATTGATAAACCGAGAATATGGGGTTTGACACTCGGGAGAGGTAACCCCGGATTCAGACTAGGGTAAATACAACGTGACGTTCTAATGACCCGAAAGGGCGTTAGAACGTATGCAACCCATGATATTGGCTCAAAACTGACGCAACTTAAGGTCGTTTAGGCGTTGAAGGGGACTTCTTCGTTGACAAGAAGTCGTGTAATCCCTCGTTTTACACTCGAAAGAGGTAGCGGAAGAGTTATTGATACAGAGGTTGTCAGATTAGATAAAAACCGTTATAGCTAACTAAATGAAATCGATTATGCAATTATATAAAAGAGATTTATACCTAAGTAATTAGTGTAATTAAAACTAACTTTATAGTTGTCATTTATCTTAGTATAGTAATTAGAAAAAAAACAAAATTTGATTAGTCGAGATAATATGAAACTATTGAAATCGCAATACTCAACTGAATTACCTGCCCTTCCCAGTGGAACGATATCCGATCCTAAAAAGATCCATTTTATTAAAATCAGACCTCGTATACTTGCGAGTAGTCCAACTACCGCGAGGAGGAAACATGTGTGAATCTGAGCGCGTAGCAGTGCACACCCCAACAATAAAATATAAACAATATAAATAATAAAGCACACAGAAAATTATACTGGTTCACCAAGTTACTCTTGGCTAATCCAGTCCCTCAAGCCCCATGGAGAGTCACACCCACTAAACTCAAGATCCCTTTAAAAGTAGGAACCAAACCCTCATAATGATTCTTTTCGCAGGCTCAGAATCAACATTTACAATTCCTTTTCACAGGTTAAGGAATAACCTCTAACTTTTTACCAGGCGGAAGATTAACCTAATTCTATTATAAGGAGAATCACGACTTAATTCTTTTTATACCTTAGACTCAAGAATTAAACCTCACACAAACACACTCTTAATATCCTTTTACTCGATAAGGATTGAACCGTTATAATTCACTCACAATTCTATAAAGGAATAACTAAAACCTAATCTCTTTATACTCTAGGCAAATATCAAAACCTCAAACTCTTTACCAGAAGAGATTAAAACCAGCTACCCCTGATTAGACTCCCAATAGTATCTAATTCGTACACAACTCGCCAATTACAAAAATTGATAAGTTCTTCCCACTCAGAGCTTCTACCACCTTAGATTAATTAATATTCAATTAATGTCCCGAAACTAGTGATAGAAATAAAGTGGGGAAATTCAAAATCTACTTTTAAACAAAAAAACGGGTAGCAAGCAATTTACCACGTAATCAGATTTTCTAAAGAAATTGTTTCAAAAAAATATTTTTCAATAAAAATTCAGAAAACAATTTCAAAGATCAACTTCCAAGATAATAATAATAATAATAATAATAATAATAATAGCAGCAAATAAGCAAATAACTTAGAACAATCTCACCAGGAATCCACCAAAAGAATAATTTTTAGAATAGCAATAACACTTCAAATCGGTAGTAACAATAATCCACAGCAAATATTTCTCAAGAACAAATATCAAGAAAGATCTCACAATGCACTCAGTATGATTTTAGAATGATAACTCTTAGAAAGCTCAGAAACTGAATAACTCTTAAATTTTGATTGATTTGGATTATTGGATTTTTTGGAACCTCAAAAACTCAGTTTCATTTATAGGGATTTATAACAAGCCCTCTAATGGCTAATTATCATATAACATAACAAATAATTACTCCATAAGCCCCTTTATATCATTAAGACTCAATCCTAGTATAATTCACTTAAATATATCTTTTAAAACATTCAATTTAATTCTTCAAACTTTTACTAAATCTCAATTAGATAAGATAGAAAGAATTACTTGTGCCAAAGTGAAAGATATCTAAAATACTTAAATCATATCTATAGGAATATTCAATAAGAGTATCATATCTTAAATATATCCATATCCCTAAGATATCTCAATCAAGTAAACAAATAATGGCTAATTTTTTAATAAAAATCAAAATTCCTCAAAACCTGAAACAGGTCGTCGGTTGACCGACCAACACCCACCAGTCGACCACCCAATTCAGGACATAGACCAAGCCAAAAACTATTCGCCCATCAGTCGACCGCCTAACCTTTATCTATTGATCGAACGATACAGAAACTTTCACAAGTCAACCTACCTGTCGACCTAACGATCCAGAAAGTTCATTCTCTAAACACAGGTCGACTTATCGGTCGACCGAACGATTCAGAGATCTATATGTCGACTCACCTGTCAACTGAATGATCCAG
Source organism: Eucommia ulmoides (assembly GCA_016647705.1). NCBI lineage: Eukaryota > Viridiplantae > Streptophyta > Magnoliopsida > Garryales > Eucommiaceae > Eucommia > Eucommia ulmoides. The sequence goes on from CM028340.1 coordinate 42,301,223, forward strand.
ATAGTTAGCCTTATAATCTCAGGTCGACTTATCAATCGACTGATCATTACTGGAACACTTCTCTCAATTCGATTTTAATTCATTTTCTTCGACGTTTTCGCCCCTTTAATCGATTTCTTTTCTCGGTTAGCTCCACTAAATTCTTAAATTCAATTTTAATTAATTATCAATGTTTCTTTTTCAATTACACATAGGAGCAAATAATTTAACTGATTAGGATCTTATCAAAAACACACATATTTGTAAACATTTTGTGTCGTGTGTGATCCTAATCAGGAATCATTAAGAGTAAAAATTTAATCTGAGTTGTTTTCCCTAGGTTGTTCAATTTCTTCAAACTCTTAGTATTCATCATCTTTGTCAATCTCTTTAATATTTAGCATCTATTTCAACTTCTTCTTGATAATATCTTCATTGGAACTTATAAACTGAAACACTCAATAAAATCATTAGTTTCACCAACAATATCAACATTTAATTGTTCATCAAAATCTTATGATCAACAGTATGTGTGTTTTCTTATTTAAATGAAGAGAAAAAGTATGTTGTTTGGTAGAAGTAGCGTTATAATAATCTAATGTAGAAACGGTACATTATATTTAAAAAAATATATAGTTAAACTGCAATTCACCAACACCAAAACATTATGCATGACTCTCTCCTCATCAAACATTTCAATATCTAACTGATATTAACGTTCCTTTGAGAATCTCATGTAACTACGCGCTTTGCCAACCAAACCTTCTTGGAGACACTCATGTGTTGTCATTTGAAGCTCGTGTCGATGAATTCGAATGTACATTCGGTTATTTTCTTTGCGGAAGCGATGCAACGCCATCTGAAGATTACGTGGCGTGTTTATTAACATTATTCGGGCTATTTTGACGCACTATAGGAATATTGTGTTGCTTGCATCCCTCCACCATAACCTGTGTTTGGTTCATACGATAAGTGTATTCCTCCCACATCCTTGCAACCCACCGTGAAGAGTAACGAACTCTTGGATCTAACGAGTATGAGAATTCGTCTTTCAAAAGCCAGTGACGTCCCATTGAACTATACAAATCTCCCACCGTGTACATTTTTCAATCATTATCATTTTATTTATTTTTAATTTAGGCGATAATTTAATTAACTTTAACTTTCAATGGAATAAAAATTCGACGTCAAGTTAATATCAATTCGATAAAATCAATTAATTTGATTTTAATTGAAATACTAAAATTTATTTTAAAATATTAAAAGACTAAAATATTTTTTTTTTTTTAAATAATAAAATAGTTTTTTCAAACACATTAAAAAAATAAATTGACTAACAACTAAATTAACAAATTAAATTAATTAACTAACTAACATTTTTTTTTTAAACAATATATTATAATTTATATTTTTCCACATAATGTGTAATTTGTTTAAACTTTGCAGGGCCAAAGTGTATATTAAAAAAATAAACTAAATAAACTAACTAACAACTAAATTAAAAATTTAAACTAACTAACTGACAAACTAACTATTTTTTTTAAAACAATATATTATAATTTCTATTTCGCTTTATATTTTCCCACATGTGTAACTTGTTAAATTTTGAGGGGCCAAAGTGTATATTTTTTAATTGAACAACTGAATTAATAAATTAAACTAACTAACTAACTAATTTTTTTTAAAACAATATATTATAATTTTTATTTTATTTTTATATTTTTCCACATGTGTAATTTGTCAAATTTTGAGGGGTCAAAATGTACATTTTTTAATTAAATATTTTTTAATAAAACAACGAAATTAAAATTTTAAACTAACTAACAATTTTTTTTTTTAAAACAATATATTATAATTTCAATTTCAATTTATATTTTCCCATATTTGTAATTTTTCAAACTCTGAAAGGCCAAAGTGCATAATTTTTTAATTAAACAACTAAATTAACACATTAAACTCAAATTAGGTAACTAACTAACTAACTAACAATTTTTTTTTAAAATAATATATTATAATTTATATTTCAAAGTACATAGTTTTTAATTAAACAATTAAATTAACAAATTAAACTAACAAACTAACTAAGAAATTAAATAACTAAACTAACAAATTAAATTAACCAACTAACTAACAAATTAAACAAGTAAATTAACTAACAAACAGACTAACTAAATAATTAAACAAGTAAAAAATATAGTAATCAAACTAACAAAGAAATAAATAAATAAAATAAAATAAACTTACTTTTATAGTAGAAAGAAGAAGTTGTGAAATTCTTGATGAACAAACACTGCCAAAAAGAAGTATGAAGGAGGAAGGAAGAAGGAAATCAGTATAAGGAGGAAGATTTGAACACTTAGGAGGTAAATTTGAACACTTGAGGAAAAAATTGGTACTAGGTAAATTTAAACACTTGGGAAGAAAGGAAATCGGTAAATGAAACTGAAATTACCCTCTTTATTTATAGGTATTGAGGACTCGGTGTTCAAAACACTAGGTCCAAGATTTGCAGTCCGCAAACTAAGTTGGTTAAACGGTACATATTACTGTTTGGTAATATTCAAATGAACCTGATGTCTAGAACACCGGGTTCAAGGGCTTAAAAAAAAAAAGGTACCCAGTGTCCAGAACACCAGATTTAAGATTTTTGAATTTTTTAAACCGGATGTTCCTATCACTAGGTAACTTGGGTTTGATAATATAGTTAAAAAAAAAAACAAATTGTTTTCAGAATTTTTTTTTAAAGTAGTACTTATCATGTAAACAACTCCGAGATCTGTTTTTTTCATTTTACATTTTAATGCATCCATATTTTAGCAATGTCTTTGGTTGGATAAAAAATGGGTAGAGAAAAATAAAATAAGGCATAAAAACACAATTATTGAGCTAATTTTTTTTCTCACAAATATAAGAGAAAAATGAAGAGAATCGATGAAAAATGAATAAAATTATAATTATACCATTGATAATATAATTTTTAATTTATTATTTGTAATATATGAAGGTAAAATAGTAAATTATATTTCCTCATTTCATTTTTTTTCCTAACCAAACAACACTTAGAAATTAATTTTAATTTCACAATAAATAAATATATTATTCTCATTCTTTTTTTCTTTTCCATCCTTCCAACCAAACATAGCTATAAGATTATTCATTTTGTTATTCCAATTATTTGAAGTCAAAAAATTAAAATATCAAATTTTCTATCAACCAAAACCAACTGTGGTTACTAACAAGGGAGATGAGAATTTTTTAAAATATAAAGGATCTAACCACTATTAAGACAAATTTTCAAGCATCCTCAACACAGACAAGTAATTTCCCCTCCCTTAAGACGGGAGAAAATAGACAACCCAAATCAGAATACCATTCCACACCTCCTTTCTAATTCAAATTACCATAATTTTCAGAAACAAAAAAAGAATATGAATTTCTTTCAATTACCAGATCAGTATCAGTTCAAACCACTTCAAATTCAACTATACAGAAATGGATGAAATATTTGTTCAAAGAATACACATCAGATTTCGCCATTCCAAAACCTCAAAATTATGAGGTTTTTTGCCATCCCTATTATCAACCAAACACAACTACAAACATTCAACTAATACCACCTATAACCAATACATCAGATTTAAACACGACAAAAGAATCAACAAAAATAATAAAAAAAACAAATATGGGAAACAATGAATGGAAACAGAAACCGATGAATCTGAACTGACCCGTGATCCAAATTCATTCATTTAGGTTGCACCCGCTAATGTAAGGATGGTTGAACTTGATGTATTTGGTCCAATACGACCGGTACTTGGTTAAAGCCAACTCTAGCCATGGTTTCATGTTACCGTTATAGTGTATGACAGCGGCATTCTCAATTTCTTTACGATCAATGCTCGGATTATAACCTAAACCGAGCACATGCCATGACTTGTCTAGGGAATGTGTCAGCCCATAAAATGTAATCAATCCCGGTGGCAAAGTGCCAAGCTTCCATAGAACTCTATCTTCATTCTAATAGCATTACAGAAGTAAATAAAATGTAATTCGTAACAATGAGTAAATAAAATAGTAAAAGAAATGATATCAAAAGTACTTAGAAAAATGTTAACAAATCGTGCCAAGTAAAATAAAAAGAATTTGTACTTAAAAGTAAAAAGGAAAATCAAATGAATGTTTGACAGTGTAGAGATGTAAACGATCGCTTATGGTCCGTTTGGGCGGAAGGGGGGAAAGTGGAGGGGAGAGAGGATGATTGTCTTCCCTTCGTTGTGTTTGGATGTGAAGGGAGGGATTCTCTTTATATTGCATAATATGTCTATATATAATATATTTACCTAAAACAAGTTACATGCTCCTTAAGCACTCCAAATGTTAGAACCTCTTAGATTTCAACGACTCCATGCTCCCGATCACGCCCCTACTTCATGCAACTATGCTCCCCTCCCATCCCCACTTCCAAACACAACACCCACCCACCCTTTTCTCTCTTTCCCCCTCCTATCCAAACAGAGTTTTAATCTAAAAGAATTTGTAAGGAGTTGAGAAAAATTGGGTTGAAAGTCCTAGTCCATCAATCTCTTAAAATAGAAAAAGAAAAAAGAAAAATAACTAATTTTTGTTTTTCTTTCCTGATTTTTAAAAGAACTTTTTAAACACTACGTTTATTTTCAACTACTTTTCTGCTTTAAATTAAAAATCAATACTCAAAAAGCATTATAAAAAGTTGCGTTAAGTAATAACAGTGGAAAAAAATAATGGTAAAAGAGATCTGTTTAACACTTACCATACTCTGCCACTTGTGATAAATGCCCGTTATATCCTTCTTTTTCCACTCCTTGAGATCAAAAATGTTCATCCCATATGCCCAACCACAAGCATTCGGATCAAAGTTTCTCGCAATATGAGGATTTGAAAAATTCAGATACTTATCAAAACGATGGAAGCTCTCGCCACAGGTCTCCACGGCCCCATTCACTTTCCCATGGAGATCGACCGACCACAACCTTGTCAAGTCTTTCTGTACAACAATGTCATCATCAAGAAACAGGATCTTATCCAACTTGGGATAAACTTCAGGAAGGTAAAACCTGAGGTGGTTAAGCATGGAAAGGTATTTCGGGTTCCTGTACTTGAGATTAGCAGATCCAGCAGACAGAGTTGTGGGGTGAGCTGCTTTGAAATAGTACTCTTTCATGGCAGCAGACTCTAGCTGCCGCAGAACCGGACAGTAAGATGAGTTAAGCCACTTGAATTCATCAACATTCTCGACATGAATGGTGGCTTTTCCAGGAGGGTTCAGCAGAAACCACATGTTCATTGCACCGAAGTTCAATTTATCGGTAACAAGATGAAATACATGTTTCTCTGGCTCCTGCAATCCAACAAAAATGGTATTCATACGGGGAGAGAGAGAGAGAGAGAGAGAGAGACGCAACAAAAAAGGTATTCATATGTCTCTACGGTTTAGGGATGGCAATTCAAACCGAACCGACAAGTAACCGAACAAAACTGAACCGACAAGTAACCGAACAAAACCAAACCGAACAGTTCAGTTTTGAAACCAACTAAATGGTTTTAGTTGCAATTTTGGTTTTAAATTTAGAAACCGAAGCGGTTTTGGTTTTGGCTTTGGGATATTAACCGTCAAACCGAACCGTGTAACCGATATTTTAGATATATTTTTATGATATATATACCCCCACTTTTTTATTTATTTACAATTTTACTCCTAGTATATATAAATGTTTTCTATTCATTTATAGTTTAACCTCTAGTGTGTGTGTGTGTGTGTGTGTTTAAAGGTTTTTTTTTTTTTGTATAAAAATAAAAAATCTTAAACAGTCTCGTGGTTTTGGTTTTGTAAAAAGTTAAATGGTTCAGTTTTAAAACGGCCTAAAAAAAATTGGCAATTCTAGTTTTGGTTTTAGTATATGTCAAACGGTTTTGGTTTTAGTTTCAAGTGAAACCGAACCGAAACTGGACCATTGACATCCCTACTCCGGTTCTTGTAACCCGGCAAAGAAGTATATTTAGTCTAAGGCAAACTATAGACGGAAAGGTATTGTCAAGTTAACAATTACGATATGTGTTCTTTGTTTTTGAAAAACAAATATTCAATTTTTTTACTTTTGCAAAAAGAAAAACTATTTTAGAAAATAATTTTCACAATTCTCAATTAAGCGCAACACTTCATTTTCATATTATGTACTTCTATAGTTTTATTGTTTAATCCAAACCAAATTTTTTTCATATTTTTAACTCCACTTACATTTTCCTCTCTCACATGCATACCTTTTTTATCGATTAGATCAATAATCTCTCTTCTTACTTTCCTAAAAATTTCAATACATCACATCACTTTTAATTTTAAATTTCAAAACATTTACAATAAAGATTTGGCTTTAAAAAAATTCTAAAAACCAAACCAAACAAATTTTCACACTTTTTGAAAACTGCAAACTTTTTGGAGAACTGTTTTTGGGGTTTAAACCAAACATGCCCATCATATCCACGAACAATAAAAGGAAATGGACAAAAAAAAAAAAAGACCGCACCTTAGCATTCATGATGGTTGAGTTGACAACAATTGATGCAGCCAAGACATTATCTGAGAATAGGGCATAATGGTAAAGTTCTGTATTTTCCAAATTCTCACTTCTAGGGAAGTTCCTTTTCTCTGGTGAAAGAAGGTAGTAGTCTATGGTTAAGCGCATAGACAAACAGTGAATTGCGTTTGGAATCGTCTTGGCTGCCAACTGGCTTAGGAATGTGCTCTGCTTTTTTAAGGTCCGGACTTGCTCATCTGCAGACTGAAGCATCGCTCTCAGCTTTCCAGTTATCATATTGCAATCATATAGTTGCTCTTTAGCTTTTGACAGTACTTGCCCCATAGCTTTGATCTTCTCAGGTGCACTACAGAAAAATAATAAGATTTACCAGCACCATCTATAAATAGAGCATGGAAGATAGCAAATACTAATACCTTCAAATAAAGATTTACCTGTGATGCAAATCAGAATCGGTAGTTGCCTCCCCTAAAGCACGATGGCTTTCTTTGAGCCGGTTCTGTAATTGACGGGCCAATTCAGTCTTGTTCTTTATTGTTGCGATGCTTGTATATACCTTTGCCATAATGATTTGATCTCGAATCAAACGTACAGTAGAGTCAGAGTTCTCATTCTCATTTTCTCTTCTCCATATACTATATTTCCCCAAAATAGCAGAATCAACAGATTTGGAACGTTCAATGGCTTGGTTTTCAAGCTTCAGCGTTACTTCCTCATCCTGTTTTACTAAATCAGCAGCACGCTTCTCGCGTCTTTTGTCTCTCAATTGCTGCGTAAAAAGCTCAAACAGATGAAACCATAAAGGTAGAACTTACATTAGAGAAGAGGACACAACCTGCATATGTCTACAGGCCTTTTTGCCCCTTTTGGGGTATGCAGAATTGAAGTTATAAAGAAAACACTTCTGCTCTAATCCCAAAATTTTGTTTAGATTTCTGGGAATAGAACATTTTTTTTCCTCTTCTGTTTCTATACTAATTTTTGGGGACAAGAAAAAAAAAAAAAAAGACAGCGACAGTTGCTAAACGCCACCTAATTTTCCTTTAATTTTTTTCCCTACTGACATTTCTTTCAAATTTTACATCAACAATAAGAATCAATCAAGGGCAGAATAAATCCAAGAATGATGTTTACCCTTCTGGCTAAGCTTGCAGATGTATCGACAAACTGAGAATCATCATCTGCATCAACAGATATGAATATCTACTACATTAATATTTACAAGTAAATCAGGTCCAGAACTAACAAATAAAGAAAGAAAGAGATTACCTTCTAAAGAATCAACCCCTTCACCACTCGAAAGTTTTTGTTTGTTAGTTTCAGATGTTTGATTTTCCTAAAGAAAACATTCAAAAAACAAAGGGCAAGAAAGTATCAACAATTTTAAATTGACATGATCTTTTAATGCAGGAAAGTAACAGCCTACAACGAGCATGAATATAAGCTCAACCCTGATAAAGATCCTGACCTCAGCAGAAGTTACGTTGCTCTCAACTGAGGCCTCTTGCTCAGCAACCAACTTCCACGAAGCAGACAAATTATTCTTTCGGAAAAAATCAAGACTCAGAGGCCCTAAATCATCTGTACTGTTCTTGATAATTTCGATCACCTGAGATATGTATTTTGATCAGTGGATCAATCTACCAGAAATGTCTGATGATATATTACCACAGAAGCAATTATTAAGATGTAGAGAGCTTCACAGCTCAATTGATCTGTCATTAGATCTTGATCAGCTAAAACTTACCTCCTTAGAGAAAAGAGGCTTAAGATGCTGTATTGCAAGCTTTTCTCTCCAATCTAAATCCTGCACCACCCAACCTCACTTTAAAAAGAGGTAAGCATACAAGTACATACAGCCCGTCAATTAAGGAGTTATAAAAGTTACCTCGTTAGTCGCATTGGTCGAAAATTCATTTTGATCTGTGGCGAAAGGAAAAAAGTGGTTACCCAACTTTTTAAAGACAATAGCAACATCAAGATGACAAGAACAGTGATAACTGTAGGTAGTTAAACAGTTCAATAGTTCTATTCTTTGAATGAATGTATACACTTGACGCATCAGAGAAGAGCAATCAAGGCCATGCTAGTCTACAATATAAGTTATTTCATCCATAGAATCAGCAGATTAGGACATTCAGCCTTTAGATAGTAACAATTCACATAGGATGACTTGTGATAAGGTTGAGGCATCAAATATCCAATATTTACCAAAGTACCACACTTCATTTTGACATAATACAAAATATATCAGGAGCACCCCACCTTTTCTTTCCAATCACAAACATGCAAGAAAGTTATCCAATCATATAAGAAACCACAAATAACTGCAAAGAAACTAAAAATCAAACACTGCCAGCATTTTAAAGGCTTGTAATCATCCTGCACCATTGATCAAGAGACAATAACAGGGATAGCTAAAGAGAGAGAGGCACCTTCGCAGGTGATCAAATAATGGTAGCCTTTAATACTCTTCAACGAAAACATGTTCCAGTGTCTCAAAAACAAGCAACAAGTTATAGTCAATTCTCTCTTTAAATTCCTAACTTAAAATCATAATTTCACACTTTTCATTGCCCAAACAAGTTCAGAACATGACAGAGCCCAAACAAGTTCAGAACATGACAGACAGGGTTCAGCACACTAGAGGCACTTCTCTAGCCCGTCAGCAAGCCTACAACTCCGTTAGGAAGGTATATTATATTTGCACTACTTTATTTCCATTTTATTATGTGTGGCGACTCACCAACAGGGGTTTTTTAAAATTCAAAAGGGAGTACATTTTCCCCCCTTGATTAGTGACAGTTTGCACGCCACTTAATATTTCCTCTTTACCTACACCTGGAAACAAAGAGAAACTTGTTCTGAACTTTCGGTAGCTCACACTCACAATAGGAAGGGGGGTTGGAGGAGACTCCAACCACCCACTACCGGTTAGAGTAAACAAATGTCTAAAGGGATTATCCTGTCTATTCCAATAAGCTATCTCTGTTAGCTAACAATGGCATGAAAACAACAATCTAAACTGTTGATGATAAAAGCAACAAATTGAAAACAAATACAGGGTCAGGAAGAAGCTGGGGATGTACAACGATTAACCAAGTGAAGTGTAAACTTGATTTCAGGAAGAAAAGAAAAAGAGGAAAAACGGTCAACAAAACCCTAAATAGTTTCTAGGAATAGCAGTGCAAGAATTAAGAACAGTGACAAAATTCAAATACGGGTTCATTAATTCTCCCCAAAAATGTCTTCTATACGACTTACGCTTTCTTATCAACTCAACCAGCTAGGTTAATTCAAATTGAAGTAGTAACAACAGAATCCGATATAGTTCCAATGCGCAGAGAGCGAGATCCAAAACATCAAAATCAACGCAACTCGCACACAAAAATTAATCAACTGATAATGTGCCCGTGCCCGTGCTCGTATACGCACCCAACCAGACAACAACTAACCAATTGAAGTAGAAGTATATAGTCCCCGGCCAACAAAGAACACAAGGGGGGCAACAATTGAGAAGAAGACAAGAAGCGCAATCGGGCATCGAGATCCACCGCCTCTGCTCCTGTACATACCGGTGCCGGACAATCCCCTCTTAATCGCCATTCCCTACCTTCAAAAGAGCAACCACAATCAGCCGCAAGACTACATATACAAAGAGCATTACAGCATGTGCAACCATAACCACAACATGACATATGTATATATTAATCTAACCAGAAGGGATTTCAAGGGCGATACCGAGAAATCGACGAGCGAAAGGAGCTTGCTAGTCGAAGACCATTACAGAATATCTTCTTGGATTGAGTGAGGACAAAAATGGCGTGAAAATGAAGGAATACCAAATCAAGATCAAGTGTAAATGCAATTCGGCGGTAATGTGGGAGTGTGAATGTGTGAGAGAGAGAGAGGAGAGAAAGAAGAGAGAGAGGGGGAACAGTAGCGATCCGAGAGAGATTCTGGGCTCTGGGCTGTTCTTAACTCGTTCCTCTCCGTCTTCCCGTCTCTCTTTCAATCGCTTTCTTTCATTTCGTTCTTCAAAGAGTTTCCAGTGTGTCCTTCCAATTTCTGTGCTGTCACATGGGATCGCGGATTGTACGGCGTCGTTTTTGTAACCCCGGTCCCGGTGTCGGCCGGGCTAAATACGCAATGATTAATAACTCGTTTTTTATTTATTTTTAGTCATACGAAGGACAAGATAATGTTTGGGTAACAAATTTAGGAGAAGAATTTTAATTGGATAAAGGATTTTAAAATTTTAAATCACTTGTTTGGGTTTATTTAGATTTTAAGAGAGATGAATTTATCAAATCTTTTTGAAGGTGAAATGAAGGATTTCAAAATCCTTTTAGAAGGGGCTGAATTTGTCAAATCCTTCAATCACCGTCTTCTTCGTTTTTGTTCTTCTGTTTCGTTTTTGTTCTTCTTCTTCGCTCTTGTTCTTCTGCTTTGTTCTTCCTTCTTCTTCGTTCTTCGTCTCTTCGTCTGTCATCGTCCGTCGCTTTCTTCGTCGTCGGATTTGGTCGTCGATTTCACCATCGTCGTCAGCTTTTCAATCTTTGAGGGATTTCGACTTCAATTTCGTTTTCGAAATAAAAGTCGAACAACACGTTCGATTTCAAAAACGAAATCGATGTCGATTTCAAAATCGAAATCGGAATAGGGTTCGAAATCGATTTCGATTTTGATTTCGAACGATTTCTGGTAGATTTTCGACCAATTTTTGGTCGAACGATTTCTATTTTCGAACAATTTCGTCTTCTTTGTCGTCGATTTCATCTTCTTCTTCTTCGTTCTTCGCTGATCTTCAAGTGATTTCGATTTCGATTTCGTTTTCGAAATCAAACAACACATTCGATTTGGGTTTCGATTTCGAATTTGTTCTTGGATTTGTTCTTGGATTTCTTTGAACGTCGTTGTGTTTGGCAGTGGCGAGAATGCTCAGACTTCTTCTTCACTTTTTTTTTTAATGTTCCAGAAATGGGATCAGAAATAAAAAATAAATTTCTGTTTTGTTCCCATAAATTTGTTGTTAAAAATTGGAATTGTAAATGTTGTTTTGTTCCCATAAATTCTGTTTTGTTCCCATAAATTATGTTTCGTTCCCATAAATTTGTTGTTGAAATTACACATTCAAATACTTCAACTCAAATAATTATCTAAATAAGAGATTTGTGAAATGAAATAATTTTAAAATCTAGGATTTTGAAATCTTTTCATTTCACAAATCTCTTAGATTTGTCAAATCCGTTACCCAAACGCAACCTAATAGAATTTATTTAAAGGGCAGTTTACCAAGAAGTTCTATGATAAAATTATCAAATACATCTTTTTTAACCATATATTACAAAATAGTCTTTTATGACGATTTTATTTCTCGTGTTAAATATAACACAAAATAGTGTTATATTCGATTTTCATTGCCGTTCAAATTCTACTAAACGGCCGTACTCATTCTATTTACCCAAAACAACTATACAATATACCCAATATAAACTCTACTCCACCAGAGGCATCAACCAAAATCCATTCTCTCTTTCTCTCTCTCTCTCTCACACACACACACACTTGTTTAGGGCAACAAGTTCGGGACCACCAGTCATCATGTTATATTCTAATTTTTTTCATTTTAATTGGAAATGCTTTCTCTACATTCATATGCTTCATTTTTCGTTCTAAGCCTCCACCAGTCCACCATTCTAAGCCTCCACCGTTCTTACCGCCGCCGATGCGAAAGATCGAGATTGTCGCGGCCAGATCTGTTTAAAGATCTGGTTGTCGCGATGCATAGTGTATTTGAAGCACGAGTTAGGGTATCAATGTTAAGGCAATGAGCAATTGCCTCATTGATCATCAGTTCCTTGGTGACATTTGAAGCTTATCTCTGCAAAATTTGCCAAAAATAAAACAATGTAATGAATGATACAACTTTCGATCTCGTGAAATATTATCAAATAAGTGGTGTGCATTCATGGAAATCACTTGTTTCAAAATACTTAAAAATCTGACCCTAGTTCATACCCACGAACCCATGACAAGTGACCACTAGCCCAAACACCCCTCTAATCGACAATCAACGAGCGAAACCAAACCCGACAAGCGAGAAATTTTAGAAATGATTGGAAAACAACGAGATCAAAGCGACTAACCTGATGACAAGATCGAGCTAGAGTAGATCTGACAGCGCAAGCTCTCAGCTCTAAGCTACAACGAAACCCACAACCGAAAAAATCGCCTCCGGTGATGATCGGAAGAAAACACGGTGAGGAGACGAAACGAAACCAACAAAATCATCGACAAACAATCAATCACCACCACCAACAAAACCACCGAGACACCGGCGTGCTCTGCTACCAAACCCAAACAATCAGATCTGAGGAGCGGCAACGGTTTGTAGCGACTCCAGTGACCCATGGTGCTTCGTCGCTGAAAACCAAACGGAGCAACAAATTGCAAAGGTCGACAGTGATGATGAGCTTGGTTAAAACTGAATGAAGCCTAATCTAAACTTACCAGAAGCCATCAAAGATGGAGACGGAAGGTTGGCAGCACGGGATTGAAGATAAGGGGAGGAAGAATTTGGGAAGAGGTTACAGGAGGAGCAACCGTGAGAGACATCAAAGGGAAAAATAAAGAGGGTAAAAGAAGGGCAAAATTGTCAATTTAAACTATTTAGGACTATTTGATGCAAACTAGCTCTTTTTATAGGACTATTAGGTGGGAAAAAATGGTGCCCATCTTTCAGATTTGACTAGACTATTTGGTATTTTTTCCTTTATTTAAATTAGGTTTTTTAATGTTTAGTCTTAATTTAGAGTCTTTTTCCTTAATAAGTTTCTTAAACAAACATTTTATGATTTACACCGCATTCAATAGATTCTTAGAGTTTAGTTGACAGGTTGTAAATAGACATATATACCCTTGTGTTTATAATGAAGAAACCCTAATCCTCCTATTCATTTTCAGCTGCAACGACCAGATTTTACAGGGCCACCATTTAGTTTCTCCCTAAAGAGGATTAAAACTAAATTTAAATCACCAATATTTTATTTTACAAATCTGAGAAAATTTACAATACGACAGCGATAGTTATAATTATCAAATTTATAATTTTTACAAATAGAAATTCAACTAAAGTTTTTGTCGCCGTTTTCGTTCGCCCTGATTAATGATTACTAGGTTGACAACCCCACACGATCACTCCACTCTAATAGTAATTCACTCATAACCCCAACATATTTTATGTGCCCCTACTATATTATATGAATGAAAAAAACACTGATGTTTGAAAATATAATTTTGAATAAAATAATTCGGATGTGGATCACTCAATGCCCTTCTACCCCATTTCAGATCCAACAAATATGCCATATTATTAATTATCAAGGTACCGCACACTAAGCCCCCAATGAAATTTTGGTTATCCGTTACAAAAATCATATATGTAAAATTATTACATTCCAAATACAACTAATATAATTATTTGAGATTTCCAATTTCATGTCGGTTTGTTCCCGATGGTTGTAAATAATAAATACAGTTATTACCAATTAACAAAAACTTCAAATATAATTCCTGGCGCATATTTCGTACTGCCTAATGGCGAAACATGAATTATAGCAGTATTGATCATATTCATAATTATGGGAAGGATTCAATCCAATCGGGCAGCCCAATTGCTTATAGTACACCGGCCATATTCAAAAATAAGCGGCCCAAATTGATTATAGTAGACTATTTAATTTGCAGTACTCAAAGATTTGTATTACTATTTACAATAATAGTTAATCATGGTTATTGAGATTCATAAACCAACTATTATCAACAGGTATTAATACATGTATAGGTAATAATACTAGATTATTATTGTTAACAATTACAATAATAATAATCTAGTGAATTTGAACAAACATTCAAACTTGAGTATACATATTTGAGTAATATCCATACGGATATTAATACCGGCGGCTCATTATCTGATCATATTGTACTAACGAATTATTGTTATTATAATCACAAATTTTATCAATTTATACGTATAATTATAATTATTACAAACAGAAATTTAACTAAAATTCATGTCGTCATTTTCTTCTCGCCGGCCCTACAATCAAGATTGTGGGGTTGTGAACCAACGCTCAATAGAACTTCAACCCCTCTAATACGTGCATTTAATTAATTCAACAAATAAAATACATTGACATGATTTTCATATAATCATAAATATTTCATAAAATTTAACAGTTAAAATTCAACAACAATAAGAACATATTCACACAATAGGAAAATTAAATACATATATTAAAAGAGATAAAAATTCTACCTAAAAGTCGAAATTCGAAACGAAATTGCTATGGTATAAATTTTTATTTTTCTCTTTTCATCTTTTTTTTTTTTCCTTCTTCTTCTGTTGTCCAGAACCGAGTTGTTTACCTATTAAATATTAAAAAAAATAAAATTACTGAATGAAAATAGTTTTTAACTTATTTACATGAATAATGCATTTCGCCCTTGTGAAGGGCGAAATCGAATTTTTTTTTTTTTTTTTATCCCGCGCTTGTGAACAGCGGGATAAAAAAAAATTAATTTAATTTGATCCCGCCCTTGCGAAGGGCGGGATCAATAAATTTTTTTTTTTTTTTTTTATTTGATCCCGCCCTTCACAAGGGTGGGATCAAATGGAATTTTTTTTTTTTTTTTTTTAAATGTGATCCCGCCCTTGTGAAGGGCGGGATCACCAAACGGTGACCAGTCGTTACCACGGCTGGTCGCCGTTTGCTTTGGCCGGTCAAACGACCGGCCAAAGCTGCAGAGAAGGCAGCCTAAAAGGCTGCCTTCTCCCCTTTTTTTTTCTGCAAAGAAGGTAGGCTATTTTTTTTTTTTTATAGGTATAGGTATAGGTTTAGCTTTAATTTGAAATTTTAAAATCTCGATATATGTGCACAATTTCGCCTATAAATATCACTTATCGGATTTCATTAAAATTCACACTTCTTCATTTACTCCTTCTCTCATTTGTTCTTCATTTTGATATTTTTTTGTTCTAGTTACACTTCTTCTATTCAGACTTCTACTCCTCTATTCACAGGTTAGTATATTTTTAACGTTTTTTTAATTTATTTGTTAATTTAATTACTATATTTTTTACCTTTATTTGTTAGTTAGTTGGTTAGTTTAATTTGTTAATTTAATTGTTGAATTAAAAATTATACTTTGGTCATTTTCATATATTTAAGAAAATATAAAATAATATATTATTTCAAAAAAAATGTTAGTTAGTTAGTTTAATTTTTTACTCTAGCTATTTAATTAAAAAAATATGCACTTTGACCCCTAAAAGTATAACAACTAGAAAAATATAAATTTTTAATATATTATTAGTTTGTTTGTTTGTTTTGTTAATTTAATTTGTTGGTTTAGTTGTTTAATTAGTTGGTTAGTTTAATTTGTTAATTTAGTTGTTAAATTAAAAATTACACTTTGTTTCCTTTCACATGTGTAGAAAAATATACACTTTGGCCCCTGAAATTTTTTCAATTACAAAAATATAAAATTTTCAACCTATTGTTTTAAAATAAATTGTTAGTTAGTTTCATTTTTGAATTTTGTTATTTAATTTAAAATGTATTTATTTAATTTGTTAATTTAGTTGTTAAATTAAAAATTACACTTTCGCCCCATGTGTACGAAAATATAAATCAACAT
This sequence comes from Eucommia ulmoides, assembly GCA_016647705.1. NCBI lineage: Eukaryota > Viridiplantae > Streptophyta > Magnoliopsida > Garryales > Eucommiaceae > Eucommia > Eucommia ulmoides. Next base: position 42,317,479 of record CM028340.1, read on the forward strand.
ATTACATTTTTAGTTAGTTTAATTTTCTAATTTAGCTATTTAATTAAAAATACACTTTGGCCCCTGAAATTTTGATAATTAGAAAAATATAAAATTAAAATACCTATTATTTTGTTTAATTTGTTAATTTAGTTGTTAAATTAAAAATTACACTTTCGCCCCGTTCACATGTGTAGGAAAATATAAATCAACATATTACATTTTTAGTTAGTTTAATTTTGTAATTTAGCTATTTAATTAAAAATATACACTTTGGCCCCTTAAATTTTGATAATTAGAAAAATATAAAATTAAAATACCTATTATTTGTTTAATTTAGTTGTTAATTAAAAATTACACTTTCGCCCCTTTCACATGTGTAGGAAAATATACACTTTGACCCTTGAAATTTTTTCAATTAGAAAAATATTAAATATTCAACCTATTGTTTTAAAATAAATTGTTAGTTAGTTTCATTTTTTAATTTCGTTATTTAATTTAAAATGTATTTATTTAATTTGTTAATTTAGTTGTTAAATTAAAAATTATACTTTCGCCCCTTTCACATGTGTACGAAAATATACACTTTGGCCCTTGAAATTTTTTCAATTAGAAAAATATTAAATATTCAACCTATTGTTTTAAAATAAATTGTTAGTTAGTTTCATTTTTTAATTTCGTTATTTAATTTAAAATGTATTTATTTAATTTGTTAATTTAGTTGTTAAATTAAAAATTACACTTTCGCCCATTTCACATGTGTACGAAAATATAAATCAACATATTACATTTTTAGTTAGTTTAATTTTCTAATTTAGCTATTTAATTAAAAATATACACTTTGGGCCCTGAAAATTTGACAATTAGAAAAATATAAAATTAAAATACCTATTATTTGTTTTATTTTTCGTTAAATTAAAAATTATACTTTCGCCCCTTTCACATGTGTAGGAAAATATAAATCAACATATTACATTTTTAGTTAGTTTAATTTTCTAATTTAGCTATTTAATTAAAAATATACATTTTGGCCCCTGAAAAGTTGATAATTAGAAAAATATAAAATTAAAATACCTATTATTTGTTTAATTTGTTAATTTATTTTATTTTTTGAATTTCGTTATTTAATTTAAAATGTATTTGTTTAAACTTATATAAAAGAATTTTTGGTTAGTTTATTAAACTTGTTATATTGGTAAGTAAAATGTTAAGATTGAAAATAAATTACTGAAATCCATAAAAAATTTACACTACAAACATTGGAATATGATGTACAAATTGTGCACTTTCATTCCTCAAATTAATTGAATCTATTTAGTTGATATTAGCTTGACGTGGAATTTATTTTCGATTTAGAGTTAAAGTTAAAATAATTATTGTATAAATTCAAAATAAGTAAAATATTAAGGATTGAAAATAAATTACTCTAACCCATAAAAAATGAACACTATAAACCAACATACTTTTGTGATTGAGTTTTAGTTAACGATATTATTTTCTTGTTTTGTTTTGCCTTGTCAAATGATAGCCGCTTGAAATGGATTATGTTCGATTGTTATTGTATTGGGGTGGTAGAATATTGGAAGGTACGGAGTTCGGGATTTGTTATAGTACATCAGTTGTAAAATCTTTGGTTGTCCGTAGGGGAACAAGCTTAAATGAATTAATTGAGACGCTAAAACCATGTGTTCTTAAAGATGGGGTTACTGGAATTTTGAAACTAAAGTGTAGGATGCCGATGGCTCTTTTCGGGTCGAACTATAAATATACCTTGTTTTCTATCGAGGATGATTCAGCATTAAACCAAGTGCCTGAGTTACCTCTTTATATACCCTCCCTTCTTGCTGTTGAAGTATATGTAGAGATAGAACGGACATTTGATGATGGTCCAAATTTTTTTCCCCCAAGTGGTCATTTTACCAACTTAATGACCCAGAGTTTAAATCCGTACAGTACCCAATCTGACGGACAATTTTTCGGCACCGTTCCCCAAGCAGTCCAATATAATTACACCATCCCACCCCCTTACAGTCTAGAACAATATCATTCCCACAATATTCCTATGCTGCACCCCCAATTACTTGAGTCTAATTACACCGTCCCACTCCCCTATATTCCAGAGCAAGATCATTCTCATAGTATGATTGAACGTGGTTATGGCACCAGCTCTGCTCTTCCACATCCCCATTATTCACCGAGTAGTCCGCCGCAAGATAACATAAGTAATTATGGTGGTGACTTTGATACAATTGATAGTCGCGACGATGTGTCAGAAGAAGAGTTCGATGCGGATTTTGCGTTTCAGCCAGACGAAGATCTAGATGCTGGGCCTAGCGGGCAAGGGGGTGAAAATCAGCAATTGAAGTTAGACAATGTAATTTCATTTTTCAATAACTTGGAATGGGGTGACGACGATGACTTGGCGAAATACGAGCCGAAATTGCGGAAGAATTTTTGGACACCGGAGATGGACGAATTCCGTACTGGTATGGTCTTTAAGGACAAGGAACATCTCCAGCAGGCCGTCAAATTTTACCACTTGAAAAAGAACAAAGAGTTTTATGTCTCGCAAACGAACAAGAAGCTCTGGTCGATTAATTGTTCGCATGGATGCGATTGGAGGTTGCGGGCGGGGAGGAAAAAAAGTCACGGTATGTTTGAGATTACACAGTATGAGGGGCAACACACATGTTTCTATAATCATACTGCTGTAGATCATAAAAATTTGGATTCTGCACTCATTTAGAACCTAATACTTGGACAAGTAGAACAGGATCCAGAATTGAAGATTGGCGTCATTGTGGCTTACGTAAAGGAGGCTCATGGATACACTATCTCCTATAGAAAAGCTTGGTTGGCTAGATCTAAAGCCATTGAGACCTTGTTCGGAGATTGGGATGAATCATACCGGAAGTTACCGAAGTTTATGGTCGCGTTGCAGCACTACAATGCAGGTACGATTGTCGAGTGGAGCACTGTGTCGATTGATATGCCTGACTATAGGATGTTCGACATGGTATTTTGGGCATTCAAAGCTTCAGTCTACGAATGGCGTTATTGTCGCCCTGTAATCACCATTGACGGGACCCATTTGTATGGTAAATATGATGGAAAGATTTTAATCACCATAGGAATGACGTCGTCCAACAAGTGCTACCCATTGGCTTTTGCAGTCGTACCGACGGAGGATTACCGATGTTGGCGCTGGTTCATCTACATGCTTAAGCGTCATATTGTCGGTGATCGTCCTGAGGTTACATTGATATCTGATAGACACGCTGGCATTATTAGTGCAGTTGACAATATTTGGCTTAATCAACATAACGAGCCCCTCCGATATCATCGATTTTGTTTGCGGCACCTTTGTAGCAATTTCAATAAGATTGCTAAAAATCAGCATCTCAAAGATCTTGCTTGGAATGCAGGTGCTGCAACACAAATTCGAAAATACGATGCTATCATGGAAGAGATCAAAAAGATTGATGTTCAGGCGCATGCATGGTTGAGCAATCATGCACCTTACAAATGGACCAGGGCACACGACAATGGTAAGCGTTGGGGAGTCATGACGACCAATTATGTAGAGGTATTTAACAACTGTTTAAAGGGTGCAAGAAATGTTCCAATAACTGCAGCCGTCAAGATTACGTTCTACAGGATGGTTAAATACTTTGATATTGGTCGACAACAAGCTTTAAAGGACTCAGCTGACGGTTACGTATATGCTAAACACGTCGTTGATAAAATACAGAAATCTCAAGCCAAGTCTAAAACATACGAGATTCAAATATTCAATCGGTAATTTAGTATTCATTATTATTTTTTCACGTTACATATAATTGTTACAACATAATTTAACAACTAAATATTTTTTTTTTCTAGAGAGAATATGATCTTCCATGTGAAAACTAGGAAGACTCTTACTGGGGGCTTGATTCCTCATGAAGTCACACTAGGAGATAACCCTGATTGCACATGTGGGAAGTTTAAAATTTGGCGATATCCGTGCTCCCATATGCTTGCGGCCACGGAGTATAGTGGAGTTAATGCATTCCGCTATATTGCTGCTGAGTATACAATGACAAACCAATTGATGGCATGGGAGTCTTCGTTTCGGCTGATTCTTCATGAGGACTACTGGCCAGAGACCAATTTTCCGAACCTCATTCCAGACCATGATAGACTTCGAGTTGTGCATCGTGGTCGACCCAATTCCACTCGCATTCAAAACGAGATGGATCAGTCGCGCAGAACAATGACAAATCGTTGCGGTTTATGTTCCCAAACTGGACATGATAGGCGAAAATGTTCATCCCGATCCCGCCATGCACCCAATTGATCTTATCGGTTTATTGTAATGAATGTTTATGCTATTTTTTTTTTGTTATGTCAACTGTTATGTATTATAAATTCTATGCACTTGTTGCGCATATTGCCTTTATAATGAATCTTATATTTTGTTTATAAATATGATTAAATTTTAATTTCGTACTAAAATTAAAAGGATTGAAAATGTACACGGTGAGAGATTTGTATCGTTCAATGGGACGTAACTGGCTTTTGGAAGACGAATTCTCATACTCTTTAGATCCAAGAGTTCGTTACTTTTCACGGTCGGTTGCAAGGATGCGGGAGGAATACACTTATCGTGTCAACCAATCAGAGGTTATGGTGGACGGATGCAGGCAATATAATATTCCAATAGTGCATCAATTGGCCAGAACAATGCCAACAGACACGCCGCATAATCTTCAAATGGCGTTGCATCGCTACCGTGAAGAAAATAACCGAATGCAAATTCGAATTTTTCGACATGAGCTTAAAACGACGGCACGTGAGCGTCTTGAACAAGGTTTGTTCGCCGAATCGCGTACTTACATGAGACATGCAAAGAATCCTCAATATCAGTCAGATATTGAAATGTCTGATGATGAGAGTAATGTTTAATGTTTTCACGTTGGTGAATTGTAGTTTAATTATGTATTTCCTTTGAAATCTAATGTATCATTTCTACGTTAAATTATAATAACGTTACTTCTACCAAACAACTGACTTTTTCTCTTTCAATTGATAGGTGATGTTGGGTTAGTTTTTTTTTTAATTTAAGGCTCGTGTACATAAGTTATAAAACATAATTTTTCATTAATTATCTTTTTAAAAAACTAATTTTTTTGTGAACTCTTAATTTGCAGTATAATATTTGTAAAGAAACTGTTCAGCCTATAATTTTCGTAATGTCTTCACATATTAATTCAAGTGAAGAAAGTTCATATGGTTTTTCAAGTGAGGAGAACTCATATGGTGTTTGGGGTTGGCATGGACCGTGGGATCACCAAAGATGTTGGGTTTTAAAACCATATTATGATGATTACTGGAGTGATCAAGAGACCAACCCGATAGAGTATCGCGTCGGTCTACGCCAAGAATGGGAATACAGGGTGAATGAGTCTAACAACCTTGTATTTTGTTTGAGAAATCTTAATGCACCAGTTCTGCATCGTCGAAATCTTCAGATGCCTCGACGATGTATAATTGATGACACAACCGAGATTGAAGATGCTATTACACGAATTCGCCTGGAGAATAATCGAATGTTATTGCGCAGAAATAGATATTATCTACTACAACTAGCCAATGAAATGGCTGCCGCAAGCAACAGAGCACTCTCTCCAAACGAATACAATAACGTGATAAATAACAATGAATATTTGTCTGAGGGGTACATGTCGAATGAAGAATAATTAATTTTTTGCTCTGGTATTTTATTTTGGAGTGTTTTTATTGTCACTATTTTTATGATATTATGTAATGTATTTCTTATATACTGTCTTTGTTATGAGTTTTGTAACAAATATCGTTAAATTTGTTTCCGTCTATGTAATATTTTTTTAATATAATATTTATGATTATTTTAACTTTAATCGCCTTTAATATTATACTGTTACGAGTTGTTTTGCCTTTTTAAGAATCTTTCCGGAATGTTAGACACATTGCTCGATCTCCCATTCAAATTCTGTATCTATTTGCGAAGCAATATATACGGTACATCAACAACTTTCTAAATCTCCAGACGTTACAAAAAAATGTATTTACTAACTACATAAATTACTATATAACTATATATTTACAAAAAAAATGTATTTACATTTCTATAACTAAACTATCAACTACATAACTAATTATGTACCGCAAGGCCTCCGACGGACGTTCCTCCGCCCTCGTCGTTGTGCAACAAGAGGTTCCTCAGCCTCCTCATGAACTTGTGTAACTTGTCCGAAGTTCGTGAACGCCTGATGCATACTCCCCGGGATAGCATCGACGTCGTCCTCGAACCACGGCACCGGCAACACTTGTCTTTGCAATCTTGTGGGTTCGGCAAATGCCACCGGAGGAATGACACCTGAAGTTGAAATAAATTCATCCATCTCCGGAGTGACGAATGACGATGACGGGTGTGTACCTAGCTGCGATGCGTAATGCGAATAAGGGTCATGCATCTGGTACACGTTGGATGGCCCAGCATCGTCACCCATGCCGTACGAACTAGATGATTCGGCATGAGCACCCATGCCGTACGTACTAGATGATCCGGCATAAGCGCCCATGCCGTACGATGTATAAGGTTCGGCATCGCCCACACTACCTGGACGATAGGCATCAGAAGTCCATGGCTGAGGAGAAGGCTGAGGAGCAGCCTGAGGAGATGAAGGAACGTCAGCTGCCACATGGCGTGGTACTCCTCGATACATCCTCCCAATGGTGCCATCATTGATGGCATGAGCCAGCTCGATACCCGATTCTGCAGTACCGGACCGCAGGGTTAGATCACTCAAGCGTATCAAGTTTGATACCTCCGTATCCTACGAAACACATAAATTGGTTTAATTAATACATGAATAATAACAACATAATCTAACTCATATAACTAAACAGATGGTACAGTCAATGTGATCATACATCTAATCCCAGTCGTCCTCCTATTGGTAGATACCCAAACTGAGGTTGGTACGCCGGGTTGACCAAAAATCTTCGTGTGATTCGCCAATACCAATCTATGTATTCTTGGTCAACCCCTATCCTTTGCTCAAAATTGCCGACATCTGGTGCTTGCCGATTATTCCACGCAACTATATGTGCATGGTGATGGTCAGCCCAGTTTGCACGGAAGTATCCTCGCCGAGTAATTTTGTGCAAGTTCCTGTCCCATATTACCGGTTCAGGAACCCCTTGGCGATAACCAAACTGTCGTAGCACGCGGAGGGGATACGTGTACTCGACAATCTCATAGCATATTAGGGGCAACTTTGCCATCCAAATATCTTCTCCATCTTTAGTATATGGAGGCAAAGTCGGCAAGGTATAGGGCATCCAAATGACCTGTAAAATAAAATATAAACAAACAAATAAAAAAATTAAAATTTCGATATAAGTAAATAAATAACCTCGTCATTCTTCAAGCGATCTAACCGATCGCGATACACCACCAAAATATGCATCGGCAAATTATCCAAATTAAATTGAAGAGTCCACCTGTACACCAAAAATATAAATCATAAGTTTAATATCCATAAATAAATATCTATTACATGATAAATGAAATTAAAAAGAAAATACTAATTACTTACCAAGAACCCCTCGGAGCAGTTGGGAACTTCAAGTCACCGCCGTAGTCGAGCTCTCCGAATGATATATTATAGTCGGGGAGAGGGACTACTTCAGGCCGAAGCCTTGGAAATCGCTCCCAAGCCCAACACTCCAACAAAAATAGGCACCCGGCAATGTGTTTCGTGTTGGGCTTCGTCGCCTTACAGAGCTCGCGGTAGAGGATCGCTAGGGTCGCACTGCCCCAGCTATACTTGACGAAAGGTGTCAAGTCACGCAGCAGTAGGAGGTAGGCTAACTTAACTCTGTTGTGTGATTTATCAGAAAACAACATCTCACCAAGCATAAGCAAGCAATATGCACGTGCGTAGCAATGCATAACCTCCTCGTCGGCCTCGTCAGGAACTATAGTAAAGGTATCCCGTAACCACTTCAGCGTCAAAGACCCATTCCTAATCTTATCCACTGGTGGTTGCACTCCGAGTAGCTCACCGCAGAGTCTCTGCCAGACGGTATCCTCATGCGAGTCATCATTCTGGATAACTGGCAACCCATGCACGGGTAACCCCAATAAGACGGTTACATCCTGCAATGTGACAGTCATCTCCCCGACAGGTAGATGGAAAGTGTGCGTCTCCGGACGCCATCTCTCTACCAACGCGGTTATGAGGGCCCTATCTAACCGCTTCGGCCACAACCTAAATGGGCCGTACAAACCGACTGATTATATTAATTGTATAACTCTAGGGGGGACATTTTCTCTCCATTCCCCTACATCGTGTCCAACACAGTCAAAAGTATTGATATCCTGAAACATTTAATAAGACATAATAAATAACATTAAAAAATTAAAAAACTTAAATAAAAAAAAAACAAATGCAATAACCTAAATGTTTACCTGCGCTAACCAAACTAGTTCGGACCTGTGCTGTCCCTATTGGTGTAGAACTGAAGTATCTTCAGGCCCAGGATGCATAGCTGAAATTTTTTCCCACAACACTCGTGGTAAATTTGTTAGTACGAAATTAAAATTTAATCATATTTATAAACAAAATATAAGATTCATTATAAAGAAATGTACGCGACAAGTGCATAAAATTTATAATACATAAAAGTTGACATAACAAAAAAATAAAGTAGCATAAACATTCATTACAATAAACCGACAAGATCAATTGGGTGCAAGGCAGGGTCGGGATGGACATTTTCGCCTATCAAAATTTAACAACTAAATTAACAAATTAAACAAATAATAGGTATTTTAATTTTATATTTTTCTAATTGTCAAATTTTCAGGGGCCAAAGTGTATATTTTTAATTAAATAGCTAAATTAGAAAATTAAACTAACTAAAAATGTAATATGTTGATTTATATTTTCCTACACATGTGAACGGGGCGAAAGTGTAATTTTTAATTTAACAATTAAATTAAACAAATAATAGGTATTTTAATTTTATATTTTTCTAATTATCAAAATTTAAGGGGCCAAAGTATATATTTTTAATTAAATAGCTAAATTAAAAAATTAAACTAACTAAAAATATAATATGTTGATTTATATTTTCCTACACATGTGAAAGGGGCGAAAGTGTAATTTTTAATTTAACAACTAAATTAATAAATTAAATAAATACATTTTAAATTAAATAACGAAATTAAAAAATGAAATTAACTAACAATTTATTTTAAAACAATAGGTTGATATTTAATATTTTTCTAATTGAAAAAATTTCAAGGGTCAAAGTGTATATTTTCGTACACATGTGAAAAGGGCGAAAGTGTAATTTTTAATTTAACAACTAAATTAACAAATTAAATAAATACATTTTAAATTAAATAACAAAATTAAAAAATTGAAACTAACTAACAATTTATTTTAAAACAATAGGTTGAATATTTAATATTTTTCTAATTGAAAAACTTTCAAGGGCCAAAGTGTATATTTTCCTACACATGTAAAAGGGGCGAAAGTGTAATTTTTAATTTAACAACTAAATTAAACAAATAATAGGTATTTTAATTTTATATTTTTCTAATTATCAAAATTTAAGAGGCCAAAGTGTATATTTTTAATTAAATAGCTAAATTAAAAAATTAAACTAACTAAAAATGTAATATGTTGATTTATATTTTCCTACACATGTGAAAGGGGCGAAAGTGTAATTTTTAATTTAACAAGTAAATTAACAAATTAAATAAATACATTTTAAATTAAATAACGAAATTAAAAAATGAAACTAACTAATAATTTATTTTAAAACAATAGGTTGAATATTTAATATTTTTCTAATTGAAAAAATTTCAAGGGCCAAAGTGTACATTTTCCTACACATGTGAACGGGGCGAAAGTGTAATTTTTAATTTAACAACTAAATTAAACAAATAATAGGTATTTTAATTTTATATTTTTCTAATTATCAAAATTTAAGGGGCCAAAGTGTATATTTTTAATTAAATAGCTAAATTAAAAAATTAAACTAACTAAAAATATAATATGTTGATTTATATTTTCCTACACATGTGAAAGGGGCGAAAGTGTAATTTTTAATTTAACAACTAAATTAACAAATTAAATAAATACATTTTAAATTAAATAACGAAATTAAAAAATGAAATTAACTAACAATTTATTTTAAAACAATAGGTTGATATTTAATATTTTTCTAATTAAAAAAATTTCAAGGGCCAAAGTGTATATTTTCGTACACATGTGAAAGGGGCGAAAGTGTAATTTTTAATTTAACAACTAAATTAACAAATTAAATAAATACATTTTAAATTAAATAACGAAATTAAAAAATAAAACTAACTAACAATTTATTTTAAAACAATAGGTTGAATATTTAATATTTTTCTAATTGAAAAAATTTCAAGGGCCAAAGGGTATATTTTCCTACACATGTGAAAGGGGTGAAAGTGTAATTTTTAATTTAACAACTAAATTAAACAAATAATAGGTATTTTAATTTTGGAGTTTTTAATCAAACATCCATTTCCACAATAGATATTTGTATGGGCCCTAATAGACAAGCCCAAATACTAAAACACCCATCTAATTATTTATTTTTTGAGAAAACCCCATGTTTGCATTTCACACACACTCACTCGCGAGGAAGATGGAAAATGGAAAAACTGTTGAAGTATTTTTGGAATCATTAATCAAGCTAATGAAGGAAAATTCCACTTTGTCTATTTCTGTTGAATCATTGTTGATTATTTGTTGAGACTCTCTCTCTCTCTCTATATATATATATATATTTCTTTCCTTATTCTTCTTCAATTTTTTTCCTTTTTTTTTTTTTTTTCAAAGTAAAATAAAATAACTAATGTAAATTATAATATAAAATTAAAATTTTGTGAGAAAAATGGTCAAAATATTATGTCTATAAATTATATTGGTGGAATTGATTTTGTAAAAAATTAGATTTAAATTTTGTTTCATTAATAGCGAAAATGTGCCTTAACTGCATATATAGAAAATATTACTGCATAGCAACTTTCTTCGCGTTCAATGTTTAATATTTACTGTACAATAATAATCATACAATAATTATCAAAAGTTATTGTACAGTAACTATTAATGTTTGAGTTCAAATTTTGTATAAAACATACAATTATTTATGATTAATTAATGTACAACAATAATAGTAATGAGAGATTGATTTTGCAGAGAAAATTGAATTTTGAATTTTGGTTCGAAAATGTGATGTCACTATTTCTAGATTTTTAATGTCCCAGTTTCAGTCTCGATTCGGTTGACCGATGAGCCATTTATTCCCTCGATTCTTTTATACAATATTAACACAAGACAAATGATAATGAGTGTGAATTTCATATGGAACTAAAAATAGTTAATGTAAAACGATTTTTACTCAAATTAGATTCTTGCTTCAATAATTGAGGCATAATAGGTGGACCAAAAATATTGAAACAACACTCAACATGGCTAAATATGTTTAATCAACTTTTTGCTACCCTCCATTGATGAAAATCTAACTACAAAAAATTGCCAACACACTGTTAAAATCATATTGCCGCCGTGACAATTGCAGCGCAGGAATATTGCTGGGAGCAATATTTGCTGCTCAACCACAAAAAAAAAAATATGGAAATTTAAACCAAGAATTCAACATCGATTTTTCGCTACACAATAATTATTTTCCAACAAACCCACATCAAACATGAAAAGTAACAAAATGTTAATCCAAAACAAGACTCAATTGTTGATTTTTACTATACAATAAAAATCTCAATAAATCAAACATCAACAAGAAAAATGAAGAAGATGGGGATTTAAACCAAGAATTCAACATCGATTTTTCGTACACATTAATTAAGCATCGATCTTTGCAACACAGTAATTATTTTCTCAACAATTCCACAATAACAATGAAAAGTAACAAAATGTTAATCCACAACAAGACTCAATTGTTGATTTTTGCTATACGGTAAATATCTCAATAAATCAAACATCAACAAGAAAAATAAAGAAGATAGAAATTCAAATCAAGAATTCAACATCGATTTTTGTTACATAGTGATTATTTCCAACAAACTCACATCAACTATGAAAAGTAACAAGATGTTTAATCTAAAACAAGACTCAATTGTTGATTTTTGTTACACAGTAAAAATCTCAATAAATCAAACATCAACCAGAAAAAGGAAGAAGATGGAGATTCAAATCAAGAATTCAACATCGATTTCGTACACATTAATTAAACATCAATTTTTTCTACACATTAATTATTTTCTCAACAACCAAAAGAAACAACAATTAAGAACAAAAACATGAACATAATTTGAAGTGTTGATTTTTACTGCACAGAAACATATGATTTTTACTGCATATAAACAGAAATTTGGCAATAAATCAAACTTCAACAAGAAAAATGAAGAAGATGGAAATTCAACATCGATTTTGTTTTGTTCGCTACAATTGTGGATTTCTACGAATTCACGAACTCAAACATCACAAATGTCATGGAAGATAATTGTAGTTGAAAATTGATTTGAACGGTAGATTTTTACTATATATTAACAATTTCAAGAACATAAGCAACAAAAATTTCATGGAAGGTAATAGGAATCAAAACTTGTTTTGAATGATGAATTTTTACTGTACGATAACAATTTCAAGAAATCTAGCCCCTCAAATTTCTAAAAAAAAAAACAGAAATTCAATACAGATCAATGAAATTGGTAGCTAGGGTTTTGTTTACCTTTGTTTATCTTTGAAATTCAATACACCAGACTAAAATTTGGGTTGCTACGAGGGACGCCACCACTGAGAGCTGCTACAATGGGCCGCCGGTTGGAACTGCTAAGAGTACGCTGCAGCTAAGAGCTAGGGTAAGGAAAGATGGCGGTTGGAGTTGCGTCTAGGGTCGCCGCCGCTTTGGATCTGATGCGAGGATGGAACCGTGATTCAAGGGTCGTCGGCGTTGAAGCAAGGAGCTGTCGACGCGGGAAATGGGCTCGATCAATCGGCGGCGATCTGCGACGGGGAGATGGAGTTCGCACAACAACTTTTTTGGGGAAAAAGATGCATATAGCTGGAAGGGATTTTTTGTCTAATGGAATGATAGAAGCTTTCCCCATAAAACTCCTTCTCTATATTATGCCACACTCACGCGCTCCTCTTTCTGGTGGAATCACACGGCCAACACAAGGGGTTTTTATTAAATAATTTTGTTATATGGGGATACGGTTAATTTAGGGATGGGCCTTGGGGCCCATACTAAAAATCCCTTTAATTTTATATTTTTCTAATTATCAAAATTTAAGGGGCCAAAGTGTATATTTTTAATTAAATAGCTAAATTACAAAATTAAACTAACTAAAAATGTAATATGTTGATTTATATTTTCCTACACATGTGAACGGGGCGAAAGTGTAATTTTTAATTTAACAACTAAATTAACAAATTAAACAAAATAATAGGTATTTTAATTTTATATTTTTCTAATTATCAAAATTTCAGGGGCCAAAGTGTATTTTTAATTAAATAGCTAAATTAGAAAATTAAACTAACTAAAAATGTAATATGTTGATTTATATTTTCGTACACATGGGGCGAAAGTATAATTTTTAATTTAACAACTAAATTAACAAATTAAATAAATACATTTTAAATTAAATAACAAAATTCAAAAATGAAACTAACTAACAATTTATTTTAAAACAATAGGTTGAAAATTTTATATTTTTGTAATTGAAAAAATTTCAGGGGCCAAAGTGTATATTTTTCTACACATGTGAAAAGAGACAAAGTGTAATTTTTAATTTAACAACTAAATTAACAAATTAAACTAACCAACTAATTAAACAACTAAACCAACAAATTAAATTAACAAAACAAACAAACAAACTAATAATTTATTTTAAAATAATATATTAAAAATTTATATTTTTCTAGTTGTTAAACTTTTAGGGGTCAAAGTGCATATTTTTTTTAATTAAATAGCTAGAGTAAAAAATTAAATTAACTAACTAACATTTTTTTTTAAATAATATATTATTTTATATTTTCTTAAACATGTGAAAATGGTCAAAGTATAATTTTTACTTCAATAATTAAATTAAAAAATTAAATTAACCAACTAACTAACAAATAAAGGTAAAAAAATATACTAATTAAATTAACAAATAAATTAAAAAAACGTTAAAAATATACTAACCTGTGAATAGCGGAGTAGAAGTCTGAATAGAAGAAGTGTAACTAGAACAAAAAATATCAAAATGAAGAACAAATGAGAGAAGGAGGAAATGAAGAAATGTGAATTTTAATGAAATCTGGCAAGTGATATTTATAGGCGAAGTTGTGCACATATACCGAGATTTCAAAAATTCAAAAATTCAAAAATTTAAAAGGGAGGGGGGAAAGAAGAGGCTGCCTTCTTTGCATAACGGAGACCAACCGTGGTAACGGCTGGTCGCCGTTTGTTGATCCCGCCCTTCACAAGGGCGGGATCATATTTTAAAAAAAAAAAAAAAATCATTTGATCCCGCCCTTCGCAAGGGCGGGATCAAATTAAATTAATTTTTTTTGATCCCGCTGTTCACAAGCGCGGGATCAAAAAAAAAAAAAAAATTCGATTTCGCCCTTCACAAGGGCGAAATGCATTAGTCATGTAAATAAATTAAAAACTATTCTCTTTCAGTAATTTTTTTTTTTTTAATATTTAATAGGTAAACAACTCGTCCAGAACCACACACCCCATAAACATATCATATATGTTTCTATATATATATTTGTAGCCAAATAAGAATTGTGATCAAAGGCCTTATTATTATTTTATTACCTAGCATATTTGCACAACACGTGTAATGTTTCCTATATTTTTATTTTTTTTTCATGGACACAATTCATTACCTTAAATGTTAAGATTTAAAAATTACATTTAGCCCCTTATAATTATAAAGTAATTCATATTAAATTCAATAATTACATTTATCTCTCCTAAATTATCAAATATTTATTTATACCACAAATTTATAAAACAGTCCCCAAAAATATTAAATTAATATAAAATAATATTTTCAAAAATATAAATTTTCGAGGTATTACATCAGCTCTCTCTCTCTCTTCCTCTTTCTCCAAATTTCAGCTGCAACCCCCACTATCACCATTGTTAAAGTCGAAGCTCAATGTCTCTATTCACATCCGTCGCGCCAACGTTCATACTATTTTCAACAATCACTAGTGGTCATGTTTTTTTTTTTTTTTTTTTCTCTCTTAGATCTAGAAAATTCCACATTCGAAATTTTCAGATTTAGAAAATCTCATATCCGAAAATTTCACCAAGAACGGATGTGAAGTGGAGAACAACGGTGGCAAAAGAACGACGTGGCGTATGTTCCAGATCCGACAAACAGCGCGGTGAACTCTCTCTCTCTAAAATTTGGAATTTTCCAGATCTGGAAAATACCAAATTTGAAACACTATTGCTGCTTAATGGTGGAACATTCATACGAGATCGAGAACATAGCAAATAACCCTGAAATTCCACATCTGAACCATTGTTCATCGCTGCCTTTTGATGTTCGCCATTGTCTTTCGTCGTAAGTTTTGTATTTTGTGAATATTCATACCGATATGTAGTTTGGTGAATGTTCATTTGCGATTTGGTGAATATTTGCACCGGTTTGTTTTTCGTTAATCTTTAGATTTTTTTTTCAATGTTCTTCATTTGTTTTTTGTGAATGTTCGCACTGGTTTAGATCTATTTTGATTTTGGTAGAATTTTCATTGCGAATGTTCTTCTCATTGATTTTTGTTTGTTCTTAGTGATTAGTCATTTTGATTTGTTTTTTTGTTTAATGTTCATTGTGGTTCGGTAAGCGTTCATACCAATTTTATTTTCGGTGAACGTGTCATTGTAATTGGTGAATATTCATAACGATTTTGTTTTTGTTGATCTAAGGTTTTTTTTTCAATATTTTGATTTGTTGTTTTTGGTTGATTTAGTTTTATTTCTTCCCCTTTTTTTTTTATATATTTTTTCCCCCTGAATATTCAATATTCACTATTATTTTAAATAGTAGTGTAAGGGCTTGTTTGATAATCAAATTAAGCACTTAAATTTTTTTATATTAAGCGCTTAATTAATTAAGTTTATTTGATAAATGCAATTAGAATTACTTAATCAATTAAGTTAACTTAAAAATTAAGTCAAAATGTAAGTGAAAAATTAAGCAAAACATATTTCACTTAGGGCTTGTTTGATAACAACTTAATTTTTAAGTGCTGAAATTTTAAGTGCAGAAAATTAAGTGCTGAAATTTTAAATGCTGAAAATTTAAGAAAATTGTTTGATAAAATTGTGCTGAAAATTTAAGTGCTAAATTTTTTTTATTTGTTTGATAAGTATAAAATTTGTATGCTGAAAATTGTTTAATTTACATAATTACATTTGAATCAAAATAATATGAAAAAAAATAAAAAATTGAGAACAAAACAATAAAATCAGGGTGCCATTTTTAAAAAAAAAAAATTATATTAAAATTAAAAGTAGAAATTAACCCAAAAATATGTAAATATTATGTATTTTTTTTTTATTTAATTTGATTGCTTAAATTAAATTATAACAATAATTTAAATATAAAATAAAATTAAAACCATAAAATAATCTAAAATTAATTCAATTCTCATTAATCCTAACTTTAATTAAATCCTCATAGGAGATTAAGGGCAAAATGGTTAAAATATAATTTTTTTAATTGAAAAATAATAGAGTGCATAAAGTAAAATGAAATAAGTGAAGGACCTTGACTTAATTTTTTATTCACATTTTGACTTAATTTTTAAGTTAATTTAATTAATTAAGTGATACTAATTACATTTATCAAACAAACTTAATTAATTAAGTACTTAATATAATCAATTTTAAGCACTTAATTTTTTCATCAAACATGTCCTTTTAATTTTGTGGGGACATTTTAATGAAAATCTTAATTTTAATATCTCTTTTTATTTATTTATAATAATGTCAAAATTGTTATTAGATTTTTTTAATCAATTAAAATGATCTCATTATATTTTTATAAATTTATTCATATTAAAATTTTGATTTTCAGTTTGATTTTTTTTCACTTTTAAATATTTTATTTTTCTATTTTGATTCAAAAAAAGCAAAAATAGAAAGAAAAAAAAGTAATAAAAAATATAAAGCAGAAAATAAACCAAAAGCAAACAATTAGAAGGTAAAAAAGAAAAATAAACAATAGAAAATAAAACAATCAAATAAAATAAAAAAAGAATTCAAAAATAAATAAATAGTTATAAAAAAAACATAGAAAACATAAAATAATACTAACAAAAATCACAAGCAATAAAATAATAAACAAAACTAAACCAAAACAATAAAAACTAAAAAAAAAATAGAAAACAAAACCAAAAAGCATAAAATCTAACATAAAATAAAATTATTTTGATTCAATTATAGTTAAAATTATGTAAATTAAATAATTTTCAGCATTTAAATTTTATACTTTTTAAACAAAAATAAAAATCAACACTTAAAATTTAAATTTTATCAAACAAACTTCTAATATTTTCAGCATTTAAAATTTCTGCACTAAAATTCTTAGCACTTAAAAATTAAGTGATTATCAAACATACTGTTCATAGCAAAAGAACGTAATGTTATTTCTATAGTTTTTGTGAACATAACAAAAGAATGTGTAAAACAAAGGAAAGTGTGAACATAACAAAAAATATAATTGGTTCATACGAAAATTGTGAACATTCACAACAACGCAATCAGTTCATAAACATGTGTTAAATATTTTAAAATAGCAAAATAAGTATGTGAATGTATACATCTTGCAATATTTTACATTATTTTATATAAATTATGAAAAAATGATTGTCAAAGAACAAATGATTATTTTCTTAAAAATATCTAGAGATTGAAACTTTATTATATCAGTTGGGGGTCTATTTTATAATTTTTATATCTCAAAACTAACAATAAATTTTCAAAATTACAAGTATATTCAGGATGAAATTTCTTTAGGTATGATACATCAAATTAAAATTTAAATCTTAGATAATTCTATTATTCCAACAAATATTAAAAAATATATATATATTATTTTGATAAATTCAAGATGTTTTTGTATTTTTCAGATTAGTTAGGTCAAACACCTTATGTCATTTTTTATTGATAAAAATATTCTTGTAACAAACTATTTTTTATTTTTTATTTTTAAATTTTTTGTTTTATTTTTTGGAAAAAAAAATTTTGTGGGGTCCCATCTTCTCAAAGAACAAATTTTTAAGGACCAAATTTTTTGAGGTCATCCCAAAAGTACCATCATAATTATCCTTTCCATATTACTCCTACTTTATATACACAAATTCCACTTGATTTTTAAAATTTCACTTAATTTTTAAAAATTCCACTCAAATTTTATTTTTTAATAAAATTTTGATTTATTTTATTTTTTATTAAAAATATTTTTTTTTCCAAAATGTGATAAATACCCTTACATACGTCTCACTTAATTTTTTTTGTAATATCCACTGAATTTTATTTTTCAATAGAAATTCCACTTAATTTTATTTTTAATTCAAAAAGTATTTTTTAAAAAATACCTTAAATACCCCTAAAAATCACTTCCATAAATCTACTTAATAATTAAGTGAAAATTCACTAAACAAATCAAGTAGAATTCCACTAAAGAATTAGAGAACCCAAAAATTTAGGTTTTGAATCGAATTGTTTAAAAACCAAATCATCATCAAACAAGCCATCAGCTTACCTAAATCTCATGAACAAATCCATTGAAAATCAAAGGGAGAACCTAGATTCATTGATTTCAAAATTTAGGCAACTAGAAAATAAAAATTTTACTAAATATTAATCTTCAGTTACATTCCACTAGAAAATTATATAAATCCACTTAAACCCTAAGTGGAAATTTGCTGAAAATTAAGACAATTGACGTCCGTCATCTTCGCCAATCGTCACATCGTCGCGCTCCCTCCATCTTCATCGGTCTTCACGTATCAGTTTTTCAGCCACATATCAAGAGCTTTTTCCGAGTTTCAATCTCCAAAGCTAATTAAAAAAAACATATAAATAATATAAAGAATAAAATTGCAATTGACGGGGACGAGAAAATCTTCTAGACGTACAATTTTTTTAAAAATTCCACTTAAAATTACACAATAAGTGGATATCTACTAAAAATCAATAAGTAGATATCCACTAAAAAACAATCAATGTATATCCATTGAACTAAAAATAATACAAATATTTAAACAATCAGTGAATATCTACTTAACTAAAAAATAACACAAACATTTGCACACAAAGGATAAAATGACAAATAAATCAAGAAATAGTTAAAACTTATTTGAATCTAATTGACTTTCCTAAATAATATCAAAATTCTAATTCAATTTCATTTCTCTTTCTTCACCTATCAAGCAACCAAACAGTTGACACACATAATTATCCCATCAATCAAAATTCAAAGCGAAAAAAGGAAAAAAAAAAAATTGAAATCGTTCAATTCTCTAGTTGTGATGGCTGCGGTGGAGACAATGACAATGACAATGATCAGGGAGAACATCGGGACCGACGATGGAACACAACAACTCAGAGAACATGGAGGGATGGTGGAATAGAGAATAGGGAGAGCAGAGGATACCCCTAAAATCACTGAATACTCTAAATACCCCTAAAATCACTAAAATAAATCTACTTAATAAATCAAGTGGATATCTACTAAAAAAATCAAGTAGATATCTACTAAAAAATAAAGTAGATAAAACATTCAAAAATTGAAATTTAGAATCTGATACCAATAAGGATATGAAATTTAGAAAATTTATAAAGAAAAACATATCTACTCAAAATCGAAGCAGATCTGACTCAGATTTGAGTAGATCTGGCTTAAATCTGCGTAGATCTACTTAAATTTGGCCAGATCTGAGTAGATCTAAACAACGACAGTGTAGCGGTGACGAACACCGAACGACAGTGTAGCGGCTACAACCACGAGCAGCAAAACAGAGGCGACAAACGACGAACAATGGCGACAACGAACATCAGTGGCGAGCAGCAACGGCGGTGACGAATGACAACGACAAATAGCAACGGTCATTTGAGAGAGAGACGAGTGAGAGCGTCGATCGAGATAGGAGAGCGTCGATTGAGATAAGACAGTGGCGAGCTATAGCGAGGGCGGCTGAGAGAGAGGAGAAGGAACATAGGGGAAGGATGAGAGAGGTCAGAGAAATTAGGATTAGGTTTAAATGAAGGGCAGAGGTATTTTTGTCATAATTTTTTTTAGTAAGGGTTTGTGCCAAAAAAAATTAAAAAAAGGACTTGAAAAATTATTCTTAATTGTATAGGAACTAAAAAATTGTTCTTTTTATTTTAGGAGTTTTGGAGGAAATCTCCTATTTTTTGTTTTATACTTTATCTCTTGTTTTATATTTTATTTTTTATTTTTTTGTATGTATTTATAGAAAAAAAATCAAAAGTAAAAAACCAAAAAATAAAAGGAATTAAAAAAAAAACAAAGAATTAAAAAAAATTATAAACAAAAAACTAAAAATAAAACGAAAAATAGAAAAGGAAAAAAAACAAAAACAAACAAAGAAAGATGGTTTAAATTAATTTTTTTTGTCTTTTTTTTTTTTATGCTTTTTGTTTTTTAATTTTTTGTTTTCAAGTTTTTCTATTTTTTATAAAACATCATATACAAAATAAAGAAATAAAAATAAAAAATAGAAAATAAGAAAGAGAATAGAAAATAAAAAATAAAAATAACAAAAAATATGTCATATTTTGTCAACAAAATATGATAAAGGTGTCTTGGATTTTACTAAAATAAAAAAATGTATTATTGGTATTTATTAGAAGGGATAATGATATTTTTGGCCTGACAAATAAATTTTGTGTTAATTTGGATTTTCGTATTTGAAAGTGGACACATTAGTTACCTCACATTTTAATTTCAATTTCGTTTTAATCTGGATCTTAGATTAAAATATGTGAAGTCAAATTTGACAGTAAAAAAAACGTAATTTTCTTTTTTTCGTTTTTTTCCCTCTCTTCTTTTCTTTTCTTTCGTCTTCCACCTGAGCTTTTAGAGAGAGAAAACGGAAAGAGAGAGAGGAGTGAGAGCAGAGATAACCCTAGGCGAGGTCGTTCGTCATGGTTCCGAAGTCGACGATCACACGGCCGAGAAGCGGCGTCGGCGATCACACGTCATTTTATCTAAAGCATCAGGACCCACCGGGACCGACTTCCTTCCCTCTCTTTCGGATCGGCGCCGGAACAAGCTCGAGGCGAAACAATTATTTCCGATTTCAATGCCAATGCTTGAATTCAGTACTACCAAACACTACCCGAGAATTATCAGTTCAAAAACCAGCTTGTCCTGATAATGACTTATTGAATCCCTCTTGATTATACAATTTTAATCGTTTGAGCATATTCATCAAAGAAGCCAATTCAATACCTAACTTTTGATTCATAAACAGTCAAAAAATTCAAGAACGAAGGAGTAAATCGATGATAGAACTTACTTCACCGGCGGTTCTTTCCCCTTCCGACTCAATTTATCCATATCTTTTTTTTGTTTGTTTTTTTTTCGAGAGAGGTATCACCTCAATTCTTTTTCAGTATTGATCTTATTGCAAATGAATAAAAAATTAATCCATATCATCCTATGGGAAAATCAAAATCTGCAAGGGACTTTTTTATGCTCTGCAAGCTCTTTGAGGAGCAAATGGAGTGTTTTGGGGGATCTCTTTTGGGTTTGCAGATACCGCGAAAATTGGAAGAGGTGGGTTTGCTGATTTTGGAGTGGAATTGGAAGGAGAAAGAAAGTTCATAATTGTGAAAATTGGATGTAAGAACTTCAATAATTTGATCAAGCCATTGAAGGAGATTACCGCAGGGTTCTGCTCTCTCTTTCTCTAAAACCTCAGGTGGAAGATGAACGAAAAGAAAAAAGGAAAAGAAAAAAAAAAAATGAGTTTACACATTTACACTTGCCATTATAGTCACATGATTTGCACGTGTTTGTTTTCGGTCCAAGTCCATTCACAATGTTAGTCTAAGATCCAAATTGAAGCGAAATTAAAATGTGAGATAGACAACGTGTCCACTTTCAAATACGAGGATCCAAATTGACATAAAATTTATTTGTTAGGGTAAAAAATATCATTATCCCTTATTAGCATGAGGAGGGGTTGTCTCAAGTTTAACGTCAAATTTTTGTTATTGGTGCATTTTAAAAATTTAAATTACAAAGTAATTTAGAAAAATATTCTTTCTCAAAAGACATATGTACCTTTAGTGTCACCAGGTGTGAGCACTGTTTTCAATTAGACAGAAATAAAAAAAAAAAAAAATCATTAAAAAAAAAAGGTAATTAATTATTTAGTCAGGTGTATAAACTAAAAAATAGTCATTTGATTCAAATGATTAAATTTATGGCTCTCATACAAATTATAGAAAAAAGTCATTGATAAATGTTATTCCAATTTATTTTTATTTACGAATCGTGTCATTAGAACTTTTGTGTGAATATTCACCATACATTTTATAATCATTATTAGTTCACTCAAAAATTATTCACACGTAATTATTCACTCCAATTTTCAAAACAAAATTTCTAATTCACTCATTTTTTGCTCAAACAATGATTCACACGTTCTGTGTGAATATTCACTCAGTATTTCATAAATAATTATTTTATTTAATTCAAATATTTTAGCTTAAACAATGGTTCACATTTTTTGTGTGAATATTCACTCAATATTTCAGAATAATCTTTTGGTTCACTCAAAAATCACTTGACAAAATAGTTTATACGTTTTGTGTAAACGTTCACTCAAAATTTGATAAACGATCAAACACATCGTGAATAAACGAAAACTCCACACAACTCAACAAAAAAATGACATAAACATTGACTAGTCTACAAATTCACGGCACAATCTGAACATTTACGTGAAAAAAAAAAAAAAAAAAAAAAAAAACTCAAATTCACCGATCTAAACACATTATACTTACTTGAGCGAAAATGTTAATGTGTGAATATTAACGTAAAAATTCACTCATAATGAGTAAAGATATTCAAGAACAAATTAAAAACATAAAAAAACAAAAACAAAACTAAGATTAACAACAAATTTGGAACAAATCGGACAAGATCTGGGATTTTCATTGGATGTGATTTGGGATTTAATTCGAGACCTGGAATTTAATTCCAAATCTGAATGAGACCGATAAAGATAACTAGAGAGGGAGAGAGCGAGAGAGAGAACCAGACGGCAAGCGAAAACTAGGTATTGGTTTTTCTTATTTTTTTGGAAAAAAAAACATGGCCAGACATTTGAGTGAGAAACTCTCTTTCTCCGAGTAAGTGATAAAGTGTGATGCGATCTTCCGGCAAATCCTACCGCTGGTGGACAGATCCAACGCTTCTGGGTCTTTGACTCTCACGCATCTCCGCCTCTTTCTGTTCCCCCACTGCAGGCAAAACTTCGTCTCTGGCAGCTTGAGATCTGAATGCGAACTTCGTCTCCGGCAGCTTGAGATTTGAATGAGACTGAGAGAGAGAGAACCAGACGGCGACGGAGTGAAAATTATGTTGGATTAGGGTTTTCAACATGATATATATATAAGGGTATAAACACCCCTTAATAAATTTGGTCAACAGTCAAAAGACTGTAGATTAAGAATTTTATTAAAAAAAATAAATTTACATCACAATTGTTTAAAAAACTTTTTTACTAAAGGAACTCTTAAATAAGGTTCAACAATAAAACCTCAAAAAAATAATCTTTAATTTTTTTTTCAATTATATTGATTAATTATCAATTATTTTTCTTTTTATTTTACCTTTTTCCTTGTGCTATTTATTTATTTTCTTTTTCTTTTCTTTTTTTTGTTTTTTGAATTTCATGTTTTATTTTTAATTTTACTTTTGTATTTGTTTTTGAATTTTTATTTTTCTCTAGATTTTTCCTGTTGATTTTATGTCTTTTATTTTCTATAAAAAACATAAACGAAAAATAAAAAAATAAAAAAAAGCAAAAAATAAAAAACAAAATGAAGAAAAAAAATAAATATTAAAGAAGGATAAGGTTATAAATAAAGGATACATGTACTAGTCATTAAGGTATAAATATATGTAAAGATATTTTAAATTTGGTAATTAATAGGGATAGAAAAATAATTTTACATGTATTTATTCGGATGAGCCTCATCTCTTCTATTATGAAAATGATATGGGCTTATGTGGTGTTAGTACAGCGATAGGGGTGTCTTGAGTTTAAACTCAATAATATAATGTAAGGATATTTGAGGTAAGCAAAAAATAGTTAGTAAGGGTAAATAAGTAATTTTGTATGACTTCAACAAGGATAAATTTGCCAACAAATAATGACATTATCACATATCATCGGGAAAAAAAAAATCGAATAAGAGGTCATCGTGTTATTTTTCAAAAGTAACAAGGAATAATCTTGTTACTTTTGAAATAACATTTTGCAAATGACATGAAGTGTGATTGAAATTGACCCAAAGAGGATTCGAAGGTTTTTTTTTTGGTTGTCGTCGTCTAAATCATAGTATGATTTATATTTTTTCCGTTCCAGTTTTTAGCTGTCTTCAGTCTGTTCTATTTTTTTTTTAAATCTCCATTTTAGTTTAGTTTTTTTTTTTTTTACTTGAGTATAATCGAGTACCTTTGGAGCAGAAGGCAACGGAACCCAATAACGTGTCTATCGTTGATGAAATTTCTTTATGTGGAGCATTGAAGAATCCCGCTTACTGAGAGGTACTCATGGTTCACCTGCCTGGCTTTTACCCAATGTATCCAATTGCAATTAGTAGTTGAGGTAGATTTAGAGTTGGCAAATTGTACCATCACATTGTGTTATGTGTCGTGTCATGATCTGACACAAACATGATAACACAAAACACGATAAAATATTGCGTCACAAAACCTAAACACAAACACTACAAGAAAGTTATTTGGTCAACATAACACGACACAATAATTTATTGTACCACACAATACCATGAAATTTATCGGGTTGACACGACATGATAATTTATAATATTATACAATAACATGAAATATTAACACAATACAATAAAGACTTATTTAACTCATTACACATTAAAGACCTATTAACATTTAACACAACTTATAAAAAAATAAACATAAAAAATTATAAACTTCAAGAAAAATAAACCAAAAAAAAAAAAGTTAGTAAAAAAATTCACAATACAATGAAAAAAATCATCAGTATAATGGAACAATTACAAATTCTCAGCCTCTCGTCGTTGCAATCGTAGATCCTCAGCCACTCACCGTTGCAATTGTTTGGGGAGAGAATTGAGAGAGAGAGATGGGAATTGGGATTAAAAGAGATGAAGAGGCGGAGGTTGTGTTTGGTTTGAGGCTAGATAGGTGTTGCGGTGGACTTGGAGATGATGACGACTAACAGTGCTTGGTTGGAGAAGTAAGCAAGAAGTGTATGCGACTGTGATGAGAATTGAGAGTCTGAGAGTGTATGTGTATGTGTGCATGTATATATATATAATATGGATTAAATTATAATATTAGATAAATTTGGGCTGATGTTTATAATTATTTACTAGTATATATTTATTTTAAAATAATTTATTAAATTATTGTCTGAGCTATTAGGTCTTTATTATCATGTAACCTAAACACCTACAAATTTAT
This sequence comes from Eucommia ulmoides, assembly GCA_016647705.1. Classification (NCBI taxonomy): domain Eukaryota; kingdom Viridiplantae; phylum Streptophyta; class Magnoliopsida; order Garryales; family Eucommiaceae; genus Eucommia; species Eucommia ulmoides. The sequence continues at coordinate 42,343,295 of CM028340.1, forward strand.
TATCATATCAATCGTGTCGCCTATCGGGTTATCAGGTAAACCCAATAACCTAATCTATTTCTTATCGTGTTTATTAGGTCAAATACGATAACGACCCGTTACCCAATAAGCTAAATGCATGCCCAATAATTTTGTGCGGCCTCGTGTTATGGTATTGTGTAAATACCTGTTTTCCAATCCTAGGTAAATCGTTTGGTATACTTTTTCTTAAGTATGTTTTTGCTTTTATGGAAAAAAAAAATTAGAAGAAGCACTTTTGCACTTAATATAATTTTAAAACTCAAATAAGTAAAAACAAGATTTTAAGTACTAAAAAAATTGTTATTTTTTGTTTTTTCAGTATTTATAATTTAAGTGATAAATGGACTATAACCTCTTCATCGGATTTTTCTCAACCACCTAAAATTAACTATCAAACACATTTTTTTCACTTATACCTTCAAGTAAAAGCACTTTTTGTTAAATCGTCTTTATTATTATTATTATCATTATTATTTTAGAAACTAGTCAAAAACAAATGTTACCAAACGGTACCCAAGTAATTTATTCCAGTGAAACAAAATCCTTCGTGTTGTGTGCTTACCTTAGAGGAACTTAATATGGGCCCTGAAATTTTTCCTATTTCCCTACACTCCCTGCCCTCCCTGCCCTGCTGTTACACCCTCCTGACCCCCCCCCCCCTCACGGCCGCATCTAGAGTTGACATGTTTTGAGATATAGAAATCCAAACATATTTAGTTGACATATGAGATTTAAGATTGAATCATCATTTTTCGTACTATACATTCTTTTAAGTTATTTATTTATTCATTTTTTTATGGATATGTATACTTTATCATACATTTAACTTCTTGAGTAACATTAATTGATAGAAATTAGATACACAAGTCATGATGTAGCAATGAATACATCATCGAGGTAAATCAATTTTTTAATTTAATTTATGAAAAATTATCAAACGAGGGGAAGATATTATTCTCATGTATTAAATGTGTTAATATCTTCAAAAAGACCACTTATTAGGAGTTGGATTCTCCAAAGGTTACATCGAATGGGTATTTCGTAGAGAGTCTGTAAAACATTATGATTCGTCTAATTATGCTCGTTCAATGAGAAGTTTTAGTGTGATTGATGATATGCACAATTTATTATTTGAGGCACTCAAAAGAATTGATCGAGATGAGTCAATTAGGGAACCAACGCAGACTACAGAGAAGCAGATCGATTTTTCTGGTCCACCAGATTAGCAGCAGATTGTCTCTGTTCCACACTGCTTTAAAGATTGTCTTCCACTGCTTGCGATCGATTGCATACCCTAGGTGCGATTTCTTATCTAAATCATCTCTTCCTTTTCCTATTTTCTGTTTTTCTATTAAATGTATATTCATATTATTGTTTCTAATTGAACAATAAATCTGATTGAGTTCCTCTTTCTATCTAATTTGTTCCACCTCGTTTCTGTTTTCTGGAAGAGTTTTTGTTCAGAATTTGGGAGGTTTTTTTCTTTCTTGCTCGTGAAGTTGTTTCGAGGGATTCTTGGGTTATTGACAATGTTTTTATTTATTATTGGAATATTTAAATTACTTCTTTCTCAGCAGACCACAAATTTTTGGTACACATTGGCAGGGATTCCATTTGGACTTGGGGAGGAAAAGCCTTTAGGTATGGAACACAAGTTTTCTAGTCTATTTTTTCAAAAAAAGTTGTGATAAGAAAACAATCTCACCTAAAAATAAATGAGAACTGATGTTGTCGACAAATGAGGAGTGTTAAGGAGGACCAAGACTAGATGAGACTGGGCAAAGAGATAGCAAATGGGAAACAAAGTAGTTTTGATGAAATAGTTTTTTTTTTTTTTTCTCCACGAGCCAGCCAGTTAACCTTAGTTCTTCACTCCCAATAGACTTTCCGTCACTCTAGTAAGTTATCTAGCCTTCATATAACCAAAATATGGTTATGAGGCCCCCATTGATGGTCCAGAGCCCTTTACTTTCAAAGATCAGGCTTCTAGAGTCTTTCGAGAAGAGCTAATGACATCAAAGCAAGATAGTGTGTTCATGGGGAAAAATATTGACAATACCAGGAGAATGGTTTGAACTTTGGATTGGAAATTGTGTGTAGGGCTTGAGGAAAAAAAATTAATCAATCAGGGTTGCACATTGCTCTATCCAATTATTTAATAGTACAAAAGCTACCTTCTAATTTATTTTTGCAAGAGAATGACCAGCCCCTAGGGTTACGTATTTATTTCTACCCTTGTCTGAAGAAAGAGCTTGGTTGAAGTCCCCAATAAGCAAAAGGGGACCATCGTTCGAAGATATAGAATCTACAATGAGATCCCAAGTATCTCTCCTTCTCCGAGCTCTAATAGAATCAAATATAGCAAAAGAGTTACTACCAAAGAAACCTAGTTTAGATGTAACTTTAGAAACATGTGACTCAATTTCATGTGATGTGAATGACCGCTAGTCTTTCCGATAATACTTAGATTTCTTATCTGTATTTATGTTTTGTTAAAATGTTAATGCTTTCAGGCATCAGATGTGTCAGATGTGATTCGACCTCTTTACGAGTCCCCTGAATTTTTTGCTCACAAGATGGCAGTTGCTGTAAGTGGCTACTGCAATGAATTATGATATCTTAATCTTCATTGTCATCTGCTGTTTCTATACATTTTGCTTTTATTATCAACTATAATTTGAACTCTGATTGTATCTTACAATAATCTAATGTAGCTGTTAGTTGTTGATGAACTATTGTTGATCTTGTTCAATTTTAATTGCTATATCTATCAGTTGAGCTCCAACATAACCTTTACATGATGAGTAGTTTACTTTGTGTTCTCTTTGTTTGTATGATATGCATATGCGAAACATGTTTTGTTGTTGTATTAGGCTCCCTTTTGTTTATCTATTAACATGCAACTAGTTCTGTCAATTTATTTATTTTTTTAATCTCTATGTCGTGCTCAACTGTGTATCCGCATGTACTTGGCAACTTGGACTTGAACTGTTAGTTGCTTACATGGCATTTTATTTACTATGTTGTTCTTTGAAGTATTGATTTGCGCTGCAGAATTACAAGATGCATGTTATATTACTGCAGGGCCTCTTTGGGCTGGTTTGCTCATGAAACCGAATGGTATGATGTCAGTAACAACAATTTTACGCAAAGTGGAACGCAAGAAATTTGATGGTTGATGCATTGTTATGAATCATGATATCTTAATCCATTGTCTTATTCAACATCAAACTTTTTAATGATTAATTAAACATAAAATTTCTTGTTGTGAATAGGAATGTAGGAAATCTGATGGTTGATACATATCAAACCCGTGTGATGCTTTGGTCTTAGTGGAATTCAGACTCAGCTCCAACTAAGGATTCACAGGTCAAGCATTGTCAACTAGGTAAAACTTCTATGTCTGCTTTCATAATATTAGTATGTTGTCTTAGAAAGGATTACAGTAAGAAAATGCCACCAATTAGATACAACTTATTTCCCTTTGCACCAATGTTTTTAAAATCGGACCGGACATCGAACCGGAAAGGTCACCGGGTCACGGGTCACTGGTTCAACCGGTAGGCGAACCGCGGTTGAACCGGTGACGTCATAATTACGTCATTAATATATATATATATATATATATATACACCCCTTGTTTTACCGCGGTTGAACCAGTGACGTCATAATTACGTCATTAATATATATATATATATATATATACACCCCTTGTTTTACTTCGCTTTAATAGACCACCACCTACCCGAAACTTACCAAGTTAAAACTATTGGGGTACCCAATGAGTTTTAAAAACTATTGGGGTAGTTTCTGTAATTTGGAGAATAAGAAGCATAGGGAATTAGGGATATGAAGACAGTGAATCAGTACACTTCGTAAGAAAAAATCGTAAGAAAAAAAGAGAACCCTAGAATCGACAGCCAGGGTTCGCGATTGACTGGATGCTTCTTGCGATCGACAACCAGGGTTTGCCATCGACGGATGTAGCCTGCGATCGAAGCCCAAGAGGTTCGCAATCAACAGACATGGTTCGCGATCAACAGATGCACCGTGCGATCGACGGCCAAGGTTCGCAATCGATGGATGCAACCTACGATCGAAGGCCAATAGGTTCACGACGGACGGATTTGGGTTCGCAATTGAAGGCCATACACCATGTTCGATTAACAGCAGCAGGGTTTCGAGGGTCTGTTTCGATATTTTTTTTTTTTTTTTTTTTAATTTTTTACATTTGGGCTTTTGTTAAAAAACCGGCCGGTTGAAGAAAAACCGCTCCGGTTCACCGGTTTTCCGGTTCAACCGGCGGTTCAGCGATTTTTCCCGGTTTAACCCCTAAAACGATTTTTACTAGTTAACCGGACCGGATTTTGGATCGATCGACGGTTCAACCGGTCGAACCGGCCGGTCCGGTCCGGTTTTAAAACACTGCTTTGCACAGTGAGTCAACTTACTTAAAATTAGGCCTCGTTTGGCATTGTTTACCTTATTTACACCTGTTTCGCTTAAAAGCAAAAAAATGCATAATAATATTTTTATCAAACTGTCTTACGTGGTGGAGATTTTGATTTGACTGCTAGGAACACAACCTCTTGATATATGGGAAGATGATGGAACACATAAGATGCACCATTTCTGCTAAGCAATGTAGTTTTGCTTCCTTGACAGCAATACAAAAGATTGATATACCTGTCTCCGCCAAGGTAGGTTGTGACGTTTATGAACAAACCTGTTTGTTTTATTTGTTAAATCTTTTTTAGGGCGTGCTTGGTTTAAGTTTCAAATACAAATTCATTGTTTAATATTAATGTACAAAAACGTGTTTGTTTAATATCATTAATAGTTATGACTTATTGATTTTTTATGTATATGTTCTGATAATTTTGAATGAGGATTGAATTAAGTTGGATGAAGATTTGGATGAAGATTGAATTAAATTTGATGAAGATTGGGGAAAGTATGTTATGTTTTTATTTTGTAGATGGAGCATTAAACTTTAGAAATATAGTTTTATAGTTGTTTTGGTTATAAGAAGTTTTTAGTGTATGAATCTTGTTTTGGTTGTAAGAAATTTTTAGTTTATTAATCTTGTATGGGGGAACAAAAGTAAGTTGACATTATTTTTTGGTTAATGCATTGGTTAATGTTTTTTTTTTTTGTTATTATTTAGCTTGTGTATTTGGGTAATTTAACTTATTTATATTTTTTGTACTTTGTTTCGATGTAGAGTATTTGTTATTTTAAAATAATTTTAAATTATTAAAAAAAAAATTGTGTACTTTTTGAGACACTAAAAAGTGGCCTATGAAATAGTTATTGGGGCATAATTTAGAGTTAATATATAGTGTCATAATAATTATCTTATAGGACATTTATTATTGTCTTAATAAGTTTAAATGAAAAAGGCACTACAAAGTATCCTTATAACCTATTGGGCCGGCGTTTTATAGGGCATCAATTCAAGTGTTCCAAAAAATTCAAGTGTCGCAATAGAGACTCTATCGCAATATTTTTTTGTCCCAATAGACCAATTTTGTTGTAGTGCTAGTTGATGGCATCTATTGAGATTCATTGGAAGATCCCATATAATTAAAAAATAAAGAGATTTTTATTATTTAGTTCTAAAAAATAGTAGATTCTACAGAAAAAATAAAAAAAAAAATCAATAATTCAATATAAATTTTTAGTTCTCAAAGAACATTCATTAAATAGTCCTCATATTTTCTAAAACCATTTTCTCTATATGTCATATAATTTATAATTGATGCCACCGTCGATAAAAGATGATCAAATGTCATTAATGATCCCTAAAAAAATAAAAAATATTTTGCGAACATTTAGAATGAATTAAATTTATGAAAATTATACTATTTTAATCTACATTTCATCCTATTCACTTTGATATCTATATTGATTATTTTTAGCCAAAAAAAAATCCCGTAAGAGAACGTTCACTAAAAATTATCGTTGTCACTTCCCTAATACCTCATCAATCATGAAAATAAATACTAACAAGCAAACTCATTTTATGAACATTTATAATGGGGTAAATTCTTAAAATTATACTATTTTAATGTATATTTAAGAAAAAGAATCAAAAGTGAACGTTCATTAAAAATAGTCTACAAATAATTGAAAGGTCTTTGCAAAATTTAAAAATATAATTGATACTTCATAAACAAATGAATTTTTGTTAATAAAATTGTCTAAGTGAACATTCACTAAGTAATATAGTATTGTGTTGGTGGATTTTTTAGTGAATGTTTCATTTTGTTGAGAGTAATTGATTCAATGAACATTTACTAATTAAAATCTTGTACTTTTTGTAGCTGTTTTTAGTGAACGCTTACCAACCTAAGTTAAATTATGTATTGGTTAATTGTCTTAGTGAACATTCACTAAGATAAAATATGATTATGAAGTGGAGTTTGATCTAGTGATTGTTCACTAAATTAAGTCACATTTTCTGCTGGCGTAAATTGTGTGATGAATATACATAAAATTAAGTGATAATGTTGTCTTGGGTAATTATTTTAGTGAACGTTCAATACGCAAATGGAATGCCTGCTCTTTTTTTGGTACATATATTCGGGGAGAGAGTTTTTGAACACTAGATCTCTACTAGAGAAGCGCACTAAATAACTGTTAAATTACAAATCTTAAGTTAAATGAAATGCTTATTACTGAAACCGTATAAGTGAATATTTAGTAAGTAATATTTTTTTTTCACAAAAAAATATTTAATATATAGATTTTAAAATGAAAAATAAAAAATAAAAAAATCGCACTCAATAATAAAAGATTTAGTTAAAATTTATAAAAAAAAAAAATGCAATTAATTTTTTTTTCCAATACTATTAAGTTGTTTCCTAACAAGATGGAAACTCTAACCACCATCCGTCACAGCCTAGTAGCACTAGACCAAAGTAGATGTAAATTAATTGACCTCTTAAGTTTAGGGGATAAATACAAATAGGTCCTTAGGCTTTCAATTTTCTCAATTAAGTCATGAAAGTTTTAATTGTTAATAATCAAGTTCATCTGTTTACATTCATCCATATAAATGAATAGAAACTGAACACTTGACTATTGTCTTAAGGATCAATGGGAATAATTTCACTCATTTTCGCCTCCATCGTACTTGTTCTAAAATCTAATTTTATACTTAAGGGAGTCTTGTGCCAAAAGTCATAACTAACTTTAACCAGCTTTATGGAATTTTTTATTTATTTTTTGAGGTCTAATAGTTGTGTTATCACTTGTGCTAAAAACAATTCTCTACTTGTGCTATATTTTGTACAAAGGTCACCTATGGTCAGCGACATTTCCCAAAAATTGATTGAGTAGACTATTTTTTTAAAAGAAAAATTATTAAATATTTTTATAATTCAGAGGGGTTTATTTAAAATCTTAAAGAATTTAATTTTTTTTTTTTCAAATTATAAGAATAAAAGTGAAAAATTTCAAAAGTTCAAGGGAACTTGAGTCTCCCAAGTCCCCAATTGCCTATGGTAAAAGTTGAGTGCAACTCATTGATTGGTTAAATTTGTATTATAATTAATTTTATTTAATATTTTATTTTTGTGATGAATACAAAATATAATAAAATATAAAACACTATTCACATGCTATTTACTTTTTTTACCACATATGAATACAATATCTTCCCGTAGATGCTCTAATTAGATAGGAGCGAGAGAATACTATCAGTCCTGGAGTTTAAAGTAGCCAAAACTATTGTTTTGGATCCCAAAATAATTAGTAAAGCTATGATTAATATAATATAATATAAAATTGTATATTTTTTTAACTTGACTATTCCAATTAATAAAGTTATAATTAATGTAAACTTGATTTCCATTTAATTTTATTTTTTAATTAAATTAAAGTAAAGTGATTCTATATTATCATTATTTAAAAAATAAAATAAAAAATCAAGTGTTTTGTAAAGGACACATTCAAATATTTTGCAAAAGACACCATTTTAATAGTTGGCTTCGGAATTACTCGTGTTGTAATCTGATGAGGTACGTACTTGGTGACTGTTAATTGAAAGACCAAATCAGAAGAATTGAAAGATGAATGATCAATTTGCAACTTCTCTTAAAACTTAGGGACTGACGTTGTTATTTACCATTAGTACTTGGAAACACTGTGCTTTCTTCAATGCGATGGCTTTTACTATTAGGGGTTGGAATTTTCTAAGTTATAGCACCCAATCTGTCGAAATCCCTTTCTCACTTTTATTGAGCATTGATTCATGTGATTTAAAAGGGTAAACATGCATATGCCAAATCCTTCAAAATCTTTGCCAAATTTGGAACCCCGTGTGGGTTGCACTGCGCAAGACCACATGTATATGTGGAAGATTGAAGCCATCAGATCTACCAGTAGTCAAAAAGCAAGTGTCAATATTTTTTTTATTTTTTTTTTCAATCAAAGTTCGACCTTTCTTAAAAGTATTTCAGAATTTTAATCTTAAATGTATCAGACCGATCTGAAGGAATGCATCCTTAAAGACATTACACGATGCTCTTTGCCTTTTCTTCGATGCTCCGAATTAAAAAACACATCTTTGCACACACTTTTCTTTTTCACTTGAAATTTTAGCATATGCGATGGGATACGATAAGGAGTATCTCTACCCAAGTGGGATATTCACACGCATTCGATACATCGGAGTACACCTCCGATATGTTTCAATGCGTTTCGATGCGCCTCCGACACGTTTAATTTTTTTATTTTTATTTTATAGAACAAGTGGAGAATACATGTTCAGTGTGTATCTATGTAGTGTTGTGGTCGGCACAAGTGTCCATTTGTCCAATACAGGTACGGCTACTTTGAGAGAAGCATACGTGTTTCTTAGATTTCAATACTTATAGTTCGTTTTTGCTTAGTGACTTTGTTTATATTCTCATAAATGACAGTAGAAATATAAATATGGAGAAAAAATTATAATTTTATAATTTAATTTTACTCAAGAATTTTCATAATAAATTAAACTATGCTGCACTTAACCCCAAACATTGATGCACTTAACCAAAACAAGATCAACCATTTCATTTCCGATTTCGATTTCGATTCAATGAACAACGAAATCAATTTCGATTTCGATTAGAGCTTCGCAACCCAAAACAACGATCGTCACTTGCTCTGATTGCTCTATCAATCTCCATCTATATTGAGCCATTTCTTCACCAGATGCGAATCAAACCAAAAACAGTGCAACCGAAACCTAGCAAGAATGTTGACGAAATGAAATCAAAATCGATTTCTTGAACAATGAAATAGAAATCGAAAACCATCAAGAACATTGATGAAATAGTGTGACGAAACGAAATTGTTGAATAACAAAATTGAAATCGAAAATTGATTTCACGAACAACAGATCGGAGGAATAAAAATCAAACATTTATCTGCCATAACAACCGATTTCGATCGAATCGACGATCGAACGACGTTCTTCCTTTTTCGACGATCGAATCGGCCGAACATGGCTTCATCTTTCTATCTCTTGATGAATCGATGATCAAACGGTGACGAGTTCGGCAAAGACGGTGAGGAGAGCTTCAATCAGTGATGGAGAGCTTCAACAAGAACTTCAACGACGATGATGGAGACTTTCGAGCAGAGAGAAGATGATGGAGAAGTTGAGAAATGAAGAAGCGCAGAGAGAAGACGAAGTGCGAAAAATAAAAATAAAATCTAAACTCAATAGAAGTCGAACAGGGGGTCTTATTAACATTTCAAACAATGATGAGCATGTCCCTAAAGTTGGGTTGAGTTTTTTGAGAAAAAAAAAAAAAAAAAGTTTTTTTTATTTCTTATTTCCTTAGAATTTTGAGAATCAATTCTCATTTTTTGGGTTGGGTTGGGTTAAGTTTTGTGTTGTCCAACGCGTTCCCAAAAATCAATCCCAGAATTTTTGGGTTGGATTGGGTTGGAATGGAAACACTAAGGTGGCGTTTGGTTAGTGTTACCACTTTTCTCAACCCAATTGAGATGAGTTGGATTGAGAATTATGTTTCCAACTGGAAACAGAATTACGTTTGGTAACGACAATTTTTTTTTTTTTGCTGGGAACAGAATCGCGTTTGATAACCACATTATTTTGAAATTGTTTTCTCATCTGAACAAAAATCATCAAAACAAAAAAATTATCCAAACAAAATCATCCAAATAAAAATTATCAAATCCAAGAAACTCATCACCAAATGCCACAAAAATTAATATATATATATATATATATATATATATATATATATATATATATATATATATATATATATATATATGTTCTGCTCTAAGACGAACACACAGGCAACAGACGACGATGAGGTAGGCGACGGACGAAGACGAACGAAGAACCGAAATCGATTTCGTGTTCGATTTCATTCTTGAAATCGATTTTGTTCTTGAAATTGATTTCAACAACGAAACTGAAATTGATTTCAAGAACGAAATCGAAATCGAGAGAGAGAGAGAGAGATTACGTTGGAGACGACGACGACGATGGCGATGGAGATGGCTGGAGAAGACAACGATGGTGAGGACGACGACAGAAAAGACGATGGCGAGAAGGAGGAGGATGACATCTACGAGGAAGAGGACGACGACAGAGAAGATGATGGCGAGAAGGAGGAGGCCAATGCCGATGAGGAAGAGGACGACGACAACGATGAGGAAGAGGACGACGTCGACGAGGACGACATCGACGAGGAAGAACAACGAATATGGAAGAACAAAGTGGGATGATCGTGAGAACTTGGGTTGAGTTTTTTGGGCACAAAAAAAAAAAAAAAAAAAAAATGTTTCTCATTTCTTTGGAATTTTGAGAATCAATTCTCATTTTTTGGGTTAGGTTGGGTTGATTTTTGTGTTTGCCAAACGTATTCTTAAAAATCAAACCCAAATTTTTTAGGCTGAGTTGGGTTGAAATGGAATGGAAACACTAACCAAACGGGGCCTAACCAAACAAGCCTAAAGGAACATACCCTTTGCTACCTTTTGAAAACATTTTCCATAATGATATTTCTTTTTGTTTTAAGTATTTTTGTATAATAAATGAGGCAATTTTTTTTTTTTTAAATTAAATATGTATTTTATTTTTTCATTTTTATTTTGAAATGAACTTTATTTTTAAAAATATATTTTTAAATCTATTTTAAATTAAAATATTTAGTTTAAAATATATTGCTTATTTTTTCTAATTGTGTTGACAATTATACGAATGCAAAATGCCAATGAAACTCCTCGTATTTGAGACGTTGACCACGATTAGGGATGTCAATAGTTTGGCTACGGTTCGATTGCATGCAAAATCAAAACAAAAACTATTAGACATATATAAAACCAAAATCAAAATCAAAATCGCCGATTTTTTTTAAACAGTTTTCAAACCAGACCATTTAATTTTACAAACCAAAATCGTGAAATCATTTAAGATTTTTTTTAATGATTCCCTTTAAATAAATAAAAAATGAAAGAAAGCAATATCAACATCAATTTATAACCGAATTCTGAAGAACAAAACATCAATTATTCAAATCACGTAAGAAACAATCTGCAATTGATCATAAAATAAAGTTTAAAAATGACTGATCCATCCCCAGTGCTTGAAAGTGAAATGATTGGACCTTCAGAGCTAGGAGGACATCGTTATTAGGTCCAAAGGGCAGCAATTGAAGAAGAAGGAAGCGAGCAACAATTGATTATTCAGATTGAAAACTATACTTTGCTCATAAGCATCACAAGGTACAATCAATGAGGTTTTTGTCTCCACACGCATCAATTGCTACTTTCAACTTTTCTTTTTCCTCATTGTATCGTAGGTTCTCTCTCCCGCTCCAATCACTTCATCCCTCCATTGCATGCAACCAATTAAACACTGAAATTCGAATCAATCCATCCAATTTTCGCACACTACAACAAAAACAGGCTGTAATGGCAATCATTTTAGCGGCAGTTAAAAAATAGTTACTATTGATATATTTTTAGCGACAAATTACTTAATTGTCGCTAATTTATTCCAATTGCCGCTAAATGTTATAATTCTTTATTCTAAATTTTGATATCGATATCTTTAATTAAAAAAAAAAAAATTAAAAAAATCTAAAGACCCAAAAATAATGTTATGAAAAGAAATTTTATTAGGACACAAGTCACACAACTAAAATTTTAAAGCATTGGAAAATATTTGCTAAGAATTAAAATAAATAATTGGCTAAAAGAAACTCTAAATATGCGGCAAATGAAAAATCCTATCCCGCTTGTTTTTTCATCAAAAGCCTAGTCTAGTTGTCTTCTCATTTCACCCAAATCCATTTGCCTCCTGTTCTTGCAGTCACGACCATCGCAGCCATGCTCAGCACGCCACACCCAGGTTCATCCTCCACCGTCGCAACCAAATTGCTCCTCTATCGCCTACGCAACCAACCGTCGAAGCAATCGCCAGCAATTGCGATCGATTCATCACAACCATCTCGGTTCTACTTTGTCCCAGGTTTGATTTCATTTTTCTTGTTTTTTTTTTTGTTCAAGTGTTCTTATTTCTTATGATTTCACTAACTTTATATTTCATATTGGCTTGAAATTATCGCTGTCTTCTTAGGTTCTTGCTCTTGTTTTCGATGCCTAATTTCTCAGTTTCCAAATTATCACTTGAAATTGTTGTTGTTTAGGGCTTCTGCATTCATTTTCTACTTTGGTTCAGGGCTTCTGCATTTTTGTAAGTTCGGTTAAGGGAATTTTCTACCTCTGTATTTCATTTTCTATTTCAGTTTAGGGCCTCTGCATTTTCTTGGTTTAGGGCATATTTAGACATGAACCAGAAAAATTATATAATTATATTCAAAAAGAGGAATAAGATATAGGGGTTGCGATGAGAGTACATGATTTTGATTGGTTTTCCATTCTGAGGGGTGAACTTTAACATATCCATTGCCCTAGCAGTTGTATGCACATCATAGTAATCCAAAGAATTGTTATTTACTCTGAATTCAATAATTAGTATTGAAGCCCATGAATCAAATGAATAACTATAATGATCTACCATAAATGATAATACCATGTCCACAAAGATGTTTGAAAAACAACAAATGCAGCCACAACAATTGAAAGGGCGATTCAACCATTGAATACTTGCTGTAGAACAATTTGTTAACAAATTCTATCACGATTAATACCCTATAATCACTTATTTTTACAGTTTACTAGTTAATTCACCATTTTCACCATGTGCATGTGACTTAAAACTAGTGTTATTCAAAAAAGTAAGAGCAAGCGATAGCTAGCCATCTTGAGGGTTGCCGTAGTTGACATAGCCATAACCAAGAGATTGACAAGTGCTCATGTCCAAACAAATCCTAAATGACACAACCTGACCGACTTGGTTGAACAGATCGTACAAATGCGAGTTTACCTATTGACGAGCAGGTTTGATTATTTTGTTTTGAATTGAGTGAATTCGCTTTAATCTGATTAGATCTTGTGAGTGGGTGAAATTTTGAACTCGATATTTTTGAGGAATTTTACTTAGTTGATGATTTGGATAATATATTTTGGATTTTTCTTGATTTACGAATTGATTATTCAATGACTGAGGTGTTTTTTTTTTTAATTCTCTTATACATTGATTGAATTTGAATAGGAATCGGATTGAATAGAAGGTATAATTACTTTTCCCCAAATTCAGGTTTCTTAAAACCCTAATTTGATTTGTTGTATTAACCTAATTTAAGGCTTCTTCCCTGTTTCAGTTTCTGCTTATGGTTTATTTTTCTGTCTCAGTTTATATTCCTGGTTTATGTTCTGTTTTGTTCTCAGTCTCAGTTTCTGTTCTATATTCTTTTCTGTTTCTACTTCCAATTTTTGTTCATACATGGGTTATGTTCATGGTTTCAGTTTCTGTTTTTGATGGAGTAATATTTTTTAAGTTTTTGTTTTTGTTCATGGTTTCTTTCCAGGGTTTTTGATACAGAAGCTATGATGGAGTATAGAGCCTGTTTTTACTACTGTGGACGATAACCATTTCCGGCAGCCTAATCTTTTCCTTATCCAAGATTACTAAGTGGTTGTTTTAGGGCGTTTTCTGGCGTTCCTCGAGCAAATTAATCTGATCAGTCTTTATTTCGAAATCTCTTCGCTTTGAATCGTTGTTTCAGTATTTCTTCCGGTTAGTATTTAGAGTTTGTTCAATTTGTTTGTGTTTAATTGAGTTTATGTTTGTCAGTGGGTAGTAAATGGTGCCTAATCTCATTCGAGCTTTTTGTAGTTCCATAATTATTCTCTGTGAGTGTGTTGGCATAATCTTAGACCCTTCATTTTCTTTTGTCTATCAACTGTTTGATAAAATGTGGTAGCTAATGGCATTTCAAATGTGCTTGATTAGTTTTTTGAGATTGAACAACAATTTGTAATGGCATGTTAAGAACTGAAATGTGGCATGATTTGCACTGAGAACACCTCCATTTGCTAAATTTCCACATCTATCTTCAGATGTAGTGGGATAATTATTGTGAATGTAGCGTTGTTCATGATAGAGATGTCTTTTGTGATAATTTACTGTCCCATTTTTTATATGGGGGAGCAATTTGCGACTGTTCTACCATGTCAATAAACTAAGATTTTTTTATTTTTTTTTCATTTCTCAAATCCTTTTTTTTTTTAATTATATTTGTGTTGAATATCTATCTCCTGAAGGAATATTACGTGATGATCCTAGATAGTTTATGATTTTAGTTTTGGAAATACTGAGCAAGGGAAAGTAAGAGAGAAGTTTTATCACATGCAGATCCGTGTAAGGCATTTGTTTGTTGATTGATGTAGGTTGAGAAGTATAACATATCAAAATGATTCTCTCTTGTGGTGGTAAGCGCCCTGTTGATATTATTTGCAAGAAGCTAAATGGTCACGTGCAACCTATGCACGGTTATTCTGCCTGGGCTTGCAGTGGAAGATCCACCCACGATTTTAGAGAAAGTAAAAGTTCATTGATTCTAGCTATGGCAATGCACATATTGCTTTTGGAATGTTTTCTAGAAGATATGCAGTTGAAGTTTCTGCTTCAGAACAAATGAATCTCATAAAGCAGTTGAGAGAAAGAATGAGTGCACTAATAAAAGATGTCAAGTCTTCTCTTGTTGATTGCAACTGGGATATGAGTATGCCTTATTGTACTTTATCTCTGAATTATACGTACTGTTCTCTCTTGTCTTTCGCTGATAGACGTTTTTTTTTTTTAATTTATTTCTTTTTTTGTAATTTTTTCTTAACAACTTAGTGTCTCAATGCAGATGTTGCACATAAGGATCCGAGGAAAAGATGAGTGGTTCTTGCATCAAAAAAGTCATCACGAACTGCCGCAGAAGGTTTTTTGGCGCTTGCTCAGAATGATAGTAAGGCTACTTTATCTTTATAGGTTCTAGCTATTTATACTTCGAATGACTCAACTGAATCTCACAAGAAATTATCATCAAACTATAGGTCTCAATTAAAGAAGGTAATGAAATCATTTACTCTTATCTTATCTATTATGTTATGCTATAATTATCATGTGTATTTTTTTTTACTTAATCTTGATAGATTCGAGCTATTTATATTCTGAATGATCTAACTCAACATTCCAAAAATCACGTAAGTAATTTTTACTTTGTCTATAAGTTTAATTGGTAAATTATCGTTTAATTGGGTGATACAAAAAATTGTGCTGAAATCATTGTGTTGAAATGTTGATTGTTTACTGAAATCATTGTGCTGAATTGGGTGATAAAGAAATTTTTCAGAAATGCTCTGTTTCCTGTTGAAATTGTTCTAGAAGTTCTGTTCCATTTTGAAAAAAATGAATAGAACAAGGTGTTTTGTTAAAACAGAACAGAACTGTTGTTCTGTTTCTGTTATGTTCTGCAGACAGAACAGAACAGAACAACTGTTATGTTTCTGTCCGCAGAATAGAACAAACAACTATTTTGTTATGTTCTGAATATAAAAAATTGCTGCTGATAATTTTTTATTCTGGATTTTTAAATATTTTTTGTATCGATAATTTAGTTTGAGGTTTAATTATGTCATTTTGTGGAAATGAAAACGATTTTTCATGTTCAATGAAGAAAATTTTAAGGAATATAAGGTAAAACAAGCAAGTGTTCTGAACAATTGAGTGATATTTTATTGATAAAACATTATTATTTTCACAATCTTTATAGATTTCCGTTTTATTTCATTTTGAATTGCAGATGGACAAAGCGAAGAAAAAGAGACAAGTGTTTCGTAAGTGATATAAGAGCGATCATATGATTTTGACAATTTATATTCAAGGTATGTTCCAATAACCCTGGTTGGTGGGCTCCGGTGTCTTGAGTGGTGGACTTATATATCATTTATATTGTTAATTTTAAAAATAATTGTTAAACACCACTTTGATTGTTGTGGTTGTGTTGGTTATTATTTTGTTTGGTATTGGTTATATTTGATAGTGTTATTTAGGTGACAAGTATTTTGAGAATGTTGGATAAACAAAGAGATTTATGTCAAAATTTTTGCGTGAACGCCATTTTAATATTATGTTGTTTCTGGGTTTTTTTTCTCTGATGTTTCTATTTTCGTATACGTGCAGGTTTTTTTTTGGCTAATTAGGCGCTTCATGTTCGTTGCACTCTTTCAAGGGATTTCAGAGATTATTAGTTTACATGATTGATTTATGTTAAATTAGGAGTTCAATTTAATAGTATTTCATTGATGTATTTTTTTTTAACATTGTTTAGGGATATTAGATCTACATTTTTAATTATTTGTATATATTTTCATTCGGATTTTTGTTGGTGATTAATACTAAAGTTTATCTTATTTTATTAAGATTATCTCATAAATATTTAGCGGTTAAATTGTTAATTGTCACTAAATATAAAAAAATAACATTTAAATTTATTGCTATACGAAATTTAAGTTTGTCGCTAAATATCTTGTATATTTAGTGGCTAAATTGTTTTTTTTTCAATAAATATAAAAATAAATATTTAATATTTTTTTATGTATTTTTAGTGGCATATAAATTTGTCACTATACGAAATTTAAATAATCGTTAAATCTTTTATATTAGCGGTTAAATCGTTATTTGCCACTAAATATATAAATAAATATTTAATATTGACTTATTTATTTATTTATTTTTAGTGGCATTTAAATTTGCCGCTATATGAAATCTAAATAACCGTTAAATTTTTTATATTTAGCGACTAATTCTTAGCGGCAATTATAAATTAGCTGTTATAACCTATAGCGACTGCAGTATTAGCAATAGTTGTATGAATTGCCGCTAAAACTTTTAGCGGCTAAAAAATGAGTTTTTAGCGGCTAATAGAATTGCCGCTAAAACCCGTTTTTGTTGTAGTGACAAGGTCATAAATCACAATTCGAAGATGAACTGTAATAATCATTAAAAAAATATATATATTTGATTTGGGATGGATCTCGAGTTGTCCATACTAACAAGGTCTAGATTTGTGGTGAGGAAGTGAGAGAGACAACATAAATGAGATTTGGATATGGATATGTGGTGAGGGAGCCGATGGAGAAAGTAGACTCACGAGGCTGACGAAGACAGTGGTGATAGAGAGAGAGAGGTTCCATTATTGCTGATGTCGAAGCCAAACGAACACTATCGCTAAAGATTTAGAAATTTCAGATATGATAGAGAGAGTGAGAGAGGCTCCACCGTCGCTGATGTTGAAGCCAAGCGAATGCTGCCGTTGCAGAATTTTTGCTGAGCGAAATCCCTTTGTTGAGTGAAATCCGTCGTCAGCCACGTAAACGATGACTTCCTCGCCGTCATCTCCATTACCAATAGGCTTGTGGCGAATGATGATGTGTCAATCCAAATTGACGGGGTTCTTCACCAGTGTTCGCGGCCACAGTGGTCTTTGACAAGGTCGGGCTTGGAGTTGAGAGAGAAAGAAAAAGCAACTGAAATGAAAATGAAGGGAATAATTAGGTTTGCTCTATTATATACACAAGAGCATATATATTCATTCACCACTTGTCAAATACTAAACACTAACAATGTTTTTAAAAAATGAATAAATAACAACATGACTGCTTAAAATGGTTGTTTACTAAACAACTCTTAAATAAACGCTAAACAACAAAAAGTTCATAACAAAATATTTTATCTTTTTCTCTATATATATATATAAAGGATTCCGATGATAATTTTTAGGGTTAATTACACTTTGCCGCCTATGCTTATGCCTTGTTGCACTTTGTCTCTTGCGTTATTTTCGTTAGTACTTTGTCCCTCTGTGGCGGTAGATTAAAGTGCAACATTAATGGTTTACTTCCAAGTTAAGGATTTTTGTGGCTTACACACAATTTTCGAGATTGGGGCTCCGTTTAGCGTGATTTCTCTCTAAAACCCCTCGTCCAGTTTACACCCAATTATGCATTCCAAGAATCGGATTGATTATGTAATTGCAGGTTGCCAAATACAAGTATTTCCTATAATATTTATCCACATAATCTTCCGGGATTGGAGGAAAATCACACAAAACGAAATCTCAATCTCGAAAGTCGCGCGTGAGCTACAAAAATCGTTAACTTGGATGGGTGCACTTTAGTCTACCACCATAGGGGGTAAAGTGCTGACGAAAATAATACAGGGAGCAAAATGAAATAAGACTTAACCACGTGGGGCAAAAAATAATCGGTATCATTGGAATTTTAAAATATAACCTGTATCAACAATATTAATCCTTATACATACTGTTTTTTTTTTAGGGCTTTCACATATATACCATTTTGTGAGAGAGGAGAGAGGAGAGAGCAGAGAGAATGGGGAGAGGGAGAGGGAGAGGGAGAGTGGAAGTGAAGAGGATAGAGAACAAGATCAACCGTCAGGTGACCTTCTCCAAAAGACGGAACGGTCTGCTGAAGAAAGCACACGAGCTTTCCGTTCTATGTGACGCCGAGGTCGCTCTTCTCATCTTCTCTAGCCGCGGCAAGCTCCATGAGTTCGGTAGCCATGGGTACCGCTACAATTTAAACAACTTAACCCCTTCTTCTCCTTCTCTCTCTCTATAAACTAATATACATACATACATACATATTTATCATATACATGTATATCTATGTGTGTTAAAAGTGTGTGTTTCTGTTTTGATCTAAGGATATACAGTGATATTGGTCTTCTTAGGCACCTGAAAATTTTGTTCAATTTCATGGGTCAGTGGGTGTTTTATTAGGGTTTGTTTCTAACTAAACATCTCTCTAATTTGGGTCTCATTTAAATAAACTGGTTCCTATGAATCATTCTTTCGATTTCGGATCTATTGCCAACTCACTGTCTGATTCTTCCTACAGCTTTTGGGTCTCCAATATTTAGTGATCATTGCTTGAGCAGCACATGACCCAATCACAGGTCGACACGATAGTACAGTTCTGCTTCAAGTCTTTAAATCACAGAATCACTGATGATGTCCATTTGTCTCTCCAACAAGAAAACATCCCATCTTCCGCCCTTTTGCCTATCTCTAGTTTCTCATTTTGTACCCTGAAAATATGGGTACTTTTCACTTTTCACCAAAATTTTTTACTTCCACCGTTCCACGTTTAACATTTTTTTTTTTTATCAACTGCATCTGATTACTTTTTTTTTTTTTTTTTTTTTTTACCATATGTTAGGAGAGGGGTTTGAACTCTAAACTCAATATCTATTAGATTACAGGCCTTAGGAATTACATATGCTTTTGTCACCTGTAAGTGTCACACATGTAAATTGCATATCAGTAACAAATAAAATAAAAAGATTAAATTGTACGTATTATCTTGATATTTTCTACAAATGGAACAGTGCTATATGCGTTACTAGTATGCAGGATGATCAACAGTAGAATATGTGTGAATAGTGAATTACGCGTGAAACAGTAGACTGCATACTGAATAGTAAAACGCATTTTGGACTAAAAAAGAAAAGAAAAATCATTTCCCGGACAGTTCTTTGCAAATTGTAATAAACTGTATCCGAAAAAATAGGTGTTCAAAGTGTAACTGCATCTAAAAGTTTACCACTATTTTTTAAGGAAGAAATAAATTTCATACAAGTCCCCATAATTTATATGAACTTCTTTTAACCACCAAAAACTATCAACCTCCAGTTGATCAAAATTTTAAATCAACCATTGGCTGATATATATAGGGTTAATGCTTAAATGATTACTAATTAAAGTTATAAATCTTTAAATTTTCAGTGTGCCCAGAATCCTCGAACGCTATCAACAATGCACCTTTCATTCTCAGGAGAAGAGTGTTCCCAGTGAAACACAGGTATATATAGAAACATTTTATATTTCCTTTATCAAATTAAGCAATATGCTTCATGTAGAAATTCAATTGAATAATTTTTATTTTTTTCTTCGTTTATATATATAGAGTTGGGACAAAGAGATGTCGAAGTTAAAGGCAAAGTATGAATCTCTTCAACGCACTCAAAGGTTATGATTAGTTAATGGAATTGCCTTTCATTTTATATTTTTATATATTCCATCAAAATCTTGGTATCTTTAAATGAACTGAAATTGAAAATTTTAGGGTGACATGTGCCCTAATTGAACAATAATCAGGGTGTAAAGTGCAAAGAAGCTCAAAATTAGGGATAAAGAGTATAATTAACCTAGAATTAGTAATAACGATGAACACAGACAGTTGATACTTGCTAATTATTTTAATAAATAATAAAATATGAGTTGTGATTGAAGGCATTTGCTTGGAGAAGATCTTGGGCCACTGAGTGTTAAAGAGTTGCAAATTCTTGAGAAACAGCTTGAAGGAGCTCTTACACAAGCAAGACAAAGGAGGGTATGACTTATATATATATATATATATATATATATATAACAAACGGTATAAATTGCCAATGATTGAATATATTTTCCTTTTTTTTATTCCCTGAATTTGAATGCAGGCGGAGATGATGATAGAACAAATGGAAAAGCTTCGCGTAAAGGTGCCATGACAACCCATGATTTATTTTTATTTTAAGGTATTAATATTGATCATATTTTGATTTTATATACTAATTTTATTCAGGAACGTAAGCTGGGGGAAATGAACAAGGAGCTCAAGATTAAGGTTTGTGTACATTTGCCATCGGTTCTAATTATTTTTTGTAGTATTTTTGTTGTATATATCATTATTTTCTGATTAGAATGAAGGAATTTCAATGCAACCAATTAGTCAATTAATAAATGTTCGATAACGTTTTAAATACTGAATTTATGAAATGTTGAATATATTTAGTATTTAATTTTTTAATACTCTTAATTTCAAAAAAAAAAATTATCGTTGTACAACCTTATTTTTCTAAAATAATCTTACTTTACAATTTTCTCTATCTATAATTTTCTATATATAACTTTTTTTTTTTTTTTTTTATGAGATTTACTGTATTTGTGTAAAATGTTAGTTGTTGTAATTAGATATTTTATGTTAATTTGAAGATTGAAGCAGAAAGGCATGGTCTTCAAGGCCTTCCATTTGCATGGATTTCCACTAGTACTTATAGTGCTGGAAATAGTAGCTTGTCTATGCACCCTTCTCACTCCATT
The DNA here is from genome assembly GCA_016647705.1 of Eucommia ulmoides. NCBI lineage: Eukaryota > Viridiplantae > Streptophyta > Magnoliopsida > Garryales > Eucommiaceae > Eucommia > Eucommia ulmoides. Next base: position 42,364,909 of record CM028340.1, read on the forward strand.
CCCATGGAATGTCAACCAGTCTTACAAATGCAAATGGGGTACTCTCTCTCTCTCTCTCTCTCTCGTGTGGTCCCAAAATTTTTGAAGGATTTACTTGCACATGCACAATTGGATCGACATGAATTCGAAGCATTTATCAATTTAATTAGTTAATTTCAATTGTATATTTTGATTCATATTTAATTAGAACATAGATCCTCCGGTATGTTTTTCATTTTTGTTCTCTCTCAAATCCATCTCAGATCTCGGTCATGTTGAGCTTCAATCTTGTTTTTTCTTGATCTCAACTCGTCTATCCAAGAAATCAATGTAATCAGATTTCAGGAAGGAATCTGATTTGATTTAGTGTTTTTTTCTTTTTTAATTTGTTTGAATCTTTGGCCACTCAACAAACCGAAAACCGAAATGAACCGGTTTTTCTCTACATCATAATCCAACCTCTCTGTTTTGGTTTGTGATTTGTTGAAACCAAGGACTTTGATTCAGTGTTGATTTTCACATCAAGTTAATGAATGATTGAATTTGCATCATAAAACAGCACCATTTGATCCATATTCTTACGGCATGTTTGGTTAGATGGAATCGAGGGCGGAATAGAATCGCATTCCGCCCTCGATTCCTATTCCATTGTTTGGTTCTCTAATGGAATCACTTTTATAATTCTATTGGAATGAAATTGGATGGAATGAGATTCCATTTGAAATGGGGTGAAATGTGATTTCAACCCAATAAAATCAATATCTTAAATTACATGATAACCCTTATAATTAAGCCCTTGAAAATTAAGAACATAAATTGAAATTAGAGAACAGAAAGTTGGGAATAGAAATAAAAAATTGAGAACGGAATTAGAAAATTGAGAATAGAAACTGAAAATTGAGAATAAAAATAAAATATTGAGAGAACATAAACCGAAAATTGAGAGCAAAAACAGAAAATTAGATAACAGGAAATTGAAAACATAAACCGAAAATTGAGAGCAAAAACAGAAAATTAGATAACAGGAAATTGAAAACATAAACTAAAAATTGAGAACAAAAACATAAAATTAGAAAACATAAAATTGAGAACAGAAACAGAAAATTGAGAACATAAACTGAAAATTGAGAATAAAAATAAAATATTGAGAGAACATAAACCGAAAATTGAGAGCAGAAACAGAAAATTAGAGAACAGGAAGTTAAAAACATAAACTAAAAATTTGAGAACAAAAACATAAAATTAGAGAATATAAAATTGAAAACAGAAACAGAAAATTGAGAACATAAACTGAAAATTGAGAACAAAGATATAAAATTAGAGAACGAAAAATTGAGAACGAAAACTGAAAATTGAGAAAAAAAATAGAAAATTGAGAACAAAAACATAAAATTAAATAATAGAAAACTGAGAACGGAAACAGAAAATTAAGAATAAAAACAGAAAAATGAGAAAAAAAAAAAAAAATTGAGAACATAAACTGAAAATTGAGAACAAAAAATAGAAAATTAAAGAACGAAAAATTGAAAAAGGAAATTGAAAATTGAGAACAAAAACAGAAATTAAAGAATAGAAAGTAAAAATTGAGAACAAAAATAGAAATTAGAAAACAAAAATTTAAAATTGAGTTGAATAGTGAAATATTATAAAATTAGAAAAGGAATAGAATAGTGAAATATAATAAAATTTTATTATAATCAACCAAGAAGAGAATGGAATAATAATTTTATAAGGGTAAAATATAAATTTTATTATATTTCACTATTTCATTCTTTCTTTCATTCTATACCAACCAAACAAGAGAATGGAATAGTGATTCCATTCACAATTCTATTCCATTCCTTCTCTCATTCCATTACTTCTTCCATTTCATTCCACCCTCATTTCATTCCGTCCAACCAAACATGCCGTTATTGTTAATATTTGTATATGGGACTTGGCCAACTATATCAAATCCTAGTGAAAACTAAACCCTAATTCTATCAGGGTTACCTTACTCATCTCCTATATACATATTCCCCATATATCTCTGTAATTGTATCTTTTTATCATAAATCAATACAAGTCTCACATGTTCTCTCAATATTCCGTCTCTTAATTATTCTAACACCTATAAACAAAACCGTTTGAGCGCAAAATTCAATCCATTGACACGTGCATTTAAAAAACGTTAACAGGGTCAACTTGACATAATTTTATAATTTTAGTGATCTGATTGAAAAATTCGAACATTAGAGACCAAGCTGAAAATAACACCTATAGCTACGGCGTGTTTCGCAAGATCCATAATGAATTAAGACATGGATTTTGATAACACATTGACCTCTTCACTTAATTAGATGTTACGATTTAAGTAGTCAATGTAGTTTTAATTTACTCCTGAAGAAAACTTTTAAATTATCATCATTACTACTGTATGAGTTGGCTCCTATAATGAACAGGAATTATCAGCTTTTTTCGGGGGAAGGACCATCGGGTCACGGGAACGGTGCCGCCGATGAGACCAACTTCGTTCAGGGTTGGTCGCTCTAATATTATCACTCTCTAATTGCTAGATCGTTAACTTAGCGTTAACTTGGCAATATTGGAGATGAAGCATAGAAAAGTTTTTAACTTTTTTTTTTTTCCTTTTTTTTGGGGGGACGAAGTATATATTTATGTTTGTGAGGATGCAACATGGTGGTTAAACCTAGTGAAATTAAAGAACTTTTTAAACCTAGTGAAATTATAGAACTTTTTAAATATATGATATTGTGCGAACACCAACCTAAAGATGTAATTAATCACATCTCTCAATGTATGTTTATTTGAGCCTTATGTAAAGGCATTGTAGTGGGGGTTGTGTTTTAATGTTTGTACTATTGCTAAATCAATTTTGATTTCATGTTTTAGGTAATAAGGTGTCCTTTAGTAATGTTTTTTTAAAAGTAAAAAAATTAATGTAACAAAAAACACTTTTATTTCGAAGTAAAAGTGAAAAATCGAGAGAGTTTTTTATATTGTACGGTTATATGTTAACTTGTTAATTATTGAAATTTTAAATAATTAATGTAACAAAAAATACTTCTATTTAAAAGTTAAAGTAAAAAATTGAAAGCGTTTTTTATATTGTATAGTTATATGATAATGTGTTAATTATTGATTTTTTTTTTTTTGCCATAAATCCTGAACCGCTAATCCAAATTCACTTCCGTTTCATCCAACATGTTTAATGGCAAGGGCATTGCTAACTATTGAGTTTCACATCCCTCGAACCCTGTTTAGTTATTTTGGACATCAACAAGTTTTTAATTCCTTAAGTGTTATAATGTGTATTATTTATATATTTGTATTTTTTTTACAATTATTAAGGAAATTATTTCTTGGCTATATATTTTCAATTTTTTAACGACAATATTTCTTGCTAGTAGTTTTTTATTTATTGTAGAAAACAAAATTGCGGGAATGTATTTGTAATTAATTTAATGACAATTTATATTTAGTGTGTTGGGTATTGTCTTGAAATTTTCAATGTATGAACAATGTCGTACGTATGAATTGTATCACCGATAGTGAATAGTAGCTGACACGTTTCAACCAACAATGAACAGTGGAGACGCGTGAATTCTGCATGAATAGTGAATCGCTTACGCGTGAATAGTGAATCACTTTTTGGACTTTTCAAGAATACCCATTTTGCATTTATCTTATATTATAAATAGGTGTTGAATTCATAAATTTATATGAAGAACCAAAGCAAGATGTAACCTTTGAGAGAAAAAGATAAGAACCTTAGGCCATGGCCAGGATAGGTCATGAGTGAGCCTTTAGAAAGAGGGGGATATGTTCAAGCATTGAATAAACAGAGAGAGAGAGAGTTTGATAGGCAAAGATTTGAGTGGGTGAGTTGAGTATATGGAGATTCTCCTCCGCTTTTTTAATTCCTTTTGATATAGTGGAATTGGTTTGTCTCTGTGCACATAGGCAAATTGTTGGCCGAACCAAGTTAAACTCTTGTGTGTGAATTTGCATTTGTGTGAATAACCCTTGGGCTGGAGAATGCTTGTAGACACCGTATTTTATCTCGCTCTGCTAGTGTCGAATCAAATATAAGTTCAGATAAATTTTAAACTTAAATTTAAAAGGAATGAATTTCTACCTGAGATCGCACTATTCAATATACAAAAACAACTAAAAACATGACAAAAATGCAAAAATGTTGAATTTGACAAAATATAGCTAAGTAAAAAAATTTCGAGTCAAAATCAAAATTCTCGTGATTTAAGGAGGTCTAAAATGACTTTACTAAGGTTTGATTTTCATCAAATCATATTTAGTATAGGTAAATCTTAGTCTCTACCCTTAAAACATAGGACATTTCAAACATTTAACTGGGTTACCCCACCCCGACTTTGAAACATTTACTTTTCACTGAATCTTGTCAAATTAAACACTAAAAATATTTCTTTCTCTCATGCATACCACATCACATACCACCAAGAAACAATCCAAGACACTTTAATCAAGACTTGGAAAGGTCATGACAAAGCCCAAAATCATAAGATGATTAAAGGATTGGGCTGAACTTGGATTTTCACCAAATCCAAGTAGTCTTGACAAACCCCCCTAGGTCCAGTCAATAAAAGGGCCTAGCCATTATTTAAGGCCCACAAACCAAGCCTTATAATGACCAAAGAGCCTTCCTAGAAGTTGTCTACCCAAATGGCGAAGGAAGAGGATAAGACACTTAAAGCAACCAATCGTTATCATAACCAAACCGATTAGGTTCGCCACCTAAGGAAAGCATTCAATGAGTAGCCTCCAAGCAAGACATTGAATTCTCATCCCATCAAGCATTAAATGCTTGGGATGACATGACATGACTAGGTTCAAAGAATCTAGATATTTTCACAAAAATATCTAAGAGTGACTAGGCAACTTGGAAACTAACCGACGGTTACAAGGAAAGTTCACCCAATTCCATCCAAAATGAACTGAATGTGTGGCCTCCAAGTCATGACTCATCACTTTGCATTAAATGCAAAGCGACACCTCAGGACTAGGTTCAAAGCATCTTGTGAGCATTTATGACAACCAAACCGGAAATAGTAGATCTAATCGACATTTAGCCCCTAAACCGAACCGAATCTATCCCATCAAGTCATAAATGCACCCATATGCAAGGAATGCCATTGGTGGATAGGTAATGATTGAAAATCATTACCAAATCATTGAAAATCTAGCATTATCGCCTAAATTCGTTTCAAGCCAAATCAAACCAAGACAGAATGAAAAGTCCCTAGGCAAAACACCCCCTGATGAGTGATTTATTTACCAACAAATCAAATATTTTTAGGTTTAAATATTTGTGTTTTCAAGCATTTTGATAGTTTAATGTGTTTTTGTTATGTTTTGTAGGATTACGAATAAATGAGAGAAAATGTGCAAAATGCGTGCATGTGCTGTAATTTCAAGTCCAATGTTGACTATGATTAAATCTGACTTTGGACAAACATAAAACATAAATGTTGTAGATTTACGTCTTATCTTTTCATACCTTTTTTAATCATCTCAATCGGAATTTGTACAAGAAAGATACGGCCAAACTACAAAGTGGGTACAGGCACTGTCCAACTCATGCTACAACGCGAAATTGAGCGCATTGTAGCGCGCAATGGTTAGTGTGTTTAGCCATAGTGCGTTACAGCGCGCTCGGTCAGATCTGACGTGTTAAATGAAAAATTAGGGCTTATTTTGGAGGGGAGAAAAAGGGGGACGAAAAGGGAACGAAAAGAGGCAATTTTTGGGAGCTATTGGAGGCAATTTTAGGCGAGAAAACACCGGGTGATTGCGTTTTGATGCGAGATTAAGGAAGAAAACATCATTGGTGGCACGTAGAGTTGAAGATCTGGAGCCTAAACCCACAATAAACTTTTCTTTACCTTTTTCTTCTTCCTAATATTTTGTTTTAAGTTCTTATTTGTAATATTGTGTTAAACTACTTACATTTATGAATTTATTGAGAAGATTAGTTATGGATTTGTTTATGTTGTGTTCGTAATCTAGATCTAGGCTTGACGTAGTCTCGTTTTAACCGTGTTGTGAATATTTTGTCAATTGTTAGATTTAATTCTATTTTTTGCATACCCTAAGCCTAATGTGTTTGATTCATGTGGCCAATGATTTAGACAATGTTAGATTGCAAATTTCATACTCAGGAGAGGTTGAATTCATAACCTGAATTGAGAGTGCATAACTTAGGTTGTTGTGAGTCCAAGAAAAAATCAACACCTAAGTGTTCGAGTTGGGAATTTAGGATCTTATGAGACCGGGAGGTAATCGAATTCTAAATTGATCAATTAAAATCGTCATTCAATTGTGTTTATAATTATAATGCTTCTAATGTATGCTTTCACATGATAATGATTTGACACTCGGGAGAAGTAATCCTGGGTTCGGACTTAGGTTAAACACAACGTAAGTTTTAATAGATCGGGAGATATTTAACGCTTGCGTAATCTATAAAGTCGGGTATAACTAATGTTTTCACCTAAATACGGGATAGGGATATCGGTATTGAAGTGATTACATATTCTCTCACCTCGGGAGAGGTAGTGAGAGATCAATAGCACGGGGACCTTGATTATTGAATGAACAAAATTAACTAATAATTACTTAATAGGATAACATGGGAATAACGAGATGAAATCTAGCCCCTAGAACATTAGTGCATAGAAAATCCATATTGTATTTTGTTTTTGTATTTATTTTAGTTAAGTTTTATTTTTACAAAAACCCAAAATTGAATCGCCTAGATAAAGTTAGGTTATGATAGTCGCGGTACTTAGCATCGATCTAAATCAATCCCTGTGGATACGACAACTCTTTTTCATCACTAAATTATTAAAACTTGACCCGTACACTTACGGTATCATAGCGACAAAAAAAATCGCTACCACCCACAAGAAAGAAGCTGGCGTTGCCTGCACATTGCCCAATGCGCAGGCCCCCAACCTATTAATATGGGTGCCCTCTTCTCATTTTTTTCATGACTTAAAGGCCTAGTTTCTCTCTCTAAACTCAAGCACATCTCTCGGGGGGCCTAGGCCTCTCAAGAGGATTTCTCAAAAAACACGTTATTTGGTCGAAATCTAGCCATGGAAAGAATTCTTGAAGTTCTTAAACCAAGAACTTCAAGGATTGACGATCACCGATCAACACCGAGCCAAGGAGGAAAGCTACTTAGGGACGACTACATGCCCTAAGTAGGTTGTTATTCTTGGGTTTTTGGCTAGGAACTCAAAGAACAGTGACCACCGATCAACCACCAACCAAGGAAAAGGAGGTAAACACTTACGGAAGACCACATCCCCTAAGTAGGTATGTTTCTACCAAACCCCCTATGATTCTTGGTTGATTTGGGGCATATTGTCTTGTATATAGTAGGATCTTGTATAAAATACACTTAATTTCATGTTATTAACACATAAAACCCATAAAAAATCAAACGAACCTTTAGAACAACCTAACAAGCTTTTGATTTTGTCAAGAACATCAAGCAAATACCTACCCTTAACTATAACAAACCAAATTAGGGTTAAACATTTGAGGTTCTTGACAAAATCAAAGGTTTGTTTCAAGGTTGTGATTCAAGTTTGTTTGACCAAAACTAACTGATAATCAACCAAAGATTGACTAAACTAATTCAGATTTAACCAAAACCAACCTAGTTTTTTTAAACATAACAAGACTGAACTACGTTCGACCTAAAATCCCTCACCTTAAGAACTAAAAAATCAAGAGAAGAAAATGAAGAAAAAAAATGAAAAGACACAACTCAAGATCAAGTGTACATCCTCCTTACCCAAGGAAAGTTTTTCACTTAGAGTTTTCTTTCTCTTGCCTCTTGTACTTCCTACAGGGACTCCAACTGAAGAACACTTTTATAAAATTCACTAAATAATAAGTGTTCTTGTGGTACTAGAGTAATTGGAATAATTTCGTAGATCTGACGAAATATCGTAAGAATTTAATGCTACCTGAGTAGTCGAAATCCAATTGCGGATCTGACGAAACGAAAGAAAAAATGTTAAAACATATTTTCTTTGGGTAAAGACTGCTTTCTTACTGATATTCACATTATTTATATTTTTGTTATATTTGTTTTCGTATATTGTTGTCTCTAATTAAAAGAAAAAAAAAAATCAAACTTGTTTATTTCCTCAAGTTTGAAGAAGAACAATAACATTGTGTTTTTTTGCAAAAAACATGACTTAAAACCGTAAGTAGATAAGAGTTTATCATATCATTGTTCTTGATTTCCCAATATGTGTGAAATTTTAAGACAGTGGATTTAAGAAAAAACTTCTCTCAAGTGGATTCTAAGTTAGGATAAGTTAACAAAAAAAATAAAATAAAAATAATATATAGATGAATAAATTTTATTTTATTTTTTAATTCACATCACGTACATCGAGTCAATATTTTTCTAAATCGATGCATCAAAAAATATAAATCCTCAAAAATAATGTTTGTGAAAAACAAACATTTTTTTTTTCAAAATAGTCTTCAAAACAAAAATCGTTTTGTTCTCTCCTAAAAAATTATTTCCACAAAAAGAGAGTCTTCAAATCTTGTATTTCACAAGATTAAAAAAAATAATACTATTCTGCTAAAAGAAATATAAAAAATATTTCCTAAAAAAATTCATTAAAAAAAAAGGGTCCTTAAACAAATCTTTTTTTTCTTTCTAAAGATTTTTATTTTTCTTAAAATCAATCTGGATTAAATCGTCAACTTAGTCCAACATTTCGATCCATTATATTAAAACTCAACGGGGCTCATCCTTGTCAAGTCTTCCTATATTTGATAAAAGGTCATACCAAAGGAATATTTAAAAATAACCAAAAAGTTGTCCCACTTTATTTCAAATAAAAAAAACATTTCATAATAAATGATGTTTATTTAAAGATCTACCCAAGAGAGAGGTGAATTGGATAGTTTTAAAATTAAAGTACATGATTGTTACCTATTCAAATTTTATCTGATTTAATGTTTGTATGGAAGCATTTTAACTAGGCACACACAAACAGATAAGGGATAATGAAATTTGACAATGAGATTTTATAGTAGTTCGGCAAGTTACATTTGCCTACGTCTACTCCCCTAAGCTCTCGCAAGAAATTAATCTACTAATTCTGATCCTCTTCCAAGGTGTGAATCAAACTCATATAATCTCATTTGAGTAAATTCCTTTTATACTTAAACCTTCTCTCACTCAGAGTAGGTACATTTAAGTCTGAGCTACAACCTCATAATATACAAAAAAAAAAAAAAAAAAAAAAAATCTCGCAGAGCTTCCATCAACAATTATAAAAATTAAATTCACAATTCAGCCCAATGTAAATTTGATAGAAGTGAACACGATTACAAGGTATTTAATTTAAAAATCATGTTAAGTATATCTAGTTTTAAAACAACATAGAACACAAATCAGATAGCTTAGACCAAACAAATCGAATCATTTAACTCATTGCAAAGAATAATTTCCAAGATTAAGATCTACAAGTTTTCAAAAAATAATTTTCAGAATCAAAATTCTATTTAAACTTGTCAAGTCAAGATCGAATCAAATATTATATCCCACTATAGCACATAATAGATTGACAAGTAATTCATAAAGAGAGTGAGATATTAAAGAACAATCTCATCGGATATCGAGTAGAATGTATTAATCAGAGAAAAGTATCTCGGTAATTTAAATCAGCTTCAAAAATCAATAGTATTTCCACAGAAAAAGTATCACGGGTTTCACTCAAGAGATCTAAGGATTTTTTAGAATTTTCTCTTAGCTATATTGAATATGTTTATTTCTTACTCTTGAAATCTGATTTTTTAATTTGAAAAAGACAGTAATTTAATCCCAAATTCTGAACACTTCCATCAACTAGTTTTAGGTTAGATTTTTCTATTTTCAAGCCCAAAAATCCTAACCCTTCCGACCCTTGCTATTCCTCACTAAAATCCGCGTATGACTAAGAATCTAGCCAAAATAATATCCAAGTTCAAGTCTTAAATCATCTCATTTGACTAGCTAGAAAATAAGTTAAATATGTTTTACCGATCAAAACACGAAATTAGCAACATTAAGGACTGATGATGCTTGAAAATAAATCACCGGACACTTCACTTCCAAGGCTTGGAAGTTTCTCTAGACTTTCTCAAAAAAATGCACTGTGAGTGGGCCTACTAGTGTTGTACCTCTGGTCTGAAAATCAATCGAGAGTTCTGAACAGGAATTTAGCGATCTGGTAGTTAGGAGAAAGAATGCACTTGAGTGAAGACGAATGTATCTTATAGTGTGTCAATGCGTATTCAAGCGTGTATGTAGTGTGTAAGACCCGAAATTCTGCGAACACATAATCATTGGTTGCATTTTAGAACATTTAGAAATAACAGGGAAGAATGTGTTACTTATTATGGAATTTAAAAATTTTAGGGGTTAATTCGCAAATTTTAAAAATATTAATTTTGAATTGGGCTTAAAAAAATAACTTAAAGATAGGTAAGGGGGGGTTTATGTAACTTAAGAAAAAAAAAATATATAATATCTATCTATCTATCTATATATATATATAAGGCGGTGATCAAACCTATTTTCAATATATATATATACACACACACACACACACACACATTAGAAATCAGAGAACAAAACATGAGAGAGGGACGTGTGTATGGATATGTGGCGATTCTTGCATCTCCATATATATATATATATACACACACCTCTAGACACCCAGCACAACAACAGAGAGAGAGAGAGAAGACGGGTCGGCATGAGGGGTTCGCCGGCGGTGGGGTGCAGTTCGGCATGGGTGGTAGCCGTTCGTTCAGTTTGATTTGTGTGTGTGTGCATTTTGTCCATCGTTCAGTCTGAGGATGTGTGTGTGTGAGCGTCGCCGTCATCAGGTGTGTGTGCGCAGGCTGGTTGTGTATAGTTCGACATGTGTGTGTGATCGGCGCTAGTCAACCGGTGGTATGGGTGTGTTGTCGACGGTGATCGTGTGCTCTGTTCTGATCAATTATGTGTATGTGTGTGTGTTTCATCTGTGTGTGTGTGTTTGGCCATGTGTGTGCGCGCGCGCTTTGTTTTGCTGCTGTGGTGTGTATGTCGTTGATCACCAATGGTGTGGGTAAACGGTCGACGATTGTATGTGTGTGTGTGGTCGATTGTGTGGTTGCCGGCGGTGGGACGTCATTAGTGGGTGTGTGTGTTTCAGAGTATGTGTAGGTGTCGTTCGTGTGTGTTTCAACGACGATTGTGTGCGTGTGTGTTGCTGTATGTGAGGGTGGTCAGCTGTTCGGTCGTCGGCCAACTGTGGCAGTTTAGATGTGTATGTGTTGGTTTCCGAGAGTCAGCAGGGCCAGTGATCGTGTGGGTATGTAGGTGTGAGGTCGCCGGCGATCAGCGATAGTAAGGGGAGGAGTGAGAGTGTCGACTGAAACCAAACAAAAACAGGGGAGAGAGAGAGCGTCAGCAGAACCAAAAATAGAAACCCAGAAACTGTTGCCGCGGCGGTGAGATTCGTCGTCGCAACGGTGAAGATCCAGTGAGCTAAACAGAGGAAAAGAAAGGGTGTTTGCCATGGCAGTGGGGCCCAACAACCAAAAACGGAAAATAGGAGAGAAAAATCAAATAAAAATCAAAATCTAAGTTTTATCTTCTCGGCTTACGAGCGATTTGGAAATAGATAAAATTTTAATCGGGTATTATTTTTGTTAAATTAAATTGTTAGTATTAAAAGTTTCGCAATCGTAAAAGTGGAAAATGATTTTTGGATCAAGATGGTTTTAAAAGTGGAAAATAATTTTTGGATCAAGTTGGTTTTAAATGTGGAAAGTGATTTTCGTCCGATTATGACATAGTTTTGATCCCGTCAGGAGGGCATGTCCTGCAGGTGGTTGATGATATCTTGACATGTTAGGAAGATTAGTCCTACAGGTAGTTAATTATTATGACCTGTTAGGAGAATTAGTCCTGCAGGTGGTTGATTACATTATGACCTGTCAGGAAAATAATCTTGCAAGTAATTGATTATTATGACTTGTCTGGAGGATTAGTCCGACAGGTGGTTTGATTGACCCGTCAGGAGTGCAAATCCTGCGGGTGGTACCCCTACCATTGGGGATAATATGGCCCTGGCAATGATAGTCGCTTTAAATGACACAGTTGTACTGGTTATGGTACCGTCGTAACTCCCGATCATGAGGTAAAAATGATCATATAGCTAGTAGGAGAAGAAGTGTGGTGTATTTTATTATACATTAAAAATATTTGGATTGGTTGATTTAAATTGTTTGCATATGGTTGATTTAAAAGGTTTGGAGGGGTTGTCCTAAAATATTTGAGTTGGGGGTTAATTATATTACTTTATTTCATTAGTGGTGATGGAACTAGATTTTCAACATAGTATGCGGTTATATTATTATATTTTGAAACATGGTGTTTAACACTTCTGTTTGTTTTGAATATATTAGCTTATTACATTGGTGACAGTGGGACAGGATTTTCTACCTAGTATATAATTATAAAATATTATATTTTGGAAGTTAGTACTTAACAATTGTACTTGATCCTTTAAATATTATGAAGACAGTACAACGATAAAAATATTTAGTTTCAGGTACCGCGCATTACTAGCACGAGGCAGAGTTCGGAGATGGTGTCTTTTGGGGAGTGGGTTGGTCAGAGGCGAACCGTGGAAGGTATTATTTTTTATAAAATATTGATAGCAGTGCACGTGCGTTTGAATATGTATATATATGTATGTATGTATGTATGTATGTATGTATTTGGTTGATGGGTCAGGTAGTGTCATGTCGACTTCACGCCCGGCCTCGGTTGACGGGTGCTCGGGGTGAGATATGACATTTGTGGTATCAGAGCCTTGGTTATAGGTTCTGTAGACATGTCAGTTTGTCGAGTCAGTGGTGGACCAGGAGATAGGGTGGCGATAGGAGGGTTCGGCACGTGAGTGATAGTTATTGTATTTCATTAGATAGTATATTGGCATCGTGCATTGTTATTTGTCTTGTCGGCAACTAGTGGGTGCGACGAAATTGTGATACTGCTAGTTAGTGATTTGGGTGGTGATGTTGGTAGTAGTGATGGATGGATTATGATTGTAGGGGTGCTAGTTGTTTTAAATGTTAAATTATAACTGATAAGTAACCATATTCGTATTATTCGACATTGGGATTTACTATCGGCAGCACTTAACATTGTAGTGGTTAAACCAATAGTGTGGCAGAGTACACTTAATTCATCCAATGTTAAGTTATTAATTGGATTAGTAGACAACACCTTACTTATATTATGGGACTACACAACACTTTGCGCTACTATTCAATATACATGGATTCTATCATAGTGTATAACATCCAAGGGTGTGCATAAAACTACCTTGTAGGTAATACTAAGACAACCTTGTAACTTTGTTAGAGAAAGAGTTCATATTATTAAAACAAGAAGAGATGATCGTTCGACAGTATGAAATTAAATTCGATGCCATGTCCTGATTTGTTTCTGATTTGGTGAAAACGGAAAAAGCAAGATGTGGAATATTCCAAAATGAACTCGATCTAGAAATACGTTCTAGGATGACAGGTAGGTAGATCAAAATTTATGCGCAAATTAATAAACACAGTGAAATTAATAGATGATGATGTGCGGGAAGCAGCCAAGAATTGTGAATCAGTGTTGATAGATAGTGCATATAAAAATAGTCCGTTTCGGGTTGGTGATAGAGAATTATTGGTAGATCTATTACTCTTGAGTATTCACGATTTCGATGTGATACTGGATATGGATTTTCTATCCAGTTATCATGCCACAATGGATTGTTTTAGAAAGGAAGTTACTTTCCGGGTCCCCAACGAGCCGGAGTTTGTATTTTTGGGGGACAAAATCATTACCCCAGTTAGTTTGATTTCAGTTATGGAGGCTAGGAAGTTATTAAGGAAGGGATGTCGGGGATTTTCCCGGTGTTGTTCGTAAAGAAGAAGGATGGCACGCTGAGGATGTGTATTGACTACAGATAGTTGAATAAGGTGACGGTTCGTAATAAATACTCATTGCCTAGAATTGATGATTTGTTCGACTAACTGTAGAAGGCCAGGGTGTTTTCCAAAATAGATATTCGATCAGGATATCACCAGCTGGAAGTCGAAGATAGTGACGTGACGAAAACGGCATTCCGGACGAGGTATGGGCATTATGAATTCTTAGTTATGCCATTCAGGTTGACGAATGCCCCTGCTGCTTTTATGGATTTGATGAATCAGATATTCCAACCTTATCTAGATCAGTTTATTATCGTGTTCATTGATGATATACTGATTTATTCCTAAAATAAAGACGAGCATGCAGAACATCTCAAGATTGTGTTACAGACTTTACGAAAAAAAAATAATTGTATGCGAAATTCAGTAAATGTGAGTTTTGGTTGGATAGAGTTGTGTTCTTGGGGCATGTTATCTCAAGGGATGATATTCAAGTGGATCCAAAGAAAGTCGAAGCCGTTGTTCAATGGGAGAGGCCGAAAAGTGTGGCCAAAGTTCGAAACTTTTTGGGATTGACGAGTTATTATTGTCGGTTTGTACAAGAATTTTTGGTTATTGCTGTCCCATTGACCTAATTAACCTGCAACGAATCCAAATTTGAGTGGACTGACAAGTGTGAGTAGAGTTTTCAAGAGCTGAAGAGTAGACTGATATCTGCGTCAATACTTTTTCTTTCGACTGAAGGTAATGGCTTTGTGATCTACAGTGATGTTTCACACCAAGGGTTAGGGTGTGTACTGATGCAACATGGGCACGTGATCGCATATGCCTCCCGACAATTAAAGAATCATGAGCGTAATTACCCGACGCATGATTTGGAGCTGGCGGCGATTGTGTTTGCCTGGAAGATTTAGGGACATTATCTGTATGGTGAGACTTGTGAGATATACACTGACCACCAGAGTTTGAAATAATTGTTTACTCAGAATGAACTAAATCTAAGGTAGAGATGTTGGATAGAATTGATCAAGGACTATGATTGTACTATCCACTATCATCCTGAAAAGACCAATGTTGTAGCAGATACGCTGAGTTAGAAATCGGCGGGTTCGGTTGCACATATTCAAGTTGTTCATACTAATCTATACGCTAAGTGGAGATCGTTGCGAGTTTAATTGACGATTGGTCAGACGGCAGCGTTGCTTGCAACTTTGACTTTGAGGATGGTCAGTTGTTCGATCGTCGACCGGTTGTGGCAGTTTAGATGTGTGTGTGTTGGTTGATGGGAGCCAGCAGGGCCGGTGATCGCGTGGCTGTATGGGTGTGAGGTCGCCGGCGATCGGCGACAGTAAGGGGAGGAGTAAGAATGTTGGCTGAAACCAAATAGAAACAGGAAAGAGAGAGAGTGTCAGCAGAACCAAAAATAGAAACTCAAAAACTGTCGCCGCGGTGGTGAGACCCGTTGCCGTTGTGGTGAGGCCCAGCGACCAAGAACGGAAAATAGGAGAGAAAAATCAAATAAAATTCAAAATCTATGTTTCAATTTCTCAACTTGCGAGCGATTCGAAAACAGGTAAAGTTTTAATCGGATATTATTTTTGTTAAATTAAATTGTTAGTATTAAAAATTTCGCAATCGTAATAGTAATTTTTGTAATCATAATAATATTTTATTAATTGTTAATCTAAATAAATTGGTACAGTAAATATTAACGTAGCGAAATAAACGAAATAATAATTTTTCATAATGAAATTTGGGGAATGAGGGGATTATGAAATTTAGAGTTTGCATTGCATGTTAGGTTATTTTAAATAAAATATTAATTTAGGGCTGTCATTATTAGGTTCGCAGGCGCCAGCGTCCCAGTAGCTTTTGACGTCGGTATTTTTGCAATGCGAGGAACGAGGTGAGTGTACTGTCTTCTATGTAAATTTACAAATTTTATTTTCATATAAATTGTGAAAAATGGATCTATTTAAAATGGATGATTTTGCGACTTATTTGGATCAAGTTGGTTTTAAAAGGTGGAAAGTGATTTTTGGATCAAGTTGGTTTTAAAAGTGAAAAATGATTTTTGGATCAAGTTGATTTTAAAAGTGGAAAATGATTTTTGGATCAAGTTGGTTTTAAAGGTGGAAAGTGATTTTCATTCGACTATACCATAATTTTGATCCCGTCAAGAGGGCATGTCCTGCAAGATGGTTTTGACCTGTTTGGATGATTAGTCCTACAGGTAGTTGATTATTATGACCTGTTAGGAGGATTAGTCCTGCAAGTGGTTGATTACATTATGACCTGTTGGGAGGATAGTCTTGTAGGTGGTTGATTATTATGACATGTCCGGAGGATTAGTCTGGTAGGTGGTTTGATAGACCCGTCAAGAGTGCAAATCCTGCGGGTGGTACCCCTACCATTGGGGATAATAAATGGCATTGGTCCTGATAGTTACTTTAGATGACACAGTTGTACAAGTTACGGTACCATTATAACTCCTAATCGTGAGGTAAAAACGATCTTATGACTAGTAGGAGAGGAAGTATGGTGTATTTTATTATACGTTTAAAATATTTGGATTGATTGATTTAAATTATTTGCATGTGGTTGATTTAAAAGGTTTGGAGGGGTTGTCCTAAAATATTTAAGGTAGGGGTTAATTATATTACTTTATTTCATTAGTGGTAATGGAACTAGATTTTCAACATAGTATGTGGCTATATTATTATATTTTGAAATGTGGTGTTTAACACTTCTGTTTGTTTTGAATATATTAGCTTATGACATTAGTGACAGTGGGACAGGATTTTCAACCTGGTATATAATTATAAAATATTATATTTTGGAAGTTGGTACTTAACAATTGTACTTGATCCTTTAAATATTATGAAGACAGTACACTGATAAAAATATTTGGTTTCAGGTACCGTGGCTAGGAGTTGGTCCACTACTAGTACTAGGTAAAGTTTGGAGGTGGTGTCTTTTGGGGAGTGGGCCGGTCAGAGGCCTACCGTGGAAGATATTTTTTTTTGATAAAATATTGATAGCGGTGCGCGTGCGTTTGAATATGTATATACATGTATGTATGTATTTGGTTGATGGGTCAAGTAGCGTCATGTCGACGTCACGCCCGGCCTTGGTTGACGGGTGCCTGGGGTGGGATGTGACATAACGTATGAATACGTATATCAAAGTATACTTTAGACATCCTATGTTTTAGTATTTATAAGAGAGGGAAGAGCCTAGTTTGGCTAGTCTTGTCTCATTCTTGGTGCACCATTATGGTGATTACGCTGATCTTGGCCCCGTTATCATAGAGATGGAGGTGATTGCAGGTGGAGATCATGGAGACATCACCTAGAGATGGTAACGATACTTTCCTTACTAAGCAAAAGTGACTCAAACTGTTTTTGAAGAGGAGCATAGTGGCACACATGCTTAGGATGGCATAACTCAGACTAGGTATTGAGTAGGGATGTTAACGGTTCGGGTTCGGCTCGATTTCATACAAAACCAAAACCGTTTAACATATATAAAACCAAAATCGCAAAATCGCTTAAATTTTTTGAATTTTATAAAAAATCAAAACCACGGACCATTGTTTCTTATATATGAACAAAAATATAACTAAAAATAAAACATAAATATTCCAAAAACAAAAACCAAATCAAACCACAAAATTATTAATTGTAAACATTCCTAACGATAAACTCTAGCAGCCACTTGCCTATAAGCAACCGAGCAAGATGAAGAGAAGAGATGAAGAGGAAATCTAATAACGAACGGAGCGAATGAAATAAAACGTAGCAGCCGCTCGCCTAGAAGCATATATATATACACTAGAGTTAAAGTGTAAAAGGGTCAAAAGTGTAAATAAAAAAAATAGGAATTAAACTGTAAATACTATATATATATATCGGTTACAAGGTTCAACTCAGGATTCGGTCACATGGTTCAGTTACGCGGTTACTATCCCAAAACCGCTCTGGTTACTAAATTTAAAACCGAAACCACGACCAAAACCATTTAGTCGGTTTCAACCCGATCCATTCAGTTCGATTTCTCTCGGTTACCCGTTGGTTCGATTTTTTTTTGCCATCCTTAGAATAGAGAAGGGGCCTGGTCAAGCTGTCCGATTTGGAGTCCTCGTGTCAATCGCATGTTGGTGACACGTGGCGCCCTTCCAAATCCAATCAAATTTTCCCTCATCAACCATATAGTTCTCATTTTCTAGCTATGATTATGGCTATCAATGATCTATACTCAAGTTTTCAAGAAATTTATTGAGTTTGAAGATAATCGTAAATTTGTGATTTCATATATTCGTTACTTAAATTCCTTAAATTAAGAGTTGATGCACTTGTTGATTATAGACTCCTCTTTTTTAAGTTGTTTCGTAAAGTCAGACTTTCGAAAAAAATGGAGGCTTCTTGACGGACGACGATTTACTGCTTCACACCATGGTTACAACAATTCAACACAACGTTGAATTGCAAGCAAACTAGAAATCTTGTTGTAAATACTGAAATATGGATGTTATTTGGAAGACATTGTTATGGCGATTTTGGATTATGCTTCGATATTAAAGAACAACAATGAATTCAAAGTTATTACGAATTTGTTACTAATTTTCGGGGACAAATGCCAACGAGAACAAGGCACAAGCTGTCAACAAAGAAAGTTAGTGTGCTTTCGTCTTTCCACCAAGAGCCCCAAAATTTTATAAATATCTTTTGCAAATCAAATTCTAATTTGTATTTGGAATTTTTCAAGTAAATTCCATTTTGAAGTATTTAATTAACACTAAGGTAGTGTTTGGGGCTCGGAATTGGAATAAAAAATAAAGACACGTAGTGTTTTTTTTTTTTTTTTTTTCACGCGTTTAGTCTTAATTCCGATTCTGAGGTCTCAATTTTGTACTTCTAAACGTTACCCGACTTCACGTGTCCAAATCTATTAAACAAGAGCACATTTTTTAAAGAAAAATACCAAATAGTCTTCTTAGAATGCTAAATTTACAAGATAATTTCACTATTTTTTTTTTTTTTTTTTTTGTACAAGATAGTCTTTCAAAAAATGCTGATTTGTATAAGATAATCCTAGTTTTTTTAAAATGATGATTTTGCCCTTTCTGCACCTTCTTTTTCCCCTTCCTTTTTCACTCTCAATTCTTGCACCTGATACGACGATGAAGAGGGGTTCGGCGGCGACAATGACGAAATCTCCACCAAAAGAACCAAAATCCGACGTGGCCGTGACGTCCCCGACGAAATCTCCCAAGTTCTTTCTCCCCCTATCTGCAATCCCGTGTCGTCACCCCTCCATCTCCATCTCCGCCTCCACAAATCCGATGAATGGTGAGCTTTGGGAACCAAAGCCTCCGTCGTTCTCACCACCGGTGCTGCGAGGGCCGTTTCTCTCAAATCGTGGCCAGATCTGGCCGCGACGGCCATATCTAACACTGACGAGAGAGAGACGAAATCACTGCCAAATCTGGCTGCGACGGCCAAATTTAACACCGATGAGGGAGAGAGAGAGAGAGAGGAACCTACGACGACTACGGTGACGGACGGTGATGAATAGAAGATGATGACAACAAAAATGTTTTAATGGAGAGGCTGTGGGCGTCATCGCGAGCAGCGAATAGCAACGTCGTCAACGTCAATAATGAGATAAGCTAAGTTGAATGTAGGATGCAACAGTGGCGCCGACGAGCGAAGTTGGCCAACGTGTGAAAAAGGATAGATGCAATTATAGGGTTTGTCTATGAAGTGAGCGGCTAGGGGAGTGGAAGCATTTGATAGTGCGTCATCATATTCAATAGTGGAAACATTTGATAATGGGTCGGTAATCATATTTAATAGAATTACAGAAGGTAGTGGAATCAATGAAACAACCTCGTTCTCTCGCATCGGCGGCAGTAACAACGGCGGGGACTTACGACACCCCACTCCATCTCACCGTGAAATTGGGCGACGTAACCTCCATCGAGATGCTCATGCTCGCCGGTGCCGATTGGAGCTTACAGAATGAACAAGGATGGAGTGCGCTTCAGGAAGCAATCTGCAGCAGAGAAGAAGCCATAGCTAGGATCATGAGCTATGACTATCGTTGTTATGCTATTTCTTTTGTGGGGGCGTTAGTTTTGAATTAGGGTATTGTATTGAGTGTTTGGGGGGGCGAGAATCTGTATGACTATAAGTGCTATGAAGTTATTTTTGTTCTGATTATGTGAGCTATATGTATATTGGGTTCATTTGTTAGGATTGATTGGTTGGATTAAATGTTGAATTTGGGCATGTGGAATTTAAGGTGGCGTTTGGTAATCGTTTCTGTTTCCATTCTAGCAGTGGGATGAGAATTTTGTTTTCTTTTTGGGAGTAGAATCGCGTTTGGTAACAATAATTTTTTTATTTTTTATTTTTTGGTTTTGGGAAGGGAATTGTGCTTGATAACGATTTTATCCTAAAATCTTTTTTTTTTTTTTTTTCCTGCTTTGGCCTGACGGCGGTGGCGCCGTTGCCGGCGATGACCGGAAGGCGGTGGCACCGGCAACAGCCGGAAGTGGTCAAAAAATTTCCGGCCGGACGGTTGCCGGAGATGGCCTGCGGCGGCGGCAGACAGTGACCGGAGATGGCCGGCGGCAGCGGCGGACGGTGGTCGGCCGGTAGGTGAATAGTGACCATGTGTTTTGGGAATGGAATGGAAATAATGAGAAACAACTTTTTTTTGTTTCTTATTTCTTAAGAAAAAAATTGGCACAATTCTCAAATGGAAATGAAATGAAAACGGAAACAAAAATTACCAAACGCTATTCCCAAATAGAATTCCCAAAAATCTGGAAATGGAATGAGAATTTCTGGAATGGAAATAGTTACCAAACAGGGCCTAAGATTCTTTTAGTTAGATTGATTTGGTTTGTATTAAAGAAAATCAAATAGCATTATCAATTTAAATGAAAAAAATTAGAATATAACACGAGATTATGTTAAATAATCGTGTTGAATATAACATAAGTCCGGATCTCGTGTTATATTCAACATGAGATTGTGTTAAATATAACACGAGATCGTGTTGAATGTAACACGATCTGAGATGATGTTGAATATAACACACGAGGGATAAAATCGTCGTAAAAAAATAAAATGACTATTTTGTAACATATTTTTTAAAAAGGTGTATTTGATAATTTTGTCTTTATATAAGAATTTAAGAATTTCTTGTAACTGTAAAACGTGAACATTTTTGAAGTCTTAGTTTATAATTTATTTATTTTTTATTTTTTAACTGAGAAATGAAATTTAAAATTAATTAATAAAGCTTTTCTTAATTTAAAAAAAATACCATTGGGGTTAGTGTATATTGGGCTTATATTGTATACAAAATCATCCTTTTCCATTTGTGTTCCATCTGACCTCAAATTCTGCGTATACTATAGTGGTTTAGTTTGAAGGGTATTTTATAAATCCATTACTAATTTATTCTTATATCTATATAATTTAGAAAAAATATTCAATTGACATATGATAATTGTTGATTGTACAGTAATATTTACATCTTCACATTCATTATATTATTGTTAACATTATTGCTGTACAATAACAATTGCATTCCCACATTCATTATGTTCCAATTAACATTGTTGTTGAATAACCACATTTGTATTCCCTATTTATTATTGCTGCTGTTGATGTAGTGGCATAATATGTATTTGAATTTATTTTAAATAATAAATATATGTGGTATTTTTTTTAATATGAGCGTAATAACTCATTTTAATTTTAATGATAAAAAGTGCAGTTTTCTCTATTTATTTATTTTTTTAGTTTGAAATGGCTGTTGATAAGTGGAGGCCCATTAATAGTCCATTACTTTGGGCCGAGTAATCTGATGGTTAATTAAAACCTTTATTTTTTGGAAATTTATATCGGCCCGAAAGCCCATAAAAACTTATCATTTACCCTATTACCTTTAACTTATTATTATTATTATTATTATTTTTTTACCCCCACGAGTGTCTATTCACCCACACAAGGTGTGAGTCATTCTCGTTTAGGGTTCGTGGTTGTCCTTCTTAACAAGCATTTTTCTGTAAACTCGAATCTTTAACTTTACAGAAGTCTCTCAACTATTTTAGCTCAAATGTGTTTTGTCATTTAAGTTACATGGTTCTCTTATTACCTTTAACTAATCCACCAAAACCCCAATAGACAGTGTACCGCTATTTTGTTTTTTTTAAAAAAAAAAAATTGCATGCCCGCTCACAAAATAAAGCACATGACTAACCCTGGTGGAGCACTTTTGAAATTGAAAAATAAAAATGTATTTTCTTTAATTAGGCTTGAACTTATGCGGCCCAACTTAGTTAAACAAGTATACATGGGTTTATCCATCTTTTTTTCTTTCAATTAGGAAATAGTCGGAAAAGGGATTTAACTTACCTTCAAAAAAAAAAACAAGGGGTAGATTAAATATCCACTAGGTAACAGGTGGAATACTTATTAACTAAAACTAAAGCCGCCTTCTTTGATTTCTTTTTTTGTTTTTCATAGATGTTGAAATCATATAATAAAAATTAAAAGTCAAAAAGTCTAAACTTTCAAATAAATGCGAGTTCACCAATTTCTCGTAATTTTGAATATATTTTAATTATTAAGAATATTTTTTAATTGATTTCATTGTCATAGTTCTACCAATTCAATGTTTTTAATGTTTGAGTATGTCAAAAATTTTTAATCATTTTATTGTCATAATTCCACTAAAAATTTTACATTGATTTCATATAATTCCACCAGTGGTTAGAATGTGGGAGAACACCAAAATACTCTCTATATAAAAGGATTCTTTCTTTTTCAACATATAATTGCACTCTCCTTAAAATTGTCTAAATTTTTTTATATTCTTTTTTTTATTCTTCAAACTTTTGCTATTATCAAAAACATGCTAACATCCTAACATTCAATTGTAAAATAATTTGTTCGGGTTATATGCAATTCTTGATGCGAGACTTTCGAGATTGAGATCGATGTCAAGACCAAAAGAGCTCGATCATTAATTGATCTGTCAATCTAAAAGTGAGAAATTTATTCATCATTTTTATTTTTATTTATTTTTTTACAAGAAATTTAGGTCTGATTTTTATATGAAATGTTGGGTTTTCTCTTTATGTGTTTCATTGTTTGTTTAAAATTGGTATTGATATTGTCATTTTATTTTGTTTTAGGGAATGGGTAAATGGTATTATAGAACATCATAACATGAAATAGAATGCTTTATCTGTTATAGGTAACTATACATTTAGAATTAGAACACCCTATTAAAATACATAAATTATGAACTAAGTCATATTTCTTGGAATTTTCATGTATTAGTAATTTAGTAATGAAATTCAAAATGATGACGTTTGTTATATATTATTTTGGTGCAATTTTTAAAGACTCATATTGTAATATGGAGAAAAAAAAAATTACACGTATCTGTAGAAAAACTAAAAATTGAAAGAAACAACTCATGGGTTGTTGAACCTCTACAATAAAAAAAAAAAAAATTAACTTAATCATTTTATTATTACCCAAATGTTTAAAAAATACTAAATGAAGCAACCCTAATAATAGATAGTAAAATTAGAACAGTAGATTGGTTAACTAGAAACAATGTTTTTAAAACCGGACCGGACGTCGAACCTGAAAAATTACCGGTTCACGGATCACCGGTTCAACCAGTAGGCGAACCACGGTTAAACCGGTAATGTCATAATTATGTCATTAATGTATATATATATTAAAAACAATCACATGTGAAATAAATTACTATTTTCTATCCAAAATTATAAGGAGGATAATGATCACTTAGATTGCAATGGGATAATTATGAAACTTTAAGCTACTACGTGTTCAAACTAGAAGAATGAGGACTAAAGTGAGATTTGGGTCAAACTTTAGGAGAACAAAGTGTCAAAATCTTTTTGCAATTATATACTTGTGTTGTGTGCCGCCGCTTCTTCCCCAATCCACATCAGGTACCTCTCTCTCTCTCTCTTTGATGTTGCAACCCTAATGACGACAGTACGAAATAGGTGGGCGATGACGGTGTAGCTGGGCGAGGGTGTGAATGGTGATGGTCGGCAGTAGTTGATCGGCGGTTGGTACGGTTAGCGATCGTGCCCAGCAAAGTTTGGCTATGGTTTGGATGGCTCTGGTCTGTGGTGGTTGATCGTCAGAGGTCGCACGAACAAGGACCCTCATCGATCAAAAAAACGATCTGTGGTGGTTGATCATCAGAGGCCTGTGATAGTTTGAACAGAGAATGAAAACAAACCGGTTCGATGAAAACCGGACCGGTTCACTGGTTCGCGGTTAAACTGGTTTGAACCGGGCGGTAAAACGGTTTTAAGGTATTTTCGGACCGGAAACATGGCCGGTCGACGTTTCAACCGGTTCGATCGGCCGGTCCGGTCTAATTTTTAAATCATTGACTAGAAATAGACACTCTGAGGGCATATTAGAGACAAAAATTAATGATTAAATGAAGAAAAAAAATTATTTTTAAGTTGGAAATTATAATAGTGAAGAGAAATTAAAAAACACTATGAAAGTGAAAATTTTATATGAAAAAAAATGTATGAGATTTTGCATTGTTATCTCCTAAATTTAAATAGGATCCACCTTAAAATAATAATTAAAATTAAAAAAAAAAAAGAAAAAAAGAAAAAACACAATAAAAAACCATGAACAAAATTTTATAAATATAGAACTCAATAGCGGCGCCTTAAAAAAAAGTTGAGTAAAATTAGGAGCAAGTCTTAGTGGTCAAATTACTAATTTAGGCTACTTTTAGCTCTCATAAAAGGACAACGATGGTAATTTCTCTTCTAAAAAAAATGTCCTATTCTACACTGCACTGTTAATGTGGGTACCATTAATTTTTATAAATAATTTATGATTAATTCCACGTCCATTGTTGTGCAGCGTCACCGAAACTCTATCGGTCGCCGACGTTTGTCATTTCTGTAACTAAACCATCTAGTTTGTATGTATAAATTTGTAATTAAATTTTTTCTCAATGATTATAAATACATTAATTTTACTTTTAATTATAAAATTATAATTTAAGACAAAAGAGAGAAAGAATGCAGAAACAAAGAACCATAAATCTTTATACTTGAAGAAAACGGCAACAAACGTGAGCAAGATGGAGATGGAGATAGAGATGGAGATGCGGGGGACAAGAGTGGCGAGTAACATATAAATATATCAAAATATATTCTCCTTGATAAAAAAATGAATATATTAAAGTTATTTGTGAAAAAAAAATTGTTTCTTAATATACACACTTGAAATTGTTTATAGATGTGTCTCTTGGGGTATCCAACATTAGTTAATAAAGAATATAAATAATTATTTATTAATACTCAGATTATCTCTTAAAGTTAAGTCCCCTAGGACATTAAATTAATACGGACAAAAAGTAAACTAATGGCTATAACATAAATAAAGCTATGCGCAGACGCTGCCGCCAACCACCTGTCTAGCCGGGCTCGGGCCTGGACAAGGGTTCGAGTCCACGTCTGGGTCTCAAGCGTGGGCTTCGAACATAAGGCTTGTGGCCTTGAGAAATACTTGGTTTGGTCTTGTATCATGTTAGACACTCTAAAAATCATATTCATATCAAGTTTGTAACTGCTAAGAGTTATAAATATGAAGGTTAATCATGTGTGTAACTAGTATGAATTACAAAATTAATTCTTAGTTCTTAATTCAAGAATTATAAAGTTGGTCTCATCTTTATCTTCAATTACTGATTCTGCTCTCTATAAAAGGACAAACATTCCTCGGCATATAAGCATCCAATCTTAAGGTTGCATTCATGGATTTCTATTTTTTTTTAAGAATTCATTGATCTTGAGAGAGTTCAACACTTCTATATTCGTTGAACTTTGAGTTTCCAGTGCTGATACCAGTATCTGCTGATCATTGCATCTTGGCGAACGCTCAATCAAACTATAAATACCGTAGCGAGGGCGAAATCTACTTTAAAGAGAAATCGTCAAACAATTGCCTCCAACTCTTTCTTTCTGGTATTTTGTTTTATTTTTTATTCTGTAATACTAATCTGAATCATTTTTTACTCAACAATGATCCAATATGGGATAAATCCACATTCATATTTTTCAGTGATCAATCAACAAATACATTAAAGAACAATTTTGATGAACGATCCAATCAAATTGATGCACTTTATAACAAGGCAAAATATACAGAATATATACTTCAATTGTAGTGTTCATTCTCAAAGGAGTTCGGTGTGGTTCCAAGGACAAAACACGACACTTACATGCTCTTATTATCAATTTCTTCGGTTTTAGAGCAAAAATATTTTAGACAGTTACTTAGCATGAGAATGATCAGAATATATGTATACTTTAGAGATTAATGGATTAGACTTTTCGCCGCTTATTTACTTGCGCATACGGTTGACTCTCCTTTCTGGTAATCCGATGAACAATTCAGTCTCCACATCTGATTTCTCACTGCTCTCTGGCAAACTCTCTCTCTCTACATCCGATCCTTGCGGTGTCTCTCTCCCGCACTAAACAAAAAATTATTTATTGAAGAAAACTCGAAGAAACATATGCAATAATTGAATTATTCCATGAGACAGAAGAAGATTAGAGGAGAAAAGTGGAGGCTTAACCTTCTCTTGTAGGACAGCATTTTCAGCAGCCAGGATTTTCTCCTACATGCATTAAAAAAGAAAAATGAAGATTCCAAAACATCATTCTAGTCGGCTGGGCAACTACAATAAGTCATCAGCGATTACTAAATCATTTTTCACCTATAATATGCACAAAAGAAACTAAGATGAAAATTGTTTAGTATTTTTATTCTCAAAAAAAAAAAAAAAAATAGAGAATCTGAGAATTATCATGCTCGATTCCAAAAAAAATATCTAAAAATCTTAGCGCAGAATAGGAACTTTTTTTTTTTTTTTTTTCTTTATATATTTATTACTAATTTTCAGAGAACAAAAATGGATGTTTTTTAACAGACACAAAACAAATGGTCCAAAGATAAGATTTTACAGAATGAATTTTTGAACTTTTTTTTTCCCCTTTATTTTTGTTTTCTTATCACCCAATAGTAATGTTACCTTTTCTTTTAGTTGATTAATCTGCTCCTTGAACACCTGCATCTGGATTTTTTATGGCAAAATATTGTTAGGGAGTTATGAATAAATACCTATGATGAACCATATTTCATGGTAGTCCTTGAAAAATAAAAAATATAAGGCAAAATTATACTTTAGATCCCAAACATTATTATTTTATTGCACCTTGCATGCAAAACTTTCCATTGGCAGCCCATTGTACTAAACTTAACAAGTTGCGCATATCAGGTACGACTCTGGTCAAAACCTAACCGAAAAATCGCACTATCAACGTGTTGGGTTTATCCCACATCTGTTGTGAAAAGGGTTGGTGGTCAGGTTATAAGTGTGAGGGAAAGTTTCACTCTATAAACTGACTTTTGGGGTTGAAAAAGGCCCACGACCATTCTACAATGGTATCAGATCTCAGGTTACAACTCCTCTAACCCAATAGCCATAAAGAGAGAGACTAGTCGAGAGTTATCCGATCAAAGGCCCATTGTATGAGTGGAAGATTGTTGGACTTATCCCACATCGAATGTGTAAGGGATTGGTGATCAGATCATAAGCAAAGGAAAGCCTCACCTCATGAGGTAACTTTTGGGGTGAAAGAGGTCCAAGACCACCGTATTCAATGAGAATGATTAGGGCTGGAAACCATGTGCAAACCAAGTGGAAACTATATGGGGCGTAAAACTGCAACTTAGGAAAAAAAAAAAAATGACTCATTGTAATGAATACGAGACCTTTCTTGCTCGGACAGTGGTTACGCTACGCTCCAATTGTTGTTCTATCTGCTGAAGTTCTTCAATGCTGCATGTCCCCAATCCTTCACCAAGGAGTTTCCTAAAATGTTTTTCACAATTTAGGATTGTTTCAAGTACAAGATAACATGAAACTTTTAGCCATTCATGTGTGTCATTAATGTTCGAAGAATCAAAGACTAAATTACAGTTTCGACCCTCAATGTTTACACACAATACAAATTTTCACCTTGAATTATGTCGAAGAAGCCCAAACTAGAGGCGACCCCAGCCAAAAACTTACCAAAAAAGTAGATCCAATTGGTCTTATTATACCGATTTATAAAATTCTGGGAGCGATGTGCTTCAGATGAAAGTTTAGGGTGCAAAGAAAATTAAAGAAAAAAGAAGTTAAAGAAAAAATCAACCTTTTTGCTACTTCGAGGTGCTCAATCTTCTTCGCCAGACTTTCAGTTTCACGCTTCAGATGCTGTCAAACATATCAAGTAAACCGCATAATTAAGAAGATAATTATGAATGTTGAAAATAAAACTTAAAGGAGATTTTAACTGGAGATGGACAATAATATCACTTGGGGGCCTAATTTACAAACTTCAAATTAAAAGATGCTATAATTAAAAATATAGGGTGCAAAGTACAAATTGTGAGATTTTGAGGGGCTCAAAATGCGATGTATGTGAAATATAAATCACAACAAGAGTAGGGATGACAATTAAAACCTAACCGATGGAAATTTAGCAACCGAAGCGGTTTTGGTTTTAATTTTGAGATAGTAACCGCATGACCGAACCACTTGACTAAAACCATGAACCGTGTAACCGATATATATAAATTATTTTTTATTTATTTAGTATTTATAGTTTAATCCCTATTTTTTTTTAATTTATTTACACTTTAACCCTAGTATATATGTATATATATACTTATTGTTGTATTTTATTTATCGTTAGGAATATTTATAATTAATAGTTTTGTCATTTGGTTTTTATTTTTGGAATTTATGTTTTATATTTTAATTATGTTTTTATTCATATATAAGAAATAATAGTCCGCGGTTTCGCGATATTGGTTTTGGTTTTTTATAAATTTTAAAAATCTTAAACAGTTTCGCGATTTTTGTCTTGATTTTAGTTAAAATTAAATGGTCTTATTTTAAAACCGTTTAAAAAATCGGAGGTTTTGATTTTGGTTTTGGTTTTATATATGTTTAACAGTTTTGGTTTTAGTTTTGTATGAAATCAAATTGAACTTAGACCATTGACATCCCGAGAGAATCTTTGCATGCCCAATCAAATTTTTCATTAAAGGTCTTCTTGTAAACATGTTCTCCACAATCTGGGAAATAATAATTTAAAAAACTTGATTTAATAATTAAATTTTTATTAAAAAATTTAGGTGAGTATCTTATGTTATTATACGAGTTTTGAGTAAAAATAAATATTTTATAGAAAGTCTCCTTCTATATTATATTAGAATTTTTAAATATTCCAACTTAAAAATATTAAAATTTATATCATTTTATTTATTTGGTACCACCTAATACACATGACCTATAAAAAGGTAGCCTAACATTTAAGCATTCAAAATTGTAATCAATTGCCCACAAGTTTCAGTTCTCCTTTGTTTACTGCATATTTGTCTTACTTTTGTGTTCAGAAAATTTGAAACAGAACTAGAATTTTGATAACAATTCTGTCATAATTTTAAAAACTTGGGAGCAGGAAAAAAAATCTATAAAAAAAAAAATAAAAAAATAAAATTGGAATAGAAACATAAATATGTGAGCAAATACACTAAACAAACATGGCTTATAATATAGTGTGGAAAGTCTCAAAAAATTAACATGGAATTGAAAAAATTAACACTCGCCAAGTAAAACTCTTGATTTACACACAGGAATAAGATTTAGGTGATATTTTGCATTTGTTGGGAGGTGTATCATATCCTGGTCTCTCCCTCATCCTGGCTTCTGTTTCTTGTGTCAATTATTTTTTTCACGATGTATTTCGAGTGTGTGTGTGTGTGTGTATATATATATATATATATAATTCCTTTTAGGTTGATGGTTTGTTTTTCTTAATGTTTGTTGATTTTGTGGTTTATGCAAAGTTGTATCTAGTTTGTTATGTTGGCGGCCATTTTAGATACTTGAGGTTTTTGAGGTTGTTTATATATTAATTTGCACTTGTAGTGTTTGTATTGTTATAGTTTTAATTTGGGAAAAAATGTATTATTTGTAATAATGGCCTTGCAAACGCTAACACTTATATTTGGAATCCAGGCATCACCACCAGTGCCCCTATCATTCTTTTAATATATATTTTTTTAAGTATACCCACGAGTGCCCCATATCTATACAAGGTGTAAAACCAATCTTGTTTGGAGAGCATGGGTGTCCCTCCCAACAAGTGCTTTTCTGCAGGTTTGAACCGCTGACCTTGCAAAGGTCCCTAAACTGCTTTAATTCAAGTGGGTCTTACCAGTTGAGCTACATTATATTGGTCTTAGCATTCTTTTAATGATCCTTAAAAACTCAATTACATTTATTGTTGATGCTTAAGAGATAATAAAATTAGTTTCCATCATTTTTTTGGAATAAATGTGATGAAAGTGAAAGACATATATATAATTACCTGAACGTTGTGTGCAGTTGAAGTAGTACTGTTGTCAACTCGAACATCTTTAACGTGTTCCCGATAGCGCTCTATTGTCTCGTGCATGCTGATAGTGAAAGTTTTGGAAACAAACATAACACAATCAGGGCTAAACAGAAGTTGGTATCAAGTGAACTACAACCATTTTGAAATTTTGGAGATTCAGTAAAAACAATTAAGTTGTCAAGACCAAATTAAACTTTCAGACTCCAAAGTTGTAAATAACCCCAGTTAAAATTGTTATACACATATATATATATATATATATAGCATTTACCCGTGCCTAAAAATACTATTTTAAATTAAATAAATTGTAAAACACAACAAAATCACTCTGAAGCATAAAATCAAGTTGAAATCTATACTATACTACAAAATGCTCGGCACTTTTTAGCACATTCAGAATTTTCAATAGAAATTCAAATACAATACTTTGAGACACTCATCCGGATAAACAATTTGTTGTAGATGGAAATCTATATTCGAGAAGACCACATATAATCAAATAATGTACATTTTGATAAGACCACATCCAATATAATCACAAGACATAAGACTATTGAAAAATATCCAAACCTCTTATACCCGTCCTATCTAATTGTATGAATACCTTATGTAATTGTACGAATACCTTACGTAATTTACGTTTTATAATACGTGGAGTTGAGTTAGGAACTAAAACAAAAATTACATACGGACTTGGACAAGATGTGAAAGATATATTGGAATTCCACTGTACTAAGAATAGTAAATCATATTTAAAATTACTTAAACCAGTCCTTCTTTAGCGCTCAAAATCACCTGTTTATCCAAAAAAAGGAGAAAAGAAAAATACTCAAATCACTTGATTTGAAAGTCACCCATCCAAATGAAATTAAACCTTATACTACTGTTAAATTTTCTCAGGCACTTTACTTGTTCATTCAGTGCTTTAATTGTGTCATTTTATTTTAAACTTCCAACATCCCCTTCTATTTAAATACATTATACACACTCCTAACTAGGATTAGACTCTCATAGGAACTACTTCAAAAATTAAATCTTGAATTTAATCCTAAATGCATCAGATCGATGTGAGAGGGTGCGTCCTTAAAATTATCCGGTAAAATGATTAATCGAGATGCACGCAAACTGTTTCAGACACACGTAAAACCTAAAAAATACACACCCCTAATGGAAATTTAGCTCATTTGATTACAATTTTTATCCCTTACTATTGACAGAAATAGAAAACAAAATGAGTATACCCTTAAAAGATTTTCTTTTCTCTTTTTCCTTTTGCCCATTTTCTTTTTTCATTTTTTTTTATGTTCCTTAAAAGATGTAATATAATAATATATTATATGATATGTGATATTTGGCTTTTTAAAAGTTAAAGCTTCAGAGCAAATTAAATATTTGTATACTTTGTACCCTAAATTTCGTTTGCTAGTCATATTTATAACATATTATTGTTTGGACGAACTGTAGAATTTTTATCCGATGAAAACGAAATAGTACATCTCAAGTCATTAGTGTGGAGACAAAAAAATTAAAAAACATATGGGTATATTTGTTCTCTTAAGAATCTATATAATAAGATAGGATGGGTATGAGACGGATGTATATTTTTCGGTCATATGATGTTTTATGAGACAAAAAACGATTAAAATTAAAAGATATACACATACCCTATTTCTTTTCATATAATAAATAGATAATTATACAAATGATTCAATTCATTCTATTAAATAGGTATATGATAAAGGTATAAATATGGAAAATAATTAATAATTATAATTAATTTGAAAATCGATGAAAAGTACGGAGAATCTCTAGTATTTAATCAGAAGAACAAAGGGCAATACGTGTACTAGTCGGTTCATACTAAAATTGTAAGTCTTATGAACCTTGTACGATATTGAATGAGTATTCTGAGTGACCTACCGCACCAGTGAAGTACAGAGAGACAGATTTTTGGCTTGTGCACAGTGAAGATTAGAAGGGAGTTTCTAATTAGCTTGTCACTTCAATACTTAATCTATACACTTTTTTTTTTTAATTATTATTATTATACGGTGTATACGGGTCATATTATGCATATCTCGACTCACCTCAAGATACACTCTCTTGCATTGACATAGTGCATTTAGAATTAAATTCAAGATTTAATTTTTGTAGTACTCTTGGGAGAGTCAAACCCTAATTGATAAGGGAAGGGACACCTCATTTTGCCAACCAGAACTCTTGGGTTTAACTATACACATATGATTGAGTGATCCAGACTGTTTGTTTCATATGCTTAAATAATTGTTTTGCATAAATATAAGCTTAATTACTAGTGTTGAAGAAGAGATGGAACCGCTGCTATGACATGATATAGATGAACAAGTATTTGCCAACTGGTGTCCAATGAACATCCGAGCTAGCCTCAACTTTGACACAGAACTTTTGCATAAGAAATCAACTAAACAAGTACATTTTTTTAAATCCCTTTTTTTGCCTTTTTCATTAGCCAAGTGAAGCCACTGTATCATTAGTTGAGATGAAGCAAGACTACCATACAATTGCTTTTTTTTTTTTGTTTTTAGGGTAAAGTGTTCGGGTCAACTCACGTGCACCTCGACTAATCACCTTCCCGAACGATCTTAAAGCACACTCCCCCACATCGATCCGGTGTATTCAGGATTAAACTCAAGATTTAATTCATATGCTACTCAAAAGAGTCCAATCTTAATTGACAAGGAAAGGGACACCTCTCCACTAACACCTCTTGGTGCCATTTATCTATTTATAATTAATTGTGTTAGTCATATATTTTTTTTATTTGATTATTAACAGGCTTTCCCCCTCTCTCTCACACACACACAAAAGAACCCTAAAACCTATATATGGGATCTAATTCTGATCTTGATGTTGGGCTCATACTAATGATGAATATATTGATACCTTATAAAAGAATTATAAAACCAGATGAAAGAACAATGTGTTTCCAAAAAGAAATAACAATAAAATAAACAAAGTATATATAGTTTTCGAAAAAATAAGATCGAAACAATTCTCAAATAGCATGAAGAAAAACAAATAAGAATCAAATTGAACCAATCCATCAAAACAAGCACGTAAAAAATTAAAGTAATTAAATATCCAAAAACGCAATTCTTATATATATAAAAACGAAAAATTAAGAGCATATGTATATATATATACATATATGGTACCTTGAGCTAGCGAATTCATAGAGTTTGCCTCTGGGAGAGAAGACAATTAAAGCAACTTCGGCATCGCAGAGAACGGAGAGCTCAAAAGCCTTCTTAAGAAGTCCATTACGGCGCTTGGAGAAGGTCACTTGCCTGCTTGTCGCGTTCTCTATCCGTCTCATTTGGGTCTTCCCTCTCACCATTTTCAACGACCTCTCTCTCTCTCTCTGCATAGCACAAAAAAAAATGTAATTATATATAATAATTGAAGTTCAGTAGAAATTTTCAAGAATCTTTTGAGGAAAAATGAAACAAAGAGACCTTAATTAGGATGAAGCAAGGACTGAGATTTGTGTGTGTGTGTGTTTGTGTGTGTGAGAGAGAGAATTAGAATCAGAATGAAGCAAGAGATCAACCTTGAACAATAGGTAAAACCCAAACTTTCTTTAGGGTATGAATGACGAAGAATTGTCCTAAAACGGGTGGAAGAAACAAACGCGGGTGTCAGTTTCTTTGTGCGCGAGAGAGAAAGACAGAGAGAGAGTGAGTGAAAAAAAAAAAAAAAACCCAGAAAAAACATAGGTCGATCCCGAAGGAAGCAAAGAAAAGCCTTAGCCAATAAGCCAAATATCCTTTTTGGTGTATTGCTGAGGAAGAAATAAATATGAGATGCGCGTGTCTGTGTGAGAGAGAGAGAGAAAGTGAAAACCCAGAAAAACCAACAGATCCAGAACTAATCAAAGAAACCTCACAAAATAGGGCAAACCCAGAAATTCATTACCGAAGGTGAAGCAGAAATTCCCCAAAAAAGGGAATAAAATAAACATATATGAGAGTTCAGTGTGTGCGAGTGTGTGTGTGAGAGAGAGACCAAAAATCAAAGAAAACCCAGCAGACTCGATGAGTTTTTTCCACAAACCTAAACATGGTGACTGATTGATTTTAACTCTTCGTTGGTTTATCATTAAAAAATAAAATCAAAATGGCAAAGACCGAAATAGAAATCTTTCCTTATTGATATACACTTACCTGTTCACAAGTCTTTTTCTCCTCTTTGTTTCCTTAAGTTCTCCAAACCCCCAACCCCCACTATCACAGAAAAAGAAAGAACATCTTAATTAGCATATATGTTGTATCTCTGATCTGATGGAAGGAAAAAAAAAAAAACTCATATGTTTTGCTTGTTTTGGTAAACACACAAAGCAGACCTGAAAGAGCAAAAATAGATGAAAATAGGAAAAGTAGTGAGAGAAACTTGGTGGAAAGTTCATGAGAGTGTATGTATATTTGGGTGGTCAGAACATAACAACGAGTACATAATAAAAAAGAGAGACAAAAAATACGATTAAATTACATTTTACACCCCAAAGTAATGAGTTTTTTATTTTTGATTTTAATATTTTAAAATCAATCTATTTTAATCTGCAATAAGACCGACGCTTCTATATAATTCAAAATGTTAGGTAGTAAAAACAAAACAAATCTAGAAAATTGATGTGACAGAAATGAAGATACTATAGTAGATGAGTGGAAAGATGAAAATAAATAAAATTAAAAATGAAATTATTAGAAAGAATTTATAAAAAACATTTATCAAAGAGAAGAGAAGATAAAATCATTTACAGTGATCTGAACATGTGCATAGAAGACCAGTGAAAAAATACGATTTAGTTCAAGTGCGGGAGACTACTAGAAGGAGATGTAGATCTAAGAAAACTTGAGACGAGACTATAAGAATTGATTTGATGACATTAAATCTGACCGAGGAGATGATCTTTGACATTTCATTATGACGTAAGTGGATTTATGTAGCTGACTCTACTTAAGTAGAAAAAGGTTTAGTTGTTATAATTGTTGTAAAATCAATCGGTGTTAGTCGAAAGTGGTAAAAAATATTGTGAGATGGAGTATGGTCAAATATGTGACGAAATTAAATGTAGTAAGATCAAAGTGAAACTTGATGGATAGTTGGAGGAATATAAGTGTAAATTTAAGTGTAGGAAAGTTGTCCGTACAGGAGTAGCAAGTTGTCTGCGTCAAGGGTACGAGTACTAGTGAGACGGACCAATGAGGGAGCGAAAGCGCATGGAGATGGAGGGGTTGTAGTGATTTTGGACGACCTGTCAAAAATGGAGACGCAACACTTCACATGGATACCCAATGGGCATGCGGTCCCCACACTCCCTAATCTCGAGTAAATTTCACTTAATCCCTCTATGGTTTGCTTATATTCTAAAAAGGCCATTTCTTATTTGAAAATTGTTACATCCCTCGACATTTATTTATTTTATTTATATTGTAAAAATTCAATAGCCCTACTTCACTCTAAAAAAATATCTTGAAAAAAAATGATTGTTCTAAATTTTATATATAACTCAGGATCAGGTAACATAAGCAATGCGTGATTCAACACGTCCCCTCACACGCAAAGTAAACTTTGACAAATTACTGCAAACAGATATCGAAGGAATAGTCTAATATCGATGTGGGATTCAACATGCCTCGTCACGTTTGGGGTGGATTTTTTGACAAACCATTGCGAACAAATATCGGGGGCCCAACATCGATGTAGAATTTAACACACATAACATCAGACAAACATTTTGACTCTAATACTATGTAAAAACCCAATGGGCCTAATTCACTCTCAAAATACTTCTTAAAAAATGAGGATTGCATATATAACCTAGGATCAGGTAATACAAGTAATGTGGGATTCAATACACTCCCTCATGCGCAATGTAAATTTTGACAAACCATTGCGAACAAATATCAAGAAAGGGTCCAATATCGATATGGGATTCAATTTAAATTACAAGATAATACAAATAACAACAAAAATTAGATAATTAATGTCGAAACGAAATCAAGCAAAAGAATCACAAATTAACACTATAAGAAATTTAATAAGAAAACTCACACACAAGTGTGAGAATAATGCATAAATATGTATACATAATATTTTTTGCAGCATAATTAAAACCCTTGACCTTTTAGTAAAAATAAGATTCATGACATACTCGCTTAGCCTAAGTTGATTCTCATTTAGATATTTATAACTAATGAGTTGTTTTTCGGATCAGGTTTGCTGTGTTGTCATGTGTAAAAATAAAACAGGTGGAAAACATGTATTCCCAAGGACGATTGGGTTGACCTTACATGTAAACAGTTCAAGTTCAACTCTACAACCTGAGGATGATGCCTGAGGTTCTTGGATAAAATTGAGGAAAATGTTTATAATCGACTATGATCACCAGCAACTCGAGCATAAGGCTTCAGTGTGACGAGAAAAGGTCATCCTTAGAGCAAACCAAGGTCGATCTAGGCATCCCCTATGCTTGGGAACATTACACCGTGTTCAGGATCTATTAGGATAGCTTGCCATATATGGAAGGCAATGGTTTTATCTCTTGAAAAACGGTCCATTACTTTCACATCACACTAAATCTAGGGCATTAATAGATATGCAACGAGATTTATGAAAAATTTACTAAACAATTCTTCCATTTCTTATAAATGTTGTGTTCACTTTTGTGACGTACATTCTATCTAATTTTCGTTAGAGTTATATTTTTTCTCACACTAGAGGTGCAACGATGATAGTACCACCCGTGATGCATAATTTTGTAAGACCCAAAGTTTTAAGAAGATCACATTCCAAATTCCAAGTCACTATATCTGACGATCTATTTTTCAGCATCATCAATAATATATCTATATACACGTCTAATAAAATGAAAGAATTATAAAAAGCTTTTCCGATTTTAGTTTTCTACCGTTCATAATTTTCTTAAATCATGTAAAAACTATAGTGTAACCTTTTGCGCTTAAAATTTTAAATTTTATCATATTACATCATAATTTTTTTTTTTTTTTGTCAAAATCATTAAATCATTCAACACAAATTGATTAATATTTGAACTTATATTATTTTTCCCCATACGTAACATTGGTTATTGCTAATTCCATCTATCGTAATGGGTCGTGAAATTGATGATGTCATTACATTCATATTCGAAATTTCAAACAACCCCAATCCTGTCTTTATACATTTAAAAAAAAAAAAAATCATATAAAAAAATGGATGATCATTGCATGAGTTGAATCAAGTTTAGGTTCGAGAAAAATGAGGTTTGAGTTTATCTAATCGAGCTAGAAAATTGTTGGCAGTTGGTAAGCGTTTCTTTGTGGGTGCTGGTGGGTGGGGCGGCTGATGGAAGTGGATAGGGTTCCATTGGTGGAGTAAAAAAGAGAAAAAATAATGAAAAAGAAATATAATTTGGCAGGTTACAAATTAATTAATTTTCATTTTTTTTTAAATTATTTGATGAGATTGTCACACTATATTATGAAAAAATTACTAGATGATCCAATTTAAGTATAAAATTATTAATTGATTTTAACTGTTTGAAAATGAACCAAACAATTCCAGTATACATATTTTTCGAACCGTCCAGTCCTAAATATAAAAAAATACAAAATTAACATGACAAATTTGCCCTTGCGAGATCCGCAGTATTGGGATTTTTCATATTTAACAATTTCATAACAAAATCATTTTATTAAAATCTAAATAATTATTTTTATATGCATTTTTTTTTTCCACAATCTAATTATATTTTCAGATTCCTCTAAATAAGATCCTCAAAATGATACAATATTCGCTATTTTTTTCATTAGTTTTAGATTCGTGCATTCATATTACATTTAATGTAATATTTCCACAATTTTCAGTTTTCATATTCGTGTTACATTTAACACAGTCTTATACATTATCAAAACTATTACATTCAACATTCAAATAACATTTATCAGTAAATCAGGTTACATCCAACATGTTTATATAATTTGTGATATTATTATTAAAATTAATTGATGTGATCTCTATTGCATTGAATGTTATATTCAACACTAATGGGAAGTATGCAGATTATAGTGATATTATATATAATATTAACATGAATATTAATATTATATATAATCACCTTATTATTATTTTATAGTTATTATATAGTTTAATGGTGACTTAGTATGTTATGACATCACATCACATGTATCGTTCCATTTGATAATTTTCTGTAATTTTACCTTGATAATGTTTTTTTCACCTAAAAGTTATTCAATCCGACGATCGCAACCCACTTACACGCACAAAAATATGCGCACACACACATATATATATAGAGAGAGAGAGAGAGAGAGGGAGAGGGAGAGGGAGAAAGAAGAAAGTTGACTCCTCAAATACAATCATGTTTTACTTATTTTCCTCCTTTTTAATGCCTACATATGCAGGAGAAATCATTATCGTCGAGAATTGAGGGAAATTTTAAATATGCATGAAGCTCTCACGGAAAATGTGGACTTTTTAAGTGTCGTGAAGAAATGAATTTTCGGTGCATTTGGCAGAATGGAATAAAAGCATGAGATTGCATTGGTTAAGAGAATTCAAAAGATTTGTAAAATGAAGGAATTTCAAAATTCTAGATTTTGAAATCCCTTCATTTCACAAATCTGTTGTTTAGATAATTGTCTATTTTTTATCACTTCTGAGGAAAGGAAAAAAAAAAAATCAATCCAAGAATAAATTTGGCCATCTCCATCTTCAAGAACAAATTTAGCCGTCGCCAGTGATTTCTGGCCATCGCCATTACAAAAACCAAACAAGAGCACAATCACAATTGTCGTCGTCAGATCGAAATCGTCGCGATCGAAATCGTCGGACGATTGACGACGACGAAGAGCGACGATCGATGAAGACCAAAGCAGACGATGAAGCAGAAGAAGAGGCAGAAGCAGACGACGAGCAAAGCAGACGACGAAGAACAAAAAATGAAATTGAACCTAAAATGAATTCGAACCCTGAATAGGATTCGATTTCAAAATCGAAATCGATTTCGAACTAGCAACAAAAGCAAAAGAAGACGCAGAAGAGACGAAAAAGAGCAGAAGAACGGAGAAGAGGCAGAAGAATGAAGATGGATGGATTTCATAAATTACACCTCTCCCAAATTCATTTCTAAATTCCGTCATTCACCCAAAAATGAATTTCACAAATTCTCTCCTATTACTCAAATAAGGGATTTGTCAAAAATGGATTTCAAAATCTCCTAACCAATTGAAATCCTTCCTACAATTCCTTCATCCAAACACAACCTAATGGATTTTCAATTCTCATCCTGGAATAAAAAATTTGATGATATTAGAATTAAAAAAAATAGAATTAGATTTCATACTTCACAATTGGATTATACAATGGGAAAATTACTTAATAAGTCTGATGGCATATTTGGTTAGACGGAATCAGAGAGAAATAGAATCACCATTCCACCCTCGATTCTCAGTCCGATGTTTAGTTCTCTAATAGAATCACTTTTGATTCCATTGGAATAAAGAATAAGGGAATAAGATTACATGGTAGATGGATTGGAATCAAGTCCAATCCAATATAATCAAAATTAAAATTATAAAAAAAATTCATAATTTGATTCAACCCAATCTAAAAATTAGATAACAAAAACTCAAAAATTGAGAACAGAAACAAAAATTAGATAACAGAAACAGAAATTAGAGAATATAAAAAAAACTAGAGAACAAAAACTGAAAATTGAGAACAAAAATAAAAATTAGAGAACAAAAATTGAAAATTGAGAATATAAATATAAATTAGATAACAGAAACAGAAATTAGAGAACAAAAATTAAAAATTGAGAATATAACAACATAAATTAGAGAACAAAAATAAAAATTAGATAACATAAATTGAAAATTGAGGACATAAATAGAAATTGAGAACAAAAACAGAAATTAGAGAACAAAAAATGAAAATTAAAAGCATAAAAAGAAATTAGAGAACAGAAACTGAAAATTGAATGAAATAGTGAAATATAATAAAATGAGAAATTTTATTATATTTCACTATTCTATTTTTCCCTTATTCCATACCAACCATACAAGTGAATGAAATAGTGATTTTATTGACAATTCTATTCTATTCATTCTTTCATTCCATTACTTATTTAATTCCATTCCACCTTTATTCTATTCCATCCAACCAAACGAGCCGTACGAACCGTTTGATCCTAGATTCAAAAACCTCTAATTTCCAGATTACAGATTTGCACTTCGCGAGTTTATAAAGGTTGAGAGTTTCCATATTCAGCAAAATCATTTTATTAAAATTAAAATAACTATTAATGTTATACACATTTTTTTTTTACAATTTAATTATATATTTGAATTCGTTTAAATAAGATCTAAGATGTCAAATTCACTAATTTTTTTTTATTAATTTCAGTTTTCACAGTCATGTTATATTCAATGTAGTACTTACATAATTTTTAGTTTTTACATTTCATGTTACATTAAACATAATATTTCTAAGATTTTTAGTTTTCAAGTTTTACATTTAACATCAAAATTACCTCTATCAGTAAGTCATGTTACATTCAATACGCATATAATTTGTTCTATTATCAACATTAATTAATATTATTTTCTATTACATTGAATGTTACATTCAACATTCACACGGAATTGAGAATTTAGTGACGTTAATATTATATATAACATCCACAAACATCTCAATTTAGAACTCCTAAAAAACGATTAATATCAATTACCGAATATTACATTCAACATTTGGTATCACACGAACTATAAGATGTTACATATAATATTTATATGAAACACGATTCACATCTCCAAAAAAATAATTAATATCTCATTTTAAAGAGAAAAATCCCATGATGATTATTGTGTATAAAAATAATTTTTCAGTAATAGGTTCATGATAAAATAGTATGTTTCATGTTCATTTTTTTTTAATTGGAAGTGAACATATTTGTTTTCACGTTTTTAGGAGTAATAAAAAATGAAAGTAGTGTAAAGAATGTAACCACTTATTAATAAGGGGTAAATTAGTCCACAAATTTCTAAAAGTAGTGATCGGTGTAAAATAAAACAAGCGGATGTAATCGATAATTAAAACCTCAAAAAGGGAGTGCTCGGTCACCGCCCCTTATATAATTCATGGTAGAATTTATTTTTGGGATATACATAAAGTATCTTACCTCATTTTGGTCTATAATTCTGAATTTGGCACTCACTTTAATATTTTTAATAAATTAATTTTATTTATGTAGTCCTATATTAATTTGAAGAAAAAATAAAAAAATATTATTCATTAAATGACGGAAACAAAATATTTTGTTTTCAATTCTGTATTTTTATTTTGAAAAAGAAAATAGATTTTTTTAATATTCTATTTTTGTTTTGGGAATAAAAATAGATTTTTTTGTTCTCGTCTTTTTTTTTGTTTTGGATTAAATAACATGTTTTTTGTTTCCATATTTCGGACTATGTTTCTTGAAAAAAAATATTTTCTTATTCACAAATTTATATTTCAAAAAAAATAAAATTTGAAAGCGAAAATAAAAGCAGAGCATGTTCCCAAAATAAAAACATAAATTTGAGAACAAAAAATATTAAAATTATCGAAACAGAAACAAAAATCTGGGAACAAAAAATATATTTGTTTTCCTAAATCAGAAATAAAATTTTGAGAACTTCAAAAAAACTATATAGGG
This sequence comes from Eucommia ulmoides, assembly GCA_016647705.1. Taxonomy (NCBI): domain Eukaryota; kingdom Viridiplantae; phylum Streptophyta; class Magnoliopsida; order Garryales; family Eucommiaceae; genus Eucommia; species Eucommia ulmoides. Next base: position 42,407,253 of record CM028340.1, read on the forward strand.
ATTGGAAGTGGAAATATGAGAACAAAAAATGTTTCTATTCTAAAACAAAAATAAATATTTAAGAAAAATAAAATAAAAAAGTCTAATTATGCTACCAAAGCGAAAATGAAAAATTAAGAACAAAACAATTTCAGTTTGTAGTTTTTGAATATTTTTCACATGGGATATTAGTCATTTTTTGTAGTCATTTTTTTTAAAAATAAATTATTATTACGTATAATTGTGAACGAATTTGATGAGTATTATTCTATTTCATTCCTTTAACCATACAATTACAGCCAAACAAAATAATTGAATAGTGATTCCATTGGTAAATTCATTGTTGAAACAAATGAATTTTAATTAAATTTTTAGAATAGAAAGTGCCAAATGTGCAATTTCCTCTAGCCCTTTTATCCCACATTGGTTGGGAGAGGTGAAATTAATGAGGATATCTAGGGGTATGTGAGACACTTGAGGTGTGCCCCGAGGGGTATCCACATTTTGTGGAGAGGAGAGGAGTTATATCTCTAATAATTTACCACACACGCGCGCGCCGCCGCCGCCGCCGGCCGTCCGGCACGGCCGTGCCGTGCGTGTGATGAGGTGGCACTTATTTACTTTTTAGAAAAAATATTTTTTTTTAAACAGTTTAATTAAAAAAAATTAATTTTGAACCGTTTGAATAATTAAAAAAAAAAAAAAACGTTTTGAACCGTTAAAAAAAAAAACGTTTTAATTTATTAACGTTTTAATAATTAAATTAGTTAAACATTTTTTTTTTAAATTTCGGTTTCAAAAATTTATTTTTTTTCAACGGTTTAGTTTTTTTTTTTCTCCTATAAATAATGTTTTCTTCCTCAGTTTTAGAGACACAGAACAGTCTTCATCTTGATCTGAAACAGTAAAAGAAAATTGCTTTCAGTCTTCTTCTTCATCAGAAATAGTTTTATTTCTTTTAAACTTCGATTTCCGAGCAGTCTGTTTATTCGTTCAAACAGTGAGTGGGTGTTTAGTATTCAGGCCTTCTGTTGTGCAAAGAAGGTTTTAGACAGAAGTGATTCTGGGTTGTTTTATCCTGGGGACGATGGGGCTGTTATACTGCATGCACGTTCTTGGGCAGAGCCGCGAAACGTCTTAAAGAGAGCGACCTAGTCCGCAACTCATCCCAAGAAATTTTGGAAAATCCATTTTTTATTTATTTTCTGCTTCAACATTCATTCTATTTTTTTTTTTCATTACATTCATTCTCTTATTCTATTTTACCTTAATTTTACTACATGTGTATGTAAACAAATCGTTCCTATATTATAAGTGTGAAAAATGAACTTCTACGCTCTTAACATGTTTTCCATAATCCTTTTTAGACATAAAAATATGAGTTACATTAGAGACAATGTTACAACTTTATAAATTTGTCGTTGAAACAGATTTTTTTTTCCTGCTTGTTTTGGACATTAGAGTGTGATTGTTTGGATGGGAAAAGGGTGAATGACAAAATAAAAAAGAAAAAAAGGTAAAAAAAAACAAAAAATATCTTATTTGGGATGGACCAAACAAAAATGGGATGGAATAGAAAATTGGGTGATAAACAGTATTTCCCATCTTTTTTTAATCCGCATGAGATGGGTTGAAAATGGGTTGAAAATGACTAAAGTTGTAAGAGAATATATCAAAATTACAATTGATGCACCCCGTTTTGAAAAGTTTTAAAGGTGTATGAAATAGTAAAACGTAAAGAGATGATGTTTTTTAAAGCTTCGATTTTTTTTAAAAAAAATATTTAAGCCGTTTTAAAAACTTGGAGTTGGCACCTAATATTAGGTTCAAATAATATATTAGGTCAACGAATTCTTATAGAAAAATAATTTAATAGGCCTAAGTAAAATTAATTCCAAAGACGGTTAAACAAAAAATTCACTTAAAATAGTTCAGGGGTTGGTAATCAAAGAAGGTGTTAGGCATCCCAAGATGTCAAACCGAAAATGATACCTTATGTCCAATTAAGTTCAATTACTTTATGTTCAAATGTTCTATTTTATTTTGAAATTTTTTTTCCTTCTACTATGAAACTGATTTTTTTTTTTGGTATTTTTCAAATATAGGTGGGGCGAATGTTTTGGTATTTTGAAATGTTCTTCCAGTATGAGTTCTTATCAAATATTAAGAGATTTGACAATGATGGTCCCCAGGGAATTTAATGTTGTGGATCTTAATATTAAACTAAGTTCATGATTTAATCCAAGTTGGTTTGAAGAAAATGAAATATTTGAAGAGAAAAATATTTTTGAAGACCTTTTGGATTTTTATTTTTTTATTTTTTTGAAAAAAAAAAAAGAAGATTTAAAGACTCTTTTATTTTTTCTTTTTAAAAATGATTTTTTTTAAATGATCTTTTTATTTTTTTTGGGAAAGAAAAGATTTGAAGGCTCTCTTTTATTTTTTATTTTTTTGAAAAGCAAAAAAAATTGAAGACTCTTTTTTAGAAACATTTTTTTTAGGAAAGACAAATATTTTTTGAAGTTTTTTTTTTGGAGTGATTTTTTAAGAAAAAACAAAATAATTTTTGTTTTGAAAACTATATTTTCTTTTTAAAAAATATTCATTTCTCACAAAACATTATTTTTGAAGATTTACATTTTTAATGTATAATGTTTGGGAAAGTATTAACTTGATGAACGTTATGTGAATGCAAAAAAAAAAAAATGTTTTAGCCAATTTGGCCTCACATAAAATCTAATTAGGGAAAGCGTCTTCCTAAGTCCATTGTCTTAAACTTTACACATGTTGGGAAATCAAGGACAATTGTATGAAAAGCACTCCTTTATTTTAGGGTTTTAAGTTATCTTTCAAAAAAAAAAAAAATGCAATGGTCTTGTTCTTTTCAAGTTTAAGGGGATGAACATGATTTATTTATTCTTTTTCTTTATTTTTTACTTTTTATTTTTTAGAGACAATAATATGAAAAAAATAAGAAAACACAAATAAACAAGAACTCGATCTCTTACTGACAAGAAAACATGTTTACCTATATCCGGCCCATGAATAGATCTTGTCTATATGTACTATTTTCAGATGATTTAAATTTGATTTATATACGGAGTTTCTATGTGCTATTTTTAAACATATTTTTTGAAAACTAGTCGTTATATGCTATCTTTAATTTCTCTTTAAATAAACCTACGAATTTCAAATTTTATATTATCAAAGATTAAAAAAAAAATTGAGACATCTAAAAAGATAAAATATTTTTCTGAAAAATATTTCTAAACCTCTATCTTTGAGTGTGTTCTTGATCGAAAGAAGAAATTTTCACAAAACTGAAGTTATTACGAAATCGTTCAATGTGTCAAATCTTTCTTGAGAAAACTCGATGAGATATTTTCAGTTTATTTGCTTGCTCAAAGTATTTGTGCTTTAATCAATCTATATACTGTATTTTGAGTTATATCTTCTCTCAGATGATAAAAAAAAAAATAAAAATATCATTATTGGTGAAACTTATTGAAAATCATTTAAAACGATTTTTTCTTAAAATATAATTGAAAAAAGTTCTTGTACTTAAATTGCTAAAATTCCAGATTTAGTTTCTCACATTTTTTCTATCACTAGTATCGGACCATTAATTGAGTTTATATTGACTTGAATTGGTAGAAGCTCATGTAAGAACAAACGATAATTTTTTTGTATTCTTATGAGTTGTATCTTGCACCTAAACATAACTAATGTGAGTAACAGTGTTGATTGGCCATAAAGGGATTTTGCCTAATTATGGTGTAAATGTTTAATCCTTACCTGGGAAAAGACTTGTGTAAGGGTTTTATTATTATATGTGAAAAGAATTAGGGCTGATTAGTGGATTGCGAGTTCCATGCAGGAGCTCAGAAGAGTAGACGTAAATAAGAGTAATTTACCAAATTAGTATAAAATTTTGTGTCACTATCTCTATCCCTCTATTGCTTGTGTGTGCATTTAAAAATTCAATTTTTCGCATACTACCAAGATAAAAACCGGTTAAGGAATTTGAAATTACTTTTTAATTTTTTATATTACCTCATTTACTCTCTTTGGGGTAGATCTTTGAGCCAACAATATACATAACTATTATAATAATAATGTTGTCATATATATTATAATGGAATTCATTCGACGCTTTATAATAACTTTTGTAACTTGATAAAATTTATTAATATTGAATTGAATAAAATACTAATATTATAATAATTTTAAAATTATTTATAATATAGGGTCGTATTTAAATCTATCTTCAACACAAAATATATATATACTAGGGCATAACTTGTGTCTGAAGACACGGGTGAAAAAAAATTGAATCTCCCATCTATTCAACAATATAAACTTTAATGAGGGTATTTTTGGGCACTTCTGAGTCAGTATTTGAGACCCAGCCACGTGTCAACCCTTGCAATGACAGAGACGTATTCCGGAATCCACAACGCTACGTTGGAGCATACACCGACTACAGTTCCTCCCTGGAATCTTATTTACACCCAGGGAGGAGCGAGGAGCCCCGCAAGGACATGCCGCTCTAAGCTCTACGCCGTGCCCTCAGCGATCAGTTTCAGGGACTCAGTCGCTCACCTCGACCGACTCCCATTTTCACTTTGTTTCTTCTCCAGGACTCCACGGATCTCTGCGCTCCTTCACCAGCTTATCGCCACAGGCTTGTCAAAAGCCCGCAGGTTTCGCCAAATGGGCCCAAAAGCCCAAGCCCAATAATTATCTCCTAAATGCCCCAGATTATCGGCTAAACACCGAGTTTCGACCAATTAATCGTGTTTAGACCCGACTAATCATCTCCAACGCCTATATATATCAGGGGCTATATAAGCCCGAGGTACGCTTGAATGACTTACATTACGTGCAAGTTCATTTGTTTCCTTACTAAATTCTATACCTTTTCTCTCTGAGCACTGATTACCACGTCGGAGAGGCTTCACCGGGATAAATTCCGGTCTGAGCCTTCTGCAGGTACACTCCCTAAGGAGCAGGACTCTGGACACAGCAGGTCAGTTCTCCCAAAACCCAGCATAGCTCGCTCGAAGACTTTTCAATCGACGATTCCACCTCAGCAAGAGGACCCACCTGTCATCCGACTGGACCATACTCGAGGTGTGTACCAGTTTTATGCACCAACAGTTTGGCGCCATCTGTGGGAACCGAGCAAAAAGCCTTCCCCTGATCACTACTCTCTGCTCAGCTAAGCTTGAGTGATCACAAGGTCCAGTTAGATAGACACAAAACAGAAGAACGAGAAGACATGTCGAACAATCCAAGCGCATACCCCCCAGCTCCCACCAACGAGGATAACTGCCCCTCCATGGTCAGGCAAGACCGTTAACTCTGCCATCTGGGGCTGCGGGACAGACTTCAAGAGCTATGGAGGCATCTCGCGTTGATCTCCTTGAACGCCAAATGCAAGAGTTCAAGTCGAATGTACAACTCCTTGTCGCGTGCCTACTACTAACCCCCCGTCCAAGCCGAACCGTCTCTTTAGACTGCAGGGCCCGATGAGTGACCCCAAGATCAGGATGCTTGTGTGGAATCTTCAAATGGGCTTGTGCCCGAGGGCCGCCTTCCACCTTGCCATACTGGGGCTATCGGACGGGAGAGCCCCCCCTGACTACGTCAAGACCTCGTTCTCCACGGTTACATTCTGAACCCCTGAGTCACATCCTGGCTCCGGTGTCGCGAGTGATTCTCCACGGCTACATTCCGACCCCCTGGGCCGTATCCCGGCTCTCGGTGTCATGAGTGATTCTCCACGGCTGTATTCCAACCCCCTGAGTCGCATTCCGGCTCTCGGCGTCATGAATGATTCTCCTCAGTGGTACTCCGACCTCCTGAGTCACGGATAATTCTCCAAATCAACATCCTGACTCTCAGCGTCACGAGTAACTCTCCACAAGTCTCATCCCGGCGCTCAGCGTCAAGGGTGACAACTAGACCCTCTCCGGAAGTCAATAGTCTGTACCCGGGGATAGACTTAGATCATCCACCAAGGACGGGGCATTGATTGGGTCTGAGGGCCTACAGTTAAGTACCTCTCCCTATCAGTTGACTATGAGTCTGGCGTTCTAAAAGGGAAGGTGCTCTTGTATGGACTAAATGGAGATAACCTGAAAGGGTTCTTGAATGTGCCTGACTACGGAAAACTCCCCGATGACCGGCCACAGGGGTCCAACCACCGTGTTGCGCTCTTGTGGACCGAGAGGATCAGCTACCCTGGGAAACACTCCTCCTAAGTCCACGACACGATTTTCTTGCAATCAGCTCGTGTCCCGGACTGGGGGGCTAGTGGTCCGTGGCCCTAGGCAAAGGTGAGAAATTTGTTTGGCAGAGACGGTAACAAATTTCAACAAAATTTTTAAAATTTTACAACTCTGAAAACAAGACCAAGCAGAAATCGACTTGGCAAAAAACATCAGGAGAGAGGAGTAGACTCTGAAGTACTCTGTCTATGCCGCTCAAAAGCTTAAATGTTCACGCGTAGAAAAACAGGAGTAAGCGAAAAAGAGGCTGCAAAATCCTAAGTCCTGAAAAAGCGATGGTCCGAGCTTAGTCCTCTTTACCCTCGTTGTGAGGGGGCGTTCGTGCGAGGGGAAGTGGCGTTTATCTCGCCCTCCTCAGCCCCCTCGTCAGCATTCTCCTCCTTGGCATCTCTCTGTTCGGCGCCCGTTTGCATGGCACCTTCTGGGGCATCGGCCTCGGTGTCCTATATCCAGAACCATCAAGTTTGACGGGTACCACCCTATCGCGCTACTGCTAGCCAGCAAGGTCCGAGTAGCGACGGACACCGCCCTACCGTGCTACTCCTAGCCGGTAGGGTCCAGTGACGACCTTATCTAAGAACGTCGTCCAGAGATTTCACCACATCTCCCTGAGCCGGCATCGTCTAATCTGGCTCCCCCTGCCCTGCCGTGCTACCTCAGGCTGACAGGGCACAGATAGTGACCTTCTCCAAATGTATGGGCCACGGGTTCAAGTGAGCAACACCTTGACGTGCTCAATGCTCCCTCCTCACAAGTCTCACTAGTCGAGAAAGTCGTAGCGAAAAATGTCAAGCGTCGGAGTAATGAAAAAGACTAAGAGGTGCAAGGTGCAAGGTAAACCAAGGCTACAAGAAGTACAAAAAAAAGTTGTAAGTTTTTAAAATGTGTTTTGCTCTCCCCTTCTTGCTCCACCCTCTATGCTACTCCCTCCGCGCACATCAAAAAAAAAAAAATATTAGGGGGAGGGTTTTTTTTTTTTTTTTTAGGGCAACGCCCTCCCCCATTCAAAAAAGAAAAATATATTAAGGGGGTGAGAGGCGTTGCCCTCTCCCCAATTAAAAATAAATAAAATTAAATAAAAAATATATAAAACTTAAAATTAGAGGGGGCAAGCCCCTTGGCTTGCCCCTGACCAGTGCCCAAAATGGGCGCTGGTGTGAACAGCGCTTAGTTGGGGGCTGGTGTCTGACCAGCACCCAAAATGGGCGCTGGGGACAGCCCAGCGCCCACTTGGGCGCTGGTCAGCCCGGCTGGGCCGTCGCCCAGCGCACGGCGGCGGTCGGCGAGCTCCTGGCCACTCGCCGTGTGCCCGCCACTCTATGGTTCACTTTTATTTTTTCCGCGCTGAACGTCGGTCCATGCTCAGGACTTGTTCATGGTAAATGTGCGTCGCCCTGAAATTCAAAAAAATTCGCGGTCGCCCTGCCGTGCTACCTGACCCCAGACCCCGGCGATATGGGAACGTATTTCTAATTAGCTCCTCTAAAAAAGTTAAACTCCTGGAAAATTATCACTGTGAAATCGAAAAAATTTGGGGTTGCCTTGCCGTGCTACCTGACCCCGAACCTCGGCCGTAGGGGAGCGTATTGAAAATTAACTCATCTAAAAAATTTCAACTCTTGAAAAATTGCCGTCCTGAAAATCGAAGAAATTCGGGACCACCCTGCCATGCTACCTGACTCCGAACCCCGACCATGTGGAGGCCTATTTCGAATAAGCTCCTCAAGAAAAAACTAACTCTTGAAAAAGTGTTGATCAGAGGTGTTTCTCGCAATCCAAAGTCTTTAGGATATCCGTTTCAGCCAGGAATTGATATCCCTAACTGTCTCGCTTCCCTCGTCGCACAGGACTAGGAGGGCTACTGATGAGGGTATTTTTGGGCACCTTTGAGTCAGCACTTGAGACCCAGCCATGTGTCAACCCTCGCAATGACAGTGACGTATTCCGGAATCCACAACGCCACGTTGGAGCATACACCGACTACAGTTCCTCCCTGGAATTTCATTTACACACAGGGAGGAGCGAGGAGCCCCGCAAGGACGTGCTGCTCTGAGCTCTACACCGTGCCCTCAGCAATCAATTTCTGGGACTCAGTCGCTCACCTCGACCGACTCCCATTTTCACCTTGTTTCTTCTCCAGGACTCCACGGATCTCTGCGCTCCTTCACCAGCTCATCGCCATAGGCTTGTCAAAAGCTCACAGGCTTCGCCAAATGGGCCAAAAGCCCAAGCCCAACAATTATCTCCTAAATGCCCTAGATTATCGGCTAAACACCGAGTTTCGACCAATTAATCGTGTTTAGACCCGACTAATCATCTCTAACGCCTATATATATCGGGGGTTATGTAAGCCCGAGGTACGCTTGAATGACTTACATTACGTGCGAGTTCATTTGTTTCCTTACTATATTCTGTACCTTTTCTCTCTGAGCACTGATTACCACGCCGGAGGGGCTTCACAGGGATAAACCCCGGTCTAAGCCTTCTGCAGGTACACTCCCTGAGGAGCAGGACTCTGGACACAGCAGGTCAATCCTCTTAGGACCCAGTACAGCTCGCTCGAGGACTTTTCAATCGACGACTCCACCTCAACAAGAGGACCCACCTGTCATCCGACTGGACCATACTCTAGGTGTGTACCAGTTTTATGCACCAACAAACTTAATAATAAATTGCCACACATGGAATCTAATCGAGATTATGATAAAATTCACAAAATATTAAATTTCAACGCGTGAAAAAAAATGGAATTAAAAATTGATTATCTAAGTCATGTATTTATCACCAAATTCATCAAATCACAACACAATACAAATGCAAATGACATTCTAAAATGAACTCTCTAAATTTCAAACAATAATCTTCATACATGCTGATGCAGATGAAACCACGTTATTGACCTATCAAATGCTTTTCCTTTCTGAAGTAATACAAATCAGCTCATATTTGTTCATAAACAAAAGAACCAACAAAAAAAAAAAAAAATCTATTCTTCAAATCAAGAAATTTAAATTGGGAACAATTAAATTATGTTTCTAGAACTTTGATCTATAAATTATGGGGACATAAAACATATCATACAGCACATTGCATTAACGATCCCAATCAAGTTGTACTAGGCTACAAAATCAAATGTTTTTATCCGTAGACAAGTGATGTGATTTCCTCAATTATTTAAAACAATGTATGGTATTGATTATATAAATTGGTCCTTAAAATTTAGGGTTCGTGATAATTTGATCATAATTTGATCGCTCAATTTAAAAAAATTCAATTGACTACCTAAAGTTTTAAAATATTACAATTCGGTACCTGAAGTGACATGACTTAAATTATCACCAACCATTTCTGTGGTGAGGTACTTGGAATAGCATCAACCATTTATTTATTTATTTATTATTATTTTTTTGGGAAAATTACAGTTTACCCCCCCAAAAAATACTTTTTATCCGTTACTCCCATCGTTTTTTCTTGCACCGATTACTCCCACCGACGTCTTTTTTTTGCACCGATTACTCCCATTGCCGGTAAATCTTGCACCGAAAACTCTCGTTTCCAAAAACGGCTAGGGACGAGTTTACCGAAATGTTCTTCCGTGATTCGTGTTTTCCTTCCGAAGTGTTAATCGATTTGCAGACGCGTCTTCGTCTTTGATCGATTTCCATATCCAAGCTGGACCCCTCCTACCACAAGATCGATTGAAGACGCGTCTGCAAATTGATCGGATAAATTAACGATGAAAATCGATCGAAGCAAAATGGATGCCTTCAAGCGACGATCGATTTCTATATCCAAGCTAGACTCCTTCCACCGCAAGATCTTTGTTCATGGCCTCGGGTGGGACGCCAACACCGAGGCACTCATGGATGCCTTCAAGCAGTATGACGAGACGGTATCAGAACTTAGATATGGAAATCACTCATGGACTCCTCCAACCGCAAGATCTTTGTTCACGGCCTCGGGTGGAACGCCAACACTGAGGCACTCATGGATGCCTTCAAGCAGTATGGCGGGATAATATCAGAGTTTGGATATGAAAATCACTAGAGAGAGAGATTTTAGCCTTTGTTTTGGGATATAAAAATAGTGTTTTCAGTTACAACATAATGCGTGACAGTTAGCAAAAAGATATTTTCATCTTTTGCATTTTTTACATTTTGCACCCTGTAATTTGTAGTTTATTTGTGATAATTGATGTTATATTCAACATCCACATGTGTTGAATATAACATCATATGGTTTTTAAGCGTGAATATATAAAATAAAAGAATAATTGATGTTACATTTAACATCCACAAGTGTCGAATGTAATATTTACGCATAATACGATCCATAAAAACATGAGAACAATCAATGTTACATCCACAAGTGTTGAATATAAAATTCACGTATAACACAATCCATATAAGCATGAGAACAATTGATATTACATTCAATATCCATAAGTGTTGAATGTAACATCGTAGGAAAAAAAAAAATTTGATATTACATTCAACACCTACAAGTGTTGAATATTCATTCAGTATCCACATGAGGAGTATTTTAGTCAGAAAAAGACAAAAGAAGTTATTGGTGCAAAGAAAATGTCATAGGCTTAATCGGTAATTTTTTATGCATTTTAGGAGTTAATGATGCAGGCCTTTTTTTTTTTTTTTTTCTTTTTTTAATAATAGGGTTATTTTCTCCATTTATGATATTTATTTTGTTCAGATATATGTTAGACAATAACTCAAGACTTATACTTTAACCGTTATCTAGTGTATTTTCCTAATGGGGGAGACCTAGTATAAAATCTCCAACCCAATCATTTGTAAATAAAAAAAAAAAAAAACATATTTATAAACAACAATATTCCTACATTCTTTAGTTATATATAATACTTTTATAAATATCAAAAATAAAATAATAATAATAACAACAACTTGAATGTTAATAAGTTAATCTCCTTATGTGTATGTGTACCGAATAAATTAATTGTTTAATTTATTAAAAAGTCGCTTTATTTGGTTTTCCTTATCTATCATGTAGTACTTTCAACGCTGAAATATAGAGAATATAATTGTGCGTTAACCATAGTTAAGATTATCTTAATGTTATTAAAAAATCATTATGTACTCGTATTATGTTTTGTTAATGTGTCTTGAGTAAATAATTTATGAAATACACCAACGATGGTTAAAAGTTGGTCCTGATGCCATCATGTCATCCACATTTCGTGTCTGTTACGAAATTTCATTGAATGTGTTAGTTATTTTTTCTAGATTTTTTTTTTTTAACTATAAAGTTACAATGAAACTAATTATTTTCTCGAGAAAATATTTTATAATAATTTATATATTACAACTCATATTATATATATCAGCTGGTTCAAATGTTACTAGGTAATACCCTTTTCGTGTAAGATACAAAATTTATACTATTATCTCAAGAAAAAAATATATTATTATTTAAATATTCGTAAATAACATATATTCTGAGAAAATAAAAATATTTATTTTAATTTTATAAAGAAAAGTTGTTGTACTGACACCTGTCTGCTGGTTGCGGGGGGCCCTAAGCCTTTTTCATGTGCACCGGGGTTGGTGGTGGCTCATAACGTGGATCAAATTCGGGCCGGGACCACTCGCGCGTGCCCATGGGCCATCACTTTTCCTATTCTTTAATTTCTCAAAAGGGCTTAAATATGCTGAGAGGAACCCTAAAGTTTTTGGATAGTGTCAAGTTTGTACTTTATTTTTTATTTTTAATTAATTACTAAATTTAAAGAGGTACCAAATAATTAGTTTCTAACATTCATTTTATTCAAATTATTGATAGAAGTAGTCACGTCCAAGTCACGTGTGAGAACTTAAAGGGATAGATATAGATTTCAGGTTATATAGGTCAATAAAGAATTTTTTTTTAACGAATTTGAAAATTACTTTAAAAAAATTGATGCTATGGACGCTCGTGTGAATTTTTTGGGAGGAAATTGATATGTAATCTTGGGAAAAAGCGGAATTTTATAACAAAATCGAAAATTTCCCCAAATTGTTTAAGGAACAACCACCTTCCTCTAGAGATTTACCCCTATTTTCGATCGGATGAATTCTCGGCTAAATTTAACATACCACATGACCTAGGAAGCACATATATTTCCTTTAGGTTGTCGTGCCTGTATATAGACAAACTATGGATACATACCACATATATTTTTTTTTACATATCTTGTACTTTGAAAATATTTATACATGTGGTAGGAAAATATAAGGCAGGTTGTGAGTATTAATTTTATATATTTTTTGTCAAACTTACATGGATATTTTATTTTTTAAAATAATGTTTCTACTAAAAAAAATTGTATTTTGCCAAATATAGGTGTATGTCTCCTATTTAATTTACTTCGTATTTTTTGAATGTCATCATTATTAGGTGCATTAATTTTGAGTTTGATATTGTATTGCCATAATTTTAAAAAATGAAGGAGGAATATATTCATCAATGATTTATATTTGAAAAAAATAAAATATTTAGTAGGCATATCATTGGATATACTTACTTGTATTTCTTTTCCTGAAATTTATCATATTTTTGGGTCGTTGTCGCATTGAATATGACATGCAACCATATCCGTCTTTCCTGACACATGACTCATTTTGACACATAGCCACCGTATGAGGTTGATGTTGTAAAAGATTTAAAAGAATTTTTGGCTATCCCAATGATTAATTCATATCATCGAACTTGTGTTAGTAAGAAAAATGTTCAAAATTCTATTCAGTTTATTGTTATTATTATTATTATTATTATTATTATTATTATTAATTTTTTTGTAGTTCCACGAGTATCCACACATATAGTGTATTAGACAAGTTTCGTTCGGGGTACATACTGTCCTCCCCAACAAGTATTTTTTCGCGGGTTCGAACTCCTGATTTTGCAGAGACCACTTAACTATTTTAACTCAAATGTGCCTTTTCATTTAAGCTACGTCTTGTTGGTCTATTCAGTTTCTGTTTGATTGTATGAAATTGAAACTTTGGAATTAAATAAAAACCGCATGTTAAAAATTTAGAATTTACATGCCTTTACTTTTAATTCTAATTATTTTTTTTAGTAGTTTACATGTACCTCAACTAACCACCTCCTCGGACGATTCCGCATTGATTTGGTGCATTTATGATTAAATTCAATATTTAATTCCTAAATTATTTTTTAAAAAAATCGAATTGACAAAGAAAATGAACACCTTCTTGCCAACCGTACTAACACCTCTTGGATTTTCAATTTTAATTCTAATGATTAAATTTTGTGCTAAAAGCTACTACCTTAATCCCTTTATGTTGAATCTTACATTGATGTTGGGCCTCTCGATATCCATTCGTAGTGGTTTGTTAAAGTCCACTCTGCGCATGAGAGGGCGTGTTGAATCTCACATCGTTTGTGTTACCTGATCCTGAGCTATAAATAAAGTTAAGGACAATCCTTCTCTTACAAGATGTCTTTTGAGAGTGAGTTAGACCTATTGGATTTTTTACATGATATCAGAGTCAGACTTTTGTCTAATATTGAACATGTTAAATCTCACATCAATAATAAGCCCCCCCAATATCCGTTCGCAGTGGTTTGTCAAAGTCCACCCTACACGTGAGGGGGCGTGTTAAATCCGACATTGATGTCGGCTCTCCCGATATCCAATTGTAGTGGTTTGTCAAAATTCACCCTGCGCGTGAGAGGACGTGTTGAATTCCATATCGCTTGTGTTACCTGATCCTGGGCTATATATAAAATTAAGGGCAATCCTCATCTTACAAGATTTCTTTTAGGAGTGAGTGAGGCACATTGAATTTTCTACACTTGAGAATACAGCATTTAACATGGATCTCTAGGTCTAATTTTGCACGCACTACTATATTAGGGGCCCAATTGAAAATTTCGGAACTCGATAGGCCTGTTTGGTAGGACCTCAAACTTGAAGGACAAAAGAAAAATGTGTAGATGACGTCATTCCCTTGACGTCACCTTTCGATTATTTTTCATGTGAATATTCCATCATCGTCCAATACCCAATTAAGGTTCCTTTCCCTCTTTAACCAAACATTAATTGAGTAGGGCCGGTAGATAGAAATTTGAACCATATCAAGGGTGCATTTCTTCTTTTTTCTTCTTCTTCTTCTTTCTTTCTTTCTTTCTTTCTTTCTTTTTTCTTCTTCTTCTTCTTCTTCTCTTTTTCTTCTTCTTCTTCTTTCTTCTTCTTCTTTTTTTTTTTTTTTTTTTTTTTTTTTTTTTTAATATAAAAAGGAATTAACCTTAATTAAATAAATATTAATTAATATTGATAAGTACTAATGTATTTTATTATTTTTATTTGTTATTTTAGTAATTATTTTTTAAATTATAAAAAAAATTATAGGTCCAAGTTTGGGTTTTAAGATTTTTTATGTTGGAAGGACTTGGACAAAATAATAAAGCTTGATGATAGAATTGGGATCGGACTCAAGCCTAATAAATCTTTGTACTACAATCCAAGCCGGAAGCCCAGGCCCAAATATAGTATATATAGGAATTTTAATTAAGTATATATATATATGAAAAAAAAAAAAAAAAAAAAAGGAAGATTAAGCCACCACCATATTCAAAGTTTCTAGAAAAGGAAAGATTTTGCTTAATTTTCAAGTTTTTCACTAAGTAGAAAAATGAACATTGACTAACCAATTGGACTCCAAACCTTTTTCTTTCGGTCCCTTTCTTTTTTACCAGATAGCTTGCTATCTACTTTTCGTAAAATATTATAAAAATCTATAGTAGTTGTCACAAATATTTTACCCAAAATATCTTGTCTTAATATATCATTTCAATCTAATCCAATCATCATTTTTATTAAAAAAATAAAATAAAAATAAAAATAGTACTTTTTTTTACATCTGTATTAATACATATATTAAAATAAAAAGATTTAAATATAATTGTTACTTCCTTTTTCTTTTTCTCTCACAACCACATCTCTCTCCCCCTCTCTCTATATATATGTGTGTATTCCTTTTTTTTTTTTTTTTTTAATATATTCCTCAATTTTAATGAAAAATTTAAATAGAATTTAGAAAATAAAAATAATCACAAAAAAAAAAAAAAAAAACAAGAATAAAAACTAGTCAACTTATTTATGTTAATAAATGTATATATATGTGTGTATTGTTGAAAAATATATTTACTTTATATTTACATTTCAAAAATAAAAAAATATATACACACACATATATCTCTTCTACAGGGTAGATTGCAACAGGCAATTCAAAAACTTCTAAAGAAGATCTCTCTTTTACATCTTGTATTTATGTTTTAATAAAAAAAATATATACACACATATATCTAAAAGTAAATATAAAAGTAATATATATATTCAACAATACATACATTACAAATTAAGAGTAAATTAGATTAATTTTTATTTTTTTTCTTTTATTTTAAATTTTGTGTACTCGTTATATTTTATACTTTATTTCATTTATTAAAAATAAGAAAATTTGTGGATTATTAAGAGAGAGAAACATATCTAAATTGAGAGGAAAGAGAGGGAGGGGAGAGAGACTGTCGTGGGTAATGTATGAGGGAAAAAAGAAATAAAAATTACACTTACCTCTATATTTTAGTATACTAGCATCGAGCAAGAATATATGAAAAATTACAAAACTAACTTTAATTTAATATTTTTTTTTTATCTAATTTCTAATAGAAAGTGTGATTAGACCATATTGATACACCCATGTACCCGGGAGTATGAGTGAAAGAAATACCCGCCCTTGGTTACGGTCGAATTTGAGTATTTTTTTTTTCATTTTTTCACCCGACCCGCCCACCCACCCTCCCTCTCACCTAAATCCGGTTGGATATCCATTTCACATACCCGAGCTACCCGAACCCGACCGACCTTGAGGCCTTCTTTGAGGAATTTACCATTTATCCCCATTAATCTAGCATATTACTAAAATACCTTACCTATATATATGGAGATCAGGGTTTTCTTCCCTCATTTCTCTCCGCTGCCTCATCAATTTCAGACCCTCTCTCTCTAGTCTCTTGTTCTCTCGATTTCTCGATCTCATCCTCTTGTTTTTCATGTTCACCGATCTCTCAATCTCTCTGATGGAAGATCTCTTCATCGTCCTTTGCCGTTGTCTCTGTAATCAGTCATTGTCTTTGCCGCTGTCTCTGTAATCAGTCGTTGTCGCCGTCATCGTAAACGTTCTTCACTGATATCCTTTGTCGTCTGTCAGGTATGTGTTTAGATCTATTTCAAAATTTAAATAATTTGTTAGATCTTGCTCAGTACAATTGTTTCATTTATGTTTAGATTTATTCGTTAAATTTCTTGGTTCTATGTTTCACTTCTTCCTTCCTCATATCCGTCTCATTCTCTGGCTAAAACCTTTATTTTCTTCCGCCCAAAAACCCCCCGAATCCAAATGTTGAAACTCCCGTGCCCATTTAAACATCAACCTCTAACTTTTAGGGATCGAGAGTGCACTTTTTCCATACATGCGTGTATTTTTGTGAACCGAAGTTAAAAATTCCTTTTGCTCGCATTGAAAATTTTCTTAAATAAAAAATAACAAAAATAATAAATAATTTGGTAACATACAGCTTCCAAAAAATAAAAAAAACCCCCTAGAATCCAGAGAATTAATAGTTCCTCCTTTTTCTTTTCAGAAAGAGACGCACGACAAAAACGATCATACTTTTTGATTCTTTGTAGATTTTGATTTAAAAAAAGAATATCATACGATCTCCATAAACCTTCCGCCATCTTTAACCCAGTCCTTGTTCTTTAGTTTTGATGAAAAAAGAGCGATAAGCAACGGATTTCTTCTTAAACAAACACTAAAATCCTCTTTGCTGATCTTCCCATCACCATCAATATCGAAGAAATTGAAGAGCTCGTGAATCTGCAAATCCCAGATTAAATAAGAAAATTATTTTTCCCCTCCTTTTTCTAACATTAATTTGGTCGAATTGATGAGATTAATTTTCCGACTTGCCTCGTGTCCGTTCGCATGTGGAATTGCCAAGTCAATGGATTCTCGTAACTGTGGAACATGTATTTTGTACGATTAGAAATCAAGACCAATTTCGCATACAAAAAGAGAGAGAGAGAGAAGAAATAATTACTTCTTGCTCGGAAATGTAAGTGTCTCCGTCATAGTCGCATTCAATGAAAGCAGTTTCACAGGCGTGCGGGAATAATGGCTGTTTCAGGACATGAGCTGATCCAACCAAGAACTGCAAGTAACCAGTAATGTCAAAAAACAATATTGGTTCAAATTTTCACTATTAGGGATGTGTCTACGCTTCGTGACGTTTATATATTATAGATACATTTAAAAATTACATAAACGAAAAATCATGAACTATAAACAGATACATTTAAAAATTACATGAACGAAAAATCATGAACGAATCTGGCCGCTGGTTCATTAATTCCTTGTTCATCATCAAAAATAACATTCATTCCCCAAAATATCCAAGACTCTCTCTATATGTGTGTGTTTGTGCAGGCATTTCTTAAAAACGTTAACATTATAACTAACTTGGACGAGCTAAATTCCTTGTTTCTGACCAGAAACTTAGGTGAATTGTATTAAATCGAATCACATAGGACACGTCTCTTTTTTTAAGAGTGATAGATTCTATCTTTATATTCACATGTATGTCCCACTATACTCAATGAATAATTTTGAAATTAATTGTGAGTTAGCCAGGAACTCCAGTCCCACAAGGAAGCCAAGAGTTCAAGCCTTACCATAAGCAAAGTTTAAATTATTAAATAGGGCTAATTGTCTTTTACCCCCTAGTACTTCAACTTAGTTTCACATTACCCCTTATAGTTTAAAAACCTAGACTTCACTTCTTTTTACCTTCGAGTAAAGTGAACATTAACATTTTTGTAACAGAATCCTTGAGATTACTTAACTACCCCCTATAATTAATTTGACTTTATTATTTAAAATGTGAAAATAAAATAAAATAAAATAGTTAACACTTTGCAATTTCTTTCAATATCATGGGGGCATATATATATATATATGATCAACTATATCACCCTTTTTTGTCAAAAACACACCAGGTCTTCATCTTCTTCGTCGCTCCTACTCCAATTCGATGCCGCAAACTCCACTGCTACTGCAATTTACTGCTGTCTGTTCAATCTGTCCCTCCATTACTCAACCCCTCATCGTCCTCCAAGATCCGCAACCACCATCCAGTCTATCTCTCTCTCACTCATCTCTGGAGTTCATTTTGTTTACACCCAGAAGATTAAAAGGAAAATTTGTGTGCTTGATCTTTTAGTTTTTGAACCCAGAAGATGGAATATAAATTTTTTTGTGGAAGATTGACAATTTTTGTTTTCAAATTTTGTAGTTTTTTAACGCAGAAAATTTCCCCTCTATCTTTTAAATCCAGACAGCCAACAATAGCTCACTGGCGGGCAGTGGGCCTCTCCGGCCTCACCTTCTGGGCACAAAGAGATGGAGTGTTTAAATTATATATATATGAGAAAGATAAAAAAATAAATCAAAATTAAAATAAAAGGGTAATGTCGTCTATTTAATTTAAAACTTGGATAACTTGATCTATTTTGCAGCGCCCTTATAAATATTTATGTATTGTTTCTCCTATTGTAAGTAAATTTCTTCCATTGTTGATTGTGTTAGATTCTACGGCTTTATGTAGGTTTATCATTGGTCGATCTAACGACTGTTATGTATGTAATATCGTGCAATATAGTTCTACAAAAATTTTAATGAGCCAGACACTCTTGTCATTTCGATAAATACCAAATACAGTCCTTGTCATTTTATAATACTTGAAATGCTCCTTATATTTTCAGTTTGGTTGTCTAAGACACCCTTTATCATACTTTGTTGACAAGAATACGCTCACAATATAATATTTTTTGTTATTTATTTTTATATTTTTTTGTTTTCTACTCTATATATCTCTCTTGTTTTCTATTTTTATTTTTAATTTTTTTTAACTTTTATTCTGCATTTTTTATTTCTTTTATTTAATTTTTTTAAAAAAATTTGGTACGGTATTTGTAGAAAAAAATCAAAAGTAAAAATCTAGAAGACAAAATGCCAAAAAAAAAATTAAATAGGATTTGAAAAATAAAAAAATGAATTAAAAATGATTTTTTTTTTTTTTTTTCTTTTATGGTCTAAAATTTATTTAAAGTTTCCTTTTTGTGTTCTTTTCAATTTTCTTAATTTTATTTTTAACTTTGAACACCATATACAAAAAATAAATAAATAAAAATAAACAATGAAAAATAGAAAACAAGAGAGAAAAATATACGTAAAAAAATTAGAAAATAAAAGAATAAAAAAAAAAATATTGCAAGGGTATTTTTGTCAACAAACTGTAATAATGGATGTCTCAAGTATTATGAAAAGTATAAGTGGCGATCTTGGTATTTATCGAAATGACAAGAGGTGTCTCGACCCTCGGGTATAAACTCATACTTTAATGGTTAAGATTGCTTTGGGAAAAATCTACAGTTACTCTCCAAAATGGTTAAATATTGGTTTCTCGCCTATTTTTGTTCATTATCTCTTACATTTACTTCTACTCGTGATAATTTGTTTTCAGGGATAATTGATGTAATATTCGAATTAGATGACATAATATGTTTTTTTTAAGTTTAATTACACCCCCACCCCCTTATACTCTAGCCCAATTAACTTTACCTACTTGCTAAGAAGCACGAAGTGAGGACACACTTGTCAAACACGACAATCAATGATAATTTCTGGACACGTATTCTCCACCTCTCCTATAGAAGGGAAATATTTTACATCCTTCCTCTAGAGTATATGTTTTGAGGATTGATGTTACCAAAAGTGTTTGATTTTAAGATTAAAGATGCCTGTATGAACCCAACGGGCCTAACTCACTCTCAAAAGATGCCTTGTAAGAAGAGGATTATCCTAAACTAACACAAGCGATATGTGATTCAACACGCCCTATCATGTGCAAGGTGGACTCTAACAAACCATTGCAAACAAATATCGAGGGGCCAACATTGATGGGATTCAACATGTCCAACATCATACAAAAGACCTGGCTCTAATACCATGCAGGAATCCAATGAGTCTAACTCATTCTCAAAAGACACCTTGTAAGAGGAGAATTGCCCTAGGCTTTCTATATAGCTCATGATCAGGTAACATAAGCGATATGGGATTCAACAATGTTACAGAGGAGGGATGAGACACATTTGTAGAGTTGGAAGATCTGAAATACAAATACTATAATGAACTTGTCGATAATATGTAGGTAAAGTCACAAAACATCTAGAAGCAAACGCAAAAACACAGAAATATATTGAATCACTTCTTTGTTAGAAGCATTAAATAAGGTTGGGCAAGATTTGAGGATGCGGTGATGCTCAAAAAGATCTTTTGAAATGGATGATCGCTAGCCCCTTGAAGGCGAGACAAGACCGAGGCTTGGATTTCAGTGCCATGTCCAAGCCAACGTCTTTTCCATGTTAGCCGGGCTTAGTTAACTTTGGCTAAACGAGTACGGTGTCATGTTTTGAAGACTTGTGATCTGCCAATGCCAGGACTTAGCGTCGGACTACACCAATGCCCCACGATTAACTCTATTATGCCTCCTCAAACATTTTGATGTCCAATGCTGTCTCTTGAGTTTTTTACATTATTACAAGGGGGATGACCTGCCTTCCAGACCCTCGGTAAGCTGCCTGCTCAAACATTTTGATGTCCAATGCTGTCTCTTGAGTTTTTTACATTATTACATGGGGGATGACCTGGCTTCCAGACCCTCGGTAAGCTGCCCAGTGTTGTAAAAGGAGGGGCCATTAAGAAGGGTGTTTTGGCCTATCCAGGGCGGCGCATAAGTCGTAAATTTGGTGATAAATAAATTTTTAATATTTTTAAAATATCATATATAATTAAAAAAATACGCAAAAAACAATTAAAAATGATATATATGAATTATGAAGAATAGATATAGATAATATTATAATTATTAGTTATTAAGTTATCACTTATAATTTAGAAATAAAATATAAACAAAAAACAGAAATAAAACAGAAAAATTAGAGAGAAAAAAAACAGAGAAAAGTAAAAAATAACTGATAAATATAAAGAAAAAGCAAAACAGAAAAACAATAGAGTATTCAGAGAAAA
Source organism: Eucommia ulmoides (assembly GCA_016647705.1). Lineage (NCBI taxonomy): Eukaryota > Viridiplantae > Streptophyta > Magnoliopsida > Garryales > Eucommiaceae > Eucommia > Eucommia ulmoides. The sequence goes on from CM028340.1 coordinate 42,428,716, forward strand.
AAGAAAAAGTAAAATAAGAAAAAAAATAAAGTAATAAAATAGAGATTAAGGTGGCATTTGGTAACCATTTCTGTTCCCATCCTAACAGTGGGATGGGAATGAGATGAGAATTCTATTTCCTTCTTGCGAGTAGAATCGCGTTTGGTAATGATATTTTTTTTTTTGTTTTGGGAACAAAATCGCGTTTGGTAACGATTTTATCCTAAAACTATTTTTATTTTTATTTTTAGATTTTTTTTTTTGTTTTGGCTGGATGGTGGCGGCGGGTGGGTGACGGTGGCTGGAAAGTTGCCACCAGCGGCGGTGGCGGGACGGTGGGCGGCCGGCGATGCCAGAGGTGACCGGCGACGGTTGCAGGAGTTGGCCGGCGGATGGTGGCTGGTGGGGGCAGACGGCGGCGAACGGTGGCCCCGGCTGATAAACAGTGACAAATGATTTTGGGAATGAAATGGGAATAATGAGAAACAATTTTTTTTTTGTTTCTTATTTCTTAAAAAAAAAAGTGGGCACAATTCTCAAATGAGAATGGAATTAGGAACGGGAACAAAAATTACCAAACGTTATTCCCAAAAATCTGAGAATGGGATGAGAATTTCTGGAATGGAAACGGTTACCAAATGGGGCCTAAGAGAAAAAATCAGGGAAAAAAAAACAGAAATTCAAAGAAAAAAAAAACAAATAGCAGAGGAGAAAAACAGAAATAAAAAAACAGATAAATATAAAGAAAAATCAAAAACAGAAAAACGAACAGAGTACTTAGAGAAAAAAAACAGAAAAAATAAGATAGAAAAAAAAAACACAGAGATTAACAGAAAAAATTAGGAAACAAAAAGAGAAATTAAGAGAAAACACAAATAACAAAGAAAAATAAACTGTAAAATTAAAAGAAACAGAGAAATTTAAAGAAAAAACAGAAAAATAACATGGAAAAAATGAAAAAAATGAGGGGAAAAAATTGTAAAAACCGAGGGGGTACGCCTGGGCGACACCTGACACCTAGTGTCACTGGGCGTCACCCCCCCCAGTTTTTGCACCCCCCATCGCCCATTGGCACTTTCCTTGTGCCCCACCAATGCCCATGACAACACTGATTGGACCCTAGGTGCGCTAAGAGACGTCGGCACGGCAAGGCAAGGCAGGATGTATCCAAGGACCAAGGCGTGATAGGAAGTTGTGGCAAGGCTTACCCAAGATTCTCAATGTGGGTGAAAAACGAGACACGGCGAGCGTCGACCAAATAGGGCGCCACGGATCAATGCTAGCAGGCGTTGGGTGACGCCGAGGCAAGGCACAAGGCGATCCTAGGCACACGGCTAGGATCAACACTCATCGGCATTAGCATGGGTGGGCACATTGGCGTCGTTGTATGGTGTTGGTGGACATCGAGCGTCGCTAAAAGAAGACACAACAATCAATGCTAGAATCAGCTTTCATGGGCGCAACTTGAAGGCGCTTGAGCACGAGGTCAAGCTAACATGGCAGAACATGGGCACAAGAAACGTTCTAGCCATGCGGGCGGCATGGCAAGGCGTCGACAAATGCCCTATGACAATGGGAATAAGATGGCAAAATGAGCAACGTGTCAGCATGATGTCAAGCAACTATAACGCAGTACTTGAGTCGTGAAAGACTGCATGTGGTGAATTATAGTGCATATGCAAGGCATGTGATAAGTAGTTGCTGGCAGATAAGATAGAACAATTGTTGTGCTGTGGGTTGGACAAGTGTCAGGACAAGTGTTAGTTTTCTGCCCAGATAGTTGGGGCTATCAACTGTCATTTGTTTCCTATAAATAAATAGTTGATTTGTATGTCTGGTTCAACAGTGTGTGTTATTCCTACCGACCAGACCAAATTGTCAATTGTCAACTGCCATTTGTTTCCCATAAATTGCTGATAGGCATGTCTAGTTCAGCAGTGTGTGTTGTTCTTGCGAACCAGACCGAATTGTAAGACATTAAACGTTCACCCGTCCCGAAATACCGGCAAGAGGGTTGGAGGATAGGGGAACCACTTGGCGAGACCCAGGATGTCCCCGAAACCTCGTGCAAAGTGTTGGTAAATTTTTTGCATAAGTAAATAAAGAAATACATACGACATTAACAAAAAGTTTCTATTTAGAGGGGAAGCTATAGCCCTTACAACCCAAAAAAAAAAAAAAACATATATGGGGGGTCCCATCCTTCCTCTCTTCTTCTTCTTTCTTTCTCTTATCTTCTCTCTCTTATCTTCTCCCTCCCTTTTTCTCCTCATCTCCCCCTATTGCCCTTCTCTTGGGTCCTACTCCATTCATGATTTCTTTCTTTTTCACTAACCACCGAAGGAGTTGGACCCTTAAGAGGCATCACCAGAAGAGACTGGGCAGATTCTTCAGGAGGATCCCTATCCCTCTCCAATGTTCAGAAGGAAGGGAGGAAGTTGAGGACCGTCTAAAGGATTCAAGAATTAGGAATGATGGGCAATAAAGCGACAAGCGGCCAACAAGTCTTGACAAATGTCGCCTAGGATTCGTTTTGTCGTACTCACCAGGTAGGCAATGCGCTTCCGAAGGCTTTGCTCCTTTGGCCCTTGTCCTTCTACCTTCTCAGCATGTTCATTCAAGTCCCCTACCTGATCGTTTAGGTCCTCCAAGGTGGCCTCCAACTCTTCAATCTTTGCCTTCAATCGCTCCTCCTCCTCAGTGTGATCCGATCAGACATTCGTCCGTTCCTTCTCTAATTCCAACTTTTTCACCATTAGGTGAAGGAATTGGTCGTCCATGACGGTGATGGTAGACCTCAAGTTACTGAGAACCGCCAACTCTTCCACAGAGTTAGCGAAGGGGCAGAGGAAATTATAAAATTCCTCGACCCTGGCCCTCTGAAGGGCAAAGGTAAATTTGGCCTCTTCGAAGACAGAAATGCTAAGCCCAGACATTGTGATCTCAAGAAAGAAGAACAAAGAAAAGTGAAATAAATTGGAGTGGGGGTAAGAAGAAAATCTCCTGGTATTTACAGGAAGAGCTGATTGCATGAAAAGATGGGCCCATTAAAGAAGTGTTGTAAATTTGGATAAACGACACAAGTATTTACTCAGGAGGATAACAGACCGTCGTGTCTCCTTGTTTGGTTGAGGTCAGTGGTGCCCACAGAGAATCATGTAGGGAATCATGAAAATCCTTGTTGAGATATGTGCATCTCTGCTTCCTCCACCAATGCTTTTTGGAGATGTCTTTCTGTCATAGGGAGGAACTCCAGACAATTGGTCTGCCTTTGACTAGTGACAGATCTCGAATCATTTTTGGGGGTAGAGGACCCTCGAGGGTGGGCCAAGGATCCTCTTGCTGACAAGGATCCTCCATGAAAAAGGAACCCCTAACGTCTGAACTGGTGGGCCAAAGGGAGCTTGTCATCGTCATCTAGATCGCCACCGGGAGAACTCGGCCGAGGAGTCGACCTGGCCGTAGAAGGAAGCTGTGGCTGGGTTCGAAGGTTTTCCTCCACGGCTGTCATTGTGTTCCTCCTCAGCCAACAATGGTCGACTTGCAATTCTTCAAGAGCGCAATGTTTGCACCACAAATCCTCTTGAACTAACCGGAGTTCGAATCTATTGCGTTCCCACTCCCTAAAAATAAGGGCTTCTTCAATACTTGTCGCCCGCAAATTTGAAAACTTAGACTGGCTTTTTCAAAACTTGTCGCCCGCAAATTTGAAAGCTCAGACTGCAGGTCTAGTATGTGAGCCTCCATCCCCTTTATTCAGTTTGGTTTTCCGCCTCAACTTCTACATTAGCCTCCACATTGGCTCGGACGCAAAGGAATGCAACCTCATGAAAAAGTTGCACCGAATGGGACACAACAAACCCATTGACTAAATATGAGGGTCAACTCTCCACATAGACACCATATTGAGGGACATAAGCACGGATTAGCAAAAGGTTAGCGCGTTGACCCCGTCAGGCCATCACCTTAGACAATAAAGTCCATATTAAGTTTAGTGTTCCTTACCTCCCACTCTGAAGCGCTCACCGGTGTCGGGACTGTCGCCGGGACAAGGTCCCTAGAACCTTCTCCCTCGCGCATTCCGGCATGGGCAATACTGGTGATGTCTGAAGACGCAGGGGGGAAGAAACTCTATTTTTTGGTTTCGTCATCTCTCTTCTCTTCGAACAATGGAAGAATGCGAGTTCCATAAATTCTCATTTCCAGAAAATATTGGGAGCAAGCCCTTGTGCACGGTAAGGAAGGCAAAAATATGATGACAATGTAACGACAATACAGATGTCACCCCTAAAAGGCTTGCGTTAGAAAACTCCCAAGTCATGAGATCTTGACCCGAGAATGGGAGGCTACTGATGATAGGTAATTTGGTCTTGGGCCATGTAATTGGGTCACGATTGGGCTAAACCATAGATGGAGGTTGACCCATGGATTAAGGACGGATCAAACCCACAAAGATTCGGGTTTGGAGTTTAGCCCGATTGGAATATTCATTAGAGAGAGACGTTCGCGCCTAAGATCTCATGCAAAGAACATGTTCTCCTAACGGATCAGTTATCAGGTGCTCTCTCTCTCCACTTTTTCTCACCAAGTGAAGATCTATAGATATCATAGCATATGGAGGGGCAAAGGCAAGTTCAAATTCGCTATACATTCAAATCAGACGTTATCTTTGCCTCCGACTTACTCTCACGCCGTAGGTTCTTCACCAAGATCCAAACCCTCGGTACAAGTACATTCCTCGCGAGGAGTTGAGGGCTAAGGGCCACGAGGACATTTTACCAATATTAAATCCTCATTTTCTCTAAATAATCACACGTTTACCCTTATGCAAGAATAAAATTATTTTTAAATTCAAATTCAAAAAATAAAAAATCAAGACAAAGAATATGAAGTGCTTTCGGGGGGAAATCACTAGTGTATATACAATACATACACACACACACACACACACGTAGAGGGAAAAAGAGAGTTACCTGCTTAAATGTTATCCTGCCATTCTTCTGCAAATCGAGAAAACAAAAAATCTGCAAAAATGGGGAAAAGAAAAATCTATTAAACAGGGAGAACATATTAATGGAAAATTTAATTATTTTAGAACAGTTGCACAATCTATAAATATCATCACTTTGATGAGGATCAAGATCGCAATTGTGATGAGCTGTGCCTAAGTTAATTATTATTGATATAATTAATCAATTCATAAATTTATAACTGACCTTTTCAGAAAGACTACAAGCCTTCAATCTGTGAGCCTTGAAGAAATCATGGATTTCTACATGTCCGCTGTCAACAGGAAAAAAAAATTAGTGAGAACAAGTATCATATTAAAGAGATAAAAGGTTAAAATGGTTTTCACGTGATACATATAAAAGTGTGAACTGAATTACCTTGGGTCTGGATTCATTGAAAGAAATCTATCTAGAAAGTCCACAGCTTCCAAAGTGCTCAAATGATATAACTGAAAAGCAAGAGAAATCTAGCTATGGTTTCTGCCAACTATTAGATTAGGTCCATAAATATGCTTCAGAATGCTAAGAACTCACCGATTCCACTTTTGCCATTTCAACCATATATAACGAGGGTTTTTTCTGCAAAAAACAAAATGATAAAATTAAGATTCAAAAATGTTACCACAGAATTCAATTCCTGAATGGAAAAACTTGTATCCAATTGAAACACATCCTTAAGCCTATGAAGCCCCCCAAGAGACGCCTATTTCTGATTTTCTTCATAAATAAAGGATAATAAATTTAGGGGCCGTTTGATAACACAATTAAGTACTACTGACTCCGTTAAGTAGTTATTAAATAGTGTGTGTTCGATAAAGCATGGCGTCATCACTTAAAATTTGAAGTATCCCTTACAATGGATAAAAAAAATTAGGTGATGTGCCTCTCTTCTCTATCGCTTAAAATTATTAAATTTTGACTACCACAACCACCATTATACCATCATCATTAGAAATTTTAAAGGAAAGTAATTATATACATTCAGTTGTAAAAAGAAGAAGTATTGAAGAGAGAACTTTTGAGAGAGAAAGTAGTAAATAAGGCCCCGTTTGGTTATTGTTTTTGTTCCCGTATTCCTGTTCCTGCTCTAATAATTTTGGGATTAATGAACAGAAACGCGTTTCGTAAAACACATTTCTTCCCAAAATTTTAGGAGCAATTTGGAACTATTTCCTAAATTTCTAAAGAATCTGAGAAACAAAAAAATGTCGATTCCTATTTACTCCTACAAAACTATTCCCACGACCACCCTGCCCGCCACCATACATTTAACGGAAAAAAAAAAAAAAAAAAAAAAACCAAATCTAACAACCAAATGTGTTTCTTGTTTCTGTTCTCATAAATTAAAAGAAACAATTTTAGAACAATGATCGTTACCAAACATGTTTCTATTTCCGGAATACTCCATAACGGAAAGAGAATTCTCATCCCATTTCATCTAAGTTTGTTGGCAGTAGAAACAGAAAAATAGAAACACTAACCAAGCGCCACCTAAAATGTTTGAAATTGTTCCTCCTCTAAGGATAAACAAAGAACTAAGACCAAGTGAAAAAGCATTAAGCTCCAGGCCAAATTGCAAGGATACTCTCCTTCATTTCCACTTCTATCAGCAGTATCATTTTAGAGCCCATGTGCTTATAAAAGAACAAACAAATTTTAACTGAAATACACACCTGTTTGGACTGAGAAGCTCTTTCAAGAAGCATCAAGTCCCCATGGGAATGAGATGTTTGGACAACATTGAGAGCAGTGGCAATTGCATGGCCGGTCTGCATCCATAGGCATGAATTGATCATTTGAGTAGTAAACTTTTGGGAAAAAAAAAAAAATTTTAGAGCCAACAAAATATACTCTTTTGCTTTTCAGAACAGAAGTTCACTTAGTTTTCTTCTTACAACACAACTCGAAGACTATTCTACGAAAAAAAAAAAACCCCCGAATTCTCAATCGATCAAATCATCTTTTTCTAAATTTTATTCTTCAACTTTTTTCTCTCCTCACTTTTTTAATCTTTTCCTTCTCTCCTCAAATTTCTCTCTCTTCCCTCCCCATCTTTCTTTCACACATGCATTTTCAATCAATCACATCACCCTCAACTCTCTCCTCTTTTCGTTTAATTTCTTTTTTAAACTAATCATATTAAATCACTTGTATTTTTTAATTTTTAACACATTATTAATAAAGGTTTTGTTTAACAATTTTCTTTAGTCAAAACAAACAAGTATTTCTCAAAAACAACTTTCAATTTCGGAAGGTATTTTCAAGTTGTGAACCAAACAGGCCCTTAACAACATAAATGGCACATGATTCATTTAGCACTAAACATGTATAAGCAGGCTAACAGCTATCAGGCCTTACATAAGGCCGTAAGGAAAGACAACAGATCAGTTTATACTCACCCTTGCAGAAAAATGGACCACATTTTCCTTCCGATTTGCAAGAGGGAAAACAACAGGAAGATATTCTACCTGCACAGTATTAGAATTCAAGCATCGATGAGCCTATAGAGACCACATTGTAGGCAAATGAAAAAATTATTAAAGATAAAATCCTATATAAACTAAAAGTGCCTTTGGGTGAGGTATTTGAAGAAGGAAAGATTTACAAATGGGATTTCTAAATTTCAAGTCAAAATTCCTTAATAACGCATATAGATGAAGTATTTGCACAAGGTATTTGATTTAGAAAAGGAAATTATAAAGTTTCTTTCAGAAATATTTATTCTTAGAGTGCTTTTGTTTGATGTATTTCTTGAAAGGATTTAATTCAGAAAAGGAATCTATAAAATGTCCTTCACTTCCCCGCTTGGATGAGATATTTGAAGAAATTATTTCATATCCAAAAGGGATTTTAAAAATTTTCATAAGAAATATTCTAAAAAAAGAAGCCCACAAAAATCGCTCTTTGAAATCAAATACCTTGTCCCAATACCTCACATCCAAACACCAAACGGACTACTATGGAAATTTCTTGAGCTACCTTTCTAAATCAAATTATTTCTTCAAATACATCATATAAACACACACCGATTGTGACTTAAAAAAAAAGAAGTCGTCACCACCACCCTTAAAAAATGGTTCGGATTCACTCCAAACCATGCGTCTACAACCATACATGTCGATGGGGAACATACCAGGTGTATTCTAAGTAACATGACATGAAAAAGAAAACAGAATAACAACAAATGCGTATCACAAGTTAGTGCCTAAAGGTTAGTAACCTTTTGCTTTCTAGTTGCCATAAGCTCTTTTTTTTTTTTTTTTTTTGCACAGTTTTTTTTTTTTTTGCACAAATCGTTAGAATGTCCTATTTCTATGTCTTAATCTTTTTTTAACCTAACACAAAATTCGTCATTTTAAAATCTGGTGGATAATTATAACTTATGATTTAGTATCTTATTTGATTTTTTATTTTTTATTTTTATTGTGGACATATTTACCCATCAAATTTTGGATGAGAATCATTAATAAATATTATCTTTGAAAGGATATTAGAATATAATTTCGAATTTATCATTTGCTTCCGTATGTATATTGTTTGGAAGTAGCCTATCTATATGCAGAGGTAAGATTGCGTACATCTAACTCTCCCCAGATCCCGCAATGGCGAGTGACTTCGTGCACTGGCCAGCCCTTCCATATGTATTTTTTCTAATGATATATGGAAAGAAACTTAATTGTTAATTATAATTGATTCAATCATTTGTTATAACTCTTTCTTCCTAATTAGATTAATGAAGAGTATCACCTGGTGTTGAATTCAAGAAAATAAATTTTAACCATATTACTATTGACTTTGGTGTTGAGCACCAACGCTTGTTGAATGCAACAAAGCAATTTTTAACAAAAATAATACTAACATTAACACTTACTGAATTCAGCAAAATAAATTTTAACGAATTCAACAAAATATTTTAACGAATTTTACAAAATTAAATTTAAGGGACAGCAACACTTAATTTTTTAATTAAAGATTATTTCTGAATTCAATAAAATAGTATTTTCACAAAGTAAAATGCTTGTTGAATTTTCAAATTTAATATGATCTCGATGTAATCATGTTAAATTCCATAAAAGCAAATACATAGACATTGAATTGAATTGAACTTTTTTAGAACATGATTGATTTTTTTAATCATTATGATTTCCAAAAAAATGTACTTAGCAATAATCACATATATATTGTCACGGACTTGTTTAATTCAACATATAACTATAACTGATTAAAAAATCAAACATATGCATATCGTTTTGAAGGTCCTTCATTTGGTGTTTCTTAGTTGGATTTCATTAAGAAAATGGGGTGGTTTTGTTGCACTTGATGATATGTTGGAAATTGACATTAGAATCTAACTTTGTGAATTTTCCATAAGTATAGGAGTTGGTTTAACTGTAAAGGAATTATTTAAATAATTTTCTAAGGGACTGGAAAAACCCACTTTTAAAAATAGGTTAAAAAATACATTAATGATTATTATCGAGTGTTGGCACCAAAAGCCCCCATTTTCTTTCGCTCTTTTGCAACCATACACTATGTAAAATAAACAAGGTGATCAGAACCACACTATCTTGGATATGAACGTTAAAAAATAGATGCTAATAAATATTAAACGCTGAAACGAAGCAAAAAGATGACAAAGGCACATATTCTTGTACGTTATCTAAAATCCATTATCCTTCGTATGGATATTATCACGAGATATATCGTGCAATATTTCAAACAATCAGAACAGTGGAACTTCTAGAAAAGGGAAAGCTAGTTTATTCACAGCATACCTCCATGAAATTGTGAAACTGAGTGAACATTCTAAACATGAGCTTTGCCAAAGAAATATGGCCCCTAAACAATGTGACACAATACATCAAGAAGGTCAGTATATAATTTCAACAGAAAAAAAAAGGAAAATAATCTTCAACACGAGATAATTCATTACCAGGATTGGTCAAAATGTACATGGGGATAGCGAACAATAACTGGCTGGATAGGGTAACCCGGGATGAAAGCACCAAGTTGGAATGAAATTATGACTCTTCCATTGGTTGTGGTTCCCTCAGGAAATAAAAGCAGTCGAGGAAATCTATTGCAAGAAGCCTTTCTCTGTATTCATATCCTTCAAAGCACATTCTGTATCAAATAGCTTATATTTTGATAAAAAATAATAACTCAAGTTTCACAATGTAATACCACCAACAATTGAACATTCTATAAATCAATTGCCTTTTTTCCCAAGGATTCAAGAATGAATTTAAGGTACAACTTCAAGATCAACTAGTATTGGGGAAATGCAAGTTAATCGACAGCAAAACGTTGATGCAATGACTCAGCTCTAAAAAAAGTCTGCGTAGATTAAAAAACTTTTGTTTCAATTTAACTTCTCTAAATTCTTATCCTCTGTTTTTTCCTTCGTCGAAAATGGAAACTTAGGTAATTACTTTAGAAACATGTGTATGAAATGAACATATTTTTTTTAGCTTTCTCATGCATACTAGAACTAGTTATCTCAGTTTTTCATTAGCGGCCTTAACTATAACCTCAGCTCTATTTATTGGTCTTAAGTCTAAGCAAAATAGGACTTATTAGAAACACATATTGAAAATGAAAAATTGAAAAACCCAAAAAAAAAAAAAGAAAGATTAGCAACCCCTTTCCCATAATCATCATAATTTAACTATTTCTTCAAATTTTTAAGCTAGATCCCAACACCAAATGAATAATAAGTTAGGCACATATCGTTAGATGAGAAGAACAAAATGAAGAAAATAAGAACCAATTTTAAGCATTTAATCATTCATCTCCTATTCGGTTTTCTCCAATACTTAACCAGTCAGGTCAAATCTACAATCAAACAAATAACCACAACAATAAATGTTCAGGAAGTTAACTGTCAATACATAATCAAGAAAATCATCAAAAAGTAGGTAAGTAGGCATAGAAGCTTCCTACCTTTATTTCATTAACAGCGTTCCTCCTTGATGCCGACGAAAATCTATCAACGTATATAACCTACAAACGTGGTGAAACATTCATAAAATAATTACCCCAACAAATTAGAATCAATAAATATTCTAGCAAATACAAATCAATCAAATGCAAGAACATGTCAAAGAGTTTATTACACAAATTGAGACGTATTAAAGTTACCTGCATTGCTCTGATAATAGTTCCAACGAATGGTATTGAATCATGAGATTCTGAAGCAACAATGGTGGGGAACAATTCATAGAAAAAGAAGATAGGATCAATATATGATACATGATTAGATACAACTACAGGAGCAATCTCCCTTGGAGCAGGTTTCCCTCTTCGTTTTATCCAATGGTAGCTGCGACATCAAACAAAGAGGGAACATTATTACAACATTCAACTCTATTTACATGAAATAGAATAGTTTAAAGAACAGCTCCTTAAATAAATAAAGTTAACTACTAAGGGCATGTTTGGTTGCTCTTCAATTGACAAATTGTCCGATTTTTCAATTAATAACTTTATGAGTTGTCTAGTTTAGCGTTTGGTTTTAAAAATTAATATAAAAACACTTAAATTAGCTAGCTAACTATCTTAATTCAAGTAAAGATGTTATTTTCTCATGTAATTTTATTAAAATATAACCAAAAAACTTAACTAGAGTAAAAACAATTGTAAGTTACTTTCTTCAAATAAAAATACGTAAATTTCTATTAAATCATAGGTAAAATGGAGAAATATACCAATCAATCCTTAAAAAGTAATATAATTCAAAAAATATGACAAGTTAGACAGCCAAACAGACTCTAAGGTAGCGTTTGGTTAGTGTTCCTACTTTTTTGTTTCTATTTCCAATAAAACCGGGAGGGGGGATGGGAATTTTGTTTAAGTTCTGGAGTATTTTGGAAATAGAAACATGTTTGGGACGACCATTGTCCTGAAATTATTTCTTTTAATTTATGAGAGCAGAAATAAGAAATGTATTTGGTTGCAACATTTGTACCTTTTTTTCTTTAAATGTATGGTGGTCGATATGGTGGATGTGGCTGGTGTGGTGGTGGTGGTCGGCAGATGGTGGTGGGAATAGTTGTGTGGGAGTGAATAAGAATCAATATTTTTTTTTCTTTAGATTCTTAAAAAATTCAGAAAATTGTCTCAAATTACTCCTTTAAATTTTGGGAACATAAACTGGTTCACCAATTAGGTTTCTTTACATTCATCCCAAACTTTTGGAATTGGGAAGAACAAGAATCAGGGAACAAAAACATTAACCACCAAATGGGGCCAAAAAGTTATTCTCTCAAGTTTCTATTCTTACTTCAAAGTAAAGATGCAAAGTGCAAACCAAAGAAATAATAACTAAAAAAAAAAACATTTGTTATTTTTTTCTTTAAATGCATGGTGGCGAGCGGCGTGGTGGTAGAATAACATTTTTTTTTCTCGGATTCTTAAAAAATTCAGAAAATAGTCTCAAATTACTCCCAAAATTTTGGGAACTAAACCCAAACAGGTTTCTGTACATTCATCCCAAACTTTTGGGAGTGGGAACAGAAACAGTAACCAAAGGGGGCCTAAAAGTTCTTCTCTCAAGTATCTATTCTTACTTCAAACTTCAAAGTAAAGATGTGAAGTGCAAAACAAAGAAATAATGGTTAAAAAAAAACAGATCCATATATGGGTTTTGTATACAAACTGGAGCATACCCAAAACAGAATAGGATGCAGCGAGTACTCAATCGGGTTATCCACATGACCCGACACCTCCATTTGGGCATTGGATGTTGCCTATCTTTCCAACCCAGAAGAGCAAACCTGGTGGCCACATACCCCACCGACAAGCACAACCCGAACAGCACCAACCTAATCACCACAATTGGAATACAAATCACAATCTTCACCCACTCATAAACCCCTTCGATTCTCTCGGTCCGGTTCAGAAACGGGTCCACCGTGGTGGATCCGGGCAATTCGAACCCGCCGGCTCCGATAAAATCATAAGGGCTCCCATCAATCTCCGTCTGGATATTGTTCCGGTGCCCGATTGAGTTCTCTGATTGTTCCTGACGCGTAAATTGGCTCAAATCTTCCCGACCCGGTTCGTCGTTGACGGTCAGGATGCAGTGGGGTTCATCCGACGGCGGGGATAAACGGTCTGACGGTAAGAGAGGAGTGGAGAGATTGAAGTCCGCCATTGTCGAAGGGGCCGTGGAAGATTGGAGCGCGGGGCTGCTACGGCTCCGAGGGAGAGAAAGGCTTTAGAGAGAGAAAAAGTGAAAAGCAGGAGATGAAAACGGAAGCTATTTTGTGGGCTTCAGACACCGTGCCGATCTTTCTGCCTTTTTAGGATTGTGGTGTGAATCGCTGGAATTCTAGAACTATTGCTCGGGAATTATTATGTGCATGACATATTGTACATGTAGTACAATTATACCCTTGTTTCTAATGTAATACTATTCTAGTCTAAATGTACAATTCAATGAATAAGCAACACCGAAGAATAAAAAACCAAGTGGTCCCACTTGCATTATATTGATTTTATAATTTATGACCACGTGCACTGTAAGTGGTCAAAATCATTGGATCAAGTTCAATGGGGGAATAGAAAATAAATAAATAATAATAATAAGGCTTGATTACAAGTCCTCAAAAGAGGTCAAAATTACAATATAGATATTTTTCAAAAATATATTACCAAATAGTTTTTTTTATTTTTTAGACAATTTTACCATTCTGTTACTATTTATCTAAGATTCATTACATTCGCGAGAAAAACTCTATTCCTATAACATCGTAACTCCAAATTCATTCTCTAATCAACAAAAATAGATGGATTTATTGCATAAATCTTGAGTAAAACACTTGTTCATCATTGATTCTTACTGACGAGAACAATAATATTTGAAAAAAGTTTTAACAGATCTTGATTCCCTTACTGTCGCAACTCAAAAATCTTTTATCAAATTGCCAAAACACACATCGATTAGTCGGTAATAATTATGAACAGATCGATTGCTAAATTCATTGGATAAAAGATCCAACATTTGTAACATCCAAAAAGATCGATTCTAAAGTAACGAACATAATATGAACGACATGTTATATTCAACAGCATTATATCCACAACAAAATATGCAGACTTCAAGCAAAAAACAAACAAAATTAAAGAACAAAAATATGAATGAAATTCTTATTTGCAACACGAGTTGATGTTAAATATAGCACGAGATCATATTATATTCAACATTGTTAAGTTTTTAATTGAAAATAATTTAATATTTTCATACTACCAGACTTGTGTTGAATATAACATCATGTTATATTCAACATGGTATCATGTTGTCATAACCATGATAATTCCTTGTATATTAACAAAATGATTTGAAAAAAAAATATTTAAAAATAATATTGTGCTAAATATAACACGAGGCCATGTTATATTCAACATGATATCGTCTTATTTTAAAGTATGATAATTCTTGAAAAATACGAAAAATATTTTAGAAAAAAAGAAATAATATTTGTAAATAAAATCTTGTTAAACACAACACGATTGTGTTATATTTCAACATGATATCATGTTGTATTCAAATGGAAAAATGGATACAACTAATCAAAATTATGTTAAAAATAACATGATGTTATATTCAACATCATATATTATCATAAAAACATAAAACAACCACTACAAAACTCTTTTAAAAAATTAATGCATCGCACTGAAAAATAACATCATGTTATATTCAACATCACAATGTTGCACAATCTGCTGATCTTAAAATTTTGATGAACAATTAAGTATTGATGTTTTGGTGGAACTAATGTTTATTTGAGTGTTTCAGATATTTAAAGTTCCAGTGATGAAGACGTCAAATTGAATGGATGCTAAATGAAGATATCAAGATGATGAAGAGGAATTAAGAGTTTGAAAAAATTAGGAAAAACAACTCAGGTAAATCTTAACTCTTAGTATCCCATTTAGGAACACACACATGACACAAAATGAATTTTACCTTTTATATGTGTTTTGATTAAGTGTAATTATTTGCTTCTATGTGAATTGAAAAGAAATAATCTTGAATGACTAAAATGAAATATAAGAATACTAGTAGAGCTTATTTAAGAGAGAAAATGGATAAAGGGGCGAAATCGTAAAAAAAAAAAGAGTAAAAAATGAGATCAGAGAAAAGATCCAGAAGGGAGCAGTCGACTGAGGAGTCGACCAGCTAATGGTGGATGAACTTTCTGAATCGAAGAGTCGACCGACCAGTCGACCAGTGAAAACAACTGAACTCTCTGAATCGAAAAGTCGATTGACAGGTCGACCGGTGAAAGCATGACAAACTCTCTGAATCAAAGAGTCAACCGAGAGGTCGACCGATGAACTGCATGGGCTACTTCCAGTATTTTTCAGTCAATTGGGCAGTCGACTGAACGTGTAGTTTCAGGATACTGTTTAATCCAAGTTTAAATCCAAAAGTAGCCGTTTTTTGTTAGGATTTGAGAGAGATTTTTGGAATATTATCTATATTTAAGATATAGTTCATATACTAATTAAATCCTTTCAATATGGTTAATTAAATATTAATATTTCTCAATTTGATATTTAAAATGGATTCTATACTTATTTATTTTAATTGAGAAATACTTTGGGGTTTAATTGAGTGTTTTGAAAGTTGTTATTAAGTGAAATTGAACCTAAATGAAGTCCTTATGTTATAAGGGATCTATAAGAGCTTTTTATTATCATAACACTTGTAAACTAGCCGTTAAAAGACTGATTACATGTTCCTTTAAATAGACCTGCGAATTTTATTAGAGTAGATAATCATTCTAAGAGAGTTAATCATTCTATATCATTTTGAGATAGCTTTTATAAGAGTTAGTATTCTACGTTATTGTGAATTATTCTAAGAGTGATTCTGATAATCAATTGCTATTTATTCTTTCTGATACCGGATTTGAAGTTATACTGTTCTAATAATTATTTCTGTGGATTCCGGGTGAGGTCTTTCCATATTATTTATTGTTTATTATGTTATATTTTGGAAATTAATCTTATAAATTGTTTTTGATTTTTGAAGAAAATATTCTTTCAAACAATTTTTTGAATCTGATTATGTGCTCAAATTTGCTACCCATATTCTTGTTAAAATCAGATTTCTGTATCTCACATATTTCTATCACTAGTTGGGATATTAATTGAGTTTTTATTTATTTGAGGTGGTAAAAGCTCCAAGTGAGATTTATTACTTATCAATTTTTGTATAGGTGAGTTGTGACGGGTTAAATATCATTGGGGATATTTAATCAAGGGTAGTTGGATTTCAGTCTCTTTCTGTAAAGAGATTGAGGTATTAATTCTTCCTTAATAGAATCAGTGTGAGTATTTTGTAAAAGTTCTATCCTTACCTGTGAAAATGATAGTTGGAATGTTTTGTGAGGTTTTGATTCTTGTGCCTTAGTGTTAAAAAGAATTAGGTTATTTTTTAACTTGTAAAAAGTAGATGTTCTTCTTTAGCCTGAGAAAAAGAAATTGTAAAGGTTGAATCTGAGCCTGCAAAAGAATCGGTATATGAGTTTGGTTCTTACTTTTAAAGGGATCTTGGTTTTAGTGGGTGCGACCTCCGTGGAGCTCGGAGGACTGGATTAGCCAAGAGTAGCTTGGTGAACTAGTATAAATCTTTTGTGTGTTGCATTACTACTTTGTTATTTTTGTTGTTTGGTGTACAATTATATTGATTATATTATTTCACTGTGTTATAAAAATAATAATTAATTTAGGCTTAAAATTAATTATTTGATTTATTCAAGTTTTATTCTGATTATTTTTAATTACCCAATTCACCCCCCTCTTGGGTATTCTACTGGGCCAACACAATCAATTCAAAAATCTTGATCCACGCAATTAGAATCTTGAAAACTCCACAAGTATTCAGATTAGTGTAATGTTGAATATAGTATCATGTTACATTTAATATCACACTGTTGTACAATCAATTCAAAAATCTTGATCCACGCAATTTCTTTTGAGCTCAATTTATAATATCTATTTTCATTACGCTACAACATAAACGATCCAAAATTTTTTTATCATAAAAATATAAACGATTCAAAAAAACTTACGCTACCACATAAACAATCCAAAAAATCAATAATCAAAATTAAATCTACAAAAACTTGATACAACGTGTTCGGCTAGTCAAAATCTTGATGCGAAATCTTCGTCAAATCAAAATATGCAAAATCTTCATCAAGCTCAAAGAAAATCTGATCCGAAATCTTCGTCGAATCAAAACTACTTGTGACATTATGGCTTATATATATACGGAAGGGTAAAATTGTCAAATGAAAAAGTCTACTTAAAAGAAGGACTGTTTGATAACAAGTACCACATTTCAATAGACTGTTTGGTGCAAAATAACACTAATAAGGCCGTCTTGTAGTTTGAGCCTTTTAAGTAGACTATATGGTATTTTTCCCTAATAATAATTGGTGATTAATCGTATTTTATTATTAATCTTATTTAAAACATAAATTTTAATTAAATCTCTTAATTTGATTTTTTCTCGTGTATTATTTCTGCATGTGCTCATATTTATGTAATATTTAGTTACATGTATTTGTGTAATATTAATTATAGATTATAAATTACATGTAACTATATTTTATGTATTTATGTAATATTTGTTACACCTAACAAATATTTTACACACAAGTTAGACACATGTAACTAGTGTGTGTATTGGATCTTCCATTTTTTTAACGCGCGGGACTAAATCACAAGTTGCCAATTGTGTATGAGATTTTTTTAAAATTAAGGACAAAATAAGGGACAAATAAAGAACAAAATAAGGACTTGCCACAAACAACTAAAAAAATCAAGGTTTTCAAAAATTTGTGGAGAAACTACATTTTTGGTAGCTAAAGTGTGGGCCCATGTTTATATAGACCCTAGAGTTTGACAAATTATATATTTGATCCCTAAACTTTTAGGTCTACAAAATTGACAACACGTAAATGAATTTAGATGGAAATTGGATTGAGTTGAACACGTGTGATTTGAACGGGGGGTAGTTTTGTCATTTCCAATCAACCCAACATTAATACGTTTACCACTTCCATTTTTAGTCTTAGTCAACCCTTTTCCCACTTATTCAAGCATCAGATGATCCAAGTGAGGGTTTAGGTTTTACAACGGTCAGTTGTGCATATGTAGGAATGGAAGGCACTAGGGTTTAAATGGCCCTTAGAACAGAGTTTGAGGAATTCAACACTCCTATTTACCGTTAATGGTTCTTTCCACAATGACGCTTTGAAATCCTTAAACTATGATGTCTAATTTTATATTTGTTTTCATTTGCTGATTACTTGTTTTATCCTGAAAATCCCTTGAAATCCTTAAACAATTATTTTAATCAGTTTTATTTTATGCATTATCATCGTGCACCGTGATTATTCTTTTTTAATGTGGTCATTTTTTTAATGTTTAATTTCTTGATTTTGGTGTTTTAACATGTGATTGTATTATTTGTTATGTTTAATTCATGTTTTTCATTTGATTGAGTGACTTCCTGACAATTAAAGCTCTAGTTTTTATTTTATGTAACTCTAGTGCCTTGACAATTAAAGCGCTCATTTTTTTCTTATTTGAATTCTTTGTATATTACCAATTTAAGGGAGTGGGCCTGATTTTGTTTCCATTAGAATGTATCATAGGCGATATATATGAGCATATTATTGAGTATGTTGGAGGTTCAATGAACTATTTTGATTATTGTTCTGTGGATAAAATGTCAATGATTGGGGGTTCAATGAACTAGTTGGAAAGTGACTTATTTTTATTGTTTATATGGTATGGATCTTTGGAGGTGGGGTTGATTAAGATTGAGTTTGATATGGAGGCCTTATATATTTGCGAATAGCTACCTTGAGAATGTGGAGATTTAGATCTTCTTAGAGTGTGATAATTCAAATATGAAGGGTAATAACATAACGTCTAAGTCTGAATCTAAATACGAATATAAATTCAAAGTTGAGGATAAAGCGTTGGTTGATAGTGACTATGAAATGGATGACGTATATGATGAGTTATTTGATATATTTGTTCATAAAGCAGTAGAATAGGGTGGTCTATGAAGGCATAATGAGGACAATCCATCCAAATCTGAATTTGTGTTGAACTCTTTGTCCAAACAATCTAAAAATAATTCTCCCAAGAATCTAAAAATAATGTGAATAATATTTATGGAGGTGAGGAGGATTGTATGGAGTTTGGTGATGATTTAAACACTCAATGTGGATTAGAAAATTAGGATAAAAGGGAAGGCAATAAGTTTAATCATAAAACCGACATGAATTCCATAAAATTTAAGATATGGATGGTTTTCAGTAATGCTAAGAAATTTAAATCTATAGTAAAAAAATTAGGCAATTGCAATGGATAAATGTGTTGTGTTTAAGAAGAGAAATCAAAAGGGTAACAACTGTTTGCAAAGAATCTTGTCTTTGGGTCATATTTGCATTATTAAATCCATCGGAAAAAAAAAAAAAGCTTGACCATTAAAGCTAATGAGCCAAAACATACATGTTCTAGGGAATTCTTATTGGGAATGAATCCCTAAATCTCAATAGATTTCTCAAACCTAAATTAACATGTCAAATCATTAAGAGTTCTTTAAATATGGAAACAACGTACTTGATTCCATGGCGATGAAACATAGGGGTAGAGGTCTTTCGCAAATTAATCACTTGATGTTCCTTAATGGGTTCTCTCTCGCAAATAGGAAGGAAGAGATGAGTAACTGTCTGATTAGTCTCGAGGAACCATAACCCTGATATAAGTTCTTTATATATTAGGTCAACTGAGACCCCATTAACCCAAGTTGCCCAATGGGTCACTACACATTGCAAAACCCATATTCATGTAATGTTTTATGAGCCTAATTAATTAGATCACTTATTTGGGCCTTTATAATTGATAGCCGACAATATAACTATTTAATTAAATCATATGATACCATTGGAAATAATTAATTTCCTAATAATCTCCTACTTGAGTTACATACGAAATTTCGAAGACAGTTATATTCCATAGTCTTGAGTACGCGCAAAAGTGCTATTTTCCTTAGAAATATTCCTTAGTTATAATTTGGTCCATCTCTTATACCAGCATGAGATCAAAGCGACATTCGTTATATTTATATTCGTAACTAGATCCATCAATGGTTACCATATCAAATATATTCAATGATATAGATCAAGTATGGATGTGCAATAGAATGCAATGTGATATCAAATATGCCTATTTCCAACTGGTCCCGTTTTCTTCTGAAGTATGACCAATCATTTGTCTTTCTATCTTTATTTTTAAACCATAATTAGAAAGAACACATTCAGAGTAAATAAACTTTAATCCATCTACTTTATTCTGCATAAATCAATATATGTATCTAATAAAAGAACATTCAACAAATTCAAACTCCCACTAAATCAGCACATTATCAAATAAACCACATTCATACGAACAGTTGATAGCAAATTATTTGTCACTACAATACCGCAAGTGTACGGGTTAAGTTTTAATAGTATAGAAAGAGTAAGGTTGTCATATTCATAGGGATTGGTTTAAATTGTCGTTAAGTATTGCGATTATCATAACTCAACTTTATTTAGGCGATCAAATTTTGAGTTTTTATAAAAATAAACTAAAACAAATATAAATACAAAAATAAAATAAAATATGGATTATCTATGCACAAATGTTCTAGGGGTTTGATTTTGTCTCGCTATTCCCATATTTTCCTATTAAGTAATTATTAGTTAATTCCGTTTATTCAATAATCAAGGTCTCCGTGTTATTACTCTCTCACTACATCTCCTGAGCGTCAAGTGAAAGAATATGTAAACACTTCAATGTTGATATCTCTATCTAGTATTTAGGTGAAAACATTCGTTAAACCCAATCTTATAGATTACTCAAGCTCTAAATATCTCCCCATTTATTAAAGCTTACATTGTATTTAACCTAAGTCCAAACCCGAGATTAGCTCTCCCGAGTGTCAAATCCCAAGTTCTCAATTCAACCAAAATATTGTATGTGAGCATAAATTGGAAGCATTAAGAAGGTAAACACAAGTGAATAGAAAACCTAGTTGGTAAATCTAGAACTTGATCACCTCCCGATTTCACAAAATTCTAAATGCCCAACTAGATTACTGAGGTGTTGATTTCCTCCCGAATTTACAACAATCTAAATTATGCACTCCCAATTCCGGTTACAAATTCAACCTCTTCCTAGTATGAAATTTGTAACCTAAACTCATCTAATTCATTGACCACATGAATCAAACACATTAAACCTAAGAGATGCATGAAAATGAATTAAAACTAACAAGAAACAAAATATACTAAACAAGGTTTAAATGAGACTACATCAAGCCCTAGATCTAGATTACAAACACAACATAGATAGATTCATAGTTAATATTCTCAATAAATTCATATATGTAAGAATTTTCAACACAAAATTACAAATACAAACTTAAAACAAAAGATTAGGGAGAGAGAAAGAAAGAGAAAATCTTATTGTGGGATGTGGGCTTCAAATCTTCAACTCCAAGTACTACCAATGGTGTTTTTGTCATCAATCTCGCATCAAATCGCCACCATCCGGTGTTTTCTAGCCCAAAATCGTCTCCAATTGCTGGTTTCCTCTCCAAAATTGCTTCATTTTCTTCCATTTTCTTTCCCCTTGTGTTTGAGGTATAAATGGGGTATTTATAAGAGTTAAAAAATAGGGTTTTTGAGTTTCCAGAGGCTGCAGGCCGATGAGAGCACACTGCAGCGCGCGTTTTTGCACGCTCTATGGGTAATGCTTCTGTCGAAAATGCGCTGCAATGCGCATTTTGGCGCTGCAGCGCGGTTTTGGCAGATCCGACATATGTTCGTATTTTGACTATAACTTTCTCATCCAAACTCCGATTAAGGTGATTCTAAAAGCTATGGAAATATAAGATGTAGATCTACAATTTCTATTTTTAGTGTTTCCAAAATAAGGTGGAATCATGGTCAAAATTGGTGGTCTTGAAGTTACAGCACCTGCACAGATTTTGCATATTTTCTCCCATTTATTTATATTCCTACCAAACAACACAAAAACACATTAAACTAACAAAATGATTGAAAACACAAATATTTGAATCTAAAAGTACTTGATTTATTGGTAAATAAACCACTCATCAAATACCAAAAACTTGACAGCGAATTTATTTGTCGCTACAATACCACTGTGTACGGGTAAAGTTTTAATAGTGTATGAAAAGTAGAGTTGTCGTATCCACAGTGATTGGTTTATATGGTCATTGAGTACTGCGATTATCGTAACCTAACTTTATTTAGGCATCCAATTTTTGGGTTTTTAAATTAATAAATCCAAAAGAACTAAAATAAATATAAATACAAAAATAAAATAAAATATGGATTATTTATGCACAAATGTTCTAGAGATTTGATTTCATCTCGTTATTCCCATGTTGTCCTATTAAGTAAATTATTTGTCAATTCCATTTATTCAATAATTAAGGTCCTCGTGATGTTGCACTTTCACTACCTCTCCCGAGTGTCAAGTGAGAAAATATGTAATTACTTCAATACCGATATCCCTATCTCGTATTTAGGTAAAAACATTCGCTATACCCGACCTTATAGATTACGAAAGCTTTAAATATCTCATGATTTATTAAAACTTACGTTGTGTTTAACTTAAGTTCGAACCCGAAATTACCTCTTCCGAGTGTCAAATCCCAAGTTCTCAAATCAACCAAAATATTATGTGTAAGCATAAATTGGAAGCATTATAAAGGTAAACACATTGAATAGAAAACATAATTAGTAAATCTAGAACTT
Source organism: Eucommia ulmoides (assembly GCA_016647705.1). Taxonomy (NCBI): domain Eukaryota; kingdom Viridiplantae; phylum Streptophyta; class Magnoliopsida; order Garryales; family Eucommiaceae; genus Eucommia; species Eucommia ulmoides. The sequence continues at coordinate 42,451,571 of CM028340.1, forward strand.
GATCACCTCCTGATTTCACAAAATCCTAAATTCCCAACTAGATTACTTAGGTGTTGATCTCCTCCTGGATTCACAACAACCTAAGTTATGCACTCTCAATTCCGATTATGAATTTAATCTTTCCCGAGCATAAAATTCGTAACCTAAAATCGTCTAACTCACTGGTCACATGAATCAAACACATTAAGCCTAAGAGATGTATAAAATGAAATTAAATCTAACAATTAACAAAATAATCTAAACATGGTTCAAATGAGATTATATCAAGCTCCAGATCTAGATATTAACTCAACATAGAACAATCCAAAACTAATATTTTCAATAAATTCATAATTGTAAACATGTTTAACACAATATTACAAATACAAAATAAATTAAGATTAGGGAAAAGAAAAAGGAAGAGAAAATCTTATTGTGGGATGTGGGCTTCAAATCTTCAACTCCAAGTGCCACAAATGGTGTTTTCCTTTTCAATCTCGCATCAAATTGCCACCAACTGGTATTTTCTTGCCCAAAATTGCCTCCAATCTTGTATTTGCTCTCCAAAATCGCCCCATTCTCTCCCAACTTTTTCTTCTCTTCTTCCTCTTTTCTCCCCTTGTGTTTGAGGTATAAAGAAGTATTTTATATGGGTTAAAAAATAGGGTTTTCGAGTTTCCAAATTAAAAAGGCCGATGGGAACGCGCTGCAGCACACATTTTTGCGCATTGCAACGTGTTATGGACAGTGCTTCTGTTGAAAATGTGCTGCAGCGCGGTTTTAGCAGATGCGACACATGTTCGTATTTTAGCTGTAACTTTTTTGTTTAAACTTCGATTAGGGTGATTAAAAAATCTATGAAAATCTAAAACATATATCTACAATTTCTATGTTTTGAGTTTTTTCAAAATTAGATGAAATCATAGTCAAAATTGGTCTTGACATTACAATATCTGCACAAATTTTGCATATTTTTTCTCATTTATTTATATTCATACCAAACAACACAAAAATATATTAAACTAACAAAAATATTTGAAAACACAAATATTTGAATATAAAAGTACTTAATTTGTTGGTAAATAAACCACTCATCAATAGTGTGCTCATGAAATACATTAGGTAGTAAACATTTAGTGAGCGGATCCGCAATCGTGAAGTTTGTTCCCATATGTTCTATAAATACTATCTTACTCTGAATTCTCTTTTTAACTACTAGAAACTTGATTAGAATTAGAATACCCAATGATCTCCAAATGATCTGTCTTCCGATAAGTGAGCATGTAGTCTTTTATTTTCTATGAATACCTCATAACTCGTTTAGCTGATTTCCAATGATCCATCTCAAGGTTAATTAAGTATTTTCTCAACATTCCAACTATGAACGTTAAATTCGGACGCGTACATAAGACTTCCTATTGTCGATGCATAAAGAATCTTTTGCATCTATTACTTTTCCATCTCATTCTTGGGGCATTGAGTGAGACTAAACTTGTCTCATTTAGCGACAAGAGTATCTCCCAGTGCACAATCTTTCATACCAAATTTAACAAACACCTTATTGATATAACTCTTTTGTGATAACCCAAGGATACCCCGAGAGCGATCCCGATGTACCTTTATTCCTAATATAAAAGAAGCGTCCCCAAGATCTTTCATTTCAAAATTCTTAGTTAGAAATCTCTTGGTTTCGTGCAATAATCCTATATCGCTACTGGCCATCAATATGTCATCGACGTATAGCACTAGAAAAATAAATTTACTCCCACATAACTTGTGGTATAACCAATTATCAACCGCATTTACCTCAAAACCATATGAGATAATAATATGATGAAATTTGTGATACCATTGACGAGAAACTTGTTTGAGACAATAGATGGATTTCTTTAGCTTGCAAACCATAGACTTTGGATCGTTTGATACAAAATTTTTTGGTTGCACTAGACATATTGTTTCACCAATGTCTCCATTGAGAAATGCAGTCTTTACATCTATCTGATGTAACTCTAAATCAAAATGAGCTATAAGTGCCATTATAGTCCTAAAATACTCTTTTGTTGCAACTGGAGAGAAAATCTATTTATAATCAATGCCTTCCTTTTGAGTAAAACTCTTGGAAACTAAACGAGCCTTATATATCTCAATATTGCCTTTCGAATCTCTATTGGTTTTAAATGTCCATTTGCAACCAATAGGCTTCGCACTTTCAGGCAATTTGACAAGATCCCAAACGTCATTATCTTTCATAGATTTCATCTCATCATTCATGGCATCAATCCACTTGTGAGAGTCAGGGCTTTGTTTGACTTGATAGAACTTGATTAGATTATCTTCCATTTTTCATATGTCAAACTCATGTTCCTGGAGAAAGACGATATAGTTACTTGAAATTACACTTCTCTATTCTCTAGTGGATCACCTTAGTGGCACTTCCTCTTGAGGTTGTTGAGTTTGCTATTTAGGAGCAACATTTTGATTTTGAATGGGGAGTTCATTATTTGCTTTGTTATTGTCCTATATTGTGTCTTAAACAATGTCAGGAGCCTGATCATTGTCAATAACAATGTTTGGAATAGAAATCAGTTCTTCTTCAAAGACAACATTCCTTATCTCCCTCATTTAAACTCAACATCCTTAAGAAATCTTGCATTTCTCGTCCCGAAAAAAGGTCTTACTCTAGGGATCATAAAAGTTAAATTCTCTTGACTGTTCAGTGTGCCCAACAAAGTAGCAACTAACTATTTTTAAGTCGAAATTATTTTCATTTAGCCTATAAGGCCTTGTCTTAGCTGGACAACTCCAAATGTGTAAATGCCTTATCTTAGGCTTTTTGCCAAACCACAGTTCATAAGGAGTTTTAGCTATCGCTTTATTTGGCACCCTGTTCAGGATATATGTTGCAGTCTTATGTGCTTTTGAGAAAGAATAATGAATTATCATACTTCTTATCATGTCCTTAAGCGTTCTGTTTCGTTTCTTAGCAACACCGTTCATGTTAGGTTTGCCCGACATGGTGTACTATGGGACGATTCTGCATTCCTCTAGGAATTTAGAAAAGGTTCCGGGACGTTGTTCTCCTGATTCATCATATTAATCACAATATTCACCACTACAGTCAGATTTAATAGTCTTAATTTTCTTGCCTATTTGATTTTCAATTTCAACTTTGAAAGCCTTAAATACGTCCAAGGATTGAGATTTCTTATGAATAAAATATAGGTACCCATAATGAGAGTATTCATCTATGAACGTAATAAAATACTATTACCCATTCCAAGATGCCATAGGGAATAGTTTGTAGATATCAATGTATATTAGTTCTAAGACACCAGAACTCCTATTGGTACCAAATTTTCTTATGTTTGTCTGTTTTCCTTTTACACATTCAATACAAACTTTAAAATTTGCTAAATCAAGGGGATCAAGAATTATGTCAGAAATAAGCCTCTCTATCCTCTGTTTAGAGATATGTCCTAGACGGTTGTAATAAAGTATGGCTGAATTCTCATTAGCTAATTTGCGTTCTGTACCACTAGTAGTTGTTTGTAAGGTTTCATTATGTGAAGCAATAGTATCCAACAAATAAAGATTATCAATCAACGAACCAGTTGCAACCATATTTGAATCTAGAAAAATGCTGAATTTATTATTTTTAAATGAACAAGAAAAACTAAATTTATCCAAAGTAGAAATAGAAACCAAATTCTGTCTAAATGACAGTACAACATATGTTTCTTTCAAATCCAAAAAATAACTAGTATTTAAAGATAGCCTAAAAGTCTCTATTGCCTCAGCAACAACTATTTTGTCATCACCCATATAGATGAATCTTTCAATTTTATTTGGCTTTCGGCTTTAGAGGTAACCTTGCATAGACATACTTACATGAATAGTATTACCAGAATCTACCCACCAAGTGTGACTTGGTATAGAAGCTAAATTAACCTCAGAACAAATAAGAGTGAGAAGCATACCCCTTTTTTACACGCTATGCGGCGAATTTGGAACAATCTATTTTCATATGTCATTCTTTCTTGTAGAAGAAATAGGTAAATTCTTGATCTTAATTCTTTTGCAATTTGTACTTTTGTGTTCCAACTGTAGCTTCCTGAACTTTATTTCTTTGTCATTTCTTACCCTTAGAGGTAGTGGCTAAGTAAGCGTTTTCAGTATTTTCTCACTTAATTCTTTTTCTTCTTATATACAGTGATATATGAGCACATTAAGAGTTTATTTATCCTTTTGAGTGTTATAACTCACCATAAACTGACTGTATTGTACAGGAAGAGAAATGAGTACTAAATGCATGAGCAAGTCCTCAGATAGCTCTAACTTTAGTGCCTTTAATTTCGAAGCGACATTAGACATTTTCATAATGTACTCCCTTATATTCCCTTTTCCTTTATACTTCATCGAGACAAGATTAGCCAAAAGCGTACTTGTCTCTTCCCTTTCGCTCTTTACAAAATGTTTCTCTATTTCCTCAAGGATCGTCTTAGCAATTACCTCATCGGATTTACTACCCTTGAATATTTCTGAAACGCTGCGTTTGATCATCTTAAGACCTATGCGATTAGAATGCTCCCACCTCTCAAATTTCCTTTTAGACTCAGGGGAACTTTCATCGGTGAAAGGTAAATGTTATTCTTTCCTTAGTGCAAAGTCAAGATCCATGCAGCCAAGAACAATTGAAATGTTCTCCCTCCAATCCTTAAAGTTTGTGCCATTAAGCATTGGAATGTAATTCATGTTGACAGTAATAGTAGTAACAAAAGCAGTAACCAAATAGAAAATAATGCCGAACAATAAACTCACAACATAAAAGTTTGTCTAATTAAAACACTAACACATATGTATAAGCACGACATAAACAAAAGAATTGTATTGTTGGGACCCATCACAAAATACCTAGCATACCATTGGTGTTTAGTCTTTGGACAGAAACACCAATTTGTAAATGGTAATCTCAATGCAGTAATCAAATGTTGACAATAAATCCTATTAAACAATAATCCCTTTTTTGGATAGACTTACTATTCACATGAAAACGTGATGATCATTACACATTTACTACTGCATGGATGTTTATTATTTGGCCAAACAATAACTTTCCTTTGGGCTGGTTACTGATTGTATAAATAACAACCATACATTTATTAATATCAAATCAATGCCTATTATTTGGCTAAACAATAACCTTCATTTGGACCGATTATTATTTGCATAAATAAGAAACATTTGCATCTCATATCCCAAAAAAAAATCAAAACAATAGAGGTTACTATGGTAACATATTGCTTCAATTAGTTTGTTTCAAGATATAAGACAATTTGAGCAATAAAAAAAATATAAACTTTTTTCCGTTTATAGCAATCACATACTTTGATTCCCACATCCCGAATCATATAAAGAATTGTCCATTGTTAGACATTAGATAAACCAAGTAACGAACATGTATACAATTCATGCCTTATGAATCCTTGAGTTAAAATTATAGTGGCCTAGATGAGATAATAGTCAAATTTTTGGTGTAAAAAGTGTTAAAGCCCCAAAAACAAAAATTAAAAACTTTAGAAAGGTCACTAAATTTATGGGAATTAAAGTGGGATTCTGGTAAAACTTCAGGTGCAAAAGTGTTGAAACCTCCATAATTCCACTTATACTGTTATATAACAATGTCTTATATTGATGCAATAGCCCACTCCACTTTCATATGATAAGAAATTAACCACATACAACCAGTCACAATTTAATCCATAATGAAGTCAACGAATCAATATTACCCTACGAATAAAACCAGAACACTAATACCATTTAGCTTTTCCGTTTTGCCATAGGTGTTTACCCATGATCAATGATAGGTGTGATCTACCTATCTATTTTCAAATCGAAATTATTAGTTTTTGAGTACGTTTATTACGTTTTAATAATGTTTTTATGTATTTTTGTGTAAAACCGGTGTGTGGGGGTGAAAAGGCATGAAAACGGATCATAAACGATCAAATCGGACCAAGAGCGGTGGAAGAACGGTGGGAAAATAAGCTTGACGGAATAATTTAGAAAATCAGCCCATCGCCGCGGCGTCCAGACCACCACTGTGGCTGTCAATATGCAGAGAGGGCCTTATTCTTGCTGAACATCCACTGCCGAGACAGGGACTTCACTGCCGAGGCGGTGAAACAACAGGATGGTCCTTGATCCCATCGTTGAGTCCACCGCCGAGGCCATGGCTTAACCAATATACCCACCGTTGTGACAGTGATCCCACCGTCGCGGCAGTCACTCTGCACAGTTGTTAGATATTTTTTTAGATATTTTGCTCCATATTTAAACCTCTCTCCTCTCTTCTTTTTGAACCCTCGGCCATAGGAGACCCCTTAGTGTTCCTAATATTTTGATAGCGTTTTGGGGTGTGCTCAACCAATTCCGAAGGAGAAGAACATGTTGCAATAAAGGAGAAGCAATCGTTGGACTATTTTAGTGGCAAATCTTCAGACTACGGCTAAGTTCTTTCGTTTCTCTCTTTATTTTCTTAACTTTGGTATGTTGAGAATGTTTAGCTCAGTTTTCATTGTATAAATGGTTTTGGCCATGAGTTAAATGGATTTTATTTAGGGATTAATATATTTTATGAAATCATTGTTTGTTTAAGTTTGCATTTCGTTAGTGGTTGTTCTTCGCTATTTTAATTGTGTTTACCATTATTCTTTGACATTATGCCTGTTTAGATAATTAAAGAATATAAGGTTTGACACTCGGGAGAGGTAACTCAGAATTCGGACTAGGGTAAATACAACGCGACGATCTAATAACCCGGGAGAGAGTTAGAAAGTGTGTAATCAATGACGTTAGGGCAAGACTCATGTGACCTAATGTCGTTAAGACATTGAGGGGGACTTCTTCGTTGACACGAAGTCTCATATTCACTCATCTTACACTCGAGAGAGGTGGCGAGTGAGTTTATGATACAGAGATTGTCATATACGTCGAACGCTGTTATTGTAAACTAAACGAGACTAAACAAGTTTCTGTAAATGAAGTTAATCTCTAGGAAATCTTTTTCCTAAACATATCAATATAATATTAGTATAATTAGATTAATTATCTTAATATTAGTATTTATTAATTATAAACTTTATTTTTATCGCCTAAATAAAGTTAGGTTATGACAATTGCGGTACTCGATAATAATCTCAACCAATCCATGTGGACACGACAACTCCTACTTCTTCCCATTTATACTAAAACTTGACCCGTACACTTGTGGTGAAAGTGGCGATGTAATATTCCGCTATCAATCAACAATACTAATCAATTCCATGACCGATGAGCTAAATAATCCTTGAAATTGAAATTAAAATCGGTTGTACACTAAACCCCAAACCCTAATAATTTAACAAGAAGCAGACTCTGATGCCACTTACTGGGAATGAATCCCTAAATCTCAATAGATTTCTCAAACCTAAATCAACATGTCAAATAATCAAGAGTTCTTTAAACACATAAACAGTGTACCTGATTCCATGACGATAAATCGTAGGGGTAAAGGTCTTCCGCAGACTAATCACTTGATGTTTCTTAATGGGTTCTCTCTCGCAGATGAGAAAGAGGAGATGAGTAGTCGTCTAATTAGTCTCGGGGAACCATAACCCTGATATAAGTTCTTTATATATTAGGTCAACTGAGGCCCCATTAACCCTAGTTACCTAATGGGTCACTACACATTGCAAAGCCTATACTCATTTAATGTTTCTTGAGCCTAATTAATTATATCACTTATTTGGGCCTTTATAATTGATAACCCATAATATAAGTGTTTAATTAAATTATAGAATCCCATAGGAAATAATTAATTTCCTAACAATTATGGAATAAAAATGGGAACTCCAATGGTTGGTTATGAAATATATAGACAAAGTAAGAATTGAGCGTAAATATTGATCTTTGAAATCCTTTAAGCAAATTGTACATAAAGACCTGAATGTGAGTGTGTCTAACAATCAAGTCTATAGAGCTAAAGAAAGGATATTGAGGCCATAGAGAGAACACAATTGGATCAACATAATAAGCTACAAGATTATGTCCATGAACTTAGAAGAGACAACATAGGTTCCACTGTCATACTGAATGATTCAAAACCTGAATTAGATGGAAAAGTTCACTTTTAGAGCTTTTATATATGTTTGGGAGCATGTGAAGAAAGGTATGCAAAGTATACCTATTTTTTTTTCTTATGTTTCTATTTGTTGAAACCAAGTGTGGGAGCATAATTGGGTTTGTTTATCAGAGAGAGATTTAGAAATTGGAAGAAGAAAGAAAAGCTTCATGGGCAATATTGGATGTCTTGGTAATTCGCATCACCAAGTTAAGTTCAAGTGTAAAGATTTTGTAAATCAAGATGAATATGTTGAGCATGTTTTTGTCAAGCAATAAAATCAAAATCAAGTTGATCATCAAACTCAATTTTTATTAGATTTCTTCTTCGACATGAGCTTTTATTTTGTGGTCACGATGAATCTGAAGATTCTAAAAATTGAGGCAATTTTCTAGAATTAGTAGAGTTTCTCATTAATCACAATTATGATATCATATCTATTATTTTGAAAATTTCTCCCAAAAATCTCAAGTTAAGATCTGTTGACATCGAAAAATACATTGTACATGTTGTAATAGAAGTGATTAATGTTGTTGTCAATGATATTGATGATGAATATTTATCTCTTCTTGTTGATGGATCTCGCAATATTTTGATAAATAACAAATGGTAGTTTCTTTGTATTATGTAAATGACAAATGACATATAGTAGAGTGTTTCTTAGGTATTGAACATGTTTGTAGTACAAACACAATATCATTTAAGGAGGCACTATGATGCATTATTTTCTAGATATGGATTAAGCATCTCCAAGCTACGCAAGCACGGATATGATGGTGCTAGAAATATGAGAGGTGAGCTCAATGGATCAAAGACATTAATTTTGTGAGAAAATGAATGTGCGTACTATGTACATTGCTTTGCTCACCAACTTCGGTTGGCTTTTGTAGCAGTCACAAAGCTTTCTCATAGTTCTTTAACTTAGTTGCTGGAATATTGAATATTATTGGAGGCTTTTATAAATATCATGATACACTTCTTGATATACAAGCTAACAAAGTAGTTGAAGTATTATATGGTGGTCAAATTTCAAATAGAAGAGGTTTCAATCAAGAGACTACTCTAACTCAAGCATCAGATACAAGTTGGGGATCACACTAATTAACTTTGATCAGTTCAGTGAACATGTTCTCAAGTGTGATTGATGTGCTTAATTAATTCAACATAAAGGAGAACCAGATAAAAAATATGGTGCTTATGGACTTTTGTTCAAAATGCTGAGATATGATTTTATCTTCAATTTATACTGGATGAGAATAATACTAGGATTTACAAATAAATTATTAGTAGAATTACAAAAGAAAGACCAAGATATAGTAAATTCCATGAACTTGGTCGTCTTTTGTAAGAAACAACTATGATCTATGAGAGATGGTGGATAAGATTGTTTTCTCGATCAAGTTTTGGCATTTGGTCAAAATTATGAAGTTAAGGTTCCTAACATGGACGGAATATATCCTGCTATAGGACGATCAAAGTGTGGAGGACGTGATATTACGAATTTACATATTTATTGGGTCAAATTATTTTTTGCTGTGCTTGATATGAAACTTTGAGATAAATGATCATTTCACTGTGACAACAACCAAGTTATGAATTTGTATGGCATGTTTCAGTCATTTTGATTTATTTTCTATTTTTGATAAGCAAAAACTTATTCGCTTAACCTTATTCTATCCAAATATTTTTCCTTAGTTTGAGCAAATGGTTCTTAAAGGCCAACTAGATTTGCACATTTATGATATTCACAGCAATAGTGAATTTTTAGGATTAAAAGGTCCCGATGATTTAGTCGAAAGAATGATTCAGACAAAAAGAAATGATATGCATTCATTAGTTTATCAACTTTTGAAATTAACATTGCTTCTACCTGTCACAACTAGTACAGAGAAGAAATCATGTTCGTGTATGAAGATTGTTAAGAGCCATTTACGCAACTAATTAGGAGATCAATAGCTCAATGATAGCTTACTTATATATGTTAAGGGAACTTTTTTAAATTAGGTTTGTAATGATGTGATTATGGAACAATTAATAAAAATGAAGAATTGTCAAGGACAATTTTAGTTTGTATTAAAATATTTTGCAGCTATAAAACTACCTAAGTCTTAATTTTTTTCCCTATATTTTGTTGCCCCCATTCGCATGATTTTCTGGCTTCGCCACTGGTTTTGGGTGAAGTTTTGCTGCTTGTGAATGTTATGTTATAATTAGGGAAAAGTACAATTTAGACCTTTTAACTATTGAAACATTTCTAAGTGGTTCCTCTAAGTTTAAATGTTTCATTTCAAACCCTCTACATATCATAACGTTTTAAATTGGTCCTTCTGTTAGAAAATCAGTTAAAACTAACGGAATTTAGGGGCAAAATGGTATTTTCACGTTTTAAAATTTTTTTAATCATTTTTAATTAATTTTTTTATTTTTTATTTTTTATCTCTCTCTCTCTCTCCCTCTTCCTCCCCTTCCCCTCTCTCCTTCCCACCCCACCCTCTGCAATAGGGGGTGAGTTCACCCCCTGTTGCAGGGGGTAGGGTGGGAGAGAGAGAGATGAAGAGGAGAAAAAGAGAGAGGGAGAGGGAGGTGGTGAGAGAGAGATAAAAAAAAATAAAAATAAAAAATGATTAAAAAATTAAAAAAATGTGAAAAGACCATTTTACCCATAAATTCCGTTAGTTTTAATTGATTTTCTAACGGAAGGACCAATTTGAAACGTTATGATACGTAGAGGGTTTGAAATGAAATGTTTAAACTTAAAAGGACCATTTAGAAATATGTCAATAGTTAGAGGGTTTAAATTGTACTTTTCCCTAATTTATATTGGATCTATACATTGTTTGTGGAATCAATGGTTGTTGTTTGATGCAAATGATGCACAAATAAATAATTATATTATATAAGAAAAATCTATTACATCAATTGGACTAAATTCTGCACTAATTATATTACAACAAATGCCAATGTAGAAAAACAAAATAATTCAATTCCATAAAATCAAAAAACAAAAAGAAGAGCTATCTATAATTTAATCTCTTTATGTCTCCTCCGTTCGTTTTTCCTCTTCTAGCGTATTCATTCTCCACAATAAACTGGGTATTAGAGTTGTTGACCTTGTACACATGGGATGATCACACCACAAAAAATACCTACAACCTCTGGCCTGAAAAATAAAAACAAAAGGAAAAATTATGCCTTCTTTCTATAATTTAGAGCTGAATTTGTTTTCTAGACCGAATTTGGAAAACAGATTAAATTAAAGCTAAATCATAATTGATCTTCAGCTGAATCTATATTCTAGATTCCATCTAGAAAAAATCAAAAATGGGAAAAAAATAATTTGAAATCGAAAAAAAAATCAGGAACTATGTTTATTCCTAGCTACAATCTCTCACTTAAACCAACACCCTCGACTAAGTTATAGTTCACACCCTCACAAGTTGAATATATCATTGTTAGTTATAATGAATCTAACCCTAGGAGTATCTATCAATCACCTACAATTCCATTCACTCTAGGTGCTTGTGAAAGTTTGTGTACAAATGATATGTCCAGTAATAACACGTACACAAATAATCACGTGTCAGAGATATATTCAATCTAGATCATGTGATACAAAAGAATCAACTAATCAAATTAAGCTCAAAGTATAATAAATATGTTTCCTTTTCAATTTAAGCTAAGACAAATTTCAATATAGCAATATGATCTTAGAAAGTTTAGTGAAATTGTTCGATTAGTTTACCTCTTGTTATATTGGTAAGTAGGGAATTTTAGATCTCGACGAGTAATTTAATCTCGTCGGCAATGCAAGTTCTTCCCATATCTAATATACTAAATCTAACGAATTCGTGATATGTTAAAAACACTTTTTGATATATCTTAAAAAAGCTCTTTTGGTTTTCTCAAAATGAATGATTTTAAGTCTAAGTAAAACATCTCTTATAAAGGACAATATGAAAATCTAATTAGTTATTATGATTTCAACGATATACAATCTAGAGTAATGATATGAATAAGTTAAGCAAGTGTAGATGAATGCAAGTAGTTCACACAAGGACAAACAAGTACAAGTAATATTCAATTAATGTGGAACAACTAACCGGGTACGAATTTGGATGTATATAATGTAGATAGTACTGGAATACGATTAATCCTTAGGTTGATTCCTCCAAGAATTTACCAATTCAAAATGCACAAATCTCTCATAAAAGCTCAATGATTCATTGATGATGTAGTGTTATATGAACACTATTTCACTCAATATGGATCCAAGAGTGGTATACACACAAGAATATGGCTCTAAGAATGTACAATACGTGTTGAATTAGAGTATTTTTTGTGTTATTTCTCTTGTGTCTCTACTTTTGAACTGAGGTGTTCAAGACACCTTTTTATAGGTCTTAAATCTGGGTAATTGAGTTTTGTTTAGGAATAAATCTGGTGTAGTTAATAATATGAATGTTAGGCATAATTAATCCGAATATATCTCACCCTCATAATGATCAAATTCATCCAATTTGAGCAATTTTCCATTGGGAGACAAGTAGCAAAGGAAAAGACTACATTTTAGGGCATGAAAAATAAAAACTTCATATTCAACTATTTACCTATTAATCTTGTCTCTTAATTCAAAATAATTGATTCAATTTAAAGATAAAAAAGTTTAAATAATATTCTAAACTTATTTGAATCAATATGGTGTTTAATTCAAGCTCAAACTCTTGTTTTTGTTAGCGCGTACAAACAACCCTAACAATCGGTTGGCTGGTTTTGATAATCAGTTGATCGATGTTCTTGGTTGGCTATTTTGGAAAACCTACTGGTGTAATTGATACTGACTAGGTTGGTCGGTTGATTGATTATTCAAAAACAATATAGTTCGAAACATATTGTTGTAATCGGTTGACTAGATAAGGATATCGATCGATTGCTTTAGGCTCGTTTCTATCCTTGTAAAGTTACTAGTTAAATTGGTTAATTGGATAAGGGTATCGGCCGACCAGTATATGCAGGATTTCAATTTTAGCCTATTTTTCAATCAATTCTTGTTCGTTCTTAATCTTATTGTCTTAGATTCAATTATACACATTTATAAGAAATCCAAACCCATATAAATCACAGTAATAGTATGCCACATAAATGTGATTTGTGTTTGTCCTAGGAGAACCAATGTGTATTGAACTATAGGAAATGAGTTACATTATCTTTCAATATACAATGGTTTTAAACCCTCCCAATCCTTTGGATATTCGTCTTGACTTGTATCTTTAATCTTGATCATCGGATCTTCAATGTCTTCAATCTTTTCAATCTTCCAATATTTGATTATCTCTTCATAATTATTTGATTCTTTTTTTCATCATTTAATTCTTTATATTCATCATTTGTTTATTTCTTCTTCATCATTCTCTGTGGTCTTGTTTCTCCAATACAATATTTTCTGTTTTGACACACTTAACAAACGTTAAATACAAAATCATAAATACTTTATTATCATCAAAATTCCATTCTCAAGAGTTTAACACCCTTGGGGTCAATACCAGTTAACATATGTAAAATGATATTTAGGAATTCCTATTTATAATTTTTTAAACCTTTTTTTTTTTTTTTTATGAATGTTTAAATATGTTTAACTATAAATATAAGTTATGAATGGTTGTAATATAAATCGATAAGTTTATTATAGGTATAAAGTACTAAGTTATGAATGTTGTTGTTAGCCCAAAGGACTACCAAGAGGGGGGTAAATTGGGTAGTTTAAATTAATCAAAGTGTTGACCGACCTTTTTCAAATTTTATCAGATTTTTATCTAACTTAAATTATTAGTGAAAATGTATTAAAGCAAGCACACAAACACACAACCATAAAAATAAGGGATAAAGACAGTGACACACATGATTTTTATAGTATTTCGGCAAGCTACTCGTACCTACGTCTACACTCCTAAACACTTTCGAAGAATTAAATCCACTAAAATTTAAATCCTCTTCCTAGGTGAGAATCAAACACTTTACACCTTGTTTGAGTAAATTACTCTTACACTCAAACAAACACTCTCACTTGAACTAATTACTCTTAAGTCTAAGTTACAATCACTCACAAACTCAATTTGCTTTTCTCATAAGAGTTTTTACCAACACTTATAAATATCAATCAAATATCAACTCAACTTAGTGTGATAGAAGTGAATTTAACATGATAGAGAGATAATCAGATTAATAATCATGTGTTAATTTATCTAGAGTTTATTAATGTGAGCATGTAGTCAAGCAATCCATATAATGTTAATCAAAATTTTTAACTTGATTAATATCAAATAATCAATTTATAGTATGCGAGTTCTGACAATCATTTTCAATAAGTTAGTAATCAGTAAAATATGATACTCAGTATATCAAAAATTGTTGATTAGTCAAAGATTTAAAACTCAATCTAAAATATCTCAATTCAAAGTATAAGTATTTTCAAACAAAGATTTGATGGTAGATAATCATAAGTAATATTTCAAGAAGATCTTATGTGGATGAACAATTAATTTAAAGATTCAAATCTCGACGAATAATAAAGAACGATCTCACCAAAATATGGAGAATAAATCAAATGAGATGAAAAACACGAAATACAACACGATATAAAGATAACTATGATCAACACAAAATTTGTTTAGAAAATCTTACTCTCTTTCTCACAAAATTTGATCTCAAGTATGAATATTAAAGAAAATATTTTTCAGAAACGTTTTGGCTATTTTCTCTGTATATTATCTTATTAAAATATGAGAAATTCGTGATATTAAATAACCCCAAAATTAGGAATCCATAAAAGTTACTAAATCTATTTTAGATCTCTAAATCACAGCCCACAGACTTGACTATTTGACTCTAATGACTTAACTTATTTAAATGTTGAATAATCAATGAATGTGGACACTAAATAGCTCAAGCTTCATCCAATATATCATTAAAAATGTGTTGTTATTTAGGTGCAAGTCATATTGGTTAAAGATCATCAATCAAGATATAGTAAATTTGAAAATTTAAGGACTTACATATAATATCATAAATTACCTTTCTTAAATATTCTTTTATGTATAAAACTTTTAATAAAGTATTTCTAATAAATAATAATTCATTTAGGAATATTTGGAAATGATTTTAAATATTTATCGTTAAAAATAATGCACAAAGATATCAAAAAACATTTGCATTTTCAAACAGTCTGAAGAATCTCAATTGACCGCCCTAGAAGTTCGTCGACTGCCCTAGGTTAAATTCAGCTCTCTATGACACACTTCCGAGGATAGTCGATTACTATTCATGATTGGTCTACCGATTTTGGCTCAATTACAAGGTTACCAATTTCTGTCCAGACTAGTCGACTGCCTCAATTACCCGGTTGACTAATTTTGTCCAATTTTCAAGATTTTAATATTCTGTTCAACTTAGTTGACAACCTACCTTACCTAATCAACTGATACAGCTAGAAATTCAGTTATTCATATTTTAGTTACTTCCAGTTGACTGTTTTTATATATCAGTTGACCGTTTAGAATAGTAAATGAACTTAGAAAGAACGTATATCAATGAAAAGCACTAAATTCATCTACCGTGTAAATATAATGCGTAATACACATGATCATGAAATTTTATCATGTTAAAATATCGTGTGTGATCCTAATCGAATTAAAAGATGATCAGATAAGTATAAATATTGTTTTACTTATGAAGTACAAAAAAACATATTTTCAAAAGATCTTCCTGATCTTCCATTCCATTTGGTCAGCAAGATTGATCCTGATTCATCATCATAATGTCAAGAACTTGGTTTTATCATTATCACCTCAATAAATGTGTCACATTTCTCAATAAATAGATTGCTTTAGAAAACCATCAAGTCACTGTTATCATCAAAATCTACTTTAATGGGATTAAATTCTTTAGAGTTAAAAGTTGTATTAAAATGATAATAGTTTAGCTTAGTGGAAATATGACAAGAATTAAAGTTAGGAAAAATTAATTAGTCATATTAGTTAATTTTTACCTTAAATATAACTTATTATTTTAGATTTGTTTTTTAGAGAATTAAAGATATTCTTGCTAAATAAAAGTCCTATTTATAGTTTTTATCAAATATAAATAGATAAAATTATCTTCTGCATTTAAGTAGGGCTGGCAAAACAGGTAACAAGTCGTGTAACAGGTCATTACACGATAACATAAAACACGATAAGACCCAAACACGAACACGACACGATAAGCATATCGTGTCAGAATACTCAAACATGAACACGACACGAAAATTATCGTGTCAACACGACACGACACGATAATTTTTCGTGTCATAAGATGACACGAAATCTATCAGGTAAACACAACACGATAAGACCTGATAGGTTTCCATTACACATTAATCTACCCATTACACGTTAATGACCTGTTAAGTTGATAAAATAAGTAGGGTTAGGAAAATGTGAATATATATATTAGGTACTAAATTATAATATTTGATAATTTGGGGGTGTAAAAATAATTTATTAAATTAACGGGTAACCTATTAGATTTCAGGTTATCGTGTGACCTAACTACATGAAATTCTTATCGTGTCTTATCGTGTAACCTATTGGGTTATCAGGTCAACTTGATAACCTGCACTATTTCTTATCGGGTTATTGGGTTTGACACGATAACGACCCGATACCTGATAAGGAAAACCTAGACATGATAATTTCGTGTCGATCTTGTGTCGTGTCATCGTGTAAATACCTATTTTGCCAGCCCTACATTTAAGCAGGTAAAATTATCTCCTTAACGTGTACCTTTATTCTCATAATTAATACAACACAAATAGATTATAAAATATTACACCCAATATTCCCAAATCAGGCAAAGCCATAAATTTAAGTATTGATATTGACAATATGAAATATTTATTTGTTAATGGTCGCAATCTGAACCATTTTCCAATTTGAATATCAATAAACCTATGAGTTTAAGAATATAAAAGAGAGATTATTTATGTCTTTCTACTGCTTTTATTACTAGGGGTTTTGCTAATTATAAGTGTAAAAAGATAGTAGAGAATTCAAAAATAAATAAATTCGAATATAGAACTTAAACTCTGTGTTTGATACACAGGATTTGAGATGAAATTCGAATGGTCATGAAAATGGTCATTCTATTCTTATATTTGGTATATGAGATTAATTTTCATTCTCATTACCAATGATTTCTTAATCCCACAAAACATGAGATTAATTAATACCAAGATAAACTTGGTATTAGTTAATCTCAATTACATTGGATTATGTTTTAACCATTTATTGGCCAAAAAACGCGATCAAATACTAACTAAATATTTGAATTGGAATGAAATTTAATCAAATTAACTATCATACTGTTTGAAAAATTAATTAAATTATTATTTTATCTTTTGATATCATTCCAATACTACATGTAATCCATTTTGTCACCAAATATAAGAATGGTAATAACCATTCTATTCCATTACCATACTAATTCCAGTCCTATTGTCATTCAATTCTATTCAATCCTATTCCAAACGCAGCGAAATAGTACAAAATATAATTGAACTATCCACCTTATGTGGGAGTGTAAAATTTTTGGGCGACAATTTTCTCCCCAAAAACTTATGTAATCCAATCGCAACCATCTATTCTTCTCAAATCAATTTCAACACTTAACGAAAAGGTATTTTTAAAAAATCATCTTAATTTGTTATATGGGTATATGCCATTGACCACTCCTATAATTTTTCACTATACCAGATACCTCCGCTGTCATTTTGCAAATACCAAAGATCTCCCATATCTTTTTGCTCAAATATCACTTACTTCCCTTTGGACAAAATTGCCCTTAGGTTATTTAAAAAAATAAATAAATTCATTAGCACCCCTATATTTTTAAAATTATATTTTTTATCCTTAATTTTTTAAATAATTATATTTACCTCTCACCGCTATCCAACTCCTACTGTCACCGCCACCGCCCAACTCCTCCCACCTACCGCCACCGCCACTACCCACCACCCTTCGACACCTCCTACCCCCGCCACCCAACACCACCTCCTATTGCCACCGCCCAACTCCCGCCGCCACCTCCTACCACCCATCGCCCAACTCTCCTGCCACCACCCATCGTCGCCACCACTACCCACCGCCACCGACAATCTTCACCACCATAGGTAAGAGAGAAAAAAGGGTTAATGAAGGGGTTAAATTTTTATTTTTTTTAATGAAATGGTTAAAAGAAATATATTTTTTAAAATGGGGGTGGGTAGTAGCGGTGGGAGGTGGTGGCGGGTGGTGGTTAGTGGCGACGGTGGGTGCGATAGTAGGAGGTGGCGATAAATATATATAAATTAAAGGGTTATTTATATATTTTAGTTTTTTATTAGTTAATTATTTTTTAAATAGTCAATGGTAAAATTGATATTTTAATAAAAATTTTATTATTTTTGAATTGATAAGGGAGGTAAGTGGTGTTTGAGCAAAAAGACAGGGGATGTCTCTGGTATTTACAAAATGATAAGTGAGGTATCTAGTATAGTGTAAAATGATAGGTGAGGTTAATGGCATATACCCTTTGTTATATAGACAATTTAGAAGACACCCATAAATTTAGAGATCCATTCCCTCTCTCCCATATATGTTTATAAAATTTGCATGGCAAAAGGCAATTCACAGGGTCAAATTTTTATCGCGAAAATTATAACTGAGTGATGGCCTAGTTGCGTACCAATTAGTCAGCCCCATAAATGTCCTGCAACGCAACAAAACCACACTGACAGTATGTAAAACTCACCCCCCCACACACAAAGGCACAACACAGTTTACGAGCAACATCCAACTTTATATTATAGCTCATGAAACAATAAACCAAATTACAATATCAGCATGAAATCCGCAAGAACTTATTCATTTCCTACTAAATCAAACTACCATAACTATTTATAGAGAATTACAGCAGTTGATAACCCCAACTGCCTAGGCAAGCAATTGACACATGTCTAGCCCACAAAAGGTAGTTTTCCAGCCTGAAAACTGTCCAGAAACTGCCCAACAAGCCTTGCACATGCTTGTAACTTCCAGTCCTTCTGTAATACCCCGAAAAATTTATATTTTTAAAAATATTATTTTATTTAAATTTAATATTTTTGGGATTGTTTTATAAATTTAAAGTATAAATAATACTTGATAATTTTTGGGTTTAAATGTTAATTTTAAATTGACTTTTAAGAATTTTGGGATATAATTAATATTTTTTTTATTTTAAGAGGGACCTTAGCTTAAATAAAAAAATATATAAATAAATAATGGCCGAAATGGTTTCCTTCCTAAGGAGGGAAACTATAATGGCCACATATATATGTTTATAGGTGGTATGTTTGGGTGTGTTTAATAATAATAATAATAATAATAATAATAATAATAATAATAATAATAATAATAATAATAAACGTTATCATCATTATATAAGTGACTATTATAATTGAAGGCCAAAAAAGAAAAAGAAAAAGAAAATGAATAGCAGCAAGGGCGTTTAGGTTTAGGGAAAAACAAAAAAGAAAGAAAAAGAAATAGGAGGTGGGAACAGAAACATTGACAAATGGCACACATGGCTCTTTTAATTTGCAGTCAAGGGAAGCAAATACTCTCAAATAAATAAGTAAAATTATATCACGTCGATTTCGACTTCGAATATCGGGTAAAATTTCTAACTTTTTTAATGTATGTATTTAATTTTCCTATTGTGTGTTTTATATTATTATTGTTGTTGAATTTTAGTTGTTAAATTTTATGAAATAATTATGGTTATGTGAAAATTATGTGAAAATCATGCTTATGTGCTTTATTTGTTGTATCAATTAAATGCACATATTAGAGGGGATAAAATTCTACTGAGCGTTAACTCACAATCCCACAGTTTTGATTGCAGGGTAGTTGAGAATGTAGCTGCGCAAGAAAATGTTATTTGAATTTATATTAAATTTGTAATAATTGTATTTATTATTTACCATTGTAAAAATTGAATCGATTAATTCGATCAGTAGAATTATCATATTGTTAAATTTTTGTATCAATATTAATTTTGATAATTGAATTCAAGATAAAATAAATAATAATTACACCCCCACTATTATCACACATATTCTTAAATGATTTGAATATATATTTAGTTACTAATAGGAAATTTATATAACGTGTATTTTTCGTATAATACACAAACATAATATAATTCCATTATCTTACATAAATGGGGTTTATAAATCAAATAATTGAAGTATTTTTAAAATTTCGTTATAATATATAATTATTAGTTACTCTAATGGTCTTGTTTAATATGAAAATAATAAAGAAATATATTTAAATAAACTAGTAATCAATATATGCGGTTTCAATAGTGTATACGATAAATATATTCATGACAATATATGATCCTATAGAGTGATCATATAACGGTTCGATATGTTGATATTATTTTATAAAAATATTGTTATTCGATTTTAGCATTATTTCTCCGAGGGAAGAAGCCACGTGGCGGCCTTGGGAAACCGAATCATTACACCTTCAGCTCACTATGAGATAGACTTCATTCTAGCATTTTTGTATCGTGCAAACATCCTGTTTTGTTGCCATCTTGTTCTCTTAGTTATGTCGACGTTTGCCCAAACGCCTCGCCATGGCGCCCGCATAGACAGACGTGTCTTGCGTCGCATTCTGCTTGTTGTGTCGTTGTTCCCAACGGTATTGTCACAGTCTTCGCACTCTACCTGCAAATTTTTTTTTTAAAGAATGTTGCAACGTATTGTAACGAGTTTGTCATAGATCGTCTCTGTAACCGGACTGACCACTAGTCCGTTGCTCCCACAACAACCTTATTTGTAAACCCACGATAACTAGCTACCTCTGGTTATATTTCAGCACGGAACATAGGATTGTTTTCGGTACCCTATGTCCCAAGTGTGGTTTATCACTTACCCGAATTCAGACTGCACCCAGTTTGTTCGTTGTCCACTAACAACTTCGTGTTGACGCATGCCATCCCATGTTCAGAGCCTTCATCTTCTGATTCCTCCCAAACTAGTGTCGTCAGCTTTTCTTTCTTTAGACAGTTCCTTGCTCGGTGAGGACCATTGCATATAAAGCAATCTCGGCTTTTACCCACAGCTGTCGTGGGTTGTGATTTTGAACAGGAACCCTTGGGAACATTGGCCTCCCTACCTTTGTTATTCCATTCATTCGTGCCCTCGTTCATGTTCTCTTTGTCTTTTCTCCCTCATTTTTGGTCTGAATCGCTACTATCCCTCGCTAGGTTGTAATCAGTCAGGCTGTTTGCCGCCGCCACAACAGTTTGCAGGTCTTGCATACCCTACAGCCTCAGTTCAGCTTACGCCCACGATTTCAAGCCCGAGGTAATATTGAACAGTTTGTCGTCCTCCGACATGTTCTTCATATGTAGCATCAAGGATGTGAATTCCTTCACATACTCACGCACCGAATCAATATGCTTGAGTCTCCGCAAACGATCCCGAGTTACCCAACTCGAGTGGCTCAGTAGGAACTACTCTCTCATCTCATTCTTCAAATCAACTCACGTCGTTATCTTTGGACGTGCACTGTACTTCATACTCGTTCGCCACCATAATTTAGCATTACTGGTCATGTACATCCTCGACAAGGATACTTGTTCGTCATCGGGAACATGAGCAATCCAAAAATATTGCTCTATATCCCATAGAAAATTCTCCAATTCCTTGGCACTCCGCGTGCCAGAAAAATGCCTTCGGGTTCGGTACTTTCATTCGCGTCAGTCTGTCCCATGACTTGCTTAGCGCAGGAACGACTTTCTTGAAAACAACTTCTTTCTCAACATCCATGATGTTAGTTTTCAAGACATCGGTCAGCACGGTCATGTCTTCTACCAAGAACTTGATTTTGGTTATTGTGTCGCTGCAAAATTCTTCAAAAGAGACTCAAATATTTGCAACATCGACCCTAATCTCAGCATTTTGGACTGACATATTTACCTCATTCTCAGATGTTGGTACACCGACATCATCTTCCAAAGCTTTAAGTCCGCTGTTTACACTCGATGCAGGAGCCCTCTTGTAGCCCTATTCTGATACCTACTTCACAGGGTAAAATTTTCATCGCGAAAATTATAATAAAGTGATGACTTAGTTGTGCAGCAAGTAGTCAGTCCCATGAATGTCTTGCAACGCAACGAAACCACACCGACAGTATGTAAAATGCACCCTCCCCACACACAGGCACAACATAGTTTATGGGTAATGCCCAACCTTAATTATAACTCAGGAAACAAGGAATCAAATTACAATATCGGTATGAAATCTGCAAAAACTCATTCACTGTTTACAAAATCAAACTACCATGACTATTTATAGAGAATTACAGCAGTTGACAGCCTCAACTACCAAACAATTAACACTTGTCCAACACCTGTTCAATCCAAAGAAGACAATTTTCCAGCTTAAAAATTGTCCAGAAACTGCTCAGTATGCCTTGCACATGCTGATATCTTCCAGTCCTTCAGCTCACCATGAGCTAGACTTCATTCTAGCATTTTTGCATCGTGACAACATTTTGTCTTGTTTCCATCTCATTCCTTTAGTTATGCCAACATTCGCCAACGCCTCGCCATGCCGCTCGCATAGCCAGAACATGTCTTGCTCCCATGTTCTGCTTATTGCATCGTTGAGCCCAATGACTTCCCAATATCGTGTACATTTTTCGCTCCAAAATGCATCACCGTGCCCAACAGTGTGTCATGCCGTGCACATGACATTGTCCACAACATAGTGTTGCGCCTACGTTGTGCCGCCTTTCATTGGTGTTGCACCAAGGTCTTTCCTATGGCCATGCCATCTACATAGCACCGATCCTAGCATTGTGATTAGGATTGCCAACACTGTCCAATACCTATTGGTGTTGTGCCAAAATGCCACTGTCCATCGACATGCACCAAGTTGGTGCCTTTATTGCCAACGCCTCATTTATGCCGTATGCACCTTTTTCGGTAGCAAACTGCAACAAGTTCGTGCCAAGTGGTCCTCCAGCATTGTTAGGAGCTAACATATATCCACCCTAACAAAGTAATAAGGATATTTTCTAGAAATTGTTATTTGCACTCTAATAATATTATTTTTATAATAGAGATAAATTGAAAAAATAGGGTACAAATCTTAAAATAAATTTCAACTAGACTTCTTATTGTTTAGTGAAAATTATAGTTTTTTTAGAAGATCATATTAAATGTGATTAGAGAAAATAAAGACTTAAAATGTAATAATTTTATATGATTAAACATTTAATCTCACATTCTATTTAAATATATATTTTTAAAAGTTTTTTTAGGCCAAATTTTAGATTATCTTTCTTCAATGAACCTTAAAAAAAATTATTATTTAATACCTATCTTATTATTTTATCCTTTTGACAGTTAGAAAAATAATGAATGAATAATTATGTCCCTATATAAATATATGAACCCTAACCCTAATCTATTCTCTCGCTCGTAGCCTTCTCCAAACAACTCACACAGATGAACCTCCTCTCCCATGGCCTCTCTCTTCTCATCTATCACCTTCTCTCCCGTGGCCTTCTTCTTCTTTCTCTCTTATACACAACTCATACATAGATGGATTATTATAACGAGCATTCTTTTTCTTTGAGCTGTTTCGAAAGCCAAACTCTATTTGCAAATCCCATCTACCAATTCCCATGTTAGTTTTGTTTATCCATCTATACATTTTGTTCCTATTACTTTATATCTAATTATTCCGCTGTTCATCTTCTTATCTATGACCTCTTCTCTCATGGCCTCTATCTTATCTTTATTAGGTACTCAACTTACACGCAGATGTAGTGATTTCGGACCTGAGTTCATATTCTCCTCTATCACCTCCTTTCCCATGACCTTCATCTTCTCTCTCTCTCTCTCACAAGACACACACACACAACTCACACATAGATGGTGTGATTTCAGATCGTCCACAACCATTAGCAATTGTCCAATTGTTTTCTATTCTGATCGTCGTTCAATTCATCCAAGGTGACCGTCGTTCACAATGTTTAAATTATTGCCATCAATCGTCCAACCATTTGTCGTTCAAATCATCCACAGTTGCTCGTCCATCATGATCGTCGTTCGCAATGTTCAGATCGTCGCTAAATCTGTCGTTGTTGTTTGTCGTGGTGATCGTCGTTCTCCATCTCTCTAGATGCTATTTCTCTCCTCTTCTCATATTTGAAAAATTCCAGATCTGAATTTTTCATATTTAAAAAATTCTAGATCTGCTCCATGCATGTTTATGTTAATGTGTATGAATGTTTCAGACCTGTGAATTTTGAGTTGATTTTTTTTGTTTCAAGTGGATGTTCAGATCGTCATGAATGTTTTTTTGTTGATTATTTTACGTTCACATTTAAATATATGAATGTTCATGTTAATCATGTTAATTTTTATTAATTTTTGTGAAGTTTTTGTTTTATTCACGCGAATGTCTTTTTGTTGATTTTATTATTGTTCTTGGTGAATGTTCATATTGAGTGTTCTTTGTGAATGTTCAAACCGTTTTGAAATATTCATACCGATTTATCTTTTATTAATCTTTTTCAATGATCTTAATTTGTTTTTCCGTGAATTGTCACACAGGGTGCTTTATCTATTTTGATTTTGTTGATTTTTGTGGAGTTTTTTTGTTTATTCACATGAATGTTCTTTTTGTTGATCTTAGGTTTCTTTCAATATTCTTGATTTGTGGTTTTGTGAATATTCGCATGGGGTTTCAAATTTGTTTTGATTTAGTTTTCAGGGTGAATGTGTCATTTGTGGTTGGTGAATGTTCATGCTGATTTTGTTTATGTTGATCTCGGTGGGTTTTTGATGTCTTGAATTGTTGTCCGTTGGCGTTTTGGGTGAATGGTCATGTGGTTTGATAAAATGTTCATATTGCTTTTTTCCGTTGATCTTAGTATTTTTTTCCTTCAATTTTTTTTTTTGATTTCGAGTGATTTTAGTGAAAGTTTATACCGACATAATAGAAACGCAAATTTTTTCATGTAAAGAACAATGAACAATCAAAGTTAAAATATATTAAAATGTTTAAAAATAATAGAATAAAAATGTGAATATTCACGACTTTGATTTTTTTCTTTTATAGAATGATATTGTATGTAAATAATGAAAAAAAGATAGTTAAATAACACATGACTATTTTCTAAAAATCTCTAAGGATTAAAAACTTTATTATGTTAATTTGGGTCCATTTTCTAATTTATATATCTCTTCAGAACTATATAATAAATTTTTTGGTTTTTTGATATTTAGACCAAAATTCACACACTATGTCCTCAATAAAGCTTTCAAGCAAAAAGGTTATTATTTAGTTCTCTATTAAAATTGCTAATATTTAATTCTTTGTAGATAGTGAATGGACATATTTGCCCTTATATATATATATATATATATATATATATATATATAACCAAAGAAACCCTAAATTAACAAACCCTAATTCTCAATTTTATTTTTCTCTCTACCTTAGACTACTGTTGTGCACAAAAACAAATAGGGTTGCATATCCAGCCCTGTGCTTCGCTCGTCGCCACTGACGCTACCGTTGCTGCCTGTAGCCAATGATGATAACGATGCTTGCCGACGACTAAGACGTCGTCGCCACTTGTGGTCTGCTTGACGTTATCTTCCTTTACTGTACTGGTCTACTCGTCGTTCTCTTCCCTAACCCTAATATTCACATAATTTGTTCATCCCCTCCCACTTTTTATTTTTCCTCAGTCGCAACCTCTCTCTCAATGACAAACAAGAATATCAGTCCCTTTGCTATCTATTAATATCAACGATGTATCATCCACCCTACTTTCTGTCAACAACAACTTCTTTAGGAGCTTTAAGAATATCATATTTTCCCTCAGCCGCTACCTCTTTATCAATGGACCTAACTTCCACTGTTTTTCTCAATCGTTTCTCTCCATCACTCTCTATGTTTGACCAGATTGTCCATGGCCACCTCAATCGCCACCAAATCGCAGATCTGAAATGTTCACACCGAGCCTTCTATTTGTCGAACCAGTTTTAATTCGTTCGGCAAAATATCAATATCTAAACTCGCAACAGCCAATTTGATCTTCAACCCTTTTGCTCGATCAAATTCTTGGATCATTTCGTTCATTTTCTTATTAGTTTTCTTGATTGACTTCGAGTACTGCTAAGATTTTTCATTTCTCTGAGCTTTAATCAATCCGAACTCTTGAACCGTCGTTGCTACATCTCGTTATGCTCGCTACTGGTGCTCGTGGTCTCCATCTTCATACTATCTTTTTCTCTCTCCATTTCCAGATTTAAAAAATTCTAGATTTTCCAGATCAGGTTGAATGTTCATAAACAAATCCCAGATTTGAATGTTTATCCTAGTGTATGGCTTGGCGGATGTTCATTTGGGTTTGGTGAAAATTCATATCAATTTTGTTAGATTTGATTTGGTTTTGTTGATTTTTGTGAAGTTGTTTTTTTCATCTTAGGTTTCTTTCGCATTTTGTCGATTTGTTTTTTTGTGAATGTTCGCACGAGGGTTCAGATTTGTTTCAATTTAGCTTCAGAATGAATATCGTTCTCTCCCAATGAACGTTCATTCAATTGTATGGTGTGGCATATGTTTATTTTTGCGATTTGCTGAACATTCATGTGGATTTTGTCAGATCTGTTTTAATTTTGTTGATTTTTTTGAATTTTTTTAGAATATTTTTTTTGCTGATCTTTAGGTTTCTTTCACATTTCTTGAGTGTTTTTTTTTAGTGAATGTTTTGTATAGGTTTTTAGATTTGTCTTGATTTATATTTGGAATGAATATCTTTCGTAGTTGGTGAATCTTCATGCCAATTTTACTTTTTGTTGATGTTAGGGGGTTTCCATGTTTGCTCGTGGTATTTTGATGGAACGTTTATGTGGTTTGATGAAATATTCACATCGATTTGTGGTTGCTGGTCCTTTTTTTTTTCAGGTGGTTTTGGTGAAGGTTCATACCGGGATTTATTTTTGTTGATTTGTTCACGCAAAGACCAATGAACATTCACAACAACAAAATGAGAGTTAAAAATCTACTGAAATGTTTTAAAAATAGTAGAATAAAAATATGAATGCTCACGTTATGATTTTTTAATAGAATGACATTTTATGCAAATAAGAGAAAAAGATGGACAAGTAATAGAGCACTATTTTCTAAAAATCTCTATTTACTAAATTTTTTATTATGGTAGGTAGGGGTCCATATTATTTGATGTTATTAAAAATCTTCAGTACATGCAAACAACTTTCCATGTGCCAAAAACCTTCACAACTTCTTGATTTGACCTGCAAAATTGATTAGTTCTTAAAGAAGATACCGGTGTGGTGTCGGCTAAAGAACCTATGACGTGAGAATAAGTAAGTTTGTTTATGATGAAAGCTCAAGTACTTGAATTAATTGTAAAAACAATATGTTGATACCTTCATTTTATATAGACTTTCTTAGTTTGTGTTGTTTCATTGGTGAGGTCGTCCTTTCCGTGACCCTCTCTTATTAACGTGGGCTATGGACATAATATTCTCCCATTAAACATGGGATATGACGGTAATCTTGTAACTGATGTACGGTTAGTCACTTATAATGTTCCTCATGCATGGGTTCTGATTACCCATTGTTTGGGCCTGCTTGCTAGGCTTACTTTGTTTAGGTACCAGGCCGCTAAGGCTTCTTCCCTGGTGGGTTGGTGTGTTCAGCCTAGAATGACTATCGGGTTGGTTTGGATCATTGATCCGATCCGACCCACCAAGGCCCTTAAGCCTTCAGTAGTTGTGGGTGGGAGTTTTTTCTATATCATTTGTTTTCTTGATTTTCGTAACGATTCAGAGAAGAGAGACAAAAGATCACCTCTCCCATTTGAGTAAGTTTTCATCTTTCTTCCAATATTTTGATTTTATTGCTTGTTCACATCCTTCTTTTAGATTTTTGTTGCTCTATTTGAAATGTCGTTGAGTCCATCAAATAGTCTAGTTGAGGCCGGTTCGTCGTTGAATCTCCTTGCGGAGGAGACGACAACTGCCCACGCTTCTCAGTCCATCGATTCCTCAGTTAACTGGGGATATCATGGTGCAAGTTCTGTCCCAAAGGAATGGCTTGATCCATTCCAAGAATAGTATGGTATTCCTTCGTCTATTTCTATTAGGGTTCCATCCGAAGATGAACGTCCCTATAGTGCTAAAGATGATGAAATATGTATCTTTGTGTGGATGTTCGAATACGGACTCACACTTCATTTCACTTCTTTCCTTTGCAATCGTTTTTGTCAATTAGAGATTACTCCTGCTGAATTAACCCCCAATGGCTTCCGTTAGATCATGGGAGCTATTGTTCTTTCTTGAATAAACAATGTTCACCTTACTATAGATATGATTAGGAGTGTCAATTCCCTCAAATTTCTTTTTGAAATTGGGAGATTTTATTACTCCATCATTAAGAAGTTCTCTTTCCTTATTGACTTTCCTACTGCAATGAGAGGAGATTGGCCAAGGCGATACCTCTTTTTCAAGGGTAATTGGGAGGGTTCTTCTAATGAAATAGGGTAGCCTCTAGTTGTGCTGAATCATTTTAACTTCTCGAGTAATTTTCTTTACTTATGCTTTCTTTGCAATTGAATTTATGAATTTTTCTACAATGGTCTTGATACCTTCTTGGGTTGTCTTATGCAGATGAAGAATCTTGCAAAAGTATTTACCTTACACCCAAGGTTGAAGATGAAAAAAGGAGGTTGCTGGTCCCAGAAAGGAGGTCTTGTGAGGTTCTTGCTTCCCATTCTTTTATTTCGTCAGCAATGGATGAGTCCAAATTCAACCACTTGGAAGAGTTACATATCAAGAAAAATAGGAAGAGGCCTGCTAAGAAAGCCTCTAGGCCATCTGGGAAGTCAGCACCTCAGCCTGCTACCCAGGTCATTGTCAGACCTTTAGTTCCTTCTGCTGCTCAGCCACTTATCCAAGTTACTACCAGGCCTGCAGTTCAACTTACTGCTTAGCCCGCTACAGTTCAACCAGTGGCTCCTCGTCCTCGTCGCATTCTTTTTACGGATTTCAACTCTGATGAAAATTCTCGATCGTTGAGCAGACGTAGACGTGGGAGTGTCTCTGTGCCAATTCCTTCAGCCCAAGTTTTAATTCCCACAAATATTAGGGGGTTTAAACTTGTCACCTGTGTAGTTGGAGTCTTGGTCAACTGTGCTGCAGAGCCTGCTTCCATAAGCAATCAACTACCTACTCCTACAACAACAACTTCCAGTTAGGGGACGTCTGCTTCACCAAGCAACCAATGCATGGCTCATGAGGATATGAGTTATCTTTTAAAGGAAATAGGACCCTCAATCCCAACCGCCAAGAGATCTTTGACAATGCCATAAAGACGTTGCTCGAGCAGTTCGAGGACAAGAGCAGGGCCAAGATTGGGAATCGCAGCCGGGTAAAGCTCTTTAGGACACTTGTTTGTGTGCTCCTTCAAGTAATTACCTTTTTATTTAATAAGTTTAGGATTTCTTGAGTTGTTGCGTTGTTTTTTAATTAATTGCCACTATTTTGCAGAGCATCCATATCTCTTTTGCGTTGGTAGAAAGTTATGATGATATGACTGAGTTAAATATTCTGCTTATACATCAGTTAACTGAATCTAGTCACCTGGAAGAAGACCTTCATGTTCTTCAGGAACATAAGGTCTCTCTTGAGACAAAATTTGCATTGGCGAGGTCATCTCAAGAGAAGTTCAAAACTAAGCTGTGAGTTTCCAATACATAATGTGAAGCGCTACAAAAGAGCAACGATGTGTTCTTTACAAAGAGCAACCAGTTTCAAGAAGAGAACTCCACTCTGAAAGAAAACAACTCTACTTTGAAGGAAGAGTTTAGCTCAACATGGTCAAAGGTAGATTTTCTGAGGGCTGACCTCCAGGCCGAAGACACTGCCCTTTAGGCCAAAGAGGCTACATTTCAGGCCAAAGAAGATGCCCTCTAGCATCTAGAAAATGAGAAGAGTCAAATCTCAACTAAGCTATACAGGAGCAGTTGAGGTCTGCCAATTAGGTGTAGACGGTGGAGAGGCTAACAGTAGAGATGGCGGCGAGGGTAAATGACAATGAAAAAATAATCAACCAGCTCTAGGTGGAATTTAATTCTAGGTCAAAGAACATTTAGTTGGTAGGCTATTACCACTACTAAAGCCTGGTGTTAAGAGAACACCCAAAGATCGATTTCTCCTTCTTGAAATCTGAGCTGGAAGAAGAAATAGAAGGAGAAGGTGCTGATGTTGAAGAGGAAGAAGGCGCTGATGTTGAAGGAGGTCTACCTTAAGCTGATGAAGGGCTTCCATTAGAAATCGTTACATCAGCGATTAAGGCACCTGTAGCCAACTCAAATCCAAGCTTCTCTGATCAACTCATCCCAAGCTCAGACCAAACTCAAGCTTTGCTTGGTGACGCTACATCTGCTCTTGTTGGTATGCAAATCTCTAACCAGCCAGACGTCTTAGATCAGAGCGCCATACTCTGACTTGACACCCGTTTTTTCAATTTTTAATGTTCATAGTTTTCTTTGTAATGATGACTCTCTTTGTAATTATGACCTATTTAAATAGTATCCGTCGATTAATATTGGAAATACACTATTATGATTATAGTACATTTTTTCATTAGCGCACGTCACTTATTCATAAATGCATATTTTAGCAATTTGTTTACACTTCTATGGTATTTTTCTTCTCATTGGTGTTGCTATTTAAGACTAAACTTTGCGTTGATGTTTGGTACACATCTACTATTTCCTATTTCTTTGTTTGAGTTTTCATAGAGTCTTTTATTTTTTTTCTCCAACTCACCCCTTTCTCTTGTAAACATGTTGTTGCTGTCCTTCTCCTTTGAGTCCATACAATAAGAGAGGTAATGGAAATTGAGTTTGGAAAAAATATTCGAGTATTGATGACAGCGGTGAAGACCCTTTCCGACGAGCACCCTCCTTTAAGAGTACTTGAAGATGTTTGTGCTGTTTTCTACGCCATGGAGGTTATTCACTTTTGTGCCATCTCTCAGCTTCAAGAACTCAGGGACTAGTTGAAGAGGTCAAAGAGGGTGGCTCGTGAGTTGTCTGGTCACCTGTATTTCCATAAGGAGTATACCGACACAATAAATGAGAAACAAGTTAAGCTGTGGGAGAAGAATGAGGAGAAGAAGGCAAAGATCTGAGAGTTGGTCCGCAAGATCAACTAGTACGAAGAGCATGACTTCTACTACTCCAACTTAGAATGGAAGGTTTAGGTCTCCTTCCTTCTCCTGGGTCGGATTGATGCCATGCATTCATCCCCAGTTTCATAGAAGAAATTTGAGATTTTTTTTTTTTTTTTTAAGTAAACAACTTTTTTGTTCTTTTTATTTTTGTATTATGAACAGTCTTCTGTTATCTTTACCTTTTATTTTGTAATGATGTACTTCTTCTTTTTTGTTAATATAAAAATATGGGTTCTGGTAATTTGTGTTGTTGTGTTGCTATTATGTTGTTCGTTTATTCTCCTCTTGCCTGCCCTCCTTGGTAACTTGGTAGTACACGATGCTAGTTGTGAACCAATTAGGCTTTTGGTAAGAAAAAATGTTTGAATACAAACTTAATCATAGTAAGCAAAGCCACTAAATTAAGATAAATCAAATTTTACCATCACAAGAATCCTTCCAATGAGAATTTCTCTTTCACCTTGTTCTATAACATACTTTTCAAGATATTGTTATTTTCCAGTCTTGATCTTATCAATCCTTACCATGGAGTTAGTGTAAACTTGAGCATCTTTCTCAAGATATTGTTATTTTCCAGTCTTGATTTTATCACTCCTTACCATTTAGTTAGTGTAGACTTGAACAAGTGTCCTACATTTTTATCCTGACTGAATAAGTAATATTTTGAAGATGAGCATCTCATTGATGAAGTCATTGCATGAGCTTATTTGGTTATTAATAGGCTCGTAATTTTTACACTTATTATTGAACACTTAATTTTTTTAACTGGTGAGCTGGTGTGCTTAGCTCATTTACACTTGGTTTTAATACCAATGTTTTTTGTTGGTGACCTGATCTTTCTTGACTCTTCTACACTTAATTTTGCTCACCAAGTGTTTCTATAGGCTAGCTGATCTACTCTTCTTCTACACTTAATTTTTCTCACCAAGTGTTTCTATAGGCTAGCTGATCTACTCTTCTATATGAGTGAGCTAACCTGCTCCGCTTATATTTGAATAAGTGAGCTGATCTGCTATGTTCTGTGAGTGAGATGATCTACTCTGCTTTGTGAGTGAGCTGATTTGCCCTACTTTGTGAGTGAGCTGATTCACACTTAGTTTTTCCCATACTAAATATGAGCTAATATGCTCCACTCATTTTTGAATGAGTGAGCTGATCTGCTCTACACTTGTTTGAGCTAATCTGCTCAGCTCATTTACACTTAGTGAGTGAGCTGATTTGCTCTACTCACTTTTATTTCACACTTAGTTTTTATATACTAAATGTTTTACTAGTGAGCTGATATGTTTTGCTCATTTTTGAATGAGTGAGCTGATCTGCTCTACTCTTGTCTGAGCTGATCTACTCATGTATGAGCTGATCTACTCAGTAAACTTATACTCAGTGTTTGAGCTAATCTGTTCAGTTAATTTACACTTGGTTTTAGCACCAAATTCTTTCGTATGCTTATTCTTTTGTACACTAAATGTTTTTTACACTTAGTTTAAATCAGAATATGAAAAAATAAGTGTTTGCAATGGTTGGAATAAAAAGAAAACCTTTAATATTTATTTCATTCGATGAAAGTCACATAGGGATAAATAAAATTAAATTTCGAACTTCAATGAAAAACATGAATTTTAGAAAGACAAGACACCTCATACGAAATACTTTCGCAAGTGTGAGATGTTCCACAGCCTTGGGATTGCCATGCCATTCAGATCTTTCAGCCA
Source organism: Eucommia ulmoides (assembly GCA_016647705.1). Taxonomy (NCBI): domain Eukaryota; kingdom Viridiplantae; phylum Streptophyta; class Magnoliopsida; order Garryales; family Eucommiaceae; genus Eucommia; species Eucommia ulmoides. The sequence goes on from CM028340.1 coordinate 42,484,776, forward strand.
GTAGGTTTCTGCCCTGTTTATTTTGGTTACTCTGTCGGGTCTCTCCCAGTTGGGGGCTAGTTTTTCTAAACGAGCCTTTAGGCGATGCGACATCACTCTTCTAAGTACCAGCTCCCCTATTGCAAAGTGTCTTGGACAATCTGTATGGTTGAACATCCTTGCCACTTTTAACTTATAGGCTACCATCCTCATAGATGCCTTGCCACGTTTCTCTTCTAGCTGGTGCATTTCTTATCGTATGGATTCTTCATTCTCCACAAGGTTGACTGTGCCATCTTATCCTGACGACAACCCAATATCTACTGGAACTACAACTTCAGTTCCATAAGTAATAGAGAATGGTATTTCTCTTGTGGTGGATGTTGGTGTGGTCCGGTAAGCCCATAAGACTCCTTGTAGTTCTTCCACCTACTTGCCTTTTGCATCATCTAGTTATTTTTTCAGTGCTTCCTTGATAGAACGATTATTAATCTCAACTTGTCCATTGGCTTGTGGATACGCCGGGCTAGACGTCCGGTGCTAAATCTTTAGTTCTTCGTATATCCTTGCAACCTTGCTGCGGTGAATGGTGTTCTGTTTTCAAATATCAGTATTGCTGGAATACCAAAATGACATATCACATTTTTCTAAATGAAGTTCTTCAATTTGTTTTCTCCTACTGTCACAAAGCTTTCAACTTCAACCCAGTTAGTAAAATAGTCGATCACCAACAGTAAGTACTTTTTGTTCTCTGGTACTGGGGTGAATGGCTCTAGTATGTTCATTCCCTATTGGGCAAAAGGCTATGGGCTGATTATTGGTGTTTGCTCTTGAGTTGAGACTTTGATGTCATTAGAGAACTATTGACACTTGTCGTATTTTTTGACGTGTTCTTGCGCATTACTGAGTATTGTTGGCCAATAGTAACCAATTCTGAGTGCCTTGTGAGCCAAGGTTCTCCCTCCTTGATGATTTTCACAAATCCCTTAATGAATCTCTTTCAGGACATAGGTGGCTTCCATTGGTACTAAATAAAGCAATAGAGGTTGAGAAAAAGATCTTCTATATAGTTTATCATTAGTAAGCACATACCTTGATACTTTGTACATGATCTTTCTAGCTGATTCCTTGCTGTTTGGCAGAGTTCCTTTCTTTAGATATTGAACTAAAGGGCTTCTCCAGTCGTTTTCCTGATCCAGTTTGCCAATGCATGCGCAAAGGTTGGTTGGTGCTTCTATCAACGGTTGTTTAAGGAATTCCATTATTTTAGACTGTTGATCAGGTCCATAGGAAGACATTAGTACCGATAGTGCGCCGTCTTTCTCATTTTCAACTCTTGGAACAATTTCGAACTTGCAGCTTTGGAGTCAGGTGGTTAGCTCTTTTACCTTCTCCACATAAATACGTAACATTTTTTCATTCATCGTAAACACTCCGTTTATTTGGTTAACCACTAGTTGTGAGCTTGAACTCACCTCCAAATTCTAGTCTCCTAATTATTTGGCGAGGGTCAGCCCAATGATTTTTGTTTCGTACTCTACTTCGTTGTTGGAGGTTCGAAAACCAAGTTGTACTGCTCTTTAGAGTTGATCCCCTTCGGGTGTTTCTAGGATTATGCCTACGCCACACCCCTTTATGTTTTAGGCTCTATCGACCCACAGCTTCCACTGTGTAACCGATTGATAAGGTTATTCTTCATCTTCTGTTACTGTTTCACCTTGAGGAGTCAGCTAAGTAATAAAATCTGCCAAAGTGTGCCTTTTTATTGCAATTCTGGGCTTATACTTGATGACAAACTCACCAAGTTCTACTGCCCACTTTATGAGACGACCGGAGGCTTCTGGTCTGCGCATTACTACTCTGAGAGGGTAAACGGTCAATGCATTGATCTTGTGTACTTGAAAGTACGGCCTCAGCTTCTGAGCTAAAGTTACTAAAGCCAATGCGAGCTTTCCCAGTTCAATATAGTGAGTCTCAGCTGGGACTAGCGACTTACTTATATAATAAACTGGCCTTTGCCCTACGGGGTGATCTGTTACCAGTGCTGCACTTACTGCAATTGAAGTCACTGCAAAATACAACTAGAGCTCATTACCTGGTTTACTTTGACTAGGGTTTCAACTGAACCCAAGTAGTCTTTGATGGACTGTAATGCCCGTTTACAGTCCTCATCCCACTGAAAGTTCTTGCTTCCTTTCAAGATTTCGAAGAAAGAAGCACATCTATCATTAAATTTGGAGATCAATCTGTTTAGGGACGCCATCCTCCCTGTCAGCACTTGGACTTCTCTTATGGTTGTGGGGGACTTCATGTTTTAGACGACTTCTATTTACTCTGAATCCACCATGATCCCTGACTGGTTTACCACGAAGCCCAGAAACTTACTTGATGCTACACCGAAGGCGTATTTTTCTAGGTCCAGCTTCATATTGAACCTCTTTAGTATAACAAAAGTCTCCTCCAGATGTCTCAGGTGGTCTTTCTTCTTAGAGCTTTTGACCAACATGGCATCTATGTAGACCTCCATGATTGCTCAAATTTGCTCTCGAAATATGTGGTTCACCAATCGTTCCTGCATTTCTCAAACCAAATGACATTACTTTGTAACAGTAAGTACCTCTTGAAGTGATGAACGCTATTCTTTCTTCATCCTGCTTATCCATCCGGATTTGATTATAGCCTGAGTAAGCATCCATCATGGTCAGTTGTTCTTGCCCTGTTGCTTCATCCACCATTTGGTATATTCTTGGCATTGGGTAACTGTCACACCCCACCCCGGACACCCGTCACCATGGGGCCAGCGTGACAACAACACGATATCACCTGAGCGACAAACTAAACTAGAAAGTGACAATATGCATTCATAATTATACAACCACAAAATCAGGTCATAAACATCTTCTCTAACTGGGGACACACCCGTCCCTGAATTGTAATAACAACAAAAAATAAAACAACAATGAACCTCTCCTAGGTTCGCCTCAGGCAACACCTCCCAAAATACTCCCTCGCTATACTATCGCCGGACTCTATCCAGTGGCAATAGGGGACCGACTCCTAGCTATTTCACCTGCGAGTGTACTGCCTTCTTAATAAAAATATTTTTAAATAATAATACATTCTAAATAATACAACATTTAAATATGGATCAAGCATAAGTATATAGACATCACATAACTTGTAAAAATCTTCATAATATATGCAGTGAAAATAAAGAAATAAATATATGTTCCATTTCAAAACCATCCAGTATAAATATCATACCAATCACCATAATAAATAATAAATCACTCAATATAAGTAAAACACCACATCTCAATCACACATCTTAAACCACCACTCTACCACAACACACACTGGATAACCATAGTGATTGTTTTAACCTCACAATTGAGAGTTACAACGGTACCGTAACATCCGTAGGAATGCCTTCCTACAAAATATCCACACCCTTTTTGGGGAGAAATATAATCCACACCTCTTACGGGGAGAAATAGAATCCATACCCCTTATGGGGAGAAATATAATCCACACCCCTTTTGGGGAGAAACGACACTTCTTTTGGGGAGAAATATAAACCACTCATATCCAACGAAAATTATTTTTAATCATTTTTTTTAGAAACCAACATAATTCCCCAAAAATTTATTTTATCAACTCACCCCAAAAACTTGCTTGATCCATATCATTTATGAAACCGTACAGTGTAAGTAAATACATATGTCATCATATATATATAGAAAATAGTTTGGCAAGAAGATAGTACACTCATCTCGTTTCTTGTGCTACAAAAATAGCACCGTCCAAAGCCTACCGGGGTGTTGGCGTTTGCGAACCTAGTAATGATAGAGCCTAAATTAATATTTTATGCAAAATAATCAAATCGTGCAATGCAGACCCTAAGTTCCAAAATTTTCCATTTCCCACATTTAACTTATGAAAATTATTATTTCGGTTAATTTTTATTTCATTAAAAATTACTGCATAAAATTTAGTACTACGAACGGTTCCAAATTTATTATTGCGGTTACAAAATTTTGATGCTAGAATTTAATTTAAAAACTAAAATAAACTTAACAAAAAAACGTTACCCATTCCGAATCGTTCACGGGTCGCGAGATGGATTTTAAATTTTGTTGGGGTTATTTGTATAATTTTTTTTTCTTTTTATTTTTTTTTTATTTTTTTTTAGTTTTGGTTCAGCTCCCGTCCCCGGCGCCCCCTTCTCTCTCTACTATCGGCGACCACCAGTGGCCTCCCACGCCTCGACTATGCCCACCACCGGTACTTCCTTTTTTGTGTTCCTGTTTTCGATTTGTACCCAACTGTCGACGATCGACTTTTTCTCTCTCTCTTTCTCACTAGATTCTCATTCTCTGTCGGCCAATGATCGCTACCCCATACAGCACCAGATCGATCTCTCTCTTTCTTCTTTCTCTCACAACCGAACGACATCACACCGCTGGTGACCCACATACTCATACGACCAAAACACACACATTCCGGACCACACCCGCAACTCACACCCCCTGTCGATACACTCTCTTTCTCTCTAACCTCCCTTCACCTCCGGCCATCCTACACCGGTACCATAATCATCCCTGATCGACTGCAATCTACCCACGATCATCGAGGGTTGACGGACGACGATCCGAACAACACTTCCATATACCCACATTCTACAGTTTTAAACTGAAACAGATGATGCACACACGCATGCACTGCTGTAGGGGTGACACACACTGTCGGTCGCACTGTGGCAACGATCACACATGAATACAGTCGAAGTAACACACACATACACACGCTGCACGAAACAAGAATCAGAAACACATACACTCCGTCGAACGCCACCATCGAATGAAATCGAAACCCACCGGCGATCCTACCGGCGATCACTTATACATGTATGCACACACCCACTAGAATGATAAAATAAATATGCATAAATACTCACCAGATCGAAGATCGTCGACAAACTGAACAACTGAACCCAATGTCCGCTCACCGGTGATACTAAGAATGCACCTGTCACGCCGTCGATGAACTACCCCACCGGCCTAACCACCTTCGCTCTCCCCTAAAACTGACGATGATATCCACACGATCACGCATACGAGTAATAGCCAGGACCGCCCTGTTGGAGGAACGCCGATTCAAGGAAGTTCGATGACCCCTCCATTGCTCCGATCCTCTCTCTCTCTCTAGAATTTATCAAATTTCAGATTTGATAGAGATTTTTTTTTATCAATACACATGCATGAGTGACCACGTTGCCTCTCCTGTTCTCTCCCTTCCAGCGGTCTCACACGCACGAACGTATACATGTATATATATTGTAAGACCTCAATCGTAGCATGTACGTCATTTTAGTTGCATTTCAGAATAATTGAAAAAATTCGAGATAAAATTGGGTCAATAAAAATTCAAATTAAAAATCTAGGGGTCAATCCACAAATTTAGAAACATTAAATCCAAACCTTGAGAGGTAAATTGACATTTAACTTTTAATTAAAACTTTTAGGGGTGCAATCACAATTTAAGAAAGATCTTAAAAATAGACTTGAACTAAAAGGAAGATTTTAAGAAGTTAAGGGGAGAAAAGAGTAATTTCACAAAAAATTATTTATATACATGGGTGTGTGATCGGGAGCCACCGGCCGGAAGGGGAAAAGGAACAGTGACGTGGCAGAAGGGGCTTAACGCTCAGACCACTAACTTCATGCATATAAATATCGATTCATGCAGGTAATGATCATAAAAACAATTCTCAAAACCAGAAATGCAAAACAGAGAAGGAAGGGAGAGAAAGCGAAGAGAGAGAGAGAGGTTCGCCGGTGGTGGGGTACAGTCCGGCGTGGGTGGTGGCTATTTGTTTGGTCTGTTTGGTGTGTGTTTTTGTGTTCTGGGTGTGCGTGGGTGCTCAATTGTGCAAATAACGTGTGGGCGTTACTGTTCATCGACGGTTGTGTGCGGGTGTGCTCTGTTTTTTCCGGCAGAAGATGTGGGAATAGGTGTTTCAGTATGGGTCATTGGCGAGGATGGTGATCGGGTGGTGTGGCGCTTTCGTGTGTATGTGGGGTAAGTGGGTCGTGTGCATTACGGCTCATTTTTAAAATGAAACTGAAAATGAATTTTTATTGAATTTGGTAAAATCAGACGGTGTTTTTAAAAAGGAAATAGAAAACATCTATTCTCCTAAAAATGTCCGATTTTCAAAAGGAAAAATAAAGGGTGGAAAAGTTGTTTTGAAAGAATCAGACGTTTTCTCTAAAAAGAAAAGGGGGAAATATGCTTTTGGACTTAAAAGTTGGTTTTGAGAAAAAGAGATGACGTGGTGATTTGACGATGTTGACGATATTTATTGAGTTGTAATTCGATGATGCTGTAGTTGATTTGACAATGCCCTAGTATTTATCTGTTTCGGTAGAGTGAGATTATCCGCTTCGGCGGAGTGATGTTATCCGCTACGACGGAGTGATGTTTATTTGCTTCGGCAGAGTGATGTTAGACGTTTATACTGCGCAGTGATTATCCGCTTCGGCGGAGTGATGGGTGTTCGTAGGAAGGCATATCCTACGGATGGTATGGTACCGTTGCAAACTCTCGATCGTGAGGTTAAAATGATCACTAGGGCTGGCCAGTGTGTGTGTGTTGGAGGTGTGTGTTTGAGATTGGTGCTTGAGATGTGGTATTTTACGTATATTGGTTGATTTGATGTTATTTATTATGATGTTTGGTAGGATTTTGTACTAGATGGATTTGGATGGAACTTATCTATATCGCTTTATTTTCATTGCTTATATACTTATGCTTGATCCATACTAAATTGTGTAAATATTTAGAACGTACTAATATTTTAAAAAATATTTTACTAAGAAGGCAACACACTCGCAGGTACAACAGCTAGGAGTTGGTCCTCTACTGGCACTAGGTAGAGCTACGTGATGAAGTCAAATAGGCGATGGAGAGAAGCTGTCAAAGGCGAACCTATAAAAGGTTCATGGATAAATACTTTTAGTTAATCAAATTTTGGGACGGATGTGTCCCCCATAGTAGGTGTTTGTATTATACAGTAGGTGTATATTGTCATTGATTTGAAGATTTGGGTATTGGTGATGTCATGTTGTAGTCACGCCTGCCTCGGGATGACGGGTGCCGGGGTGGGGTGTGACATATATATATATATATATATGTGTGTGTGTGTGTGTGTGTGTGTGTGTGTGTGTGTGTTTAAAAAACTTTTGTTAAATTACTCTTTCCCCCTCTAATTTCTTAAAGTCTTCTTTTTTAGTTCAATTCAACATTTATGAGTTTCTAAAATTGTAATTTGATCCCTAACATTTTTAATTTTAGATTTTAATTGGCAATTCGCATCCCAAGTTGAGAATAATATTTTTAAATTTGTAATTTGACCCCCAACTTTTGATTTGAGTTTTAATCAATAAAATTTTTACCTTGAAATTTTTCAATACTCTAAAATGCAACTATTTATGACCTACGTTCTACGATTTAGGTCTTACAGTAACAGTCCTTTGGGCATGCTTGGTTGAGGTCAGTAAAGTCTATGCACATTTTCCACTTCCTATTTTTCTTTTTGACAAGAACAGGGTTGGCTAACCATTTTGGGTATATTTCCCTTATGTGGCCAATTACAAGCAACCTCTGCACCTCATATTCGATCACCTCTTTCTTTTTAGGACTGAATGTCTTCCTCTTTTTCTTGACTGGTGGATAAGACCTGGAGATGTCAAGCCAGTGGACAGCCACATCAGGGCTGATGCCCATCATGTCTTCTAGAGCCTAGGCAAAGACGTCTAGGTTTTTCTCCAACAACTTCCTGATCTCATCTGCCTCAGTCTGGCTTAGAGATTCACCTATCATCAGCTTCTAAGCTTCTTGTTTAAAAGTAATCTCCTGTACTTACTTAGTGGGTTGGAGAACACTGGGGTGCTCTATGAAATTATCGATCTCTTGAGCTGAGCTGTTCGACAAAGCTTCTTCTTGCTCTGACTTTAATTACTATAAGGTCTTCTTCTTCCCCTTCATAGCTATTGCGAAGCACTGCCTGGATGCCACTTGATCTCTACGTATCTCCCCCGCTGAGCCATTTTTTCATACTTAATGCGTTGGTGGTACGTCGATGCCATAACCTTCATTGCATGCAGCCATGGTCGTCCCAATATTACATTGTAGGGAGATGAAGAGTCCATCACTATGAACTCTATGGCCTTTGTGTACCCCTTTTCTTTCTTGTTAGTTATGATTGACAAGGTGATCTTCCCTTTGGGAGAGCTAATGTCTCTGTTAAATCCTACCATGACTGTCTGAGTTGAGCTAACATCTGAGTTGAGCACCCCTATATGCTTGTTCACAAAGATGATGTTAGCAGAATTGCCTATGTTAACCAGGATTCTTTTTACGTCGAAACTAGAGATCCGGAGTTATGACCAAGGCATCTTCATGGGGGTGATAGGGGTAATTTATCCATTTATTTCCAAACTGAATTTGGTAGTTTTTTTAGTATTTTTATCGTGTTTTAATTTGTTTTAATTAAATTTTATTTGTTTTTGTACAAATCAAGTGTTTGAGACTTAAAGAAGCTAAAACGGTTGAAAATCAAGTTAATCGGTGGAACGGTGGTGGAAGAACGGTGGAAAATGATGAAAAATACCAAGTTATCCACTACTGCAGTGGTGAAATAATAGAGAGCTTAATTTTACTCTGTCTGTCTACCGCTGCGCAACAAAGTGCCCACTGATAAACCACCGTTGCAGCGATCAAGCCACCGTTGTAGCGGTGACCACTGCCAACATACCCACCATTGCAGTGGTAAACCCTGCACCTGTAAAGTATTTTTTTTTAGATATTTTGAGATATTTTTATTCCCATATCCTCTCCTCCTCTATTTTTTCGGCAATAAGACTTTATTAGAGAATATATAGGCTAATTTTGAGAGTTTTTGGAGAGCTCATTCAAACTCAAAGAAGAAGATCATAAAGCGAAGAAGGAGAAACGCTCTCGGAGTAGTTTTAGCATCAGATCTTTGGATAACGGCTAAGTTACTTCGTTTTATTATTTATTTCTTAACTTTGGTAGTTTGTTTGAGCATGTTTAGCTCGTTTGTCATTGTATATACAGTTATGGCAATTGGCTAAACATGAATTAGCTATGGGATTAACATAATTTATGAAAATATCGTTTGTTTGAATTATGTTTCTTTAACGATTGTTCTTCGCTATTTGATTGTGTTTACCATTCTTGTATTTACATTATATGCTTATTAAGATATATTGAGAAATCGGAGTTTGACACTCTTGAGAGATAACCCCGGATTTGGACTAGGGTTTAAACATAACGTGACGATCTAATGACCCGGGAGGGCGTTAGAAAGTATGTAATCCATGACATTGGGGCGAGACTCATGTGACTATGTGTTCTACAAAATGCTAGAAGGGACTTTGGCGTTAATGCGAAGTCACATAGTCATTTACTTTATACTCGGGAGAGAGAGTGAATAAGTTTACGATACTGAGATTATCGGATAGGTCGAATATCGTTAACGTTAACTAAACAAAACCAAACATGTTTAAGTAAATGAAGTTAATCCCCGATCCAAGACGATCACATCTACGAGGATCCGATGTGGCTCACCTATCCTACCCCGTTTCTTGCAATGATCATTATTGCCAACCAAGCACAAGATTCAAAAATGAATTAAGTTGAGAGTATGATCCAATTAATGCCAAATCTCACCAGTCTTGAGGGAGTTTTGAATTAAGACCCATATGTTGTGTTGTATGATACATACTATGGGCGGAAGCCGCTCTTTGACGAGCCCTTCTCTGTGTCAAGCCGAAGACATTAAATCAAGTGCTTCTTGGGAGACAACCCAAGTCTAAAATAAATTAGATCCATCTCCACCGACTTGATTCAGAGGCAAGATTCTCAGGCCTCGCTGTTACGTGTTCTAAACTCCCGTCTTCATTGTCATGCTATGTGCTTTTATTGGGATCGCTGATGGGTTAATGTGGACACTACCCATTTTAATTTCAGAGGTGATTTATAGTATGTTATTATGTTTTATTGTTGTTAGTTATGTTTTATTGTTTCAATATATGCTTGTTTGTTGAGGTTTAGTTTGTTTATGTATTAGTTGTTGTGTGCTTAGTTTTGTACTTCATTTGGGCCATTACCCAATGATGAGTCTGTCCTCTAGTTGTTTACTGAGGTCGAGCGTAATGCTCATTCATGTGTGTTTTTTGTGCTTGACGTCTCGTTTTAGTAAAAGTTATTGTGGATCCTAATTGCACAAGCGCATAAACTTAATGTATAACTATCCAATTGATTTGACGCCTATTATTCGTTAGCCAAGTTCATGAGAATAGAGATTCTAGAACTTGATTTGGGGGAAATTCGAGGCGAAATCCTAGGTGAAGAGTTCAAGAGATATGATTTAGGCATTCATTTTGATCGTTTGAGCCTTTCAAGCTTACCATGTAATATCATTTATCCCTCGTTACCCTGTCGAAGCCTGTAAGTCGTTTCAATTCTGAACACATAACAACCCTAACAAATTGAATTCTTTCCAAACCTTTATCGCTAAACCTAAGGCTTAATTTGAGTGAAATCAAGTTAGCATTTGTTTATGCTACTTGAAGTGAGATGTTGGGTTTTGGGCGAACTATTGATTAGTTCGGTATTCGAGTACTCACTTGTCATTTTTTCTATCGTATTTCCACACCTGTCAAATTATAACAAATCAAATAAGTTTGGGGGTGAGTTTATGAAAACAAAAAAGAGAAAAAGAATAAATATAATTTTATTTTTGTTTTGTCTTGACAAGTGAGTACTACGGTTTCAAATATAAGTTCAAGGTTGTTTTGAATTGATCTATGTGGGGTTACGAGAGTGATTAAGCCAAGCGTTGTGCCTCGGGTATCGTTAAGTTAATAACGTTAACCTGTTTTCTATTCCCGATATACCCTTGACCATTTTCCAAAAATCGAACCAAGTCCTATTGATCTTTTTGAATTTCTTAGCCTACAGTAGTGAAAAATAGAACCCTATCAGGCATATGGATTTCCTATACCTTATTGGTTTTAGTCTTGAACTTTATTGGTGGATAATCCAATCCGATCGGTGAATATTTGTATAATTGAGTTTTTACACACACTTTAAAAGGATCTAGAATGACGCTTACTATTATTGAATGTTAAAATTCTAGAATACCACATGGTGCATTTTATTTTTGAACTTGATAGAATTAGGGGCCGATGGGAGAAAACTGTTTGGACGGGTAGATGAAATTCAAAACTTGCATGTTATTGTTTTTAGTTTGTTTGTGTTTTTTTATTTTTAGTTTTTAAATTTTGTAATTAGTTGTTGTAGTTTCTTATATTGTGTGGGTGTTTTGCTCAAGAACTAGTAAAATTCTAAATTTGAGGGTATTTGATACGGGTAATTTATCCATTTATGTCTAAACTGAATTTGGTAGTTTTTGAGTATTTTTATCGTGTTTTAATTTGTTTTAATTATATTTTATTTGTTTTTGTATAAATAAGGTGTTTGGGACGAAAATGAGCTAAAACTATTGAAAATCAAGCTAATCGGTGGAACGACAGTGGAAGAACGGTGAAAAATGATAAAAAAAAATGCTAAGTTGTCCACTACTGCAGCTGTGAAACAACAGAGAGCTTATTAGACCTTATTAGAGAATAGATAGAATAGTTTTGAGAGTTTTTGGGGAGCTCATTCAAACTCGAAGAAGAAGATCATAAAGCGAAGAAGGAGAAACGCTCTCAGAGTGGTTTTAGTGTCGGATCTTCGGATAACGACTAAGTTCCTTCATTTTATTTTTTATTTCTTAATTTTGGTAGTTTGTTTGAACATATTTAGCTCGTTTGTCATTGTATATACGGTTATGGCAATTGGCTAAACATGGATTAGCTATGGGATAAATATAATTTATGAAATATCGTTTGTTTGAATTGTATTTCTTTAACGGTTGTTATTCATTATTTGATTGTGTTTACCATTCTTGTATTTCCATTATATGCTTGTTAAGATATATTGAGAAATCGGGGTTTGACACTCGGGAGAGGTAACCCCAGATTCGGACTAGGGTTTAAATACAACACAACGATTTAATGACCTGGGAGGCTTTTAGAAATTTTGCAATCCATGACGTTGGGGTGAGACTTATGTGACTATGTATTCTACAAAACGCTAGAGGGGGACTTTAGTGTTAACATGAAGTCACATATTCATTCACTTTACACTCAGGAGAGGGAGTAAATGAGTTTATGATCCTGATATTGTTGGATACCGTTAATGTTAACTAAACGAAACTAAACACGTTTAAGTAAATGAAGTTAATTCCTAGATAATCCATTCCCCTAAACGTCTCAATATAGTATAAATAGTGTAATTAGACTAATTAATATTTTAGTTTAGTATTTATATTTATAAATAAAACATATTTTTATCTCATAAATAAAGTTAGGTTATGATAATCGTGGTACTCAACGATCGTCTAATCCAATCCCTGCAGATACGACAACCCTAACGCTTCCAATCTATACTAAAACTTAGCTAGTACACTTGCGGTGAAAGTAGCGTGGTAATTTACGCGCTAATATGGGGGTGTACTATTTCCTTGCAATCCTCATCGGAGAAGGTGATAACTGGTCCTGGCTTCATGGTCACTAACATTGCTTCTCCATAGTATCACTCCAACGTTGCCTCATGGATCTTTCTCTTTTGTTCGCGGTTGGTTTTTCTAGTAGTGGGTCTAACAGTGTTTATCGGTGTCATGACTATGGTCCTTGTAGAAATCGCAATACTTCAACTTGTTCTTTCTATTGGACCTTGTGTTTGTCTTGGGAGGCCGTTGAACTACCTTAGACGATCGGATTTCATGCAAAATCCTGGAGATTAGTATCCATAGGCTTGAGAGGTTTGGTTCTTGATGTGCATCTATTCTGGAACCTGAGCTTATGGGGTAATCTTTCTGCCTGTCTGAGCTACTACCCTTTATTCTATTTTGGTCCTTCTCGCTTTACCTAGGGTGATATTTGGTTTATCCTTTTCTTTCTCTGACAAGTTTGACATTCTCCAACTTCATGTAGGGCTTAGCTTTCTCTATCAGCTCAAACATGTTCTTCGGGTTATGCTTGGTGAGGGAATCTTGAAATTTGTCATGGCGCAACGCGTTGATAATGAGGTTAGTGTCACAAGCCTCAATACATGTCAACTCTTTGTTGAAGCGGTTTATGTACTGCACAAGGACTCCTCATTCTCTTGTCGTAGGGCCAACAGATAATCTGGTCCCTTCATTAACCTTTGGCAGGTTATGAATCGATTGATGAACATGTTCCTAGAGTCTGTGAACGATAGATGAGATGGAGTTAGGCGGAAACTTGTGCAACCACTCCAAGGTAGATCTCTTCAGGGTTGTGGCGAAAGCTCTGCACAGCGTAGAGTCGCCTGCTCTATACAAGGCTATGACATGTCTAAACTGGTGAATATGGTCAATAGGATCTGTTTTCCCTTCATACTTCTCAAACTTTGTGGCATCAAACTTCTCTGAGAGTGGTACCGCCAAGTTGTCTGAGGTGAATGGCATCCCAGTTTCTTTCACCAGCGTATCTAGTTCATCCAGTGGCAGATCTCTTCTCTCCCTATTTTTGGGTTGCCAATGTGAATTAACGGTTTTAGTTCTGCTGAGCATCATTCTTTCTGGTGGCTGGTTGCTAGTATTTCCCTGGATACCCTTTTCTCCTGGGGGTGGTGATTCTGAAGATCCTGGAGACTTGTGGTGTGTTGATGGCGATCTACTGTGCTATCCACTTGATTACATCCACCATCTCTGATATTTTTCTCGTCAGAGCGTCTATTTTTGAATTAGTGCTCTGTACCTTTGGCGGAGGGTTAGCATGAACCTCTTTCGACACTTCTACATGAATTTCATTATTAGCTGGTGGTGGAATGTTGCTGCTTTGGCTTGGCACTGCTCCTCTTGGTTGTGGTTGCCTCATTGGTAGGATGGTAAGCTTTTCTATAAGCGTTTTTCAAAGACGACGCTAAATGATGTTGCTAAAAATCTCCAACATGTGCAAACAGCTTCCCATGTGCCAAAAACCTTCACAACTTCTTGCTTCGACTTGCAAAATTGATTAATTCTTAAAGGGGATATAGGTGTGGTGTCCGCCAAAGAACTTCCGGCATGCGAATAAGTAAGTTTATTTACAATAAAAACTCAAGTACTTGAATCAATCGTAAAAACAATATGTTGATACTTTCCCTTTATATAGACTTTCTCAGTTTGTGCCGTTTCATTGATGAGGTCGTCCTTTCCGTGACCCTTTCCTATTAACGTGGGATATAACCACGATCTTCTCCCATTAAACATGGGATATGGCGGTAATCTCATAACTGATGTATGGTTAGTCAGCTGTAACGTTCCTCATGTATGGGGGATGTGGAGGTTATAGATTGATCTATTCTTGGCCTTATCACCGTGGGTTCTAATTACCTATTGTTTGGGCCTATATCGGGCCATTAAGGCCTCCGGGTGGGCTGGTGTGTTCAGCCTAGAATGACTATCGGGTCGGTTCTTCCTGGTCAGACAATTGACCCGATCCAACCCACCAAGGCCCTCAAGCCTTCATTATCATTTTCACCCATCTAATACTGTCCTCGAAGACAAACTTTATCTTTGGACAAAGATATAAGGGAACTGCCCTAGCCGAATGTATCCAAATTCGTCCAAGGAGCAAATTACTGGTATATCTAACATATGCAAGTCCACTTGGAAAGTGATTAGGCCTATGACGATTGGCAGTGTAGTTTCTTTTATGGATTTTCTTTCTCACCATTAAAAGCTCGAATGGTGATGGCGGTGTTCAGATTTGGCCCTCACTTACCGCTATATTTTTTAGTGTACTCAGAGGGTATATGTTAAGTGTTGATCCGTTATCTACTAGGACTCTGAAAAGGATGAAGTCCTGGTATTGCATTGATATGTTGAAAGGTTTGATATGCCCGATCCCTTCAGAGGGTGTCTCGTCATCGATGAAGGTCATGCAATTTGTGCCAAGGATATTTTCCACTATGTTAGTGAAGTGATCTTGGGATATGGAGCTAGGTACGTTGAGGACTTTCAACAATGCATTCCGATGTACTTCTGAGGTCATAAGTAGCAATAACATTGAGATCTGTGCTGGTGCATTGCTAAATTGTTCGAGCAGTGTTCTATATCACTTTCAGAAACTCCTACATCTCTTCCTCGGTGAAGGGTTTCTTGGGGAACCCCTGGGTCCCTTATCAGGTACTTTCAATAAGTCCAGAGCAGCAAATACCCTTCTACTCCGGGTAATGCCTCCGACTTCTCGTACTTGGTCCTTTATCTTTGCTACATTATTGGATCTTATGGTAGTGGAGTAATCCCATAGTACCTCTTTCAAGCTTTTCACTTGTCCTGGCTTTGGTGCTTCGAATATTAGGATAGTTTCAAGTCAGATCATTATCTCATTCCGAAATGCTTGTGGTTGTATAGTGAAGGTAGAGACTCTAGAATCCCATACCTTCTTGAGGTCTATCTTCATGAATGCACAATCAACCACGTCAATCAAAAAATCATCTTGGATCGGGATACTCAGTAGTCTACCTAAGGTGCTAGAATTTTCCTTAGTCGGGGACTCAACATCATGCAATAGCAAAGGATGTGAACCAGGGTAGTATTTGTGCACAATGATATATATATATATATCGGAATTAGTTTTTATCCTAATTTCGTAAGAGACTTGATCCTATACTTGTAATAACATTCAATATGATTGGCACAATAAAATATTGGAGGGAGAAAACAATGTGTTTCCATATTGTCACCATTCATTATGTCTTCAACACCTGAATATGAATTAAGAGCTGTTATGAATGGAAAAAAAAAAAAAAAACTACATTAAAAGGAGTTCTTAACGAAATAAATATGAATTAAAAACTTAATTTCTGAAAACAGTACGGTCGAAACTTATTTACTGGATTGGAGTAAAACGCAATACCGATTTGCGTTTTTCAAAAAACGCATTTTCAAAATGCGTTTTTAACCGGCGGGCTATTCTGATGAAAACGCAAAAGGGTTTTGCGTTTTCTTTAAAAACGCAAAACCCTTTTGCGTTTTCCAAAACAGGGGGAAAAAAAAATGTTTGAAAAACGCAGAAAGCTTCTGCGTTTTTCAAAAAAAAAAAAAAGAAGAAGAGAGTAACGCTTAAGCAGCGTTGTGGTTTTTTTTTTTCTTCAGCAGAGTGCCATGCAATTTTTTTTTTTCTGTTTTGGAAGCGTTTTTGCTTTTTTTTTTTTTTCAAGAGCTTGCTTTTTTTTTTTTTTTTTCAAGAGCATTTTGCTTTTTTTCGCCATTTTCCCACCATTTTCCTCATTCATATTTGGCTTAGAAGAACTATTTTTGTGATTAGTGTGAAATGATTTAAAAAAAAAACGAAAATAATATATGCGTTTTTTTTTTTAAAAAAATTACACTAATTGAAATGAAAATAAAATTACATGTGAATATATAATATATTTCTACAAAATATAAAACATGTCGTCATTGAGTTTCTATGTATCACACCCCCTATATTTGATGTTTTTCCGTTGCCGCTGTAAAGGAAGTGGAAGTTCTTCGGTGTCATCTGTTTGGAGATGATAAACTTGAGTAATGTGTCCCAAGTCCATAGTAGATGGATATGTTGGTTCCTCCACGATGGACAACAAATGTTCATCATTTCGCTCTCATGGGACCGGCGACACGCGTCTTTGAATTCCTCTGGGTACACCATGTGTCACACTAGGAATAGATACTGAGCTCGATGATGGAACATCCATCATCGGGGTGACAAATGGGTTACCCACTGACCATCCACAATTGACACCCAGTTTGGTACCATAATTTGAAAAGAAATTATCCATCCCGTAGGTAGATGGTCCGGCACTGGCGTCGTCATCCAACGGCGGATTTCGCGTATCCAATGGCGGACTCGGCATCTGGTGTCTCGGACTCGGCATCTGGTGTGGCAACTGTCGACGATAGGCACGGGAACAAATGTCGTGCGATAAGTATGTAACCCGTTCAAAATCTCCTGGTTGTCTTGTTTGAATTGCAAGTTCACTCATTCGCATCAGGTCTGAAATATCGGGTTCCTGCAATATAAAGTTAATCTGGATTAAATGGGTCTCGCGAGATTTGCGGCGGAAGCAAGATTTTACGAAAGAGAAAAACTGTAGACGTGGGTCCGAATCGCTTCATCTTTCTGGTTGGTTCGTCTAAAGAAGGTTTCAGGTAGAGAGAGAGATCGAGATCTAGCCGTTGAGAAACTCAGTTTGTAATTAACTTTATGTTGCAGGAACCCGATATTTCAGACCTGATGCGAATGAGTGAACTCGCAATTCAAACAAAACAATCAGGAGATTTTGAACGGGTTACATACTTATCGCACGACATTTGTTCCCGTGCTTATCGTCGGCAGTTGCCACACCAGATGCCGAGTCCGGGATACCAGATGCCGAGTCCGCCGTTGGATGACGACGCCAGTGCCGGACCATCTACCTACGGGATGGATAATTTCTTTTCAAATTATGGTACCGAACTGGGCGTCAGTTGCGGATGGTCAGTGGGTAACACATTTGTCACCCCGATGATGGATGTTCCATCATCGAGCTCAGTTTCTGTTCCTAGTGTGACACATGGTGTACCTAGAGGAATTCAAAGACGCGTGTCGCCGGTCCCATGGGAGCGAAATGATGAACATTTGTTGTCCATCGTGGAGGAACCAACATATCCATCTACTATGGACTTGGGACACATTACTCAAGTTGATCATCTCCAAACAGATGACACCGAAGAACTTCCACTTCCTTTACGGCGGCAACGGAAAAACATCAAACGTAGGAGGTGTGGTACATAGAAACTCAATGACGACATGTTTTATATTTTGTAGAAATATATTATATATTCACCTGTAATTTTATTTTCATTTCAATTAGTGTAATTTTTGTTTTAAAAAAATGCATATATTATTTTCGTTTTTTTTTGGAATCATTTCACACTAATCACAAAAATGGTTCTTCTAAGCCAAATATGAATGAGGAAAACGGTGGGAAAATGGCGAAAAAAAACAAAACGCTCTTGAAAAAAAAAAAAAAGCAAGCTCTTGAAAAAAAAAAAGAAGCAAAAACGCTTCCAAAACAGAAAAAAAATTTGCATGGCACTCTGCTGAAGGAAAAACAAAAAACCACAACGCTGCTTAAGCGTTACTTTTTTTTTTTTTTTTTTTTTTTCTGTTTTGGAAAAACGCAGAAGCTTTCTGCGTTTTTCAAATTTTTTCCCCTGTTTTGGAAAACGCAAAAGGGTGTTGCGTTTTTAAAGAAAACGCAAAATCCTTTTGCGTTTTCATCAGAACAGCCCGCCGGTTAAAAACGCATTTTGAAAATGCGTTTTTTGAAAAACGCAAATCGGTATTGCGTTTTACTCCAATCCAGTAAATAAGTTTCGACCGTACTGTTTTCAGAAATTAAGTTTTTAATTCATATTTATTTTGTTAAGAACTCCATTAAAAGAAGAAATGATTCAAAATTTGAATACATTGGTACTTGTGCATACACTATACATGTATAGGGATGGTGTACAGACAAATAAAGTTAGAAGGTGGTGATTAGGTCCAACGTTTTATGCATGAATTACTAGAATTGAAGTTTAGTTTTGCATTTTTTAAGAGAAAAAGGGTACAGTGAAATGCAATCTAATTTGACAGAGTACTTTAGTTCATGGATAAGTGAATATCGTCGTCTACCTATAATTTTGTTAATTGATAAGATAAGGGTATAATAGATGGATTTAATGCCTAAGAAAAGATACGAATCTAAGAAAATGCATGGTGAGATTACATTGTACTAGGATAACAAATTGGGCGAGTTGATAAATGAACATAACCATGGAACATTAGTGTTGAGAAAATTCACCAATTACTTGAATTATATTTTTCCTCTTTATGTGATTAAAATAGGATTATCGCTTTAAATACCCACAAATATTTACCAAGATAAAAGCAAATAACAAATAAAGTGGGAGACAATTTTTACGTGAAAAACCCCAAGGCGAAGAAAAAAAATCATAGGACAGAAGTCCGATCTCAACTTCCACTATCATAAAAATTATGGGATTATAATCGTTCACACCTTCAAGAGAAAAACTCTTGGATCACCACACAAATATCATGAAAAATGGTAGATACAACAAGAAACGCAAAATACAGGTTTAAAGAGAAATACTGAATCAACAATTGGAAGAGGGTTACCAAAGATCAAGTCCGATGGAAACGAAGTACTTGATGCCGAGAACAAACCTCTAAAAGTTCAGCCCAATTAAAGTACAAATCGACGTCCGATCATCAAGACAAAGTATCGCTCTCTTTCTTATCTTCCTTCTCTCTCTACACTACTTTGTGTATTGATTTGGCTACCCAAAAATTGCTATTCTTTTTCTTTTATCTAATGTTGTTGCACTCTTCTTGTTTCTTTTTGATTCAACTACTGCCACAATCAATTCTATTGTGCTTACTTATCAAATCAAGGTTGATGCCCCTATTTATTAAATGATCACTCTAACTAAAACCCTAAGGGGCTTGATTTAGGTTTTTAATTTAAATTAAGCCTTTTTTTTTTCCTTATTAATTAAAGCCCAATTTGGGTTTTGGGTTAGGTTCATCCCCATATGGGCTAAACCTACCCCACAAATCTCTCCCTCTAACAAATGTGGAGAAATGCAAGATACTTGCTCTTTCCCTGCAGATCTCGAGCTTCTGTCCTAGAAGAACTTTTGTCATTACACCTAAACCATTCTTATTTGTGTGTAGCAACTTTATGTCCAATACATTAGGAATCCAATAGTACCATGAACATGAGTTAATATTGTCTTCAATTTTCAAATTATAAACCCATTTATTCTTCAAACGTCTCTTACCTTTAAGAAGTTTTTCCAAGTCATAAGTGCAGTTCTCATCTAAAGAATTCATCTCTTCTTACATGGAATTACTCTACTACTTTCTGTTTTTAATCAACACGCTTTCTTTATAACTTTCTGGCTTTCTTCCATCAGTAAGCATTTCATACTCATCAAACTGATATTTTGTAGAAGTCCTTTGATATCTGTTGCACCTTCTCAACTAAACATCAACTGGAGGAGGTGGATGTGGCTGCTCGTGCACTATTTCGTCACCAACATGTGCCTCATTGATAGTTTCACGGAACTACTTTTCCGGTAGATCTATCCCGGGTGCTGGAACTGTATCTATGTTGATTGGATACTAGGCATAGAATTTTAGTTTTGCATCTTTCTCAACATCATCGATAGTCTAATTTTCAAGGAAAATTACGTCCCTACTACGAATCATTTTTCTATCATCTGGATCCCACAATCTATAGCCAAATTCTTCATGCCCATGGCCCAAGAATATGCACTGGTTTGTCTTGTCATCAAGCTCAGACCTCTCATCATTAGGAACATAAACAAATGCCCCGCATTCAAATACCCTTAAATGCTTCTAGGAAATGTCTTTCTTGGTTCACACATATCATCATCCAAATGAACTGATAGAGATAAATTGATTAAGTCAACTATGGTTCTCATTGCCTCACCCCAAAATGATTTAGGTAACCTTGCGTGAGAAAACATACACTTGATGCGCTCACTAATGGCTCGGTTTATTATTTAAGCAACTCCATTGTAATGAGGAATTTTAGGCAATTTTTTCTCAAGTCTGATGTCGTATTGTTGATCCTAAGATTCTGATGAACAATTAAATGTTAATGTTTTTGGTAGAACTAATGATTTTATTGAGTGTTTCAGTTTCTCAGTTGTAGTGATGAAAATGATTATGAAGATATTGTGTCAATACTAAAGATGATGACAAAGATGATGGAAAATTAAGAGTTTAAAGAAATTGAAGAACCTAAGAAAAACAACTCAGGTTAAATTATAACTCTTAATGTATCCCGGTTAGGGTTACACACGACACAAAATATTTTTCAAAATTATGTATGTTTCTATAGGATCCTAATTAGTTAAATTATTTGCCCCTATGTGTAATTGAAAAAGAAATAAAGATAATTGAATAAAATTGAATTTAAGATTTAGTGGAACTAACCAAGAAAAGAAATCGGTTAAAGGGGCAAAAATGTCAAAGAAATTGAATGAAAATGAATTAAGGAGAAGTGTTCCAGAAACAATCAGTCGACAGGTAAGTCAACTTGTGTTTATGAGGCAAACTCCCTGAATTATTCGGTCGACAGGTAAGTCGACTTACGTTTTAAAAATGAACTCTTTGAATTGGTTGATCGACAGGTAGGTCGACCTATGACCAAAAGAGGAACTCTCTGGAGTCGATAGATAGGTCGACTTGTGAAACATCCTGAATTGTCTGGTCGACAGATAAAGTATGGGCGGTCGACTAATGGGCAAAAGATTTTTGGCTTGGCTACATCTTGAATTGACCAGTCGACTGATGGGCCTTAGTCGGTCGACAGATGGAGCTGTTTCAGGATTTATGAAATTTTGGATTTTATTCAAAAAGTAGCCGTTACTAGCCATTTTATGGTTAAGATATGTGAGATATCTTAGGGATCTGATATGTTTTGAGTTATTTAATTAATATTTAATTATCCCTATAGATATGACTCAAGTAGTTTTGATATTTCTCAATTTGGTACATGTAATTTTTTTAATTTTATCTGATTGAGATTGAGTAAAAGTTTGAGGGACTTAATTGAATATTTTAAGTGAATTAAACCAGGAATGAATTATTATGATATAGAGGGTCTATTGATATAATTATATATCATGATTTATGGAAACTAGCCGTTATAGGGCTTGTTTCAAGTGACTTTAAATAGACTTGCGGATTTCACATGTAAAAAAATCAGAAATCAAGATAATCAAAATCATTCTTAGTTATTCAGTTCTTGTGCTTTCTAAGAGTAATCATACTGAGTGCATTATGAGATCTTTCTTGAGAGTTGTTCTTGATTTTTTTTTTTGTTGTGGATTATTTCTACTACCGATCTGAAGTGTAATTGCTATTCTAATAATTATTCTTTTGGTGGAATCCTGATGAGATCTTTTCAAATTACAAATTATTAATTGTTGCTCGATTATATTATTTATTATTTGAAAATTGATATTTGAAATTGTTTTCTGGATTTTTATTGAAAATTATTTTTGAAACAATTTTTTGAGAAAATCTAATTACGTGCTTAACAACTTGTTACCCATCTTTATTTGAAATTCTCACTTTTCTATCACTTGTATTGGGACATTAATTGAGTTTGAATTTATTTGGGGTGATAGAAGCTCCGAGTGGAAAAGTCACTTATCAATTGTTTGTAATTGGTGAGTTGAGTATCGAATTAGATACTACTGAGAGTGTCTAATCAAGGGTAGCTAGTTTTACTCTTTTCCGGTAAAGAGATTGAGGTTTTGATATTTGCCTAAGGTATGTAAAGATTAGGTGTTAATTATTACTTGATTGAATTTGTGAGTGAATTGTAAAGGTTTCATCCTTACCTGGGAAAATGATACTTGGAGTGTTTGTGAGGTTTAATTCTTGAGACTAAGTTATAAAAATGATTAGGTCGTGATTCTCCGTGTAATAGAATTAAGTTAATCTTTAGCCTGTAGAAAGATAGGTTATTCTTGAGCCTGGAAAAAAGAAGATGTTATTCCTGAGCCTGAGAAAATGAATTGTAATGGTTGATTCTGAGCCTGTGAAAAGAATCACTGTGAGGGTTTGATTCCTACCTTTAAAGGGATCTTGAGTTTAGTGGGTGTGACTCTCCGTGGAGCTCGGGGGATTGGATTAGCCAAGAGTAACTTGGTGAACTAGTATAAATTTCTGTATGTTGCATTATTTATATTATTTATATTTTGTTATTTGGGTGTGCACCTAGTTGATAACATATCCGCTGCTATAAAGAGATAATAATTAATTTAGGATTAAATTAATTATTTGATTTTTGAACTGTTATATTCTGATTTTTTTATCACTACCCAATTCACCTCCCTCTTGGATAGCTCACTGGGCCAACACATATTTCTTGCAGTATTCCTTAAATGGAGCTCTATATTCACCACCATTATCTGCATGCACACAACTGAGCTGCCTTCATGTTTCCCTTTGAACTTTGGTGTGAAAATGCTTAACACCTCCAATACCTGGTCTTTAGTTTTTAAAGAATCGACAAACACTTTTCGAGAGAAATCATTAGTAAATGTAACAAAATATGAACCACCGCCAAGTGTTTTATCTTTCATGAACCAAACATTTGTATGTGTACCAACTCCAACTGATGACGTCTCTTAGATGAATTAAATTTTTTATATGTAATTCTATGTTGTTTACCGGCAAAATAGTGCGCACAATTTTTAAGAGATGTATCTTTTATACATTTCATGAGTTGTTTTCTCGTGAGCATGTGAAGGTATTTTTCACTTGGGTGACCAAGTCGTCGATGCCAGAACTCCATATAAGAATCCTTAATTGCCTTGACCTCTTCTTTAGCCAATCTCACTTTCATCACATACAAGTTGCTTTGTTTATTACCTCTGGCCAATACCAAAGAACCTCTGGTGGGTTTTCATTTTCTTTCACCGAAATGATTACTGTAACCTTCGTTGTCTAGCTTTCCGATGGAAAATCAAATTGAGCCAAATATCTGGAACAGGTCTGATATCTTTAAGTACCAATTTTCAGCCGATACCGATTTTTAGAGAAATATCTCCCATGCCAATGATCTTGGATGCATCGTCATTCTCCCATCTTCACATAGCCAAAGTCACCGCTAGTGTAAGACGAGAAGAAATCACCATGAGAAGTAACATAAAATGATACACCCAAATCAAATCACCCCATTGTTATCATGGTATGCAAGGCTGACATAACCATCATCATAAAAAGTCACAATATCGCCATCAGTGACAACTTCATTGATTTTCTCATCTTCTTTATCCTTGTCAGTTGGGTCTTTAGATTGTTCATTTTCAAGAATTGACAATCTTGGATCATGTGTCCTGGATTGTTGTAGTGGAAGCACTTGAAGTTATTTTTACCTTTCGATCTACCTCTCGATTTGTCAAACCATCCATTATTATGAAAATTCCTACTTTTGTTTCTCCTCTGTCTTGCTTGTTTTTCAGTAACTTTGAGAATGGTCCCTTCTCTTTCCTCTTTATCTCTTTCTTAATGAGACTGTCTTTAACCATATCCATCGTCAACTTTCCATCTGGCTTCGAATTCCTGGGTGATATTCTAAGCGTTTCTCAACTGTTAAGTGATATGCTAAGAAGTAGTAATGCTTACACTTCATCTTGCAAAACAAGTTTTGTAGTAATCAACTGATTAGTAAAGTCTTGAAATTATTCATGTGATCAATCATATTTTTCTTATCCTATAGGTCAAGTGAATAATTCTCTTAATCAAATTAGCCTTATTCTATCTAGTTTTCTGCTTGTACAATGGCTCTAATTTTTCCACAATCCGTCAGCCTTGATTTCATTAATAACATGTTGGTACACACTCTAATCAATCAATTAACAAATGTAATCAAATATTTTCCTATGTATTATCGCCTATTGTTCACTACTTTTATCACTTGGTTTACTCTTATAATCTTCTAAAGGCAAATACAAATCCTTACAGTAAAGGATGTCAATCATTCTAGAATTTCAAATAGCATAATTGGCTGATGTCAATTTTACCATAGCTCCACCACTATCTTCCATTTTAAATCACACAAATAAATATATCCCCAATAACTTGAAGCTCTTGGTACCACTTTGTTGGAAAACTTCATCAATTGCTTAGGTCCCATTTGGTAACCATTCCCATCCCAAAAATTCTCATCCCATCCCCATATTTTTGGGATTTATATTTGGGCATAGCGTTTGGTTAAATTGTTTCTGTTCCCATTTTCATCCCAAAAGCTAGAATTGATTCTTGTTTTCTTAAGAGATTGAGAAACAAAAAATTTTCAATCCCAAAAAAGTCATCCCATCCCATTATTTTCAGGTTTACATTTTCTTCTTCATTTCACCATCGTCTGCTTCCTCTTTTCTTCTTTATTTCGCGATCGCCTCTTTAAGCCTCTATATCCATCCATTGTCATCATCATCCTCCTCCGTCCTTCTTTTTCTTCAACTGTGATTGTCGCCATTGTCTTCGCCTCTTTGCGTCCTTCGTCATCGTTGTTCTTCGTGTTCGTCTGGTTCGCTCGTTGTTCGCTTGTCTGGTTCTTCGTCTTTTGTTCGTCTTCGTTGATTTCACTCGTCGTCGTTGTTCTTCTTCGTCGTTCGCTCGTCTGCTTCTTGGTTCGAATTAGGGTTTCAATTTCGATTTCGAAACCCAAATCGGATTTCGATTGTTGACATGGTTTTGATTTCTATTTCGAAATCGAAATCGGATTTCGAAATCGATTTCGATTTCAAAATCGATTTCGGATTTCGATTTCAAAATCGATTTCGGATTTTGATTTCAATTTCGAAACCCAAATCGATCGATTGTCTAAATGGTTTCAGTTTCAATTTCGATTTCGATTGGATTTTAGGATTTCGATTTCGATTGGGATTTAGGATTTCAATTTCTATTTCGATTGGGGTTTAGGGTTTAATTGCTTGATGATTTCTTGATTGTGATTTAGGGTTTGATTACATGATGATTCCTTGGATAAAATCGTTATAAAACACGATTTTGTTCCTATGGGACTGAAGTTCGATCTCAACTTCCACTATCATAAAAATAATGAGATTATAATCATTCACACCTTCAAGAGAAAAACTCTTGGATCATCACATGAACATCACCGAAATCAGTGGATGCAACAAGAAACGTAAAATCTGGGCTTAGAGAGGAATACTAAATCACCAATTGGAAGAAGGTTACCAAAGATCAAGACCGATGTAAATGAAACACTTGATACCGAGAACAAACGCTTAAAATTTCAACCCAATCGGATTCCAAATCGCTATCCAATCGTCAAGACGAAGTGTTGCGCTCTCTCTCTCTTCTCTTCCTTCCCTCTCTACATTGTTGTGTGTACTAATTTTGCTGCCCAAAATTTGTTGTTGTTTTTCTTTGCTCTAATTCTGCAACACTCTTCTTGTTTCTTGTTTCTTGTTTCTTGTTTCTTTTTGATTAAGCTACAGCTACAATCAATTCTATTGTGCTCACTTATCAAACCAACATTGATGCTCCTATTTATTAAATGGTCACTTTAACTAAAATCCTAATGGGCTTGATTTAGGTTTTTATTTAAATCAAGTCTTTCTTTCTTTGTTTATTTTTTTTTACTTCTTAATTAAAGTCCAATTTGGACTTTGGGTTAGGTCCATCCCTACATTGGCTGGCCCTACCCAACATTTAGTTCGTCAGGTAATAGTGTATTTGAGGTTCATTCATTTTTAACTGTAAGAGTTGATAAAGAACATTGCATATGTTCTTGTCTGTAGTGGCAAATAAAGTGATTCATGTGCATGCATGCTTGTACGACAATAAATAGGAGTGGATTACCTATTTATAGGTATATAGATGAGTATTTTCAAGGTCCCTTTTATCGGAAGACGTACTCAAGGGCATTTATGTCATAGCAACTATGGAACGACTGGCTTGGGATAAGAGTGAGGTTGTTATTATGCGACCACTATCAAAGAAACAACCGGGTCGCTTGAGAAAAGTAAGAATCTCGTCAAGAGGTAAAATTAACGAAAGACGTGGATGTTGCAATAAGATTGGTTATTACAATCGGAAATCATACAAAATTTCATTGGCGTAGTTTTATATTGGATATTTTACATTTATATTTTTTTTGTAGTTAAAATTCAATAATGTTAATTTTAAATAACTTTATTGAAATATTTATGATTTTTCCAATACTTTATTGAAATATTTATGATTTTTTCAAGTCTTTGGTATTTACAACACGAGAATCTGTACTGGATTAACGATAATATGTACTGAATACAATATACATTCATGTTAAAAATAGTACAGACGACGAGCAATAGTAAAAAAATAGTCCATAAACAAGTTGAATCCCAAAAATCATGTATTGTATTATTCAAACGGGTGATACAATTTGTTGTGAATATTTCTAAGTTTATGTGTATTTTCCATACAAGAATTTCACACAACTCACAGGGTGTGAATAGCTCACACGTACTTACCCAGTTACGTGTATGATGTTATCCAAGTATATCATACAGAATTTGAATTCAAAAACTATGAATGTTGATTTCAGTCTAAGTTCGAAAACATAATTGCATCCACTCTGGTAGCATAGTGTCACATTGGTGTAGCATGTTTATGATCGGTCAAGAATATTATTATGCACATGTTGAACACAACATGCATATAATATTGAAATGAACATGAGTGTAGTTGAAATTTGGCACGGTCCCATTCATTTTAGTAGCATCGTATGTTTTGTCCAAGTACATAATATGCACATATTAAATTCAACATATTCCAGTTTTGAATATAACTTGAGTGAAATCTACGATAATTTTCATTGAGTTTTTTTACGAATATTGAACATATTTAAACGTAGATTTCATATCATTGTAAATAGGTATTCACGTACAAAAGTGTAATTAACATGAAGGTAAATAATTAGTAATTACATAAAGGGAAAACACTAATGCTACTTACGTCCGCGTACTAAAGAAGAATAAAAATAGTATGCTCAAAATTATTTAGATAAGAGTGATCATGGTTTGTTGTTGTATGATGATCTGATTTCGAAAGCCTCCAAAGTTCATGAATAACTGTTTCATCACATGGATCACATTAACTCCACAATCAACCCTAGAGAACAAACATACGATAATAAGATGTTTATTTTTGTCCCACATGTAAAATGCATTTTAATCATGTGTATTATTGGATTTAATATGTAAAGGATAATTTATCCTTGGTCAGGAACCTCATCAACGTTCACTACATGTGCTCTTTTGATTTCATGATCCTTTGCTCTCTTTGCAATCAACAAATCCAATCTCATAGATTTGTAAAATTTATTAAAGTGGGTTTCGTGATTTTTTTTTTATATTTTATTTTATTAAAAAATAAAAAATAATAAAAAATAAAAATAAAAAAATAATAAAGAAGAGAGATGGATGAAAAAAGGAAGAGAGGAGAAAAAAAAACGAAAAAGAAAAAGAAAAGAGATTAAAAGTAGTGAAAATATGAAAATTGCAAAAAATTAAACCCTAGACCTTTCTAAAGACGTGTTGCAATTTACCAGTTGCCCAAACACCAATCTTGTTGCAACTTACAGGTAGGGATGGTAATGGGTCTGGGGTCCGCCCAGCCCAATCCTATTTTTTTAGGGCTTGGGTTGTGGTTTTAAGCTCATGGACAGGGCTTGGGCTGTGATTTTAGGGCCCGATCAATTGTAGGGCCGGACTTGGGCATGGCCAAAATGTTTTAGGCCCGGCTCGAAGATTAATTAATTTTTTTTTTTAATATATATATACACATTGTTCCCAACCCAATCCTAATCTATTTCATTTTCCTACCCTTCCCGCCGCTGCGCTGAGACCTGGGAGTGAGAACTCCATTCCCTACCCTAACCCTATTCTCGTTCCTCCATTCCCCACCTTGCATCGCTGTTACCATCGATGGCTGATTCGCCATCTTCGATCATTGTCTCGCCGTCTTCGATCGCTCAATCACACGTTGTCGTCGATCGCTCAGTCTCTGCTTTGTGCGTCGTCGTTGATCGTTGTTGTCGTTCGTCGTCTTTGGTTGCCATGACGGAGTTTTGGTAAGTGGTTAGTTTGATTTGTTCTTGATTTCTGTTCCGAAGGAGCTCATAATTCCTCCTCCTTTCATTTTGGGTTTGTTTACTGAGAAAACAAGAGCAAATCGTTAACGCGGAATTGTTAATCTCAAGGAGCGAGTCCAAGAACCTCGATCTGATGGAGGGCTTGATGAGTCCAAGCGTACTACAGAAACTGCAGATCACGAGTTTAGGAGTTGTTACGCAATCGAATTTCGCCATCAATGAAGCTTCCACTCAAACTCAGGAGGTTAATTCACATTTTGATGCTTAAATTTCCTCTCCATTCAGTAGATCAGGACTCAATTCATGCAAAAATGGGTTATCTTTTAGGTTTTTCAATTGCTATTCACCTCTATTTTTCTGATGATCTATTGCTGTGTAATTTTTAGGCTATTTTTTTTTTTTTTTTTTTTACGGATTTTAGGGTTAATTGAAAATTATTTTTCAAATTATATATTAAAAAAATTTATAGGGCCGGGCTTGGGCTTGATTTTTTTGTCTAGGGCCTAGCTTGGGAATGGTAATAGGGCTCGGGCCTAGCAAATTCTAGTAATATTCCAGCCAAAGCCCGGCCCGGCCCATGACCAACCCTACTTACAGGTGCCCAAAAATAATAATTTTTTTTTTTTAATTTCCGTAAATTTAATGTTCACAATTTGCGTATTTTATATTATCTTTTAATTTAATTTCTAGAAATTTAATATTTCTGTATTATTACTAAATTTAATGTCCATGTATTATAAAATTCTCTCTACTCAATTATATAAAAAAAAATAGCAAATTATCTTTTAAATCCTCCAACTATTGATACATTTCTATGCAGTCTAATATTTTTTTTTCGTTTCAGTTTAAACCCTCTAAGTATCTAACCGGTTTTAAATGATCATTGTGTTAATTTTTCCATCCAAACTAACATAATATAAATCACGTGCACTGCACATGACTTTTTTAAGGGGTAGAATTGTGGTAGGGTGTGAAATACACCGCTACTTACACTCGCAAGTATACGAAGTCTAAGTTTTAATATAGTGTGATCGTTAAGATCAGGTTATCGTATCCACAGAGATTGGTGTCGTTATTATCGAATACCGCATTTGTCGTGACCTAATTTTATCTAGTCGAAAAACAAATGTATTTAATTAATTAAACTAATACTAATATAACTTAAATTAACTACACTAATATGCTAATATGTTTTAGGGTGAAGAATTGCCTAGGGATTAACGTGTTTACAATTACGTGTTCGATTTCGATTTATTCACGTTTACGTTGTTCGACCTATTTGACAACCTCGGTACGTAAACTCCACCGCCACCTCTCCCGAGTGTAAGACAAGGGAATACATGACTTCGAGTCAACGAAGAAATTCCCCTCAACGTCTTAACGACCCTAGGTCACGTGAGTTTCGCCCAGCGTCATTGATTGCACACAATCCAACTCTCTTCCGGGTTATTGGATCGTCGCGTTGTATTTACCCTATCGACAATCTCCGTTCTGAAACTCCCTCGCCACCTCTCTCGAGTGTAAGACGAGGGATATAACGCAACTTTGTGTCAACGAAGAAGTCCCCCTCAACGTCTTAACGACCCTAGGTCGCGTGAGTCTTGCCCCAACGTCATCGATTGTCCACGATTCAAACCCCGATCGGGTTATAGAATCGTGGCGTTTGTTTACCCTAATCCGAATCCGGGGTTTGTCAAAACCCCGTATTCTTCATTTATCATTCTAAGCATAATAAACAAATAATATGATAAACACAATCAAACTAAGAAGAACAAACATAAACACAACACCGAAATCATCCAAACAAACATATTTATAAATATACCGTTAATCCCTACTATAATCCATATTTAACTTGTAGCCATAGCCGCATAAACATATAAATTGAGCTAAAAATGCTTACATGATCCTAAGATAAAGAAATAAGGAAAAACAATCGAAGAACTTGGTCTCGTCCGAAGATAAACCGCTAAGAACGCTCAACGATCGATTCACCATCTTCTCCACTTCGGGATGTGAGCTCTACCTCTAAAAGTCCTAAATATACCCTTAGATATAGCCTAAGGGGCTCAAAAATCCAAGGGGGCAAGAGAGAGAGCGGCCAAGGGGGAGGAGATGGGGTATTTATAGCCAAAATATCCTAAAAATATCTAAAAATATCTCAAAACTGTGCAGGGGAAATCCGCCTAGGCGAAATCAGGTCGGTTCGGTCTGATCGCCTCGGCGTTGAAGTAGGCGGTGGACTGAGAGAACATTCTGTTGGATTTTCGCCTAGGCGAAGAAAACTTCGCCTAGGCAAGCGGCTGTCAGTAGCCCATCTTCGTCTTCTGCTGGATTTCCGCCTAGGCGAAGGAATTTCGCCTAGGAGGTCGTCCGTCAGTAACATTTTGCTATTTTCTCAGCTTCTTCACCACCTAGGCGGTGGTCTGGACGCCTAGGCGGTGGGCCTATTTTATCTTTTAGCCTCCGAGCTTGTTTATCCACCGTAACTTCGAACCGCTTTGGTTCGATCTCATCTTTTTCGCTCTAGTTTCCTATCTTTTTGCCCCACACACCTGATTTAATACAAAAAAAGAAAAACTAATTAAAACACATAAAAATAACTATAAACGTACTCGAAAACTAACAAATTCGGATTGCAAATATGTAGGTAATTTACACCTATCAAATTGTCTTTTAGCAATTTTTTTTTTCTTTCTTCTTTCTTCTTCCTTAGAGTCGCCTTACTCTATCCGAACAGTTTCAAGAACCACACCACGTCGCCGGCTCCTCTCTCTATCCGATCAATCTTCTTCGCTCTCTCACGGTCTCACTGGTGTAGGCGCAGGTTAAAAATAAAAATAAAAAAATAACAAGAGAAATGGATAAAAAAGATGGAGAGGAGAAAAAAACGAAAAAGAAAAAGAAAAGAATAAAAGTTGTCAAAATATGAAAATTGCAAAAAATTGAACCCTACACCTTTCTAAAGACTTGTTGCAACTTACCAATAGCCCAAACACCAATCTTGGAGTTGTTTTCACAAATATTATATTTCTAAAAATATTACTGAGAACAGGCTCTTTTGAACTTATTTATCAAAATAGAGTTACTCGGAGTTCACAATTCCGGGTACAATTTTATTTTTGGTCAAGAATAAACCTGGGGTATTGTACCCCGGGTTTGCATCCTTAAAAAACAAAACAAAAAAAAAATAATAAAAAAAAAAATCGAAGGAGAAGTGAATTAATTAATATTTTCGACAACTTTGAATTAATTATCGGTGGTCTATCGGTATTTTAAATAAATCCAATTTTTTTGTGCATAAATTACGTTGAAAACACTCCATAATGTTTTTTACAACACTAAAAACGGATAAGTGAATAATTTTTAAAAAATCGTCAAAGTTGGTCAGATAAGCTGTTTTGATGACGGTGTAATTTTTTCGTCAATTTGGAGTTAACAAAAAATGATCTATCCGTCACAGAAATGTTCCCAATTTTTTTTGTATACAAACTATGTTCATAACACTATATAATAAAACTTAGAACATTAAAAATGGACTAATGAATAATTTTTAAATAATCGTTAAAGTTGGTCAGATGAGTTGTTTCGATGACGATGCAGTTTTTTTGGAATTTTTGAGTCAGTAAAATATGGCATATCCGTAACAGAAATGAACCTATTTTGTTTTTGTATACAAACTATATTCATAACACTAACTAATAAAATCGAAAACATAAAAAATGAATTAGTAAATAATTTTTAAATAATCGTCAAACTTGGTCGAATGAGTTGTATACATGATATAGTTTTTTATACAACCTATGTCATGTCTTCTCCTGGTCCTTAGGCCACTTTCTTTTTTATAGTATTAGGTCAGTTTTTTTTCTAGTGTGGTTCACTTCTTTTATCATATATGTCTAATTTTTGTACTGCAATTTCTGTTATTATTCTTCATTTTTAAGGGAGAAAATGAGCATATCTCGTGGTCCACCTTGACAATTGAACCATCTCTATTATTTTGAAACATCTATTTTGTTTTAGGTCTTAAATTCTAAAATATTTTATTGCTCTTCAAAGTTTCAAAAATATTTTATTGCTTTTTAAAATTTGGATTGGTATAACTTTGCACTCGGTGGTTTGTTGGGGGCAATTTTTTTTTTTTTTTTTTGGGTATTTTTTCGAGATCTAGGTGTGGCTGTAGGCAGTTTGGTCAAGTATTTTTTCAAATAAAATCCATTTTCACCTTCAATTTTGGATTTGAAGTGTTGGGTGACTAAATTTATAATCTTTGTCAAGAGTGTGCGTCTTGTCCTGTTGGTAAAATTGAAATCTTCGAAAGTCAGAGTGATGACTCATATCAGATCCAACTTTTAAATTAATATTAACGGGCAAACTGATTATTTAAGAGATTTTTGTTGGTTAATTATTTCTTAAATATTATGCTTTATTTAATTAATTTTGAACGATTATTTAAAAATTATTCACTAGTCCGTTTTTTGTGTTCTAAATTTTATTATGTAGTATTATGAATGTAGTTTGTATTAAAAAAAAATAGGTTCATTTTGGTTAAGGATAAGCTATCTTTTATTAATTTAAAGTTTCCAAAAAACTGTATCGTCATCGAAACAACTCATCAAACTAATTTTGACGATTATTTAAAAATTATTCATTAATCTATTTTTAGCGTTCTAAGTTTTATTATGTAGTGTAATGAACATAATTTGTATACAAAAAAATTGGCTTTATTTCTGTTACGGATAAACCATATTTTGTTAACTCTAAATTGACGAAAAAATTACGCCGTCATAAAAACAACTTATCTGGCCAACTTTGGTGATATTTTAATAATCATTCACTTGTCCGTTTTTAGTATTGTAAAAAATATTATGGAGTATTTTCAACGTAATTTATGCACAAAAAATTGGATTGATTTAAAATACCGATAGACAACAAATAATTAATTCAAAGTTGCCGAAAATATTAATTAATTTACTTCTCCTTCGAATTTTTATTTTTTTTTTATTTTTTTTTATTTTATTTTTTTTGTAAGGATACAAACCCAGGGTACAGTACCCCAGGTTTATTCCTGACAAAAAATAAAAAAAATAAAAAAATTTGTACCCGAGTTGTGAACCCGGGTTTTAATATCTGGGGAACGCAACCCGAGGTAATTCTACTTTGGTAAATAAGTTCAAAAGGGCTTGTTCTTAGTAATTTTTTTTTTAAATATAATATTTGCGAAAACAACTCACCAATCTTGTTACAACTTACAGGTGCCCAATTTTTTTTTGGTAAATTTAATGTTCATAATTTGCGTATTTTATATTATCTTTTATATTATTTTTTTTTAATTTAATTTCTACAAATTTAATATTTATGTATTATTATTAAATTTAATGTCCATATATTATAAAATTCTCTCTACTCAATTATATAAAAAAATAGCAAATTACCTTTTAAATCCTCCAACTATTGACACATTTCTATGTAGTTAAATAAATTTTTTCGTTTCAGTTTAAACACTCTAAGTATGTAACCAGTTTTAAACGGTCATTGTGTTAGTTTTTCCATCCAAACTAACATAATATAAATCGCATGCACTGTACATAACTTTTTTAAGGGGTAGAATTGTCTTTTAGCATTTTTTTTTCTTTTCCTTTTTCTTTCTTCTTTCTTCTTTCTTCTTCCTTAGAGCCACCTCACTTTATCCGAATAGTTTCAAGAACCACACCACGTTGCCGACTTCTCTCTCCATCCGATCAATCTTCTTTGCTCCCTCACAGTCTCACTGGCATAGGTGAATGTCTTGATTCTCTTCTCCGATGACCTTCTTTTTAGGCTATGGTTCACCTAAGGCCACGAACCGACACGGTTTAAAATGCTACTCTCCCATACAGTGTCGCCCGAATGAGGGTCGCCGTTGCAGCTCCAAATTTTCACATAAAAAATAAAAATAAAAATAAAAAATCCAAATTCAACCAACCAACAAAGAGAAAACTTCATACAACCAAACACTAACTAACTATGAAAATTTTTATTGTTTATTTAGGTTTGAACTTTGCTTCAATAAACTCCTAAATGGGTTTGTTTAGAACAATTTTCTGATCCAAATTTCACATGATATATATATAGCTGTAACATACAAACAATAGCATTTTCGATGGGTAGCCGAATCGGAAAGCTGAGGTCCCGTTTGGTTAGTGTTCTCAACTAAACTCAATCCAACCCAACTCAAAAATTTTGGGATTGATTATTGGGAATGCGTTTAGCAAACACAAAACTCAACCCAATCCAACTCAAAAAATGAGCATTGATTCTTAAAATTCTAAGGAAATGAGAAACAAAAAAATAATTGATTTTTTTTTGTGCCAAAAAAACTGAACCCAACTTTAGGAACACACTCGGAATTTATTAAAATGTTAATTGTTAAGCTAATTGAGAAGTGAAGAATGAACCATGTATTGATATATTAAGAAAGAAATATAAGGTTACATGTATTAAGAATATATAGAATAAAAACTATACATGAGTATTTATAGGGTAAGTGGGGTTAGGGTTTTGCCCTATAGGCTAAGTGGGCTAAGCCTATTATTATACTAACATCCCCCTTAAACTCAAGGCGGTAAGTGGGAGGTGAACTTGAGTTTGGAAACCAAATAGTGAAAACGTTCGAGTGGATGAGTCTTAGTGAAAATATCTGCTGTTTGATCGGCTAAACTGACGGATTATAGACGAACCGTATTCTAGAGAATGTGATGACGGATGATGTGACAATCAGATGACGGATGATGTGACAATCAGTCTTGATGTGTTTTGTACGCTCGTGGAATTTATAATTGGGAGCGATCTAAATAGCACTTCTGTTGTCACAGTGTAAGATAGTGGCTGCAGGAGAAGAGATACCCATGTCAGCTAGTAGCAATCGAAGCCAGAGAAGCTCTTGAGTTGCATCAGCCATGACACGATATTCAGCTTCAGTACTGAAGCGAGTAACCACAGTTTGTTTCTTACTACGCCAGGAAATGAGAGAATTGTCTAAAAAAAAATAGTAACCAGTGGTTGAATGTTTGTCGGTGGGGTCTCCGGCCTAATCGGCATCAAAATAAGCTTGTAAGACGGGAGTAGACTGAGCTGAGAAATGAATTCCATGAAATAAAGTACCCTTGACATACCGAAGAATGCGAAGAACAGCCGAGTAATGAGTGATTCGAGGAGCGAACAAGAACTAATTGACCTGATGAACGACATAGGCAATGTCAGAGCGAATGACAGTAAGATATACGATACTTCCAACTAGTTGGCGATATAGAGTGGCATCCTGAAGAGGTGAACCATCGAGTGAGGTAAGTCTAACGTTCGGCTCGAGATGAGTAGTGGTAGTGGTTGAGTCAGTGATCCCAGCCTTGAAAACAAGATCCGAGACATATTTGACCTAAGAGAGAAAATATCCATTAGAACCAAATGAGACTTCGAGGCCAAGAAAATAGGTGAGCACGTTAAGATCTTTCATCTCGAATTGGCCACTAAGAAACTTTTTGAGTTCAAAAATGCCACGTAGATCATCTTCAGTAATAACCATATCATCCACATATAGCAAAAGAAGAATAATATCGTTGGCAGTATATTGAATAAATAAAGCCAAATCATGAGGACTAGGTGTGAACCCAAAACGATTAATTGTAGTGCCGAATTTAGCAAATCAGGCACGTAGAATTTGTTTTAAACCATATAGGGCACGGCGAAGGCGACAAACTTTATTTCTAGGGGCAACCAGGCCGGGAGGTGTATGCATATAGACTTCCTCAAGAAGATCACTATTGTATTTTTGAGATCCATTTGAAAGAGAGTCCATTTTCGAATGGCGGCGATGGAAAAAAGTGTACGGACAGATGTTAGCCTCGCCACTGGAGCAAATGTCTCTTCATAGTTAATGTCATATTCCTGAGCGAATCATTTAGCAATAAGTCGGGCTTTATATCGTTCAACAGAGCTATCAGAAAACGTCTTGATTTTAAACACCCATTTACACCGAATATGAGTTTTTCTAGGGAGAAAATCAACAATATGCCAGGTATGAATTTTAGCGAGGGCTTGAAGTTTTTCGTCTATTGCTTTCTGCAAAAAAGGATTAGTACTAGCCTCCTTATAGAATTGAGACTCATGCAAATGAATTATAGTGGAAAAATAATGAAAATCAGTAAGGTAATGTAGACGATGAGTTACCCTAGTAGAGCGGTGAGGGTGTTTTGGAGCATAGGTCTCAGAGGCAGTTGGTACAGTATCATCGACCACAGGAGAAGTCTCAGGCATGGTCGCTGGAGCTGGAGATGTGAGATTAGCTGGTGATTCTAGAGTGGGTTCAACTGGTGGGTCTGGGGTGGACTCAGCATAAGGTGCAGGGTTGAGCGCAACAGGTGGTGCTAGAGTGGACTCAACAGTACTTGGAACTGTATCATCTGGAAATAACTCAATGAACGGATCATTAAAGAATCTGGAGTTTGTGAGGGTTGATAGGTCAAATAACCGTAAGGAAGAAAATATTTGATGTTCCCAAAAAATAACATGTTGCGAGATGCGAAGCGTTTTAGAAATGAGATCCTAACACTAATACCCTTTATGTTCGATGCCATATCTAAGAAAACAACACAGACGAGCCCTTGGTTCCAATTTGTTGTGTTCATGTGGTTTGAGAATAACAAAATAGGTGCAACCAAAGACTCTAACTTCAAAGTAATCAGGAGTTTTACCGAAAATGAGTTTAAATGGAGACTGGTTTTGGATTGTAGCGAAAAGGACACGGTTTATTGTGTAGACGGCTGTTAAGGCAACCTTACCCCAAAAACGCTCAGGACATGATGAAGAAAAGAGGAGAGCTCGAACTGTGTCAATAATATGTCTATATTTGTGTTCGGCTCGTTCATTTTGTTGGGATGTACTAGGACACGAGCGATGGGGGAGCGTGCCATTTTTGCGAAGTAGGTTAAGAAAAACACGATCATTGTATTCCATTGCATTATCTGAGCGAAAAACTTTGATATTTCTTGAAAATTTGGTTTGAACTATAGAAGAAAACTCATAATATATTTGGAATAGTTCGGATCAATATTTCATAAGAAACAACCATGTATATCAAGAGTAGTCGTCCACAAAGATAACAGAGTAACGAAGGCCATCCATCGAGGCATGAGGAGAAGGCCTCCAAATATCAGAATGAATTAGATCAAAGGGTGCAAGGAAAATAGACTGACTCTCTTTGAAAGGTAGGGCTAGTTGTTTGTCAAGTTGGTAATGGATACATTTGAAGCACTCGTGTTGAACTGAACCTAACTGACCACTAGAGATAAGCGATTTGAGTCAGCTAGATGAAGTGTAGCCTAATCGAGCATGCCACATTTGGGATAGTGATAGATCAGCTAGTGGTTGTGGAGATAAGGATGAGGATACCAGTGGTGGTGGTGAGGTTGCACAGGTTGATGAAGGGACTTGGGGTTGTGGTGGTGATGGAGTTGGAGATGGAAGGTGCAAACTAGTAAGTTCAAATAGACATCTAACCTTACAACTAGTCTCAAGAGTTTCTCCTGTCCGAGGATCCTGCACACGACAACCACTATTAGAAAATATGGCTTCAAATCCCAATTCACAAAATTTCCCAACAGACAAGAGATTTAAGGTGAGTTTCAGAATCAAATACGTGTCAAGAACATAAATATGGGACGTAAAAACCTAACTGATATGAGTAACACGCATTTGAGAACTATCAGGGGAATGAATACTAGAGATATTCATTGCAGAGAGTTTGGTTGAAAAAATATGGAGATCGGATGTCATATGATTACAACAAGTAGAATTAAAGTACTAAGAAGAGTTATCTGTAGTAAGTGAGGGAGCAGGGGAAAGCTTTGTACCATTACTAATGTTGGAAAAGATATGAAGAAGGAGTGAGATCAAATCTGCAATTGACATGGTAAAAGTAGTGGGGGTATGATTCGAACCCTCTTTGGCATTAATAATGAGTGAAGAACCCACAGACATCGCTATTGAGCCTGGATAAACTATTGTCACGGATGGATTCAGGATGCTAAAATTATCCAGGAACCGATCTATACTCGTAAAGAACCGATTGAGAGCGTCTTGAACTGATCAAATCTCCGTGATG
Organism: Eucommia ulmoides; assembly: GCA_016647705.1. Classification (NCBI taxonomy): domain Eukaryota; kingdom Viridiplantae; phylum Streptophyta; class Magnoliopsida; order Garryales; family Eucommiaceae; genus Eucommia; species Eucommia ulmoides. The sequence goes on from CM028340.1 coordinate 42,523,780, forward strand.
AACCAAATCAACAATATAGAGAGAACTATATTGTATGATCCAAATTTGATTTGACGAAGATCACAGATAGATCCATAACCTTGAAATTGTCCAGGAATCAATATTGAATCGTCAAGGACCGAGTGAAAAATGGGTGCACCGGTGTAGGAACCACACGAATATAACAGAAAATATATTTTGTGAGTCTCAAATCACAAAACGGAGGCTGGAAATAGAATCAGAACACCAAAAAACCCTAGGAACCAGTCTAACTTCATAGAGATCCGGTCAAAGAGGCATGAACTGGTCCGAGGAAATATGAGGCACGTGAGATCAGAGAGGGAGTCGACGCAGAAACTTCGAACAGTGCGTGGAAGCGCGTTCCACGTTGGATGTCCTTGATGTTTACTCCATTGGAATCATATTGTCGAGACGATTCCGATGGTATATTATAAGATAGATTCTGAGCTCTAGTTAAGGAGATAGAGCCCAAAATCTGAGACGACACAAGTAGGCGCGTGGATCTGACGTGAATCTGGAATAGAACTTTTGGGCCGTGCGTTTGGGCGCGTTCAGAGTCGTACAGTAATGAATGTTGCTTAGTTGGAATCTTCTCGTCGAGACGGTTCCGACGGTATATTGTGAGATGGATTTGGAGCCCTAGTTGAGGCAGTAGAGCCCAAAATCCGAGACGACGTAGTTTAAGGGTACTATAGGCTCTGGGAAGGGCGTGTGGGCGCGTTGGTATTTTGGTGGTAATGATTTTGGTGGCATTGTGTTCATCTATGTAAGACGAAGATGGTGGTGTAGTGGCTGTTGATACCAGAGTAGTGATTAATTCTATAAAAACGACAAAAATCATGGGAGAAAAGTAAAGGCGGCGGCATAAGCTTCAGGGTTTCGGAAAAAAAAAAAAATGTTTAGAGAGAACAGGTCCAGGAAAGATTTGCTCTTGATACCATGTTAAGGTAATTGAGAAGTAAAAAATGAACCATGTATTGATATATTGAGAAAGAAATACAAGGTTACATGTATTAAAAATATATAAAATAGAAATTATACATGAGTATTTATAGGGGAGGTGGGGTTAGAGTTTTGCCCTATGGGCTAAGTGGGCTAAGTCCATTATTACACTAACATTAATGAGTCCCTTGTTCGAACTTCATCCCACTCATTTTCGACACCCTTCATTTTTTTGACTTTTCATTCGCCGAACTCGTCGTTCTTTTCCTACCCAAGCCATAGGGTACCGTTTGTTCGAAATCATTCCTCCTCGCCATCGTCTTCGCCATTCTCCTACCCGTTGTCGTCTTTGCTTTCTACCACCTCCTCGCAATCTTTTTCACCGTCATCTTCCTCATCTTCGCCGTCCTCGCAATCGCCATTGCCTCTCACTATCGCTCATCGTTCATCACCTCTCACGAGTAAATTGATTCAGATCGTTCATCGTTCATCGTTCATTGCTCAACTCGATCCCAACCCATCGAACAAATCGAATAGAGTTTCGAAGCTCAAATCGAACATGTTTCGTTCATCGTTCATTGATTTAGAATTTGGTTCATAAATTTGGTTTTTGATTTCGTTACTGAAATCGTTCACGAACCCAAGCAAAATCGATTTCGTTGCTCATTGGCGAAATCGATTTCAATTTCGTTGTTCGTTCATGAAATCGATGATAGAAACAAAATCTCAAAATCTATGTGATTATATCATTTCCTTTCTGAATGTATGTTTCAATTGGTTTTGTTTGCTTCTGTGATTTCGATTTTATTGTTCGTTTGATTCGGTGATCTCGATTTCGTTGTTTGCTTCTGTGATTTAGATTTCGTTGTTCGTTCACGAAATCTCTATGGAATTCGATCAATGGAGACGATTTTGTTCAGTGAAGATGAAGACGAAGAAAGAGAAAAGAAGAAAAGAAAAAATAAAAAAAATAATAATTGTGAAGATAATATCGTTACCAAACGAGATTCTGTTCCCAAAATAAATAAAAAAAATTATCGTTAATAAACGCAATTCTATTCTAAAAAAAAAACAAATAAAATTCTCAACTTAACTCATTTCATCCCACATAGATTGATAAAAATGGGAACACAAACCAAGTTGATAAAAATGGGAACACAAACCAAACGCCACATGAGTGTCTGTTTCACCGGCGGTGATGCAGTTCGCCGTCGGAAAGACATGGCAGGGATGATATCAGATCCTTTAGATGATGTGGGTCACTCCTTCTCCATGTCCGACCTGAACAATCTCGTCTGTCTTCCTCAAAAGTGTGCTCCGAGGAAACAACAGCGTTTTGGGCGATTTCCGGCACCTCCATGAGCGCCAACACGTCGACGCCTCTCTCCACGCCGTTCGTCAATCTGTACAGCTACAACAACATCAATAGAGCATCGGCTTTCGAGAGCTACACCTCCTTCGCCTCCATTCCTCTGCAACCCATCCCTATAAATTTCGTTTCCACGCCGTTGAACTCCGGCTTCGTTCCGAGTTCCGGGCCAATTGAGAGAGGTTTCTATTAGGTCCGATTGAGCGTGGCTACTCAATGGGGCCATGGTTAGATCAGGGGTTTGGTTCAGTTTGGCAATGGGGATAAGACCAAATTCAGACCAAGCGAAAGAGGACTCGTCATCTTCACTACGATTAAGCTATTGAAAACCCTAAAATTTAACGTAAATTGCTCTGTGAAGTGAGCGTTGTTGAAGACTCAGAGAGAGAGAGAGAGAGAGAGAGTGGGGGAAGAATGACATAAAATAAAAAAAAATAAAAAATAAAAAAACAAAAAAACAAAAACAAAAAAAGAAAAGAAAGAAAAAAAAAATAATAAAAGACAATTTTATCTCTTAAAAAAGTTATGTGAAATACATGTGATTTATATTCTGTTAGTTTGGATAGAAAAAATAACATAATGATCATTTAAAATCGATGACATACTTAGAAGGTTTAAACTGAAACGAAAAAATTTACTAGGTGACATAAAAACGTGTCAATGGTTAGAGAGTTTAAAAAATAATTTATCCAAAAAATATATTATCCCTCCTCAATTAGATATAAGATATATAAGGTAAAATGTACATAGAAAGATTATATTTATGTTAATTTTTCAGTTTAATCTAGGCCATTCTTTTTTTCTTGAGATTGCAGATGGTCGAAAAATGTCTAAACGGTTTGTGTCCATCATATTTTATTATATATAATAACATATAACCCGTGCTTGTAAGCATGATTTTTTAAAAATAACCCTAATATGAACAATCTATTTTTGTTAATTGTGCCTTCTTGTTATGCTTATGTGTTTATAAAAAAATATAAAGAAATAATAGAAAAGCATAATCCATGCATGTTTACTCAAGAATTAAAAATAAAATTCCAAAAGTATAGTCTAATAAAAAAAATAAAAAATAGAATATAAGAAATACATGTCTTTTTTTATTGTCGCCCATGACGGGACCACGACCTCAAGAGACACGATGCCACTACTGCTTCCATTGGGAAGTGGTTATAGCGTGCACCTCTCATTTAAGAAACACGATTGACTAACAAATCATCAATTTTATATCCTGCTATTCACGTCGCAATAATGATTATGGCTGAGAATAAGGGAAGACTTACCAAGTAAGTCTTCTCACGTCTATAAATACTAAAGAATGGGGCATGACCAGGTACACACATTTTCTCCGAGCTAATACTCCGCAAAAATTCATCTTAGAACATTTGATTGATTCTCACTCTAGAGGTGCAACGCCGACAGGTCTACCTGCGTTGCATTATTTTGCAGGTTAAGCTAAGAGAGACTGAATATTCTGGATCTTAGAGTGATGTATCAAGTGAACTATTTTTGGGATTCATCAATATATGTAATGTGTTTGTCTAAATAGTTCAAGAGAAATTTATAAAATTAATCTTTATCAATCTATTTTTTTTTTAATCCTTATCAATATATTTTAGGGAAAATTACCAACTAATCCTAAATTAAGCATCAAACTACCAATTGATACCAACAACTTTAAAATGAACCAAATACTCTCATTTTACAAATTATATGGACTGTTTAGTCTCAATTTCAAAAAATGTAAAAATTGGCATGCCTAATTTGCCTCTACGTGATTCGTAGGATTGAAATCTTCCATTTTTAATGGTTTCACGTAAATGATAATTGAAGTATTCCATATTTAACGGTTTCACACAAAAATTATTTATTAAAATCAAAATAACTATTGTTGTACATATTTTTTTTATGATAGAATTATATATTCATATTCATGTTACATTCAATATAATAATTTTAAAATTTTCAGTTTTTATATTCGTGTTACAATTAACACGGTTTCATATATTATCAAGACACAGTTGAGTGTTAAATGTAACATCTAAATCACCTTTATCTGTAAGTTATGTTATGTTCAATACGCATATAATTTGTGCTATTAGCAAGATTAATCGATGTTATTTCTAGGTTTCATTGATCATTGCCGCTCCTTGTTCCAATGACTAATACATCAAGCAAACTATGGGGCACTCCAACGTCTGGAACTCGCACCCAAAGACCTACGGCTTGGTTCTCGCGCATGCCATGTTTGTGGGAACCCCCACACCATAATAAGGAAGTACAAGCTCATGTGCCGCAGGTAGTGTTTCCGCAACAATGCCAAAGAAATTGATTTATTAAGTACTGCTGAAGGATTTTATGCAGGAGAAGACTTGGTAATAGTAAAAAAAAAAAAATTGATGTTATTTTTACTACATTTGATTTTATATGCAATACAACATCATTAAGTTACAACTAGAACAATAAATGCCTATTTTTAATTACCAAATATTACATTCAATATTGGTGTCACACGGACTACTAGATGTTATATGTAATATTTACATTAAATGTGATTCACAACTCCAAAAAAAAAAGTGATTAATATCTCATTTTAAAGAGGACATCCCATGATGAATATTGTGTAAAAATAAATAAATCAATAAGTAGATTTGTGATAAAATTTGCATGTTTCGTGTTCAATTATTTTGATTGGAAGTTACCAGATTTACTTCCGCATTTTTAGGAGTAATTAAAACTGAAATGTAGTGTTGTATATTTAAAAAGTTAACATATCTGTTTCGCATATATTAGAAAGTCAAAATCTTATTAAATAAAGGTATATTTGTCCACGAATGATAAAATGAGTGATATATGCAAAGAAAACACATCGGATTGAATTGATAATTTCTACATTAAAAAAAGACCCTTGTACGTAGGGATGCTTATGGGCCTAAAGGCTAGCCTAACCCAACCTTAATTTTTTAGGGCTTGGGCCTAAAATTTAAGCCCATGGTTAGGATTTGGGCAGCAATATTTGGGCCCAAGTAAAATTAAGGTCGCGCTTGGGCTAAGCTAATAATTTCAGGGCCGACCTGGCCCATCCCAAGTATTAAATAAAATATATATAAAATGATAACTTTCTATCCTAAATTTCTAACCCTAACATCACTCACTCTCAGCGGCGCCTCCCTCCCTCATTCCCAAAACACTCCCTTCTTGCCTCTTGCTTGCCATCGCCTCGCCGTCACTTCGGTTCTGAAGCCTCTCTTCGCTGTCGATCACTTCCTACTTTCTCATTTCTTTGATTTTTGTCATCAATAGACACCTCCCTCCCTCATTCCCGAAACCCTTCCCTCATTTCCAAAACTCTTCCTCCCTACCTCTTGCCTGCCACAGTCTCGCCACTGCTTCGATCTATGTGGCCTCTCTTCGCCGTCAATCTCTTCCTAATTTCTCCTCTATTTTCTCTTCACCGTCGATCTCTGTCTACAATTTTATGATTCTCTTCTGCAATCTTAGGGCTAGGGCCTTAACATGTCGACGTCGACACCACTCAGTCGTTCGTTGTCGTCGTTACTGCGATCTTGCGTCGTTGTTGATTGTCGCCACAACAGAGTTTAGGTAATAAACTAGTTTGATTTCTGTTGATGCTTCGGTGATTTTTGTTCACGCCTCGTTGCTTAGTGTTCTGTTAATTTGATTTTTCGGTGAAATTACGTTATTTATTTCAGACTTTCAGTTCATGCTTCGATTGTTTATTATTTTGTTCATATTCTGTGAAATTGGTGGGAAAAATTATAAGGCCGGGTTGGCCCTACGGCCGGGCTTGGGCTTGAATTTTTTGCTTAGAGCTGAGCTTGAGAATGATAATAGGGTCTGAGCATAGGGCTCGGGCCTTGTAGTTTCTTGTAATACCCCAGGCCCAGCCCGGCCCTAGACCGACCCAGCCCGGCCCATGACCGACCCAACATGCCCCCTAAAATAATAACTACAATTCTTGTAATACATGTACATTTTGAAACTTTTATACATGAAAGTAACTTTTTTTCTTTATTTAAAAAAAAAAAAAAAAAAAAAAAGACGAACAAAAACAACAAAATAGAAATGGAATTGTTAACCAAACGCGACCTTAGTCTTCCGTAGGATTATACACAACGATCGGACTCCTCACACTGTGCCGTGGACTCCTCCACGTCAGGGAACCAGACAGAATTGGCGCATTTCTGGATGCATGCGTCGCGTTCACCACAACCTTGAAGCTCCGTCGCTGCAATGCCCGACTAAAGCTCAGGCTCATCGGAGCAACCGTCACCTCCACCCCCACCGGAGCCCTAACGGTGGCATTGTAGACTGCCAGAGATTGACCCACATTAGTTACCCTACGTCGGAAAACACCGACAGTTGGCTCCCGCGCGTCGCCCTTCAAACAGAGCTGCAGTGTGGGGTAGTTGAGGGCATCTTCGCCGAGCTCCGGGAGTAGAGTCGAGCAATTGACCGGCTTGGAGCCGATTAAGGTGCCTATGGATGAGCCGTTGTAGCCCTCGTGGCAGAGGAATTGAACGTAAGACATGGGCTCCATGTCGTAGACTAAGCCGGGGCTCACGGCTTTAGTTGGGTTGAGTTGACCGGCGCCGTAGGCAAATTCGGCTTCCTTGTTGGCCTTTGAGCTCATGGGTGTTGCTTTGGTAGACATTCCCATGAATGAAAGAAATATTGATATTTAGTAAATTATGTCAATTTTCATATTAATTTCACTAAAAATGAGGACAATTAAGCTACCATGAATAATTTTTTTAGTCTAACGGTGGATCCAAAAATTAGTAGCAAGACTAAGAAATATAAATTTACCGATTTATGAGAAAAGTTGTTAGGAGTTGTAAGGAATTTACCGGTAGTCATTAGGGCAGATTTGATGGCAGCAGGAGACCAAGTGGGGCGGAAAGACTTGATGTAGGCGGCAGCACCACCAACGTGTGGACAAGCCATGGAAGTGCCGGACATGAGGGTAAAATCAGAATATTGGGTGTCACCTTTTATCCCTGTAAGAGACTTTATTGGGGTGTATGCTGCCAAGATATCGATTCCCGGTGCTGCTATATCTGGCTGCTCCAATGTTTTTTGAAAAAATAATAATAATACAAAAGCATAAATAAGCAATTGAAAGTATTTGAATATTTGGAGGGCCAAAATATAAGAAAATATAAGCAATTGAGATGGAAAAAAAGTTTCGGGACCAAAATAAAATCACCCTATACTTGGAGGATTAACTTTATAGTATGAAATTAGATAGAAAAATGTACCTTAAGGACGTGTTTGGAGCCAGGATTTGGACCCCGGGATGAAAATGAAGCAACAAATGGAGCTTTAATTTTAACTTCCTCCGACTTGTGTATTACTGCTGATGCTGCTGATCTGAAAAGATAAAAAATAAACTTATGGTCCTCTAAGTTTCTAATAGTATCAAAATACGAGGGTCCAATTGAGCACCGACTTGATTTGTTAGGAAGCAAAAGTGTCATTATCCTTAAAAAATATAAGTTTAAAAATAAAGGGGTGTTAATGAATTTTTATAAAAATAAAAATATAATTTTTTTAAATAGTAGAAGGGTATTTATGTCATAATAGAGGTAAGTGTTCATTGACCAAAATGACAGGGGGCTGACTGGTATTTATAAAATGACAGGGGAGGTATCTGATTTAGTACAAAATGATAGGGGAGGTGAATAGTATAAATCCTATTGAAATTTGATAGAATAGTTTCATTAGTAATCGTTTAAAAGTAAAAGGACTTAATTGAAAAAAATAAAAAATATGGGGGGTAAAAGGTCAATTTACCGTGCCGAGTGTATGTAGTTGTTAATGGTTTGGCCAGCACTGACATTCACCATGGTTGCTGGCGCCATGAAAATCTGGGCAGCATCAAGAAAAACTTCACTTTCAACGACGGTTCCAACCCCTCCAAGACCTTTAATTACAGATTCAGCCCCCCAAGTTGACAAGTTGCAGTGAACCACCTTTCCCTTCACCTTTTTTGGGTCCATAGAGTCCTCAACACAATAGCTGGTGGGGACAAAAAGTCCAAATGTCATAAATTCATGTCCTTTTTTGCAATTTATGCCTTTTCAATTGTCTAAGAGGTAATATGAAAATACTTCCATTTCACAAAATAATGTTTCTGAAAATACAGTTAAAAAAATATTATTTTTCATACATATTTTTTCTACTTTTTGCACTCTTCACTTTTTATTTATTTATTTTTTTTAACTCACACACCCACTCACGCACCCGAGATTTGATCCCCTTTGGTCTAGAAAGGGTAAACTTTACCATTAGCCCATCATCGAATCTCGCACTCTTCACTTGTTTAGCAACCGAAGGCAGGATGCTTCTGAATAAAATTCTATTGTGTTCATCACTCAATCTAGAACACTAGATAATTAACTTAACTAATTAACTTGTATCTAATATCTAACTAACTAATTAGCTTTAACAAACTCTAATAGAATATCCAACATTTTTGCTAGCTCTACACATTTTAAAAAGGGTTTCTAATTATTTAGTCCTCTATAGAGTAGTTATTTAGGATTCAGACCAGGAGACCACTTTTCAGAACCCACAAATTCTTTAGAAAAAAATTTCTGCATTTTGGCTACTCTGTTCAACAAGACAAAATTGAACAACAGTGAATTAACGTTAACATAAAACTATTCAGGTACTATATTAGAAAATTACATTTTGAGTTCACGTTAACGTTGTTGAATCCATTTTTTTTTTTTGCACGTTAATGCATCTTCTCTAATTTATCTGTTTGTATGTGTTATGTTAACATTAACTCATTTCGCCACATGACGTATTTTTGTTTTTTACTTGAATATTTAGTATATTTTGTGTGTATTTACGTTAACGCATTTTATCCATCTCTTTTGTGTATGTTAACGTTATGTGTATCTTTTTTTTTTTTTTTTGGATTTTTCTATGAGTAAAAATTAACATACCATATAAAAGTTAACATATTTTAACCATTGTTAGTATTATTGCATTTCATGATTTTTTTTTTTGTTGTCACGTTAATGTTAAACACACATGACCTTGCATTTGACGTTCTTTTTTGTGTATTCACGTTAACTCATTGTCCTTATATGTTAATGCACATTTTTGAATTTGTGTTAACGTTAATGCACATTTTTTGAGTTCTCTTTTGTGTTAAAATGTTAACGTCCTACATGATATTGTTTTCTGGGTGTGCATTAACGTTAATAAACATTTTTTGGGGCTTCTCAGTATTAAATGTCAAAGCATTTTTATACACATTTTTCTTGGGTCTCCCGTGTTAACATTAACGCATTCATGTTGTCTGGAAATCTCATATGTGAGAAATAAAAAATAAAACACTGACGTTATTGTTAAACACACATTTTTTGGGGTCTCGTCTGTGTTAACGTTAACACGTCAAGTATTATCCACAAAAAATATGTGTGCAAATTGAAAAATGGTGTGCGTTAACGTTAAAGAACATTTTCACACCATCGTCGAATCGAATAACAACATCAGTGTTAACATTAACGTTAAATATGGCTGGTGGTCGGCGATGGTTGTCGGATTTGGCTAATGGTGGCCGACGGTTGTCCGAATCAAAAATGAACATCACCACCGCCGAATTGAACATCAACACCGCAAAAAAACACCACCAAAACGAATAACACCGCTGAATCGAACATCAAAACTAAAAAAAAAAGAAACACAAATAAGAAATACCATGAACTAGTATGTGTTAAAGTTAACACGTCAAACATTGTCCAGAAAAACATGTGTGCAACTTAAAAATTGGTGTGCGTTAATGTTAATGAACATTTTACTCCACAGCTGAATCAAACTCAATACCGGTGTTAACGTTAACGTTAATCTGGCTGATGGCCGGTGGTGGTTGTCGGATCTGGCTAGTGGTGGCTGATGGTTGTCCGAATCGAAAATGAACATCACTATCGCCAAATAACACTGCCGAAAAACACCACAAAAAATGAACAAATATCGCCGAATCGAACATCAAAACAAGAAAAAAAGAAGAAATACCATGAACTAGAGAGAGAGCAAGAGTGGGAGAGGTCCGGATCTGACTGGTGGTCGGAGGTGGTTGCTGGATCTGCTAGTGGTGGCCGACGGTTGTCCGATCTGGATGACGATAGCGTTCGGTGGTCGGATCTGGTGGAGAAGACGGGTGCAAATCGTCCTCAAGGTGTTCGACGATTTTCTTAAGAAAATCAGGAAGAACTGATGGCGGAAGAGATGAGTGTCCTTTTTAGTCTTCTTTCTCTCTCTTCCATAGATGATTGGTGGTTTCTTGGTCTCCATACCGGAGGGGAGAGTGAACATGAAACCCACTGATATTGTTGTGGGTAGAGTTTAGAGAGACAGTGAACATGGGTAGGGTTTAGAGAAAGAGTGTGGATTGTGGATCAGAGATAAAAGGAGAGAGTTAACGTAAATGTGAGAGATAGTTAACGCAAATGTGAGAGAGAGGGATATATGTGTCTTTTCACGTCCTATTTTGTCTGTCCAAGAACTAAAAACTTAATTGATTGTACTATATGGTCTGAATTATGAGTGAACAGTTGAAAAAAATATCTTTTTTCTCAATGGTATGGGGACTAAATAATAAAAAAACTCTTCCAAAAATAATTATTTAAGACAATTAGTATTTTAACTTTCAAATTACTAACACACATAACTCTTTGACTTTTTCATTTTTTTACGATTTCTTCTCTTTTCTACTTCCTCTTCCTCCGACAAATAACCCCGTCGGCATGGATGTTGGCGTTGGCACCAAATTACTCTTTCCTCTCTCTCATTTCCTAAACAACCCCTGCACCCCCCCCAACCATCCCCCCCATATCTCACCCCCTGCCAATCCGCAGCCTGCCCTCCTCCTCCTGCTCTTCTTCTTAATTCTTCTCTCTCAACTCCTCTCTCTCTCTCTGTATATATGATATAGGGAGAGAGTGATAGAGAGAGAAGAAGAAAAGGGATATATATGATATAGGGAGAGAGTGATAGAGAGAGAAGAAGAAAAGGGATATATATATATGATATAGGGAGCGAGTGATAAAGAGAGAAGAAGAAGAGAGAAGGGGGATGGCGGCCAGGGGTGGGGGTTGTCAGTGAAAATTTTAATAAAGAAATAGATAAAAAAATAAGTCTTAAAATTATTTTGAATTTGGATAATATAGTAGTTTCAAAATTATTTATATTCTTCTTAAACTAGGATGTACATTGATAAAAAGAAAATAAACATATAGAACTAGGGTGTACATTGTAAGAAGAAAATATACATATAGAATTACTCGAGAAATAATGTTTGCGATTGACAAATTTACCACTATAAAAAAAATGTAGAGTTACTGAGATGATGTACCTTTTGAAGGTTTTCCTCCCAAATTTGTGCGCATAATTTTTTTTTCCACTCATTTTCATTCTTCTTTCCTTTAATTTTTTTCTTTTAATTTTATAAAAAATAATATCAAAAGAGATTAGATAGTAGTGATAAAAATTTAAAAGATACCTGGCACTGTACTTGCTATCAGAGTCCTTCGCTACGTCAACCCCACTTACGAGGGGGTATGAGTTTTGCTTTGGTTGGAATGTGTTTACTCCGATCCCCTGCATATTGTACATAATCATATAAGTCCATTAATGGAGTCAGAAATAGAAATTTGCTTTGAAATTTCATGAGGTAAATCCTTAAAATACTTTTCACCTTCCAGACAATATATAGAAAAGTTTAAATTATTCAAACAATCCTAAAATTTTGTGATATAATTCTAGAAGTACACTATTTTTTTCTAGATATACGTCCTCATTTCAAATAAAATCTAAATAATTTTTCAATTACAACTGCTATTTAAAATAACTCTAGTATATTTGTAACTTTTTTTTTTTTTTTTTTAGAAAAAAAAAAAAAAACAAAAAACTCCCTAACCCATGTCACCCCCACCCCCTTCCCCCGCTATCCCTCTTGACCACCTCACCCCCTGTGGTCCTCCCTCCGATGCAGCTCCCCCTCCTCCTCTTGTTCCTCTTTCTTCTTCTATATTTCTCTGTCTCATTCTCATTTTCTTTGTGTTATATATATATATATATGTGTGTGTGTGTGGGGGTGTTCGGGTGTATAGATTAGAGTACACCCACGCGCGCACACAAAGAGAGAGAGAGTCTGTCGCCCGTCGGTGGACAAGGTTGGAGGTAGTGGCAGTGGCTTCACGTTAGAGAAAAGAAGAAAGGGAAAGGAGTAAAATAAATATGAAAAACAAAAAGTTCAAGGATAATTTGTGTTAATAATTTAAACAATAAAATATTTTTTTGAATAAAATGCCTTTTTGTCCCAAAAAAAATGGGTATGCATGTAAAATGACCCTAGAAGCAAAGTCAAAGAAATGACACAATAATAATGAAATGGATGGAATAATGGAACTACGAAAGTTAAATCTACTTTGAGGACTAATAGAAAATGGAGGAAAATTTGGTTGCCACCCTGTCTAGAAAATTCTCACACATCCGGGCACCCTCTGCTTGGCAACATCAACAATGAGGATCTTAAAACCCTATAGGAGGACCCTTGATCGAGCTCTCGGCTCCCGACACCCTTTGCTTAGTAACATCTATTGTAAGAGGCCAAAAACCCTTCCGAAGGCCCCTTTGGCCGAGCTCCGGGCTCCGGACATCCTCTGGTCGCATCATCTATTTTGGGAGGCCTAAAACCCTTTAAAAGGCCCCATTTGTCGAGCTCCCGACTTCCGGTACCCTCTGCTTGGCAACATCAAGATTGGGGCGCCTAAAACCCTTCAGAAGGCCCCCTTGGTTTAGCTCCCGACTCCCGACACCATTTTCTCGACAATATCAATATTGGGAGTCCTAAAACCCTTTAGAAGGCCCCCTTTGCCGAGATCCCAGCTCTGGGCACCCTCTATTCAATAACATCAACAATAGAGGTCCTAAAACCCTCCAGAAGGACCCTTGGCCAAGCTCTCGGCTTCGAGCACTCTCTGCTCGGCAACGTCAACAAAGGAGGTCTTAAAACCTTATTGTAGGACTCTTGGTTGAGCTCCCGACTCCCGACACTCTTTGCTCGGCAACGTCAAGATTGGAGATCTTAAAATCATCTAGGAGGACCCTGGGTCGAGCTCTCGGCTCCCGACACCCTCTTCTCAGCAACATCAACAATGGAGATCCTAAAACCCTCTAGGAGGACCCTTGGCCTAGCTACCGGCTCCGAACACCCTCTGCTCTACAACGTTAATATTGGAGGTCCTAAAAATGTCCCGGAGGACAATTGGCCGAGCTCCCGGCACCCTCTGCTTGACAACATCAACAATGGAGGTCCTAAAACCCTCCAGAAGAACCCTTGGTCGAGCTTTCGGCTCCGAGCACCCTTTGCTCGGCAACATCAACAATGGAGGTCCTAAAACCCTCCAAGAGGACCCTTGTCCAAGCTCCCGGCTCCAAGCACGCTTAACTCAGCTGATCGCTAGAAGTAAGCCCAAATCTGTCCTGGGGTCTCTCTTGGCCTATGTTCGTCTGAAGGGGCCAAAACGAGCCCTTTATCTCTATTTCTATTGGGTCGGCCCTTGGACTTGTCCTAATGGACCTAAAAGCTCAGTCTAAGTGCTTAAGACCCTTATTTGCAAGCGCATTGACTGCCTGCCGGATTAGGCTAATTAATCGAGCTGGAGTCCCTAATCCGAAGGCGCTAATCGAGCTCTACTCCCTATATATACTCCTAGGCATCCATTGCCACCAATTATTGCTTCTTATTCACTTAAGAGTATTTTTAACCTTCTCCCCCATATACTTATTGTCACGCAGGAGGGATTTCACTGGACACAACCCCGGTGAGTCTTTGTGCAGGTGCTTGGAGTTCGGAGTTGGAACTCAGCTCGAGGTCTAGCGAGGAGCTTAGCTCGGAATTTAGAGAGGATCTCAGCTTGGATTATAGAGAGGAGCTCAACCCGGATTGCAAGAATTGGTTCAAGATCTCCAAGCGTCAGAAGTTCACTGAACTTGGAGCTTGGTTTCCTCAGTGCATCACCTCATCTCAACAAGAAATTTACACGTGTCTTCTGTTCAGATCAAACTGGAGGTGCTTGCCATTTTTCGATACCAAGAGAAAAGAACCTCAAACATAATATAAATAGAGTAAAAAAAATAAATAGAAAATAGTGAATAATATAATAAGAATCCTAAAAAGGTATTTTTGTCACTCCAACAACCATGTTTTGTTTCCCTTAAAGTCTTTCGATTAAAGGTTACAAATGAATTAGAAGTTAAAGATCAATTTTCTATAAAACAGAACACAATTGTTTTTCAAAAAAGGTGCTTTGATCAAAGGATCAAACTAATTTTGACAAAAATAAACCGATCAAATTGTTATACAAAATCCTTACCGAGACAGTCCGTCCGTTGCCCAAAACAACTCTACTTCTGAATTGCCGATCGATGCCACTAGCCGCCACTGTCAGAATCCATGGTGCATGGTTCGCGACGGTGCCCGTCTGCCCTTCGTTCCCGGCGGAGGCCACCGTGATGATCCCGTGTCTCATCGCATTGAAAGCACCCACTGCAATGGAGTCTGTATCGTACCTTTCCGTCGCACCACCGATGGAGATTGATATGACATCGACACCGTCGTGAATTGCCGCCTCAAACGCCGCCAGAATGTCCATGTCGGCGCAGCCGAAGCTGGCCCAGCAAACCTTGTACATTGCCACCCTGGCCGATGGCACCGCTCCGCGAGCCGTCCCTTCGGCAAGGCCGTAAAGACTCGCGTTCGAAACGTTGGATCCGGCCAATGTGGATGACGTGTGGGTGCCGTGGCCGTCGACATCCACCGGCGATAGTATGTCATTGGGATCGGGTACTTTGTCGAGCTTGAAGTATTTGGCCCCAATTAGCTTGCTTCAATTGGCAAAATAAATAAATAAATGCAAGAAAAAGAAATAAAATTGTTTCATGAATCATCTTCAAACAGATTTTCTTTTAATTCATATTATATTTTTATTTGTTCTTTAAAAATTACAAAAAAATTAAAAATTAAAAATTAAAACACTTTTATGATTTAATTCAAAATATTTGAGACAAAAATAAAATTTATCGGGAATTTGTTATTTAGTTTATGTATATGAAAACGCTATTTGTAATAGTAAATTTACTATTACAAATTCCGGATAAATAAATAATGCTAGACTAATATATGAAAGGTGAAAACACTATGTGGAAAGGTATAAAATAGCATGAAAATATATTTTGTTGAGAATTTATTATTTAATTTATCAATAAAATTGAAATCAACGGCCATAAATATTTTTTAATAATAAAAAATGTGTCAAATATAAAATATGCCCTAAAATTTATTGAATAGACTATCGTAAATCTCAAGACGCAGATTGAATGGGAGAGATGTAGGAGAGTACTGGATGGGCATATAGAAATGGGGAGAGAGAGAGAGGAGTGGGTGGGTTGCAAGAAGTTGGAGTATAGGCTTACGTTTCGATCTTCATCTTTGGATCAACAATATCTTTTACTGTAATCCTTTCGTAAAAAATTATTACATCTTTTAGAAATTAATTATCGTACTTTTTTTTAGGATGACAACAAAATTTGGGATAATAAAATTTGAAAATATATTTTAATCAATATAAAATGACAAAACATCAAAGAATATTTATTTTAAAAACTTATTCATGATAATAATCGTTGCTTAAAGCATCTAAAATAATTAAAAAAATAAATAGAGAAAATCAATAAATTTATTTAAATATATTTTTAAATTCTCTATTAAAAATAGATAATTTAATCCTGAATGCACTAAGTCGATGTGAAGGTGTATACCCTTAAAATTGTCCTGGGAGGTCCTCAGTCGAGATATACATAAGTTGGATTGGACCCAACTTACTGCATCATAAAAAAGGAAAAAAAAGGGGGGGGGGGGGGGGGGGGGGGGGGAAGCAATACTTTTGGCCAAAATTTATTGGATTTATAGGTAATATTCCAAATATTAGAAACATTTGGGGGCCAAATAAAATTTACTTGTTGCATCCCGAAAAATTAGCGAAATGAGCACAGCTCCCTTTCCATTTCGCCGGCGGGGGACCAAGCCCGTCGTCCTTAAAGCTCGCCGACTGAGGAGTAATGCCTGAGGGTCAATCACCACAATTATTCTACATATTTCAGTTTGACCCCTATATATTTTTTAAATTATGAAAACTTCCCGAAGTTAATAATAATATATAATCATCACCCCAGAAATTAATATTCTGAATTGAACTTTCAAACCTGTATCAAATAGTCCTACAATAATATTGCTTTCTGATTTCAAATGTCTTTTGGCTGTTTGGGGCAACCCTACAAAATCCCATGATTTTGTTGTATGCAGCTCGTGATATCGGTTTGGAAAAACAGAGAGCACTTCATCCATTCCTATTTTCCCAAAAAAAATAAAAATAAATCCAATTTATATGTTAAGAGGAATAAATTTGAATTTGTGTTAGGACTCAATTCACAATTTTATGGTTCAATACAATACGAATAAAAGTTTAAGGTGCAAATTAAATACAATTAGAGTATAAATTTAGGGGTCTAATTAATATTTAAACTATTGATATTACCAGATAAGGTTTTGGCTTCTTCTTCAGACAGTCTTGCAGCAAATGCATTGAAGCTCTTTGTGTAGCTATAAACCATGGAGTTCCTTGCATCAATATCACTGGTTCAAAATGGTAAAAACAAAAATTTAAAATATCAACAAATTTATTTTATGCTAATATATTCTTATAAGGTTCCAAAAAAAAAAAAAAAAAAAAAAAAAAAAAAAATTATTTTTGTATTTACTTAATTCGTTCGTTGCAGATTCAAAAATTTAGCCGTATCATTAATTCATAAATGTTTGCAGCAAATGCATTGAAGCTCTTTGTGTAACTATAAACCATGGAGTCCCTTGCATCAATATCACTGTTTCAAAAATGATAAAAACAAAAAAAATAATAAGTCCACAAATTTATTTTTGTATTTACCTAATTCGTTCATTGCAGATTCAAAAATTTAGCCGTATCATTAATGCATAAATATTTTTTAGATGAAGAAAGGGGTGTCAATGAGAACGACGGCAGGCGGTGGGCCTTGGGCCGTGGGCGGTGGTGCTCAAGTGGAAGAAGAAGAAGGGGTGAAAGTGTTGAAAATAAATTTTTTAAAGGATGTATGCGTTCAAAATAATTTTTATATTTTATGTTTTTAAATAAAGGGCAGATTTCTTATTAATGTAGTTATTTCTTAAAATTCATTAATTTGATGGTATTTCGATCATTATACAGTATAATATTTTTCAATATGGTGTCACCGTGGTCGTGGTCATGGTCATTTTCATATGTAAAGGAATGTACGTGGAACTTTAAAAAATATGGGGGGTATGTGAGGTAATTTCTCAATTTTAGGGTTTATAAACATGTTTTCCGAACACTAGAACAACAAAATTTAAAGTAAAATTTTTTTTGAACAAAACATCTATACAAACTAAGAGAGAGAGAGAGCGAGCGAGAGAGAGAGAGAGAGATCAAACCTTCCCTTCAAAGTGGACAGGACATTGATGTGTTTCTGAGACACAGATTCCTCATCAAGTACAGGATGATGATCGCTCAGAAAAACAATGTAAAATTCCTGCAAATTGATTGTGTCAAACTCTATTTATATATGCAAACCCTAATGAGTGTGTATATATATATATAGGGGTGTGTGTGTGTATATATATCATTCATATATTGATCACCTTTTGCATGTCTCCATTTGAAGCTACAAGACATGTTAAGATTGACAAAAGAAGATAAAAGAATTGATGTGCCAAGGCATGTCTATCTTTCAACATGCTTCAAGGATGAATAGCTTAAGTGGGAAAGTCCTATAATTTCCCGTGGAGATGCACTTATTTATAGAGACCACATAACCCAAAAATAATAAAGGGTATTTATATGAATTTAGAAGATTTTTCAACCATACTCATCCTATAACCCCAATTTTTTTAAGAAAAGAAATAATATTTTTAGATGAAATTTTATTCTGGTTGGTAAAGAGAGAGATATGTTTTCTTGTCAATCTGGGTTCAATTCTTTTGAGGAAGACTCCAGGGCTAAAATCTTGAATGTTTCAGGCTAATAAAGAATGCACCCTAAAAATTGTCCGATAGTTGATGTGTGCCTTAAATTGGTCTAGACACAACTCACTCACTATTGAACTCAAAAAAATAAAATAAAAAAATAATAATAATAATTTTTTTTTTTGTTTCTATTTTTTTCTTTCAAACATTTATTAATACAAAATTGGAAAAACTGATGAAAATTGATTCAGTTACGATAACATAATTTGTTCTAAAAATTTATTTTATTTTATTTTCTAGATCAAATTGTTGAGGGTTTCAATGGCAAAACGTCAAAGAAAGAGAACCCATAGTTTGGTTGTTTTGCACTCTAGTCAAATAAAATGCTAAATTTCATTTATAACCCTTAACCATACTATCATGCTATATTTAGTCCTTACACTCTTAAACTTAACAATTTAGCCTGTAACTATATGATTTTGTGTTGATCCGGCCCCAAAATTTATGATCTGAATTTAATAATCAAATACTAGATTTTTGTTCCACTTTGATTGCTTTGCACTCTAGTCAAATAAAATGCTAAATTTCGTTTATAAGCCCTTAATCTCTCTCTGAAATATTATTGTATGGGCACTACAACAAAATTCATTTTTAAGAGCACTAAATTTATCCTAACATATAAAATTTCTGGACACATTAAGTATTGAGATAATTAAAATGTATCTCATAAAAGACTATCACAATAATTTATAAGAACAATTATTTTGTCGCATTAATGTATATTTATCAGGATAATTTTTTTATTATATCTTTTTTAAAATGTACATAAACATTATAAAGACATTATGATTAACTGTCTCAATAAATATTTTTATAAAATAATAAATATTTTTATAAAGATATTATTTAAGAATTTTCTTTAAAGTTCTAATATGTAGTTTTTGTTGTAGATAAGAAAATATAGTGCATAAAACAACAAGCAAACACTAAAAATTAAATAAATAAATAAGTAAAAGAGCAACATAATATTTAGACAAGAAACTATGCAATGATCTTCTTTTAAAATTGTCCGGTGATATAATTAATTAAGTCACATAAATTGACCTGGACAAATCATTTAAAAAAAAAAAAAAAGTAGTGTTTACAGCACTTATGGCCTAGTGGCTAACACCCCCGAAAAAAAAAAAAAAAAAAAAAACAAAACAAAACAAACAAACTCCAATAGCGGGGGTTTCACAGCAATGGTCCACTTCGCTTCTAATAAAAAATACTTATTAGTTTCTTCGAACTGCTTATTCAATTTATTTATTTTTATAAAACATCGAATATATTCATTTAAGTGATTTTTCAAATATTAATTTATGTGAAAGAAAATTGATTTAACTTGATGTTAAAATAATTTTTTTATTTACTGAGAAATAAATATTATTTTATAATTACAAATTAAACCAATCATAAGTGTAACCAATAGTGGGTGTAATATGTTATTAGTCTAATTTAAAACATAAGTTTCGATTTAGTTATTTAAATTAATTTTTGTTTATGTATTAGTCTCGCATATGCTCACACCTGTGTAATATTAGTTATATGTACATGTATAATACTAGTTACAGATTACAAATTAAATGTAATTATGTTACATGTATTTGTATAATATTTGTTACATCTAACAAATATTTTATACGCAAGTTAAATATATGTAATTGCGAGAGTGCAGTGTATGTATTGGGCTTTCTGCCTTTTCTAATTCACAAGATTAAAATATATGTTGCAATTGCGTATGTGACTTTTTTAAAATTAAAAGTAAAATAAAAAACTTGTTACAGAAACACCTGCATTTAATTTCAATATAAAAAGACAATAAAACAATAATAATATTATATATTATATTTATTGATAAAAAAAGTTAGTCTAATTGTAATGGCCATATTGTTAGTATTGATTCAGAGAGCATATGATTACATAGCTTGAACTGAATTGAATTAGTGCATGCTCCAATATTTAAGCAATTGGGAATGTTCATCATTTTAAACTAGTGCAGATCCTAATAACTTAGAACATCAATTGACCTCATATATAATATTGATAATTTTATTTTATTTTTCATTATTTATTTTTTATTTTTTATGTGTTTCAATGTATGAAATGAACAAAAATAAACTATTTTTATTGATATAAAAATATTACAAAGAAGTGGCTTATAAACAAAAAGGGCCATTAAGTTAGGGGACCCCTTGCTTGAACCATAATGCAAGTCTCGTAGCCTTTGTTTCCATATGTACCAAACCCCAAAACCTAATTTACAAGCAGCAACCGCAAACCTAAAATGTGGAGAGAGTGAGAGGTTTTATTGAGAGAGATGCTTAAATTTAACTTATTTTTATTGGAGTATATTTTATTTTCGGTACAAACAGTTAGGAAGAAAATTTTAAACACTAGAACTCCAACTATAGAGACACACTAGATAATCGTTAGATTATAAGTTTTGAATTTTTTAATAGGGGTCTTTATTTATTTATTTTTTTTCATATGTTGGGGGAGGAATTCTAGATTTTCTACAACGGAGTCGAGGAGAGAGTTTTAAACACTAGAACTCTAACTATAGAGACACACTAGATAATTGTTAGATTACAAGTTTTGATTTTTTTATTGGGGTCTATTTTTTTTATTTTTTTATATATGTTGGGGGAAGGATTTGAACTCTAAACTTTTTATAAGTGAGATAAATTAGATATCCATTAGGCTCTTGAGGTCTTCTATCCCACTTCTATAATGCATGAGCTCGTTTTTTTTTTTTTTTTTTTTTTTCATTGCCTTAAGTTTTCTTGGGCAACTTTCGTGCCATGTTGAGCCTATGCATGTTGATTTTTGGGGAATGACAATATTTTATCATAACTTAGTGCCGGATGAAACAAACTACTATAAATTTGAGTGACTAACAGTAAGTTTAGGAGTCCATTTATATATTTTTAAAATTTTTTTTAATCTGATTTTTCAAAATTATTAAAATAACACTTTATCAACAATCTCCAAACCAATAACTAAAATTTTAAAACTCACATTCTCAAAATTTGCTAACAACTATTGAAAAAAATTGCCGATTCCAGACCACCACGAGTTATTTCAATATAACGACCAATATCATAAAATTTTTAATAAATGAACTGACTTCAAACTTTTAACTAAATTTTTTTATTAAATAAACAATTATCGAACTCGACTTTGTAAGTAACTCGAATAATATGAAATTAAAATATTTTATTATACTTTAATATAAAAAATTAGTAAAATAAACTCTTAAATTTCTTTAATAGTACAATCTTACCTATCTAATCATTCTAAAGATTAATTCGATTAAAATTTAATTTTATAAATATTTATTTAACCTATTTAATTAGTACATATATTTCATATATAATTCTTTATATTTCTTATATTTTGATTCTTTTATAAATTAAATATTCAAATTTTATATATAAATTTTCAAGAAATAATTACAAATAATTAATTTTATTTAAAAAAATTATATTATTTATATAGTTCTTAAGTATTATGTTAGAATAACTAAGAGACAGAATGTTGAGAGAATATGAGAGACTTATATTAGTTTATGAGAAGATACAATTAGTGAGATACGTAGGGAGTCTATGTATATGAGGTGATTAGGGTAACTCGATCTTACCTGAGGTTTGATTTTCCCAGTGACACTAGGGTTTAATATAGTGGATCAAGGCTGATATACATATATTAACACATTAAAATTTAATTAATAAATAATATTTAAAAATGAAAAGCTCAAAAAGGTTGACGTACAGTTCGATTATTAAACGAACCAAGCTTGAACATTAGGTTTCTGGTTCGACTTGAACTTGAATAATATGAAAATAAAAACACTTGATACTCGACTTGGCTCAATTCGTCTACAACCCTACATACCACCGTAACGGTTTATTTTAGGATAAACGGCCAATATCATAGAATTTTTAATCATATTCAGGCATTTTGGTAGAACACAATGTTGGGAGTTGGAGACTAAAACATTGGTATTACCATTGACCATCTTCATTATTGGGTGGATGACTAACTCATTAATAATGCTAGTTGGCTAGTAACATTAATGAGAGTGATTAGTAAGTATCATTAATGTAGTGGAATAATTGTCTCTCTCATTAATGAGGTTGTTGGCTAGTCTCATTAGTAAAGTAGTTAGTTGTTGAACTCTACCCCTATAAATTGTGGGTTGAGTGGTAGTGCCAAGTGGGTCAAGTGAAGTGAAGTGAGAAACAATAATCTCACTTGCATATCCTTCATTCTAAATCCTTTTTTTTTTTCTTTTCTTAATATAGTAATTTCTTCTTGTGGCGTGGATTAGACTTACGTTGAATCACGTTAAATTCTTGTGTCGTTTTTTTTTTTTTTTTTTTTTTTTTGTTTGTGAATCTTGGGTGTTTCTTGTTTTTCAAATTATTGTTGTGTTATTAGGTGTCGGTTCGATCCCCAACACACAACTCATATCCCTAGTGAATAAAATAGTCAATTGTGCAACTAGGGTTCTAGTTGAATTCCTCCAACACTGCAATGAAACTGTTAATGTTAATGTAATATATGGGCTTGACCCAATAGGTCAAAACCCTAACCGTAGGGTTCCCTTAGTCCCCTATAAATATTCATATTGTATATCTCTGTAATGGAATTTTCCTACATATCAATGTATCGTTCATGTTTTCCATACATTCCACTTCTTAATTATTCTAATATGGTATCAAGAGCCAATGTTTCATGGCCCAGTTCCTGTTAAAATTTTCGAAACCCTAATCCTCTCAAAGTCTTCCGTCGCCACTTTTTCTCCCATGGTATTTGTAACTGATATAGGCCTCACCACCACTCTAGTATCAACAACTATCACACCATCTTCTTCGTCTTGTAAAGACGAACACAACACCACCAAAATCATCACCACTAGATCTCTCACGCACATCCATGCGCCAACAAAAGCCAACAGTTTTCCTAATCACTGTCGTCACTGATTTTGGGCTCTACCGCCTTAACCAAGGCTCCAAATCCAACTCAAACAATACCATCGGAATTGGCTCGATGAGACGATTCCAAATACATAAAAAGCAGACCCGAACGACATCTCACGCATAGCCACATGCGGTAAGAAGTCACCAATGTTTTCTTGCATGAGATTCATGCACCAGGGCTGCCATTCAGTGGTTTCTTCAGTGCCACGTCAGCCTTCTACATCAGTATCATTTAGGTGCCACGTTAATAGTCAGTAGCACAGTCAAAGCCTCATAACGTCAGTGCCACGTCACTAGTTGACACAACGACGTCACTAGTTGACATTGTCACATCAGCGCCTAGTCTGCCCCTCTGCCACATCAACAGTTCTTAAGAGGTATTCTTCTTTGGACCGGTTCAGGCCGTTTTAGATTGGTTTCTTATAGAGTTGGACTGGTTTCTGGGGTTTTTGGATGTTATAATTCTGTTTCTGGCCTCTGTTTTGTGATTTGAGACTCATAGAATATACTTTTATTTCTTGAAGATTTAATATTGGTTCTTGGATAATTTTCGCATTCCGGATTTATCTTTGATCTCCATTTAATCGATTTCATATTATACAATATAATTCTCTTTATATTGTTGATTCGGTTCATCACGGGGATTTGATCGGTTCAAGGGTTTCTCAGTCGGTTCTTCAAGAGTATAGACTGGTTCCTTGATAATTTCAGAGTTCTAAATCCATCTGTGGTAGCAGTTTCTATAGATTCATACCATACAATATATTTTGTTGTATATTGTTGATCTTATTCAATAACGATGTCTGTGGGTTGCATTTCTTCGATCATTCTCAATACCAAAGAGAGTTCGGATCCTACCTCCACTACGGTTACCATTTCTATTGTAGATATCGCTTTACTCTTCCACCATATTTTCTCCAAGAATGGTAGAAAAGTTTCCCCTACTCTCTCACTTACTACAGATAACTCTTATTGGTTCATTGATTCTGCCTGTTGCAATCATATGGCATCCGATCCCATCTTCTTATCCAAACTATCTGATAGGTTGAAAATACCTATCTACTTCTAAGCCAAATTTGATAGTTTTTGAGTGTATTAGTAATTATTAATTGCGTTTTAGTTTGTTTTTATGTAAATCAGGTGTAGGAACGTGAACGAGTAATAAACAAGCGAAACGGCAGGAAAACAATAAAGAAACGATAAAAAATACAAGATTTCAAGACAGCAAGCCATCGCCGTGGCGATCAATCCACCACCACGGCGGTAGAGATGCAGGGATAATTGTGAAGATCTCACAGCCGCGGTGGTGAAAGATCAGAAAGATTAGGGCTCGGCCCACCGTCGCAGTGGTGAGCTTGTCGACATGCCCATCGCTGCGGCGGTTACTCTGTAACAGAAAAATAAGAAGATATTTTCAACCTTTGTACTTAATGCCTTTATTCCCATAATTATCAAGGACATTCCTAACATTAGATAAGTGATCCTTAGCCATTCTTGAGAGCTCAAAGAGGAGGTTCGTCATTCGGAGAAGATGAAGCACTTGCGGACCGATCTTTGGCGACAGTGGACTATTCCACTCTCAGATTTGGTCGTTCTTCCAATGTTTTTATCTTTGTAATTACTTTTCCATATCTAATGATGTTGAATCCCTCTTGTTTTACTGTTTATATGGCTAAGATCATGTAGGCTAGATAAATATTATCTAGGGGTAGTTGTAATTCATGTAAATACTTGTTTGGTTGAATATATGTTACTTTAATGGTTGTTTGTCTAAATCTGATTGTGTTTACCATTTTATTACAATTTTAATATGCTTTCAAGATATTAGGGTTAGTTTTGAGAATATGGGGTTTGACACTCGGGAGAGGTAACCCCGGATTCAGACTAGGGTTAAACACATCGCGACGTTCTAACGACCTGGGAGGGCGTTAGAAAGTATGCAATTCATGACGTTGGGTCAAGACTTATGTGACTATGTGTTCGAAAAGACGTTCAAGGGGGACTTCGACGTCAACGCGAAGTCACATATTCATTCACTAAACACTTGAGAGAAAGAGTAAATGAGTTTAAGATACAGAGATTGTCGGATAGGATAAACACCGTTATTGTTAACTAAACGAAGTCAAACATGTATTAAGTGAATGAAATCAATCCCTAGGTAATCAACTTAATTATAATTAACCCAATAGTATTAGTTTAACTTAGTCGTAATTAAATTTCAAACAATTCTTGAAAACACGAGATAATATAAGACTATACCAATTACAGTATTCAATTATTCAAACACGTTTTTCAGTGGAACGATATCCGATCTTAAAGATCCATTATACTAAAACTTGACCTCGTGCACTTGCGAGTAAGTCAGACGTGAGCGTAAAATTGTCGCGTTCACTATCCGATATGAATACTCCTAGTACTCATACTACTGATGGTTCTCAAATACATGTTACTTATAGTGGTTAGGTTTCGACTTTACATCTTTCTATTCCTGACACATGTTTGATTTCGAAACTGACCTTAAATCTCATATTTGTTGGGTAACTTTGTGAATTGAAATTTTAAGTCATATTTTCTAATAGTGGTTGTCGTGTGCATGATCCTCAGACAGGAAAATTCTTGGGACTAGTCCTAAAGTTGGACGTCTATTTGAACTCAACAGTTTACACCTTCTACCTAAAACACCACTACCACCACAACCCCATATCTCTTTATCAACCTGTATAACCGCACCACTACCACCATTACCCTCATCCCTATCATCATTGTCATCATCCTTATCTCCATAACCACCATTATTGTTATCACCATCCTATATTTGGCATTCTCGATTAGGCCACACTTTATCTAGCCGACTCAAATCGCTTATCTCAAGTGGTTAGTTAGGTTTAGTTCAATATGAGTCCTTCAAATGTATCCATTGCCAACTTGCAAAACAACCTGCCCTACCTTTCAATAAGAGTTAGTGTATTTCCCTTGCACCATTTGTTTTAATCCATTCTGATGTTTGCTGGCCTTCTCCTCATGCCACAATGGGTGGTTGTCATTACTTTGTTATCTCTGTGGACAACTGTTGTCGATATACATGGTTGTTTCTTATGAAAAGCGATCTGAACTATTTCAAATATATTCAGAGTTTTTGCTATGCTTCATACCCAATTTTCTAGAAATATCAAAATTTTTCGCTCAGACAATGCAATGAAATACAAGGATTGTTCTTACTCAACATGCTTCACAAAAATGGAATGCTCCCCCATTGTTCGTGTTCTAGTACATCCCAACAAATTAGACTAGCTGAACGAAAACATAGACATATCATTGACACAATTCATGCTCTCCTTATTTCTCTACCCTGTCCTAAGCATTTTTGGGGTGATGCTGCCTTCACCGCCATATACACAATAAATTGTATCCCGTCCGCCACAATCCAGCATCAGTTTTCATTTTAGCGTCTTTTCGGTAAACCTCTCGATTACTCTGAACTCAGAGTCTTTGGTTGCACTTGTTTTATTCTTCTCAACCACAAACTAGAACCAAGGGCTCACCTGTGTTGTTTTCTTGGATATGACATTGAAAATAAAGGGTATCGGTGCTGGGATCCCAATTCTAAAACTCTTCGTATCTTTCATCATATCTTTTTTTGGGAACATCAGATGTTTTCTTCTTTACGATCGTTTGACATGTCAAACATAACTAACTCCAGATTATTTACTGATCCATTTATTAAGTTATTTCCTAAGGATACAGTTTCAGGTACTGTTTAGCTCACTCCAGCACCACCAATTGAGCTCAATCTTGCACCTTACGTTGAGTCCACTCCTGAACCACCATCTAAACCAACTCCAGAACCACCAGCTGCTCTTACCCCTCCAACTCCATCAACCATACCTGAGACCTCTCCTGTGGTCGATAATTTTATACCGACTACCTCTAAGATCCACACTCCAGATCACTCCTGCCACTCTAGCAGGGTAACTCATCCTTCATCTTAGCTCATTGATTATCATTGATTTCTTACTATACTTCATCTGCATGAGCCTCAATCCTATAATGAAGCTAGTACTATTCCTCTTTAGTAGAAAACAATGGACGAAGAACTTCAGACCCTAGCCAAAACTCATACCTGTGATATTGTTGATATTTTCCCTAGGAAAACTCTCATTGGGTGCAAATAGGTGTTTAAGATCAAAACACTTTTTGATGATTCAGTTGAATGATATAAAGTTCGACTTGTTGCCAATAGAGTTGCTCAGGAATAAGAATATGACATTGACTATAAAAAGACATTTGCTCTAGTAGCGAGGCTCACATTTGTTCGTACTCTTCTTATCGTCGCTGCCATTCAAAAATGAACTCTCTTTCAGATGGATGTCAAAAAATGCATTTCTCAATGGCGATCTTCTTGAGGAAGTTTATATGCATACCCCTCCTAGTCTAGTTTCTCCTCGAAACAAAGTTTGTCGCATTCGTCGTGCCTTATATGGTTTGAAACAAGCTCCACGTGCCTAGTTAAAAAAATTCAGCACTATCATTCGTCAGTTTGGGTTCACATCTAGTTCTCATGATTCGGCCTTGTTTCTTCTTTACACTGACAATGGTATTCTTTTTCTTTTATTGTACGTGGATGACATGATTATTACTGGGGATGATTTACGGAGTATCTCTGACCTCAAAAAGTTTCTCAATGGCCTATTCGAGTTAAAAGATTTCTCGGGCCAAATATGCCTCGGATCTTCTTTCTAAGGTTGGCTTCACTAACTCCAGCACTGCCACTACTCCTCTGGAACCGAATATCAGACTCACTCCACTTAATGGTTCACCTTTTTTGGATTTTACTCTATATCACCAACTAGTTGGAAGTCTGGTATACCTCACTATTACTCGCCTAGACATCGCCTCATCCATTCATCACATCATCCAGTTCTTGTCCGCTCGTCGGACCACTCATTACTAATCTGTTCTTCACATCCTTTGGTATGTCGAGGACGTATTATTTCATGAACTTCATTTCTCAGCCTAGTCTGATCCTACTTTACAGGCTTTATTCTGATGCCAATTGGGCTAGAGATCCTACCGACCGACAATCAACCATTGGTTATTATTTCTTCGTGGGCAACTCCCTTATTTCTTGGCGCAGTAAGAAAAAAACTATGGTTGCTCGTTCCCACACTGAAGCTGAATATCGTGTCATGGCTGATGCAACACAAGAACTACTTCGACTTCGGTGGCTCCTCGCTGACATGGGAACCTCTTCTCCTATTGCCACTGTTTTACACTATGACAATATAAGTGCTATTTAAATTACCCACAATGATGTCTTTCACAAGTGTACAAAACAAATTGAGACTGATTGCCACTTCATCCGTCATCATATTCTTTAGAATATGGTTCATCTACAATCGGTTAGTTCAGTCGATCAGACAACATATATTTTCACTAAGACTCATCCACCTGGACACTTTTACTCTCTGGTTTTCAAACTCAAGTTCACGTCTTATTTACCGCCTTGAGTTTGAGGGAGAATTCTTATGTTAATGTAATATATGGGCTTGACCCATTAGACCAAAACCTTAACCCTAGGGTTCCCAAGATATATTGCTCTTTAACAAAAGGAAATTGTCCTATGTGATTAGATGTGATTTACTTAAAGTCTTTGAACAAAGCATTATGATGATTAGTATTATATTCTGATGGAGGTGAGACCCTTGTCAATAATTCTCTTGTATTGCATGGAACTAACACATGGGCAAAATGAGATATCCTACGAGGACAAGGGAAAGCCAAGCCAAGCAGACATCTTCCAATATATGACATTCATAACCCACGAGAACTATCTGGAATAGGCCATACAACCATCCAGTCGACTAAAGTTACAACCAAAGAACCACCCACAACTTGTAATAACCATTCCTCATGACATGATCTAGGAACAAGGCCACAAACTAGAATATGAATTGACGAAAAAATCATGTAAAAAAATGTAACTAACCATTATCATGATCAACAATGGAATCAGGTACAAATAGACAAATATTGGTTTATTAATGGCTTTCATCAATTCTCATCTCTCATAATATATTGACTTATTCTCACATTAGAGGTTCTTTGACTGACATCACATCGGTGCTACTCTTAGTATTCTTGGTGTTGTAGGTTGACAAGTTCAAATGAGAGAGTTTTGGGTCGCATCATTTGACGCCATTTGTGGGGACAAAGTTCAAGAAATTTGTAGCAGTCTCATACCGTAGCTAAGACCAGGAAACAAAGTTAGTATGGAAATGGTACAAGAGGAGACGAATAGTGTTCCAATAGAAGTCCGTCTAATAGTTGGGGACTAGGAGTCTTTGGATCATCAAGTTGAAGAACCCAAGATGCTAGTAATGCAGTTAGGAGATATTAAGAAGAAGTAAATGACTAAAATCACCATTGAGTTTAGAAAAACAATTAAAAAAATGCCTTAAGTAAAATTTTGACTTCAAAAGATACAGTTCGACTAGAGATTTATTTTAAAAGGGTTTGGATGTCAGTTACGCTCAGGGAAGATACTAAGCACCCCAAAATGCCAATCCGAAGACGGTACCTTATCTGATTAAGTCCAGGTAAAATTTAAGAGTATGTTTTGTTGGAAGGATGAAAAAGAAGAAGAAAAAAGGAAATGAAAAAGAAAATTCCTTTATCCTTTGTAGAGGAAAAATCACTTTCCTTAATATGATCGGTTGGAGAGATATAAAAAGAGGAAAAATAATATTTTATTTGTGTTAAAGAAAGAAAAAATATAATATGCACTATTTTAATTTACTATTTTACCCTTACTACATATTACAATATAAAATAAGAATTCTACCATAAAAAAATGAGCAATTTTTTAATTAATAAAAAAATTATTAACTAGAATCAGATTATAATTATAACAATCATTGTTCAAGTTGAATACAATATATTTGAATAATTAACAAAAAAAAAAAAAAAAAAAAAAAAAAAATCAAAAAATCATAAACATTGATACAAAATTGGGCCACACAACCTAGAAAATTATGAAAATGAATCAATGTAATTCCTTAACCAGCAAAAGTGCAACAAACAACATCTCAGAGCAAATTTAAAACTAAGTCCATGGGAAAAGCTAAACCCAACAAAAGTAAATCGTTTTCTTCAACCATGATTGTTGAACCCTTCATAGATCATTAAATCTAATTCCAAAAAATAATAAGGACTATACACCTACTTCCATATATACATATTCAAGATAAATCAATTACTGAGTCCAAAAAGTACATTACCATAGAGTAGTTGGATATTCACAAGTCTTGTGATTCGTACATCATCTTGGTTAATAGCTCAAGACGACGCTTCATGGGGACACCTAAGAAAGCTCTTATCTTTGGTTGACTCTTAATCAAAAAGATAAATGCATCCAATGGAACTTCATAGGGAACTCCAATATTAACTAATTCAGCAACTACTTCATCTTTAGAGTAACAACGTGGCTGACTTTGCTCTGCAATAGCAATTCCCTTTTTCAACAATCATATTTTCTTCTTTGATTGCATTTGCCATGTTGTTAATTCCAGAATTGATAACTTCAATGTGTTTTTCAAGTACATCAATCATTTTAACTATTCATTTTTTTCTTCTGGATGAAGTTTGATTTTGACAGTTGACTTGAGAAGTTGATCAGTGACATCGTCTCTGGCTCTAAATTCAAACAAGCATCATTAAGATCAAATGAATTAACATTTCCTTCCTTGGTCCATTGTTGAACCTTTTTCGTTGCGCCCATTGCACCTTCACCTGTAGCTCTATCTTTTGCAAATAAATCAAACAACTTCTCGTAATTATATATTTAAGTATGTTTTTATTTTACAACATTTACAGTTTCCTGTAACATAAAACATTAAATAAAATTTATCATAAACAGACATTATATATATATATATATATATATATATATATATATATATATATATATATATATATATATATATATATATATATATATATAAAACATTGCATACAACATACTTCTAGAAGTTCTTTCCACATTTCATTGTCAGCTTCGAATAGATTTGTCTCTGGGTTCCATGAAAATCCACTCATTCCTTTGAATATTCATAACAAGACGCAAAATTATCTTTAAGTGTTTTCATTCAATTTTTGACTTGGTCCTTCAAAAATGGAAATTCCAATTTTTCGGTAAGCCCTTTAATGATGTTATTATAAGCAATTGGTGACCTATTTCTTTCCATTTTCTCCTCCAACAACGCATCGAGCAAGACCTCATCCCAAAGTGGAGTTCATGCCACGTCTTTTTTGGTTTCATTGCTATTTCAAAAATTAAATATAAATTAAACTAAATTGTTATGTCTACAACGATTATCGTAGATTCATTAGTAAATACTTTATACAAAAATAGAGGCGCAAAATAAATTAGTTCTATTACAAAGGGGACACGCTAACTACTTTACCAAAAAAGAAAAAAAAAAGAAAAAAAAAAAAAAAAAAGAAAAAAAAAACCAAAAAAAAAAAACCTAGTTCATATGAGAAACATAGTCATTCCATATTGTATTTGTTATAGTATCCGTAATGGTTGCTCCTTCTCTAGTGTCGTCATCATTACTATTTGCACCACAATTATTTTGGATATGCACATCCCCACACATTTTTCCATCATTATCTTCACTACTTTCCTTCCTATTATCTTTTCAATCACCACCAAAAGTACATTCCTTTACATATATCATTAAAATAAGTTATCAAGGTTTATTAATATTACAAAAGCATACAATTAAAAAATTATAAGCTAATAAAGTAAAATCAAATGCAAAGTATCATCATTTTTTGCGGAGATCACTATTAGTGTTGGTGTATAGTGTAATAGTGGAGGAGGAGGCTCATGTTATTGAGAAGCTAGCGATGCTAAAGTAATTCTTATGTTATATCAGTGATGGCACGGTATTCAGCATTGGTGCTGGAGCGAGCAACCACGGTTTGTTTCTTATTGTGCCAAGAAATGAGAAAATTTCCCATTAAGAAATAGTAACCAGTGGTTGAAGATAAGTTGGTAGGATCTTCAGCCTAGTCGGCATCAGAATAAGCTTGTAAGGTGGGCATAGAATGGGCAGAAGAAATTAAGTCCATGAAATAAGATGCCCCAGACATATCGAAGAATGCGAAGAACAATTGAGTAATGAGTAAACGGAGAAGCAGACAAGAACTAACAGATTTAATGGACGACATAGGCGGTGTCTGGTCAAGTAATTGTAAGATATACCAAACTTACAAATAGTTGACGATAGAGAGTGACGTCCAGGAGAGAAGAGTAATTTAGTGGAGTAAGTTTGATATTCAACTCTAGAGGAGTATTAGCAGTTGTGGAGTTAGTGATGCCTACCTTGGAAAAAAGGTCAGATGCATATTTGGCCTAGGAAATAAAGTGTCAATATAAATCAGTTGAAACTTCGAGACCAAGAAAATAAATAAGCACACCAAGGTCTTTCATCTCGAATTGACCACTAAAATATTTTTTGAGCTTAGAGATTCCGTGTAGATCATCTCCTATAATGATCATGCCCTCCACATATAATATAAGGAGGATAATGTCATTGTTAGTACGATAAATAAACAAGGCAGAATCATGAGAACTAGATGTGAACCCGAACTGGCGAATAATATTGCTCAATTTTGCAAATCAAGTATGCGGAGCTTGTTTGAGACCGTATAGAGCACGACGATGGTGAAACACTTTGTGTTGATGAGCAACTAGACCGAGAAAAGTATACATGTAAACTTCCTCAAGGTGGTTGCCATTGAGGAAGGCATTATTGATATACATATGAAAAACAAAATGTTCCATTTATGAATGGCAACGACGACAAGAAGAGTACGGACAGATGTGAGTCTAGCCACTAGAGAAAATGTCTCTTCATAGTTAATGCCATATTCCTGAGCAAATCCCTTACCAACGAGTCAGGTTTTATAGCGTTCAACGGAACCATTAGAAAGTGTTTTGATCTGGAATACCACTTGCATTCAATAGAAATTATCTTGGGAGGTAGGTCAACAAGATCCCAAGTGTGAGTTTTGGCTAGAGCCTGAAGTATTTCGTCTATTGATTTTTGTACTAGCCTCCTTATAGGATTGAGACTCATGTAGATTAAGGATGGTAGAAAAATAATGATAGTCATTAAGATAAAAAGGATGAAGATTTTCCCTATTAGAGCGACGAGAATGATCTGAAGGGTAGGTCTTAGAAGGAATTGGTGCAGAATCATGAGACATAGGAGGATCCTCAGGCACGGTTGATGGAGTTGGAAGAGTGGGCTTAGTTGGTGCTTGTGGATTGGGCCTAGTGGTAACTGGAACAACATCTTTAGGGAATAACTCAAGAGATGAATCAGTAAAGAATCTAAAGTTAGTAATGATTGGTATATCAAAGGACCATACGAAATAAAACATTTGATGCTCCCAAAAAATGACATGACAAGAGATACGAATAGTTTTAGAGATGGGATCCAACAATGATATCATTTATATTCAATCCCATATCCTAGAAAGATTCAAGAAAAACAAAACAAACGCAACCAAAGACTTTGAGTTTAGAATAGTTAGGAGGCTTACCAAAAGATACTCAAATGGAGATTGATGCTGAATTATAGCATAGGGTACACAATTTATTAAGTAAACATTAGTTAGGGCAGCCTTACCCCAAAAGCGATCAGAACCGGATGAAGAGATGATGAGGGCATAAACTGTGTCAAGAATATATTTATGTTTGCGTTTCGGCTCGTTCGTTTTGTTGGACAGTTCCAAGACACGAGCAATAAGAGAGCTTGCCATTTTTGCAAAACAGGTTGAGAAAAGCACAATCTTTGTTTTTTATTGCATTATCTAAGCGAAAAAACTTTAATATTTCGAGAAAATTAGATTTTAACCATACAACAAAAATTAGAATATATTTGGAATAGTTATGATCTATTTTTATATTAAATAACTATGTATATTGAGAGTAGTCGTGCACAAAGATAACAAAATAACATGAACTACCAATTGTTGCATCAGGAGAAGGCCCCCAAACATCATAATGCACTAGATCAAATGGTGCAAGAGAAATAGACTGACTCTCATTAAAAAGTATGGCTAGTTGTTTTGCAAGTTGACAATTAATACAATTAGAGGACTCATGCTGAACTGAACCTAACTGACCGCTAGAAATAAGTGATTTAAGTTGGCTAGATAAAGTATAACCTAGCCGAGAATGCCAAATATAGGATGGTGATAGTGGTAGTGGTGGTGGTGAGGTTGCACAAGTTGATGAAGAGATATGGGGTGGTGGTGGGTTTGAGGTGGAAGGTGCAAATTGCCTAGATCAAATAAACGTCCAACTTTATGACTAGTTACAAGGGTTTCATCTGTTCGAGGATCCTACACACGACAACCATTATTATAAAATATTACTTTATGTCCCAATTCACAAAATTGTCTAACAGATAGAGATTTAAAGTGAGTTTAAAAATTAAATATGTGTCAGGAATATAAAAATGTGAAGTATAATTCTAACTGGTATAAGTAACACATTTTTTAGAATGATCAGTGGTATGAATGCTAAGAGCATTCAAAGCGAATAGTTTGGATGAGAAGATATTGAGATCAAAAGTCATATGATTACAACTGGTAGAATCAAAGAATTAAGAATAATTACTTGTAGTAAGTGAAATGGTAAGGAAAACTTTTCTACCATAATTGGAGATAATTTTATGGAAGTATGAAGCTATATCTGCAGTAGAGATGGTAACAATAGTGGATGTAGGATGAGAACCCTCTTTAGCATTAAGAATGGTCAAGGAAGAAAAACCCAGGTATCGTCGTTGAATCAGACCAACAATATACAACAAAGTATACTGCATGATATTAATATGGAGAAACCAAGGTCACGAAAAGATTTAGAATGTTGAAATTATCGAGGACCCGATCTATAATTGTGAAGAACCGATTGATGAACCTATGAACCGGTCAAACCGTCGTGATAAGCCGATTGAGGAACCCTGGAACCGGTTAAACATTCTGGGTTTATTACTTAAGGGGAGTTTGTTTGGTATGTCACTTGAAGAAATCTATTTACGACATTAAGCAGTCTCCTCGAATATAGTTTAGAAGATTTAGTGAAGTGGTCACTAAATTTGGTCTTCGATTATGTGGAGTCATTCATTTTGTGTTCTACAAGTATAGTAAAATTGGGAAATATTGTTGATTGTGTATGTGGATGATATCGTGATTACTAGAGATGACCATTGTGGTATTCATGAACTCAAAAAATAAAAATAAAAATTCATAGTATGGTTCAAACCAAAGATTTGGGTTACTTAAAGTATTTCTTGGGGATTAAAGTTGTTCAATCAAGTTAAGACATTTACCTATCTTAGAGAAAATATGTCCTTCATCGGTTGAATGAAATAGGGATGCTAAGAGCCAAACCAATAGACTCGCCTATGGATTTAAACACCAAATTATTGGTAGATCAAGGTGTACCACTGACAGATCCAATGCAATACAGATGATTAGTTGGGAAGTTGAACTACTTGACGGTTACTAGATCAAATATCTCCTTTGTTGTTAGTATTATAAGCTAGCATATGGATTGTCTCATGACTTGTTACTGGGATGCAGTAATTCGTATTCTTCGAGATCTTAAAGGTGCTCCTAGTTGTGGTTGTCTATATCTGAATTTCATTCATACTTAAATAAAGGGATATACAGATGCACACTAGGCCAGATCACCCTTGGATAGGAAGTCTACTATAGGGTATTGTGTGTTTGTTAGAGGTCATCTTGTTTCTTGAAAGAGTAAAAAAACAAACGATAGTGCCCCAGTCAAGTGCATAATCGAAATACAGGGCAATGGTCCATACCACTGGTGAGTTAACTTGGTTGAAACATTTGTTATAAGAACTTGAATTTGAACACTTTTCACCGATGGACCTAGTATGTGATAATCAAGTAGCACTTCATGTTACATCCAACCAAATCTTTTTGAGAGAACCAAACATATTGGATTTGATTGTCAATTTATTCAAGAGAAATTATTGCAGAAACAGAACAAGAGTAAACATGTAAATTAGGTTGATCATTTAGCTAATTTATTTACTAAACCATTAAGGGGGTCACGGATAAAGTATATTTGAAATTATTTAGGAGCAATATATATGCTCCAATTTGAGGGGGAGTGTTAAAGGGGTATTTATGTTTTTCCTTTATTGATTAGGGTTTCCTGTATTGGTTTAGGGTTTTCTATATTGTTTTCTTGTTTTTAGTATAAATAGAGGAAAAACCTAACACAGTAGTTAAGTCGTCTCATTATTTTTCTACTACTCTTTTACTTTACTCGAGTTAATTTAACCAAAATAATAATAATAATAATAATAATAATAATAATAATAATAATAATAATAATAATAATAATAATAATTACTATTTAACAATGATGTTTTTCTGTGATTTTCATTTTCATAGCATTATTGAAGATAAGAATACAAGACAACTGTAAAAAATATCCTCATCTAATGCTCTGTGGGAAAATTAGAAGAGGTGCCCCCTTCATAGCATATTATTGAATTCTTAGATAAATATTCCTACGTTAAAATCAAAATAAAAAATGAATAATGAACAGAGAGACTAACCTGGATGATTATTTTTCTCAGATTTTAAACTTCTCTTGTAAATTCCTCTAAATTGCCGATAGTGAAGAAATACTCAGCCAAAACAACAACAACATGCTTTTTAGTACCCGGCAAGGTCTGTACCTCCACCAAAGAAAAGGGTTATTTATAGACTGATAATATAATAGGGCCACATCACAAGATGTGACCCTAGTTCCACATGGCACTTTGGGTTTAATTTAATCATTATAGGAAACAATTAACTAGAGAAATTTTAATTTTGAATTTAAAAAGCTATTCAAAATGATCTATTTCTCTCTTCTTCTTGAAATTCAAAATTATTTTCTAAAAAACTCGATTTTTCACTCACAAAAATTCCTTGAAAAATTCTTAATTAAGTACAAGTTCAAATCTTTTTTTAATTTTTTAATGTATTTTTTTTATTAGGATGCCATGCAAAAATTCTGTGAGTGGCAGAACAAAATGCAGTGTCTACAATTATCTTTCTTTGTCATATGTGTAGCACTCATCTGACAAAGATAAGAGATACATACCTGTTAGTTTTGCCAGTTTGATGGCAATACATAAGATTATAAAATGTGCCCCAGCCCAAGACTGGAGCAATGCTTATTAAGAGTAAAATAGGTATTTGCAAAAGAGATGTTTAAAATATGCCCCACCCAAGTTGGGTTGATGCGATCAAGGCAATGTTGACACTGAACCCATGTGAGTTGTCTACGTACCTTGGAGATTCGAAATATGAAGTCAAACGTGGCTTAGAATAAGCTATTTTCAGGGGATACAAGCACTTAGAAGGAAGGCACTTATGATGATTTCATGACGAACAATGTTCATTTAAAGGATCATTTACATGTAATGTAAGGAAAGAAATCATGATGAACAATATTCGTTTAGAGTATCGCATACAGGTAATTTGAATAAGAAAGAACTCCTGATGAATTCATGATGAACAATGTTTGTTTAGTGGTAATGTGAAAAAGAAAGAATTCATGACAAACATAATTCGTTTAGAAGTAAGAATTAAGGGAACTCATGACGAACAAAGTTTATTCAGCGGTAAAAACGAAGAGGAAATTCATGATGAACAAAGTTCATTTAGAGGTAAGAATGAAGAAAACTTATGACAAACAAAGTTCATTTATGGGTAATGTTGATCTCAGGATTTTAATGGACAATTAAATGTTGATGATTTTGGTGAAACTAACATTTTTATTGAGTGTTTCAGTTTAAAGAGCTCTAATCAAGATAATATCATGAAGTAATTGTGAAGGATGCAGATATGGACATTAAGAAAGTGAAGATTTTAAAGAATCTAGGTGAAAACAACTCAATTCTATGTTACTCTTAATATATCCTGATTAGGATCACATACGATAAAAATTAAATGATTTATATTTATGTGTGTTTATATTAAGGTCCTAATTAAGTTCAATTATTTGCTCCAATATGAAATTGAAAAAGAAAAATTGACCTAAGTAAAATTAGTGTTTAAAATTGATGAAAAATGTCAATTTAGGTAATCGAGAAAAGAAATCAGTTAAAGGGTTTAAAACGTTGAAGATTGGAGTTGAAACAAATTGATGAGAAATTGTTCCAGCAAGTATCGGTCAACTAACCGAGGGATATCAGTCAAACGATGGCTGAAAGATAAACTTTCTGTATCGATCGGTCAACCGAGCATCGATAATCGGTCAACTGACCAGGGTCGGAATTTGGCCTGAGATTGCATCCTGTATCGATCGGTCAACCAACCTATGGGGGATCGATCAACCGAACAGTGTTTGAGAAAGGCTTGGCTAGCATCCTGTATCGATCGGTCGACTGATGGGTAAAAGCCAGTTAACCGACTGTGCTGTTGCAGATCTCAAGAACTTTTGAGATTTGATCAAAACTAGTTGTTAACTAGCCGTTTTTTGCAGTTCTTGAGGAGATATTTTAGGGATTTAAATGTATTGAAGAAATGATACTCTTCTTTAGATATCCCTATAGATGTGGTATATGAAATTAAAGTATTTATCAATTTAGTTCATTTAATACTTCATATCTATTTGATTTGAAATTGAGAATTATTCTGAGGACTAAATTGAATATTTTAAAAGCTATATTTAAGTTAATTAGACCATAATTAAATGGTATTGATATATGGGGTCTATCTATGCATTTAATTATTATATCTTGTGTGAACTAGCCGTTAGAAGGTCTGTTCCAAATTAGTTTAAATAGACCTGCATTTCTAGAGATCAATACATCACATCTATCAAGAACTTTCAGTTTATGAGCTTTCTAAGAGTCATTATTTTGAGATTATATCGAGAGATCAATTGTGAGTTCAATTGTTTAAGAAGTTCTTGAGTTAAAACGCTAAGTGTTTTAGCGTCACCGATCAAAGCTGTCTTGCGATTCATATTCAATCTTTCGGTGTTATTCCTAGTGAGATTGGTTCAAGATTTTATAATCGTTTTCAAACTTAATGAGCATAAAAATTATTTTTAAAATGATTTTTGTGATAATTTGATTACGTGCTTATTTTTGTGCTACCGCTTATTTTATAAACAAATTTTAAATTCCTCACATAAATTCTATTACTAGTAAATTCAGAACATTGATTGGGTTTAATTGATTTGAGGTGGTAGAAACTTTGAGTGGGAAGAAACTTATTGATTTTTGTAATTGGTGAGTTTGTACAGATTAGATACTATTGAGAGTATATAGTCAAGGGTAGCTTGGGTTTCGATCTCTTCCGGTAAATAGATTGAGGTTTAATATTTACCTATTATATAAAAAAATTAGGTTACTCTTTTCCTTTGAAAAGAGATAGGCTTGATTCTTCCTGATTAGAATTAAAATTGAGTGAATTCTAACAGTTCTCTCCTTACCAGAGAAAATGATACTTGGAGTATTTTTATGATGAGGCTTAATTCTTAGCCTAAGGTATAAAAGAATTAGGTTAATCTTTATCTTGACATAAAGATAGAGGTTTTTCCTTAGCTTGCGAAAAGAAAATTGTAAAAGTTGATTATGAGCCTATAAAAGAATCGGTGTAAGGGTTTGGTTCCTACCTGTTAAATGAATCTTAAGCTTAGTGGGTACGAATCTTCGTGGGGGCTCGGAGGACTGGATTAGCCAAGAGTAGCTTAGTGAACCAAGATATATCCTTGTGTACTGCATTGATTTATATTATTTATATTTTTGTTATTTGGGTGTACATCTAGATTTGAAAACTTATCCGTTGTGTTATAAAGATAATAATCGATTTAGAATAAATTGATTATTTGATTATTTAAGTGTTGAAATATAAGAAATGTCTTTAAATTTTTTATAATTACCCAATTCACCCCCCTCTTGAGTAGCTCATTGGACCAACAAGTAAGAATGAAGAAACATTATGAAGAACAAAGGTTAGTTAAGGTTATAATGAAATAAACTTATAATAAACAAAGATTGTTTAGAGCAATATTGTAAAACATATTCGAGGGGCTTATCCCGGGGCTCGCCTGGATATGGTATGGTCCTAAACTATCCCCAGACAATGAGGGGGTAGCTTTCCAATTGGCACCCAAATATTGTGGGCAACACCCAACTTTGCCTTATGTGAAGTTCGATAGGGTTTACGCCATGTGTTTCCATCACTAGAAATATTAATAGAGACAAAACTTGATTTTGCTCTTATTTGGTCTATTCATCTTCGTCTTTGTCGCTTCGTCAGTGTGGGACCTCGAAGACTAGAGGTGTGACCAAGATTTGGGATAACATGTGTTATAATTTAGATGAGGTAGTAAAGGTAAATGGCGGCGAAAAGAGGAGAATTGTGGAAATAGGCGAACTAAGTTTAAGTCATGCAATTTTTTATGTTTTATTTGAAAATAAGACAGTTATTTCCTCTAATTTTGATGAGGAAAAATTAGGCGAGACCCAAATCATCGCCACAAGTTCATAAGCACGGGCTAGGCACGACAATTTACAACAAGATTTGAGCTGAGCAACATATCTACCCCCAAATGAGCACCATTTCAGGTAGCACTTCCTCCTCCCCCCCCCCCCCCCCCCCCAAACGAATCGACTACAACATCTACCCCGTCCAGAGAAGATTAGCTCTTCAGCCTTAACTCTTCACTTTGACCAGGGTTATGACCCTGGGACATGGTTCCACCACTACTCTGGCTTGGGAGTGGTTGTAACGTCTACTTATTAAGAAAAGTGTTGTTACACTCCTGAAATGACGACCTTTTAATCCCTAGCTCTGTGATTGTCGCCACGTTTATGGTGACAGGCCGAGATTTAGGAAAGACTTACCAAATAAGTCTTCTCACATCTATAAAAACAACCAAGGGGTCGGACCTAGTACACTCTACTTTTTCTAGCCTAGGCTCTGCCCAATTTTCTTGAGAGCCCTTGATTAATTCTCACACTAGAGGTGTAACGCTGGTAGACCCACCTGTATTGTTTTGTAGGAACCTGAACTGTATGAGTAATCTAAGATAGGAGAGATTAAATAAATAATTCAGATCACAAGGTGACATGTTCGGTGAACTATTTTTAGACTAAATCAAATTTATATATTTTTTTAAATTACTAAAAGAAAAATTTAGAGTATTTGACCAAACTTCAAGAAAGATTATTAGCTGTTAGAGAATAGATAACAAAATAAATAATAATATTTAATAGCATGCCTAAATAGGTGGGCCTTGTTTGGAAAATAGAATTTCAATTAAATTACTATTTATGACTCATAAATTTTATAATCTTATGATTATATATGTGTGTGTGTGTCATTTTTATGTATTTTCAATATTTTTAGGCGACCACTTTGAATGAGCTCATTGATTTCGTTCTTGAGATCGTAATAGTTGTCCATGATGTGGCCATGATTCCGACGGAAGTCATACCATTTATCAGCTTTGTCCCTATTCCTCAAGGGTTGGGCGCAACCTATCAACTTTTTGACCCTTATCTATATCAGTACTTTGCTTGTGGAGCTTTTAAGGGGGTGAAGTTCGTGTAGTGGAGAGGGGATCACGAACCCTCGACTTCTACTTTATCTACTGAATTCCCCCCATCAAAGTCTAAATGTCCATTCTGTTGTTCAAATCTTCAACTTGCTCGGACTCTTTCCAGAATCTCTCCAAGAATCTTCAATGACCATCTAATCAAGTAAAACATATTATTGGCACGTATCTTCATGCTGACGAATCTATAAATGAAAATTGTGATTAGGAATTCAAAAGTGCCCTTGTACTACTTTATGGTCATCCTGCCCAGGGTTACCTAGAAAGACTGACATTTGATCTAGTCTGACACCCTCCACAACACTATGTGGGCATGATAAGAGTCCAAATGATTAGCATGGTCAATATACCCTTGATATGTTCCGATTAGGGATGGTAGTTTAAAATTTATCAATAGTTTATCTTACAATACTCGAACAGTGAATTGTAGGGCATTCCTTTTTACAATCTCCTGGACATTGGCCTCTCGCTTTCCTATTTGTATGATCTTATTGTTAATCATATTTATTAGTATTCTCAAAGGTCTCTACTGGCTTGGCCATCTCCACTGGACCCATGTGACCTCGATTGCATCCCCGAAGATGTTTCCATCAAGCAGGGGGCCTTCTTAAGAGAAAATTCTGTTGTTTTGAAACTGGCTTGGTGATAAGTGTAATTTGTCTATATATTTTCAAGTCGATTTTGGTATTTTTCGAGTATTATTATAGTATTTTTATATGTTTTAATACGTTTTTATTCTTTTTATTATAAATAAGGTGTTTGGGTCGAAAATGAATGAAAATGGCCTTTAAATGATCATATTGGAGCAAGAACGGTGGGAAAAGAGCAAAAAGACAAAGTTTAGAACCTGCAACCCACCACTGCAGTAGTGAAAATACAGAGAGTTGTCTGCAGCCCACCGCTACAGAGAGTTTGCTGAATTCCCCATTACTGCAGTGGTGAACCCACTGCTGCAGCGGTCAATCAAACAGTAGCCTACTGACCTCCCCACCGCTGCAGCGGTCACTCTACAGACAATTAAGATATTTTAGGATATTTTTGGATCCTATTTATATCTCCTTTCTTCCCCAACACACAAGAGATGTTTTTCGGGAGTGTCTTGAGAGCTCCAATGCCAATCAACCAAGAGAAGATCACCTCGCGAAGAAAAGGAAACGTTCTTGGAGTAGTTTTAGCGTCGATTCTTCGGATAACGGCTAGTCTCCTCGTTTCTTTCTTTCTCTCTTAGATTTGGTTAATTGTTTTGTATATGTTTAGCATATATTTTGTTGTATATTTGGTTAGGGCCATATGTAGCTAAACATATATTGTCTAGGGCTTGATGTAATTCACAAAAAATATTGTTTATATAAAATCTATGTTTCGTTAATGGTTGTTCATGTCTATCTGATTGTGTTTACTCTTTTATTACAATCTTAATATGTTTGTCATGGTATTAGGATTGATTTTGAGAATACGGGGTTTGACACTTGGGAAAGGTAACCCCGGATTCGGATTAGGGTTTAAACATAACGCGACGATCTAATAACCCGAGAGGGAGTTAGAAAGTATACAATCCGTGACGTTGGGGCAAGACTTATGTGACCAAGTGTCGTATAGACGCTCGAGGGGGACTTCGGCGTTGACGTGAAGTCACATATTCATCCACTTTTCACTCGGGAGAGGTAGTGAATAAGATTTCGATACTGAGATTATCGGATAGGATGAATACCGTTAATGTAAATTAGATTGAAACGAACACGTTTAAGTGGACAAAGTTAATCCCTAGACAATTTACTCCCATAAACGTTAATATTAGTATATTAGTATAATTAGTTTAATTAACTTAGTTTAATATATTTTATTATAAAAAACTACATTTTTATCACCTAGATAAAGTTAGGTTATGATAATCGCGGTACTTAACGACCGTCTAATCCAATCCCTGTGGATACAACAACCCTAACTCTTCTAATCTATACTAAAACTTGACCTGTACACTTGCGATGAAAGTAGCTACGTATTTACGCTCTAGCAAGTTTTTGGTGCCGTTGCAGGGAATTTGTTTTTAGATTATTGTTGATATTGTGAGTAAATAACTTAATTTCAATTTAGGCATTTATTTTGTTTATAATTTTTTTCTTTGTAGTTTTGTTTTTCCTGCAGGGTACTTGACGATGTTAGATAAACAAGTGCTTTTGCATTTCTTTCAACGGGATTTCGAGTTGTTTTATTGTGCTTTTGCATTTCTGTCAACTACTGAACTTCCTCGATGAGTTACTAGTCCCAGCAAGAAATTGGGTTAAAGGAGAAAATGGTACCACCTCTTTCGACAAATTAACCGCGGATGAAGCCTATCGATTGTTGGAAGACATGGCAGAGTATGATTTTCACTGTTGGAATTATTGAACAAGCTACCAAAACTTGGGAGATAGTTCCACCGTTTCGGCGCCATGGATTAACATCCTGGAGCAACAGGAGGAATCTTCCCCCGCCCTCGAAGAGATATTTTTTGAAGTTATGGGGGAGACTCAGACTTTTTGGAGGAAGACGAATGACTGGCTAAATAAACAAAAGGATCAT
Organism: Eucommia ulmoides; assembly: GCA_016647705.1. NCBI lineage: Eukaryota > Viridiplantae > Streptophyta > Magnoliopsida > Garryales > Eucommiaceae > Eucommia > Eucommia ulmoides. The sequence goes on from CM028340.1 coordinate 42,568,467, forward strand.
TTTGACAATATTGAGACGGTCTACGTTGAAATCGATGCGACCGTAACGTCTCTTCAGAAGCAAATCGGTCATCTTCTTTACTTCATTGAGGCCAAGTCCGAAGTGGTGGCACTAAGAGATAAACATGCCACATTCAGTGAAAGCCACCGGGAGGAACCGGAAACGAGCAGAAAGAACTTGGGAGAGTTCAACTATGATTATTTAAATGAAACGGGAACCCAAGCATGGATCGACGATTGTGATTCTTCACCATTGGAGATCCAAATTGTGATGCCACTACCGATCCAAGATGATCACATCTATGAGGATCCGATGTGGCTCACTTATCCTTCGCCGTCATTTACAATGCTCTTTCATGCCACCAAGTACATGAGTCGATGGAGAATCTTATTGAAAGCTCAATCCATTCATTCCAACATCTCGCTAGTCTTGAGAACGTTCTGAATCACCCGTATGTGGTGTTGTATGAAACTTACTATAGGCAGAAGCCGCTCCTTGATGAGCACTTCTCTATGTCAGGCCAAGGACAATAAACCAAGTGCTTCTTGGGAGGCAACCCAAGTCCAAAAATAAACTAAATCAATCACCGCTGACTTGATTCGGAGGCGAGATTCTCTTGCCTCCCAGGTACGTGTTCTAAACCCCTTTCGTCGGCATACTTTATTTCTATTGTTGAGAACGATGATTGGGACATCCTGGACATTGACCGTTTTAAGTTTGGGGGAGATGTGTAGTATGCTAGTATGTTTTAATTTTTGTTAGTTGTGTAGTTTTAGTTAAATTGTTTGCATGTTTGTTTAGTGTAGAATGTTTGTGTAAGTTGTAGTTGTTGTGTGCTGAGTTTTACGTTCATCTGGACCACAACCCGATGATAATATTATCCCCTGGTTGTTTGTTGAGGCCAAGGGTAATGCCCATTCATGTGTGTTCTGTGTGCTTGGCATGTCGTTTTGGTAAAAGTTATTGTGGATCTTATTTCACACGAGCACGTAAACTCAATGTATAGTTATTAAATTGATTTGAAGTCAATTATCAATTAGCCAAATTCATGACAATTTAAGGGATTCTAGAACCTGATTTGGAGGAAACTTGAGGCGAAATCCTAGGCGAGGTAGTTCAGGAGACATGATTTGGGTATTTATTTGATTTCACTTGAGCTTTTGAAGCTTACCTTGTAAAATGTTTATCCTTCGTTACCCTGTTAAAGCCTATAATTCCGTTTCAATTTTGAACACATAACAAATACCCTGACCAATTAAACTTTTTCCAAACCTATATTGCTGAACCGAATGCACAATTTGGATGAATCAAGTTAGCATTTGTTTATGCTACTTGAAGTGAGCGGTTGGGTTTACGGTGAACTTTTAATTAGTTTGGTATTTGAGTACTCACTTGTCATTTTATTTTCATTTTAGCCACATCCATGAAATTGTAATAATCGAATAAGTTTGGGGGTGTGGTTCGTTAAAAAAAAACATATGTAAATATAGTTAAATTTTCGTTTCTTTTGACAAGTGAGTACAACATTCTTAAATGTTTGTTCATGGTTGTTTCAAATTAATCTATGGGGGTTTGAGAGTGATTATGTGCCAAGCGATTGTGCCTTGGGTATCATTAAATTAATGACGTTAACCTGTTTTATATTCTCGATATACCCTTGGTCATGTTCCAAATCGAACCAAGTCATTTTGATCTTTATGAATTGCTTAGCCTACATTAGTGGAGAGTGGAACCCAGTTAGGCATATGGATATCCTAATCCTTTATGGTATAAGTCGTGAGTTTCGTTGGTGGATAATCAAATCCGGTCGTTGGATAGTTATATAATTGAGTTTTTGCACACACACATTGAAAGGATCTAGAATGGCATTTACCATTATTGAATGTCGAAATTCTAAAACACCACATGATGTGTTTTACTCTTGAACTCGATAATATTTGGGGGTTGTTGAGGGAAAAATGTTTTGGTCAATAGATGAATTCAAAACTCGCATATCGTTATGTTTAGGTTGTTTATATTTAGGTTATTTGTGTTTTTAATTCATTGTGTTTTTTGTGTTAGTGTGAGTGTTTTACTCGAGAACTAGCAAAATTCCAAGTTTGGAGGTTCCTGGGCATTTGGCATACCATTCATCGAAGTCAGTACTCCGTTCCTTCTCCCCATCAACTGAGCGGGTTACACCCTAAGCCTGAGTCTAGAGTGTATATTAGCGATGTAATCGAGATGTCGAGTATCCTTTCTGACTCATGTTCTTGCCAAGAAAAAAAGTATAGTACCAATAAATCTATGAGTGATTATTTGTAAGAGATCTCTTCAGTCATATATTCTAAGGAACACCATTCTTGCCAGCAGAAACTACAGGAGCAAGGCTGAATTGGTCTATTATCCGCGCATTGTTGTCCCTTTCATGACTTAGTTGCTCCATCTCCTTCTGGAGTTTCTGTCGTTCTCATTGTAGTTCTTCCTCCCTACACATTTCCCATCGGATTCGACATTTTTCATCGGTAATGGCTTGTACCTTTACTATAAGGTGGCATAAATCCTTGTAGAACTGGTGGTAGTGGTAGCACCTGGGTTTTACCAGCCAACCTCTGCATATTTTGGGAGAAGTAACGGACCTCCCTCATCAGGTCCATTAGCAGCGACAACAATGATTCTCCCAACGACCCAATTTCTAGGTTAGTTGTGTAAAGGGGTAGCTTGCATTATCTATCTCGTTATTCATTAATCCAGATATCAAAGTAACCATAAATGTTTTCCAAAAGTGGTGATAAAAACAATTAGTCATTTTTCAGAGTCGACGCCAATTTGATGATGCCAAAAACTAGATCATTAGATATGATTCTTAGAGGTTTAGAATGTGATCCTCCCTAATCTGGGGTTCATATAAAACAATGCACCACCGATGGATCTGTCTGTGTTGCATTTCTGGTGCGAGAATTAAGAAGATTTATAAGAGAATTTCGGTAGAGTATAGGCTAGTCTGGTCGTGTGCACCTAGCCAAAGCCCCCATGTAGTATTTATAGGTGAGGGAGGACTTGTTAGGTAAGTCTCTCCATAAATCATGCTCAATTCCCATTAATGCTTCAAATTTTATGGGATCATGGGATTGATGGTCTTTACCGTAAAGATAACTATTTTTTCCTTGTATATAGTGGACAATCACAATGGTTTTCTAGCTCAAGCACGACTCGAGCCATTGCGCCTTAAACCATTCTCGAGGAGGATATTGTAAGCACATACCGAGCAAGATGTTGCTCGGGAAGTATATAATTTAGCTTGTCAGGTCTTCATTGATCTCCTTTATACTGGGCAGTAACTTCGGTTACTTGATAGTTTGGAGCCACGTGTGGCACGTGGTTTTAGCCCGCATGCTCGTCATGTGGGGTTGTTCCATGTTGGTCATGTGGGATTGTTTCTTCACGTGGCAGCTTCTGGAGTTAGTCAAATTTGTTTTTCATCAAAATGACATTTATTTACTGTTCTTATTCTCAGACTTATTTTAGAAAAATTGGAACATAAATAAAAATTTGTAAACAATTGTCTTTGTTACCATAATTTTTCCAAGTTAAACAATTTTTATTTTCTATTCATAGATTTTAAGCATTTTTAATAATCTATTAATAAATCAAAATTGTAGACATTTTAACGGTCAGATCGCTTTACGGGATAGAGGGTTAAGATTTACATGCATATATAAAATAGCCGTTCCTATTATACAATGTTAGACAATCATAGGTCAGTTGGTAATTCATGCCCTTCTCTTTTCTTTTATTTTTTCCCCCAAATTTTTTCTCCTATGCAGAACCAAGACTCCACTAAATACCCAACCACCCACGTCCAACCCCACGCCTGTACACATCTGCACTAAACAGCCAAGCAAAAACACAGTTCCACAAATTTCACTCCATGTTATTTACATAGGCTCGAGTCTCTCTCTGACGCTTATCTTTGATTTAATTGCCGCCAACCACACCAACATCGAATATCCTGTCTCTGTCGACTACTATCGCCATCGGACATACTCCTACTCCAACTCACGATCCTCAATACCCCCGCACTAACCTTCTCCAACACCACCTTCCGCCGTCGCCACCTTCACGCAACCCCAATCCCAAGATGGCCACAAGCCCACTCGCCATCGTGCTAGAGCAACACCTCGGTGGCGGAAACTCCTCTGACAACATCCTTCCCATCCCTGGCAAAAAACTGCCCTCATCCTACAATCCATCATCGTAAAAAAACCCTCCCAGATCCCATATTGTACGTAATCCGCAAATCCTCTTATTTGGTGTATTCATATTGTACATAATCTGCAAATCATGTACCCTATTTTGACATCAGCATGGCACGGAGGGATACGCGAAACGGAGGGCGAAGAAGTGGGTGGTGCAAATGGGATGCCAGAGGTGCTATGTGTTGAACATTTTGCATAGTTGCATGTGTCATATACGATCAAGAGAACCGTTGAGGAGAACAGAACATAGAAAGACATGAACAAGATGAGCAAAAAAATGAAGAATAGAGGAATAGGAAGATGATCTGAAAAAATTGTTGATGATGGTATTTCTAGGCGTCATTTCATCCGTACTTGGGCCCTAGACACGTGTGCATCCTCCCTCTCCTCTCCTGGCCTCTAAACGGACATCCTCAAAGACTTGGCCAGTTTTCTCCAACAAGAGAAAATCTTCTCAAGTGAATTGGATCAAATCCATGGGCATTCACAATGGGCCGCAAATCCCAAGTCCATGGGATTATCTCCTCAAACACTCCATTATGGACTAAGCGCATGATTTTTGACTAATTGACCACATTCGCGACTCCGATTAAGCGATACTAATCGTTTTCCACTCCTATAAATACCAAGAGGCAATCAGTGCCCTAAGGTAAAGCTCATTATTCTTGTTGAAGAAATTAAGTAGCCTTTTCCCCTCGAGCTTTTACTCTCATACCGAAGGGGTTTCGTTGGGCATACATCCGGCGGGTCCTTGTGCAGGTACTTGCTTTCTGGACCTCGATTTTTTGGATCTCAGCTAGGCATTCAAAGAACACTTAACCAATTCCAGATCTCTAATTCTCTCAGAATTAAAACTTAACCTCATCACTCCATCTCAACACCAACTTATACGTGGAACTTGATCGGACCATACTATTGGTGCATACCAATTCTCGACACCAACAGTTTGGTTCCATATGTGGGAAGTTCACAATAAGCCTTCTCCTGGTTATCAGCTCTCTATATAGATAATACTTGATGATCATAAGGTTTGGTCAGGTAATTAGAAAAAGAGATCAAACTCCTGTGGTGGATAGGAACCCAAACGATCAACTATCCAGAGAAATTTCAAGGCTCCCGAGATCCGACACTAGGGCCCTTGCCCCCACCAACAAAGACAAGTTGCATTTCATGGGCCAAACGGGTCCATCAACTGTGCCCTCTGGACCTTTTGCGGGGTAGACCTCCGAAACTGCTGAAGCTTCGTGAATCGACAACTTGGAACGCCAACTAGGCAAATTCCACAACTACTTCTAAGTCCCTCTCTCCCTCCTTCCATTGACCTCTACCACAGAAGGACCATCTCTCCATATTTCATGGTAGGAGGAATAGCCACAAGAATCTGAAGACCACGTAATCTATTCTAATAGATACGCGCCGAGGGCTCGACCTCGACCCCATAACCGAAGAGCAAGGGAACGAGATTATTCTCAATTATCCAAACTTCAGGATGCCCGGGCCATAGCTAGCCATGTGTGGACAACACCTAAAGTTAAGGCTATCGTAGAACACCACCTTGTCGACATGGATCTTGCCCTTCGCCAGATACAGGGCACAGCTGGAGCAGCATGACTCCCCACTGAGGTGAGGTCCTCTTTTCTAGAAGATATCTTGGAAAACAAAGTGCCCCATAAGTTCAATTATTCCAAGATGGTTTCTTTTGATGGGACCTTAAACTTGTTCGACCACTTGTCTATTTTTAAGTCCCATATGGACATGCATAGATCCACAATGGCTTTAAGGTGCAAATCATTCCCACTTACCCTCATAGGAGCAGCTCGATCTTGGTTATGAGATCTGGACTCGGCCTCCATCTCTACCTTCTATGAACTCTATCAGCTCTTCCTTGTCTGATTCAACTACTTACACTGAAAGCCAAAAACCATGACGCACATCCTCGAACTCCAGCAAGAGCTCAGCAAGAGACTGAGCAAATATGTAGATCGCTTTAAGAAAGAGTCCATTACCTGCGAGGACCTCTTGGATGTCGTGGTCCTGAATGCCTTTATTAACTGACATAGGCATAGGAGATTGTCTTTTGACCTCTGCTCTAACCCGGTACCCAATCTTTGTGCAGTCCTAGAAAAGGGCACCCGGTTCTACAACGTCGATCAAATAGATAACGTCATGGAGGTCACAAGAAGAAGAGAAGGATAGGATAACTCCCAAGCAGGGCTCAAGGATCCAGAAGACTCTAGACTGAAGGGAGATTGTGACCTCTACCTGGGGACCGGAGTCCTTTCCCACACCAAGGCCTCAATCTATTTGATGACCACAATCTACGTACCTTTGACAGCCTCGATGTTACACACCTTTGACAGCCTCGATGACCACAATCTACGTAGAAAATGCCAGAAGGAAATTCTTCCCCCCCTCTGCCTTTGAGGAGAAAGACGATGGGGGGATATCTCCGCAAATATTGTGAATTCCATCACGACCGAGGTTACGCCAAGGAAGACTATATCCAACTTTTGAAGGAAATAAAAGCCCTCATCAAAAGAGGCTATTTAGATAATTATATTTGCAGAGAGGATAGGAAAATAAGAATAGAACAAAATGATCGCCATGAGAAGTACATAGGTCATAGAAAAAGAAAAAACCAAAGTAGTCCGCCACTCTGAGGAGTCGAAGCCAACGACGATGACGACCAGTAGGTGGATGGAGAAATCAACGTCATCCACGGAGGACTTAGTCTCGGAGGGGAGACATATTCTTCTAGAAAGAGACATGAACACAAGGCCAAGAAGAAACCAAACGAAGACGTGTACGAGGTAAGCATAGTTGATGTCGCCTCGCACAATGTCATGACCTCAGACAGGTGCATGTGCCCCAAGATAATGCCCTAGTCATCACCGCCCATATCACCTACTATAAAATAGGATGGATCCTGGTTGACAGGGAAAACTCTATCGACATTATTTTCAAGTGGGCATTTGATAAGATGAAAGTAGAGGAAAATACCTTCCAGCCAACGAAGTCTCCCCTCATCGGTTATGGGGGAGATGTCATCAACTCAATTGGATGGGTGTCCTTACCAGTTTTTGTGGGAGCTAAACCCAGATCGGCGAAAGTGTGGACTAAGTTCCTGGTAGTGGACAAGTTATTTCCCTACAATGCAATCATGGGCGACCAATCATTTTTGCCCTTAAAGTCATCTACTATATGTATCATCAAATCATGAAGTTCCCCTACCGATCAAGGAATGGGAGAAGTAAGAGGTTGCCTGGAGTCCTCCTACACTTGTGATTAAAGGACTCTCAAGAAGAATAAATAGCAACTAGAGGCAGGGCCTAGACTCGAGGGGCTTGAGAGTGGAATTCCTGAGCTCATGGCCTTAGACGACCCCAAATATGAACAACTGAGCTCTCGCCCTCATGAAGGTATGGGTGAGGTGTTCTTCTACCCAACCATCAAAGAAAGAACGATGAGGGTAGGTGCAAATCTTAAACTAAAGCAGAAGGCTAAGCTCACAAACCTCATCCGAAAAAACTACAACGTCTTTGCATAGTCGCACGACAAGCTTCTAGGGATCGACCCAAAGGTGGCCTTGCACAAACTTTACACTGACCCACACCACCCTTCCATTAGACAGAAGAAAAGAAAGTTCCACCCAAACTATCAGAAGATCATCGAAGAAGAAATGAACAAATTGATTAAGTCTGATGTAATCGAATAGGTGAAGTTCTCGGCTTAGCTTTCGAATGTGGTGCTCGTACCCAAGGTCGGGAGTAAGTGGAGGATCTATGTGGACTTCAAGGACCTTAACAAGGCATACCCAAAGGATTTCGTTTTTCTCCCGATGATCGATATGGTCATCGATGCTACAACAAAGTATGAGCGCCTCAACTTCCTGGATGCCTACGCAAGCTACAATCAAATCCAATGTTCTTACTAGACAAAAGAAAAACATCTTTCATCACGGATAGGGGTACTTACTACTACAAGGTGAAGCACTTCGGCATTCAAAATGCCAGGGGCTACGTATCAGAGATTGGTAAGTAAGATATTTAAGGAAGAGATTGGAACGACTATAGAGGTGTACATTGACGGCAAGCTGGTGAAGAGATCATGAGCTCCCGACCACCTAGTACACCTCCAGGGATGTTTCAACAAGCTTAGGACTCACTGCATAAAACTCAACCCAAGCAAATGTGTATTTGGAGTTTCAGCGAGGAAGTTCCTCGGGTTTATGGTCTCTCAGCGCGGAATTGACGCCAACCCTGATCAGATAAGTTCCATACTTGAAATGTCCTCTACCTGCATGAAAAATAAAGTACAACTGTTCATCGACAAGCTTTCAGCTCTGAACTGGTTCACCGCCAAATCTTCGAAAAAATGTCTTTCCTTTTTCAAAGTCCTACATAGTAACAAGAACATCGAGTGGAAAAACGAGTGTGAGGACGCCTTCCATGAGCTGAAGATATATCCCTCCTCGGCTCCCTTGCTCAGTACTCCGAGAAGGGAAAATGATCTATATTTATGCTTATCTGCCTTGACTACTGCAGTAAGTGCCACTCTCGTGAAGGACAAAAATGGTGTACGAAGCCTTGTGTACTAATCTAATAGAGTCCTCACGGATGCTGAGATAAGGTACTCAAGGTTAAAAAAGTTTTCCTATGCCCTGCTGATCACCTTAAGAAAGTTGCGACAATATTTCCAAGCGCACATGATCGTCGTGCTCACCAGCCAATCTCTGAGGCAGATCTTGCATTCTCTTAACGTCTCGAGAAGGTTGATGAAGTACAATTTCGAGCTAGTCCAATTCCACATAGAATATTAGCTGAGGACAAATATTAAAGGCCAGGTCCTCATCGACTTCATTGCAGAATTCACCTTCTTAGATGTCCAAGATCTGGCAATGGATGAGCAAAGGGTTCCACCTCCCGAAGACCTAGAAAACTCGTCTAACCCTTCGGACTTTGGGTCAACAACCTGATAACTCTAAATGGATGGATCCTCTAACGTGAACGGCTGCAGGGCAGGAATGGTTTTAGTGCCCCCGGATAAGAAAGAGGTGGAATATGCCCTCAGACTGGGTTTTAGAGTAACGAACAATGAAGCAGAATATGAAGCTCTGCTCGCCGCCCATTGCCTTGCAAGAGACGTTAACGCCAAAGCTCTACCAATCTTTTGTGATTCGCAATTCGTGGTTAATAAAGTAAATAGATAATACTTGGCTAAGGACTTGAGCATGACAACATATCTGAAGAGGGTAAGGGCACTCATTGAACACTTTGAAAAAATCCAAGTGACCCAAATCCCCCGAGAAGAGAACAGACTTGCCGACGCCTTGGAGAACCTCGCCACAACAGTAGAATGGACCTTGGAAAAGAGTATGTTGGTCGAATAGTTGGACACTCCTAGTACGGTGACCTCTAGTGGCCGCAAATAATGCACTGCCACTTTCACCGCAAGCATACAGATCAAGTTTTAGTATAGTGCACCTTTCGGTCGGGTATCGTATCCACAGGGATTAGTTGAGACTACTATCGAGTATCGTAATTGTCATAACCCGACTTTATCTAGGCGACAAAAATGGAATATAATTAATTAATACTAATACTAAATTACTAATTTAACTATACTAATACTATATTGAGATAGTTATGGGATGGATTATCTAAAGATTAACTTTATTTACTTAAACGCGTTTGATATCATTTAGTTTACAATAATGGTGGTCGACCTATTTGACAATTTCGGTATCTAAAACTCCTCCGCCACCTCTCCCGAGTATAAGAAGAAGGATGTAAGGAAACTTCGTATCAATGAAGAAGTCTCCCTCAATGTCTTAACAACCCTAGGTTGAGTGAGTCTTAACCCAATCTCATTGATTGCACACAAAAACTCAGTTCGGAAACTCTTTTGCCACCTCTCCCGATTGTAAGACGAGGGATATAACGTGACTTCGTGTCAACGAAGAAGTACCCCTCAACATCTTAACAACTCTAGGTCACTTGAGTCTTGCCCCAACGTCATTGATTTCGTGCGTTGTGTTTACCTTATCGACAATCTCAGTTCTAAAACTCCATCCCCACCTCTCCCGAGTGCAAAACGAGAGAATACGTGACTTCGAATCAATGAAGAAGTTCCCCTTAATGTCTTAATGACTCTAGGTCGCGTGAGTCTTGCCCCAACATCATAGATTGTCCACAATCCTAACCCCGACCGGGTTATCGGATTGTGGCGTTTGTTTATTCTAATCCGAATTTGGGATTTGTCAAACCCCGTATTCTCAATATATCATTCTAATCATAATAAATAAATAATATGATAAACACACTCAAACATTGAAGAACAATCATCAAAGAAACGCAACTAAGCCAAAATTATGTTTTTATAAACGATATTAATCCCATACATAATCCACATTTAACCTATGGCCATAGTCATTTATACAATTGAAACTAGGCTAAACATGCTCAAGCATACATAGAAGATAAGAAATAAAAGGAAAAACGGATGAACTTAGCCGATATCCGAAGATTAGCCGCTAAAACAATCCACCGAACGATTCTCCTTCTCCACGTGTTGATCTTCTCATTTGGATATGTTTGAGCACTCCCCATACTCTCTCTATATCCTAACCTAAGCTTTAAGGGCTGTAATAGCCGGAGTGTTACCAAGGAAGAAGGAGGAAAGAGGTATTTATAAGCAAAATATCTAAATAAATATCTAACACTGCACAGAGGCCACCGCCGCGGTAGTAAAGTATGTCGGTTAAGGTTCGCCTAGGCGGTAGAGTAGGCGGTAGATTGGGAAGACTCTATGTTGGTTCACCGTCGCAGCGCTGGGTAGTTAGTAGCCTATTTTTGTTCTCTGCTTCTTCACCGTCGCGACGCTGGTCCGTCAGCGGCCTTTAGTCTTTCTCAGCATCTTCACCTCCGCGGCGGTGGTCTGGACACCGCGGCGGTGGGCTTGTTTACAGAATCTTTCTGCGTTGCTTATTTTTCCACCGTTCTCCGACCGTTCTCGATACGAATTGATCGTTTATGATCCGATTTCATACTTTTTCACCCCACGCACCTGTTTTAATATAAAAAGAATAAAAACATATTAAAACATATAAAAATAACTATAAACGTACTAAAAAAACAACAAATTCGGTTTGAAAATATAGGGGAAATTTACATCTATCAAATACCCCCAAACTCGAAATTTTGCTAGTCCTCGAGCAAAACACCCACACAATACAAGAAAATATAAAAACTAATAACGAAATTAAAAACAAAAAAAAAACTAAAAACACTAAAAATAAAAATGTGTAAGGTTTCATTATCATCTACCGACTGAAAGATTTTTCCTCATCGGCCCCCAATCCTATCAAGTTTAAGCATAAATCACACCACATGATGTTCTAGAATTTCAACGTTCAGAAATAGTAAGCGCCATTCTAGATCCTGTTTAAGTGCATGTGATTAAACTCAAATATATTACTATCCATTGATTAGATGAGATTTTTCCAAAATAAAGATCATGACTAAAACCTTTAAGGTATAGGGAATCCATATGCCTGACCCAGGTTCTATTCTCCACTAATGTAGGCTCGGAGGTTCATGAAGATCAGTAGGGCTTGGTTCGGTTTTGGAATAATGGCCACGGGTACTTTGGAATTGGGAAACGGGTTAACGACGTTAGCTTAACGTTACCCAAGGCATATCGCTTGGCACTCTCATACTTGAAACCCCATAGTTTATTTAGAAACAACTATGAACGAACGTTTAAGAATATCGTACTCACTTGTCATGTCAAAAAGAAATATTTTTTTTTAACTACACATCACACCCCCAAACTCATTTGATTTGTAATATTTATGGGGTGTGTGAAAAATGAACAAAAACGACATGTGAGTACTCGAATACCGAACCAATATAAAGTTTGCCCTAAATCCAACCGCTCACTTCAAGTAGCATTTGCAACTGCTAACTTGATTCTCTCCAATTGTGCCTTTAATTCGAAGATATAGGTTTGGACAAAAATCAATCGGCTAGGGTATATGTTAAGTATTCAGAATTGAAACAGATTTTAAGCTTCGACAGGGTAACGAGGGGTAATAATATATCAGGGTAAGCTTAAAAGGCTCAAGCGACAAAATGACTGCCTAAATCATATCTCCTAAACAACCTCGCCTAGGATTTCGCCTCGAATTTTCCCCAAATCAAGTTCTAGAATCCCTATAGTCATGAAATTGAGTAAAAGATAATCAGTTTCAAATCAATTAAATAGTGCTATATTGAGTTTACATGCTCGTGCATTTAGGATCCACAATAACTTTTACTCAGACGATACGTTAAGCTCACAGAATCACACATGAATGAGCGTTATGCTCGACCTCAAAAGAATCAGGGGGACAGAGTCATCATCGGGTAAAGGCCCAGATGACGTCAAAACTCAGCACAAAATAACAATTAAACTAAACAAACTAATCCTAAACAAGCATACACATATATAAAAACAGTAAAATTTAACTAAAAGCATAAACACATACTAAAACATACTACACATCACCACCAACTCAACGTAGGTGATGTCCAAAACGAGCCGTCACCGATCCCAAGAGATAGAATATAGCATGATATTGAAGACAGGGGTTTAGAACACGTACCTGGGAGGCGAGAGGATCTCGCCTCCGACTCAAATTGACGGAGATGTCTCTAACTTATTTTTTACCCCGGGTTGTCTCCCAAGAAGCGCTTGGTTTATTGTTCTCGACCCGACACATGCCCTCAAGACTGGCGAGATGTTTCAATGAACGAAATGCAAGAGTACTTGTCGATCTAACATCTTCAAGTATCCTGTAAGAAAAGAAAAACAAAACTACAAACGAAAAATTATATACACTAAAAATGCCTAGAATAAAATCAAGTTATTTACTCCCAATATCGATAACCATCAACAAGACAATCCTCGGCAACGATGCCAAACACTTGGTGGCCGCAAATAATGCGCTGCCACTTTCACTACAAGCGTACGGATTAAGTTTTAGTATAGTGGACCTTTCGGTCGAGTATCGTATCCACAGGGATTAGTTGAGATTACTATTAAGTATCACGATTGTCATAACCCGACTTTATCTAGGCGACAAAAATAAAATATAATTAATCAATACTAATACTAAATTACTAATTTAACTATACTAATACTAGATTGAGATAGTTATGGGATGGATTATCTAGGGATTAACTTTATTTACTTAAACGCATTTGATATCGTTTAGTTTACAATAATGGTGTTCGACCTATTTAACAATCTCAGTATCTAAAACTCCTCCGCCATCTCTCCTGAGTGTAAAACAGAGGATGTAACACAATTTTATGTCAACAAACAAGTCCCCCTCAACGTGTTAACAACCCTAGGTTGCGTGAGTCTTGACCCAACCTCATTGATTGTACATAATACCTCAATTCGTAAACTCCTTTTTCACCTCTCTCGAGTGTAAGACGAGGGATATAACGTGACTTTGTGTCAACGAAGAAGTCCCCCTCAATGTCTTAACGACTCTAGGTCACATGAGTCTTGCCCCAACGTCATTGATTTCGTGCATTGTGTTTACCCTATCGATAATCTCAGTTCTAAAACTTCCTTGCCACCTCTCTCGAGTGTAAGACTAGGGAATATACGACTTTGAATTAGCGAAGAAGTTACCCTTGACGTCTTAATGACTCTAGGTCGCGTGAGTCTTGCCCCAACGTCATAGATTGTCCACAATCCTAACCCCGCCGGGTTATCGGATCGTGGCGTTTGTTTATTCTAATCCGAATCCAGGATTTTTCAAACCCCGTATTCTCAATATATCATTCTAATCATAATAAACAAACAATATGATAAACATTACGTTTTTATAAACTAAAATTACGCAACCAAACTAAAATTACGTTTTTATAAACGATATTAATCCTATACATAATCCATGTTTAACCTATGGCCAGATCCATTTACACAATTGAAACTAGGCTAAACATGACCTAACATACATAGAAGATAAGAAATAAAAGGAAAAATGAATTAACTTAGCCGATATCCGAAGATTAGCCGCTAAAACCGTCCACCGAACGATTTTCCTTCTCCGTGTGTTGATCTTATCATTCGGATATGATTGAGCACTCCCTATACTCTCTCTATATCCTAACCTAAGCCTTAAGGGTTGTAATGGCCGGAGTGTTGCGAAGGAGGAAGGAGAAAAGGGGTATTTATAAGCAAAATATCTAAATAAATATCTAACACTGCATAGAGGCCACCGCTGCGGCGGTGGGATTCACCGCCGTGGCAGTAGAGTATGCCGGTTAAGGTTCGCCTAGGCGGTGGAGTTGGCAGTGGATTGGAAAAACTCTCTGCTGGTTCACCACCGTGGCTCTGGGTAGTCAGTAGCCTATTTTTGTTCTCTGCTTCTTCATCGCCGCGGCGCTAGTCCGTCAGTGGCTGTTGGTCTTTCTCAACATTTTCACCTGCACGGTGGTGGTCTGGATGCTGCAACGATGGGCTTGTTTTCATAATCTTTCCGCCTTGCTTATTTTTCCACCATTCTCCGACCGTTCTCGATATGAATTGATCGTTTATGCTTTGATTTCATACCTTTTCACCTCATGCACCTATTTTAATACAAAAAGAATAAAAACATATTAAAATATATAAAAATAACTATAAACGTACTCGAAAACTAACAAATTCGGTTTGGAAATATAGGGGTAATTTACACCTATCAACCTCGGACCAAGTGGGCACGATTTGTGAGCTTGCAGAGCATCCTACCTTAATGGACCTGATCATGCAATATATACACCACAAAACTCTTCTAGAGGACCTTGTAGATGCCAAAAGGATGCGTTACCAGTCAGTAAATTACACGTTTATCGACGAGGTCCTTTAATTAAAATCGTTCTTAGGCCCGTACTCCAGTTTTCTTTACCCAGAAGAGGCTGAATATGTGTTAAGAGAGACATATGAGTGTGTATGCGACAACTACTCGAGGGTAGATTCCTTGCCCGCAAATTTCTACTTCATGATTATTTCTGGCCAATGATGCTCAAGGATGCTATCACGTTTTTTAAAAAATACGACAAAAGTCAAAGATTTGCACCTCACCATCACAATGATTCAGGTGCTGCTTGAAGTTGGTGAACTCGGCCTTGACTATCTTGGCCCGATTAGTGAGATCTTTGATCTCTGAGCGTATCCCCAAGTTATCTGTCTGTGAGGCGGATAGACTAGCATGGAGCTCGTCCTCTCTATATTTTTTTTTCTCTGGAGGACGTTTTGGAAGGACTCTAGCTTGTGAAGCACTCCGTTATTTGAGAAGAGCTGGGTGGCGAGTGCATGGAACTTAAACATGGCTTGCCAAGAGAAGCAAGTTAAAAGACAAGTGTTTTATGGAAAAAAACATAAGTGCACAGGAAATGATGTGCACTCACCCCGGCCATTTGGCCATAGATGTTACCAGCAAGTCACTTGGGGGTGGTGTTCTCTATCTTCTTCATGTCCACCGGGGGAGTCACGTGGTCCAGAAATGGTAGCACCAACTTCAGGTTAACTAGAAGGCAGGTGCCGACCTTAAGGCCCGTGTCCCTAACTCTTAAGATCTAAGGATTGGGATCCTGAGGGATAGAGTTCGTACTCGTGTGCCGAAAAAAGAGCTAGCTCTTATTCTTACTCTGGTTATCCGAGCTCTCAGTGCGACGTTTTTCCTGGTATTACGATGTCTCGGGTACATATTTGCATCTGGCACGCTAGGAGATGACTGTCGAGAATCCCTGATCAGTAGCCCAGGGGGTACAAGAGACCTGCTTTCACCCTGAAGGGCCTACTCTTGTGTAGCGGAAGAGCTTCCACCACCCCAAGCTTTATTTTTGAGCGGCGAGCATCCTGAGGATAGTAGCAGAGTTCATTCCTGTGGAAAACCAACACAAGATGTCCTACATAAATTCAAGATACCATACATAAATTTAAGATGCCATACACAAATTCAAATTGGAATGCAAGTACAGATGAAATGGAGACCAGAAGAGATTAGGTTTGACTTACTGTTAATTGGATCGAACGGGAGCTCAGATAGAGGTAAAGAAGGCTCCCGGTAGAATCATATACCGAACATCATCAACTTGATGAGTTCATTTACCTAATGGAAAACAGTTCGCATCACCTTCTCTTTCTGCTCGGCGATTTCTGGGCGGAGCCTTTCCTTTTTTTTCTTTGAAGGTTTTTTCATTTTCTACTAAATAAAACAAAAAAATCCAAGTTAAACAAAATCTCTAATCTGATAACCTTTCTCCACGTTGGAGGTTTCCTTACCGACTCTCCCCTTGTCCCGCAAAACGAGATTTAAGCAATCTTTCTTATCAGGGCCAAACTCCCAACCGTCCCCCCAAGGTAGAAGAACTTCGATCTTTATTCATGGATATTGGAATCCAGGTTCATTAAAAATGTTAACCTGAAGGACACATAACACTACCCAGCACCTCAAGGCAGGGACTTAGTGAAGAACAAAGCATGGAAGAGCTCTAAGATCGGCTTTATGCCTTCCACCCTTAAAATAAGATAGGCTGCTGCTACCACCCTCATGTTGTTCGGAGTAATTTGTAACGGACACAAACCATACTCCTTTTAGACTGCCCCCAGATCTATGGGTAAATGGATATGCGGGGTTCGGCCTTGAGCTGGTGAATATAAACGGTAAAAAAATCCACAGGCGGCTGGTGTGCTCCCCACCGCCAAACTTGGGAAGGTGTACTTGATGCGAACCGTCCTCAACTCTGGCTCAATTACCTTGGACTTGATCTTGCAAAAGGGACTCTAGACGGGGAGATGATAGAGTACAGAATTTCGGGCCCTATACTGTTGAATATTAATGGTCTCAAGAAAATTACTTTTAGAACTCACATCACAGTCACAAGGCCTTCTTCTAGAACAACATAAGGATCTAGCGAATAACTCGCTCCATCGTGATCATTAAGGCGGCTGACCACGGTCACTAATTTAACCACGTATTGGACGGCCTCACTGGATGTATGTGGTCGATCTGCTGAGGACGGGGAGAGAGAGCTCCAATGGACCACGACCAGCCTGGCGTCCTTATCAGGAGTAGATATGATCCTCTCTGAAGAACTCGACCTGGAACTACCACCAAAGCGAGAGGAAGAATAGTCTAAAGAGGTTGAATATCGAATAGCCATTTTTTTTTGGCTAAATTTTTTAAAATTACCGAGCAGAGGGACAAGGAAGCTTCTCTCTCTAAAACTCTCAAAAACTTTCAAGGAAATGTAAGTGTGAAGAATGATCCCTTCAAATCAATTATTTAGATGCTCTCTCAATAAGCGTGACGCGCCACACACGAGGTTCCGCATGTCAAACTCTTGTGGTCTGTATTTTTTTCGGAACGAAGCTCGACCCTACCCACTTTCCAAGGAGATTCTATCCACAGGGTTGGTGTGTGGCTCGAGTACGGTTCGTCATCCGAGGTCAGCACAAAAAATTAAAAAACAAGGTTGTCATAGTGCTTAAGAGTAAGTTCGCCGAAGACCATTCCTAGCACGTCATCTAACATATGGTCGATGCCCTGCCCGAGGTCCCCATGCAATGGAACGAGGTTAACAAGTTACCTGAGCTCGGTCTTGTGCCCGAGAACACGATGCTCTAAATGAAGGAGGCTATTTTCTTAGGCTCAATGCCCTATCCGAGTCTCCGCAGAAGCCCTTAGCCAGTGCCAATGAAAGTTTCAAGAATAACCACAAAAACGGGAACAACTATCGTCGACGAGCAAATCTAGTCGGCAGGGGAAAAATATGCTCCCACCGCACTACCGTGGCATGTCTGGCCAGCAGCTAGCTGTGAGAGGCCTTATTCGGAATCGTCGAACAGGCGGTGACCTATGTTTGGTTAACAGTGATGAGAGCTCCAAGCAACGAATGACTATATTTAGCAAGTGGAGACGCGAACCTCGAACTATGAATGACAAGCTCGGGAGATGGGACCCCCTGACAGGCGACGATGAATGCAAACAACGAACTTTTAAAATAGACCTTATCGTCGGCGGCAGCATGAACGGACGACCAAAGTTGGGTCTTCTGGTAGGCAAGATGTTAAGAGGCACCCACCGTGCTGTCTTTCTTTCTCTAGCCGGCAACGCGTAGGTGAGGGGCCCTGTTACACCCCCACCCTGAGCTCCCAACGCCTAAGGTCGGGCGCGACGTTGACTTGACATTACTCGACTAACTCACAATTATACATATATATAAACATGTATTACCATAGATTTTTTTTTTTCAAAAAAGTATTCACCCACTTCAGAATTCGAAAATACACGCTTCCCAAATATTCAAAACAAAACCACAAAAACTGAATCTTTCACGGTTCACACTTGTCTAGCCAACCCTCCAAAAATGATACCACCTTCTGACTCTATCTAGTGCCAGTAGTGGACCCATTCTTAACTGTGGCACCTGAAACTAAAAAATTTATCGGTGTACTGTCTTTATAATATAAAAATAATTTATGGATCAAGTATAATTATCAAATACTATTTTTCAAAATACAATAGATATATAGCCGCACATTGAGACAAAAATAAAACTCCATAGCTATCATCGCAATTAAATACCACATTTAAATCAACCATCAAATTGTTTTGATATATTATAAAATACCGCACACATATTTTCCAACTAGCCATAGGATCGTTTCACCTTACGATTGAGAGTTCTGAAGGTACTGTAACCTGTAAAAATGTGTCATCTAAGGAGGCTATCAGTGTCAGGGCCCTTTAATATCTCCAATAGTAGGACTTAACACATAGTAAAAACCACCATATCATGATGACAATCATCATCATCATCAACAATAGATATCAACCACCTACAGGACTTGCCTTCTTGTCAGGTCACAACATGTTGTCCTACATGATATTCCCTCCTGTTAGGACCAACAACATCTCGCAGGACAAGCCTTCTTGTCGGGATCACACAGTGGTATAGTCGGATAATTAAAAACATCTTTCCACATTTAAAAATTTACTTGATCCGCATAACGTTATAAAATAATTCATTTTAATAAACTTTATTTTTTTTCACATTTTAATACGAAAAATATAATTTTAACAATTTACATAGAAGACAGTACACTCACCTTGATTTTTATGCTACTAAAAACACTATCGTCAGAATGCTACGTGGGCGACATCGCCTGTGAACCTAACGACCAAAGGACCTAAACCAAGAATTTATTGAAAATAAACCTAATATGCAATGCATGACGTACGGGAGAGGATTTTCGCGTCCTCGCCTATATGTGATTTCTCGCAAGTGTACAAGGTCAAAGTTTTAGTATAGTGTGATCGTGAAAGATCAGGTTATCGTATCCCCAGGGATTGGTGTCGTTACTATCGAGTATCGCGTTTGTCATAACCTAACTTTATCTAGGCTAAAAACAAATGTATTTAATTAATTAAACTAATACTAATATAACTTAAATTAACTATACTAATATACTAATATGTTTTAGGGGAAAGAATCGCCTAGGGATTAATGTGTTTATAAATACATGTTCGATCTAGATTTACTCACGTTTACGGTGTTCGACCTATTTGACAATCTCGGTATATAAACTCCACCACCACCTCTCCCAAGTGTAAGACAGGGGAACACATGCTTCGACTTAACGAAGAAGTCCTCCTCAACGTCTTAACGACCCTAGGTTATGTGAGTCTTACCCAGCATCATTGATTGCACACAATCCAACTCTCGACCGGGTCATTGGAACGTGCGTTATATTTACCCTTTCGACAATCTCTATTCTAAAACTCCATCACCACCTCTCCTGAGTGTAAGACGAGGGATATAACGCGACTTCGTGTCAACAAAGAAGTCTCCCTCAACATCTTAATGACCCTAGGTCGCGTGAGTCTTGCCCCAACGTCATCAATTGTCCACAATCCGAACCTCGACCAGGTTATAGAATTATGGCGTTTGTTTACCCTAATCTGAATCCGGGGTTTGTCAAAACCCTGTATTCTCCATTTATCTAACTAAGCATGATAAACAAACGATACGATAAATACAATCAAACTACGAAGAACAATCACAAACGAAACACCAAAATCATCCAAACACATATTCATAAATTTATTCGTTAATTCCTACTATAATCCATGTCTAGCTAAGGCCATAGCCGTATTTATAATGAAATAATGAGCTAAACATGCTCATATAATCCTAAGTTAAATAAATAAGGAAAAACAATTGAAGAACTTAGCCTTGGCGATGAAGACAGCGGTGGACGTGGAAAAGTTTTTGCTGGATTTCCACCTAGGTGGTAGGCTGTTAGTAGCCATTTATGTTTCTCAGCTTATTTACCGCCGCGGAGGTGGTCTGGATTTCGCGGCAGTGAGCTTGTTTCTCAATTTTGCCTCCGAGCTTGTTTTTCCACATTCTTCGATCGCTTTTGGTTCGATCTCATAATTTTTGCTCCAGTTTCCTATCTTTTTGCCCCATATACCTGATTTATACAAAAGTAATAAAACTAATTAAAATAGAATAAAATACTATATAAATGCTTGAAAACTAACTTAATTCGGTTTGAAAATATGTAGGTATATCACACCTATCAAATACCCCCAAACTTAGAATTGGGCTAGTCCTTGAGCCAAACACACACACGAAAATATAAATACACAAACTCAATTAAATAAAAAACAACTTAAAAACAATGTAAACATAAAGACATACGAGTTTTACATTCTTCTAACGGCTAAGTTATTGTCCCTCAACAACTGCCAGTCCCATCGAGTTAAAGTGGTAAAACACATCATGCGTGGTTCTAGAATTTCGACATGCAATAATGGTGAACGCTATTCTAGATCCTGTAAACATGTTAGTGCGAGACTCAATAATATAACTATACAACGATCGGATTGGATTATTCCCCAACAAAATTCATGATGTAGACCGTATAGAACTAGGATTTCCATAGGCCTGATTGGGGTCCACTCTCCACTAATGTAGGCTTGGAAGCTCATAGAGATAAAAAAGACTTGGTTCGGTTATGGAACATTTGGCCAAGGGTATTTTGGAATAGAAAACTGGTTAACATTGTTAACTTAACGTTACCCAAGGCTCAACGCACATTCACTCTCGAACCCCTATACTTAGATTGGAAACAATCCCGAACATGCATTTAAAGACCGACGTACTCACTTGTCAAAAGGAAACGAAAATATAAAAACCGTATTTACATTTGATTATTTTTTTTTCTTTTCTATTTTTTTTCTTTATTTTCTTTTCAACGATCACACCCCCGAACTTATTCTATTGTTACAATTGAAGGGGTATGTGAAAAACGAACAAAAATGCCAAGTGAGTACTCGAAACCGAACCAATTAGAAGTTTGCCCTAAACCCAACAGCTCACATCAAGTAGCATTTGCAATTACTAACTTGATTCACTCAAATATGCCTTCAAATTCAGTGATATAGGTTTGGAAAAAGATCAACTGGCTAGGGTATTAGTTTATGTGTTCATAATTAAATTAGTATGTTTAGGCTTCGACAGGGTAACGAGAGATAAACATATATCAGGGTAGGCTTCAAAAGGCTCAAGCGACAAAGAGAATGCCTAAATCACGTCTCCTAAACTACTTCGCCTAGGATTTTGCCTCAAGCTTCACCTCAATCAGGTTCTAGAATCCTTAATGTGTCATGAATTTGGATAATCGATAATTTGCCTCAAATCAATTGAATAGAAATACATCATCGGGTAACGGCCCAGATAAACACAAAACTCAACATTTAATAACAACAAAAACATAAACACATTCTAACCTAAACACACATGCACACAAGAAAACAATAACATATAAACTAACATAGTACACATCACTTCTTAACTTAAAATGGATAGTGTTCTTAGCGATCCCAATCATCAATCTTAACATATGAAATTTAAAGCATGCTGACGAAGGGTGTTTAGAACACTTACTTGGGAGGCGAGAGGATCTCGCCTCCGAATCAAGTCGGATGTAATGGATTTAATTTATTTAACCTTGGGTTGCCTCCCAAGAAACGCGTGGTTTAATGTCCTCGGCCCGACATTTTCAGAATGCCCTCAAGATTAGCGAGGTTTTGCTTTGGATGGCTCAATCTTTCAATGAAATGCCTCACCGGATTATGTGCATGGCCCAGCACCATAAAACGATTTGGAATCCCATCGAAAGGGATGCATCAATACCCGTTGATCTAATATCGCCAAATACCCTGTATAAGAAACAAAAACAAAACTATAAACAAAAATTATATACAAAATAAATGTCTAAAGTAAAATTAAGTCATTTATTCACAATATCGACAATAAACGACAAAACACAATCTCCAGAAATCGTTACCAAAAACTTGGTGGCGATCGCCAGAAACAGTGAATTTCGCCTAACGATCAATCCCCGATAACGGCGCCAAAAACTTGTTCGGGCAAGAATTTTCGCATCCTCACCCAAATGTGACTTCTCGCAAGTGTATGAGGTCAAAGTTTTAGTATAGTATGATCGTGAAAGATTGGGTTATCGTATCCACAGGGATTGGTGTCATTACTATCGAGTATCGCATTTGTCATGACCTAACTTTATCTAGGCTAAAAACAAATGTTTTTAATTAATTAACCTAATACTAATATAACCTAAATTAACTATACTAATATACTAATATGTTTTAGGGGAAAGAATCGATAGGGATTAACGTGTTTATAAATACGTGTTCGATCTCGATTTACTTACGTTTATGGTGTTCGACCTATTTGACAATCTTGATACGTAAACTCCACCGCCACCTCTCCCGAGTGTAAGATGGGGGAATACATAACTTCAAGTCAACGAAGAAGTCCCCCTCAACGTCTTAACGACCCTAGGTCACGTGAATCTCGCCCAACGTCATTGATTGCACATAATCCAACTCCGACCGGGTCATTGGATCGTGCGTTGTATTTACCCTATCGATAATCTCTGTTCTAAAACTCCCTCGCCACCTCTCCCGAGTGTAAGACGAGGGATATAACGCGACTTTATGTCAACGAAGAAATCCCCCTCAATGTCCTAACGACCCTAAGTCGCATGAGTTTTGCCCCAATATCATCGATTGTCCACAATTCTAACCCGACCGGGTTATAAAATCATGACGTTTATTTACCCTAATCCGAATTCAGGGTTTGTCAAAACCTCGTATTCTCCATTTATCTAACTAAGCATGATAAACAAACAATACAATAAATACAATCAAACTACGAAGAACAATCAAAAACGAAACGCCAAAATCATCCAAACACATATTCATAAATTTATTCGTTAATTTCTACTACAATCCATGTTTAGCTAAAGCCATAGCTGCATTTACAATAAAATAATGAGCTAAACAAGCTCACATGATCCTAAGTTAGAGAAATAAGAAAAAACAATCGAAGAACTTAACCTCGTTCGGAGATAAACCACTAAGAATGCTCAACGATCGATTCACCTTCTTCTCCACTTCGGGATATGAGCTCCACTTCTAAAACTTCTAAATCCTAACCTAAATATAGCTTAAGGTGCCCAAAATGGTCGGGGAAGGGGGAAGAGAAAGCATATATATATATAGGTAAAATATCCTAAAAATATCTAAAAATATCTTCAGGCTGCGTAGAGCATTACCGCTGCAACGAAGAGATTCACCGCTGCAGCGGTGGTAGGTCGGTTTGGCTTATCGCCTTGTCGATGAAGACAGCAGTAGACGTGAAAAAGTTTCTATTGGATTTCTGCCTAGGCGGTGGGCTATCAGTAGCCATTTGTCTTTCTCAACTTCTTCACCGCTGCGGCGGTGGGCTTGTTTCACAATTTTGCCTTCGAGCTTATTTTTCCATCGTTCTTCGATCGCTTTTGGTTCGATCTTATCGTTTTCGCTCTAGTTTCCTATATTTTTGCCCCACATACCTGATTTATACAAAAAGTAATGAAACTAATTAAAATGTAATAAAATACTATATAAACGCTTGAAAACTAACTTAATTCGATTTGGAAATATGTAGGTATATCACACCTATCACATGACCGTAAAATGCATTATTTCTCATTCCTAATTTTTTTTTATTACACAAAATTATTTAACGCCTATTTTCTTAAGTTAATAGTAACTATACAAAAATTATTATAGTAACGGTTACAAAAAATTTCTCGTTAATAATGTAATATGCAGAAAAATATTAATTGATTGTTAAAAAATTTATTAGTCGACGAAATGCTAAAAATAGTCATTTTAGTAAAATTTATAATTTTTATCTTAAATTGTATTTTTTACAAATTTGATATATCTATGCCCACTATATTTCTTAAGCCCACGTATATATTTTTTGACATATAAGTATACATATATACATGTCCGTATAGATAATTCATGAATTAAACGTGATATATATATTTTATTTGAACAAATTATATATATACACACACACACACACACATTGATGTATATATACATATATAAGTGAAGAGAAAAAGGAAATTCACCTGTAGTTGCCAGAAGCTTCGGTCTTTTTTTTTTTTTTTTTTTTTAACCGAAGATGTATTTATATGTGTGTAACACACACACACACACACACACACATATATATATATATGAAATTGATAGAGACACCACCGCCATTGGAACTTTGGTCTTGACATGTGTCATATTCTATGTATATATATTATACAATTGCAACCATGTTTTATTCAATTTTTTTATTTTTTTTATTTATTGAATTATACTTATTATCCCTCTTAAAATTAAAAAACAAATATATTAATTATATCCAAAACCTTTTAAAATCTTATTTTAAGTAACTTAATAATCCCTAAACTTTTAAAATTCAAAATTAAAATTAATATATTAACCCCTAAAAATTTTAAAGTAAAATTTAACTAGCACAATTAACACTATTATTTTTCTAAATGTTCTAAAATACAACTAAAAATTTGCATGTGCAGGAACTAGGCTTTACAATCATTCCCTCCTAAAAGAATTTTCGTTCTGAAATTTTAGTTACCTTAAATAAATAGGCTTGGATATTTATTCATCATTTCCTCTTCTCTTTCCCACGTTGATTCCTCCACAGAGTGACTACGCCATAGCACTTTCATCAACATAATCATTTTCATCCGCAACACTTGATTTTTATGACTTCAAATTTGTACTGGCTCCTCAATATATGATACGTCTTCCTTCAATTCGATTGGTTGAGAAGTTAGCACATGTGAAGGGTCTGGTACATATTTTCGAAGTATCGATATATAGAAAACATCATGTAATCTAGACAATTTTGGCGGTAGGGCTAGTCAATTGGCCGCTATGCCAACCCGTTCTAGAATCGCGTATAGCCCAATATACCTCAGACTTAGCTTTCCCTTCTTCCTGAATCTCATGATGCCTTTCCACGGGGATATCTATAAAAACACGTTACTACCCATTTCAAATTCCAACTCACGCCTACGCCAACATAACTTTTTTGCCGACTCTAAATAGTCTTCAGTCTTTCCTAAATGACTTTGACCTTTTCTACTGTCATCTGAGCTATGTCAGGTATCGACAATTTTTGTTCTCCAACTTCAGTCTAATAGATTGGAGTTTAGTACCTCCTACCATACAAGGCTTCATAAGGTACCTTCTCGATTGTCGAATGATAGCTATTATTATAAGCAAATTCCATCAACGTCAAATAATCATCCCAACTACCAGGAAATTCTAGAACGTAACCCCTTAACATATCTTCTAATGTCTGAATTGTACGCTCTGATTGATTGTCTGTCTGATGATGAAAGGTTGTATTGAATTTTAATTTGGTACTCATAGCAGTTTAAAGACTCGGCCAGAATTCTCGATCCGACACTATGGAAGCTGGCACACCATGTAATCTGGAAATCTCGTCAATATACAATTTGGCATACTTGTCCATGTGGTATGTGGTTTTCATGGCTAGAAAATTAGTAGACTTGGTAAGTTGATTCACAATTACCCAAATTAAATTATGCCATTTTTTTGGTACGGGGCAATCCCGAAAAAAATTTAATTATGATATGTTCCCACTTTCACTCTGGGATAGGCAAAGACTGTAATAATCCACCCGGACGCTGGTGCTCGATCTTAACTTGCTAACAAACGAGACATCTGGCAACAAATTCTGTAATTTCTCGTTTCATTCCATTCCACCAATAGTGTTCTCGCAAATCTCGATACATTTTGGTACTGCTTGGATTTATTGCATATGTTGAGTTGTGCGCTTTCTCCAAGATATCTTTCTTCAGATCGGCATTATTAGGTATACACAATCTGTTCTCAAATATCAAGGCTTTATCATTATCCCTGACACGATAATTGGCTCTTTAACCCTTCTTCACTTCATCTCTCATCTTCCCCAATTGGGCATCTGACTTCTACGTTTCTATAATACGCTCAATTAACGTCGGTCTTAAGGTCAAAATCGCAAGCAATGTTGCCATCTGACCAACCATCAACTGAACTCACAGAGATCTCAACTCGACATATAGGTTAATATGAACAACTCGAATGTGTGCGATCGAACCTGTCGATTTTTTACTCAGCGCATATGCTACAACATTGGTCTTTCTAGGGTGATAATAGATAGTGCAATCATAATCCTTGATCAATTCTATCCAACGCCTCTGTCTCAGATTTAGTTCCTTCTGAGTAAACAAATATTTTAAACTCTGGTAGTAAGTGTATATCTCGTAAGTTTCGCCATACAGATAATGTCTCCACAGTTTCAAGGCGAACACAATCGCTGTCAGTTCTAAATCATGCGTCGGGTAGTTACGCCCATGATTCTTTAATTGTTGAGAGGCATATGCAATCACGTGACCGTGTTGCATCAGTACACAACCTAGCCCCTGTTGTGAAGCGTCATTGTAAATCACCAAGCCACCGCCTTCTGTCGGGAGAGAAAGTATTGACACGATATCAGTATAATTTTTAGCTCCTAAAAATTATGTTCATATTTAACAGTCCACTCGAATTTAGATTCCTTGCGGATCAATTGGGTCAACGAGGCAGCTATAAAAGAAAATTCTTATACAAATCGACGATAATAACCCGCCAATCCCAAGAAGCTTCGAACTTCTGTCACACTCTTCGGCCTTTCCCATTAGACAATAGCTTCGGCATTTTTTGGATCGACTTGAATGTCGGCACCCAAAATTACATGCCTGAAGAATACAACTCTATCCAGCCAAAACTCACATTTACTGAATTTTGTATATAATTGTTTCTCTTTCAAAATCTGTAACACAATCTTGAGATGCTTTGCATATTCTTCTTTATTTTGGGAATATATCAATATATCATCAATAAACATGATGATAAACTTATCTAGATAAGGTTGGAGGACCCGATTCATCAAATCCATAAAAGCAGTAAGGGCATTTGTTAACCCAAACGGCATAACTAGAAATTCATAATGCCCATACCTTGTACTGAATGTCGTTTTCAACACATCACTGTCTCTGACTTTCAACTGATGATATCCTGATCGGAGATCTGCTTGGGAAAATATCCTGGCCTTCTACAACTGATCGAAAAGATCATCAATTCTAAGCAGCAGGTATTTATTATGAATTGTCAATTTATTCAGCTACTTGTAATCGATACACATCCTCAGTGTGCCGTCCTTCTTCCGTACGAATAGCACTAGAGCTTCCCATGAAGAAACACTAGGTCTAATGAACCCGCGGTCTAACAGATCTTGCAACTGAATTTTCAGCTCCTTTAGCTCGGCATGTGCCATACAATAGTGTGGAATTAATATAGGAGAATTTCCCTTAAGTAATTCGATAGTGAACTCAATTTTCACATCCATTGGCAACCCTGACAACTCTTCTAGAAATACATCAGAAAAATCCCCGACCACTGGGATATCTGCCACCTGTAACTCACTCTTACTGGTGTCAATCACATACACAAGGTATCCTTGACAACCATTCTTTAATAATTTCCTAGACTCCAAAACTGAAATCAAACTAACAGGGGTAATGATTCTATCCCATTTGTAATCATTTTTTTTAAATAATTTATTATGAGATAGATATTTAAAATTGATTTCTAAAAATACATTATTAAAATTTTACTATGTTTCACTATTCCATTTCTTTTCTTATTCCATAAAATTTTTACTATGTTTCACTATTCCATTTCTTCTCTTATTCCATAAAAATCAAACAAGATAATGAAATAGTGATTCCATTGACAAATCAATTACATTCATTCTCTTATTTTATTCCACGTTGATTCTATTTCATCTAATCAAATGAGTCGTTAAAATATAAATATTACTTAAAAATTGATCAAAATTTAAATAAAATATAACTCATTTTTTTTAGCATTTTTTACTTAAAACAATCAAACATCTACTACCACAATCATCATTCAACATCAATACTATAAAATTTTACAAAAAAAAAAAAAAAAATTGTATACAAACAATTATAAATAGAGAAAGTACTAAATTGATAAAAGAAATTAAAAAAATATTGAGATAAAGTTGTAGAAAAAGAAAATAGTAAAAATTATTTCATAAACAATTTGTATAAAAATAATTTTTTTGAAGCTAAAAATATTAAAAAGATAAATACTTAATATATTCAACACTTAATATTTTAGTACTTAAAATTCAAATTCAGTAGTTATAAGTTTTTAGTACTTAATTTTTAGTGTTATCTACCTAAATCAGATCTGCCATGTCACCGATTTTACGTCGTCGACGACCGCAGCCAGCCCGGTGTATAGACAGGCCAGATGGCCCCCCAGGTCGATTGGCTAGAAATACATAAGGACCTCCTCCAGAAGCCTTGTAAAGACTCGGCACTCAACGGAAGGTCAGTGGGCCCAAACTAACTTGCTTCCTCTTGACCGGTCTGACTTGCCTCCATGATAGGTCGGACCTCAGTCCCCGCCATCTACAATTAAGGGCCCAAGGCCCAAGCCCATAGCTCTAATCCGCCGTGCCGCCCACACGCCTGACTGCTTACTGGTAATCCGAGCTTAAAGCCTCAATCTTGTTTACACTAATCATGTTTCCGCCTATAAATAGAAGGCTTCCCCAACACTTTTGGGGAGGATCAGAGAGAAATTCTAGGGAGAGAAACTTCACCATAGGTCGCTTAGACAGGTCAAGGTAACAGTTACTTTCCGATCTACATTTCTACCTTGGGATTTTACTCTCACGCTGGAGAGGATACGCCGGGAAAAACCTGGCCCGTCCTGTGTTCAGGTGATAGATTAGAGCTCAGCCCCAAAAACGGTTAGGAGCATGCCAGAAAAAGAAGACCCGGGCTTGGACGCAGGTCAGATCAAACCTGTCCAGCCCAATTGCAATACTCGAAGAAGATCAATCACCATATCCCATCTCCCTGATTTGAGAGTGTCTGGATTATATTGCTGGTCGGCCAATTTTTTACACCAACAATTAACATAAAAACACTTTTAAGTAAAAACAAAAGATTAAGGATTTTATCTTGTAGTTATCCTTATAACTTATATCTTAATTAAAAAAATAAAATAAAATCATGGATAATTGACAAAATGCCAGTGGAAATGTCTTGATACATAGATATCCATTGATCTTTTGTAATATATAAATTGATTTTTTTTTTAATTTAAAAAAAATAAATTAAATCATGTCTTTATTATTATTTTTTTAAATTACTTTTTAAATGCAAAACAAAGCAAAGTTCTTTTCACTATTAGTATTTTTTAAAAACAAAATTTCTGAAATAGCATCGATTTCAACTTATTTACGAAACTAGTATTACCCGGGGATGTGATTCCCGGGTTTGTGGGGCCGGTTGTATACCAGGGGTATTGAACCCCGGGTATACCAATTTTTTTTATTTTTTTCTTACGTATACGGGCTTATACCCGGGGTTCGGTACCCCGGGTATAACCCCCCTAAAAAAAACGTTCTAGCCCAATAAATTTTTAAAGTTTTCGGCAACTTTGAGTTGATTAATGGTGGTCTATCGATATTTTAAATAAATCTAATTTTTTTTGTGCATAAATTACTCTCAAAACACTCCATAATACTTTTTACAATACTAAAAATAGATAAGTGGATGAATTTTAAAAAATCGCCAAAGTTGACTAGATGAGCTGTTTCAATAACGGCGAAATTTTTTCGGCAATTTGAAATTAATAAAAGATTGCATGTCTGTAACAAAAATGAACCAAATTTTTTGTATATAAACTATACTCATAACACTAAATAACAAAACTTAGAACACTAAAAATGGACTAGTGAATAATTTTTTAATAATTGTAAAAGTTGGTTGGATGAGTTGTTTTGATGACGATGCAATTTTTTTTAAAAATTCGAGTTAACAAAAAATGGTCGTCTATCCATAATATAAATGAACCTAATTTTTTTACGTACAAACTTCGTTCATAATGCTAAATAATAAAATTGAGAATACCAAAAATAGATTAGTGAATAATTTTTAAATAATGATTATTGTCACAACATTTTATTACTCTTCAACGTTTCAAAAATACTATATTGCTCATCAATGTTTGGATGGACATAACTTTGCCCTTGGTGGTCCGTTGGGTGCGATTTTTTTTTTTTTTTTTAAAAGTTTGGTCTGATCTGAGTCATCACTCTGACTTTTGAAGATTTCAATTTTACCAATAGGACAAGACGTACGTTCGTGACAAAGATTACAAATTTATTCACCCAACATTTCAAATCCAAAATTGAAGATGAAAATGGGCTTTATTTGAAAAAATACTCGACCAAACTGCCTACAGCGTTTGTCACGCCTAGATCTCGAAAAAATACCTGAAATAAAAAAAAAAATCCCCAAACGGACCACCGAGCGCAAAGTTATGTCTATCCAAACTTTTTCTATTATTTTACATAAGTTTTATGTTCTCTCAACACCATATATTCCCTTATCCATTTTTGGTGTTCTCGATTTTATTATTTAGCGTTATGAACGTAGTTTGTATACAAAAAAATCAGGTTCATTTCTGTTACAGATAGATGACCATTTTTTGTTAACTCAAAGTTTTTTAAAAAATTGCATCGTCATCAAAACAACTTATCTGACCAACTTTGACGATTATTTTAAAATTATTCACTAGTATGGTTTTAGTGTTCTAAGTTTTGTTTTGTAGTGTTATGAGTATAGTTTATATACAAAAAATTTGGTTCATTTCTGTTACGGACATGCAATCTTTTATTAATTCCAAATTGCCAAAAAAAAATCTCGCCGTTATCGAAACAGCTCATCTAGTCAACTTCGGCGATTTTTTAAAATTCATCCATTTGTCCATTTTTAGTGTTTTAAAAAGCATTATGAAGTATTTTGAACATAATTTATACACAAAAAAATTAGATTTATTTAAAATATCGATAGACCACCGTTAATCAACTCAAAGTTGCCGAAAACTTTAAACATTTATTGAGCTGAAACATTTTTTTTTTAGTTTTTTTTTTTTAGGGTGGTTATACCCGGGGATTAGTACCCCAAGTATAAGCCCATAAATGAAAAAACAAGTTGGTATACCCGGGGTTCAAAACCCCGGGTATACGACCGGCCCCACAAACCCGAGGATCACATCCTCAGGTAACACTAGTTCCGTAAATAAGTTGAAATTGATGTTGTTTCAGTAATTTTGTATTTAAAAAATACTAAAAGCGAAGAGAACTCAAACAAACCAACTTGGAATGTAAGACATATAATTTACCTTCCCTAAGGTGTTTGGCATGATATCACAAACTATATAATGATAATAGGGTTTTTCCTCCAAAGGTCCCATTTCCTAGTTAGACAACTTTTTGAGTCCTAGGTGGCATGTAGTGTTGTGAAAAGTCCCATTTTGAATTTTTTGACTTGAAAAGTCTCATGCTTAGTTGGCAATACACTTTTCATTCCATTTTTGCCATTACAATTATATATAGGGAAATAAGAAGTCTGACAGCAACTATATATCAACTATATATCGCTTCAAGTCAGCTCTCTAGGAAAACAATCAATGTCAAAGATATGATCAAAATTTTCGC
The DNA here is from genome assembly GCA_016647705.1 of Eucommia ulmoides. NCBI lineage: Eukaryota > Viridiplantae > Streptophyta > Magnoliopsida > Garryales > Eucommiaceae > Eucommia > Eucommia ulmoides. The sequence continues at coordinate 42,600,790 of CM028340.1, forward strand.
GGTAAAATCGCAAGGTGATTTTGGAATTTCAAAATCCCCTTTTCGCCCTTCTTATGTATATAATTGGAGGGTTGATTTGGCAGAAATGTATTCTTTGATTAGATGAGTAATTTTCAACTTTGGATTGCCGCATTCTACTGGTGAGTGCTCGTTTTGTTTCTGTTTTTCGTTTCTACTAGTGAGTGTTTGGATTCCACATTTCTTTGTTTCCATTATTCGTTTCTATTTTTTGTGCATAATTGGAGGGCTGATTTGGCATAAATGTATTCTTTGATTGGCTGAGTAATTTTCGACTCTGGATTGCCGCTACGACTTCGGATTCTACTGGTGGGTACTCGTTTTGTTTCTGTTATTCGTTTTTACTGGTGAGTGTTCGGATTCCACATTTCTTTGTTTCTGTTATTCATTTCTATTTTTCGTGCCACATTTCATTTGCAGTTTATGCATGGGGTTCTGTTTTGTAACTGGGGTTCTGTTCGCAGTACACTTTCATTTTGTAACTGGGGTTCTGTTTTAGGATATATATGGTGAATATATAATCTGCCACACAAGTTCATGTGTTTGTATATACAAACACATTGTTTGAACAATTTTTTGGGGAAAAATGGAAGTTACAAAATTACGTTAATAGTAAGTTAGATCAGCAACTGGTATTGTTGCATAAAACAGCTTCTTTCGACCACACCGTCTCCCTGATTTTAAACAAATTACACATAAAATAATATTCACAGCAGTAGATAAACTGAGTTTCATGTTTGTCAACTGAAATCATGAATAAATAATCTACCATCGTTTCATGTTTGTCAACTAAGGTTCTGTTCAGAAGATATCCACTAAGGATGTGTATTTCTTAGTAGATATCTACTTACATTTCGAATTATGCTGTTTGTATACAAATAATTTTTTTGAATAGATGTTTATACTGAATGTAATATTATGTTTTTATTTTATGAATTTGTAGTTTTGTTTTTTACAATGGGATGATTAATCATGGTGTGTACGTACGGTGAGGAAATGTGTTTGATAAAAATTGATGATGAAAGATATATATATGATGTGTTAGTTGATAAGTTGACTGAGCAATGGAATGTGTTGCAACGTAACTCATTACGTATATCATATTCAATCGTGGGACACTCAAATTGTATTTTGAATGATCAAAAAGATTTTTCAGCTTTATTAGAGTTAGTGAAGTTGTTAAATTTGGGATACATGAACGTTGTTGTGAAAGATATTGTTGATAAAAGTTGTAGAGACAGGGGAGAAGATGATAAGAGATGTCACACCCTCCCCCCCCACATGATGAAGTGATAGATTTTCTTGGGTCTTATTGTGTCAACCATGCGACAAATCACAGTTCTAAGTCGTGGTCCACCCTTATTGGAGAGGTGGGTCAACAATTTGATGGGGGAGTAGATCAATTTCGTAGTGATCTAGTCAAGTATTCAATTGAGGTTGGGTTTCATTTCGATTATTTGAAGAATGACAGTGTTCGAGTCACTACTGCATGCTGTCATAGGGATTTAACTTCCTGTAAGTGGAATGTCCATGCTAGAGCTGATACTGTTACTGGGGATTTTTTAATTAGAAAGTTGGATAATGTATATACTTGTGGTGCGTCATTTCGATCATGCAAAAATGAAAGGATGAGTTCCGATGTCATTGCAAGTGAGTTAACAGTTGAGATTTGTAGAAATCCACTAAAACGTCCTGTTGATGTTTTTTCTGATTTCAAGAACACGTATGGATTACAGATAACATACAATCATGCATGGATAGGGGTAGAGAAGACTCAAAATTTATTATGTAGTGATTATATGACATTATACGACTTATTGAGTTGGTATATTAGTGTTTGCCAGTCGACAAACCCAGGCAACCACTTTTGTTTGGAGTATGACCAAGAGTTTGGTCATTTTAAGAGAATTTTTGTGTCCTTTAATGCGTGTATTTAAGGATTCAAGTTTTTTTGGCCTATGTTGTTTATGGACTAAACATTCCTTAAGAGTCGATATAAGGGAACGTTGCTTGCTGCGTCTGCGAAGGACGGGAATTGAGGTTATATTACGTTTTATTTTTCTGTTACAGCTTTTGTTTCTATTTTTAATGATGTTTATTGTGTTTTCAGCTTGAATGTTTTTTGATTTTTACATGTTCAGGAATGTTTCCATTGGCTTTTGCTATTGTCAATACAGAGAACGACGACAATTGGATGTAGTTTGCACAACCATTGTCGATTATTGTTTCTAATGAGCGGTGTATTTCTTTCATTTTCGATTGACAACCAGGTTTGATTCAAGCTGTACATACTGTCTTCCCGAACTCTCCCCATGCATTTTGTTTACATCATTTGAAGTGTAACCTAAGAGATAAACTAAGTGGGAGGGATAATGTGCTGAAAAAAAATCTGCTTCATAGACTTGATCAGTGTGCGTTTGCACCAACTGTTGAGGGGTTTGCCATTCATAGAAATAGACTTATTGTTGAATGTGGGCCAAGGGTTATTTTATTCTTGAATGAGTTACCTCCTGAGAATTGGGCTAATGCCTTTTCTGTTGGATAACAATACGGCGAGATGTATTCAAATCTTGCCGAATTGTTTAACGCTTGGATTGTTAAAGCCCGACACCGCCCCATAATGGAATGCATTGATACGATTAGAGTACAATTCATGGACCACATATTGAGTAGAAGATTTCTTTCGATTAAGATGTCTGGTGCATTTGAGCGTTTTGGGATAAGAAATTATTAGAATATGTTGAGAGCGGTAGGACGTGGTTAGAGGGTTTATGCTTTGAAGGGAAATTTGAAGTGCATTTCCACCCATCAGTCTCAGTGGATATTGTTAATCATACTTGTTCATGTTTCCAATGGCAATTGAAAGGTTTCCCGTGTGCACATGCTTGCACCGCCATTCAAAAATCAGGGGGAAAATTTGTATGACTCTGTTGAAGATTTCTTCAGTGTTGATTTGTATCGTAGTCGTATTTAGAGGGTAATTTGTCTGTCCCTAACCTTGGAAGACCAGTTTACGACAGCGCAACAACTGTTGTGTTACCGCCGCAAACACGCCGTCCAGCTGGGCGACCAAAGAAGAAGCGAATTGCATCAAAAGGGGAAAAAGTAAAGTAAATTCGGTGTAGTCGGTGCAAGCAATATGCGAACCACAATCGGAAGACATGTAAGGCTGCAATTTGAAGAACAGGTTGCACACTGTATATTTTTTCAGATTTTTGCAATGTATATTTTTGCAAGGCTGTATATTTTTTGTCTAGATATCCAACAACGATGTGTATTTTTTCAGTATATGTGTACTGGAATTTTAATATATGTTGTTGTATACATGGTATATATGGTGAAGATGTATTTTTTCAATAGATGTCTACTGAAATTTTAATATATACTGTTTTTCATGATATATATGGTCAAGAAATATACTAGTAGAAAGATACTGCTGTGATCCAAAAGATGAAACTCATTCTTGAATGTACCAAATATATTGAGCCAAGTAATATTTACCACTTTGACTCTTTTTCAGTAGATAGCCAATGAAGATGTGTCTTCTTCAGTAGATATCTACTGAACTGTTTGAAATAGGCTGTTTAGGTACCAAATATGCTATTTATGTATCCATCATAGAAAATGTATTATGGTAAATGCTTTGTTTTCTCCAATTGAGTCTCAAATGCTTTGATTTAATCCCAATACGTAAGGATCTTCCCAAGTAATATACGCCATTTGAGTCTTTTTCAGTAGATATCCAATGAAGATGTGTCTTCTTCCATAGGTATCTACTGAACTTTTTAAAATATACTGTTTAGGTACCAAATATGTTGTTTATGTATCTATCATAGAAAATGTACTCTGGTAAATGCATTGTTTTCTCCAATTGAGTCTCAAATACTTTGATTTGATCCCAATACATAAGGATCTTCTCTTCTTTGCTTGGGAAAGAGAAGTCTTTGCCTTTGTATACATCATCCATGGCTGTATAGGGGAAGCTCAGCTTTCGGAATTTTTCCTTTTTTGTCTTGTTATTATTATTAGAACATTTAAAACATGTTAAATTTTTGACCCCTCATAATTAATGAGATTAGTCTACCCTTAAATGTCTTTGAGCCACATAAAGAAAAAGTACTCTAAACCACATTCACGTTGTTCATGTCATTTTTAGGCTGTGGGCTTCCTGTTTGTACTGTGTGCATAGAGAATGTGTGTGTCTAATTGTATGTATGTGTATGTATATACATCATGTACATGGCAGTATAGGGGGAGCTCAGTTTTTGGAATTTTGATCAGAAATGCTAGATTTCAGTTTGTTTATAGATAAATGAAGGTAGCGCTCTGGGGACGGAAGTATGAAAATCATTCTTGAATGTAATGATATATTGAGCCAAGTAATATACGCCATTTTGAGTCTTTTTCAGTAGATATCATTCTGTATCAGTAGATATCCACTAAATATGTGTCTTCTTCAGTAGATATCTGCTGAAGTGTTTGAAATATGCTGTTTTATGTACCAAATCATTCTTTTCAGAAGATATCCACTAAAGATGTGTGTTTTTTTGGATCCCCCGTCTTCAACACGTCTTCTCTAGTCTTTACTAGAATATATGTTGTTTATGTACCAAATATGTTGTTTATGTATCCACATAGAAAATGTTTTCTGGTAAATACTTTGTTTTCTCCAATTGAGTCTCAAATGCTTTGATTTGATTCCAATACATGAAAATATTCCCAAGTAATAGACGTCATTTTGAGTATTTTTTAGTATATTTCATTCAGTTTCACTAGATATCCACAGAATATGCGTCTTCTTCAGTAGATATCTACTTAACTATTTGAAATATGCTGTTTAGGTACCAAATATGTTGTTATTGTATCCACATAGAAAATGCATTCAGGTAAATGCTTTGTTTTCTCCAATTGAGTCTCAAATGCTTTGATTTGATCCCAATACATGAGGATCTTCCCAACTAATATATTCCATTTTGAGTATTTTTTCAGTAGATATCATTCAGTTTCAGTAGATATCTACTTAATATGTGTCAGCTTCATTAGATATCTACTGAACTGTTTGAAATATGTTGTTTAGGTACCAAATATGTTGTTTATGTATCCACATAGAAAATGTATTCTGGTAAATGCTTTCTTTTCTCCAATTGAGTCTCAAATACTTTGATTTGATCCCAATATATGAGGATGTTCCCAACTAATATACGTGATAGGTTGAAAATACCTATATACTTCTAAGTCAAATTTGCTAGTTTTCGAGTGTTTTATTAATGTTTTAATTGCGTTTTAGTTGTTTTTACGTAAATCAAGTGTAGGGATGTAAACAAGTGACAAACGAGCGAAACGGTGGGAAAACGGTAAAGAAAAGATGAAAAAAACAAGGTTTCAAGAACAGAAAACCCACCACCTAGGCGATCAGGTCTGGATGTGCTAAAAAATAAACAAGTTCCATTGCCTAGGCGAATAAATCACCGCCTAGGCGGAGAAGCGTCAGAGAGTTGGAGTATGTTTAAGTTTTGCTCCACCGCCTAGGCAAAGAAACCACCACCTAGGCAGAGAAGTGTTAGAGAGTTGGAGTATGTTTAAGTGTTGCTCCATTGCCTAGGTGAAGAAACCACCGCCTAGGCGGAGAAGCGTCAGAGAGTTGGAGTATGTTTAAGTGCTGCTCCACTGCCTAGGCGAAGAAAACCACTGCGTGGGCGGTGAACCGTCAAAATGTTTGTGTCCCAGCCCACCGCCTAGGTGAAGAACCACCGTCTAGGAGGTAAGCAAACGGAATTAACTTCTGTCTAGGCGGATAAAACTACCCCCTAAGTAGTCAGCTGTGCACAGACAGGAAGATATTTTGAGATCTTTTTAAAACCTTAGGCTTATAAATACCACTCTCCCACGTTTGAAACATGTGGTTGAACGTTCCTAACCCTAATATAGTGTTCTTTAGCCATTTTTGAGAGATCAACGAGAAGGTTCATCATTCGGAAGAAGACGAAGCATTTGCGGAGCGATCTTAAGCGACAGTGGATATCATTCAGTTTCAGTAGATATCATTCAGTTTCAGTAGATATCCACTGAATATGTGTTAGTTTCAGTAGATATCTACTGAAATGTTTCAAACAGACTGTTTTGGCACCAAATATGTTGTTTATGTATCCATATAGAAAATGTATTCTAGTAAATGTTTTGTTTTCTTCAATTGAGTCTCAAATGCTTTGATTTGATCCCAATACGTGAGGATCATCCCAAGTAATGTACGCCATTTTGACTATTTTTTAGTAGATATCATTCAATTTCAGTAAATATCCACTGAATATGTGTCTTCTTCAGTAGATATCTACTAAACTGTTTCAAACAGGCTGTGTAGGTACCAAATATGTTGTTTATGTATCCACATAGAAATGTATTCTGGTAAATGTTTTGTTTTCTCCAATTGAGTATCAATTGCTTTGATTTGATCCCAATACATGAGGATCTTCCCAACTAATATACGTCATTTTCAGTCTTTTTCAGTAGATATCATTCAGTTTTAGTAGATATCCACTAAATATGTGTGTTGTTCAGTAGATATCCACTACATGAGAGCGGTAGGACGTGGTTGGTGGGTTTATGCTCTGAAGGGAAATTTGAAATGCATTGTCACCCATCGGTCTCAGTGGATATTGTGAATCGGACTTGTTCATGTTTCCAATGGCAATTGAAAGGTTTCCCGTGTGCACATGCTTGCGCCCCCATTCAAAAATCGGGGGGGAATTTGTATGACTATGTTGAAGATTTCTTCAGTGCTAATTTCTATCGTAGTACAAATTTGGAGGGTATTTTGTCTATCCTTACACTTGGAAGACCAGTTTATGACAGCGCAACAACTGTTGTGTTATCGCCTCAAACACGCCGACCAGCTGGGCATCCAAAGAAGAAGCAGATTGGATCTAAAGGGGAAAAAGTAAAACAATTCAGTGTAGTCGGTGCAAGCAATATGCGAACCACAATCGGAAGACATGAAATGCTGCAATTTGAAGAAGAGGTTGCAATCTATTTTTTTTTTGTCTAATTTGCAATCTGTATATTTTTTGTCTGGTTGCAATCTATATTTTCTTGTGTGGTTGCAATCTATATATTTTTTTTTTTTTGTTTAGTTGTATATTGCAATACCTTGTTAATGTTTTTTTTTTTTTTTTTTTTTTTTTTTTTTTTTTTTTTTTTTTTTTTTTTTTTTTTTTTTATCTCAATGCATTTGATGTATATGTTGTTTTTCATTTTGTGAACTTCGATTATGTTCAGAAGATATCGAACAACGATGTGTATTTTTTCAGTAGATGTGTACTGAATTTTTAATATATGTTCTTGTTAACATGGTATAAATGTGAAGATGTATTTTCTCAGTAGATGTCTAATGATATTTTAATATATGTTGTTTTTTAATGATATATATGGTGAATAAATATACTCTGGTTTGGTTCAGAAGATATCCATTGCCATTTAATTGGTTTTTTAACTGGTTCTGTTCAGATGATATCAACTGAAAGTGTCTTGTTAAGTAGATATCTATTTGCATGAAACGGCTTCTTTCTACCACACCATCACCATTTTATCGGGGAGGGGGGGGGGAACCATATTGATTATAATGACATATTGAGTCAATAAATGGATGGCACAAAGTTCTAAATTTTATAGATACGGATACATTTTTTCAACAGATAGTTGTGAGACAGTGCTGAACAGATAAATAAGAACATAACTTTTTCATCTGTAATTGGGGGTTCTGTTCAGATGATATCAACTGAATAAGTGTCCATTTTAAATAGATATCTACTTAAATGTATAAAATATAATGTGTCTGTACATTTTCGTAGTGTCAATGAACGATGGACATTTAATTGAGTTTTTAATGATATACATGGTTAATAACACACAAGCTCTGAATTTTGTATATACAAACACATTGTTTGAACAAATTTTTGGAGCCTTACACATCAAATAATATCCACAACACTCAAATTTAATGGACAACATAAGGGCAGAACAACGGCAGAAGCCCAAATTTTGCATGCCAACAATCTAACTTCGTTACTAACCAATGAGAGGTTCCATAGATGCATGCTTGATTGTTCAGCAGAACTGGTTCTTGCCACACATAAGACAGTAACTATGTTGTTCCCAACAGTGTTGGAGAGAACTGGGATTACATCTTTTGATCTCAGTAAAGTAATAAAAAGTTACATTAGACATAAGGAAAGTCTTCCCAGACAATTAATAAATGTTAGATAATACTACTTTAATTATCTACTGCCATTTAATTGGTTTTTTAATTGGTTCTGTTAAGATGATATCAACTGAATTCGTGTCTTGTTAAGTAGATATCTACTTATAGGTATAAAATATGATGTGTTTGTGCATTTAATTGAGTTTTTTCTGTGTAGTTGTATATTGTAGATGTGTCTTCTTCCGTAGATATCTACTAAACTTTTTAAAATATGTTGTTTAGGTACCAAATATGTTGTTTATGTATCCATCATAGAAAATGTATTCTGGTAAATGCTTTATTTTCTCTAATTGAGTCTCAAACGCTTTGATTTGATCCCAATACATGAGGATCTTCCCAACTAATATACACCATTTTGAGTATTTTTCAGTAGATATCATTTTGTTTCAGTAGATATCCACTGAATATGTGTCAGCTTCAGTAGATATCTACTGAATTGGTTCAAATAGGCTGTTTAGGCACCAAATATGTTGTTTATGTATCCACATAGAAAATGTCTTCTGGTAAATGCTTTGTTTTCTCCAATTGAGTCTCAAATGCTTTGATTTGATCCTAATACATGAGGATCTTCCCAACTAATATATGCCATTTTCAGTCCTTTTCAGTAGATATCATTCAATTTCAGTAGATATCTACTGAACATGTGTCTTCTTCAGTAGATATCTACTGAACTGTTTCAAACAGGCTGTTTGGGCACCAAATATGTTGTTATGTATCCACATAGAAATATCTTCTGGTAACTGCTTTGTTTTCTCCAATTGAGTCTCAATTGTTTTGATTTAATCCCAATACATGAGGATCTTCCCAACTAATATACACCTATTTCAATCTTTTTCAGTAGATATCATTCAGTTTCAGTAGATATCCACTGAAGATGTGTCTTGTTCAGTAGATATCTACTGAACTATTTGAAATAGGCTGTTTAGGTATCTACTGAAATGTTTTACAGGATGTGTAATTATCAGTAGATATCTACTGAAATATTTAACATATGCCATTTGTGTACATAAAACAGCCAATGTGAAATGTGTAACATACGCTGATATCTACTGAAATGTTTGACATACGTTGTTTCTGCATATACGAACACTGCCAATGTGAACAATTAATAAGAGCAGTATATATACAAACACATTGATTAATAGCCAATCTAAATAAGAGCAGTATATATGCAAATACATTATTTCTGCACATACAAACACTGCCAATGTGAAATGTTTGACATACGCTGATATCTACTGAAATGTTTAATATACATTATACACAAACACACTGATTAACAGCTAATCTTAATAACAGTTTCCATATCAAGATGGTGTAGGGTCAGTACTGTCTCCTCCTCTTTCACTTTTTTTCGTTGACTCAAACTTTTGAGGCGTCCATGATTTGGCCTGATCATGAAAAAATGCATTCACAATTTTTGCTCGATATTTGATCATTGCTTCTTTCACCGCTTTCTCATTTTTGAATGGCACAATTGGCACGCCATGGGCTGTTTGGTCCATTATAAACAAAACCATTGTCCCACAATCCAACCTAACATTCAAACTTCATTCATTTGAGTCTATATATAGATTTTACATTTCATGAAAAAATGTGTAATGATGTTAATACTTACGATCCGAGTATTTGTTGTGGGCTATCCCGTATGCTTGTTAGATGAGTTTCAGTCTGCGTTATTGCTAACTCTTCACCATCTACGCGGAGATCTTTGATCATATCAACTACATAATTTCTCTAGAAAATAAACAAAAATTTAAATTAAAGTATTATTATGTAACATTTAAGTTAGGAATGGAAATAAAGCATGAGTTTTATTACCATCAACATTGCGTCTTTCAAGTATGGATCTCCAGTGCCGATTCTTGGTTGGAGGAAGTTATAGTGTTTCCATTCTGCCTCACTCGTGTCAAACACAAGCAGTGTCCAATGATTTGGCCCATTATCCGTTGTGTTGATGGGAAAGTGAATGTGTCGATAGCCGTCCTTCAATGCTTCAGTGATTTGGGTATTCAAAAAAATTTTAATTGACAGTGTTAACCTGCCCTTTACCCATTTATGTAAAAGATAGGGACAATTTATAATTCAGTTAATAGCCATAAAATAATTTAATTTATTCATTAGATATCCACTGAATAAATTGTAGAATTCAGTTGATATCCATGTACTGTTTTTAATCCACTGAATAAATTGTAGAATTCAGTTAATTTATTCAGTACATATGGATGTACTGTTTTTGATGCGTTAAATAGACGTATAAAACAGATGTATAAATGTATCCAAACATACCCAGCAATAGCTTGTGATGAAGTATGAGCGGTCACCGACAACAATTCCCTCATTTTTCAAAAAAATTTCTAATTTCCCATTCTTGTCCCTTAAGAACTCTGTGTAGCTATCTACGACCTGCTATCAATTTTCATTTTTAGTTTGTGTTTTTTTTATGCTCATATGTGTGATGTTTTTTAATATATTCACTTACAAAGTTGCTTAGTTCTCCCCCGTTCAAAAGTGAAATCACATCTACAAGAGATACAACATTATATTCCCCATTGTATACAATTGCGCTATGTATTATATAAGAGATTGTTAACATTTTTTTCAAGTACGTATCCACTAAGGATGCAGTACATATAACAGAAGATGTATATTTCACGTAGGTTTCCATCACACGTGTGTATTTTCAGTACATATCTACTAAAAATTGCATGTATGCAGTACAGATGTGTATTTTCAGTAGATATCTACTAAACAGAATGGTTAACATGATGTGTATTTGTGTTACCTCAGCCCTTCAATTTTGGAGATGGTTGTTATCTTTTGTCAATCCTCATTGGATAGTGAAGTTGCTACTTCACTTTGACCCCTCTTAGGTAGTTTGGCAACAAGTTTCTTCTTTTTTTGTGGTGGGGCCTATATGTGTCGACATCGACCGTTTCCTCCTGCGGTCCTTTATCCTTTCTGCCTTTTTTGATGTCCAAATATTCAAAATCATCTTCCTTTTTTTTTTTTTTTTTTTTTTTTTCTATGCTCTGTCTCTTTGCTTTAGCCTTTTAACCATTGAGCTTTTGTCTGCTTTTTCAGTCAATTTTCTCTTTTTTTTTTTTTTGCTTCTTCACTTTCTTTGGGCCCAGTCTTTGCGTGGTAGTTTGGCAACATGTTTCTTCCCTCTTAGGTTGTTATCTTGAGGACTGTTTTTGGGCTGTTTGAGCTCATTATCCCTCTAAGCTAAAAGTAAGGTCAAATTCTTGAAGTTCTAGTCCATGTCTTCTTTTTGCTGAGCTATTTGTTCGGCCAATTTGTTTATTTTCTCCTCACCTTTCTCTTTTTTGGCTCATGACTTATCCTTTTCAGGTCAGCCAATTCCATTTTTAGTTTTGCAATTTTCTCTCATCTTTTCTTATTTTTTCCTCTCACTTTCATATTTTTCTTTTTCAGCTTTGCATTCTGGCGCTCCAAGCACTCAATTCTCGCTTGTAGTTTTTCATTTTCTTTCTTATTTCACATTCTTCACCCCTGCTTTTAGATGCAGTTCTAGTCTGTGGCATGAAATACGGTGTATTCATCTGGTCCGGACTGTCCGAAATGTCGTCAGTGAAATGAGTACCGTGGGGGGTCGCCATACTCTCCGGTTCGCCCTCGTCACCGGCCTTCTCATACTCTTCACCTTCCTCACTCCACGATTCTTCTTCATCGTCCTTCTTTTGTTTGAATTTCTCTTATTTTCGAGAACGCTTGTTTTTTACATCATCAGCGTGTGTGATCATTTTCGTCTCAGTCCTCGTCATTTTCATCGTATTTGGATTCACCTGTTAACATGCCGTTTGTTTAGAGGATATCACTAAACAGATTTGTAATTTCAAGTTTGCATATGTGTATTTTCAGTAGATATCTACTAAACAGAATTGTATTTTCACGTACGTTTCCATTACACGTGTATTTCCAGTCGATATCTACTAAACACCATGTATGCAGCACACATGTATATTCTTAAGTAGATATGTACTGAACATTTAAATAGATGCCAAGCATAGGTGTGCATTAAGTAGATATCCACAAAAGATGCAATACATTTCACTAAAGATGTATATTTTGAAGTAGGTTTCCATTACACATGTTTATTTCCAGTTGATATGTACTAAAACAACATGTATACAGTACACATGCATATTTTTAAGTAGATATCTACTGAACATTTAAGTGGATATCTACTGAACATTTAAGTTGATATCTACTGAAAATGTATACAACATGTATGCAGTACATATTTAGTATTTTCAAGCACATATCCACTGGTGTTTAGTATATATCACTAAAGATTTATATTTTCAAGTAGGTTTTCATTACATATGTGTATTATCAGTTGATATGTACTAAAAAAACATGTACTGAACATTTTAAGTTGATATCTACTGAACATTTTCAGTAGATATCTACTGAACATTTGAGTTGATATCTACTGAAAATGTATACAACATGTATGCAGTACATCTTTAGTATTTTCAAGTAGATATCCACTGGTGTTTAGTAGATATGACTAATGATGTATATTTTCAAGTAGGTTTCCATTACACGTGTATTTTCAGTTGATATATACTAAAACAGCATGTATGCAGTACACATGCATATTTTTAATTAGATATCTACTAAACATTTAAGTTAATATCTACTAAATATTTTCAGTAGATATCCACTGAACATTTAACTTGTATGTAGTACATCTTTAAGTTGATATCTACTGAAAATATATACAACATATATGCAGTAGATCTTTAGTATTTTGAAGTAGATATCCACTACCAACTAAACAGATTTGTAATTTCAAGTAGATATACATTACATACATGTATTTTTCAGTAGATATCTAGTAAACAGATTTGCAATTTCAAGTAGATGTCTACTAGATTTGTAATGTATGCATTACATATAATGCTTGAGAGGAACAAAAAATGAACAGAAAAACCTATAAAATAGTACATATCCACTAACCTTGATATCTGGGGTATTATGTCCATCGTTCAATGCATTTTTAAGTGTGCCTGTTGTCAATTTTGAGAGATCCCACTTGACAAACCGTGGGTATGCTGCCTCATTATCTTCCTTGATGACATTGACATGCTCACAAAACCAATGCTAAACAAAATGAACTGTTTATTAGTAATTATTTAATTATTCAATTATTAACAGCTACAAATAAGTTTGGACAGGTCGTACCAGCAATGCAAGAACACACCCTTTCACCTTCCTAGGCTGATGGGAGTTTTGTTGAATTGATGTGATCAACAGGCTATGAATTGCGTGATGCCAAGAATAGGTGTGCATTTGCTCAATATTTTCAACATACTTGTAAATCCCAAATGCCACAAACACTCCACTGTTGGGCAATACACTCATGCCTAGCAGATACAAGCACAACAAACTGACAACATGGCGAATGTCTTCATCGTTCTCACTGTCCACTGACCCCATGATTGTATTTTTTATGTCAATTGTCGACAATTGTTTTCGATCTTTGCAAATACTATCCAAATATTGACTTTCCAGCTTTTCGTATGATTAATTGACGGCCTTATCACCATATTTCAGCCCAAATATGAGTCTCATATCCGAAACAACAAAACTCACATCAACATCTCTAATTTTGAAAGCATTTTTTTCTTCGTTCCAAGTCTTGAGTATTTGGACGATGTTGTCGTCCAATTTCTTTATCATCACCAAAGTCACTCTCTTGGTGAAAAGAGAATAAAAAATTGGCTAGAATGGCGTAAGTTGCAGTAAGAGTCTATGCGTTCTAGTCAGCACAATAGTGTTGAGTAGCTCGTACAGAAGCTTCAACGAAGATCTATATTGTAGGTGAAACTTACCAATTCTTCTGCTTGGTTCAGTTTTAGCATTCTTTTCATTTTGTTTTTTGATTTGGGTTCTTCTCATCGGGGCATCATCAAAGTCGCTATCAGAACCAACTATTCACATGCAAAAAAATAGATTTAAAATAGCATGTATGTACTAAAACAGCATGTATGCAGTACACATGCATATTGTTAAGTAAATATCTACTGAACATTTAAGTTAATATCTACTGAAAATGTATACAACATGTATGCAGTACATCTTTAGTATTTTCAAGCATACATCTACTGGTGTTTAGTATATATCACTAAAGATGTATATTTTCAAGTAGGTTTCCATTACATGTGTATTATCAGTTGATATGTACTAAAATAGCATGTACTGAACATTTTTAGTTGATATCTACTGAACATTTTCAGTAGATATCTACTGAACATTTGAGTTGATATCTACTGAAAATATATACAACATGTATGCAGTACTTCTTTAGTATTTTCAAGTAGATATCCACTAGTGTTTAGTAGATATGACTAAAGATGTATATTTTCAAGTAGGTTTCCATTACACATGTGTATTTTCAGTTGATATGTACTAAAACAACATGTATGCAGTACACATGTATATTTTTAAGTAGATATCTACTGAACATTTTCAGTAGATATCCACTGAACATTTAAGTTGTATGTAGTACATTTTTAAGTTGATATCTCCTGAAAATGTATACAACATGTATGCGGTACATCTTTAGTATTTTCAAGACATAAGCTGATGAAACATATACTGAAAAAACACATGTTGATAGGTTAACATTTAGATGATATCAACTGAATATACAGTTTTTCTCAGATGATATCCACTTAATATTACACAACACAGTTTCACAAATCAATGAAGATTGACTAAATCTTTTGTCTAAACTAATTCAACAGTTCATGAGTTTTAATATCCCACATATTCTCCCTATGAGACATAATCATTGGGATGATAATAGATGATATCCAATCCATAGTATATTTAGATGATATCCACTTACATTTGCACGATATCAACAGTATATTGAGATGATATTCACTTAATTTTTTTTAATATAACTATTATTATATGTCCTGCTCACCTTCTTACTCAACCTATTCGTTGTAGTCTTTGTCTTGTTCCTTCTCTTTCCCTCTCTCCGCTGAATGTTGTGGTTCCATT
This sequence comes from Eucommia ulmoides, assembly GCA_016647705.1. NCBI lineage: Eukaryota > Viridiplantae > Streptophyta > Magnoliopsida > Garryales > Eucommiaceae > Eucommia > Eucommia ulmoides. The sequence continues at coordinate 42,616,106 of CM028340.1, forward strand.
GCCCTCTTTGATGATTGTTTGGACTGTTTGGAATCTGACGTTTCAATATGGTTCTTTTTCTTCTCTGAAGACCGCGTGACTACTATTCTTCTTCTTATGGTTTTCGGCGTGACCACGTTTCAATGTCTAAGGGTTTTGTGGTTCGTTCTGTTTGTAGGCACCGATCGCTTCCAATTTTACGATGAAAATCGACGACAGTCAACGAAAATTGTCCATTGGATAGCTAGGGTTTATGGGAGTTTGGTTGCGTGAAAATGGCAGAAATTGGGATTGATCATCATGATAGTGTTGTAGGGATTGATGATAACGAGGGCGTGCAGGTCGTGCAAGCATACAGGGGTCACGTCGTGCTCGAGCAGTTGCGTCACCAGACGTTGTGCGGCGAGTGTTGAGAGTGGCATTCTTTTGTAAATTACAAATCTTCTGAGGGGAAAAATCGGCAATCCCATTTTCGTGGAGGTTTTGAGTTGATCCAAAAACCCATGGTCCTTGAAAAGTTCTTTTTTGGCCTTTTGGGACTGCAGAATTTTTTTCCCATGACAATATCACTGATGTCCCCTGTTAGTCTGTTAGAATTTTTAACATTTTAAGGCAAAGGTACATTTTTATTTTTTACTTTTCAAGGGCAGTAAATGATATTTTCTCTTCTTTTTTTTTCCCCTCCCAATTTCATTCGTTTTTATTTTATCATAACTATATATATATATATATATATATATATATATATATATATATTACAGTTTTTTATTTTTGAGTTAAACTTATTTTTTAATTTTATTTTAAAGATAAATATACTTCTTTAGTATTTGTTTTTAACAATCTTTTTATAGACTATCGATTTTTACGTTTTTATACCATAATACGTGGAGGGGTCATTTTTTACACACTCTTTATGTTTTGGACTTAAATTCTAGTCCTTTAGCTAATTGTAACTATTAGGAGGTTCGAACTTAAAATTATATGGTGCTAAGTAGAATAACTATTTTAATTTGTATAGGAATCTAACACCCGCCCTTAAGTGCAACCCCCGGTTTTCATGAATGATTTGACTACAACGGAATAATGAGAAATGTGTAACCCCCAGCTTGCACGGATGATTTAACTACGAGGAAAAGAGAGACCCATAACCTTATCTCTGATTCCATATTAAAATAATTGAGAAGTGTAACGGTGAACATGGAACGATTGTATTGTTGTTCAGAAAAATAGTGTACATTACAGAGATATACAATAGGAATATTTATAGGGAACTAAAGGAACCCTAAGGTTAGGGTTTTGACTTAATGGGTCAAGCCCATATATTACATTAACATTCCCCCTCAAACTCAAGGCGGTAAATGAACTTGAGTTTGGAAACTAGAGGTGAAAGCATCTGGGGGGGATGAGCCTCAATGAAAATATCTGTTGTCTGATCGGCTAAACTAACGGATTGTAGACGAACCTCATTCTGAAGAATGTGATGACAAATAAAGTGGCAATCAGTTTCGATGTGTTTTGTACGCTCGTGAAAGACATCATTGTGGGCCTCTAAATAATACTCTTATTGTTACAGTGTAAAACAATAGCAGTAGGAGAAGAGATTCCCATGTCAACTAGGAGCCACCGAATCCAAAGTAGTTCTTGTATTGCATCAACCATGGCACAATATTCAACTTCGGTACTGGAATGAGCAACCAGAGTTTGTTTCTTACTATACCAAGAAATGAAAAAGTTGTCCAAGAAGAAGCAATAACCAATAGTTGATCATCGGTCGGTGGGATCCCCAACCCAATCGTCATCAGAATAAGCATGTAAACTAGGAGCAGACTAGGCTGAGAAATAAGTTCGAGAAATAAGGTACACTTGACATACTGAAGGATGTGAAGAACAGCCGAGTAATGAGTGGTTCGAGAAGCAGACAAAAATTGACTGACTTGATGAAAGGCATAGACGATGTCTGGGCGAATGACGCTGAGGTATACCAGACTTCCAATTATTTAGCGATATTGAGTGACATCCGAAAGAGGTAAACCATCTAGTAGAGTGAGTGTGATATTTGGCTCCAGATGAGTACCAGCAGTGCTGGAGTTAGTGATGCTAGCCTTGGAAAGAAGATCTAAGGTACGTTTAGCTTGAGAAAGAAAATATACATTTGAAATACATGAGACTTCGAGCATGCCAAAATCTTTCATCTTGAATTGTCCACTGAGAAACGTTTTGAATTTAGAGATATTACGTAGATCATCCCCAGTAATAAGCATGTCATCTACGTACGATAAAAAAAAATAATAATACCATTATCAGTGTGGCGAATAAACAGGGCCAAATCATGAACACTGGATGTAAACCCAAACTGATGAATGGTAGTACTAAATTTTGCGAACCAAGTACATGAAGCTTGTTTCAAACCGTATAAGGCACGACGAAGATGACGAACTTTATTTCAAGAGGCAACTACGCTAGGAGAAGTATGTATATAAACTTCCTTAAGAAGATTGCCATTGACAAGTGCATTTTTGACATCCATCCAAAAGTTAGTCCATTTTCGAATGGCAGTGATGACAAGAAAAGTACAGACAGATTTAAGCCTCGCCACTGGAGAAAATATCTCTTCATAGTCAATGTCATATTCCTGAGTAAATCCCTTGACAATAAGTCAGACTTTATATCGTTCAACAGAACCATCAGAAAGTGTTCTGATATTAAACATCCATTTGCACCTAATGGGAGTTTTCTCAGGATGAAGATCAATAATATCCCAGGTGTGAGTTTTGGCAAGGGCTTGAAGTTCTTCTTTTATTATTTTTTTCCAAAGAGGATTAATACTAGCCTCCTTATAGAATTAAGGCTCATGCAAATATAGTATAGTAGAAAAAACAATGATAATCAGTGAGATAATGTGGAGAATGAGTTACCCTAGTAGAATAGCGGGAGTGATCTAGAGCATGGGTCTCAGAGACAGTCGATACAAAATCATCGGTTACAAGAAAAGTCTCAGGTATAGTCGATGGAGTCGGAGGGGTGAGATCAGCTGGTGATTCTAGAGTGAGTTTAGTTGGTGGTTCTGGAGTGGACTTAGAGTAATGTGCAAGACTAGGCTCAACTAGTGGTGCTGGAGTGGGCTCAACAATACCTAGAACTGTATCATCAAGAAATAACTCAATAGACGGATTAGCAAAGAATCTAAAGTTAGTAATGGTTGACATGTCAAATGACCGTAAGGAAGAAAACATTTGATGTTCTCAAAAAAAAAACATGACGAGAGATACGAAGAGTTTTATAAATGGGATCCCAGCACCGATACCCTTTATGTTCAATGGCATATCCAAGAAAACAACACATGTGAGCCGTTGGTTCCAATTTGTTGTGTTCATGTGGTTTGAGAACAACAAAACAAGCGCAACCAAAGACTCTGAGTTCAAAGTAATCAGGAGGTTTACCGAAGAGACACTCAAATAGAGACTAATGCTGGATTGTGGTGAAAGGGATACGGTTTATTGTGTATATGGCGATGAAGGCAGCACCACCCCAAAAATGCTCAGGACAGGAAGAAAAAATGAGGAGAGTATGACTTGTGTTAAGAATGTGTCTATGTTTGCATTCGGCTCATCCATTTTGTTGGGATATGCTAGGATACAAGCGGTGAGGAGCATGCCATTTTTGCGAAATAGGTTGAGAAAAGCACGATCCTTTTCCATTACATTGTTTGAGTGAAAACTTTCATATTTTTAGAAAATTGGGTTTGAACCATAGAGGAAAGCTCAGAATATATTTGTAATAGTTCGGATCGATGTTCTATAAGAAACAACCACGTATATCGAGAGTAGTTATCCACAAATACAACAAAGTATCGACAACCACCCATTGAGGGATGAGAAGAAGGCCCCCAAACATTAGAATTAATTAGATCAAATGGTGAAAGAGAAATAAACTGACTCTCATTGAAAGGTAGGATTAGTTGTTTTGCAAGTTGGCAACATATACATTTGAAGGACTCATGCTGAAGTAAACCTAACTGATCGCTAGAGATAAACGATTTGAGTCGATTGGATAAAGTGTGACCTCACTAAGAATGCCAAAAATAGGATGGTGATAGCAACAATAGTGGCTATGGAGATAAAAATAATGAGGAGGAGGAGGATAATGGTGGTAGTTGTGAGGTTGCACAGGTTGATGAAGGGATATGGGATTGTGGTGGTAGTGGGATTTGAGATTGAAGGTGCAAACTATTGAGTTCAAATAGGCGTCCAACTTTATGACGAGTCCCAAGAATTTCTCCTTTCCGAGGATCCTACACATGACAACCACTATTAGAAATTACGATTTCAAATCCCAATTCACAAAGTTTCCAAACAGATAAGAGATTTAAGATATGTTTTGGAATCAAATACGTGTTAGGAATAAAAAGATGTGAAGAGACACCTGACCAGTATGAGTAACGTTCTTTTAAGAACCATCAACGGTATCTATATTAAGGGTATTCATAGCGAATAGTTTGGATGAGAAGATGTTGGGATCGGATGTCATATGATTACAACAAGCAGAATCAAAGAACCAAGAAGAGTTATCTGTAGTAAGTGAGAGAGCAGTAGAAAAGTTTGTACCATTTATGGAGAAAATATGGTGGAAGAGTGAAGCCATATCTGCAATAAAAATGATAACAGTAGTGGAGGTAGGATCCAAACCCTCCTTGGTATTGAGAATGATCAAAGAAGTGCAACTCGCTGATATCGTTGTTGAATCGGATCAACAATATACAACAAAGCATATTATATGATATGAATCTAGAGAAACTGCTACTACAGATGGATTCTGAATACTGAAATTGTTTAAGAACTAGTCTATAGTCGTAAAGAATCAATTGAGAAACCCTTGAGCCGATCAAATCACTGTGATGAACTGAATTAACAACATAAACAACACTATACTGTATAATCAGAATTTGACTAAAAGAGATCACAGATAGATCCGAAATACTAAAATTATCTAGGAACCGATATTAAATCTTCAAGAACCGATCAAAACACGGGTGAACCAGCGTAGAAATCAAACGAATATAAGGGAAACCACATTCTATGAGTCTCAAATCATAAACCAAGGTCAGAAACAAAATCATAATGTCAAAAAAAAAAAAACCCAAGAACTGGTTCAACTTTGCAGAAAACCGATCTAAAAGGTCCCGAACCGATCCAAATAAGAATACCTCTAAGAACCGCAGACGTGGCAGAGAGGACTGACTAGGCACTGATGTGGTAGTATTAACTAATAACGTGGCAGAGTCAACTGCTAATGTGGCGCTGGCGTGGTAGTGACGTAGCTGCTGACTGATGGCGTGTCACCTAAATGGTGCTGATGTGACTGAGAATTAAGGCTAATGTGGACTATAGGACAGCGACGGCTCGAGACAGTTCCAATGGTATGGTTTGAGATGGATTTGAAGCCCTAGTTGAGGCGGTAGGTTCAAAATTAGTGACAATTTGGTGATGGTGTTACTGTTAGCGTTGGAGACGCGTGAGAGCGCATGGTGTCTCCAATGGTGGTGGTTTTGATGGCGTTGTGCTCATCTCTTCAAGACAAAGGATGTGGTGTGATGATAGTTGATACCGAAGCAGTGGTAAGGCCGTAGCAGTCATGAATACCACGAGAGAAAAAGGGCGGCGAAAGACTTTGAAATGATTAGAGTTTTAATTTTTTTAACAAGAACAGGGTTAAAAATATATTGGCTCTTGATACCATGTTAGAAGGTATCAACTTAAAACCATATGGTGCTAAGTGGAGTAACTCATTTGATTTATATAGTGATTTGGGAACTTTCAAATAATCGATATGGGACAGAAATCTAACATTAATTAAAAATCTAAAAATGCTTTAGTTAGAAAGGAGGTGACATAGATTGTAGGTCCAATGATCAGGGGCGGCAATAATTTTTATTTTTTATTTTACTACACGAACGGACCTCGATCGTTCTTTATATAGGCTATAAGAAGCCTTTCCAACCCATCTGGGTTAGCGGCAAGAATGAGAATACAAATTAATATTGCCGTTTGGATAAGAAATTTGATAAATTTTTAAAATTTACAAATTTTAATAACTATTTGATATTTTAAATTTTAAAATATCACCATTTACAAATTTATTGTTTGGATAACTATTTTAAATGAAAATTTTAATCGTGTAATTTTATAAATTTTTTTAATAGATAAATATTTGTACGCATAATTTTAAAATTTATTAAATTTTAATAATAGAAAATTTGTAAAAATATATCTAATAATATAATTTTTATATATATTTTAATAATATAATTTAATAATAAACATTTAGTAATATCATTTTAATAATACTATTTTTTAGCTACTATATTGTATAATTTTAATTAATTATACTATTTTTAATTTATTTTAATTATATTATTTTTTATATCTATTTTAATAATATAATTTTAGCTATATCATTTTAACTATGCTATTTTATATCTATTTTAATAATATAGTTTTTATAATATCATTTTAATCATATCTAATGGAAGGAGTGAAATGCTTCTTTCGAAGAATTTGGAAATAACATATATTTGGAATTTGGAAATTCCATTGCTCCCCTTTGAAATTCTATTTGATAAATTCAATGGTGTTTTATAAATTCTTTTTTATGTTCTCCAAACTATAGATTTTAGAAAAAGAATTTATGAAATTCTTTTTCAAAATGAAATCCATTTTTGAATTTTCTCATTAAAAAAAAAAAAAAAAAAATCGTTACAGAGACAGTCTGTCCACTACCCAGAACAACTTTGCTTCTGAATTGTCGATTGATGCCACTAGCCACCACCGTCAAAATCCACGGCGCGTGGTTATTGACGGTGCCTGTCCTCCCTAAGTTCCTGGCAGAGGTCACGGTGATGATCCCATGCCTTATCGCATGGAACGTGCCCGCAGCAATGGAATCTATATCGTACCTTATCGTTGCGCCACCTATAGAGATTGATATGACGTCAACACCATCGTGAATTTCCGCCTCGAACGCCGCCAGAATGTCTACGTCGACACAACCGAAGCTAGCTTAGCAAACCTTGTACGTCGCCACCCTAGCCGATGGCACCAATCCGCAAGCCATTCCTTTGGCGAGGCCGTAAAGACTCGTGTTCAAAATGATAGATCCAGCCAATGTGGATAACGTGTAGGTGCTGTGGCCATCGACATCCACTGGCAATAGTACGTCATTGGGATCAAGTACTTTGTCGAGCTTGAAGTATTTTGCCCCAATTAGCTTACTTCAATTAGAAAAATATATAAATAAGTATAGGAAAAGAAATAAAATTGTTTCATGAATCATCTTCAAAACTAGGTCGATCACGGATTCAAGCTATAGCAGTTGATTTGGGGAGTTCAAAATTTCAATGCCCCAAGTTCCCTACAACTATAACCAAAGTGATGCTCGCAGGCTTTAAAGGGAGAAAAAAGAATAGATTTTCTTTTAATTCAAATTATATTTTTATTTGTTCTTTAAAAATTAGAAAAACATTTAAAAGTTAAAACATTTTTATGATTTAATCCAAAATATATGAGACCAAAATAAAATTACTCATTTTCACATTTCTGTTTTTGTCTTCTTTTTTATTTTTGTAAAAAAAAGATTAAAAAAAAAAAAAAGAAAAAAAAAAGACAATAACTGCAATACTCTGAAAATTTATATTCTTGAAAATATTAATTTATATAAATTTAATATTTTTGGGATTATTCTATAACTTTATTGTATAAATAAATATTTGATAATTTTGAGGGAGATAAGTGTAATTATTGAGTTTAATATGAATTATTTTATAATTATAGGATTAAATGTAATTCATTAAATCTTATTAGTTAAGCAACCTCTTTTGGCCATGAAAGTAAAAGAAAAAAAGAAGGGAAAAAAATGGTGGTCACGAATTTGTCTCATGTTTATGCATACATATATATATGTAAGGGGAAATAGGGAGAAGTTAACACGTGTTGTGCATAATAATAATAATGATGATGATAATGATGATGATGTTATGAAACTATCAACATATAAGCATATATAAATATATCCTCTTACCATTTTTGTTGTTCTCAAAAAGCCTCATAATCACATAGTAGGCGTATTGGTCCAGGAACCAAAACAGAAACAAGAATACGGGAACAGAAACACTAACCAAACAACACCTATATGTACAAGTCTCTTTTAACTTGCGGTGAAGGGAAACAAATACTCTCAAATAAATAAGTGAAAGTATACCACGTCAATTTTGGTTTCGGATTTCATGTAGAATTTCTAACTTTTTTAATATATGTATTTAATGTCTCCTTGTATTGTGTGGTTTATGACATTACTGTTATAATTGTTGTTTTTATGAAATATTTATGAGCACGTATTATGTGAAAATTATGTGAGATACACGTTTACGTGTTTATTTGGGGTTTAATTATATACACGTATTAGAGGGGTTGAAATTCTACTAAGCGTTGGCTTATAACCCCCACAATTTTGATTGTAGGGCCGGTGAGACTGAAACTGCGTCAAAAATTAGAAATGGATTTAGATTAAATGTATTTATTTAATTTTTTTTGTAATATTTGTATAAAATCATTATTGTTGTAAAAAAAAATTCATCGGAAATTTTTGTGCCGTTTCTGTGAATAAAAGAAAAATTATATTGTACAACAACTTAACTATAAAGATTACAAGTAAATAATTTCCTTAGCCGAAATATAGTTATCTGATACCAACAAGATTAATCCAAGTAAATTATATATTATAATTTAGTGTACAACCCCTACATATGGTTGTATACATATTAATCTGATATCAACTATTATAATCCAGCCTCAACAAGAGAATTATTGTTGTAATAATCTTTTTCAGATTTTTATCAAATAAAATATTTGTCATTTAAAGTTTTTAATCTTAAATCTCCATGGGAGAAACCGCCTAGCGACCCTAGGAAACCGGGCCGTTACAGAGTGGTATCAGAGCAGGTTCGTTACTATTCTAGGCTTGGGTTATAATACCCATTACTCATAATGAGTGAAACACATTACTCATAATAAGTAAAGTAATACTTGAAAATAATAATTTTCGTATAACTCACTAATTCAAAAAGAAAAATATATTGATATGAAAAGTGAAATTGGAGCCACACTATAGTTGCCATTGGATCATATACTCACCAAGATAATGTATAATTTGACACTAAAACTTCTATATATTGCGAGAAAATGAAATAGCCATACTGTGATTTTTATTGTATATACTAGTCAAAATATTATCTTTATTCAAATATAGGACCATTGGGCATGAACTCGTGTAATGGGAATCAGTATGACTGATCATAGCATGTTTATTATATGACCTAAAGTATTCAGGATTTTGATTACCTATTGTGCTCCCCTTGATGAATGAAGATGATTCACATCATGTTTGGTTTGTTGCACATAACTACTACGGAACATGAACACAGACTACGGTTGCTAATATTTTCATCGTTTTTACCGAAATGGCTCTATTATATTTATAAATAGTTTATGCTGAAATAGTATGGTGAATTGAATAGCTCACTTGCGTGGCAGTCATAGGGTATTATACGATATAGTTGAGGTTGACTCTAGCCCAATTGTGAAATGGATTGAGAGGTGCAGGATAAGTGGGAGCCAGAGACAGCGAAAGTGAAATATCGTTAAAAATAATAATTAAAATAAATAAATAAATAATAAATAAAAAAGGAAAAAAAAACTAAAAAAAGAAGAAGAAGCCAATAGTAAGTTAAGTAAGGCTTGATAAGTGTCGTGTTAATCTTGGACCATAGGGTTATCGGTTTAAAAAGGTATTTACTATCTTCTATATAAATTATCAAATTATATTTTCGTAATAAATTAATTAAAAAAAATGTTGATGAAAATTGACAGTTTTACGATGATTAATGGATCAAGTAAATTTTTAAGTATAGAGATTAATTTTTATTATCATGTTATGCCATAGTTGTCTCGTCATAAGGGCATGTCTTGCGAAATGTTATTGATTTGACAAGAGAAGTTGAATATGCAATTGAGTATTTATATGTTGTGTTGAGACTTGTCAGAAGGGTAAGTCTTGTAGGTGATAAAAATATGTTATTGATTTGATAGGAGAAATTGAATATGGAATTGATTATGGATATGTTGTGTTGAGACTTGTCAGAAAAGCAAATCCTATAATTGTTATGATAACTTCCGATCGTGAGGTAAAACGATCATATGACTAGTAAGGAAGTACATTATTTTATTATATAAACGTGAGTTGATTAGTCGATTTAAGTTTGATTATTCTATTATGATAATATTTTGTTGGGATTTGGATATTGACAAGTGAGTTGGTTATATTTTTGGGGGGGATTTTGATATTGACAAGTGAGTTGGTTATATTTTTTGGGGGGATTTTGATATTGACAAGTGAGTTGGTTATATTTTGTTAGGATTTTGATATTGTCAAGTAAGTGATTATATTTTGTTGCGATTTGGGTACTTGTGATTGTATTCTGTTTTGGAAAGTGAATTTTGAAAAAGTACTTGATTCATAATTTATTTATTTATTTATTATGAAGACAGTACGCCGATAAAATATTCAGATAGATATTAGTCCACTACTAACGATTGATAGATTCGAAGTGTGGGAAAATTGTTGAGACTTTTGAGGACTTTATGAAATATTTTTATATACATACTTTGCTTGAGTATTGAATTTATTATGTTACGTGACTTTGGAAACATAATTATGTGATTAAAACACAGTTATATATTTGTGACGTATTTGATTTTTGTAGTTTGACACGTATTTTATGTGTTTCGAGGTGTATTTATGTAGTTGACACGCATTTATGTGTTTTAAGACATATTTATTTGATTGACACGTACTTATGTATTTCCAGATGTATTTAAGTGGTTGGGATGTATTTATATAATTGAGTCGTATTTGAGTGTTTTGAAGCGTATTTATGTGGTTTGAAACGTAATTAGGTGATTTGAAATGTATTTATGTATTTTGAGACATATTTATGTGGTTTAGACGTATTTATGTGGTTAAAAAATATTTATATATTTGTATGTTTTCCGACGTATTTCATAAAATCCATTATTCGAAGTTTGGATTCTAATGACATTTATTGTAAAGTTTACAAGATTTTGGAATTTTAATGTGGATATTGGAATTGATTATTTTTAGTCTCACGGGATAATTCACAAGGAATTGGGCTATCTACTGCTTACGATGCTGGTTGCGAACATATTGGTGTGATTGTTGGATGGAATTAATAAATGTTAGTTATGGGATATGACAGTGGATTTGAAAAGTCATGTCAAACAAGAAAATTATTGAAGTTGACTTGTTGAAATTGAGATAGATCCAATCCAGTGAGACTACCGCGATATTTTAAAACCATACTGTTATTTATTATTATTTTTATCAGAGTAGCGCAGCGGAAGCATTTAGAAACATAAGATTCTTTGCCAACTGGTTATCTGTGATAGGTGTTACCGACTAAAGTGCACAATGTCCATATGTTGTGGATATAATGTGGGTCACCGCAAATGCGGATGTGACGATGTATGGAATGAATTTTGTTAGTTATGAATTATGGGTAACTTTCGGTTATGGGACTCTACATAGAGAAAAAATGTTCTAGAATCGAGTGTGACTAACCTCACCATGCGGTGCGATTCTAAATTATTCTTGTTTAAACGAAATTTTGATGACGAAATTTATTTAAGGTGGTTAGATTGTAATACCCCGAAAATTTATATTTTTGAAAATATAAATTTACATAAGTTTAATATTTTTGGGATCATTTTGTAATTTTATGGTAAAAATCAGGGTTAATTAAATTTTACCCCTTATAGTTTAACCGATTTGCACTTACCCCATGTGATTTGAAAATTGCCACTTACCCCCTCATGTGGTTAGATTTTTAAACTACTTACCCCCCTAATACAGGAGGGTAAGTGTAACAAATATTTGACCACAGGAGAGTAAGTGACGATTTTTAAATCACAAGGGGGTAAAGTGCAAATTGGCCAAACTATAGGGGATAAAGTGCTATTAACCCTAAGATAAGTATAATTATTGAGTTTAATATGAATTACTTTATAATTATAAGATGTTAAAAGTAATTCGTCAAGTTAAGCTTGTGGCTAAAAGAAAAAGGGGGGGGGGGGGGGGGGTCATTTTTATACACACATGTATAAATATATGTACATAGGTATGTAAGGGGAAATAGGGAGAAGTTAACATGTGTTGTGTGTTATGGTTATTGATGATAATAATAATAATAATGTTAAGAAACTATCAACATATAAGCATATATGAATATATCATCTTACCATTATTTTGTTCACAAAAGGCCTCATAACCACATTGCAGGCGTATTGGTCCGGGAACCAAAACAGAAACAGGAATATGGGAATAGAAACACTAACCAAACGACACTTATATGTACACGTCTCTTTTAATTTGCGATGAAGGGAAACAAATACTCTCAAATAAATAAATAAAAGTATACCACGTCGATTTTGGCTTCAGATTTCAGGTAGAATTTCTAACTATTTTAATACATATATTTAATCTCTCCTTGTATTGTGTAGTTTATGTCATTACTGTTATAATTATTATTTTTTCATGAAATATTTATGAGTACGTATTATGTGAAAATTATGTGAGATACACGTTTACGTGTTTATTTGAGATTTAATTAGATACACGTATTAGAAGCCTTGAAATTCTACTGAGCGTTGACTCACAACCCTACAATTTTGATTGTAAGACCAGTGAGACTGAAACTGCACTAGACATTAGAAATGGATTTAGATTAAATGTATTTTTATTTTTTTTTTGTAATATTTGTATAAAATTGTTATTGTTGTAAAAAAAGAAGAAATCAACATAAATTCTTGCGCCGTTTCCCTGAATAAAAGAAAAATTATATTGTACAACAACTTAACTATAAAGATTACAAGTAAATAATTTCCTTAGCCGATATATAGTTATCTGATACCAACAAGATTAATCCAAGTAAATTATATATTATAATTATGGGAGGTGACCAAGAGGTCCTAAAAAATGCTAGAAATTACAGATTAAACCCACTCTTCTTTCCATGTATCGAGCAATCTTTTTGCCATTTCTGTGACGAAAATACCCCTCATGTATAACTTTCAATACTAACATCAAAATACATGGATTTTTTCATAATTTCTGATGTCGTAAAATTAATATTTTTACATTGTATTAATGAGTAAAATGTCCTTCTTTTTTTTCTTTTTTTTTTTTTTTTTTTTATGATATGCTAATCATATTTTTGGACGTGTGGATCATATTATGCATGAATGTTATATGTAACATCAAATGTAACAATGTAATATTGACAAATTTAAAAAAAATAAAAATAAAAAAATCAATAGATGTTACATGTAACATTTATAATCAATTATTATTTTAAAACATATATTCAATGGATGTAGCATGTAATATCTATATCAAAACATATTTCAGAGTTATATTTATATCAAAACATATTTTCTAGTTTATGTTACATGTAAAATATATTTTTATGGAGATATTACATGTAACATCTATATTTCGGAGGATATTACATGTAACATTAATGCGATTTCTAATTTCTCTTACTAACACGCATGTAACATCTATATTTCAGATGATGTTACATGTAACATCTATATTTTAAAGGATGTCCTATTTTCTATTTCTCTCACTACACATACCCACATTATTACGTACCCATATTTTTCTCACTATATTTCAATGAGATGCTACATGTAACATTGCAAGGTGCAATGTGTAAATAGTCAAAAAGAAACTCCAAATACTTTAATACCCACTTCACCATTTCTCTCTCTCTTTAAATAAACAGAGCATAAATAAGGTGATGCATCCATTTAAATGTTTGGATTTGAGTTGCGAATGTGGTGGAGAAGCTGAATTTGGACGTCGACAGTGGAGAAGGTGTCGGCGACGATGGGAAATGCATCAGATCTGGATGGCGACGACAAGAGTGCGTCAGATCTTGACAGTGACAGTGGCAAGGCGATGCTCGCATGAAATCACGGGAGAGACATTTCGGTAATCTCGTCGCCAGCCGTTTTTGAAAAATGGACTAATCGGTGCAAAAAATCGCTGACATAGGAGTTATCGGTGCAAGAAAAGGGAAATGAGTTTTATTGGTAGTTTTAGACTACAATTGCGATTAGCCAGTAATTATGTCTATAATTTATTGTACAACCCCTACATATGGTTGTATACATATTAATCTGATATCAACTATTATAATCCAGCCTCAACAAGAGAATTATTGTTGTAATAATATTTTTTAGACTTTTATCAAATAAAATATTTGTCATTTAAATTTTTTAATCTTAATTCTCTAAGGGGCGAAACCGTGTGGCAACCTTGGGAAACCGGGTCGTTACAGTAACAAATACCAAACAAGACTAAAAAGCAAAGCAATTGAAGTCTAGTTATTGAAGTTTTTTGCACTTTTAGAGTTTAAAAGTATTGAAATTACCTAACTAGAGTTCAATTGAACTTTAATCCCATTTAAGGTTAATCGGCCCTCTCACGGTTGGATTTAAATTTCTATACTTTTTTTTAATTTTTTTTTTAAACGACCGTAGATTTTTGGGAAGTTTGTCCAAAAGTCTCATCCTATAAAAATACCACTTTATGGAGTCCTGTAACAATAATTTTTTTACATATGAGATGGTCCTTAAAAAGTTATTTTTAAAATTTTGGAACCTCTCAAAAAATTTCCCTAATTTTTTTTTTAAAACATATCAAAACCGGCCCTTTTAAGGTCGGTCTGTACATATGCCTGGGGCTTGCTTTTTTGCAGGCCCCCGCGCACCCAAAGGCAGGCCCCACACCTCTACCCCCAACACACACACCCCAAGCCCCCACTTACATAATATTTTTCTTTTTTTAAAAAAAAAAATTAATTTTTAAAAATTAAACTAAAATTAATTTTTCAAAAAAATATAATTTCTAAAAATTAATATATTTATCTATTTTTAATTTTTTTTTTATTAATATCAATCAATATAATAATTTATTTTTATTTATGATGTATTTAAAGATATTGATTTTGAAAAATAATAACGAAAAACCCAATGTACCGTCTCCCTTTCCCATGTACTCTCATTTTTCTCCAAATTCAATTTTTTTTTAATTTAATTTTAAAAATTATAGAAACAAAAAAAAAATTATTAATTTTAAGTAAATTTATTTTTAAGAAATAAAATATTTTATACTTAATTTCTTAAAAGTTGATATTTTCAAATTAATAATTTTAAAAAATCAAATTTAAACAGATTTTTCAAATCATTCTCTAATCCGTTTTCAGTTTTGTAAGTTGTGTTATGGAGTGTTATAGACAGAGTTTATGTAAAAAAAAAAATTGTCTATTTAGCTAACGGATAGGGTGTATCGTTTGTGCATTCACCAACCCCAAGGGATACTATTTTCAGCCATTGAATGATTTGAAAAATATGTTTAAATTTGATTTTTTAAAACTATTAATTTAAAAATATCAACTTTTAAGAAATTAAATATAAACTATTTTATTTCTTAAAAATTAAATTTACTTAAAAATTAATAATTTTTGTTGTGTCTATAATTTTTAAAATTAAATTAAAAAAATTAAATTTGGAGAAAAATGGGAGAGGGAGGTGGTAAATTGGATTTTTCATTATTATTTTTTCAAAATTAATATCTAAATTATTATATTGATTAATATTAATAAAAAAAATTAGAAATAGATAAATATATTAATTTTTAGAAATGAGTGAAAAAATAATTTTAGTTTAATTTTTAAAAATTAAATTTTCAAAAAAAATATATATATTATGTGAGTTGGGGGTGGGGGGTTTGCTAGAGGGGATGCTTTTGAGTTGGGGGTGGGCTGGTTTTGATATGTTTTTTCAAAAATAAAATAAAATTGGCCAGGACCAGTTTTAAAGATAAAATATATATCTATATAATAAATCAGCTCATTTATATTCACAGCCGTCGGATCAAGAGACAAACATCAAAGACATTCCCAACTGTTGGATGAGATTTAATCTACATATAAATTGAAAATCAAAATTAGGGTTGGCCGCATCTCACCCGTCTCACTCTCTCTGTTAACCCTCTGCCTCACCGTCACTCTCACCTGATCTTCTTCCATCGCCGATCTTCCGCCATCGCCATCGCCATCCCAGTCGCTCGCCGTTGCCATCTCTGTCGCCATCGCCTTCCCGTCTCCCCTCCGTCGCCGAAATCGAATCCGCAGCTCACCGTCTTCATCGGCGAATCTCGCCATTGCCGATCTCGCCGCCGAATCTGGCTGCTGATCTCGCCGCTCACCATCGTTTCACTCACTGCTCCCGATCTCACTGCCGATCTGGTTCAAAATGGCCAGATCGAGACGGCGGTGGTCGGATTTGAAGGCGGTGAAGTTCGGCGACGGTCTGGCTGGCGATGTCCGGCGGTGATCGTGGCGAGGTCGGATCTGGGGGCGATGACGTTCGAGGTGGTCGGATTTGGGGGCGATGACGTTCGAGGTGGTCGGATCTGGATGGTGATGGCCGGCGGTGGGCGAATCTGGATGGTGATGGTCGGGGTGGCTCTGTCCCGCCTCTTCTTCGCTCCCTTTGTCTTCTCTTAGCCACCAGCACGCCACAACACCATTGATTTGGCACCGCTTCCTCTGCCCTTCTCTCAGACGCCACAACACTGTTTTTTTTTTTTTTTTTTGTTCTCGCAAATTCGATCGAGAGGGAATCATTTTGTCTTGATTCTTTTGCCCAGAATAAGCATGCTTTTGGAAGTTTTTAACAGTTTCGAAGTCCATTATTGTGCTGAAATGGGAAGCAGAGAGTGATATTTCTCTCCCTCTCTCTCATCGATCTATTATATTTCTCCTTCATACCACATATTTTTGCTTCTTCTTCTTCATTTCTAAGAGTGAAATTCCACTGAGAAATTGTAATATCAGACGACGGATTGCTTCTTTTATTTTTTATTTTTTAAATTTTTTAGTTTTTTTGTTCAAACCTTCACAAATCGTTTCCTATTTTTTCAGCTTTTGGGTTTGTAATTTGTTTATTTCGATTTTTATGTGATTAATTTATTGTTTCGGTTTGGAATGTTAAGATCCAAGCAATTTACTACTGCCCATGTATGTTGTTGCTTTCAGTGGAGATCCGACAGAAGCTGCCACCAAGGAATAAGAGCTTCGGCAGTAAGTCTATCTCAATTCTCTTTACAATTTCTTGAAATTGTGATGAAATCATTCCGTGCATTAATTGAACAAAATCAAATCGTGCAGCTACCACCGCAAACGCCTCTCCACACCGCCACCACTGCCATCGCCCTTCTGCTTTTCAGTTACTGTTATTGTTCCCATAATTCTCTAATAGATTTTGTGTTTTTTATGAATATTTTGCTCTGTGATTGTTCTTCTATTTACTGTGATTGTTTTTCTATTTTTCTGGTTTTTTTCATGAATATTTCAGCTACTATGATTGTCCTTCTATTTTCCGTATATTTGAGTATTTAGCATTCAAAGCAATTGATTGTGTTCAGTAATTGAGCATTAATGTTATTGTTAGTGAGTATTATTGTTTGTTCTGTTCAGTATTTGGCTTTTTGAATGTTTCAGGTTCACAGATCTGTTGAAATCACTCAATTTGCAGACCTTCATTGCATTTTTCCTTTGAATTGCAAGTAGTGACGATTTGCAAACAGGTATGCATCAACAGGTACCTGAAGGAATTTCTTTTTCTGTTCCATTTTTCTGTTTCTATTCCTTATTTTCTGTACATCCCAAGTTTCGTCTAAAATTTCAGTTTCTGTTTCTCTTTGCAGTTTTTTTGTTCTAAATATTTGGTTGGATGAGTAGTTCAAGCGGTTTTTTTTTCCTTTGGTTGGACGATATGTTTTTATATTTGTATATTATTGGTGAGTATTTGATCATTTACTTCATTTTTACTATTTTGTTTTTGTTTTTTTAGTTCTTTAGATGGTGTTTGTTTAGTGTTACTATTCCTATATTTTTGTTTCTGTTTGTGGTTTTTCTATTTTAGAATGTCGACATTCTTTGAACTACTTTTTGATCCTGTTCTCCCCTCAAATTTAAAGAACAAATTTCTGGGATATTCTTAGTTTGTGATTGATGTTGGATTGGTATTTCTTTTCTCCTTCCAAGGTAAACTTCTATTTTATTTCTTCTATTTTCTCCCCTCGAATTGGTATTTTTTTTATTGGCATTATTCATTTAGAAATTAATTTTAGATTTCTTATTTACAAATTTGTTACTTTTGCTTTTTTTTTTTCCCTAATCGTTATACTCTTGAATCTGAATTTGTATTGTATTGCAATTTATATTGAATAATAATTAAAATTTGAGTACTATTTTCGCAAGCTCATGATACTACAAAATACACATGTTTTTGTTTTAGATTTGAGTACTAGAAGCAGAACCACCAGAGCTTGCCCGCTTCTGGAGTCATGTTTTCAGTGGTAAGTCTCTCTCCCTCTCTCTCTCTCTCTCTCAAATCTACTGCGTTTGATTTCCATTTTGCCCATTTTTGGCAACCACTAGATTTTGTTTTAGGAAATTTTATTTCATTTCTTTGAAGGATTTGATTTGATTTGGTTTTATGGATTTTGATTTCATTAGGTTTTAGGGATTTCGTTTTTATTTTTTACATTGTAGGAATTTAATTCATTTTCGGGATAATGTCTCATTCTTGATTTGATTATTTTTTGGGATTTTTATTTGAGTTCTTTGTTTTAGGTATTTTGATTTGATGTTTTCATTTTCAGATTTCCACAAGTGGATATACTCCTCTCAATATCTTCAGTTAATAACTTAACTTATGAGTGGGTGAGCATAACTTCATATTTTGTTTTTCATTTTCTTTAATTGGTTTCTTTAGTTGTTCCAGTAAATTGTTGATTAATTGAGTTGTTTAATTATTTAGTAAGTTTTTTTTTTTTTTTTTTTTCATAGTATGAACATTTTAAATTAGGTTAAAGAATTAAGATTAATTGTTGGGAATGAAAACACTAAGCAAATGCCACTTAGAAAGCCCATAATTTGGTATATATAGTTCTCATGTTTGTTTTGTGAACTTACCAAATAAATAAATAAAATAATAGATGATTAATTTGGTTTTTTTTGTTTTTTTTTTTTTTTTTCATACTATGAACATTTTAAATTAGGTTAAAGAATTATGATTAATTTAAATTTTCTTCTTTCTCTTCAATTGGCAGGTTGATTACACAACATCAATGATAGTGTTCAATAAAATCAAGGTTTATATTACTTATACATGAATTATGTTTTCAATGAACCCACGTTAGATATTTTGGGAGTTTTGTTTATTGCATTTTTCCATTTTTTAATCTTTCTCCTTATTGTTAGGTGTTAGACTTTCTTGAGTTATTCATTTTGTTGCGGACTTCTTTGTTCATTGTATTATTAAGCTTATTGGATGGTCCTGGTGATCTATCTTTAGTTGTATTTTTGTATGTACAATTTAAGTTGTTGTTTGATGGTGTTGTTTTAGTCTTTTATTTTATTTGAAATCTTTCGTAGTTATAATGTTTATTCATGTAAGGATCTTATGCTTTTTAGCTGATTTTGTGTGACTAATATTTTGATGGTTTTATTTTGTGTTGTAAAGTGCATCACTATTATTTTGTGTTATGTTTTTTTTAGATCACATATTTTCTTTCAATGCTATTTTAAATGTTATTTGAATAAATTTATTTTCTTCAGAAAACTATATTACATACATAGATTTTTATTTTATTCCATACGTCATTATGATTTTATTTTGATTTTCAGGTTGCAACACCATTAATGTGACGTGGATGCTTGAATTCTAAGCAGAACAATTGATCAAGTATGTTTTATCTTACAATTTAATCGATCGTCGTTAATTAATCAAGGATTTCTAAATATGGGTTTTTAGTTTTTGAATTATTGGTGTAATATTGTTTATTCTTTGATTCTAAATGTGTTTGATTTCCCTGTTTCTGTTTAGTTTCTGTTTCTGTTCCCTGTTTTTTGTTTCTGTTTCTGTTCCCTGTTTCTGCCCCTGTTTTTTGTTTCTGTTTTTGTTCCCTGTTTCTGTCCCTGTTTTTGTTTCTGTTTCTGTTCCCTGTTTCTGTTTCTGTTCCTGTTTGGTTAGTCCTCATGAGTTGATGAATGTGTTTTAAACTTGCAAATATTGTTTTCAATGAAAACATAGGATGAAGGTAATATTTCTTTAGTTGCTTCTTTTTGATTGGGTGTTGGTGTGCTGAATCGTCTAAAATTTTGCCGCTAATTGTTGTTTTTTATTCTGGTATGAAGCATTTACGAACTCTTGCACACCACCTGTTTATGTAGGGTCTTCAATGAAATTCACAGTGCCCTAACTCACAATGCCTTAACATGTCCATTTGTTCATTAGAAAGTACTTTACAGTTATGCATATGTATCTTTCGCCTCTGAAAACCAATGAATCGGATCCTTGCTCCTACAACCATAGCTTCAATTAGCGGCTTATGATGGTAAATTTCAATTATTTCTTCGATTTGTGTATTTCACTCATTCCCTATCTGTGCTTAATTGATCTGAAATATTAGCTGCTTAATTGATCCTAAATGTGTTTGATTTCACAAGCATTCAACGTTCTTTGATCCTAAATGTGTTTGATTTCACAAGCATTCAACGTTCTTTGATCCTAAATGTGTTTGATTTCCCTGTTTCTGTTTAGTTTCTGTTTCTGTTCCCTATTTTTTGTTTCTGTTTCTGTTCCTTTTTTCTGCCCCTGTTTTTTGTTTCTGTTTCTGTCGCTGTTTTTGTTTCTATTTCTGTTCCCCGTTTCTGTTTCTGTTCCCTGTTTCTGTTTCTGTTCCCTGTTTTTTGTTTCTGTTTCTGTTCCCGTTTTCTGCCCCTGTTTTTTGTTTCTGTTTCTGTTCCCTGTTTCTGTCCCTGTTTTTGTTTTTGTTTCTGTTCCCCGTTTCTGTTTCTGTTCCCTGTTTCTGTTTCTAATTTTCATGATGGTATGGTTTCTTTTTTGTCTCTCATGGGAAGTCTGTAATGGTCTATTTGGATGGAGGGGAGTGGAGGGGGTTTGTCTTTCCTTTGTTGTGTTTGGATGTTGAATTTGCTGAAATTCAGGTTCTCCTCTTTTGCCGCTGTCGTCACCGTTGCGTCTTCTTCCTTTTTTGTTCAGGTAAGTGATTAGTGTGTTTAATTAATGTTAATAATTTTTTGTAAATTAATTCTTTGATAATTGTCTAAAATTATAGTTAGGTTATCAATTTCTGCAGCACGCCTAAAACAAAAACTGTTCCCCAATCTGTCTCTCTATCTCTCCGTTTAGCTGCAGGGAGGTTGGATGAGAAGTCAACGAGGTATGTGATCGAGAGGATGAACTACATTTATTTGTTTTTTTTTTTTTCTCTCGAATTGATGATGAGTTTATGATCTGAAGTCTTTAAATTTTTGATTTGGGGGTAGAATCGATAGAGTTGATGAGAAAGGAGATTAGTGGGTTGATCAATTCTTTTTAATTGTTATTGTTATTGATGTTCAAATGAAATAGGTGTAGAATGTTGTATAAATAGAGGAGATTATGTCAAAAAATTTAAATATATATTTTTGTATATATATATATATATATTTTGTTTTACACCCGTGCCTTTAGGCACGGGTTATACACTAGTATATATATATATATAGTAGTTTGAATCCAGCTATGAATAATTGGTTTGCCTTAAAATAAGATTAAAGTTCAACTGAATTCTAGTTAGGTAAATTCAATACTTTTAAACCCTGAAAGTACAAAGAACTCCACTTATTACTTAGATTATTTTTTATTAGTATTATTAATTTTATATAGGACCGGTCTTGAACAATCAGACAGGATCCCTCAATCTTTAAATAAGTTTTTTATATCCTTGTAATATTTGATCTAATTAAAATATTTTTTTTTAAAAAAAATAATTGATATAGTGATTTTAGTCAAGATTGGAATGTTTACTTTTAACACGGCATAAATGAAAATATTTAAAATTAAAAAAATGTAATAGCAAATTAGGAGTTTAAGGAGTTTAGGTGGGGTCCATACAAAATTTTGTAAAGTGAGCATAAATAATTTTATTATTGATTTCTGGTTATATTAAATACGAATAAAAGTTGATTTAGCTCAATTAATTTTTTTTTTTTTTTTTTTTATTGGGGTCAAGTTATCAATTCAGAAGCCCACGTTGATTTTAGAAATATATTTCAAATTTGAATGATACCTAGTCTATAAAATATTAGTACATATCCTGTACTTAAATTTATCAATTTTAATTTA
The DNA here is from genome assembly GCA_016647705.1 of Eucommia ulmoides. Taxonomy (NCBI): domain Eukaryota; kingdom Viridiplantae; phylum Streptophyta; class Magnoliopsida; order Garryales; family Eucommiaceae; genus Eucommia; species Eucommia ulmoides. The sequence goes on from CM028340.1 coordinate 42,638,482, forward strand.
TGATTTTAATTTTTAATATTTTTTAATTAGTTCAAATATATTAATAATAATAAATATTTATTTAATAATTTATTGTTTAATTTTTCAATAAATTATAAATAAACTGGTAAAAATGTCTTGAACCATTCAATAATAAAATGTCTCAAATATAAAATATGTTCTTATTTACTATATAGATTTTAATTCAAAATGTAAAGTATATTCTCATTTACTATATAGATTTTAATTCAAAATGTAAAGTATATTCTTGTTTATTATATAGATTTTAATTCAATATATTAATTTTAAATATCTTATAATTAGTTCAAATATAGTAATCAAGAAAATATATTTTATCGGGAATTTGTTAATTAATTTCTTAATAAAATTTAAATCAATGGTAACAATTTAGGGAAACATTTTTAGAGGTCCCAAAATTTCAAAAACAATTTTCTAAGAATTATCTCATGTGTAAAAATATCACTGTTACAAGACTCCATAAAGTGATGTTTTTATGGAATGGGACTTTTTGGCAAATTTCTCAACAATTTAGTGGTAAAAAATGTAAAATATTTGCAAATTTATTGAATAGACTAACATATATCTCGTGTTTGCAGACGCTGATTAAAGAGGAGAGAGATGTAGGATAATAGTGGATGGTGATATGGGAAAACTCCCGCTCACAATTGATCTAGGCATGAAGTTTTAGCAGGTCGGATTGGGTCAGTAATCTGATCCAACCAAGTAAACCCAATGTGTTTTCTGGGCCGAGACTAATGAGTCCATCTGAGTAAGGGCTATAGCAGTCCACCATTCCGGTTAAACAAGCCTCGTGAAGAGGCCCATCAATGGGCAGATCAAAACTCATGGTGTCCAGGTCCAAGAAATGAACAAGTCAGCCCATCGTAACCATCTTCCCTAAGCATGGAGAATGTTGTAACTTGTTGAATGTAACGGCCCATGATAAATGAGGTACATTACAGAAGATTTCTCCCATGATAAGGGGAGGAGATCATGGTTATCTTCCAGGCCGTTAGGAGCGGATCATATTATGGGCAACCTCTCCAATGAAACGGCAGAGAATTACCGAGCTTATATAAAGGGAAGATATCACAGTTAAATGGTTAGGACTCAATCTGTGTATTATATTTCCTCATTATCAGATTAACTTATTTTCATGTCGAAATTTTTTTTGCTGACATTACACCGGTGTTTTCTTCGAAGAATTAAACGGTTTAGCAGGTAAAAAGAGAAAAGTTAATTTTTTTTTGGCGCGTATAGAAAAGTTTCACGTGGTGAGAATTTCTGACCCCATCATATGGGTATATAAAAATGGGTAGAGAGAGAAACAGGGGTGGGTAGGCTGCAAGAAGTTGGAGTATAGGCTTATGTTTCGATCTTCATCTTTGGATCTGAAATCAGATTTAAGGGTCACCTACTACTGTAGGTGTATTAATCCTTTTGTCGAAAGTTATTACATCTTTCAAAAATTAATTATCGTACTTTTTGTAGGATGACAACAAAATTCGGGATAATAAAATTTTAAAATATATTTTAATCACTATAAAATGACAAAACATGAAAGAATCTTTATTTTACAAACTTGTTCATGATAATAATAGTTGCTTAAAGCATCTAAAATAATTAAAAAAAGAATAGAGAAAATAGAGAAAATCAATAAATCTAAAAAAATATATTCATATCATAGGCAAAAGGAGTAGAGTAAATTTAGACGATGAACACTATATTTACCAAAGAGCTACAAATATGTACAACAAAAATTCAATTTTAATTTATTTTTTAAACAATTAATACAAAAAAAATATTCAATTTATTGCGAAAAATGCACCATCTAAGAAACTAAGATTAAGAAACACTAGATGATCTCTAGAAATAAAGACTTTTAAAATTAATAGATCATTCAATATATATATATATATATATATATATATATATATATATATATATATATATATATATATATATATATATATATATATATATATATATATATAATTTGCTCTTGTTTTATTATTTTATATCAATTAAAATATATTTTGAAAATTTATTGAAAATTTAATCTATATAATAAAACAGGACGTACATAGGTGTCCTAGGCGAATTTCAGCCACTTTTTATTTTTTTGCCTTTTTGAATTTTGTTTCTCTTTTTTCTTTTTCCTCTTATTAAATTATAATATAGTTTTCTTTGTATTTCTCCTAGGATGTTTGCTTTTAGATCTCTTCTCTGATCGCTTCCAAGCCATTGCCGATCATTGCCACTCTTTCTATGCCATCGCCTTTTCTTCCATGGAATGAAAATTGCCGACCCTATCTATCTATGAAAATAGTCGAACTCAGTCTTCCCAATTTCTCTCTCCCTCCATCGTCGTGAACCCTAACTTTGCCAACCCCTCTCTCTCTCTCTCTTTCTATATGGAAATCACGATTTTCTCTCTATCTATGGAAATCGTGATTTCCATCGCTTCTATTATCTCTACAAAGAGCCTCCATCACCGATCTTGCCCTAACTTACCTTGCCTTCTTCTTCTCCCTCTCTTTCTCCCTACCGATATTCTGCCTCCATTGCCCAAGTACGAATTTCTTTATGTTTTCACAGTTCTTAACTTGATTCTTCTATATGTAGTTTATCTATTGGCTTACGTTTACGATTTTCATGAATTTCGCTTTGATTTCTAAGGGTTCTTGACTGTTGATTTTGCTTTGATTCCTAGGGTTTTTTAATTGCTGAATTAAGGCACATTCTCGCTTTGATTGCTTGATTTTCTTTTGTGTTTATGATATATTGCTCGATTTTCTGTTCTGTTCTCGATTTTCTATTCTTTTATGGACTTTCTGTTATGTTATTGTTCATTTTGTTCCCAATTTTATGTTCCAATTCTTCATTTAATTGATTGTCTTAGTCCTGTTAGTAGACAACACTAATGTGGTTTATTGTGCTCGCACGGTCTTCACAAATCATCTGTTTACTGTTCTCTTCCATTTTTCCTTTTACTTTATGGGTAATTTAATTGTATAAAACAATAAAACGACTGAGATTTGTGAAGACTGGAGGTTTTTTTTTAGGAGGGCCTGAAAATTTCCATAAATTTTCAGTATAGATAGTTGAACAATCTATGGAAAGGTAATTGACTAGGTAATTTCTAAACTGAATTTAGACCTTCTTTTTATTATCTTTATGCTCTATGAACACTAAAATTTAAAATAGTGTTATGCTCTATCAACACTAAATTTAACTAATTGAAATTTGTAGATAGTGATCTTTATTCCTTCATTTTATTATCTTTATGCTCTATGAACACTAAAATTTAAAACAGTGTTATCTATACTGCTTGTAATCTATGAACACATTACTATCTATAGACTTCCATGAACACATCACTATCTACGAAATAAAGTCGCAGATTATTAATTGTTCATGAACACATCACAACTAGCTTATTTTATTTTATTAATTGTTTAGGTTCGTGTTTGTGTATGTGTTTTTTTTTTTTTTTTTCTAATTATTAATTGTTTAGTTTTGTACTATTTTTTTTTTTTTTTTTATCTATGAACAATCATGTTGGCCCAGTGAGCTACCCAAGAGGGAGGGTGAATTGGAAAGTTCTAAAAAATTATCAGAATATAACACTTCAAATCAAATAATTAATTTTATCCTAAAATTAATTATTATCTTTTATAAAAGCGGATATATGTTATCAACTAGGTGTACACCAAAATAACAAAATATAAACAATAAAAATAATGCAGCACACAGAAATTTATACTGGTTGATCAAGTTACTCTTGGCTAATTCAGTCCCTTGAGCCCCACGGAAAGTCGCACCACTAAACTCAAGATTCTTTTAAAGATAAGAACCAAATCCTCATAATAATTCTTTTCGCAGGCTCAGAATTAATATTTATAATTCATTTTCATAGGCTAAGGAATAACCTCTATTTTTTTACTAGGTGGAAGTTTAACCTAATTCTACTACAAGGAGAATCACGACCTAATTCTTTTTAGGAAATTTTTTTTGAGAGGTCCTAAGATTCTAAAAACAACCTTTTAAGGATCATCTCATGTGTAAAAAAAATCATTGGTCGACCACCCGTACTTCATCTGTCGATCGGACGATTCAGAGAGTTACACAGGTCGACTCACTTGTCGACTGGAAGATTCAGAGACTTCTCCTTTTGGCTATAGGTCGATCGAACAATCCAGCAACTTTTCCTTTTAAGCATCTGTCAACCGACCAATCAACTGCTCAAGCTGGAACATCTTTTCTTAATCCGATTTTAATTAATTTTCTTCGACGTTTTCACCCCTTTAACCGATTTATTTTCTCGGTTAGCTCCACTAAAATCTTAAATTCAATTTTAATCATTTATATTTATTTCTTTTTCAATTACACATAGGAGCAAATAATTTAACTAATTAAGATCCTATAAAAACACACATAATTTTAAAAAATATTTTGTGTCGTGTGTGATCCTAACTGGGATACATTAAGAGTTAAAATTTAACCTGAGTTGTTTTCCCTAGGTTCTTCAATTTCTTTAAACTCTTAATTTTTCATAATCTTTGTCATCATCGTTAGCATTGTCACAATATATTCATGATCATTTTCATCGCTGGAACTAATAAACTGAAACACTCAATAAAATTGTTAGTTCCACAAAAAATATCAACATTTAATTGTTCATCAAAATCTTAGAATCAACAATCTTTCCCTTTTTGATGATGACAATTAATTTTGATATTTTCTTCAAAACAAAAATGTAATCACACTCTCTCTAAATCTGATGACGGGTTCTTTAACTCGTTAAAGCAAAGTAATAAAGATAATCATAAGATTTTCAACAAAGAACAAATTTCAATATATAATAAACTCCCCCTTAAAATATTCAACATGATCATTCAAGCTCCCCTTTAAGATATTTATTAAAATATCAACTAATTCTCCCTTACAAAGAAACACTACTCTAGACAATCATATAATATACTTGAAAGAGTAAACTTAAAATAATTATAAATAAATATATATATATATATATATAAACACATTGAATCAACCCATAAAATCAACTTTTAACACAAAAATCATTTTCAACAAATACTATGTGGATCATCATTAGGGATAAAAATCTAACTAAGTAAATTAGGTCTAGCTAATCCATCAAAATCCAGACACTAAAATTTAAGTTTCACCAAAAACCTAAATTAGCTATTACAGATCAAAATACTAGTTGTGGGGCTTGTTCAAATAACACATTCAAAGATAGAATAAAATATATAGTCTAATGAGGACCCTATCCAGTAAACTGATAATACAGTCCCATCGGACTGGTGGCTGGCTATTGAGGATACTGAACCCTTGGTTGAACACTTGATCCTGGAGTCATTTGATTGTATGGCGTTGATGGTCTTGCCCCAGATGGCCCTGCTCCAAATGGCCCTACCTTATATGGCCCTACAAAGGACTACTGTACTCCAAACATAGGTTGGCCTGTAAAGAGTGGTTGAGCACTATACTGCTGCTGGTATCCATGATGTGATGTTTGCATAAACTGGAACATTTGTTCCAGACTTCCTATGATTTTTCCAAATCTAGCTTCTATATTCATATTCATTCTTGTTATACTATTTTTTAGCCCATCCATCTGGTCATCTATCAGATCTGCATGTATCCTTAGATCATCTACCTGATCAAGAAGAAAATCCATCTTCTGATCAATACTCATTCATTCTTCATCATTTTCTTCTTCATTCATAGCATGCACCCTTTGTCTTCTCTGATTTATCTTTTTCACCAATCTATTTCCTCTGAACTTATATCCCATTAGCACAACATTACCCACATTGATCCATCCCGATGTGATTGTCATAAATTTTTCTTCATCGGAATCAATTTCAACTCCAAAATGATCAAACAGTCTTTAGAGCGCATCGGCAAAGGGTAACACTACAGAGGGTTTCTGAACATGATACTTCATATGATCCATCATAATATGTGCCAAATCCAATTTTCTACCTTCAATAATCTCATTCATCAAATAAAGGTCAAAATCATTCACATTAGCATGGCTTCCCCCGCTAGGCACAACCGTATAGGTTAGTACCAAATGAAAGAATTGATGCTCAAGGGATAATGATCCTGCTTTATCACCTTCCAAGTCAAATTTTTGTGCAATAACCGTTCTAATAAAATGTGTCGAAAGCCAATGAGGTGTATTGTACGGAAATACGTCTCCTCTTAGTAATTCTAAAATATTACATAATAATCCCTTATTGAACCGAATTTCTTTTCCTTTAACATAGGAAGTCATATAAACATCATTATAAGTAAGATTACTATAGAACATCCTCACCCACACTGGCATCCATTCATTCATTTGGGTGACAAAATCGGTCCATCCCAAACTTCCAAAACACCCTTCTATATCAATATTCTTTTCTCTCAAACTAACAAAATTTATAGGTTTACAACCTAAAACCTTGCGATTAGCAAACTGTTCATTATACCTTATCTCGTCCTCCTCCTTTTGAAAATATTCATTCTCATTTGTGACTCTTTGAGCACACTTCTTAATTTTAGGCATTTTTCTCACAAATTCGAAACAAATCAACCACAAAATCCCAAATGGATTTAACCTAGACAAAAAGACAGTCAACACCCTAGAAAATAGAGAGAGAACCAACCTTTTTGCAAAGTAAGGAGTCACCAAATCTTAGATCCAAGCCCTAGACCTTTAGATCCGTCCCAAAGATCTTCAAATCCAAGCCAAATCGAACTGATTTCATGAAGTTTATGATTGAATGGACTTGAGAAAGAAAGGGTTTTAGAGAGAAAAAGGGTTTTAGATTCAGATGAAATGAAATAAACAAGCACAGGGTATTTAAATCCCGTAATGACCGGTCGACCGCTCACTTATAGTCGGTTGACAGATGAATGCAGTGCATCTTTCTCTTTTCCAGTCTACTACTGTCGGTCGACTGATGATCCACTATCGGTCGACTGACCATTCTGAACTGTTTGACTTTTAGTGATTTTAAGCTTTAATTTGATCAACTTAGCTCAATTTTTACCTCTTATTTTGATCCACATATTTTTTATTTTTATTTTTTAAAAATATTTTAATTACTCACACACATACCCCCTCATATCACACACGTCTAAGTTTCAAAATGAATAGGCTCTGTCTCCCTAACGAAATTAATAAACTTAAACTTTAAAAAAATTGACATACCTGGATCATCCTTGGGAGCAATTGGTGTGTGCACCTTTCATGGATTACTAATTTCTGACTTGGTATCCTTTGATTCCACCAATACTTGATTTGTCCCCTTAATTTCTTCCCTCTTAGCAGTGACAATTTTCTGAATTGATTCATCAAGAATTTCTTTGCCTTTGTTTAGTGTTTCAGACTGCTTTTCCTCATTCTGCTTTGGTACAACTTTGTAAATAAACTTTTTCTTGTACTGGTATCTTGTCGTTTGTTGTGGATAAGCTTTGTCAGCTCTCATATATTGAGCTTGTTGCTTCTGTACTTTTCTATGTGGCACGTGCTGATTCTTCTTATTAGGTACATTCAACCTCGGTTCCCTCGTCGGTATGGAATATTCATTGTATCTTTGTCTAAATCTCCGATTAGTACCTGCACCAAAATTTTCTCTTTTTGGTATCCAATTGTTTCTGGATTCGACAGGATAACCATGTAATAAATAACAAGATTTTTCATAATGACCAAATTTGCCACAATAAAAACACTCAATACTGTTAGCACGCCTCTTCGGATAGTCAGTGTTTCGTACGGGAGTATAATATTGTTTGCAATTTTGAGAAGCAGCTTTAGTAACTATTGGTTTTTCAACATGTTTAGTACTCTCAACATCCGTGAATTTATCCATTGCTTCTTTAAGCTCTTTAGTTTTCTCAAGTAACCACTCATTGGTGCTAACGTTTACCTGTAGACCAAAATTCACGGAATCAATATTTACAATTCATTTTCACAGGCTAAGTAATAACATTTATCTTTTTATCAAGAAGAAAATCTACCTAATTCTACTATAGGGAGAATCACGACCTAATTCTTTTTATACCTTAAGCTAAAGAATTTGATGAGGGTATTTTTGGGCTTCTTCGAGTCAGCACTTGGGACCCAGCCACGTGCCTGTCGTTGTAGTGACAGGGACGCATTTCGAAATTTACAAACGCCACACTGGAGCATACGCCGACCACGGCTCCTCCCTAGAACCTCATTTGTATCTAAGGAGGAGTGAGGAGCCCTGCTAGAATGTGTCGCTCTGAGCTCTGCGCCGTGCCTTGGGTAGTCAGTTTCAGGGACTCAGCCATTCACCTCGACCGACTCCACTTTTCACTTTGTTTTTTCTCCAGGACTCCACGAATCTCTGCTCTCCTCCACCATCTTACTGCCGTAGGCCTGACAAAGGCCCGCAGGCTTCGCCAAATGGGCCCAAAAGCCCAAGCCCAATGATTATCTCTTAAACATCTCGGATTATCAGCTAAACACAGGGTTTCGACTACTTAACCGTGTTTAGACCCGACTAATCATCTCCAACGCCTATATATATCAGGGGCTATGTAAGCCCGAGGTACGCTTGAATGACTTACATTACACGCGAGTTTATTTGGTTTTCTTACTATATTCTGTACATTTTCTCTCTGAGTACTGATTACCACGTTGGAGGGGCTTTACCGGGATAAACCCTGGTCTGAGCCTTCTACAGGTACACTCCCTGAGGAGCAGAACTCTGGACATAGCAGGTCAGTCCTCCCAGGACCCAACACAGCTCACGCGAGGACTTTTCAACCGACGACTCCACCTCAGCAAGAGGACACACCTGTCATCCGACTGGACCATACACGAGGTGTGTACCAGTTTTATGCACCAACATAATTAAACCTACTAAATCACTCTAAATATCCTTTTAACCAGTAAGGATTGAACCATTACAATTCACTCTCAATTCTATAAAGGAATAATTAAAACCTAATCTTTTTATACCCTAGGCAATGATCAAAACCTCAATCTCTTTACCGAAAGAGGTTGAAACTAGTCACCCCTAATTAGACACTCTCAGTAGTATCTAATCCGACACTCAACTCACCAATTACAAAAATTGATAAGTTATTCCCACTCGGAACTTCTACCACCTCAGATTAATTTGAACTCAATTAATGTCCTGATACTAGTGATAGAAATAAAGTGAGAAAATTCAAAATCTAATTTTAAACAAAAAATAAAAAATAAAAAAAAATAGGTAGCAAGCAATTTAGCACGTAATCAAATTTTCTAAAGAAATTGTTTCAAAAATATTTTTCAATAAAAATTCGAAAAACAATTTCAAAGATCAACTTCCAAGAAAATAATAATAATAGAAAATAAGCAAATAACTTGAAACAATCTCTCCAGGAATCCACTGAAAGAATAATGATTAGAATAGCAATGACACTTTGGATCGGTAGTAGCAATAATCCACAACAAATATTTTTCAAGAACAAATATCAAGAAAAATCTCACAATTCATTCAGTATGATTACTCTTAGAAAGCATGAGAGCTGAATAACTCAGAATGATTGGGATTATCTTGATTAATTAAAACCTTAAAAACACAGGTTTACTTATAAGGAAATAAAACAAGTCCTCTAACGGCTAGTTCTCATAAATCATGACATTTAATTACACTAATAGACTCTATATATCATAATGATTCATTCCTAGTATAATTCATTTAAAATAGCTCTTAAAATATTCTATTAAGTCCCTCAAACTTTTACTCAAACTCAATTAGATAAGATAGAAAGAATTTCATGTACCAAATTGAGAAATATAAAAAATACTTGAACCATATCTATAGGAATATTTAAATATTGATTAAATAGCTCAAAATATATCAGATCCCGAAGATATCTCGTATATCTTAACCATAAATGGCTAATAACAGCTACTGTTTGAATAAAATCCAAAATTCCATAAATCATGAAACTGATCCATCTATCGACTGACCAAGGCCCGTCTGTCGACCGCCCGATTCATGATATAGCCAAGCTAAAAATCCTTCGCCCATCGGTCGACCACCCATACTTCATCTGTCGACCGGACGATTCAGAGAGTTACACAAGTCGACTCACCTGTCGACCGGAAGATTTAGAGACTTCCTATTTTGGCCATAAGTCGACTTACCTATCGACCGAACGATTCAACAACTTCTCCTTTTAAGCATCTGTCGACCGACCAGTTGACTGTTCAAGCAGGAACATCTCTCCTTAATCGGATTTTAATTCAATTTCTTCGACGTTTTCAACTCTTTAACCGATTTTTTTTTCTCGGTTAGCTCCACTAGAATCTTAAATTCAATTTTAATCAATTATATTTATTTCTTTTTCAATTACACATAGGAGCAAATAATTAAACCAATTAAGATCCTATAAAAACACACATAATTTTGAAAAATATTTTGTATCGTGTGTGATCCTAACTGAGATACATTAAGAGTTAAAATTTAACCTGAATTGTTTTTCCTTGGTTCTTCAATTTCTTCAAACTCTTAATCTTCCATCATCTTTGTCATCATCTTTATCATTGTCACAATATTTTCATGATAATTTTCATCACTGGAACTAATAAACTGAAATACTCAATAAAATCGTTAGTTCCACAAAAAACATCAATATTTAATTGTTCATCAAAATCTTAGGATCAACAACTCCCTATATAGGAAAGAAACTCACAGATTCTGAACAGGTAATTGAATAAATGTTTTTCTTTGAAATCACTCAATTTTCAGATATCCATCGCCGTCGCACATCAACAAGTAATTATATTTCATTGGATTGACTTGCGATTTTATTTTGAAGCATGCGTTGTTGGTTAATTTAATTATATTTGGGATTGATACTTTCACCCCTTTTAATTATGGATTGATTCTGAGTATTAGTTCACGAATTATCAAAATTTTCATCCCAATTTTCGTTTCTAAATTTCTGTGTCTGTTCCAATTTTTTCTACCTCCCAAGCTTTGTCACTAATTTCTGTTTTTGTTTACAATATACAGTTTAAGAAGTCACAGTTTAAGATGGTTGTCTCCTATTTTTGTTTCTGTACAGTTTAAGAAATAGTGATTTTGCTTCTATTTTTGTACCTGGATGAAGGTTTTCTATTTTTCCTTCAATCGAAAAACTCTAATGTTAATCGTACCTTCAAAGTTATCTAGAAACAGAAACAGGCACTCAATCCCCATTTGTATAGTGTTTTTTTCTTAAATGTTGTGACCCATATTTATGTACTTCATCTTCTGGATACTACAACCCAAGTAAATTACAGTTTTAGGGAATAATTACAGTAGCTTTTCTGTTTTTGTTCACAATATACTGCTAGAACTATATTGAATGACTGTTTTGATAGTGTTTTGTGTTCTTAGATTTGAAAATGAACTCTCATTGGCTCGAACCAAAGAAACTTGCAGATTCCGAATAGGTAATTGAACAACTTTTTTCTTTGTGTTTCGCGTCATAAGACTTATTCTTCTTTTTCTCTGTTTTCTTCTTTTCTTTTTTTTTTTCGTGCATTCCTGCTGTTCTTAAGAAAAACCAATTGTATGCGGGTGATTCCTAATTAGGGGGCTTAATGTTAATAATAGGACCTAATTAATCAAGTCTTTTCTTTCCCCCCGTTGTTAATAGGTTATTTAATCTTTTTTTTTTTTTTTTTTTTTTTTTTTTGCATTTGATTCATGGTTAATCAAATCTCTATGCCTTTTTTTTAATTCTTGGTTTTTATTCTATTTTGGTTTCAAATAGAAATTACCTTTACTAAGCGGCATAGCTTTAACTTTTGCAATACCTTTGTGTGCTTGAACTGGCGAGGTTTGTTGTATAGGGTATTATAGAGTTTGAAAATATAGAGATTCACTAAATTTTAATTTTCACTGTGCATGTACAACAACCTTAGCAATACTATTAGAAAAAAGAAAAAGATTAACAATTTTTTTTGTTCTTCCTCATTTGTTCTTCCTCATTAAAAATTCACTGTCCATTCTTATTGTGCACCACACGACGGACTTTGTAATGACACTTGACTGATGGTTGTTAGGTGTGCTTCGCATATAATTGAGGCTAAAATTTTGACCAGGGATAAAGTTAAAAATTTGACATTCATTTCTAGAATATCTTTGACCCCATCATCTTTTTAATTTTCTTTTAAAATGACAAGGAAAAAATTCTTAATTCGTTTGGCATATGCTATGACAATAAATAAATAAATAACAAGGATAATCTGTGAAATTTGTTGGAATTGATTTGACTACACCAGTTTTTAGCCATGGCCAATTATATGTTGTTTTGTAAAGATGCACATCATTTGATCGATTAAGTATATTTTTCTCTGACGAAAAATCTCTCTCTATAGAAAACATTGTTTATCTAGAAGTTCTGCTGTGAAGATTTCAATTGAAATTTTGGTACAACAATTTAATTGGTAATTTATTTTGTTGAATGATTATAAAAATTTATCAATAGTTTTTCATTATATTTGTTTATTTTTGCAGGAAGTGGGTGAAAACGTTCAACATTGATGAAGATAATATTATGAGATAATTGAATACCTAATATTATTTCATTATCTCTTTCGTTTTGATTTCATTTAAGTTATCGTCTTAAGTTTATGTAAAAACAACAATCGTTGTATTTGTTTCTCAATTATCTTTCTAAATCTTTGTAACAAATATGTTGGTAATATATTTAGTAATGCGTTTTTTTCTAAATAAAGTTTTTTTATCCGTGCCTTCAGGCACGGGTTATCCACTAGTGTTTTATTAAAAAAAAAAAAAAAAAATAGTCTTCAAATTAAATTTTGAATTTAATCCTGAATACATTAAATCAATGTAGGAGAATACACTCTTAAGATTGCTGGGGAGGTGCTTAGTCGAGATATGCATAAGTTGGCTCGGAGACAATATAGGGGATGAGTGTAAAAATAGTCACCCCAACGCAACCAATTGAAGACCTCCACGTGTTCACAACTCATTATGAAGATCAAGTCATGCCAAAGATCAAGTGTGAATATTGCATCGAGTAGAGAAACTTCTCCATCCGTACCAACCACCCCAAAGGCCTCAACATACTCTAGAAGGAGCCGACAAACCATCACCATAATGGGGAATTCCTCCCCATCTCGGCATTCTCCACAACGACGTTGCCCATCTCGGGGATCTACTCTGCAAAACTCCTCGAGCAAAACCCTCCTTCTCATCTCCAACTATTCGAGAAGGGTAGGGCAGAGAGCTCCGCATAACCCTACCTTCCCGTCTTCGGCTATTCGGGAAGGGCAGGAATCAGACTCTTCATCTCAGCTATAGCAAGGTAGTACCTTCCTCGGTTTATGGGCTGTCTCATTTTCCCAACCCTAAATATACCCGAAATATCTCTTAAATATCTCTGAATACCTCCATAAATATCCCCAAATGTGACCAAAGTAAAAAGCTCATTGGCACTCTCTCATTGACTACTTGCCAAGTTGGTACATTGATGTGATATTGAGGAGACACTAATTCATGCTTAAACTCTTAAGTTAATCTACTCTTTGCCTATAAATAGGAAGACATACAATTGCCCAAAGGTAGATGAATTTTGCTTACTCTTCTCGGCAACTTTTCTATAAATTTTTCCCTCGTACGCTGATTCTCACGCCGGAGGGGACACGTCGGGATCATGCCGACAAGTCATTTGTGCAGGTTTCCAGGTGCTCCCTATCTCGGAATTGCCCAATCTCAAACTCCAATTCACTTTTTTCTCAAGTCTCAAGGTGTTCCAGCCATCCTTTTCTTGGCTCAGAAGGCTTTGGGGTCCATTTTAATTTAGGCCCATCCCTTCTCGGTCAGGGATCTCTCTACGGATAAGAAGTTCCAGGGATTGAAGATCTTCATTCTTAACCTCTCCAACTCCAGCAACGCTGACCAGACCATATTGTTGAAGTCATCCAAAATCCGACATCAACAATAGGTAATATTTCAAATTTGACAAACATTTGGGGGCCAAAGTAAATTTATTAAAAATATATTTTTAAATTCTCTATTAAAAATAGATAATTTAATTCTAAATGTACTAGGTCGATGTGGGGGTTGTATATCCTTAAGATTGTCCTGAGAGGTGCTTAGTCGAGATATACACAAGTTGGACAGGGCACAACTTACTTCATCATAAAAAAGGAAAAAAAAAAAAAAAAAAGGGGGGGGGGAGGGGAGAGAGCAATACTTTTGGCCAAATTTAGGTAATATTCCAAATATTAGAAACATTTGGGGGCCAAATAAAATTTACTTGTTGCATCCCGAAAAATTAGCGAAGTGAGCACAGCTCCCTTTCCATTTCGCCGGCGGGGGACCAAGCCCGTCGTCCTTAAAGCTCGCCGACTGAGTAATGCCTGAGGGTCAATCACCACAATTATTCTACATATTTCAGTTTAACCCCTATATTTTTTAAAACTTTGAAAAAATCCCGAAGTTAATAATAATATATAATCATCACCCCAGAAATTAATATTCTGAATTGAACTTTCAAACCTGTATCAAATAGTCCTACAATAATATTGATTTCTGATTTCAAATGTCTTTTGGCTGTTTGGGGCAACCCTACAAAATCCCATGATTTTGTTGTATGCAGCTTGTGATATCGGTTTGGAAAAACTGAGAGCACTTCATCCATCCCTATTTTCCCAAAAAAAATAAAAATAAATCCAATTTATATGTTAAGAGGAATAAATTTGAATTTGTGTTAGGACTCAATTCACAATTTTATGATTCAATACGATACGAATAAAAGTTTAAGGTGCAAAATACAATTTGAGTATAAATTGAGGGGTGTAAATGATATTTAATCTCAGTTAAACTATTGATATTACCAGATCAGGTTTTGGCTTCTTGTTTAGATAGTCTTGCAGCAAATGCATTGAAGCTCTCTGTGTAACTATAAACCATGGAGTCCCTTGCATCAAAATCACTGTTTCAAAAATGCTAAAAACAAAAAAAAAATAATAAGTCCACAAATTTATTTTATATTTATATATTCTTCTAATGTTACAAAAAAACAAAAGTCTTTTTTATTTTTGTATTTACTTAATTCATTCATTGCAAATTCAAAAAATTTGCCCTATCATTAATCCATAGATGTTTTAGAGATGAAGAAGAGGAGGAAGAGATTGTGGGAGGAAAGGGGTGTTAGTGAGAACGATGGCAACCAACTGGCGGCGATGCTCAGGTGGAGGAAGAAGAAGGAGTGAAAGTGTTGAAAATAAAAAATTTAAAAGATATACGTGTCCAAAATAATATTTATATTTTATATATAAAGGTCATATTTGCTATTACATGAAATTTATTTATTTATTTATTTCTTAAAATTCATAAATTGGAGGGTATTTCGATCATTATACAGTATAATATTTTTCAATACGGGGTCACCGTGGTCATTTTCATATGTAAAAGAATGTTTGTCAAACTTTAAAAAACATTGGGGGTATATGAGATAATTTCTCAATTTTAGGGTTTATAAATATGTTTTTCCGAACACTCAGAACAACAAAATTGTAAGTAAAACATTTTTTAAAAACACACACACACACCCCTTCCCTTCAAAGTGGACAGGACATTAATGTGTTTCTGATACATAGATTCCTCATCAAGTACAGGATGATAATCGCTCAGAAAAACAATGTAAAATTCCTGCAAACTATATATATATACATACATGTATAGGGTTGTGTGTGTATGTATCATTCATATATTGATCACCTTTTGCATGTCTCCATTTGAAGCTACAAGGCATGCTAAGATTCACAAAACAAGATAAAAGAATTTATGTGCAAAGGCATGTCTATCTTTCAACATGCTTGAATGATCAATAGCTTAAGTGGGTATGTCCTATATTTATAGAGACCACATAACCCCCAAAACATAGGGTATCTATATCTAATATATATTAAAGTGAAAAGTGAGAAAATGTTTTAATGAGATTAAACAATGCATTTTTCGAAGTTTTTGGTGAGTTCTAATTTTTATTTTTTTATTTCTATATATATAAAATTAAAATTTTACGACTTTTAAAAATTGATAAAATTAATTTTAATTTATGGTTATTTTCTTATTATTTTATAGTATATTAGTAAAAACAAATTTGTAGAAATATTATTTTATTATGATTATTTATGTAATTTTTAATAACATATTTATTTTCAATATTTATAAAACATCATTACTTACTAAAATTTCTAGATTTTTATTTTTCATTTTTCATTTTTCCTAAATCAAAAAATAAAAATAAAAATAAAAGTAAAAATTGAAAAAAAAAAATAAAAAATCAAAACAAGACAAACAAACAAGAGAGATATCTATATCGACATCTATATCTAATACTTAAAAGTGAAAGAGGAGAGAAAGTTTTAATGAGGTTAAATAATGCATTTTTCAAGTGTTTTGGTGGATTCTAATTTTTTTTATTTCTTTATATATAAAATTAGAATTCGTTGACTTATAAAAATTGATAAAATTAATCTTAATTTATAGTTATTTCATAGTATATTTGGAGAAATATTATTTTACTATGATTATTTATGTAATTTTTAATAACATATTTATTTTTATTTTATAAAATGTCATTACTTACTAAAATTTATAGATTTTTATTTTTGATTTTTTATTTACCAAAAATAAAAAAAGAAAAGAAATATTCAAAATAAAAATTATTTTTTTAAAAAAAAATCTATATATAATACTTAAAATTGAAAGAAGAAATAAAGTTTTAATGAGGTTAAAGAAGGAATTTTTCAAACTTTTTGGTGGGTTTTAATTTTAAGTTTTTATATATAAAATTAGAATTTGTTGATTACAAAAATTGATAAAATTAAACTTATTTTATGGTTATTTGTTTATTATTTTATTGCATATTAGTAAAAAATAATTTGCAAAAATATTATTTTACTATGATTATTTATGTAATTTTTAATAATAAATTAATTTTTGATATTTATAAAATGTCATTACTTATTAAATTTATAGATTTTTTATTTTGATTTTTTATTACCACAAATAAAAAAAGGAAAAGAAAAATTCAAAATAAAATTGCAAATTTAAAATAAAAATAAAAATAAGAGAGATATCTATATCTAATATTTAAAAGTGGAAAGGGAGAGAATATTTTAATGAGGTTAAAAAATAAATTTTTCAAATTTTTTGGTTGGTTTTAAGTGGTCCAACCCTTCCTCGGACCTCACGCGTAGGAAGAGCTTTGTAGTACCGAGTTGTCATTTTTATACATAAAATAATGAGTGACCCCACTTAATATTCTTCTAGCTATATTTTTTTTAATTAATGCAAAAATATATGATTAATTCTCTGGTTCATATTTTAAATTACTTGAAAAAATAATTGTAACTAAAACAATAATTCCACCCAAAAAGAAAATAGATATGATATAAATTAATTAAATTAGAATTTTTTAACTTGCAAACATTGATAAAATTAATCTTAATTTATGGTTATTTGTTTATTATTTTATCGTATCTTAGTAAAAATTAATATGTACTTATTTTTATTATTTATGTAATTTTTAATAGTATAATTATTTTCAAAATTTATAAAAGTCATTATTTACTAAAATTTATGTATTTGCTCCCGAATATTGCTACTAAAATAATCAAATAATATCAATGTGTTTAATGCTTCAATATTACAAATTTATTATAATATTTTTGAAGACTGCGTAATGTGTGGGTCTAAAACTAGTTTATATGATTTTAGAAGATTTTTCAACCATAATCATCTATTTGGCCTACTTTATTAAAAAAATAAATCTCCTATTCCTAACACCATTTTTTTTTTTTTTTAAAGAAAAGAAATAATAATTGTAGATGAAATTTTAGTCTGATTGGTAAAAGAGAAAGATATCGTTTACTTGTCAATCTGGATTCGATTTTCCTGAGGACTCCAGCAAGGGTGAAATCTTGAATGTATCAAACCGATATAGGAGAGTGCAATAAAAATTGTCTGTGGACGTGATTAGTCTAGGTGTGCGTTAAATTAGTCCAGACACATCTCACGGTTAAATAAAAAAAAAATGGGTTTGGTTAAGTGGAATTAATTGGTTTATTTTTGTTTGTATTATTTTCTTTCAATCATTAATTGATACAAATTTGGAAAAACTAGTTGTGATAACATAATTTTTTCTAAAAAATTATATTATTTTATTTTCTAGATCAAATTATTGAGGGTTTCAATGGCAAAACGTCAAAGAAAGAGAGCCCATAGTTTGGTTGTTTTGCACTTTAGTCAAATAAAATGCTAAATTTCATTTATAACCCCTTAATCATACCATCATGCTACCTTTAGTCCTTAAACGCTCAAACTTATGATTTTAGCCGGTAACTATATGATTTTATGTTGATTCGGCCCCAAAATTTTGATCTGAATTTAATAATCAAATACTAAAATTTTGTTCCACTTTTGTTAGTATTTATCCTCAAGATATTAGTTATTATTTTTAAATAGCAAGACTAATTGTATTGGTATATAAGAAAATATAGAGGATAAAACAACAAGCTAACACTAAGAAATTAAATAAATAAATAAATAAGTACAAGAATAACATAAGATTTAGAGCAAGAAACTATGCAAAGATCTTCTTTTATAGTCTGTGTAAAACTATAATTGTATATGAAAAATAGTATGGGGCTTAAAATAAAAATATTGTAGTTTAAGGGTTAAGTGGTTAAAGTTGATAGTCAACCAACAATAGTGAAATTTGGGAGAGGATATAATTCCCTCAAAATTCCCAACCCTTAAAAACACCACTTTATGAAGGACCATCCAAATAATTTTTTAGATCTTTGGATGATCCTTAAAAAGTGGTGTTTTGAAGGAGTGAGACATCTCACTAAGATCCCCAAATATAAATTATCCCCAAAGTACATTAGAGATAGTGTTTACAACGTAAGAGATGTTAGTTCAGTTGATAAAGGAAAATGTCTATTTTTTTGTCAATCAGAGTTCAACTATCTTATAAAGTATTTTAAGAATTAAATCTTTAATTTAATCCTGAATATATCAGGTTGATGTGGAAAATATGTCCTAAAAATTGTATCATAAAGTAATTAGTCGAGATGTGCCGGACATATCGTACAAAAAAAAAAAAAAAAAATGGATAGTGTTTAAAACAATTATGGCCTAGTGGCTAGTCCCCCAGCCCAACCCCAATAAGTAAAATAAAGAAGAAGAAAAAAATCTCCAATTGTGGGATTTTCACAACAATTGTCCACTTCTAATAAAAAATACTTATTACTTTCTTTGAACTACTTATTCAAAATTAAAGAAAAAAATCGAATATATTTCATTTAAGTAATTTTCCAAATATTAGTTTATGTCAAAGAAAATTGATTTAACTTGATTTTAAAATACAATATAGAACGACAATAAAACAATCTAAGAAATAGTAAAACACTAGTATTATTATTATTATTTTAAATATTTGAACAATATGTTTTCTATTTATTGACCAAAAAGTTAGTTTAACTATATTGGCCATATTGTTAATATTGATTCAGAGAGCATATGATTGTATAGCTTGAACCGAATTGAATTAGTGCATGCTTCAATATTTAAGCAATTGGGAATGTTCATCATTTTAAACTAGTGCAGGTCTAATAACATAATATTGATATATTTAAAATATCAATTGACCTGATATATATAATATTGATAATTATTTATTTATTTTTAATTTTGATGTGTTTCAACGTACGAAATGAACAAAAATAAACTATGTTATTAATATAAAAATATTACAAATAAATAAACAATTCAATAATTTTAGAAAATTAATAGGTTTAATTTTGTTTTAATTGGATGAATTTTGGTTGATAAGAATCTTCATTGAATTTTATTTTGTTGGTATCATGGGATATATGTGAAAAAAAAAAAAAAAAGTATTGAAATTGTATTAATTATGAAAAAATAGTATTAAAAATTGTAATAATTGTTAAAAAAATAGTATTTTAATTAATGAAAAGACATATACCAATATAGTATAACTTAAGTGGTAAGGTCTGCTTAAATTAAAACAGTTGAGGGGCTTCTTTAAGATTAAGTATCGAACTTACAGAAAATCACTTGTTAGAAGGAACAATTACGAATTCTAAATGAGATTAGTCTCACAATCTATGTAGGATAGGTTGTGGAGACAGTGGGTATACTTAAAAAAATTAATGAAAAGACATGTGATCCCATTAAGGTGTTGAAAAGGAATAATGGTCGTAAGAAATTGACAGTTGAAGATGATATGATTGTTAGATTCAAAGAAGTGGCTTATTAACAAAGAGGGCCACTAAGTTAGGGGACCCCTTGCTTGAACCCTAATGCAAGTCTCATAGCCTTTGTTTCCATTTGTAGCAAGCACTAAAAGCTTAATTACAAGCAGCAACCGTAACCCTAAAATGTGGAGAGAGAGAGGTTTAGATTACAAGTTTCGGGTTTTTTTATTGGAGTTTTCTGATGTCAATTCTATAATCCATGACTTTTTTTTATTACTATTATTTAATTTCATTTTGATGTTAGTTTTTAGCTTTGTACGTTTTTTTGGGCGACTTTAGTCCCATGTTGTGCCTATGCATGTTGATTTTTCGGGAATGACAATATTTTATCGTAATTTAGTGCTGGATGAAACCAACAACTATAAATTAGAAAGACCAACCATAGTCATATATATATATATATATATATATATATATATATATATATATATATATATATATATATATATATATATATATATTTTATTCATTTTTCAAAATTATTTAAAATCACACTTAATCAACAATCTCCCACCCGATAAGTATAATTGTAAAATTCATATTCTCAAAATTTGCAAACAACTATTGCAAAAAATTGAATATTCTAGAGCACCACAACGGGTCATTTCAATATAACGATCAATATCAAAGAATTTTTAATAAAAAATAGCCAAGCTCAAGTTTTTAATTAGCCTAATTTATTAAATAAACAAATATCAGATCTTGGAGTTCGGTTTGTTAATATTCATGAACAACTCAAATAATATGAAATTAAAATATTTTATTATTTTTTTTGTATAAAAAATAATAAAATAAACTCTTAAATTTTTTTAATAGCACAATGTTATATATCCAATCGTTCTAGAGGTTAATTTCGATTAAATTTTAATTTTATAAATATTCATTTAACTTATTGAATTACGATTGATTATTTGTAAATTCGCATTCATTTTTTTATAATTCTTATATTTTGAATAGTTCATAAATTGATATTTTAAATTTTATATATAAATTTGTAAGAAATGAATAACTAATTTTATTAAAAAAGATATATTATTTATATAATTCCTAAGCATTAAAATTTAATTAATAAACAATATTTTTTTAAAAATCAAAAAATTTGTGAACAATTCGATTATTAAACAAGTCAAGTTTAAACATTAGATTTCAGGCTAACTGAACCCAAATAATATGAAAAATAAATAAATCAAAGTTAAACGCTTAACATACTCGATTCGGCTGGTTGGTTTATAACCCTACAAACCATCATTGCGGGTTATTTCAGACCAATATCATAGAATTTTTAATCATTTTGAGGCATTTTGGCAGAACACAACTCGTATCCCTAGTGTAAGAAATAGTCATTTGTACAAACTAGTTGAATTCTCCTAACAGTACAACGAAACAATTTTCACTGAAATCTAAAATGATTGGTAAAATGTGAGTACTAAAATTATATTCAAGGAGACATTATTAGTCTGTAAATGTGTTGGGTATAAGTGAAATTCCTTTACGTAAAGTTGTATTGTTAGTGGAATGGGTATATTTATTAAAAATAAATAAATCAAATAAGTATGCTAAAATGTAATAGAATGGAATGAAACTAGAATTAAAATTAATATGATAGTGAAGTAGAATGGTCATTATCATTCTTATATTTAGTGACAAAAGGGATTACAAATGATATCAAATGATAAAATAGTAATTTAATTAATTTTTCAAACAGTATAATAGATAATTTGATTAAATTTCATTCTAATTCAAATATTTAGCTAGTATTTGGTCTTATTTTTTGACCGATGAATGATTAAAATTTAATCTCATGTAATTAGGATTAATAAATATCAAATTTATCTTAGTATTGATTTATCTCATATTTTGTGGTATTAAAGAATTCTTGGTAATGAGAATAAATTTAAGGAAAAATTACCTATTAATCCCAAAAAAAGAAATTATTTACCACCTACTCCCATCGATTTTTTTTTGGCACCGGTTAGTCCCGTCAACACGTTTTTCTTGTACCAATTAGTCCCATCAACACCTTTCCTTACACCAATTAGTCTCATTTTCAAAAATGGTAAGGAATGAGTTTACCAAAATGCCCTCCCATGAGTTTCACATCGAGAAGAAAGGTCGTCAAATTGGTGTATCACCGCTGTCAGCCGCCTGCCTCCGCCGGTCGTCGGTCGCCGCCGCCATAAATTACAGTTTTACCCCAAACTTTATGGTTTTTTGTCACTTTTATATGTTCCCCAAAAAAAAAAAATCTTGATTTTAGGATAAAATCATTACTAAACGTAATATAAAATAAAAGAACAATTGATGTTATATTTAACATTTACAGGTGTTGAATATAACATCCACAGGTATTCAATGTAATATCATATGTATTTTATTCTATATACAAAAACAAGAGAATAATAGATGTTACATTCAACATCCACATGAGGGGTATTTTAGTCAGAAAAAAAAATAACATTAAAAAAACAAAAAAAACAAACAGTTGATGTTATATTCAACATCCACATGTGTTGAATATTACATTCAACATCCACATGAGGGGCATTTTGATCAGAAAAAAATAACATTAAAAAAAAAAAAAAAAAACACTGTTGATGTTACATTCAACACTCACAGGTGTTAAATGTTACATTCAACATCCACATAAGGGACATTTAGGTCAGAAAACAATAGCATTAAAAAAAAAAAAAAATAAATAAATAAAATAAAAAAATTGATGTTACATTCAACATTCACATGAAGGGTATTTTGGTAAAAAAAAATAGTATAAAAATAAATAAATAAATAATAATAATTTTGATGTTACATTCAATATCCATGTGAGAGATATTTTGGTCAGAAAAAAACAAAAGGACTTATTGGTGCAAAAAAAAAAATGATGGGAATAATTGGTAATTTCTTTTGTATTTTAGGACTAAATGGTGTATGCCCCTAAATTTAATGTTATGTACCAAATATAAGAATGAAATGATTATTCTCATAATTATTTTAATCCTGGCTCAAATCCCATCTAACAAATATAGCGTAAGTGGTCAAAATAAAGTTAGAATTCATGTAGTTATTCACAAACCTAATGGATTGCACTATTGAAGAACTCCATGTTAAGCGATATCTTATTTCATCTTTATCCAAGAATTAACCCAACGTTGTCTGAAACTCAAAGACTAGTTTTGATCTATAAGAGTTTCAACTCTTTCCACTACAAGAATAATTTTGTTTTATTTTTTTCTGTAAAATTTATTTATCGGGGCTGAAAACTACAACAAATAACCAATATTTGCAATGGTTATACCAATTGTGAGGCAAACAAGAACGAACCGTAACAAATAATAGTTATTTATCACTGTTTGCGCGGCAAATAAACAAAACAGCGACAAAATTTTTTTATTTTTTATTTTTTCACTTATTTGTTGTGATTGGTGTTAGAAAAGAAACATGTGTTGAATATGTATACCGAGGTAATTAAGGATATGCATGAAAGTATTAGTCACAAGTGTTCGAATAGGAGAGGACGATACTTGTGCATTTCCTATTAATATAGACTTACATCAATGATCATTTTTAAGTTCTTACATTTTAGTTTTAGTGATGGATGAGCTCATGAAACATATTCAAGATGGAGTACCTTGGAGTATTTTGTTTGCGGATGATATAGTATTAAATAGGTCTTAATACTAAGTTAGAAAAATAGAGAGAAACTTTAGAGTCTAAAGGTTTGAAGGTTAGTCAAAACAAAACGGAATACATCTATTACAATTTTAGTAATACTTGGAGAGATGTTGTTGCGGTCAAAATTAGAGATAAGGAGGTGTCAAAGGTTGATCATTTTAGATTTTTAGGTTCAATGTTTCAGAGCAATGACGAAATCAAGGATGATATTACACATAGGGTCAAGACAGGCTATTTAAATTGGAGGAGTGCAGTTAGGGTGATTTGTGATCGTAGGATACCGTTGAAATTTAAAGAAAAATTCTACAAAACTACTATAAGACCAACACTTTTGTATAATTCAGAATGTTGGACAGTAAAAATGACACACGTCTAAAAAAATTGGGGTGACAAAAATACGAATACTGAGGTGGATAAGTGAAAAGACGAAAATGAATAAAATTAAGAATAAAACAATTAGAGAGAATTTAGGTATAGCATCCATCGAAGAAAAAATTAGAGAAAATCGTTTACGATGGTTTAGACATGTGTATAGAAAACTCATTGACGCACCAGTGAGAAAATATGATTTAGTTCAAGTGTAGGGGGCTATTAGAAAGAGAATTAGACCTAAGAAGACGTTGAACGAGATTATTAGAATTGATTTAATGACATTAAACTTGACTGAGGGGATGACCCTTGATCGGTCACTACAATGTAAACAGATTCATGTAGCCGACCCTATATACTTGGGACAAAAGCTTAGTCATTGTTGTTGTTGTTGTATTTATTGTGATTGATGTGGTAAACAAGCAAACCGCGACAAAATACTTTAGTAAAATAATTGAGGTTCTCATCAGATCTTGTTGTTGGAGATAGCCCCATAGAAGCTGAACATATATCTAACAATGATATCATGTAAATAAATAATGACTAAGGGCAAACTTATAGTATTTCACAGATAAATTTGTTATTTTGCATATTATCGTGTATGTATTATATAGCTGTTAAGATTCTATGGATATTTAGTTGAAATGACTTACTTTTTAATGGAATATTAAAATGTTTGAGATCGTAGGCATTTGATGACTAATATCTTAAATATTCCTAATCATAAGAATATTAATTGGTAATTAATAAACCGGATAAATTAGTTATAGGTGTTTTTTCTATTGAGAATGATGAATATTAAATCCACTCGTATGAGATATTAGTACAACCAAAAGAGGACTTGTTAATGACATGTGATGTTTTGACTTGATATACTATTTGTCGCTTGTGTGCGGTTTTATACTTTGATAATACTGAGTGTTTTATTCTTTTCATGAAACTTCAAAAATATTCATTAAGTATAATGAGACATACATATAATTAATTGAGTGTGCAATACAATATCTATTGCCTTTAACAAAAGGAAATTGTCTTATGTGATTAGATGTGTTTTAATTAAAGTCTTTGGGCAAAACATTATGATGAGTAGAATTAAATTCGAATTGATATTAAAAGTAAATTACATCAAGGATCGGTATATATAATCAATCTACGGTTTTTTATTGTATTCCACCATGTTAATTCTTTTAAGACATATAAATAGAGAGATCGAATTGCATGGTAATTACAACTAAGTGGATTCTTTGATTAAATTCATATCAATTGCATATGCGTATGATATGTGGATAAACTTGACTCATATTTGGTAAGTTGTTTCTATTGTCTAACTTTTGATATGAACCTAATGGGTTACACAAATGAAGAATAAAATTTTGAATAGTTCTTATAAAATGAATGTGTGGTAATAATGAATTGTGTAGAAGTTTGGAGGTAAAGTGAATAAAAAGAAAATTTATGGTTATACCTCAAACTTATAAATACATTAGTGTGGCTGCCTACTGCATAAGAAAATGCCATTTTGGCTGCCTCATCTACTCTATGTCTTGTGCTTTCAGTTTGATTTTTACTACCACCTAAAATCAAACCGAGCCTACCATAATTCGACTAATTTAAAATATGATTCTTAGATAATTAGTAGGCATCATTCCAACAAATTTCTTCAGGTGGGTACCATTATGAGCGGGACTCTTGTGCCGCTAATCGGGAGTCTATACTCTTACATTATAGGTGGGACACTTGTGCTGCTAATCGGAAGTCTACTCTTACACGATTTGTTCACACCGCTCTTGGAAGAGTAAACTCAACTTACGTCTTGGGAACTAAGAGATTGAAGTGCATAGAAAATATATCAAATATTGGACAAATTACCTTTTAAATCCTCTAGCTATTGACACGTTTCAATGTAGTCCAATAAATTTGTTTTATTTCATTTTAAACTCTCTAAGCATATAGCCTGTTTTAATTGGCCCTTCCGTTTTTATATTTTTCTGTATTTTATTATTTAGTCCTCATAAGAGAGTGTATTGAGAAAATGATCATCCAAATGCCTACATTAAGTTTTTGGTCCACATAGCTTTCTTAGAGTTTAGTCCCTAATCATTACCCCTTATTTGTGTTATATTTACAATTTATATCATTTTATTAAAAAATGTGAGTGTTCACTTTTTCAAAAACCACCAAATCATCAAAATTATTGCACACGATTCACGGTTAATAGAAATAAAAAAATATATACATCAAATTAATCTACGAAAAATCATCTTTCCGACTATATGAATTTCAATTTTTTTGAGTAACTTTTTGTTGATTTGTGAATGTTCATGTTTTTTACATGAATATTCACAAAATTGCAAAATCGCAAAAACAACATCTACCAACTCACACGCTGAAAAATAAATACCAAATCTGTTTTTTTCACATGAACATTCATCGAGATCTAAAACATGGAGAGATATAAATCAAATATGAGAGTATTCAAACCAGATCTGAAAACGAAGAACAACTTAATATGAACATTAAAGCAAAAAACATAAACAATCAACAAAACAATAACAAAAATAAAATAGATCTAATCTATTGCAAAACATTCACAGAAAACAAAACAAACATGAACATTTACAAAACAGAGACACAACGGTATGAATATTCACATACGATGAACAGGGCTGAGATCTAGAATGAAGTACCGCAAAATCCATTATTGTGAACATCCACTGCCAAATGGTTCATCGCAATCCACAACAAACCATTGTTGTTCATAGTCTTCGCAAATCGGAGCACGGTGGCGATGGACGGTTCATCATCTTCACCTTCGCAGATTTGAACGAGAGAGAGAGAGAGAGAAAGAGAAAGAGAGAGATGACAATCGTGGATTGAACGATGGAGGAAGAAGACGATCACTACGACGTTGGTTCACATCGTTGAAGGCGAAGGGACACGACATTGATGAAGGTGAATGGTGATTGAGAACGGCGGCATCGACGAAGGTGAACAGAGGCTGTGAATGTTTTGCGAAGGTGAACGGCGGCTGTGATTGAGAACGACGGCATTGACAAAGGTGAACGGCGGCTGTGAATGTTTTGCAAAGGGAACGGCGACTGTAATTGCGAACGGCGGTATCAACAAAGGTGAACAGCAGCAGTGAATGTTTTGCGAAGGTGAACGGTGGCTGTGATTCAAGATCGAGAGAGAGAGGGTTGGGGTCCTTGGGGAGACGGCTGTGCAAGGGTGCTGAGTTAGAAATTTAGGGTTTTACATGTATGTATATATATAAGGGTATACTTGTCAATTTTATTTTTTTTAATTTTGAAAAAG
Organism: Eucommia ulmoides; assembly: GCA_016647705.1. Taxonomy (NCBI): domain Eukaryota; kingdom Viridiplantae; phylum Streptophyta; class Magnoliopsida; order Garryales; family Eucommiaceae; genus Eucommia; species Eucommia ulmoides. The sequence continues at coordinate 42,666,185 of CM028340.1, forward strand.
ACTTTTTTATAAGAATATTTTTTTAAAATGATTAAAAAATATTTTTTTTCAAAAAAAAAAAAATAGTGAGGAAAGAAAATGTTTTTTTTTTCTTCAACCGACCTCACCCTTTTTTTTCCTTCAACCGACCTCTCATTTCACTGACGTCTCTCTATACTTTCTCTCTAAAGACCCCCATTGATGGCGACGCCGACGAGTGTTTGCTTTCCGGCAGAACTTTTTCTCTCTAAAGGGCCCAATAATTTTCCGGCGGTGCGTGCTTGCTTCTTTGAGCTTCTTCTTGCGAAACCTATTACTCTAAACCCTAGTGAGCTTCTAAGTCCCACTTCACCCTCATCACTGCTTGGCAAAGAGGAACTCATTTCACCTTCCAATTCATCCGTATCTGGACAATGATCCTGATCCACGTTCAAGTCTTCCCGGAATCTGTTCACGGGAACATTGTCCTTATCTTCCTGGAATGAAGAAGAGGGAAGGGGAGGATAAAGCAGGACAAGGAGGGCTTCTCCTTTTCCTCCTTTTCATATTAGCAAAATCAAAACCAACTCTAACTTCTCTCTTCTTTTCTTTTCGTCGATTTTGATTCTAAAAAACAGAGATTCATGATATCTAGATCAATCTTTATTTCCTCATGACCTCTTACTGATTCATGATTTCAATTCTTAAAAATTCAATGTAAAATCTAACTGATTTCCCTCTTGGGTCATTTGTCGAACACTTGCTTCGTCAACAATAGCGGCAAAGAACACTGACGATTTTAGACAACGGCGAAGATCGAAAAGGTTATGGTTCTTCACAACCAGCAGTGGCGGCAAGGAACACCGGCGATGAAGATTCTGACACATGAGCTCCGATCTTCCCCAAATTTATCCCAATTTTGGCAATTAATTATTCGAGAAACCAATCTTCCATCACACCGATCTCCCCATCTTCCTCCTCGTACACATCGAAACCACGTCGTCTTCCGCTACACCCACGTCGCTTGAATCGTTTGATCTGTCGAAATCACATTCGTCGGTGGTGGTTTGGTTCAACTAAGGGAGCTTGAAATCCGGCAGTGGATGAATCTTTGGGGCATATGGCAGTGAAGGAGCTGAGAGAGGAAGGAGGAGAGAGAGATTCGAGAGAGGTCAGTGAAATAAGAGCCTCGGTTGGAAAAGAAAAATTAAAAAATAGCATGAGGGCGTTTCTGGTAGTTTTTTATGAGAAAACTTGGAGAATAATGAATCAAAACCCGTTTCAGGGTTTAAATTGAAACGAAACAATTTATTGAACTACATAAAAACGTGTCAATAATTATAAGATTTAAAAGGTAATTTACTGTTAATTATCTTATTAGATTTTTTGTAATATTATTGTTTCTTATTATCATAGATTGATTCAGACCTATGAAATCAATCCTGCTAAGAAAATTAATATATTTTAAATTCAATTGCATTCAAATAGACTTAATTTTCTGCAAGTAGTATAAGAGTCATTTATATGAATATCATAAAATAACAATAATTGATTATTTTTTTAGAGGGTTAAATTGAATTTGAAAGATTGAATCTCTAGGCATTAACGATAATAATTAATTATTACAAAATTTGAATTTAAATTGAATTTATCATGTTGGAAGATTCATATACTAAAACGAAAAATCGCAATTTTTGGGCTTAGATTGCATGTAGAAATGCAAAGAACACAATTTTAATTTATGTCAAAAGGGATTAAAATTAATAAAATTAATTTTAATATTTAAAATTGGATTGTCATTAGATGATAGCTAACTACGACGACAGAAACGTCGTGCATCATGATATTATGGTTGCCCGACAGCAGCTGAACAGTGGTTGCGGTAGTCGTTTTTTTTTTGTATTAAAAAAAAAAAACAAAAACAAAAACAAAACAACAAACAACAAGAAACAAACAAAAAATAGACCTAGTGTCTTTCAAACGCAACACCAGCCATGTTTGCCCTAATGGCGGTAAGCATGTCACTAAGGGGAATCAAGGAACACAAAGGCTGTTTCAGAGGCAGTTTTTTAAGCCAAATAATTCGCACATTGATTGGCTTCTCGAAGAGCATGTTGGATAGATCCTTTGACAAATGTGAGAAGCGCTTTGCAATCTTCCACTAGGGGTTTGTAGGGAAGTTCGAAAGGGTTGGTTTCATTGATGAGCCTTAATGCAAGAGCCGAGTCTGTTTCAATTGTCGCGCCTTGAATGTTCATGTTAACAAGAAGGCTAAGACATTTGAGAATTCCTAAGAGTTCAGCTTCAAGATACGTGCATTCAGGGAGGAAACCATATAATTCCCAAAGCTAAGAACCGGTTGCATCACGAAGAAGTCCTCTAAAGCCTCACTTGCCAGGTTACCCTTGGAGCTACTGTCTACATTAAGCTTAAATTTACTTGCAAGAGAAAAAATCCAAGAAACTAGACTAAGCGAGAAACTTGTATTAGACGTCGAGTACATGGGGACACATTTAACCATATCTTGGGCAAGCGAGACAACATTATTCAAGATAGTGTTTAAATGCATTCTCTTAGCATTAATCAATTCGTTTTTCTTGTCATTCTATATCTACTAGATTGTTGAGATAATTAAGAAATATTCAAGCAAAGAGGAACAAGAATAACTTCCATTAAGGTTGAGTGAATTCCAGTCCTCAAGCGACCCAACACGGAGAGAAATAATATTTTGCACCTACAAATGGAGTTCCAAACCACCCACTCTTGGGGAAATTTCTAAACACAAGTTCCACATCCTCACAGGGGGACGGGCAATAGGAGCAACCTACAGACGAATTAGAACCACAAATAGCCCTTAGTCTATTAGTAAGTGTTGGCCTAGTGAATTACCCAAGAGGGTGGGTGAATTGAGTAGATGAAAAATTATTAGAAATTTTTTTTTTTTAATAATCCAAATAATTAATTTTAATTCTAAATTAATTATTATCTTCATATCACAGCGAAAATATAAAATCTACTAGGTGCACAACAAACAACAAAAATAAATAATGTAAAGATAGCAGCATACCAGAAATTTATACTGGTTTATTAAGCTACTCCTGGCTAATTCAGTCCTCCGAGCCCCATGGAAAGTCGCACCCACTAAACTCAAGTTTTCTTTAAAGGTAGGAACCAAACCCTCACAAAGATTCTTTTACAGACTTAGAATCAACCTTTACAAATTCCTTTTCACATGCTTAGAAATAACCTCTACTTTTTACAGGCTCAAGAATAAATTAATTCTTTTTAAACTAAGGCTAAAGAATCAAAAATCTCACAAATACTCCAAATATTATTTTACCCGATAAGGATTGAACCCTTAGAAAATTGCTCACAAAATAATTCAATTTAGAAAGAATTACTACCTCAATCTCTTTACAGGAAGATACTGAAACCAGTTACCCTTAGATTAAATATTCCCAACCAGTATTCAATCCGTCACTCAACTCACCGATTAAAAATTGACAATTGATTTTTCTCACTCGGAGCTTCTACCATTCCAGATAAATTAGAACTCAATTAATATCCCACTTATTATGACATTTAATTACGCTTATAGACCCCTTATATAATTAAGACTTTATTCTGGTTCAAATCACTTAATTATAGCTTTTAAACTTCTCAATTAAGTCCCCCAAATATTTCTCAATCACAATTAAATAGGATAGAAAGTATTACATGTACTAAATTGAAAAATATTTAAACTTAATGAACCATATCTATAGGGGAATCATAATATATGTTGCATATCTCAAATAACATTAAATCGATCCCTAATATATCTCTTGAATCCTAACCAAAAAATGGCTAGTAATACCTACTTTTAGAATAAAATTCGGAATTCCATAATATCCTGAAACAGTCCCATAAGTCAACTGACCAAGATCATATGTCGATCGATCGATTCAAGATATAGCCAAGCCAAAAATTCTGTGTATATCGGTCGACCTATCTGTCGACCTAACGATTTAGAGAGTTCTATTGCTTATCACAGGTCGATTGCTCTGTCGACTTATAGATACAGAGAGTTTTATTTAAGCAAAGGTCGACCTATCTGTTAACCGAGAGATACAGAAACTTTTCCTTCTATGCTCCGGTCGACTTACTTGTCGACTTATAGATGTTGGAACACTTCTCTCAATTCGTTTTTAATCTATTTTTATTAACATTTTTGTCCCTTTAACCGATTTCTTTTCTCGGTTAGCTCTACTAAATACTTAAATTCAATTTTAATCAATTATTAATATTTCTTTTTCAATTACACATAGGAGCAAATAATTTAGCTAATTAGGATCCTATTAAAAACACACATATTTATAAAAATTATTTAAAAATCTTTTTGTGTCATGTGTGATCCTAATTGGGATATTAAGAGTTGAAATTTAACCTAAGTTGTTTTTCCTAGGTTCTTCAAATTCTTCAAGCTCTTAATCCTTCATCACCTTTGACATCATATCTTCGTCATTTAGAACTAATAAACTGAAACACTTAATCAAATCGTTAGTTCTACAAAAAATATCAACCTTTAATTATCCATCAAAATCTTAGGATTAATAATTTCCCCATTTTTGATGATGACAATTAACTTTAATGTTTTCTTCAAAACAATAATATAACCACACTCCCCTTGAATCCGAGGACAAGTTTTATAACTCATTTAAGCATAGTAATGAAGATATTCATAAAATAATCAACAAAACACAAATACAATAAACTTCCCCTTAAGATATTCAATAAAACCTCAACTAATTCTCCCCCTTTATCATCTCAAAAAAAAATTGGGAAAGGGGGAACACTACAGAACTCTACTGTAAGACCCCGATCTGTGATATGCGTATGATTGAAATCGCGTTTTAAAATATTTCAGAAATATTGGGGTGAATGGTGTAAATTAATTATGTGAAGCTAAATTTTTGGAATCAAATTGTAATTTTCAAACAATTAAAATGAGAATGGGTTTAATTAAAATCTTAACTAAAAATAGGAGGAGGATTGTGTAAATTCTTTATATATCATATATATTATATATATATATATTGATAGACAGAGACAGAGTGGAACGAGTGGCGAGGGAAAGGCCACTTGGCCGGCTGCATGATCTTATATATATAGATAGATAGATATAGAAATCAGGAGAAGAATCGCGAAGAAGAAGAGAGAGAGAGAAAGAGAACGGAAGAGAGAGAGAGAGAGTCCGCCAGAGTGGGTTTTGGGTGTTGTCGTCGTCCAAATTTCTTCGACAGTAGGTTTGGTTGTGTGACGTCGCCGACGGTGGGTTTGAGTGACTTAGTGCATGTGTGTGTGATTGTGTACTGTTGGGACGTTTCGCTCTGGTGGTGTGTGCTTCGTCGCCGTTGTTCGGTAAAGGTATGTGGATGTGCGTTTGTATGTGGGTATATTTTTCGGTCGTCTAGTCGTGTATGTCTATGTGTGTGTTTAATGCTGTGGGTTTTGTTGGTCGGCCATGTGGGTGCCTGTGTTTGATATTTGAGTATGGGATGTGTTCAACATGGTGTGTGTGTGTGTGATCGGAGGTATCGCCGTCGGCGAGTAGAGAAAGAGAGAGTTGTCGGTTGTGTGTGTGTGCCTATTGTGTGATGCGTGTGCTGCATGCGTGTGTGTGCGTTTGCGGTGTGCAGTGCATGTGGGTGTGTTTGGTGTGTGTATAGGTGTTCAAGATAGTGGGTGTTGCCGGCCAGAAAGTTAGAGAAAGAGAAGGTGGGTTTCGATTTTGGGTGTGTGTTCCGTTCGGCGTTGTGGGTGTTCCGTCTTCATGGATGTATGACGTGATCGGAGCAAGGTCGGTTGGCGGCGAGTCCCAGAATAGAAACAGAAAATGGTGAGAGAGAGGGTCGGTAATGGTCTGGTCGATGGGGGTGGTGATTGTTCGGCGGTAGGTCTCTGTGTTTGTTGTTGTGTGTGTGGTGAGTTTGGTCAATGGGTGATCGACGGGGTCGGTGGTGGTTCATTGAGGGTGGTCGTTGGTCGTGGAGTTAAGTCGGCAGAGAAGTGGGTAGGTGTGTGTTTAGTTGTGGGTATATGATTGGGGGTGTGTGTGTGTGAGTTTTTTGGGTGTGTATGTGTGCTCAGATCGTTGGCGGTAAAGATCGGTGGGAAGAGTGAGAGTTGGCCAGCGTAGAGGAAGGAGATCGACGGGAGCTCCAACCCGAAACAGAGTAAGAAGCAGAAACGAAAAAGAAAGAAGAAGAAGAAAAAAAAGGGGGGGGGGGGGGGGGGGGGGAATTACACAAACCACCCCACTAAAAACATAAATCCAATCTCTCGGCCGGTGGAAAATTCGAGGAAGGTAAAATTTCACACTTTTTTAATATATACATTTAATTGTCTCAATGTAAAATACATTTTATCATTATCATTGAATTTAGCATTATGTGTTCACATGAAAAATGTCGAAATGGCGATAAGAAATAGTGAGACCGTTTACACGAATAAATTCGATATAGTAAATTTCATAATAAAGCGCGGGGAATAGGAAATTATGAAATTTAGGGTCCACAATTCATGATTATGTTATGTTTACATAAAATATTAATTTAGGCCCTGTCACCATTAGGTTTGCAGGCACCTAAGTTCTGATTGAGGCTAGTCAGTTAAAGTTTACGAAATCGAATATTCAGGTGAGTGTACTGTCTTCTTGCCAAACTATTTTCTATGTATATATATGATGATATATGTGTTTATTTACACTGTACGATTTTATAAATGATATGGATCAAGCAGGTTTTTGGGGTGAGTTGGTAAAATAAATTTTCAGGGAATTGTGTTGGTTTTTAAAAAGAATGATTAAAAATAATTTTCGTTGGATATGGGTGGTTTTGAAAAGAGAGTGAAAAATATATGATTTTCTAAAAATGCTTGGTTTTCTAAAAACAAAGGTGGAAAAACAGTTTTTACTGAAATCGGTGGTACAAAGGTGGAAAACTGGTTTTTTACTGAATTTGGTAGTACTTTTAAAAAGGAGAGTGAAAAACGTGATTTTGGAAATTCTCCCTGAAAAGGGTGTGGTTTATATTCTCCCCATAAGAGGTGTGGATTTTTTATGATGTGGTGTGAAAATATATTTATTCCCGTAAGGGATGTTGATTTTTAACTATACTGATGATTTTGATGATGCCATAGTTGTTCTCCCCGAAAGGGTTGTGGATTATATTTCTCCCCGTAAAGGGTGTGGATTCTTCCTATGAGATGTGGATATTTTTCCCCGTAAGGGGTGTGGATTATATTTTTCTCCTAAAGGGGTGTGGATATTTCATAGGAAGGCATTCATATGGATGTTACAGTACCGTTGTAACTCCCGATCGTAAGATTAAATGATCACTATGGCTAGCCAGTGTGTGTTGTGTTTGAGGTGTATATTTTGAGATGTGGTGTTTTATTTATTATTGGGTAATTTATTATTTATTATGGTGATTGATATGGTTTTATACTAGATGGAATTTAATAAAACTTATCTATATCGCTTTATTTTCACTGCTTATATTCTTGAAATTTTACGAGCTATGTGGTGTTTTATATACTTACGCTTGATCCGTTTATATGTTGTAGAATGAATTATTATTGTAAAATGTTTTTACTAAAAAGACAGTATACTCGCAGGTGTAGCGGATAGGAGTCGGTCAGTCCCCTACTGGTGCTAGGTAAAGTCCTACGATAGAGTTGTGTGAGGGTTTTCTTGATGAGCCAGCTGAGGTGAACCTAAGAGAGGTTCATGGGTATTTATATTTCGGTATTATTATTTTGGAGGATGGGTGTGTCTCCATAGTACTAAATTAATATTTGTTGTATAGATGATTTGTATATTGTTTCATATTTGTTGGAATATATGAGTTGGTTTGACGGTCAGGTGATGTCATGTCGACACCACCCGGCCCCACGGTGACGGGTATCCGGGATAGGGTGTGACAATTTTGGTATCAGAGCTTAGGTTATAGGTTCTGTAGACTTGTCAGTTGTTGTGTCTGTAGAAGACCATGAGATAGGAGGACGTGCCAGTCGTCTAGTCAGTAGGGGACATGAGATAGGGTTTCAATGAGTTAGTTCGGTACGTGAGTGTTAGTTCTTTCATTTCATTAGTTATTGCATTGGCATTTTGCATGGTTGGTTGTCTTGCTGGTAGGCAGTGATGCAACAAAACGGTGATATTGCCAGTTGGTGGATTTGAGTGATGAATGTGTTATTGGTGGTGGTAATGGGTAGATCGCGATTATGGAAGTATAAATAGTTGGGAAATATGAGATTTTAATTGAGACACAACTATATGCGTAGTATGTGATGATATGATAACTAGCGGTAGCACCCAATAAATCGTTATTAATTATTGGATAGTATATGTATAGCAGAACACACTTAAGTTGGAAAAGAATCTTATTATGATATTAAAAAGGAAGTTGTGTAGTTAGAACTAAGAATGTGAGAAATTTGTGGCGAGAAAAATATTCCGGGTTGATAAAAAGGTAGAGTAAAAGCGTTTGGATATAACAAACGAAATAAAAAAAAATGATATGTAGGAAGTAGCTGAGGATTGTGGGTCTGGGAGGATAGTAGGTGCGCGTAAATATAGTCCATTTGAATAATTAATATAAAGTTACGGGTAGAGTAAAATTTATGATGAATAAAAGTATGTATTGTTGGGAAGGCGTATCTAGTACCTCCGTTAGTCTGATAGTGGATCTAGGAGGTTAGAAAAGTGTTAAAGAAAGGATATCACAATTCAGTACGTGTGCAGGTGCTGGGCATCAGTTCAAACGAGTTTCGGCGGTGGATATTGTAGTAACTAGGGATTTTCCCTATGTAGTTTCGAGAATTGATGGGGTACTAGTAAGCTTGATTAAGTTCCATAATTTTAAGAAAGTGAACGTTCGGCTCAGTAAGTTGATTAAATATACTTATGTTGATAAAATGTAGGAAATTGAGATTCAAAATTATAATATTGGGACTTTAAAGATGGTCGCTGTGGTGAAAAAAAATAAAAAAAAAATTAAGTGAATTAATTTAAGTCGACGATTGGTAGCACTTAGTTGAATCTAAATAATTTTCTTGGTGTAAAAAAAAAAAAATTAAAATTGCGGAATATTGAGATTTGGAGTAAGTTCATTTTAAGTTTAGGAAGTCTTTAATAGGAGAAACCTTGTGACGGCCCTGGAAAACCGGGTCGTTACAATAAATTAGACTATCAACTCATGATTTACATAGACCTGGTGTGTTTTTCCATGAAGATCCGGTATTGGTAACTCATCGGTTAGAATGGATGGGTTGTTAAATCGACTACAACAAAATAGGGTGTCAGATGTTTGAGTAGGGTATTCTCAATTGAAGGTTAGAAAACTGTGACGTGGTGAAAATGGTGATCCGATCGAGAGTAGAGAAGAGTTTGTAGAATATTTCTAGAATGTGTTCCCAATGGGGTGATTGTATGCCAAATGCAATAAATATGAGTATTGGTCGGATGACCACGCTAATTGAGCTTTTAAATGTGAAATTGATATTTATCGATTGTATGATAGAAGCCCAGACGTTAGATGTCTAATTGGGAAAGATTAGAGAAGAAGGGAATGGAAATTGGTCACATGGCTGACTATAGCGAATATTTCGGGCTGGAAATTTGTGAGTTGGTTGTTCATATTACTTTATGGGTTGAGTTAAGACCCTTGTAAGTTTAGTAGACGATTGGTCAGATGGTAACACAGTTTGAAATTTTGATTTTGAAAACGGCATTGATTGACCGTAATGTAGTAAGGTAAAAGTCGAATGTCTAGCTAAGAAGGTTTAGCGAGGTAGTGGAAATAAACTCTATTAGCGTGTCAGAAATGATAATGAAGTTTTGAGGATTTGAAATAAAATGTGTAGTTGTATTAATGCTCATCGATAGAAGAGACCTTAACGGAGGTGCATAGAACAATATATGCAATGCCCCGGTAATACTAAACTATTGTGATTGCGTGAGGATTATTAGTAGATTGGGATGGAAATAGGAAATCGCAGTATTTGTTGTTCGGTGATTTGTTAGTAAAGTTAAGGTTGAAAAGTAACGTAATCTCTAGGTGGGTTATTGTAGCTTTGACCTATTCCAGAAGGGAAAGGGGAGAGTAATTCGAGGAATGTTTTCTTGAGGCGTCTTTTCAGTATATATATATATATATTGACGGGATTATTTGGTTGCATAATGCATCAGTTCAATGCAAATATCGAATAAGGTTGGATTAAGATAATTATGTTAAATTGAAAGTGAATTGGATGTCGAATAAAATTGGATGTTGAATTATACGTGGATAAGGATTATTGGCTCTTGGAATTCTGTTGATCGGTTATTTAAAATTTTGGAATTGGAATTTTGAAATCATAAGTGTTGTTGCCGTATTGTGATCTGGATGATAATTATTATCAAAGCAAAATAAATCGCTATTGTATGAACAGTCCGCAGAGAAAACTCAAAAAAAAAAAAAGAAAAAAAAAAAAAAGAAAAAAAAAGAGAAAAATCTATTGGAAAAGTTGTATAGGGGAAACTGTAGTATCAGGAACTAATAATTATTTGAACGTTCGGGTCGAATTTCCATACTCCTTAAGGTGTCCAAGTGGAAGTTGATACCTTGTTTCATTTGTGGATTAACGATTTATCAAGAAATACGATTCAGGTGTTGGAAGATATGTTGAGAGGTTGTGTTGTGAAAGTTTCTGGTAAGAGGGATGGTTGTGCGGCGTTAATGAAATCTGTATATACTAATAGATATCTTGTTGACGATCAAGGTGGCATCGAATCAAGCGCTATATGACCAGGATGCAGGATTCCAGTCAATAGACTGAATTGAGATAGGAGAACGAAAATTTTTCGAGTTTTAGAAATAGCTTGATGTGGCTACATTTTTATTGAAAATTGGAAGTTATTGAGATTTCATGAGAAAATGATAATTTGAAATATCCTTGAGTTGATATATATTCATGATACAATGTTTTATAGTCAGTAGTTCATAATTATTAGAATATATCGAATCTTTGTGATTGGGGCGTACTTATGTCCTTTGTTTCGCATATGTACGTGGATATATGTTTGAAGCATGATAGGTAGGTTGAAACGGAATTGAAGCACGAGACCATGTCAGGGACTTGATCAAATGTGGAGGCATAAAAGAAATTTTTATAAATGACCTGTTGGATATATTTGGGTTGTAATCATGTGGTTTTGGTGGATTACGAGCTAGTAGTAATATTAGAAAATGCTTATAAGAGCATTGGAGATTTAAGGTAGATATTGAGATTAATGATGGTTAGGCTATCTGCGCTTATGAGATTGGTGGCTATTTTTGTTGAGTGACATGTTGAATGGAAATAATGTTACGAATGGGGTGATTGAAAAATGTTGGAAGAAACGGATAGGTGCTGGTTATGTTGGAATGAAATGGACCCAATTTACTGAAATTACCGAAATATTTTAAGCATATAGTGTTGTTGCTAATTTTGATTTTATCAGAGTAGCGCAGTGGAAGCGTTAGAAACATGAGATAGTTGGTTGTTTGGAATGGGTGTTACCAACCAAGGTGCACCCTGTTTGCTGGATATCGGATATAATGTTGACTACTACGAATAAAAATATTGCAATGAATGTGAAAATGATGACGGAAATTGTCGATTACGAATTAAGGGTGACGTTAGGTTATGGGACCCTACATAGAAACCAATGGGTCTAGAATGAGGTATGACAATTGTAACTATGTGGTGCACGTCTGATGTATAAAGGATTTGATTAAGTGGTTAATTTCTATTGGCTAATAAATTTTGGGACGAAATTTCCTTTGGGAATGGAGAATTGTAAGACCCCGATATGTGATATGCGTATGATTGAAATCGTGTTTTAAAATGTTTCGGAAATATTGGGGTGGATGGTGTAAATTAATTATATGAAGTTAAATTTTTGGAATCAAATTGTAATTTTTGAAACCATTAAAATGAGAATGGGTTTAATTAAAATCTTAACTAAAAATAGGGGGAGAATTATGTAAATTCTTTATATATCATATATATATATATACTAGCGTATACCCAGTGCCTGAAGGCACAGGTTTAAATTTTTTATTATTAAATATATAGTTAATTTGATATAAAAAATAATATTATTTATTAAATACAAAAAATAATAAAACAACTATAAAGATTAATTTTAACTGGACATTCTCAACTGTGCATGAATCGATTGATGAATCAAATGGGAATATTGCAAGCAAATGCAATCAAATTCATAGACCAAAAACACTAATTAGTTAAACATACCAAAAAAAAAATATGTTAATCAAGAAACAATACAACATTAAAAAACACGAACAAATAAAGCGAAAACATAGAACTGGGAACACAGTAGATATCTGAGAACAAAAATACTGAAAAATTGGAACAAAAAATTGAAAACAGAAAAATATGGGAATAGAATAGAACATAAACTTGGCTTGGAATAAAAGCACTAAAGAAACACCACTTATTCAATATTGTTCTTGGTTTTTGAAATTCATTTGGCAATTAAAAACGCTCCCCTAAAATTGATTGGAACTGAAACACAGGACCCTACACATTTAAAAAAAAAAAAAGAACTATAAGTGTTGAGGGGTTCCATTCCCCTCCCATGCATATTAGGGTGTGGGTCTCCCATCCCATCCGTGTGAGGTTGTATGAGTTGGGTGCATGAGTACAAAACTGTTGTGACCAAAAGAATCAGCAATATCTCAAATCAACAATATTTCAGATTTCAAACCAGCAATATCTCAAATCAGCAATATTTTATAATTCAATCAACAATATTTCATAATTCAAATCAACAATATTTCAATCATAGCAAAATCGAAAAATGGATAAGAGAGAAATCAATTGATTTGAACGAATCTGATATTTGATTGAAACTAACCTGTTTGGTTGCCGAATGAATCAGAAACACTTAAAAAAACAGTAAACAGAAACAAATGTATGCTTTTTTGTTCTAAGTTTTCTTTAAACGGAAACACTAAACATAAACACTCAATGAACGCCAACTAAATAAGCACTAAACAAACGCTAAAGAAGAAGATAATGACCTGAGTACCATATTAGGTCATTCCAAATCTCAAAACTGAAGACTCTCAATTCCCTTAATGGCTATTTCTGCAGCAAACAAGTATTTCATCTGCATATCATATGTACCAATTAAAATACCATTTTTTTTCAAACATATCTAATAGAACGATGAAACCCAAGAATCAAACAAACGCGTGTTAAATCTAATCAATGACCCATGACCTTATAGGTGTGTTTGGATGTGGAATTTGATTTGCGAAATAGAAACCTGCAAACTTTGAACCAAACAAAATGATAATTACAGTAGGCATGAATGTAAAGAAGTAAAACTACAAAAATGTAAAGATACAAAACTACAAAAATTACAGTAGGCTTCCAAATTTTCGGAAGCATTTGATTTGATATCAGTCCAGTTACAAACAATACAGTAGGCTTCCCCAAAACAACTGTTGTAAAAATCATCAAAATCAACCCAAGAATAAGGTTTTTTCTGGATTTTCTGATATGAAACATATTTTTTTTAATTCAATTTTTGAAAAGGAAGAACAATGATTTGATGACCCATCATTAGTGGGTCCTCAAAGTGAACAAATTACCCTAACCCATCTCAATTTGTTGTAGTTAGAATCAACATTCATCATTTCCCAGCTAACACAAAAGATCTTTTTTTTTTTTTTTTTTTTTTTTTTTGAAATAAAGGATCATAAATTCCTAAATATTATTTTCTAATCTTACTTCAAATCTGCAATTATCCCGTCAAAATCAAACCCCTCTTCACCGCATTTCATCAATATTTATATAAATTTTTGAAACCTGGACTTCATTGGTGATCATCGCCGACGTCATCGCCTTCATCAGTGTCATCTGAATCTCGCGTCGGATCGAGCAACGACTTGAATGCGATCTCTATGGCAAGCCAACTGAAAGCAAAGGCTCCAACTACCGTCGCTGCGGATTTCACGGAGTTAGCTTTCGCCATTGAAGCTTCTTGTTTATCTCCCGCTAACACTAAAGATCAAACCAGAAATTTAGAAATGAAATAAGCCCTAAATTCGAGAAATTCAGCAGCTCCAGAAAAAACAAAAACTCAATAATGGAGGTAATTAAAGACGTAAAGAAGAGGAATGCTAGCAATTTCAGGCATAATACCAGTATTACACACCTGTCAAAACTAACCAAATGTTGAAGACAAATCTGTCATTTTAAATGAACAAACCTTCTTTTATGTTACAAACACTTTTTTTTTTTTTTTGTACAATTCAAAATTCAAATCTCATGCTTTCAAATAAATAAAATAATAAGACAACAAATAACATAATAATTTTCAATCGACACTAATACATAATTTAGATTGTGGGATAAAATTTTAAAAAATTTAACAAAGGTCCCTTTATTTTACAACATTTCCAAATCTTACATTGTCAAATGAACACAACAATGATTAAAACAACAAAACTCTACAATATAAATTTAACAATAAAATCATTCACCAATACACAATGCACAATAAAAAAATAAAATAAAAAAAATAACGACATTGAAACCCACCCTCCATGGCTACTCAAACTTACCTTAAATATTTTAGATAAGTCACTACTCTTTAATAGTATTGTACAAATTTAGAAACAGAAACTGAAACAGAAAACTTAGAAAAGAAACAGATTTTTAATAGGGTTTATTCATTTTCCAGCGTACAGGAAAAATACCTGGAGAGTAGTATTTCGTCTGAAATCAATAGTTGTTTTTGTAGGAATTGTGTTGATGGGGAATTAAACAATTTCTCACCAAATCAAATTAGTATTTTTGCTATAAATTGTGATATGAAATAGGTATTATACAAATTCAGAAACAGAAACAGAAAACTCGAAAACAAAAACAGAAACAGAAATTCAGAACAGTATTTCGGGAACATACTTGGAGAATTGGGAAATTTTCTAGTTCAAAAAACTAAACTAATTCTCACAACGTATTGCTTCTTTATTCTAAAAATCGGGAACAGAAACAAAAATAGAAAACTCAGAAACAGTATTTTGGGCAAATAACTGGAGAATTGAGAATTTTTCGAGTTAAAAAAACTGAACTAATCCTCGCATTGCTAGTGCTAGTGCATAAAATATATCCATAAACCTACTTGAGCTAGTGCATAAAAATATGAGAATCATGTTTAATATCATGACCGAGCAATAAACCATAGAATTTTCATACGAACCAATGCTAAAGAGAAGCTCTAGATTCCACAAACCTAATTCCACATCTAGGGTTCAATCAGTCCAGATTACCTTACGTATACCCAATTCCAGACGGTGATGGTGGCAGTTCGTGGTTCCCAACCATGGTTTCTGAAGATTGTGGTGGTCATCGGGAAGTACAACATCTGCAAATTTCATTAGTTTCACCAATAAAAATTTCACTACCTCAAATATTACAGATAAAGTGATAGAGAGAGGGAGAATCTCAGAGAGAAAGAGAGAGATGCAAGAAGCAGATGGAGCAATGAGAAGGGGAGCTGCCGCTATTCCTGAAGTCGATTGACTGAGATTAGACGGAGATGAACTATAGTGGTGTAGGGTTGATGATGACGCCCTGGAGAATCGATAAAGATGCCCTAGAGCAATGGTGATGGCAGTGCGTGACGATGCCCTACGATGGAGCAAAACGATGGCGATGGAGCGACGCCCTGGAGGATCGATGACAATACCGGTACACGATGATGCCCCGCGATAGCGGTGTTTTCGTAGACGCATTAGCCATGAAGGCGAGAGAGAGAGACAATCGCGTGGGAGTGTGTCTGAGTTTGGGAGCAGTAGAGAGAGATTGTGCGAGCTAGGGTTAGTAAGAGACAGCGGCTAACCCTAATTTTCAATTTATATGCGGGTTAAAAATGATCCGACAGCTACTAATGTCTTTGATGTTTGTCTTTTGATCCGACAGCCCTATTTATAAATGAGCTGATTTATTATATATATATATATATATAGATAGATAGATAGATATAGAAATCAGGAGAAGAATAACGAAGAAGAAGAGAGAGAGAAAGAGAACGGAAGAGAGAGAGAGAGAGTCCGCCGGAGTGGGTTTTGGGTGTTGCCGTTGTCCAAATTTCTCCAACGGTGGGTGTAGTTGTGTGATGTCGCCGACGATGGGTTTGCGTGACTTAGTGTGTGTGTGTGTAATTGTGTACTGTTGGGACGTTTCGCTCCGGTGGTGCGTGCTTCGTCGCCGTTGTTCGGTAAAGGTATGTGGATATGCGTGTGTATATGGGTATATTTTTTGGTCGTGTAGTCGGGTATGTCTGTATGTGTGTTTAATGTTGTGGGTTTTGTTGGTCGGCCATGTGGGTACCTGTGTTTGATGTTTGAGTATGGGATGTGTTCAACATGGGGGGTGTGTGTGATCGGAGGTTTCGCCGTCAGTGAGGAGAGAGAGAGAGAGTTGTCAGTTGTGTGTGTACGCCTACTGTGTGATGCGTGTGCTGCATGGGTGTGTGTGCATTTGCGGTGTGCAGTGCATGTGGGTGTGTTTGGTGTGTATATGGGTGTTCAAGAGAGTGGGTGTTGCCGGCCAGAGAGTTAGAGAGAGAAGGTGGGTTTTGATTTTGGGTGTGTGTTTTGTTCGGCGTTATGAGTATTCCGTTTTCGTGGATGTGTGGCGTGATTGGAGCAAGGTTGGTCGGCAGCAAGTCCCAGAACAGAAATAGAAAATGAAGAGAGAGAGAGGGTCGATGATGATCCGGTCGACGGGGGTGGTGATTGTTCGGCGGTGGGTCTCCGTGTTTGTCGTGTGTGTGGTGAATTTGGTCAATGGGTGATCGACGGGGTCGGTGATGGTTCGTTGAGGGTGGTCGTCGGCCGTGGAGTTAAGTTGACAGAGAAGTGGGTAGGTGTGTGTTTAGTTGTGGGTATGTGATCGGGGGTGTATGTGTGAGTTTTCTGGGTGTGTATGTGTGCTCGGATCGTTAGCGGTGAAGATCAGCGAGAGGAGTGAGAGTTGGCCGGCGTTGAGAAAGCAGATCGGGGAGAGCTCCAACCCGAAACAGAGCAGGAAGCAGAAACGAAAAAGAAAGAAGAAGAAAAGGAAAAAAAAAAAGGGGGGGGGGGGGGGGGGTGAGGGAAATTACACAAACCACCCCACTAAAAACATAAATCCAATCTCTCGGCCGGTGAAAAATTCGAGAAAGGTTAAATTTCGCACTTCTTTAATATATACATTTAATTGTCTCAATGTAAAATACATGTTATCCTTATATTTGAATTTAGCATTATGTGTTCGCATGAAAAATGTCGAAATGGCGATAAGAAATAGTGAGACCGTTTACACGAATAAATTCGATATAGTAAATTTCATAATAAAACGCGAGGAATAGGAAATTATGAAATTTAGGGTCCACAATTCATGATTAAGTTATGTTTATATAAAATATTAATTTAGGCCCTGTCACCATTAGGTTTGCAGGCACCGAAGTTCTGATTGAGGTTAGTCGGTTAAAGTTTACGAAATCGGATATTCAGGTGAGTGTACTGTCTTCTTGTCAAACTATTTTCTATGTATATATATGATAATATATGTGTTTACTTACACTATACGATTTCATAAATAATATGGATCAAACAGATTTTTGGGGTGAGTTGGTAAAATGAATTTTCGGGGAATTGTGTTGGTTTCTAAAAAGAAGGATTAAAAATAATTTTCGTTGGATATGGGTAGTTTTGAAAAGAGAGTGAAAAATATATGATTTTCTAAAAATGCTTGGTTTTCTAAAAATAAAGGTAGAAAAACAATTTTTACTGAAATCAGTGGTACAAAGGTGGAAAACTGTTTTTTTACTAAAATTAGTGGTACTTTTAAAAAGGAGAGTGAAAAACGTGATTTTAGAAATTCTCCCCGAAAGGGGTGTGGATTCTTCCCATGGGATGTGGATATTTCTCCCCAAAAGGGGTATAGATATTTCGTAGGAAGGCATTTCTACGGATGTTACGGTATCGTTGCTACGCCCGATCGTGAGGTTAAACAATCACTATGGCTAGCCCGTGTGTGTTGTGTTCGAGGTGTGTGTTTTGAGATGTGGTGTTTTATTTATTATTGGGTGATTTATTATTTATTATGGTGATTAGTATGGTTTTATACTAGATGAAATTGAATGAAACTTATCTATATCGTTTTATTTTCACTGCTTATATTATTGAGATTTTACGAGTTATGTGGTGTTTTATATACTTACGCTTGATCCATTTAGATGTTATAGAATGAATTATTATTGTAAAATGTTTTTACTAAGAAGACAGTACACTCGCAGGTGTAGTGGATAGGAGTCGGTCGGTCCCCTACTAGCACTAGGTAAAGTCCTACGATGGAGTTGTGTGAGGGTTTTCTTGATGAGCCGGTTGAGGTGAACCTAAGAGAGGTTAATGGGTATTTATATTTCAGTATTATTATTTTTGAGGACGGGTGTGTCTCCATAGCACTAAATTAATATTTGTTGTATAGATGATTTGTATATTGTTTCATGTTTGTTGGAATATATAAGTTGGCTTGACGGTCAGGTGATGTCATGTCAATGCCACACCGGCCCCACGGTGACGGGTGTCCGGGATGGGATGTGACATCTACTCTTGGCAAATATCATTATGCCTAACCATACCCAAACCACGAATGATTTTTACAAACTATTCTTCTGCTAGTAGTTTGGTAAAAACATCAGCAAGGTGGTCGGAGGTATCAATATACTCAATAACAATGTCCATTTTCTGAATGTGATTACAAATAAAGTGATGTCTAATCTCTATATGCTTAATTTGTGAGTGTTGTGTAGGATTCTTACTTAGACAAATAGTACTTTTATGATCACAAAAAATCAGGATCTCCTACATGTAAATTCCAAAGTCATTTAACTATTGCTTAATATATAAAATTTGAACACAACAGTTACCAGCTGCCATATATTCAGCCTCAGTAGTGGATAAGGCTATCAAATTCTGTTTCTTGCTTGACCAAGAAACCAAAGCATGTCCTAACAAATGACATGACCCACTTGTTCTTTTTCGCTCAACTTTGACTGGCAAAATTAGTATCGGAGTAACTTACCAATTTAAAATTACTCACCCTAGGATGCCATAATCCTAGGTTAGTCGTCTTCTTTAAGTATCGAAAAATTCGCTTAATCGATGTCAAGTGCGATTCTTTAGGACAAGACTGAAATCTAGCACAAAGACAAACACTATACATAATGTCAAGTCTACTAGCAATAAAATACAACAGACTACTAATCATACCTCGAAACATTTTTTCATTAACACTTTTGCCCGTATCGTCTTTGTCTATCTTCGTAGCCGTTGCCATGAGAGTTTTGTACTCTTTAACGTCATCTAAGCCATATTTTTTTAACAACTCCTTTGTGTATTTAACTTGATTTATAAATATCCCTTATTTGGTTTGCTTAATTTTCAATCCAAGAAAGAAATTCAACTCTCCCATCATGCTCATTTCAAATTCAACCTGCATTATCTTAACAAACTCTTGGTAAAGATTCTCATTAGTAGATTAAAAAAAAAATATCATCAACATACACTTGTATTAATTGGATATCAGAATCAGTTTGCTTCACAAACAGTGTTATATCATAAATACCCTTTCGAAAATCATTTTCGATCAAATATTGGCTAAGTATCTCATACCAAGCTCTAGGAGCTTATTTAAGCCCATATAAAACCTTACGAAGTTTAAATAGGTAGTCGGGAAATTTATCCCTTTCAAATTCCGGGAGTTGTTCCACATAAACTTCTTCTACTAGAAATCCATTTAGAAATGCACTCTTTACATCCATTTGATATAACTTAAAAGCGAGTAGCATTCTAATTGCTTCTTGTCTAACAACAGGAGTATAAGTTTCATCATAATCAATTTTTTCCTCTTGATTATAACCATGTGCTACTAATCTTGCTTTATTTCTAATTACCATGTCAGATTCATCATTTTTATTTCTAAAAACCCATTTAGTACCAATAACTAGATGAAAATCCGATCTCGGAACAAGACACCATATTTTGTTCCGCTCAAATTAAACTAACTCATCTTACATTGTGGAAATCTAAGATTCATCAGTTAACGCATCATCTATATTTTTAGGCTCAATTTGAGATAAGAAAGCAAGATTAATTGTATTACTAAGAGAAGAATGAGTACTTACACCTCTTTCGAAATTACTGATGATTTTTTTTACCGAATATCCCGGTACTGTCTTTATAGCTCGTGGTACAGTCAAATCGTTTTTCTTAGGTTGCTCCTCTTATTGGGACTCCTTAGGTACATTATCACCTTAGTTTTGGTTATTTGAAATACTTGCATCATCATCATCCAAAACCTTTTTCGACAAGAATGGATCAGCTTCCTTAAAAACAACATGTATAGTTTCTTCTACTACTAACGTACATTTATTATAAACTCTATAAGTCTTACTGTTAGTAGCATATCAAAGAAAAATCCCATAATCAGATTTAGCATCAAATTTTCCAAGATTATTCTTGTCATTCAAAATAAAACACTTACATCCAAATACTTTAAAATAGGAAATATTAGGAGTCTTACCATTCCAGATTTCATATGGGATTTTGTTAAGCCCTCTAAGAATTGATACCCGATTCACCACGTGGTAAGCTGTACTTACTGTTTCGGCCCAAAAGTAGGTTGGTAAGTTGTGCTTACTTACCACATCATCATTCTTAAACTCTCTTCTTCTGTCACTTCGAATATTAATAATGGAATATTGCTTCTTATTTTGAACACGTTTACAAAATTTAGCAAGAACATAAGCAATCTTACTTTTCTTAGCAAGAAAAAATACCCAGGTAAGTTTGGAATAATCATAAACTATAACAAATGCATAAAACTTACCACCAAAACTAGCAACAGAGTTACACCCAAATAAATCAAGATGCAACAATTCAAGACATCTAGACGTGGACGTGCGCATCTTTTTCTTAAATGATGATCTAACCTGCTTGCCTAATTGACATGCATCACATACTTTATCTTTTACAAATTTCAAATCAAGTAGGCCATATACTAGACTCTTCTTAGATAAATTAGAAATTAACTTCATACTAGCATGCCCAAGTCTCCTATGCCATAACCAACTATTTTCAGACAAATGATTCAAACAGGATAAATTTTGAAAATTAAAATAATCAAATGAGTAAGTATAAACATTCTCAAAACGTCATGCAATTAACAAGATACTACTATCATGATTATTCTTAATAATGCACTTATCATGATCAAATATTATATTATAACCCTTGTCACATAGTTGACTAATACTAAGTAAATTATATTTAAGTCCATCAATTAGTAACACATCTTTAATAATAGTAGTACCATTACCGACTTATACCGATAATTTTATCCTTTGCGTTGTCTCCAAAAGTCACATGACTTCCATCTTTAGGTGTCAAAGATATAAATTTTCTTTTATCTCCCGTCATGTGTCGAGAACAACCACTATCCAGGAACCATTTGTCCTTGCTTATTGAAGTTTTTAGAATAACCTCACCACCAGTGGCCATCAATACAAACATGGACATATCTTCACTATCTAATTTTTTCGAGTTACTTGATTCAGTATAATCCCAAGTAGCTTTCATAGATTTTTTCTTACTCTTCTTTCCTTTCTTCTTCTTTTACTTTTCTTTATCCTTCTTCGGTTCAGGATAATCATTTTGAAAGTGACCGGTCTTATGACAGTTGTAACATTCCACTTTAGTCATGTTGAGGTTTTTTCTCCTGTGGAATGTGTGCCGAGTGATTCTTCTAAAATTCTTTGTCAGAAGCGCCATATCTTTCTCTTGCTCACTGTCAAGACTTTCATCATCACTGTCGTCCTTTTCTTCAATTTTCTAAGCTTTTAACGCCAAGGATTTCCTCTTGCTATTTCTGGTGTCATCCTTATATTCTTTAATCGTCGCTTCATGAGTCATCAAGTTGCCTATGAGATCATCAATTTCGTATTTGCCAAGATCCTTAGTTTCCTCAATTGCCGTCACCTTTGACTCTCATTTCCATTTTGAACAATTCAAATTTCCTCATAAGAGCGTTGATTTTCGATTGCTTCACTTGACTTATCCATTCGTGTGTAACTTGTAGTTTATCCCACATTTCTTTTGCAAATTTTTAACCTGAAACTCTAGAATATTCATTAGCATCTAAAGAGACAAATAGAATGTTAATAGCCTGAGAGTTTATAGAGAGTTTCTGCTTATCAGAAGTAGTTAGTTGTACCTTCTTCTTCTCGACTCCATTTTTCATTGGAACAAACGGATCATCCTCGATTGCTAGCTACATATCATAATTTGTAGCCTGAAAGAATGCTATCATTCTGTCTTTCCAGAATGAATAATTTTCACTTGCAAACAACGGTGGTGGGTGCATAGACTACCCCTCAGCTAATGTGCCTATTATGTGTGCCATGTGATCTTTATTAGCTAAGTGTGTTGAGCTAAATCAGTTTTGATGCCATTTGTTGGCTTAGTGAACTACCCAAGAGGGGGGATGAATGGGGTAGATAAAAAATTATTAGAAAAAAATATTTTAATAATCCATATAATTAATTTTAATCCTAAATTAATTATTATCTTCATATCACAGCAGAAATATAAAATCAACTAGGTGCACACCAAATAATAAAAATAAATAATATAAAGATAGCAGCACATCAGAAATTTTTACGGATTCACCAAGCTACTCTTGGCTAATCTAGTCCTCCAAGCCCCACAGAGAGTCGCACCCTCTAAACTCAAGATTCCTTTAAAGGTAGGAACCAAACCCTCACAAAGATTCTTTTACAGCCTCAGAATCAACCTTTACATGTAAGACCCTAATTTTAGCACGTGCATGATTTTAGCCACATTTTAGAATATTTAGAAAATAACGGGGTAGAATGTGTTATTGATTATCCAATTTAAAATTGTAAGGGGTGAATTTGGGATTTTAAGAATATTAAAATTCAAAAGGAGTTTAAATAATAACCTAAAGGAAAATTGAGGGGAGGTTAGTGTAATTTGGGGAAAAGATATATATATATATATATATATATATATATACACCCATATCTTCACCCACACAACAGTGGGATCAAAAAAAAAAAAAAAAAAAACCAAGAATTGGAAGGGGAAATTTGACGTGGCAATAGGAGGATCACGTTTAAACCACTGAATTCATGCATATATATATAATCACACATGCATCGAGCATTCTAGAACCCAAGAAGAAGAATAAATCTAAAAAACAGGGAAGAGAGAGAGGAACCTGAGCATGAGAGAGTGGGTTCGGCAGTGTGATCGGGGATCGTGAAGGGGTGTGTGTGTTTCATCCACGGCGGGTGTGGGTTCAGTTATGAGCAATTGTATGTGTGTGTATTCATCTGTTTTGATCCAGTGTGCATGTGTGTGTCACCGGCATGTGTGTGTGAGTGTTGCCGTCGGTCAGATTTGTCGATGAGTAGGGGTGGGTTTCGGCTGTGTATGTGTGAGTGCGTTCGTGATCGTCGCAATCGCCGGCGGTATTCTGCTCATCCAGTGGGAGGGATCGTCGTGGGTGTTGTGCTATCATTGGCCAGCGTGGGGGTGTCGTCCGTTGCTCGGTGTTGTTGATCTCTGTGTGTGTGTGTGTGTGTGTGTGTGTGTGTGTGTGTATGTGTCGGCCGTCAATGGTGTGGAAGTGTGCATCGTCAGTTGGGCTGGTTAGGGTGTGGGGTGTCGTGTGGCCGAAGATGGGAGGGTGATTGGTGTAGGGACGGTCGACGGTGGAACAGGAAACAGAACAGAGGTGGGAAAACGGAAGAAGAAAGAAGAAGAGGAGAAGAAAAGGAAAAAAATTACAGAAAGAACACCAATAGAATCCAAAATCCGTCTCACGACCCATGAATGATTCGGAACGGGTAACGTTTTTTGTTGAATTTATTTTAGTTCATAAAATTAAATTAACGCATCGAAAATTTCGTAGCGGGAATAATAAATTTGGGAATGCAGTAACTTTTAACGGAATAAAAATTTACCAAATAATAATTTTATATAATAAAATATGGGGAATGGGAAAATACGGAACATAGGGGCTGCATTTGCATAGTTAGGTAATTTTTTTACCTAAAATATTAATTTAGGCCCTGTCACTGATAGGTTCGCAGGCATCGGAGTAACGTTAGAGTATAGTCGGTAAAAGCTCTTGGGAGCAGATCATAAGGTGAGTATACTGTCTTCTTATCAAACTATTTTTATATCTATATATGATAGAAAATGGTTGTATTTACATTGGATGCTTTTAAAATTTTGTGGATCAAGCAGGTTTTGGGTGAGTTAGTAAAAATTGATTTTCGTGAGATTACGATGATTTTCGAAAAGAATGTGAAAATAATTCTGGTGAAATCAGACGTTTTTATAAAGAAAAATGAGAAATATGATTTTGGATTAAAAAATTAGTTTTGGAAATAGAGGGTAATATTTGAGATTTGACGATATTGATTAGACGATAATATTGGTTTGTGAATTGATGATGATGTTATTGATTTGACGATGCCATAGTATTTATTTGTTTCAGCAGAGTGATGTGATCCATTTCGGCAGAGTGATGTTATCCGCTTTGGCGGAGTGATGTTTATCTACTTCGGTAGAGTGATGTTAGACGTTTATACTGCGCAATGATTATCCGCTTCGGCGAAGTGATGGGTGTTCGTAGGAAGGTATATCTTACAGATGGTATGGTACCGTTGCAAACTCCCGATCGTGAGGTTAAAACGATCACTATGGCTAGCCAGTGTGTGTTGTGGTGGAAGTGGTGTGTTTGAGATGTATGTTTGAGGTGTGTGTTTAAGATGTGGTGTTTACTTATATTGGGTGATTTAGTATTTATTATGGTTATTGGTATGAGTTTCTACTAGATGGATTTGGATGGAACTTATCTATATCGCTTAATTTTCCCTGCTTGTATACTTATGCTCGATCCATACTTAATTATGGTAATATTTAGAATGCATTATTATCATAAAAAAAATATTTTACTAAGAAGGCAGTACACTTGCAGGTACAACAGTTAGGAGTCGGTCTCCTACTGGCACTAGGTAGAGTCAGGTGATGGTGTAGTACGGAAATATTTTGGGAGAAACTGTCTGAGGCGAATCTGTGAGAGCTTCATTGTTGTTATACTTTTGTTGTTACTACAATTCAGAGACGGGTGTGTCCTTAGTTGGAGATGTTGTATAGGGTTAGAATTTGTGATTGTATATTTTTGTATGAACTTGTCGTTTATTAGTGGGTTTGACGTTAAGATGAGGTCGTGTCGACGTCACGCCGGCCCCACGGTGACAGGTGTTCGGGGTGGGGTGTGACAATTTTGGTATCGGAGCCTAGGTTATAGGTTCTGTAGACTTCCCAGTAGTGGTGTCAATAGAGGATCATGAGATAGGAAGATGTGCCAGTCGTCTCGTCAATAAGGGATTTTGAGATAGGGTGTCGAGAGGTGGTGTCGAGCCAGTGGTGGACCATGAGATAGGATTGCAATAGGTGGGTTCGGCACGCGAGTGATAATTATTGCATTGCATTAGATGATATATTGGCATCGTGCATGATTAGTTGTCTGTTTGGCAATTAGTGGGTGCGACAGAATTGTGATACTACTAGTTGGTGGATTGGGGGGTGCTGTCGGTAGTAGTGATGGATGGCTTATATTTGTGGGGGTGCTAGTGGTTTTAAATATTAAATTATAACTGGTAAGTGATCATATTTGTATTACTTGACATTGGGATTCACTGTCGGTAGCCGTTAATGTTTTAGTTGATTAAACCAATAGTGTGATAGAGCACACTTAAGTTAGATCATTAAACAACATCAAAGGGTGTGTATAAAACCGCCTTCTAGGTCATACTGAGGGGAAACCTTGTAATTTTGTTGGATGGGGGAATTTAGGAAAAAAATGACCGTTCAATAGTATGAAATTAAGTTCGATATTTAGTTCCGATTTGGTAAAAACAAGAGAGACAAGATGTAGATGATCCCAGAAAAGATTTAATTGAGAAATATGTTCCAGGTTGATGGGTAGGTAGATCAGAAGTTATGTGGAATTAGTATTGATAGATAGCGCATATACAGACAGTCCACTTGGGGTCGGTGATAAAGAATTGGTAGTAGATTTATTACCCTTGAGTATTCACGATTTTGATGTGATACTGGGTATCGATTTGCTATCCGGTTATTGTACCACGGTGGATTGTGTTAGAAAAGAAGTTATCTTTCGGATTGCGGGCGAGCTAGAATTTGTATTTCGAGAGATAGAATCATTACCCCAATTAATTTGATTTCAGTCCTGGAGGCCAGGAAGTTATTAAAGAAAGGATGTCAAGGATATCTCGCGCATATGATCGACACCAATTGAAAAGAAGTAGGTGGCGGATATTTCCGTGATCAGGGTTTCCCCGATGTATTTCCAGAAGAATTGCTAAGGTTGCCAGTGGATAGGGAAATCAAATTCATTATTGAGTTACTTCCAGGAACTACTTTGATATCAATTTCGCCTTATCGTATGGCGCCTACTGAGTTGAAGGAATTGAAAATTCAGTTACAATATCTGTTAACCCGCGGTTTTGTTAGACCTAGTGTTTCTTCCCACAGAGTCTCAGTGTTATTCATAAAGAAAAAAAGTTGGCACGTTGAGAATGTGTATCGATTACCAGCAGTTGAATAAGGTGACGGTTCGTAATAAATACCCGTTGCCTACAATTGATGATCTGTTCGACCAACTGCAGAAGGCTAGGGTGTTTTCCAAAACAGACCTTCGATCAGGATATTACCAGTTGAAAGTCAGAGACAGTGACGTGGCAGAAATGGCATTCCGTACGAGATATGGGCACTATGAATTTCTAGTATGCCATTCGGGTTGACGAATACCTCTGCTACTTTTATGGATTTGAAGAATCGGATCTTCCAACATTATGTAAATCAGTATATAATTGTGTTCATCGATGATATACCAATCTATTTCCAGAGTAAAAAAAAAAAAAAGCATGTGGAATACCTCTAGATTGTGTTGCAGCCGTTGCGAGAGAAGCAATTGTACGCCAAATTCAGCAAATGTGAGTTTTGGTTGGATAGAATTGTGTTCTTGAGGCATTTTATCTCGGGAGATGGTATTCAAGTGGATCCAAAAAAAGTCGAAGCTGTTATGCAATGAGAGAGGCCGAAAAATGTGACCGAAATTCGAAGTTTATTGGGATTGGCGGGTTATTATCGTCGGTTTGTGCTTGGATTTTCTGTTATAGTTGCCCCGTTAACCCGATTGACCCGCAAGGAACCTAAATTCGAGTAGACTGACAAATGTGAGCAGAGTTTTCAAGAGCTAGAGAGTAGACTAATATTTGCTAGGGGGTGTACTGATGCAACATGGGCACATGATTGCATATGCCTCTCGACGATTAAATAATCATGAGCGTAACTACCCAACGCATGAGTTGGAATTGGCAGCGATTGTGTTTGTCCTGAAGATTTGGAGACATTACCTGTATAGTGAGACATATGGGATATACACTGATCACCAAAGTTTGAAATATTTGTTTACTCAGAAGGAACTAAATCTGAGGCAGAGACGTTGGATAAGAACTGATCAAGGACTATGTTTGTACTATCTATTACCATCCTAAAAAAGGCCAATATTGTAGCGGATGCATTGAGTCGGAAATTGGCAGGTTCGGGTGCAAAGATTCAAGTTGTTCATATTAACCTGTATTTCGAGTTGAGATCTTTGTGAGTCCAGTTGGCGATTGATCAGACGACAGCATTACTTGCGACCTTGACCTTGAGATCGACATTGATCGACCGTACTATTGAAGCACAGAAGTCAGACGCCTAATTGGGGGAAGATTAGAGATAAAGTGAGAAATGGTCACAGAGCTGACTATCGCATCAGGAATAATGATGAAGCCTTGATGATTGGAAACAGATTGTGTGTGCCAGATGATGTCAATCTGAAGAAGGATATCTTGAAGGAAGTGCATAGTTCAGTATACACAATACACTCAAGCGGTACCAAAATGTATCGAGATCTGCGAGAACACTATTGGTGAAATGAAATGAAACAAAAAATTGCTGAATTTGTTATCAAGTGTATCGTTTGTCAGCAAGTCAAGATCGAGCACTAACGTTCAGGTGGGTTATTGTAGCCTCTACATATTCTAGAGTGAAAATGTGAGCGTATCACGATGGATTTGGTTTCGGGATTACCCTGTACTCAAAAGGGGCATACTTCCATCAGGGTGACCGTTGATAGGCTTACTAAATCTACTCATTTTTTTGGCTGTAAAGATGACATACTCTCTTGATAAGTATGCCTAACTGTATATTGACGAGATTGTTCGGTTATATGGTGCGCCGATTTCCATAATGTCAGACAGAGATCCGAAATTTACCTCGAAGTTCTGGCTGAGTCTCCAGACTGTTCTAGGTACCAAACTAAAATCTAGTACCGCTTTTCATCCACAAAATGACGGCCAATCAGAGCGTACGGTTCAGACGTTGGAGGATATGTCGAGGAATTGTGTTCAAGAATTTCCTGGTAACTAGGATGATCATTTAACGTGGACAGAATTTACCTACAATAACAACTACCATTTGGCAATCGAGATGGCACCGTATGAAGCGTTGTATGAAAGGGATGCAAGACTCCAGTCCAACAGACTGAACTGAAGTGGGAGAAAGAAAATTGCTGATGCCGGATATTGCCCAAATGACAGCAGAAAACGTAAAGGTGATTTACGAAAACAAATTGAAGATTACTCAGAGTCGACAAAAATGTTATGCTGATAAGCGTAGGCGGGAGTTGGAATTCGAAATGGGTGATAAGGTATTTTTGCGTATATCTTCGTGGAAGGGCATTATGAGGTTCGGGAAGAAAGAGAAGTTAGGTCCGAGGTATATCGAGCCATACAAAATTCTACAACGAGTTAGCACAACAACTTATCGACCTGCCTTACCGCCAGAATTACTAAGATTACACGACATTCTCCACGTGTCGATGCCTAGGAAACATATGCCAGATCCTTCGCATCTGTTGACTTCTCAACTAATCTAATTAGAAAAGGTTTGACATACATTGAGGAGCTAGTCCAGATTTCGAGTCGTAAGATCAAGTGTTACGAACAAAAATATTTTCATTAGTAAAAATTTTATGGCATAGTCATCCCATAGAGGAAGCGATGTAGGAGCGAGAAGATAAGATGAGAGATAAATATCCGCACGTATTCGGTTAAGGTAACTAAAATTTCGGGACGAAATTTCTTTTAGGAGGGAAGGATTGTAAAACCCTAATTTTAGCACGTGCATGATTTTAGCCACATTTTAGAACATTTAGGAAATAATGGGATAGAATGTGTTATTGATTATCCAATTTAAAATTGTAAGGGGTGAATTTGGGATTTTAAGAATATTAAAATTCAAAACGAGTTTAAATAATAACCTAAAGGAAAATTGAGGGGAGGTTAGTGTAATTTGGGAAAAAGATATTATATATATATATATACACACACACCCATATTTTCACCCACACAACAGTAGGATAAAAAAAAAAAAACCAAGAATTGGAAGGAGAAATTTGACGTGGCAATAGGAGGATCAAGTTCAAACCACCGAATTCATGCATATATATATAATCACACATGAACCGAGCATTCTAGAACCCAAGAAGAAGAAGAAATCTGAAAAACAGAGAAGAGAGAGAGGAACCTGAGCACGAGAGAGTGGGTTCGGCAGTGTGATCGACGATCGTGAAGGGGTGTGTGTGTTCCGTCAACGGCGGGTGTTGGTTCAGTTATGAGCAATTGTATGTGTGTGTATTCCTCTATTTTGATCCAGCGTGCATGTATGTGTCACCGGCATGTGTGTGTGAGTGTTGCCGTCGGTCAGATTTGTCGATGAGTAGGGGTGGGTTTCGGCTGTGTATGTATGAGTGCGTTCGTGATCGTCGTAGTCGCCGGTGGTATTCTGCTCATCTGGTGGGAGGGATCGTCGTGGGTGTTGTGCTGTCATTGGCCGGCGTGGGGGTGTCGTCCGTCACTCGGTGTCGCTGCTCTGTGTGTGTGTGTGTCGGCCGTCAATGGTGTGGAAATGTGCGTCGTCAATTGGGTTGGTTAGGGTATGGGGTGTCGTGTGGCCGGAGATGAGAGGGTGATTGGTGTAGGGACAATCGGCGATGGAACAGAAAACAGAACAGAGGTGGGGAAATGGAAAAAGAAAGAATAAGAGAAGAAGAAAAGGAAAAAAATTACAGAAAGAACCCCAATAGAATCCAAAATCCGTCTCGCGACCCATGAAAGATTTGGAACGGGTAACGTTTTTTGTTGAATTTATTTTAGTTCATAAAATTAAATTAACACATTGAAAATTTCGTAGCGGGAATAATAAATTTGAGAATGCAGTAACTTTTAACGGAATAAAAATTTACCAAATAATAATTTTACATAATAAAATGTGGTGAATGGGAAAATATGGAACATAGGGGCTGCATTTGCATAGTTGGGTCATTTTTTACCTAAAATATTAATTTAGGCCTTGTCACTGATAGGTTCGTAGGCACCGGAGTAACGTTAGAGTATAGTCGGTAAAAGCTTTTGGGAGCGGATCACGAGGTAAGTGTACTGTCTTCTTACCAAACTATTTTTATATCTATATATGATAGAAAATAGTTGTATTTACATTAGATGCTTTTAAAATTTTGTGGATCAAGCAGGATTTGGGTGAGTTAGTAAAAATGGATTTTCGTAAGATTACGATAGTTTTCGAAAAGAATGTGAAAATAGTTTTGGTGAAATCAGATGTTTTTATAAAGAAAAATGAGAAATATGATTTTGGATTAAAAAATCAGTTTTGGAAATAGAGGGTGATATTTGAGATTTGACGATATTGATTAGACGATAATATTGGTTTGTGAATTGATGATGACGTTATTGATTTGACGATGCCATAGTATTTATTTGTTTCGGCAGAGTGATGTGATCCGCTTCGGCGGAGTGATGTTATCCGCTTCGGCGGAGTAATGTTTATCTGCTTCGGCAGAGTGATGTTAGACGTTTATATTGCGCAGTGATTATTCATTTTGGCGGAGTGATGGGTGTTCGTAGGAAGGCATATCCTACGGATGGTACGGTACCGTTGCAAACTCCCGATCGTGAGGTTAAAACGATCACTATGGCTAGCCAGTGTGTGTTGTGGTGGAAGTGGTGTGTTTGAGATGTATGTTTAAGGTGTGTGTTTAAGATGTGGTGTTTACTTATATTAGGTGATTTATTATTTATTATGGTTATTGGTATGAGTTTATACTAGATGGATTTGGATGAAACTTATCTATATCGTTTAATTTTTCCTGCTTGTATACTTATGCTCGATCCATACTTAATTATAGTAATATTTAGAATGCATTATTATCTTTAAAAAAATATTTTACTAAGAAGGCAGTACACTCGTAGGTACAACAGCTAGGAGTCGGTCCCCTACTGGCACTAGGTAGAGTCCGATGATGGTGTAGTATGGAAATATTTTGGGAGAAGCTATCTGAGGCAAAGCTGTGAGAGCTTCATTGTTGTTATACTTTTGTTGTTACTACAATTCAGGGACGGGTGCGTCCCCAGTTGGAGATGTTGTATATGGTCAGAATTTGTGATTGTATATTTTTGTATGCACTTGTCGTTTATTAGTGGGTTTGACGTTAAGATGAGGTCGTGTCGACATCACGCCGGCCCCACAGTGACGGGTGTCCGGGGTGAGGTGTGACATTACAAATTCCTTTTCACAGGCTTAGAAATAACCTCTACTCTTTACAGGCTCAAGAATATCCTAATTCTTTTTTAAACTAAGTCTAAAGAATCAGAAACCTCACAAACACTCCAAATATCCTTTTACCTGATAAGGATTGAACCGTTACAAAATTGCTCACAAAATAATTCAATTCAGGAAGAATTATTACCTCAATCTCTTTACAGGAAGAGACTGAAACCAGCTACCCTTAGATTGAATACTCCCAACTAGTATTCAATTCGTCACTCCACTTACCAATTTACAATTGATAAGTGATTTTTCTTACTCGGAGCTTCTACCACCCCAGATAAATTAGAACTCAATTAATATCCCAACACTAGTGATAGAAAAATAAGATATTCAAAATCTGATTTTAAACAAATAAATGGGTAGCACGTTACTGAGCACGTAATCAGATTTATTCAAGAAATTGTTTCAAAAATATCTTTCAATAAAAAATCAGAAAATAATTTCTAAAGATCAAATTCCAAATATAATCAAGCAATACTAAATAGAAAGTAATTTCGAAAGATCTCATCTGGAATCCACCGAAAGACAAATTATAGCAATGTCACTTCAGATTCGGTAGCAGCAATAATCCACAGTAAATAATTCTAAAAAGTGACTCTTAGAAAAGCTCTCACAATTCTCAATATGATTTCTCTTAGAAAATCTCAGTATAATACTCTTGATCTATCTCTAATATGTGAAACGCAGGTTTATATAAATGAGAATAAAATAAGCTCTCTAATGGTTAGTTCCCACTTGTTATGACATTTAATTGCTCTTATAGACCCCTTATATCATTAAGATTTCATTCTGGTTCAAATCACTTAATTATAGCTTTTAAACTTCTCAATTAAGTCCCTCAAATATTTCTCAATCACAATTAAATAAGATAGAAAGTATTACATGTACCAAATTGAAAAATATTCAAACTTAATGAACTATATCTATAGGAATATAATAATATATGTTGCATATTTCAAATAACATTAAATCCCTAATATATCTTGTGAATCCTAACAAACAAACGGCTAGTAACGGCTACTTTTAGAATAAAATCCAGAATTCTATAATATCTTGAAATAGTCCCATAAGTCGACTGACCACGATCACCTGTCAACCGATCGATTCAAGATGTAGCCAAGCCAAAAATTTTGTGCTCATCGGTCGACCTAGAGATTCAGAGAGTTCCATTTCTTATCACAGGTCGACCGCTCTGTCGACTTATAGATACAGAGAGTTCATATTTAAGCACATGTCGACCTACATGTCGACCGAGAGATATAGAGACTTTTTTTTCTATGCTTCGGTCGACTTATAGATGCTGGAACACTTCTCTCAATTCATTTTAATCCATTTTTATTAATATTTTCGCCCTTTTAACCGATTTCTTTTCTCGGTTAACTTCACTAAATACTTAAATTCAATTTTAATCAATTATTAATATTTCTCTTTCAATTACACATAAGAACAAATAATTTAGCTAATTAGGATTCTATTAAAAATACACATATTTATAAAAATCATTTAAAAATCTTTTTGTGTCGTGTGTGATCCTAATTGGGATATTATAAGTTAAAATTTAACCTGAGTTGTTTTCCCTAGATTCTTCAAATTCTTCAACCTCTTAATCCCTTATCATATTTGTTATCATATCTTTATCATTTGGAACTAATAAACTGAAACACTTAATCAAACTGTTAGTTCCACCAAAAACATCAATATTTAATTGTCCATCAAAATCTTATGATTAACAGTAAGGACTCTTCCCTTGAAAAGTCACCATAAAAAGAATTTGATTTTCTCCGAAACACGGAGTTTCCGAATCCAAGACTAAGAAGGGGGAGAGCGAGGCTATCAAGGTTTTTTCAGAAGATTTTAAGCCATAGCAATGGAGAATATTTTGGATTCTGAATAACCCCAAGAGGGCACATCTTGGGAGCATGAAAATTAGGGAATGTGGATCCGAAAGATGTTCCTTATTTGCCTAGGATAAATGGGAAGGTTGATGGAAACAAGGTTCCAAGTCCTATTGGCATTAATGAGGAAAACGAAATGGGTCGGTGGGGAAGAGATTTAAAGGCTAGTCGAGAGAGGATAGTTCCCACACCACAAATCTTGCCAAAAGTCAATAGATTTACTATCATCAAGGATCCATTTGGTGCCCCGAATAAGAAGATCTCTTGTTTTGACAATACCCATCCAAATATGGGAGGCTTCCTTATGAAAGAGCTAGAGTCTAGAATTCGAGGGAATTTTATACTTCTTAGTAATCACTTTATTCCAAAGAGAGTCAGTCTTAGAAGCAATATTCCATCCTCGTTTCTATGAGATCGCGAGATTAGAATGATTGGAGTTTTTTAGACCTAAACCTCCAAGTTTCTTGGGTAGACAAACTTGATTCCAATTGACCAAATGATATTTCTTAGAGTTAGTTGTGTCCCCCTAAATGAAATTTTTATTAATTTGGTCGATTTTAAAATTGATGTTTTGGGGTAGATAGTAGCGTGTAAATATGTCCTTACTTTCACCGCAAGTGTACGGGTCAAGTTTTAGTATAGATTGGGAAGAGTAAGGGTTGTTGTATTCACAGGGATTGAATTAGACGGTCGTTGAGTACTTCGATTATCATAACCTAACATTATTTAAGCGATAAATATGTAGTTTTTATAATAAAATATTATACTAATATATTAGTATAATGTTTATAGGAAATTATTGCCTAGGGATTAATTTAGTTCACTTAAATGCGTTCGTTTTAATTTAGTTTACATTAATGACGTTCATCCTATCCAACAATCTCGATATCGAAATCTCATTCACTACCTCTCCCGAGTATAAAGTTAATGAATATGTGACTTCGCGTCAACTCCGAAATCCTTCTCAAGCGTCTATATGACACTTGGTCACATGCGTCTTGCCCCAACCTCACGGATTGCACACTTTCTAACTCCCTCCCGGGTTATTAGATCGTTGTGTTGTGTTTAAACCCTAGTTCGAATTCGGGGTTACTCTCCCGAGTGTCAAACCCCGTATTCTCAGTATATCATAACAAGCATATAAACATGGAATAAAGGTAAACACAATCGAATAAACATAAACAACCATTAACAAAACATCGATTTTATATAAACAACATTTTCATGAAGTCAATAAAACCCTAGATAATATATGTTTAGCTATACATGATCATAGCCCTATATTCAACTAGAAACAAGCTAAACATATACAAACATTCAACCAAACTAAAAAATAAATGAGAGAAACGAGGAGACTAGCCGTTATCCAAAGATCCAACGCTAAAACCACTTCGAGAACGCTTTCTCCTCTTGGCCTTGATGATTTTTTCTTGGTTGAATGGCCTTCAAGCTCTTAAGACTCCTGAAAACGTCTACTATGTGTTTGGGGGGGAGAAGAGACAATATTTATAAGATTCAAAATATCTCAAAATATCCTAAAATATCTAAATTATTTGGCAAATGACCGCTGCAGCAGTGGAGAGGTCGGTAGGTTTCTGGTGGGTGACCGCTGCAGTAGTGGTTTTGACCGCTACAGTAGTAGAACTCTCTGTATTTTGACCGCTGCAGCGGTGGAGCTTTCAACAACTCTCTATTTTTTCACCGCGATAGCGGTGGATGCAGGTTTAGGGTATTGACATTTTTGCCCTTTTTTCCCACCGTTCTTCCACTGACTTGCTCGTTTATAAACCGTTTTAGTCGCTTTTCACCCCAAATACCTAATTTATAACAAAATAAATAAAAATGTATTAAAACATAATAAAACGCAATATTTATAAGATTCAAAATATCTCAAAATATCCTAAAATATCTAAACTATCTGGCAGATGACCGCTGCAGCAATGGAGAGGTCGGTAGGTTTCTGGTGGGTAACCGCTGCAGTAGTGGTTTTGACCGCTAAAGCGGTGGAACTCTCTGTATTTGACCGCTACAGTGGTAGTTTTACCGCTACAGTGATGGAGCTTTCAACAACTCTCTGTATTTTCATCGCGATAGTGGTTGTTTCACCGCTGCAGCGGTGGATGCAGGTTTAGAATATTGACATTTTTGCCCTTTTTTTCCACCGTTCTTCCACCGACTTGCTCGTTTATGGACCATTTTAGTCCATTTTCATCCCAAATACCTAATTTATAACAAAATAAATAAATATGTATTAGAACATAATAAAGCGCTATAAAAATACTTGAAAACTACCAAAATCGACTTGGAAATAAATAGATAAATTACACCTATCAAATACCTCCAAACTTGAAATTTTGCTAATTTTAAAGCAAAACACTCACACAAAAATAAAAAAAAACACAACTAAATAACTAACACAGACAACCTAAGTATAATGATATTCGAGTTTTGAATTCAGCTAACGACCAAAATATTTTCCCTCAACAACCCCCAATCATATCGCGTTCAGGAGTAAAACGCACCATGTGATGTTCTAGAATTTTGACATTCAATAATGGTAAACACCATTCTAGATCCTTTCAATGTGTGTGTGCGAAACTCAATTATACAACTATCCAACGACTAGATTGGATTATCCACCAACGAAACTCATGACTTTAAACCGTAAAGGATTAGGATATCCATACGCCTGACTGGGTTTCACTCTCCACTAATGTAGGCTAAGCATTTCAAAAAGATCAATAGGACTTAGTTCGGTTTGGAATATGGCCAAGGGTATATTGGGAATATAAAATAGGTTAACGACGTTAACTTAACGATACCCAAGGCACAATGCTTGGCACAAAATCACTCTCGAACCCCCATAGATAAATTTTAAACAACCCTGAACAATTATTTAAGACCGACATACTCACTTGTCAAAAGAATCAGAAATTGAACTATATTTACATATGTTTTTTTCTTAACGAACCACAACCTCAAACTTATTCGATTCTTGCAATTTCACGGGTGTGGTTAAAACGAAAGAAAAATGACAAGTGAGTAATCGAATACCGAACCAATGAAAAGTTCGCCATAAACCCAAACGCTCACATCAAGTAGCATACACAAATGCGAACTTGATTTACTCAAATTGTGCCTTCGGTTTAGCAATAAAGGTTTGGAAAGAATTCAATTGGCTAGGGTATTTGTTAGGTGTTCAGAATTGAAACGGAAAATTGTCTTCGACAGGGTAACGAGGGATAAACATATAATAAGGTAAGTTTCAAAGGCTCAAGCGAATCAAATGAATGCCTAAATCATATTTCCTGAACTATCTCGCCTAGGATTTCACCTCAATTTCACGGGTGTGGTTAAAACGAAAGAAAAATGACAAGTGAGTAATCGAATACCGAACCAATGAAAAGTTCGCCATAAACCCAAACGCTCACATCAAGTAGCATACACAAATGCGAACTTGATTTACTCAAATTGTGCCTTCGGTTTAGCGATAAAGGTTTGGAAAGAATTCAATTGGCTAGGGTATTTGTTAGGTGTTCAGAATTGAAACGGAAAATTGTCTTCGACAGGGTAACGAGGGATAAACATATAATAAGGTAAGTTTCAAAGGCTCAAGCGAATCAAATGAATGCCTAAATCATATTTCCTTAACTATCTCGCCTAGGATTTCACCTCAAGTTTCCCCCAATCAGGTTCTAGAATCCTTAAATTGTCATGAATTTGGCTAATGGATAATCGGTCTCAAATCAATTGAATTGCTATACATTAAGTCTACGTGCTCATGCAAATTAGGATCCACAATAACTTTTACCAAAACGACATGTCAAGCACATAGAACACACATGAACGGGCATTACCCTTGACCTCGACAAACAACCAGGGGTATTATCATCATTGGGTAATGGCCCAGATGAATGCAAAACATAGTATGCAACAACAACAATAACAACAACAACACAAACATAAACACATCCTACACTAAACAAACATGCATACAGTTAAACATTAAAATATGCTAACATACAACACATCACCCCTAAACTTAAAATGGGCAGTGCCCACAGCAACCCAATCATCAATCTCAACATTTGAAATAAAGTATGCTGACGAAGGGGATTTAGAACATGTACCTGGGAAGAGAGACAATCTCGCCTCCGAATGAAGTCGACGGTGATAGATCTAATTTATTTTTAACTTAGGTTTCCTTCCAAGAAGTGCTTGGTTTATTGTCCTCGGCCTGACACAAAAAAGTGCTCGTCAAAGAGTGACTTCCGCACGTAGTATGTGTCATACAACACCACATACGGGTCTTGATTCAGAACGCCCTCAAGACTGGCAAAATTTGGCTCTAATCGGCTTGAGCTTTGAACTCGATTCGTTGTTGGGTCATGTACTTGGTGGGTATGAAAGAACGTTGCAAATGGCAGCAGAGGACAAGTGAGCCACATCGAATCCTTGTAGATGTGATCGTCTTGGATCGGTGGTGGCATCACAATTTGGATCTCTAATGGTAAAGAATCATAATCGTCGATCCATGTTCGGGCTCCCGTCTCATTCAAATAATCATAGTTGAACTCTCCAAGCTCCTTCCACTCGTTTTCGGTTCCACGTGGTAGCTTTCAATGCATGTGGAGTTTGTGTCTTTCAGTGCCACCACTTTTGACTTGGCCTCCATAAAGCAGATTAGCTGACTGATTTGCATCTGAAGAGACGTAACGGTCGCATCAATTTCAACGCAGATCGTCTCAATATTGTCAAGACGATCCCCGTGCTCATTAATCTTGTCATTTGTTTTCCTTCAGAAAGCCTAAATCTCCCCTATAAATTCAGCGAACATGGTCTCTAATATGGGAGAAGACTCTATATGTTGGTCAGGGATGTCAATCCATGGCGCCGAAATAGTGAAACTATCCCCCAAGCTTTGGTATCTTGTTGAATAATTCCAACAGTGAAAATCATACTCTGCCATATCTTCCAGTACCTGATAGACTTCGTCTGGGTTAGTTGCTTAAAAGAGGTGGTACCGTTTCCTCTTACAACCTATATTCTAGTTACAGCTAATAACCCGTCGAGGAAGTTCAGTAGTTAACACTCCCTCAGGAAACGATAGTTCAGAAATCGGAATAGCAACTCCTTATATTGATCCCAAGCACAATAAAATGACTCGGAATCCCATTGAAAGAAATGCAAAATTACCTTTTGATCTAACATCTTCAAGTATCCTGTAAGAAAAACAAAAACAAAACTACGATCAAAAAAATTATAAACAAAAGAAATGTCTAAATTAAAATCAAGTCATATACTCACAATATCAACAACAATCTAAAAGCCAATCCCTGGCAACGGCGCCAAAAGCTTGGTAGCGTATAAATACGTCGCTACTTTCACCGCAAATGTACGAGTCAAGTTTTAGTATAGATTGGGAAGAGTAAGGGTTGTCGTATCCACAGGGATTGGATTAGATGATCGTTGAGTACCGCGATTATCATAACCTAACTTGATTTAGGAGATAACAATATAGTTTTTATAATAAAATACTATACTAAACTAATTAAACTAATTATACTAATATATTAGTATAAAATTTACGAAAAATTATTGCCTAGGGATTAACTTTGTTCACTTAAACATGTTCGTTTCAATCTAGTTTACATTAACGACGTTCATCCTATCCGACAATCTCGGTATCGAAATCTCATTCACTTCCTCTCCCAAGTGTAAAGTGAATGAATATGTGACTTTGCGTCAACACCGAAATCCCCCTCGAGCATCTATACGACACTTGGTCACATGAGTCTCGCCCCAACCTCACGGTTGCACACTTTCTAACTCCCTCCCGGGTTATTAGATCGTCGCGTTGTATTTAAACCCTAGTCCAAATTTGGGGTTACCTCTCTCAAGTGTCAAATCCCGTATTCTCTGTATATCATAACAAGCATATAAATGTGGAATAATGGCAAACACAATCGGATAAACATAAACAACCATTAACAAAACATAGATTTTATATAAACAATATTTTCATGAAGTCAATCAAGCCTTAGACAATATTTGTTTAGCTATACATGGCCATAGCCCTATATTTAACTAGAAACAAGCTAAACATATACAAACATTCAACCAAACTAAAAAATAAATGAGAGAAACGAGGAGACGAGCCATTATCTGAAGATCCGATGCTAAAACCACTCCGAGAACACTTCCTCCTCTTAGCCTTGATGATCTTCTCTTCGTTGAATGGCCTTCGAACTCTTAAGACTCCTGAAAACGTCTACTATGTGTTTAGGGGAGAAGATGCGATATTTCTAGGATTCAAAATATCTCAAAATATCCTAAAATATCTAAACTGTCTGGCAGATGATCGCTGCAGTGGTGGGATCACCGCTGCAGCGGCGAAGAGGTCGGTAGGTTTATGGCGGGTGACCGCTGCAGCGGTGGAACTCTTTGCATTTTGACAGCTGCAACGGCAACAACTCTCTGTATTTTCATAGCTACAGCGATGGATGCAGGTTCAGGATATTGATATTTTTTGCCCTTTTTTTCCATCATTCTTCCACCGACTTTCTCGCTAATGGACCTTTTTAATCCCCTTTCACCCCAGAAATCTAATTTATAACAAAATAAATAAAAACATAACAAAACTCTATAAAA
Source organism: Eucommia ulmoides (assembly GCA_016647705.1). Lineage (NCBI taxonomy): Eukaryota > Viridiplantae > Streptophyta > Magnoliopsida > Garryales > Eucommiaceae > Eucommia > Eucommia ulmoides. Next base: position 42,706,629 of record CM028340.1, read on the forward strand.
ATACTCGAAAACTATCAAAATCGACTTGAGAATAAATAGATAAATTACACCTATCAGTAGAAAAGAAACTTGTATGGTGTATGTAGGCTAAGATGTGAGACATGACTAATTGAATGAGAGTAGCTCTCCCTACGAGGGATAAAGTTTTAGCATTCCAATCGGACAATTTGCCTTGAATTTTGTTAATGATATTATAGAAGTACAAATCCTTTTTCCTACCATGTATGAGATTGATCCCCAAGTACGTACCAAGATCCTTGGTTAGTAGAATGTCGGATTTATTACTAAAACTCTTAGTAATTTGTTTCAGAACATTTGGGGAAATGAAGATTTTAGATTTTTGAAAATTAACTTTTTGCCCTAAGATTTTACAAAAAATATTCAAAGCCAGAAGAATAATGACAATATTATTTGGACAAGCTTTAGCAAATAACATGAGATCATCAGCAAAAAAGATATGTGTAATAACAGGGCTCTTCCTAGAGGTTTTTAATCACACCCTGTTTTTAATCCCACCCAATTACCAAGGTTTTCTTCATTAAGGATTATAGTGGATAGTTTATCCATGCATAAAGTGAAGAGGTAGGGGTATAGAATATCTCTTTGCCTTAGGCCTCTCTTAGATTTGAATGGTGGGAGGGGTTCTCCTTTCTAGACAATGAAGAATTTGATACTACAAAGACAATTCATGATGAGGTTAATCCATTTATTAGGAATTTTAAATTCTTTGAGAGTGGTTCGGAGGAAGTCTCATTCAATCATGCCATAACCCTTTTAAAGTGTTGGCCCAAAGAGCTACCTAAGAAGGAGAGTAAATTGGGTAATTACAAAATTTAAATAATTAAATCCTTTAAACACGAATAATCAATTTTCCTAAATCAATTATTGTCTTATTACGCAGCGAAAATGTGTTTAATTATAAATGCATACCTAAACATAATATACAAAAATAAATAATGCAACATACAAGAATTTATCTTGGTTCAACAAGTTACTCTTACTTACATCCAGTCTCCCGAGCTCCACGGAGATTTGCAATCCACTATACCCTTAATTCCTTTACCAAGTAGGAACTAAACCTTTACAATTCTCGATTCTTTCACAGGTTGAAAATCAACATTTACAAATCCTGATTCTTTTCATAGGCTAAGAATCAACCTACCACTCTTTCACCTATTCTTTTCGCAGGCTTAGGAAAAACTTTTACAATCACTTGCTAATTCAATTACAGGATGAATTAAAACCTAATTCTTTTTAAGAGAAAAGAATAATTGACAAAGATCAAACCCTAATCGTTTTCACTAAAAAAAGATCGAAACCCTAACTACCCTGACTGGACACCGTCCCAAACGTGTCTAATCCGCTCAAACTCACAAATATAAAAAAATTGTAAGTTTATTTCCACAATGAGTTTCTACCACCGAAATTCAAATATACTAAATTAGCGACCCGAACAATCTACGTGATAGATACAATGTGAGGTAAATAAAATCTGATTAAATAAAAGTGGGTAGTACAAAATAAGCACGTAATTAGATAATCAAGCAAAAAATTGTTCAAAAGATTTTCGAAACTTTAACTTCAAAAATAATTTTCTAAACAATCCTTAATCAATCAATCAACAATATATAAATCTAAAAAAAAAAAAAAGACTCAAAAGGATCTTACCGGGAAATATTGAAGATTAGAATGATTTCGCAATTAGATATCAAACCGGTGACACAAATAACAAGTGTTTTAGATCAAGAACTTTGAAGATAATCTCTCGTAGAAATCTGAGCAATATTTTCACTCTTAAAAAAGCTCAAAATTAATGTTCTTGATGTACTAAGATTCACTCCCACAAGTCTCTATAAATAGATCTAGAACTAAACCTCCAACAACTAGTTTTTTTTTTAAAACAAAATTTCATTAAATGACATTCTAAGACCCCATATATCATATCCTATCAAAATCGGTATGTTTCATTTAAAAATACTTCTTGAAAGGTTCATTTTGGTCCAAAAAACTTTCTCAATTAGCAATCCATAAAGATAGAAAGAATTAAATCATTTTAATTAAGAGAATATTAAAATATGTGGACCAAATCATTAGGGATAATGTAATACATTGTAGTTCTTGAAATTAATTCAAAATCCCTTAAAAACAACCCTTGATATCATAAAAAATGGATAGATGATAGATTTGGCCAATAGATCAAAACAGTTAAATTGCTGACTGAACTCGGCAGTTGACCGGCCATTAACTGCGGTTGATCGCCCTGTGCCAAAGGCTAATTTAGCCTTAGGCCTTAAAGTCTGTCGGTTAATCAACCCACTTGATCGGTTGAATGTTAGGATCAGTAGTTTATCCAAATTCTCCAATTCAACTACTATTTCATTCGGTTGACCAACCTGAACTCGTCGGGTGACCGAATTAATCAGAGACATCAATCCTTTACTCATTTCAGCCATTGTTTCAATCGGTTGACTGACTCATTTTCTCGGTTAACTGATTGGATCAATATGTCTCTATTTCTACTCCCAAAACACATTATTTTGATAAGTCGACCGACTTCTTTTACCGGTTGACCGAATTGACCTGAAAACGTAACATTTTATGCTTTAAACTACAGTTTTCAATTAGGTCATTTATCAAAACCATTTCATATAAGGAGCATATAAAAAATCTCATTTTAGGATCTTGACCTTATTACTTTCTTATCAAGAGACACATAATATTAATTCATTTTAAATGTTGTGCATGATTATAATTCAGGTTACATGAAGGGTTTATAGATACAGAGTTGTTTTCACCTAATTTTCTTCAATGTCTTCAAAACTCTTTACGTCTACATCATGTCCATCTTGCACCCTTTATATTTTCTTCACAATTCTTCTTCTTTATCAAACACATGAAATTATAATTCTGAAACACTCAATAAAAGCATTAGTTTCACAAAAAAAAAAAATATCAACACTTAATTGATCATGAAAACCTTGGATTCAACATGAAGGTTGATTATAAAAATAAAGTCCCCCGAGACCACCAGGTCAGTGAAGCTACGTGAGACACAATGGTAGATTCCCTCATTAAGAGAGTCCACAAATGAGGCGAATAGGGAAGTAAAATACTCAAGGACATGGTCATGAATCCGGAGTGGGTCCATAGTCCAACTTCACTAATTATCTTTAAGAGAGTCCACCCTATTTCTTCTTCTTCTTCTATTCAACGTAGAGATGTGAAAGAAATTAGTGTTATGATATCCTAAGCCAATTATTTCTAAATTTTTGTTTCCATTGCATTTCCTCTTGACTTAGAGTAGTATTGTAAGCAGATTTAAGTTCGAGTTCTAGGGACTCGATTCTTGGAAGAAGAGAACTAGTTCTAGAAATAAGAGATTGGATGCCCGCAATTTTAGAGAGGATTTGTTTTTTCTTCATGAATAAATTTCCAAAAGTATTTTTATTCCAAATTTTGATTTTATCCATTGACTGGATAAGGTTATCATTAAGGCTAAATTGGGTATTCCATTGATCTATAACAAGGCAATAAAAAGAATCACTTGTAAACCACATAGATTCCATCCTAAAGGGTTGGTTGTTTTTCATAGGTTTGAAAAATCCATCAAGACTAACAAGAATGAGGGAAATTGGAAAACGTATGGGGAAGATTAAGGACCCTAGCTTCAGGAAAGAGAATTCTCCATTTAGGATTAGCTAGAGCATGATCAAGGAGTTTACAAATACGAGTCATACCTTTACGACCGTTATCTCATGTCATTTTAGGGCTATTGCTTCCCAAGTCCATAAGGTTTTATTTATTGATGTTGTCGTTGAAACTGTGAATCCTCCTGGCGTCTTGACTATAACAGCTTCATAATTTCTCTTCATTAAATCTAATCTCGTTAAGGTCCCCAGTTTTCATCCACGGGACGTTGACGTGAGAGGCCATATATTTAAGCTCATTCCACAATTGGTCTTTGCTTCTGGAGTTGGGGTTTGAGTAAACAATTAAAAGTAACGATTCTTCATAATTAGGCTTCTGAATGGTTGCACTAATCACCTATTGATTAGTGTTGAAAACTTGGGTAAAGATTTGGTTTGGGTCTTAGAGAAACCAAATGCCCCCCAATCTGTCAATAAGATCACAAATGCTTGAAGTCGTAAATCCCAAGCCGCCGAAGAAAGAAACAGCCTCCAAAAATTCAATTTTGGTCTCCAGCAGAGCAAGGAGGCCAGGTCTATGGGCAACCACCAACTGTCTAATAGTGTTTTGAAATGAAGAATTACCTATTTCGCGATAATTCCAAATAAAGATCCTCATTGGGTTAATTCCAACAAGAATGAGCAGAGTTTAACTGTCAAGAAGACCTAGGATTCTCCTGGCTCCGCTGTGATTCTCCATTGTTGCTTTGCGAGTCACTTCCTAAACATTGAAGAATCACAATATGACTTCATTCAGTTCTAGTATCAAGATGAAGAACTAGATTTCAAAAATCTTCCAATTCACAATGATTAAACATTTCTCTTCCTTATCTAGTGGTAGATTGATTGCTACTGAGCTTGAGAGAAGGTGTGTAATGGCCCGGTTTCCCAGGGCCATTACACGGTTTCTCCTATTGGAGAATTTAACTAAAGCCGAATCACCAATATTTTTATTCAATACAATCAGATAAATTTTACAAATAACAGCGATAATTTTAGTTGTCGATTTTACAATTATAACTATTAACTACAATTATTACAAACAGAATTTCTTATATAATTCATGTCACCGTTTCGTTCTTACCGGCCCTGCAATCAAAACTGTAGGGTTGTAAGTTAAAGCTCAGTAAAACTCTAAACCCTCTAATACGTGCATTTAATTAATACAACAAATAAAATACCTTGACATGGTTTCCACATAACTTCTACATAATCATAATTATTTCATCAAAATTTAACAGCTAAAATTTCACAGCAATAACAACAAGAAATCACACAATAGAAAAATTAAATACATGTATTAAAAGAGTTGAAAATTCTACCTAAAATCTGAAGCCAAAATCCAAATTGAAATTGCTATGATCGACCTTTATTGTTTTTATTATTATCTTCTTTTTTCTTCTTTTCTAAAGGTATACATATATATACGTATAATATCCCCTCTCCCTTATGACAACCACATTTATTATTTTTTACTATTTTTTTTAAATTATATATATATATATATATATATATATATATATATATATATATATATATATCTTTAATTTATTTACACAAATGCCCCCTGAAAAAAAAATACAAATATTAACTATATCTTAAAACTCAATTTAAATTTAGCATTTAGCCCCAAAATTATCAAATATTATTTATACAATAAATTTACAAAACAGTCCAAAAAATATTAAATTTATATAAAATAATATTTTCAAAAATACAATTTTCTTGGGGTGTTACAATCTACCCCCCCTTAAATAAATTTCGTCCTCGAAATTTCATTCAAAACAATAATAATTCAAAACGCACCGCATGATCATGTTAGTCATACTCGATTTTAGGACAATGGTTCTCTATGTAGTGTCTTATAACCGAAAGTCACTCATAATTTACAACCGTCAAAATTTATTCCACCCATTGCTACATCCGCATTCGCAGTGGCCTATACTATATCCAACACCCTATGGACAGGGTGTACTTTGATTGGTAACACCTAGCACATATAACCAATTGCCAAAAAATCTTATATTTCTAAACACTTCCGTTGCTCTACTCTGATAAAAATAGCAATAAATAACAATATATCTTTAAAATCTCACAGTAGTCTCACTGGATTGGGTCTATCTCTATTCCAACAAGTCTACAACCTTAATAATTTTTTCACTTGGCATGCATTTTCAAGTCCACTGCCATATCCCATAACCAGCATTTACCAATTCCGTCCGACATTCCAAGTCAACATATTCGCAACCAATAGTATAGCCAATAGATAACTTCAGATTCCTAATGGACTGTCCCGTGAGACTAAAAATAACTACCTCTAATATTCATATTAAACTTTCAATAATCCTGTAAATTTTTTCATAAAATCAAACAATTCAAATTTCAAGTAATAATTTTTTTCGCAATACGTCAAAAACACAAAAATATTTCTCAAGCACATAAATACGTCTCAAAACACCTAAGTACGTCAAAATCATATAAATATCCCTCAAAACACATAAATATCATCGAACCACATAAATTTGTACCAAATACATCCTAAATCACATAATTACGTCTCCAAAATTACGTAACATAACAAGTTTAATACTGAATTCAATACTCACGTAAATTATATAAATAAAAATATTACATAAATCCCTCCAATCGTATTTCTACAACACCAATTAAGCTTAACAATTTAAATTAACATTTTCAAGTAACAACGGGCTCCCTCTAGTCTCATAATGACCTCCCACACTCCGACCCTACCTAACACTAGTAGTGGACCAATATCTATCTGAGTTACTTTTATAAGTGTACTGTCTTCGAGTATAAAAGTATTTTGTGGATCAAATATTTTTATCAAAATTCACTTTCCAATAAAATATAGCCATACTGGGCAGTATCCAATCCCCAACAAAATATCATCGTAACAGAACAATCGAATTTTAAATCAATTAGTCAACTCACTTGTATATGATAAAATAACATATTTCCTTACCAGTTATAGGATCGTTTTACCTCACGATCGAGAGTTATCATATCCACCTTGTAGGACTTGCCTAACAAATAACAACATATATAATATATTCACCCTACAGGATTTGCTTGACAGATAACAATATATATAATATATCCACCCTGTAAGACTTGCCTGACAGATAACAACATATATAATATATCCACTATGTAGGACTTGTCTGACATGTAATAACATATATAATATATCCACCTTGTAGGAGTTGTCTGACAAGTAACAATATATATAATATATCCACCCTGCGGGAATTGCTTGACAAGTAATAATATATATAATATATCCACCCTGCAGGACTTACCTGACAGGTAACAACATATATCCACATCTCGTAGGACATGCCCTCCTGACGAGAAGACAATTATGGCATAGCAGGATAATAAAAATTATTTTTCACCTTTAAAATTGTACTTGATCCATTAATCATCGTAAAACGGTCCATTTCCATCAACAACTTTTTTTTTCCCATAATTTAATACAAAAATATAATTTGAGGATTTATATAGAAGACACTAAACACATTTTAAGTGGAACCTTTCAATTCAACGACATATCCTATGGTCCACGACTAACACGACTCTCACCAAGACTAATTTAACTTATTATTGGTAAGATATATTAATCAAACGCCATTTAAAATGTTAACATTTTCAAATTGAAACTGTAGGGACCAAAGTGAAATTTTTATCAAGCTTCAAGGATACAAAGTGTCAAAACCAAAACAAAAGCATCGAATTCACTATTCTTTTAGGTATCTCTTTTCCAGAACCAATTTCAAGAACAAAATGAAGAACATTCTTACCAGTCTCCAATAAATAATGACAAGTTTCCTTAAAGTTGGATTTTATTAAAGCATGCCTTAGTGGTTTTAGATTGCTTTTTTTTTTTTTTTTTTTTTTTTTTTTTTTTTTTTTTTTTGAGCAAGAATTAGAAAGCCTTAGCTTTAATATAGGTGATAATTATGATTCAATCGATAACAACTCAAAAGCTTGTAGCAGCACAAGAAGTAACAATTTAAAAATGAAAGTAATCAAGTTAGCATGTTTAGGTACCAGGGTAACACTAGCACAACCTAGCTTTATCACCAAGCTGCCAATAACTAGGAAAATTTCTGCCTTAGTAGTACTAGTATACGGAAGCTCGTCGGGTAGGGCTTTGATGGTTCTATGGGTTTTCTTACTATTTCATTATCAACTAAATCATCTTTTATCCATTCTACTACACAAAATATTGCACCCACAAAGATAATTGACATGTCGGCAATCTATATGCAAAAATAAAATGACATATTGAGCTTCAAAATGAGAAGTTGAGAATAAAGAAGCAACAAGAAAAAAAATAATCAAAGAGATCCAATATTGTGTCTCCAAGTATTGTGACTACAAGGAAACACTATTTCACCTTACCCCTATCCACATGAGACTTGATATAAATTCGGGCGAATCAAGCCACTAAGCATTGCAAAAGGGTCAGTTAGAATGCATATAGAGATTAGATGAGCAAAGCTTAATGCCATATGTACTCCGATATATGCATTGTGTTGGGTATTCCCTCTCAATTTGGGAATCCTCATAATTTCACTACAAGACAAAGGGGAGACGTGTGATGAAAAATGAAGCAACAAAAGAAAAGAGGGAAAAAAAAAAAAAAAAAAGGGATCCAAGGATGTAGCATAGAAAAGGAAAAAGACAAAAGATAAGGAAAAATAAAGAAGCAACTTACCAACTTCGACAAATGAAGCTGCACATGGAAAAAGAAGAAAAAATGATTTCGGTGCTCAATTTGGCATGTGTTCATACTGCCAAACTAATCAAATCCTTCTATATAAATAGAGAAGATGAGATAAAGAGGAAATCAAAATCCTCTGTAGAGAAAGATCGTAGAGAGGAAGAGAGAGAAATCTCATTTGTGGAAAGATATTAGTGAGAGTCAATTTGTGAAGTTTTATCCACAAAATTGAAGACAATATTTTGTGTATTGTTTGAGTGATCCACCAAAGTATGAGATTTGTAATCCTATTATTTATTATAGTGGAAGATTTAAGCAGCCTACGGGTCCTATGATTTTTACCTTCAATTGAGGAAGGTTTTCCACGCTAAAATTCGCTGTGTTATTTCTATTCTATTTTTATTTGGAAAAATGTTATAGGACCGACAAAATCATCTTGTCATCTTTCCCAACACATTGGTTATAAATACCTCTAATTGTTGGATTCATCTAATCCCCCAAACATAAGGCCTTGGCTTTCAATTGGATACTCTATTTGTTCTGGTTTCTCTTATACTAAAATGAATTTTCTGGCTGAACGTATTTAACATATTCCAATGGATTATTTTCTATTTATTATTATTTTGTTTTTGAATTAATTAGTTATACAAAAATTATTATTTTTAATTAGAACTTAATTTATTATGAGTAATAAGCCAATGGGTACTATAACCAAAACTTAGGGTGGTCGTAACCACTATCTGATACCACCTGTAACGGCCTGATTTCTTAGGGCCATTATACAGTTTCTCCTATTGGAGAATTTAATTGAAACCGAATCATTAATATTTTTATTCTATACAATTAGGTAAATTTTACAAACAACGGCGACAATTTTAGTTGTCGATTTTACAACGGTAACTATTAACTACAATTATTATAAACATAATTTCTTATATAATTTATGTCGCCGTTTCGTTCTCACCGGCTCTGCAATCAAAATTGTGGGGTTGTGATCTAAAACTTAGTAGAACTCCAACCCCTCTAATACGTGCATTTAATTAATACAATAAATAAAACATCTTGGTATGGTTTCCACATAATTTTCACATAATCATAATTATTTCATTAAAATTTAACAGCTAAAATTCCACAACAATAACAACAATAAATCACACAATAGAAAATTTTAATACATGTATCAAAAGAGTTAGAAATTATACCTGAAATTCGAAGCCAAAATCTGAATTGAAATTGCTATGATCGATCTTTATTGTTTTTATTATTATCTTCTTTTTTCTTCTTTCCTAAAGGAATACATATATATATATATATATATGTATATATATATATATGTATATATATATATATGTATATATATATATATATATATATATGTATATATATATATATATGTATAATATCCCCTCTCCCTTATCGTATTATATATATATGAGTTGAACCAAAACATTCACCGCCTCTAAGCTTAATCTTCTTTATTTTTATTGTTTTTAAAACAACACATGTCATGCTTCCACATATATATTATATATGTGGTTAAGTTTTGTTCCTTCCTTAAGAAGGATCAATGGCAACCACATATATTATTTTTTACTATTATTTTTTTAATTATATATATATTTTTAATTTATTTATTTATTTACACAAATATCCCCTGAAAATAATACAAATATTAATTATATTTTAAAATTTTTTAAAACTCAATTTAAATATAACATTTAGCCCCCAAAAATTATAAAATATTATTTATACAATAAATTTACAAAACAGTTCCAAAAATATTAAACTTATATAAAATAATATTTTCAAAAATACAATTTTCTCGGGGTATTACAAGGTGGATTTGAGGCCTTGGGTCCATAGTTTATCCTAAATTAGTCCGAAAGGGGATGATTTAGATTTTGGGGATGATGGCATTGAGGATGGATGAGAAGAAGGGTTCGGACCTAAGAAAAGGTGCAGATGATTGGGTCTGAAAATGAGTGGGTTGATCAAACAATACATGGGTAGAGCAGTGGGGAAGCAACAAAGGCTGCAGAGGCTGGTGGAGAGGCGCAATATCTTTTGGTAGTAAAGGGACAAAAGCACGGACAATAGGCAGACTAGGTGTGGAAAGGGGGCAACAGGTGATGGGCTTTGGGATTAGTGGTGAATGATTGGGCCTTACTAAGGGGTTCTTTAGGCCGAACCAAGAAAAATGAGTTTTGGGCCCAAGTTCAGGAATGAGTTTCAAAACATGGTTAGGCCCCTGGGGACTAGTCACAATAGTTATATTTTTTGAGAAAAAGACTTTTTTGGTCCCTGAAATATGGTCATAGTGTCCAATTGATACCTAAGATTTGAAACTCAACACATTTGATCTCAACATTTGAAAATCGTTTCAATTTGACCTTTGAAGAGGAATCTGTGAAGTCAAAGAAACGGTCAATGTTACTTCAAGGGCATTTCGGTCATTTAAGTGCCCCCAATTGATTCCCTCCATATATGTCCATACCTGTTCAATTTTCCCGCAATTTTCTTCATTTCATGTGCTTATAAATTAGCCCTCTACCCATCTCTCTTGTTCTATCTTTTGGAACCCAAATTTGTTTTTTCTTTTTTATTCTGTTAAAAAACAAAAAAATGGAGGGTGAACACATTTGTAATTGTGAGAGAAAAGCGAAAATGGGAACGTCTTGGACTACACATAATCTCGAAAGGAGATTCTATTATTGTGGAAATTACAACCAGGTACGTTGTATTTTTTTTCATACCAATTTTTATGAAATATTTAAAAAACAAAATTCTAATTTCATTCTGTAAGTTAGAGGTTGTGGCTATTTTTTGGTAGGTTGATCCTCCTATGTGTCCAAGATCAGCGGCAATAATACCGGGATTATTAAGAAAAATGAATATTTTAGAAGAAGAGAATAACCGAAGGAAGAATAAGGAGAAGAAGTTATGGATAACATTAATTGTTTCATGGGTGGTGTTTGTTATCATGAAACAATTAATGTTATCCATAACTTCTTCTCCTTATTCTTCCTTCGGTTATTCTTTTCTTCTAAAATATTCATTTTTCTTAATAATCTCGGTATTATTGCCCCTGATCTTGGACACATAGAAAGATCAACCCACCAGAAATAGCCACAACCTCTAACTTACAGAATGAAATTAGAATTTTATTTTTTAAATATTTCATAAAAATTGGTATGAAAAAAAAATAAAACGTACCTGGTTGTAATTTCCACAAAAATATAATCTCCTTCCGAGATTATGTGTAGTCCAAAACGTTGCCATTTTCTCTTTTCTCCCACAATTACAAATGTGTTCACCCTCCATTTTTTTTTTTGGACAGAATAAAAAAGAAAAAAAAATTGGGTTCCAAAAGATAGAACAAAAGAGATGGGTAGAGGGTTAGTTTATAGGCACATGAAATGAAGAAAACCACGGAAAAACTGAACAGGTATGGACATATATGGAGGGAATCAGTTGGGGGCACTTAAATGACCGAAATGCCCTTGAAGTAACGTTAACCGTTACTTTGACTTCACAGATTCCTCTTCAAGGGCCAAATTGAAACGATTTTCAAATGTTGAGATCAAATGTGTTGAGTTTCAAATCTTAGGGGCCAAAAAGGTCTTTTTCCCATATTTTTTGGCTTTCCTGGGTCAGAAATATACTTTTCTTGGGCTTTCGGTGAATCAGAATGTTGGGCCTCTTTAGAAATGATTTGAAATCTATTAGCATATTTGAATTTGAGGTCAAACACCTTAGATTTCTGCACTGAACCTCTTCTAGGCTTCATGACTAAGAACCAAGGACCAAAGGAGGCCGGTTGATCCTCCTAGGAGTTCTGCTAATTGGAAGAAGGAGGCTTTGAGGGGAGATGAGTGGTGTGAGTGGGGAGCAGCCCCTGTGACTAGAATTTGGGGTGAAATCGAGCTTTCTAGGTTAATTGGCAAGACTCTAACTTCACCTTTATTCTTGATGAATGGACAAATATTAGTTCTATGATTGATTCACCCACAGTTATAACATATTGAGTGGATACTTTCACATTCAACTGTGTAAACTTGGCCTCAGATGGCATAATTCGCCAAGAGGGGTTTATTTAAGTCCACTTCACGGCATAATCGCGCATAAACGGCATAATCGCACATATTTGCCTCTAAGAGATTATGCCAATTATCCATAACGGGTTTACCCACTTTCTTTTCTATTTTGTATAGCATAGATTCAACATAATATTCTACTAGTTAATCCGATAGCCTTATCCAAATTGCCCCTTTGGCATCGTTGGCCATGGATGGACGAAAGTACGGTTCCCATTTACGGACCGTATCCAAGGTCCATCACTATAAACATGTTGAGCATCTAATATGTGCTCAAATTAAACACAAAAAACCTCATCCCAGGTCGATGACCTCAAAGTTTCCCTGGAGTCCCCATAGATTTCTCACCCCAATTTAAGAATATGAAAGCCAATGATTTTACCCGTTAGCCAAACAATAAAAGCCTCTTGCCACTGTTGCCTAACTCATTGGGAATTTGGATGTTAGGGATCTCTGGGTCTTAGAGCACTGAGCCCTCAGGGGAGTTAAGATCAAATTTCATGTTTTTATCCATAGATTTTTCTTCCCAAGCTTGAGCATCAAAGAATACAGCTTTAGAAACTTGTGTATTTGAGGCCTCCCTAAATGATTTAGGCTAGGGATACTGCAAATCCTTGAGGGACAATGAAGGAACGTGGTCAGCTGGGGAGACCGGAGTGACCTGATGTGGGATGGCCTGGTGCGAAGAAGTTTCCATCATGTGGGAATCAACGGTGAACGCCACCGCAGGTGTTGTTTCCTTCCGAGGGACCATGGCGACTTCTAGTTCATACTTGGTGACTTCCCATCACCGCTAAAGCTTCGTTTTGGGTCTCCATGGTGTCCACGTCCGTCGATTCATCGGTGGGACCATGGGCATTTTTTTATCTTAGTACTGCGTTTGAGACAATCATATTCTTCAGAGGATTTTTCGTCAGCAGGAAGCTGGAAAGAGGAGGAAGAGGAATCCATAGCAAAAGATAGAAAGTAGGGGAAAAGCAAAGGAAATCGGTTGCACTAGTCACTGTTCGCGAGACTAATGGATAACTGTTAGACCCTAACAATGTTGGAGGACCAAACAGCACCGACTTGGTGCGATTTGCTACCGAACATGGTACATGCGGCACGAATAGGTTCGTTGGCAAAAACGGCACCAGCTTGGTGCCTGTCGATGGGCAGCAGCGTTGTGGCATAACACCAGCGGGTGTTGGGCAGAGTGGAAGACCTCGGTGCGGGACCGAGGCAAAATGGTGCAATGTAGGTGCAACGCTACGTTGTAAATGGTGCCTTGGACGTGGCAACATGCGTTGGAGGAGCGGGGAGACGCTGGACCAAGCTGTTGGGCAAGCGTTGGCAAACTGGTGCGCTGTTGGGTAACATGGACGCACGTTGGTGGCGTTGGCAGAAGTTGCTGATAATGGGGTTTTCGTGGGGAGTCACGGGACCAAAGGAAGACCTCGGTATGGTACCGAGACAAAATGGTGCAACAGAGGCACAACGATATGTGGTAAACAGTGTCATGTGTACGGCATGACGAACTGTTGGGAACGACGGTGGATTTTGGTGCGAAAAATGCATACGGCGTTGGGACATCATTGGGCAGAACGATGCAACAAAACAGAACGTAGGCGCAACGCTACGTTTTGGGGCTGAGTCATGTAGAGGCATGACGCACCGTTGGGCGGCGGTGCATTTTGGTGCTGAAATAGCACACGGAACGTTGGCAGTCGTTGGGCCTAATGACGCGTTCCGACCATGCAGTGGCGTGGCAAAACGTTGGGGAACGTTGGCAGACTATGGGACGAGATGGCAACGGACAGACGTTGGGATGGTGCAAAAATGCTGGAAGAATGCTGAGCTTGTGAGCTGATGGACTGGTGGTTTCCAGACATGTGCAGGGCATGTGTGAGCAGTTCTGGGCAGTTCTTGAGCGATTTTGGTTGGTTTTCGGACAGGAAAACCAACTCTTGTGGTGCTGACATATGTCGGGATAGGTGTTGGTAGTCTGTTTATACAGTTGGGGCTGTCAACTGCTGTCTTCTCCTATAAATACTGTTGTTTTGGTCTGTTTTTGGTAGCTGAATGTATTCCTGCGGATTTTACAGATTAAGTGTTGTAATTGGTTTTTTATAACAGGAGTTTATTAATACAAGGTTGGGTTTTTCCATAATACGTGTATGTACCATTGCGTGGGTACGTTTCCGGTAGTGCTTCGGTGTATTTTCGTTGTATTTCGTTACAGGAACGTGTGTGTTTACAATCTGTCGGTATATTTCTATTGTGAGACAGTGCATTCACAGAGGCTGCTAGTTGTCGTGGCAACTAGGCCACCATAGGGTTGGATTTTTTTGTACAGTAAAAATTCGACCATGTGACAACAATCCTAATGGATTTTTTATTATTGGCATGCGAATAGCGGACCGCGCGCAGTAAGGGGCAACAACGTTTTTTGGGATCCTTCATTGTAGGCCCGCGCAAAACACAACATCACCTTTTCGGTGTTGGTTGCTGGTCGGCGCAGCAAAAGAGGGCAGCGATCCAGTTCGGCTACTGCTGGCCCAAGTAGAACAACAGTGGAAGTAACCCAATTTGGACTGCTCCTGTTTTGGGCTCTGAATGTTGCTCGACAGCATGAGAGCAAAATGAATCATTTTGCTTCCTTAATTGAATGATATATTATTATTATTATTATTATTATTATTAGGGTTCTTGTTAAGAGGTCCCACAAGTGAAACCACCACTTTTTTAAGAACCATCCCAAGACAAAAAACCTCATTAGATGGTCCTCTTATAAGTGGTGTTTTCCATTTATGGGATATTTGGAGAAATTTCATAGTAATGATAATAATAATATACCTATATAAAGTTTTTAATATTATTATAATTAATAGTTAATTAATTTGTTATATTAAAACATTTACAATGTATTGGCGTTACGTTGGTTTTATTTTGTTGTATAGAAAAATTTGATAGTATTTATCATTAGCTTAGTTAACTTGCCTACAGACCTAGATTAGGTTTTGTGGCTTGATTTGAATCGAATTAAAAGTACATAATCACCCTAAGCTATTTGTATGCATGTGTAGGGGCTTTATTTCTTTAATTGTTATATTGTATCTAAGGCCATTTATACTGGTGGATTCATTTAATGACGATATAGGGGACTCATTGGGACAAGATATAACTTAACTGAGAAATATACCTTTAAATGATGATTTGTGATATATTCAAACCAAAGACTAAATAAGAATTGAATTTTATCCAAACAATGAGTAATAAGAGTTACTTATCCTTGAAAGATCGTAGGCCTTTAACTGATCATGTGGTGCCCACTGACAATATTAAAATTATCCAATTTCGCAAAAGGTACATTTGGAATGTACTCTTTTCTCCACATGTATATAAGATTCAAAAAAAATAGGAGTACATTTAGATTAATTAAAAAATCTAATAAATATAAAGTTAAATGTACAATATTTTTTTGTTCATTAGTTATAGCTCTTGATATAGATAACAATAAACTAAACCAATTATTAAATTAAGTTCTTGAGGAAATTAATTAACCAAACCTAAGTTCTTAGATTAATTTCATACATCAAAATTAGTTTTAACTTCCAAAATGATAGGCTAAGTTCTGAGTGATCTACTTGTCTTATGAGACAAACATTAAAGAAAAATATGTTTCTATTTGAAAGTAACATGAGGATTATAAACAGGATCAATGTTATTAGATAACTTCAAGTAGCAAGTTCTAGACAAAGTTCTAGACACACTACAAAAGTGTGTTGAACTATGGTGAATTCCTAGAGTCTCTCTATGTAAAGCACATTTGCACTACATACTATAACACTTCAAATAAGTTATTTCGCAGAGAGATGGTGGTGGGATCATTTGTTGGTGGGCTTGCTCAAGATAATTTTCCATAAATAAGACTTGAAAGATTCAAGGTCTCTTCGGATCTCGAAACTGATAGTGGATTAATTCTACAAATATGCTAGACTCATTCTCTCAGTCTTTAGTAAACTTTGATATAAAAAATTTAGAAATCATTCTTCTTATACCTCTAAAATGTTGAATATAACCTAGGACCTTGAAAAGCTGAAGTGATCGTTTCTCGTTTAGAATGACTTCTTCCTCTAAGAAGAAATAAGAGAAAAAAAATATTTCTTTTCAGAAGCCAAAAGGTTAGATCAGTAAAAGAAAAAAAAAATCCAAAAAAGGAAAGTTCTTTAATGGCATTCAAATTAGGCATAATAAAGGAAACTTTAGAAGTTTCTGGCCTCCAAGGACAACTTAAAGGATACTCAGTACGTACTAACAAATGTGGGCCTATATGTTAGATATAAGTCTTATAATCAATCTTATTGTTAGTCCAATAGTCTACCCAAGAAAGAGATGAATTGGGTAGTTTTAAAAATTTAAACCAATTAATTGATACTTAATGAAATTTTATTTGATTTAGTATGGAAGTGTTATATCGAGTTCTTTACCCATTAATTATAATTTAAAAAGAAAATTCTGATATCGCATATACATACAGATTTTTACATAAAGCTCATCAAAATGGATTTTGGAAATCTATTTAAAAAAAAAAATAGAGAACAGTTTTTAGTTTATACGATTTTTTATTTTTAGTTTTTAACCGTTGCATGAAACGGATTTGGGAAATCTGTTTCTTTAAATGAAACCCTAGCCTCACCTCCTATCATTTTCATTTCTTTTTGTTTGAACTGGCGGCTGCTTCTTTCCCTTTTCTTTCGCTTCGCTGCTGCTCATTCTCCTTCTCCTTCTCCTTCTGCTTCGCCATCGTAGCCATCAAGAGAGGTCATTGCCACTTCTTATTCGCTCTTCTTTTCTCCGCCTGCTACTTTTTCTTCGCTCTTCTCCTTCTGCTTCACCTACTCTTTTCTCTCTTCTCTTTTCTTTAGCTGTTGCTTCTTCTTCGCTCTTCTCCTTTTGCGTCGCCTGCTCTTTTCTCTCTTCTCCAGCCGTCGTCTCCGCCATCAAGCTTCGCCTTCTGTTGATAGTGCTATTGAGGTGAGCATTTTTGTTCAAGTTTGTTAATTATTTTTTTAGTGGCAATTTATTTTTTTCTAATTATTAATTGTTTAAGTTTGTGTTTATGTATGGATTTGTATTTGTGCTTGTGTTTAGGATATATGTTTTGCGTTAATTAATTATATTTAGATTTCGGTTTTTATTTATGTAAATCTCGTTTGCATTTAGATTCTCAATTTTAGATCTTGTTTTTATTATTTTTGGAATTTTGGTTTGAACACACATTGGGAATTAGTAAATAGATTTCTTTTTTTTTTTTTACCTCCATTGGCGATTTTGGTTTTGTAATAGATAAAAATGAAGTTGGTGGTGTATTACTTGGCAATTGGCATGGATTATTCGACAGATTACCTCCACTTTTATATGCACATGTATGACATTATGGTTTTATTTCTTTTTCACCCGCATATATATATATATACACACACACACTAGTAGATAACTTGTGCTTGAAGGCACGGACTAAAAAAAATATCTTAATTTGAAGAAAAAAAAACTTTCAATTACAATTGGAATAATTTGTAAACCAAAATAAAAACAAATTGTATAAAAAATAAAAAAATTAAAAATCTAAAGAAAAACAAAACAGTGCGAAAATTTGGAATAATGAAATAAATGAACCATTAAATTTTTAGAATTTTATTTTCATTGTCAAATAATTCTAATGAACCACAATTAAACACAAATTAATAATACATGTAAAAATTTAAGAAAAAATGAAAAAACTCCCATTGTTTATAAAACATTCTCACAGTCTGACTTTTGTTTTTACATGAATCGAACAATAACCAATAACAATATTTAAAACTTAGCTAACAATTCAAAAAAAATGACAAAACACTAATTGTTTTCCAATTTTCCAACTCCCGTTTTTCAAGTGAACACAACAATAACCCGCATTTAAAAAAAATATAATTTGCTTTGTTTATACAATATTCGCAAACACTTCAGTTTTTAAACCAACATAATAATAATTAATAATATAAAGTTAACTATTTTTTTTTTTTTTAAATAACAATTGGAATAAATTTTTTTACAATTGCAATTACAGTTGGAATAATTTGTAAACCAAAAAAGAAATTACAAAAAAGAATAATTTGTAAAAAATATCTTAATTTGTTTTTTTACAATTGCAATTACAATTGGAATAATTTTTTTACAATTTTTGGTTTACTAATTTTTTTATACAAGTTATTTTTAATAATTTTTACAAATTATTCCAATTTTTTTTTTTAAACAATTAGTAATTATGATATTTTTTATTTGTGTAGATCTCAGTTTTAGATCTTGCTTTTATTATTTCGGATTTTTGGTTGAGACACACATTAGGGATTAGTAATTAGATTTTTTTATTTTTTATTTTATGTAGATCTCGGATTATGTAGGTAGATCTCAGATTTATATATATATGTTGATTTCGGATTAGTAATTAGATTCCGTTATTTGGTTTGGACACACACTATGAAAGGAGTATATTAGTTGATTTTGGTAAATTGACATTAAGTAATGGGTCTTCATAATTTTAATTTTATTGAGGTAGAATGATTGTGGTAGTTGAATATACATGGGAGTGGAAATTGGGCTCTTTCTTTAAGGAATAATTGTCTTCTACACCTTGATTTACTCACTTAACCTCCTTGTATTTAAGTTTGACTATGGTATTATCAATATGATATGGAGTCGGTGGTTTATATCCAAATGACAAGGTTGTCTAGGATTTAAACTTTGTAATATAATATTTTATTATTTTTAAAAAATAATTTTCTTTTCTATTCCCCTCATCTTTATATTTTATTGTGATGTTTTTTTGTAACATTTTTTTTTTCTTTAGAGATTTATATTGTTTTTTAGTAGATTTAAGGAACTATTTGCTTAATGAAATTGACATTTTGATGAATGGCAAAGAATTTCAACTGTTTTCATTAAATTTTTTTAATAACATGATTGGTAATGATAATAATATTTTCTTTGTTTTGTTTTGATTTGTGAAATGCTAGATGTTTCAAATGGAGAACGTTACATTATATTTATATTGGGGTGATAGGATATTGGAAAGAATTGAATTTAGGGTGTTATATAGTTTGCCTACGGTAAAATCATTGGATGTTTGTCGGGGGATTACGTTAAACGAATTAATTGGGATGTTACAACCTTATATTCTTGAGGATGCAGTTGATGGAACTTTAAAGTTAAAGTGTACGTTGTCGATAGCTATTATTAGGCCGGGAAATTATAGATACGTGTTGTTTTCAATTGGAGACGATACGGCATTAGACCATGTGCTTCAATTACCTCTTAAGATTCCCTCGCTACTTGGTGTTGAGGTGTATGTCGAGGTAGAACGAGCATTTAATCACGCTCTAATATTTTCTTCCCAACCTGATCATTTACCCAATTTTAACTCATAATTTCAATCCTTATGGTACTTTGTTATCCGAACAATTTTCGTTGTATAATATTCTTATGTCCGACCCCCAAGTTGTTCAATCTAGTTATACTCTCCAATCGCCCTATATTCCTAAAGAATATCATCCCCATACCGTGATTGATCGTGATGAAGGCACTAGTTCTGCCGCTCCACATCACCATCATTCGTCAACTAGTCCACCGCATGACAACAATTGTGGTAGATATGATGAGAACGTGGAGGTTGGGATAAATACAGTCGATAGTTTCCATGATATAGAACAAACAGAGTTAAATGGTGTTGTTGCGTTGGAGGAAAAGGATAATGGTGGGGATGGAGATGAAGATATAGATGTCAACCCGAGTGGGCAAGGGAGTGAACAGTTGTCGTTACACAGGGTTCTTTCATTCTATAATTAGTTGGAATGGGGTGATGACGATGACATGGTAAAATATGAGCCAAAGTTGCTGAAGAATTTTTGGACCCTAGAAATGGACGAATTCTGTGACGGAATGGTCTTTAAGGATAAAAAACATGTCCAGAATGCCGTGAAGTATTATCATATTATGAAAAATAAAGAGTTTTTTGTGGTGGAGACGCACCCTAAAGTTTGGTCGATTAAATGCAAGCACGGTTGCGGGTGGAGGATGCGGGCGACTCTGAAAAAGAGTCATGAAATGTTCTAGATTATGCAGTGCAATGGAGACACTCATGTTTCTATAATCATACGGCCTTGGATCATGGAAACTTGGATTCGGGTGTCATTTCTGACATAATACTTGGATAGGTCGAAGAGGATACGGGAGTGAAGATGGACGTTATCATTGCCTCCGTGAAAAAGTCTCGAGGATTCACCATCTCCTACCGAAAGGCTTGGTTGGATAGATTTAAATCCATCGAGACCTTATTTGGCGATTGGGATGAATCATATCAAATGTTACCAAAGTTTATGTCGGCGTTGTAGCACTTTAATCAGGGGACGATTGTCGAATGGAGTATCGTTCCGACCGCTCAACCTGCTTATTCGATGTTCGACATGGTATTTTGGGCATTCGAACCTTCTGTGGTTGAATGGAGATATTTTTGTCCTGTCCTCACGATTAACGGGACCCATTTATACGGTAAGTACGAGAGTAAGATCTTGATCGCCATTGAAATAACACCGTCCAACAAATATTATCCTTTAGTGTTCGCTATCGTACCGACGAATAACCACCGCTGTTGGTCTTGGTTTATTTCGATGCTGAAGCGCCATATTGTTAAAGATCGTCCGGAGGTGACGTTAATAACTGACAAATACACTAGTATTATTAGTGTAGTCAAAACTTTATGGCTTAGTCAACAGAACGAACTCACTCGGTATCATTGATTTTGTTTGCGGTACCTTTGCAGCAATTTTAATAATGTGTATAGAAATCAACAACTAAAAGATCTTGCTTGGAATGCGGGTATTGCGATACAAGTTTGGAAGTATAACGCCATCATAGAAGAAATAAAAAAGAAAAAGAAAAAGCGAGCGTATACGTGGTTTGTGCACACAGAGGTAGAGAAATGGATCATGGCACACGATGATGGTAATGTTAGGGCGTGATGACGACCAACTATGCCGAACTATTTAACAACTATTTGAAAGGTGGAAGGAATGTCGCAATTACAACAGCCATTTCGATAACTTTCTACATGTTGGTAAAATACTTTGATGACGGTCAACAAGATGCTCTAAAGGACTCAACCATGGATTTGGGGTACGTAAACATGTCGTTAACAAAATTCAGAAATTTCAAGTCAAGTCCAAAGCATACGAGGTCCAAATATTCAATCGATAAGATTTTTTAACTTACAATTTATTAATTACTTAATTTGTTTATATTTATAATACAAATGATGCAACTTATTATCTAATTTGTTTATATTATATTATATATATATATATATATATATATATATATATATATATATATATATATATATATATTCAACAATAGGGAGAATGCACGTTACTACATGAAAACAACAGAGACTCTGGTTGGTACTATTGTCGTTCACAAATTTACTTTAGGGGATAACCCTGATTGCACTTGTGGAAAATATAAGACTTTTAGATATTCATATTCCCACATGCTTGTGGTAATTGAGTATTGTGGCATTGATGCGTTCTGCAACATCGCTTTTGAGTTTACAATAGCAACTTGTTGAACGTTTGGAAGCCATCGTTTGAACCGATCGTTCATGAGGACTATTGGCCGGTGTTTAATTTTCAATCCTTCTTCCTAACAAGAATAGATTTTGAGTTGAAAAGCGTGGTCAACCAAAATCCACTCGCATTCAAAACGAGATAGATGTGTCGTAGAGGACAATGAAAAATTGGTGTGGGTTGTGTTGCCTCAGTAAGCTACCCAAGAGGGGGGTAAATTAGGTAATTCTAAAAAATTTAAACAAATTTCTTATCTTTCAACACTTATTAAATCTAATAATCAATTTAATACTAAATCAATTATTGTCTCTATAATGCAGCGGATAAGTGTTATTGATTCTAGATGCACACTCAAACCATAAAAATATAAATAATGTAAATCAATACAGAACATAAGGATATATCATGGTTCACCAAGTTACTCTTAGCTAATCAAGTCTTCCGAGCCCCACGGAGATTCGCACCCACTAAACCACTTTATTCCTTTAACAGGTAGGAATCAAACATTTACACAATGATTATTTTCACAGGTTCAAAATCAATCTTTACAATTCTCTTTTCACAAGCTAAGAAAAACCTTATCGTTTTTCAGACTAAAGATTAATCTAATTCTATTACAAGAGGAATCACTACCTAATCCTTTTCTCAAGCGCATGAATAACCTTATTTTTTTTTTCAGGATCAAGACTAATCTAATCCTTTCACAAGCTAATGATCAACCTAATTCTTTTATATCTTAGGCTAAAAATCAAACCTCACAAAAAACACTCCAAGTATAATTTTCCCTGGTAAGGAAGAAACCTTTACAAATCACTCCAAATTTAATTCTAATTAAGAAGAATCAAGTCTAACTCTTTTCAAGGGAAAAGAGTAACCTAACATTTTTATACAATAGGTAAAGATTAAACCTCAATCTCTTTACCGGAAGAGATCAAAACCCAAGCTACCCTTGACTAGATACTCCCAACAGTATCTAATCCACATAAACTTACCAATTACAAAACTCGATAAGTTTTTTCCCACTTGGACCTTCTACTACCTCAAATACATCTAACTCAATTAATATCCCGAATTTACTAGTAATAGAATTTTACGTGAGGAAATAAAAATCTGATTATAAAAATAATATGAGCAGCACAAAATTAAGCAAGTAATCAAATTATCACACAAATCATTTTAAAAGAATTTTTATACTTTTAAAGTTTAAAAAAAAATTCACAAAATCTTATATCCAAACAAGCAGTAATAATATATAGTCACAATAAAGAACAAAAGCTTGGAACGATCTCATCAGGAAAATACTGAAAGATTAAAAACAAATCGCAAGACAACTTAGATTGGTGACGCCAAATCACTTAGTGCTTTAACTCAAGAACTTCAACCACAGAATGATCTCACAATGATCTCTCAATAAAATATCAGAATGATAACTCTTAGAAAGCTCAGGAAAAATTAGTTCTTGATGGAAGTGAGATATTGATATGTGAAATCCGCAGGTCTATTTAAGCTGATTTGAAACATGCCCTATAACGGCTAGTTTCCATGTGTTATGACAATTAAATGCACATATAGACCCCATATATTAATACCATTTAATCCTGGTCAATTTCACTTAAATATGGCTTTTAAATCATTCAATATAGTCCCCAAATTATTTCTCATTCTCAAATTGCAAGGATAGGAAGTATTAAGTAGATTAAATTGAGAAACACTTAAAATAAGTGTACCATATCTATAGGAATATCCAAATAAAAGTATCATATCTATAGTAGATTTAAATCCCCAAAAGATCTCCTCAAGATCTTCCAAAAACGCCTACTTAATGGCTAGTTTAGATCAAATCCCGAAATTCCTCGAAATCTGAAACAACACGGCCGATTGACCGGCCTCTACCCATCGGTCGACCGATCGATACAGGATGCTAACCAAGCCTTTCTCAAATATTGGTCGATTGACCTATCCCCCATGGGTTGGTTGATCGATCGATACAAGATGCATTTCCAAGCCTAATTTCGACCCTAGTCAGTTGACCAATCATCGATGGTCAGTCGACCGATCGATATAGAGATTTCACTATTGTCCATCGGGTTATCGATCTCCCTTTGTCCAGTTGATCGATCAATTCAAAGACTCACCTTTTCCAGCCTACACCCATCAGTTAACCGATCCCTTTGTGGCCAGTTGACCTATCACTGCTGGAAAACCCTTTCACAATATATTTAAACTCTGTCTGGTAACCAATTTCTTTTCTCAGTTAACTAATATTGACACTATTAATCAATTTTAAATACTAATCTTATTTAGCTCAATATTCCTTCTTCAATTTCACATTGGAGTAAATATTAAAACTTAATTAGGACCTTAATTCAAACACACATAAATATAGCTCATTTAATTTGTGTCGTGTATGATTCAAATCGAGATACATTAAGAGTAGAAATTATTTGAGTTGTTTTTACCTAGATTCTTCAAAATCTTCAATCTCTTAATGTTCGTCTCTTTACATCTTTCATAATTACTTCATGATTTGATCTTGAATGGAACTCTTAAACTTAAACACTCAATAAACACGTTAGTTCCACCAAAAACATCAACCCTTAATTGTCCATCAAAACCTCGGGATCAACAGGTTGTGTTCTCAAATTGGCCATGACAGGCAGACATGTTTATCCAGACCCCAATGCGTTTTCTCAATTAATTTGTTTGTTTCATTGTAATAGAGAAAACAATGTTTCTTTTTAATTTTTGGTTTATGGTTTTAAAAACATTTGTGTTGTGTTTTATTCTATTGTCACTTAGTTTATAAACATATTATTTATTTCGTATAATAGTATTTGATGAAATATTATTTTCATACTAATAATTTTGACACAAGTTTTGGATTTTTTTATTGGAAATGTAAAAAGGAAAAAAAAAAAAAAGAAAATGAGAATGAAAAAATAAAAAGGCCCAAGTGTGATTTAAATTACGGTGAAATTTCTAAATGTTGAATTCTATTTTCCTTTTAGTATAGTATTTTATTTTATGTTGTGTAGAGAGATCATATTTTTTGTAGACACGCCAATTTTTTCAAATTCTTGTAGTTATAGTTGAGACTGGACCCGTGGATCGGTCGTTACTTTATTTGTAGAGTAACCACAAGTCTGGAGCAGTGTAGGAAGAACATAGAGTGCAGGTCGTATTAAATACATATTTTTGTATTGTATTTAATATTTTTTTTGCTTTTATATTATTTATTGATTGTGTTTTAATTTATATTTCAGCATTATTGTCGACTTGACTATTCCAGGGCAAAAAGGTCTCCAGGGCACTGGAGGGATAATGTACCCGACCGAGTGGTACAATTGATACAATATGCCGGGTTGTATGGTGCTTTTAGGTTACGGAAGAAGCAGTTAGACCAAACTCTGATTACTATGTCGGTGGAGAGATGGCTTTAAGAGACACGTACGTTCCATCTTCCGACTAGAGAGATGACGATGATACTGAAGGACGTTGCAGTGTTATTCGGACTATCCATGAATAGGCGAGCAGTTACCACCCCTTTATTTTGACCGCTGCAGTGGTGGAGCTTTCAGCAACTCTCTGTATTTTGACAATTGCAACGGTAGTTTCACCGCTGCAGCGATGGATGCAAACTTTGAATATTGATCGTTTTACCACTGTTCTTCCACCGACTTGCTTGTTTATAGACCATTTTAGCTCATTTTCATCCCAAACACCTAATTTATACAAAAACAAATAAAAACTAATTAAAATAAATTAAAATGCTATAAAAATACTAAAAAACTACCAAAATCAACTTGGGAATAAATAGATAAATTACACCCATCAAATACCCCCAAACTTAAAATTTTACTAGTCTTTGAGCAAAACACTCAAACTAAAAAAAAAAAAAAAAAACAGAACTAAATTAACTAACACAAAAACTAAACATGAATAAAAACACAAACTACCTAAACATAACGATATGCAAGTTTTGAATTCAACTATTGACCAAAACATTTTTCCCTCAACAACCCCCAATCATATAGAGTTAAGAAGTAAAACACACCATGCAATGTTCTAGAATTCTAACATTCAATAATGGTAAACGCCATTCTAGATCCTTTCAACATGTGTGTGCGAAACTTATTAATATAACTATCCAATAACCGAATTGGATTATCTACCAATGAAGCTCACGATTTAAACCGATAAAGATTAGGATTTCCATACGCCTGAATGAGTTTCACTCTCTACTAATGTAGGCTAAGCAATTCATAAAGATTAAAAAGACTTGGTTTGGTTTGGAACATGGCCAAGGGTATATCGAGAATATAAAACGGGTTAATGTCGTTAACTCAACGATACCCAAGGCACAACGCTTGACACACAATCACACTCGAACCCGCATAGATTAATTTGAAACAACTCTGAACATCTGTTTAAAAATGTTGTACTCACTTATCAAAAGAAACAGAAATTTAATTATATTTACATATGTTTTTTTTTTTTTTTTTTTTTTAACATGAACCACACTCCCAAACTTATTTGATTATTATAATTTCACGGGTGTGGTAAAAACGAAAGAAAAATGACAAGTGACTACTCGAATACCGAACCAATCAAAAGTTCTCCCTAAACCCAACCGCTCACTTCAAGTAGCATACACGGATGCTAACTTGATTCACTCAAAATTGGGCCTTCAGTTCAGCGATATAAGTTTCGAAAGAATTCAATTGGCTAGGGTATTTGTTATGTGTTCAGAATTGAAATGGCAAATTGGTTTCTATAGGGTAACAAGGGATAAACATTTTATAAGGTAAGCTTCAAAGGCTCAAGCGACAAAATGAATGCCTAAATCATGTCTCCTGAACTACCTTGCCTAGGATTTCACCTCAAGTTTCCCCCAATCAGGTTCTAGAATCCTTAAAATTATTATGAATTTGGCTAATGGATAATCGGCCTCAAATCAATTGAATAGCTAGACATTAAGTTTAAGTGCTCGTACATATTAGGATCCACAATAACTTTTACCAAAACGACATGTCAAGCACACAAAACACACATGAATGGTCATTACCCTTGACCTCAATAAATAACCAGGGGATAATATCATCATCAGGTAATGGCCCAGATAAATGCAAAACTTAGCATACAACAACACATACTACAAACATAAACACATTTACACTAAACAAACAAACATGCATATATTAAAAACAATAAAACATAATAGCATACTACACATCACCCCCAAACTTAAAATGGGCAGTGTCCATAGTGACCCATCAGCGATCCTAATAAAGAATGATAATAAAGACAAGGGTTTATAACACGTACTGGGGAGGCGAGACAAACTCGCCTTTGAATCAAGTCGGCAATGATATATCTAATTTATTTTTAGACTTGGGTTTCCTTCTAAGAAGTACTTGATTTAAGGTCTTTCGCTTGACACGGAGAAGCATTCGTCAAAGAGCGGCTTCTGCCCATAGTAAGTGTCATACAACACCACGTATGGGTTTTGGTTCAGAACGCCCTCAAGACGAGATTTAGCATTGTATGGCCTGTACTTTCAACTCGATTCGTTGTCGGTTCATGTGATTGGTAGGCATGAAAACACGGTGCTAAAGGCGGCGAAGGACAAGTGAGCCACATTGGATCCTCGTAAATGTGATCGTCTTGGATCAGTGGTGGCATCATAATGTGGATCTCCAATGGTAAATAATCACAATTGTCGATCCATGCTTGGGTTCCCGTCTCATTCGAATAATCATCATTAAACTCACCCAAACTCCTTCCGCTCGTATCCAGTTCCTCC
The DNA here is from genome assembly GCA_016647705.1 of Eucommia ulmoides. Lineage (NCBI taxonomy): Eukaryota > Viridiplantae > Streptophyta > Magnoliopsida > Garryales > Eucommiaceae > Eucommia > Eucommia ulmoides. The sequence goes on from CM028340.1 coordinate 42,734,597, forward strand.
TGGTGGCTTTCACAAATAAATGTGGCTTGTTCGTCTTTCAGTGCTATTGCTTCAAACTCAGCTTCAATAAAGCAAAGAAAATAACTTATTTGCGTTTGAAGAGACGTTATAGTCATATCAATTTCAGCACAGACCGTCTCAACATTGTCAAGATGATCCTTATGCTCATTTAGCTGGTCATTCGTTTCCCTTAAGAAAATCTGAGTCTCCCCCATAACTGCAGCAAATATCTCTTCCAGGGCAGGGGGAGACTCCTCCTATTGGTCCAGGATGTCAATCCATGGTGTCGAAATGGTAAAACTATCCCCCAAGCTTCGATAGCTTGTTGAATAATTCCAACTGTAAAACTCATACTCTGCCATATCTTCCAACAACTGATAGGCTTCATTCTCGGTTAATTGGTCGAAAGAGGTGGTACTGTTTCTTCCTTTAACTTACGTTCTAGTTGCGATTAGTAACCCATTGAGGAAGTTCAATAGTTGACATTCCCTCGGGAAACGATGATTCAAAAATCGAAACAACAACTCCTTATATCAATCCTAAGTACAATAAAAAGACTCAGAATCTCGTTGAAAGAAATGCAAAAGCATTTGTTTATCTAACATCGTCAAGTACCTTGCAAGAGAAACAAAACTACAAAGAAAAAAATTATAAACACAATAAATGCCTAAATTAAAATCAATTTACTTACTCACAATATCAACAACAATCTAAAAATTAATTCCTAGAAACTGCGCCAAAAACATGGTAGCGCGTAAATTACGTCGCTACTTTCACCGCAAGTGTACAGGTTAAGTTTTAGTATAGATTGGGAAGAGTAGGGATTCTCGTATTCACAGGGATTGGATTAGATTACCGCGATTATCATAACCTAATTTTATTTAGGCAATAAAAAAAAAAGGTTTTTATAATAATTTTAAACTAAACTAATTATATAAAATTAACCTAATATACTAATATAGACGTTTAAGGGAGAAAATTGTCTAGGAATTAACTTCGTTCATTTAAACGTATTCGATTCAATCTAATTTATATTAACGACATTTACATTATCCAATAATCTAGGTATCGAAATCTCACTCACTACCTCTCCCAAGTGTAAAGTGAATGAATATATAACTTCGCGTCAACGCCGAAGTCCTCCTCAAGTGTCTATACGACACCTGGTCACACGAGTCTCACCCCAACCTCAGGGATTGCATACTTTCTAATGCCCTCCTGGGTCATTAGATCGTCACGTTGTGTTTAAACCCTAGTCCGAATCTGGAATTACCTCTCCCGAGTGTCGAACCCCGTATTCTCAAAACCAATCCTAATACCATAACAAGTATATTAATATTGTCATAAAACGGTAAACACAATCAGATAAACATGAACAACCATTAATGAAATATTAATTTATTCAACCAACGTTTTCATGAAGTACATCAAGCCCTAGACAATATATGTTTAGTTATACATAGACATAGCCCTATATTCAACTAGAAACAAGCTAAATATATTAAAAAAACAATCAACCAAACTAAGAGATAAATAGAAAAACGAGGAGACTAGTTGTTATCCGAAGAATCAACGCTAAAACTGCTCCTAGAATGCTTTCTCTTCTTGGCTTTGTGATATTCTCTTGGTTGATAGGCCTTGAAGCTCTTAAGACACTCCCATTAACATTATTTTGTGTTTGGGGAGAAGAGGGAAGATATATATAGGATTCAAAATATCTCAAAATATTCTAAAATATCTACCGCCTGACCGCTGCAGCGGTGGAGAAGTCGGTAGACTTTTTGGCGGGTGAGCGCTGCAGCAGTGGTCAAGTAGAAAGTTTAGCAACTCTCTATATTTTGACCATTGCAGCGATGGATGCAGGCTCTGAATATTGATCGTTTTATTCTTTTTCTCTACTGTTCTTCCACCGACTTACTCATTTATAGACTGTTTTAGCTCATTTTCGTCCCAAATACCTTATTTGTACACAAACAAATAAAAACTAATTAAAATACTATAAAATACTCAAAAATTTCCAAAATTGACTTGAGAATAAATAGATAAATTACACCTACCACCGCGCGATCTCTATTCCCTCAATCTATCTCTCATTTTTAGATCTTAGTTTGTTGATTTGATTATGTCTTCTTCATCTATTGTTGTATTTCTAGAAATAACAATGTGTAGCTAAACTTCTCTTGTCTAGGGATTAATATAGTTCACCTGTGTTATGTTTGATTGAATCTATGTTTTGCTAATGGGTACTCATTTATATTCAATAGTATTAATTATTTTATTGCTTTCATTATATGCTTGTATATGATATTGTGGTTGATCTGAGAAAACAAGATTTGACACTCGGGAGAGGTAATTCTTGATTTGGACTTAGATTTAACACAACACAAGTTTTAATTGATCGGGAGATTATTAAAACTTGTGCGATCCATAAGATTGGGACGTGACAAATGTAATTACCTAAATCCTAGATAGGGATATCGATTTTGAAGTGATTACTTATTCACTCATTTGACACTCGAGAGAGTAGTAAGAAAGCTTTAGAAATCTTGATTGTTGAGTAGGGTGATAACACTTCATGTAAACTAGAATAAATCAAGCAAACATACAAGTGAACGAAGTTAATCCCTAGATAATCTACTCTTATTGAATTCAATCCAACCCTTTTAATTTGACTTGTTTTAATATTTCAGACATCATTTAAATCGTCAATCGTCTAGATAAAATTGAGTTATTCTAATAATGGTACTTAGCTTGTTCTAACTGTAATCCCAGTGGACGATACTTGATCTTCGGATCACTTTATTACTTCTTTGACCTCGTGCACTTGTGAGTATTCTTAGAGCATAATTTATCGCGTCAAGTATTTACCTGCTTTTCATTATATCATGCAAAATACTATGAAAATAGGAAAAACTTTTAAAAATAGGATTATTGTTGTTTAAGTAATCAAAGAAAACTACTTGGATAGTGTTTAACAATGAATATCTATTTAGACAAGGGCTTGGATATTTATCAATTAATTCCCTTGTGAATTTTATATTTTTCTAGCGTTCCATTCGTGTTTTTTAAAAAAAATTCAGTGTATTTTTCAAGGTAAGTTGATTTGAGCTTAATCAGTCAAGAATCAAGACAATCGACGAAAATTCGGCGAAAAAACGACAAAAAAGTAGCTCTCTGCCTTGACGGTGCTGCAGCGCACGACTCTTTGGTTGCAATGCATTTTCTGCCGCTGCAGCACCGTTTCATTAGGACTAAGGCTTTTTTAGCCCATTTTAGGATTTTTGGGGTGTAGCTATAAATATAAAAAGATAGTTTACTTTTAAAAACCTTATTTTTGGAAAGCTCTTTGTGCAAACAACAGAGAAAAGACGAATTTTAGAGAGAGGGAGAGGCTAGTTGGAAGGGATTAGAGCACCATTGAAGGAGGGGACTCACTCCTCAACTCAGATTTCGATTTCTATTCCCTTAATCTATCTCTCATTTTTAGATCTTGGTTTGTTGATTTGATTATGTCTTCTTCATCTATTGTTGTAGTTCTAGAAATGACAATGTGTAGCTAAACTTCTCCTGTCTAGGGATTAATGTAGTTCACCTATGCTATATTTGATTGAATCTATGTTTTGCTAATGGGTATTCATTTCTATTCAATGGTGTTAATCGTTTTATTCCTTCCATTATATGCTTGTATATGATATTGTGGTTGATTTGAGAATACGGGATTTAACACTTGGGAGAGGTAATCCCGGATTCGGACTTAGATTTAACACAACACAAGTTTTAATTGATAGAGAGATTATTAAAACTTGTGCGATCCATAAGATTGGGACGTGACAAATGTAATCACCTAAATCCTAGATAGGGATATCGGTTTTGAAGTAATTACATATTCACTCACTTAACACTCGGGAAAAGTAGTGAGAGAGCTTTAGAAATCTTGATTGTTGAATAGGGTGACAACCCTTAGTGTAAACTAGAATAAATCAAATAAACGTATGAGTGAACGAAGTTAATCCCTAGATAATCTATTCTCATTGAATTTATTCTAACCCTTCTAATTTGACTTATTTTAATATTTCGGACATCATTCAAATCATCAATCGTCTAGAAAAAATTAAGTTATTCTAATAGTGGTACTTAGCTTGTTCTAATGGTAATCCCAGTGGACGATACTTGATCTTCGGATCACTTTATTACTTCTTTGACCTCGTGCACTTGCGAGTATTCCTAGTGTATAATTTATCGCATCAAGTTTTTGGCGCTGTTGCTGGGGATTTAAAAGTTAGAAATCAAGTTGATATTACTACCAAGTAACTTAATCTTAATTTATTCATTTTATTTTTTGTTTATCTTTTTCGTTAATTGTGGTGGTTGACAGTGTATGCGATACAGACGTAGCTTGGAATTTCTTTCTCTTGACCTAGAAATCGAACACATATTAAGGAGATTGAGGAGAGAAATGAGAAATCAAGCTCAGGAAATGGCTGACGGTGGTAATGACCATGTACCACAACAACCGCCGGTGCCTCAAGCGCTACCACAACAACCACTGTAACCTGAAGTACAACAACAGCGGATCCGTCGTGATTACGACAGACCCGTTGTGTTCGACAATTATTCGGGGATCTAGAGACAACCAATCCACACCAATAATTTTGAGTTGAAACCTGCCCTGATCAACATAGTTCAGCAGAACCAATATGAAGGAAATTTACATGAGGATCCCAACATCAATTTAGCGACGTTCTTGGAGATATGAGACACTATAAAGATCAATGGTGTCTCAGAGGATGTCATTCGGCTAAGGCTATTCCCATTCTCCCTTTGAGACCGAGCCAAAGATTGGTTTTAATATGTCCAACCGGGGAGTATCTCGACTTGGGAGGAACTAGCTCAACGGTTCCTCACTAAGTTCTTTCCCCCATCGAAGACGTCACAGTTGAGAAACGAGATTGCTCGATTTCGCCAAAGAGATTAGGTGCCACTCTTTGAGGTATGGGAGCGGTTCAAGGACTTTTTGAGAAGATGACCTCAACATGGGTATCGGGATTGGTTTTAAACCCAACTCTTCTATAACGGGTTGGATGGTCAGACGAGAACGATTGTGGATTCCACATATGGAGGATCGCTATTATCTAAAACTCCTGACAAAGCTCAAGCACTATTGGAAGAGATGGCGGCCAATAATTTTCAGTGGCCCCCAACGAGGGCAATATAGGGCGAAAGGTAGCCGGTATTCATGAGGTCGATCATCTAACTACCTTGTCGGCCCGAGTTTCGAAACTCAGGGAACAGCTTGCTGCTTTCTCTCTCTCATCAAGCCAGGAGAGAAAACAATATTGCCAGTGCTTCCCAACCAGGTATGGATAATGAGTTTGAGAAATGTCTTTTCGTCAACAACCAGGCCTATACCTTTAGGCCAGCCAACAACATCCCAACTCACTATTATCTTGGGATTCAAAATCACGAAATTTTTTCTTATGCGAATAACCAAAATGCCTTGCAACCTCCTCCCGGGTATTTTTCGCAAACACAAAGTTTTCTGCCACAACATCCAAGTCGTCCCTTCCAACAACTACTGGTGGACAAAAATAAGCCACCATTGGAAGAATTGTTCAATTCATTTATGAAGGAGACACAAAATATCATGCGAGAAATGCATAATCATCTTAACAAACATGGGATGCGTCTTGATAACATTGAGAGGACGTGAACTAACACCAATGTGACTATAACGTCTCTAGAAATGAAATTTAGTCAACTCGCTAGTGCCATCAAAGGGAAAACCTCGGGGAAGTTTTTGAGTGATACGGAAACTAACCCAAGGGATTGCAAATCCATCACCTTGAGAAGTGGAAAGGAAATCGAAGCAACAAAGCCAAAGGAGGACGAGTTCAAGGAGAAAAATGGTTGTAAAAAGGAACCCCTTTCAGATGAGAAGAAGAAGAAAGTTCCAAAGGCAATTCCGGGTTCCATCTTGTTTTTGGGAAATCCACCAATGATCACTCCACCATTTCCGTATCCACGAAGGTTTCAGAAGAAGAAATTGGATAGCCAATTTGCAAACTTTCTTGAAATTTTCAAGAAAATTCATATCAATATCCCGTTCGTCGATGCATTGGAACAAATGCCCAATTATGGAAAAAAATTTAAAGATATAATGGCTAAGAAGAATAAGTTGGAGGAGTACAAGATCATCAAGCTCACGGAGGAGTATAGTGCAATTCTTCAACGAATATTACCACAAAAGCTAAAGGATCCCGGAAGCTTCACAATCCCATGTATTATTGGGAAGCCTCATTTTGAGAAGGCACTTTGCGACCTTGGAGCAAGTATAAATCTTATGTCGTCATCCATTTTTTGGAAGTTGGGGCCCGGAGAAGCAAAGCCCACTACTATTTCTCTACAAATGGCAGACTGTTCCTTGACCTATCCAAAGGGCATTATTGAAGATGTGCTCATAAAGGTTAACAAATTCATCTTTCAAGTCGATTTTGTTGTGTTAGATATGGAAGAAGACCAAGAAATTCCCATTATTCTTGGGAGACCTTTTCTTGAAACTGGGAAGACATTGATTGATATGCATAATGAGATCTTGACCTTAAGGGTCAATGACGAGGAAGTAAAGTTCAACATCTTCAACACCATGAAGTTTTTGGAAGAGAGCTCGACTTGCAATTAGGTGGAAGTGGTTGACTCATGTGTTAAGGAGTACTTTCAAGAAATTGTGCACCAAGATTCTTTGGAGCACATTCTCACAAAATCCCTATCTATGGCGGATTTTGGTGAGAAATGATCTACCAAAGAAGAAAATGTTATGGATTATGTTTATCTCTCGAAGCTTTGCCTAGTGACGGGTCAATTTGGTACAAGTGGAGATTATTTATGGAGATGAGAGTTCGCCCAACTACTCAAAGCCACCTCACGGTGGATTGGTTCTCAAGCAATTACTGGAGCACCTTCAGTATGCATTTTTGGGGGAGAACTCTACTAATTCGGTGATTATTTCTCATCGTTGAGCCAAGAAAAAGAAGAGACGCTGCTCATCATCTTGAAACGGCACAAGTTCGCGTTTGCTTGGTCTATTTTTGACATCAAGAGAATAAGCTCAACTATTTGCATGCAAAAAATTCTTATGGAGGACTCTTATAAGCCTTCAATTGAGCATCAACGAAGGCTAAACCCAGTAATGAAGGAAGTGGTTCATAATGAAGTGCTAAAGTTGTTGAATACCAAAATCATTTCTGCGATATTGGAAAGTGCGTGGGTAAGCCCCACGCAAGTGGTACCAAAGAAATGTGGCATAACCATGGTGAAAAATGAGAAGAATGATCTCATTACAACATAAACTGTCACGGGATGGAGAGTGTGTATTGATTACCAGAAGTTGAATAAGGCCACACAGAAGAATCATTTCCCCCTTCCGTTCATTACCAAAATGTTGGACCGGTTAGCCAGTTATGATTACCATTGCTTTCTTGACGGGTATTTAGGCTATAATCAAGTAGCCATTTTGCCGGAAGATCAAGAGAAGACTACATTAACTTGCCCGTATGACACTTTTGCATACTGCCGTATACCATTTGGACTATACAATGCTCCAGTGACTTTTCAATGGTGTATGGTGGCAATTTTCTCCAATATGGTGGAAGAAATTATGGAAGTATTCATGGATGATTTCTTGATTTTTGATTCATCTTTGGACCATTGCTTCCACAATCTATCCCTTGTGTTAAAGTGGTGTGGGGAGAAAAATCTCGTTCTCAATTGGGAGAAGTGTCACTTCATGGTCAAGGAGGGCATCGTCTTAGGCCATCGGGTTTCTTTCGAGGGACTTGAGGTGGATCGGGCGAAGACTGAGATAATTGAGAATCTTCCCTCACTGATCAATGTGAAGGGGTGTGGAATTGTTTAGGCCACGTCGGCTTCTACCAGAGATTTATCAAATATTTTTCAAAAATTATAAAGTCGTTGTCCAATTTGCTTGAAAAGAATGCTTCATTCGATTTTGACGATTCTTGTCTAAAGACATTCCAGGCGATGAAAGAGAAATTAATCTCGGCTTTTATAATAGTTGCACCCAATTAGAATAAGCCGTTTGAAATTATGTGTGATGCTTGTGACAAGTTTTGGTCGTACGTAATTAGATCTAAGGTGATCATCTATACAGACCACGCAACCATTCGATACTTGTTTGCAAAGAATGATGCAAAACCTCAGTTGATTTGGTAGATTCTCTTGCCCCAAGAGTTTGACGTGGAGATTCACAACAAGAAGGGGAGTGAAAACCTTGTGGCCGATCATCTTTCACGACTTGAGCTAGAAAAGATCAGTAATGACTCATGTATTACAGAAGTTTTCCCGGACGAGCAACTATTCAATATCGAAGTAAAACTTCCGTGGTTTGCGGATATAGTTAATTATATTGCTTGCAATGTGTTGCCCTTGGAATTGTCTAGTGTTCAGAAGAAGAAGTTATTACATGATGTGAAGAATTACATATGGGATGACTCTATTTTGTTCAAGAAGTGTACCGATCAAGTCATTCGGCGATGTATTCTGGAAGAAGAAATTGCGAGCACCCTCCATCATTGTTACTCATCGCCATGTGGAGGTCATTTTTTTGCAACACGGACAACCGTAAAGGTTCTTCAATCAGATTTTTACTAGCCTACTCTCTTTCGTGATTCTTATATTGTTGTGAAGACCTGTTATCGGTGTCAGGGGTCAGTGATTAGTGGTTTATTTACAGACAAATCAAATAGTTTTAGATTCAAATATTTGTGTGTTTTCAAGCATATTTTTGTTAGTTTAATGTGTGCTTGTATTGTTTTATAGGTTTTTGAATAAATGGGTGAAAAGATGCAAATTCGATTCAAGTGTAGTAACTTCAAGGACATTTTTGATAATAATGAAATCCTATTTTGGAAAATCTCAAACTATGGAAGTTATATATATATATATATACATATATACATACATATATATATATATGTATATATGTATATATATCTATGTATATATGTATATATGTATATATATATATATATATATGTATATATATTTATGTCTTAAATTTATATAGGTTTTTGAATCACCTCTATCGGAGTTCAGACGAAAAAGTTAAGGCCACAAGACCATCGCTGCAGTGGTGAAGGGTCAGTGGACCTCCTGACTTCCTACCGCTGTAGCGGTCCGGCTCTACATGAATAAGATATTTTGGGAAATTGTTTGAGATATTTTGGATACCTATGATATAACCTCTTCCCCCAACACCTAAGGCACATTTTTGGGAATATCTTGAGAGCTCTAAGACCATACCAATAAGGAGAGATCATCAATTTGGAGAGGAGAAAATGAGATCGGAACGAAAATCACTAACGTGGAATTACACGTACTTCAGATTTGGCTATTATCCCTTGTTTTTATCTTTTATTTTTAGCTTTGGTTGGTTGTTTTTATGATTTTTATCTCTTGTATTGTTGAATATTGGGCTATGGCCATGTGTAGATAAACATCTATTGTCTAGATAGTGACTTGTTCATGAAAACGTCGTTTGAATAAATCTATATTTTGTTAACAGTTGTTTATCTTTATCCGATTGCGTTTACCATTTTATTACTTCTATTATATGTTTGTTATGATATATTGGTTGATTTGATAATACAGAGATTGACACTCAGGAGAGGTAACCCCGAATTCGGACTATAGTTTAAACATAACGTGACGATCTAATTTCTCAAGAGAGTATTAGAAAGTATACAATCCATGTGGTTGGGGTAAGACTCATGTGATCAATGTCGTTTAGATGCTATATAGGGACATCGGTGTTGACCCGAAGTCGCATATTCATTCACTTTACACTCGGGAGAGATAGTGAGTGAGTTTTGATACCTAGATTATCGGATAGTTTGAATGCCGTTAATGTAAAATAAATTGAATCGAACACATATTAGTGAACGAAGTTAATCCCTAGATAATATACTCCCATAAACGTCAATATCATTATTATAGTTTAATTAGTTAATTAGTTTAGTTTTATTATTTCTATAAAAAAACATAAAATTAGATCGCCTAGATAAAGTTCAGTTATGATAATCGCGATACTTAGCAACAATTTAATCCAATCCTTGTGGATTTGACAACCCCTATTCTTCCTATACTATTAAAACTTGACCCGTACACTTGCCGTAAAAGTAGCGACGTAATATTCCGCTACCAGTCAACAATATCTCGAGGCGGTATATGTTTCTCTTAACGAATATTCTCGGGTTGGAACTCTTTGATGTATGGGGAATAGATTTCGTGGGACCGTTTCCTCTGTCATTTGGTTAGGAGTATATGTTTTTATTAGTAGACTACATTTCAAAATGGGTAGAATCTATTGCCACACCGACCAACAATGCAAAAGTGGTGTTAAAATTTCTTCAAAAGAACATCATGACGAGGTTTAGGACTCCTTGAGCCATCATTAGCGTTAAAAGAACCCATTTCTGCAACAAATTTTTTAATACTCTACTGACCAAGTACGGAGTTCAGCACAAAGTAGCACTAGCCTACCATTCACAGACAAATGGGCAAGCCGAAGTATCCAATCGGGAGGTCAAACAAATTCTAGAGAAGACGATTCACTCTAACCGGAAAGATTAGGCCGTGAAACTTGACGATACATTATGGGCCTACCACACAACTTTTAAAACACCGATTGGGATGTCTCCATATTGATTGGTGTTTGGAAAGGCGTGCCACTTGCCGATTGAGTTGGAGCACCGTGCCTATCGGGCAATTAAGAAGCTAAATTTTGATCTCAATGCTTCAAGGAAACAACAACTTTTACAACTCAATGAGCTAGAAGAATTCTGAAATGAGGTATACAAGAATGCTAAGTTATACAAGGAGAGGACCAAGAGATGACACGACAAGCACATCATTAGGAGAGAGTTCAGTTCGGGATAACAAGTGTTGTTTTTTAACTCTCGGCTGATATTTTTCCCAGAAAACTAAAGTCTCGGTGGTCTGAACTATTATGGATTAAACAAGTATTTCTATTCGATGCTGTTGAATTGGAAAGTGATGATGGATGAATTTTTCGAGTTAATGGAGAGAGAATTAAGCATTATTATGGAAATGAAGAGCGAGTTATGGAGAGTATCTCCCTTGTTGATGTTTGATGCGGTTCGTTGCTGAGTCCAACTAGGGACGTTAAATTTTAATGCTTTTTGGAAGGCAACTCAAGGGTATAGTTCTCACCTATTTGCTAAAAAAAAAAAAAAAAAAAACCGGTGATCATGGTGAGAAATGGTTGAGCAGATAAAGAAGCAATGATCATTAAAGAGCACTGAGAAAAGATAGGGTGTAAAGAAATAGAAAAATGGTAGCATATCATTAAAAATACACTGCAATCAAACCAAAAGAGTAGAGCGGCCTACTGGCCATCACGCGCTGCAGCGCCCATCAAGCAGAAGGCCAACAAGCAGGATCGCACTGCAGCGCGCTCCTGACCACGCTGCAATACGGTCTCTCCAGAAGATCAGTTAGCAATGTAGAAGTGCGCTGTAGTGCACTCGCTTTCGCGTTGTAGCGCCCCCCTCTGTTTGGATTAAAATGTTGATTATTATTCATTTTCCCCCTATTTCTAACCCTAGCCTCCATGATTTCTCTCCTCCTAACCTCCCAAAACCTAAAATCCACAACACCAAACATCCCAAATCTTCCAAAATCAACCCCTATTATCCTCAAACCCTAGACCCACACCATAAACAAACATCAAATTTGACTTCTCTCTCCGCATTGTAAGTGAAAGCTCACTCAAGAAGGTTAAGCGACTAAGTAGGCTTCCTCTCTCACGATTTGGCCAACAAAAATCATCAAGTAAGTGTTTTTGAGAAGGATTTTCAAGTTGAATGCTCCAATTGCATTGTTGGTAGGTGTTGGTTTTCATTTTTGGTGGAGCGTTGGTGTTGAGTTTGGTTTATCAAGGTTGTGTTGTCCAAGTTTCTAGATTGTTGTGTTGAGTTTGGGATTTGTTTGAGTACAATGCGAGTTAGTTTTGTCGTTGTAAAGTGCATCTTATGTTGCTGGGGGATTGTCTCGTTTTTGTCTCTAAGCAAGTCATACCAAAATCAATTTTGAAGTGACAAATAGGAGAGGGGTCTGGTTCGAGAGTCTCAGATCCAGCTTTGAATTTTGATTCGAGCTGATTTGTTTCCAAGAAGGTTGAGCAACATTTCTACAATCATGAACAATTTCGTAATTGCCTTCGTGAACGGGGTTTTGACGATATTGACAAATTGTCAGTCAAGATAGCAAATGTGATAAGAGAGATAAAATAGCATCGATTTTTTATGCAACCATCCCCAGGTTCCGTCACCTTGGTCTGCGAATTTTATGCCAACACAGTAAGGTGTGAGAACAGCAAGACCAAGGTTCGAAACCAATGCGTCAAATTTGATTTAGAGACAATTAACAAACACTTGAGGTTGCCTAAACTAGGGGCTATTGATAAGTCTGATGAAGAGTCTGATGACGAGACGGAACCGAATCTTGACGAAGTCTTAAAGGCAATGTGTTCAGAACAAGCTCGATGAACAACTACAAAGAATAATCAAGCTATTTTTTAGTCTAGGCATTTGAATAACTTTTCAAAGATCTGGTTCCACTTCGTATGTGCCAGATTATTTTTGACAACTCACCTATCGGACGTGACAAAAGAAAGGGCGCTGGCCTTTTTTGCAATAGAGAGAAAGCAACCATTGAACATCAGATTCATCATCAATTTCTTTATCTACCACGCCATCCGGAATGTTAATATCAGCCTACCTTTTCCTTCTCAACTCACTGAGTTGTTCCAAGTGACAGGCATTACTACTATGGACGACCACATATCCCAACCTATTCTAGCTCTGGACGTCAAGGCCATGAATAGGATTTGGAGCAAAGAAGTAGAAAGTAAAGAGGAAGATGAAGCAGGACCATTCAGAGCCCGAGGTTTCGGGGGTCGAGAAAAAGCCAAAATCTCCTTGGAGGAAATTTATCAAAAAGTGAAATATCAAGGCGATCAAATTCAAGCTCTACGGAATGAAAATGTCAAATTCCAAGCCTACCAAGAGTCCTACTACCAGTCTACGAATCAAGCACTCTAATACTTCAGATTGGCAGCTGGCTATGACATGAGTGGCTATCCCCAAATACCACAGCTCCCGGCTCATTTTCGGCCACCATGTATACTTCCGTTTCAACAGCAGCAATCGACCCCTCCCCATCAAGGAGATGATGGAGATGACATGCAAGGCGATGACCAGTAGGAGGCAAGACTTAAACGTTTCGCCTCCCAGGTATGTGTTCTCTCTCCCCACTATCGTCGTGCTACCTAGCAAAGATTTTATCTATGAAGTTGGGTCATTAAGGACAATGCCTATTCTAAGTTTGGGGGGATTTTCTGCATATTTTTCTTGTGTATGTTTCCTTGTATTTCGTCTACATGTTTTCTTGTGTTAGGTTAAGCCTGTTTTCTTGTATGTTTGTTTAAATTTAGGTTCAGTTGTGGTTGTAATTTGTTGTTGTTGTGTGTTGAGTTTTGATGTTCTTGATAATCATAACTCGATGATGATACTATCCCCTAATTGTCTATCGAGTTAAATCATGATGCTTATCCGTGTGTGTTATGTGTGCTTGACATCTCATTTTGGTTTATGTCATTGTAGATCCTAATATTGCACGAGCACTTAGACTCGATGTACTGACCATCCAAATGTTTTGACGCAAATTATCCAGTAGTCAAGTTCATAACACAATTGAGGATTCTAGAATCTGATTGGGGAAAATTTGAGGCAAAATCCTAGGTTAAGTGGTTTAAGAGAAAGAATTTAGGCATTCGTTTTGATCGTTTAAGCCATTGAAGCCTACCCTATAAATTCTACCCCTCGTTTTCCCTATTGAAGCCTTTTAGACGTTTCATTTCTGAGTATGCAAAAACAAATCCCAAACCCTTGTCGTTATATCTAAGTCACGAGTCGAGTTTTTACCTCATTAGTTTGTGTTTAGGGCTGATTAAAGAGCGCGATTAGGTTTTGAGTGAATTTTTGCTTGGTTCGATATTCTAGTACTCGTTTGTCCACCTTTCGTTTGTCCATACTCGAGAAATTATGCAAATTGAATAAGTTTGGGGGTGTGTTCTAAAAAAAAAATATGTTTGTTGTTTTTGTCTACTTCCACTAGACAAGTGAATACTGTTGTATTAAAGTGAGTTTGGAGTTGCGTCGGGACTATCTTTTTGGGTATGAGTGAGGTTGAGAGGAAAGTTTCGTGCCTTGGGTATCTTTGATTTGATAACCCATTCCTATTTCGCATTCCCTTTTTGCTTGTGACCATCTTTAATAACCAATGAAAGTCCTATTGATCTCTGAGATTTACTTAGGGAGGGCATGTTTGATAACCACTTAAAAATTAAGTGCTGAAAATTTAAGTACTTAATTTTAAGTGCTGAAAGTATCAGAAGGTTGTTTGATAAAATTGTGCTGAAAATTTAAGTGCTGAAATTATTTATTTTTTTGTTTGATAAGTACAAAATTTGTATGCTAAAAATTGTTTAATTTACATAACTACCTTTGAATCAAGTTAATATGGAGAAAAAAAAATTGAGATCAAAACAATAAAACCAGGATGTTATTTTTAAAAAAAATATATATATATATATATTAAAAGTAAAAGTAAAAATTAACCCAAAAATATATAATATTATATATTTTTTTATGCAGATTAATTGCTTAAATTAAATTATAACAATAATTTAAATATAAAATAAAATTAAAACCCTAAAATAATTCAAAGTTAATCAAATTCTCTTTAAACCTAACCCTAATTAAACCCTAATAGAGAATCAAGGGTAAAATGGTCAAAATATTTTTTATTTTTTTTTAAGTGAAAAATAATGGAGTGCATTAAACAAAATGAAATAAGTGAAGGGACCTTGACTTAATTTTTTACTCACATTTTGACTTAATTTTTAAGTTAACTTAATTAATTAAGTAATACTAATTGCATTTATCACACAAACTTAATTAATTAAGTACTTAATATAATCAGTTTTAAGTACTTATTTTTTTTTTATCAAACATGGCCTTAGCCTACATTAGTGGAGAATGGAACTCAGTCAGGCTTATGGAAATTCTTTACCGCATCAGTTTTAATCTCGAGCTTCGTTGGTGGATAATTCAATCCAATCTTTGAATGGTTATGTGACGAGGGTCTTAGCACATATATAACGACCCGGTTTCCCAAGACCGCCACACAGTTTCTCTCCTTGGAGAATTAACACTAACACTGATTGACCAATATTTTATTTTATAAAATCTAATAAATTTTATTAAACTTATATATAATAATATTTTCAAAGGTATAAATTTTTGAGGTATTACAATCTACCCCCCCCCCTAATAAATTTCATCCTCAAAATTTCGTTCAAACTGTAATAATCGAAAGTTACCACCACGCTCCCGCTGCACTACTCTAATAAAAGTGGAATAATTTCTATATAAAGTTTTTCTAGAAAATTCCAACAATTATTCTACACTCTGATCATATCTATTGCTAGTAGTAGACCAATACCTATTTAAGTTATTTTTATCAATGTACTGTCTTCGTAGTATAAAAGCATTTTATGGATCAAGTATTTTTATCAAAACCCATTTTTTAACAAAATATAACCATTCACTTATCAATATCAAATCTCAATAAAATATCATCATAATAAAATAACTGAATTTAAATTGACTGGTCAACTCACGTTTATTTAATAAAATACTATACTTCCTTACTAGCCATAGGATCGTTCTACCTCACAATCGGGTGTTATCATATCAATCACCTACAGGACTTACCCTCCTAACAAGTCTCAACACAATATATCATAATCAATTTCATATTCAACTTCTCCTGTCAAATCAACTATATAATTTTAATCACCTACAGGATTTGCCCTCTTGACAGGTCTAACAACGTATTCATAGTTCATTCCATATTCGACTCCACCACATTACGTTGTCAATTCCATATTCAACTTCACTATATTGATAATCAATACTATATTCGACTCCACCATTTTAATAATCAATAACACGTGGTAAAAATCACCATATCACGATGATAATCATCATCGTGAATAACAACAACAACATGTATCCATTACCTGCAAGACTTGTCCTCCTGCCAGGTCCAATGACATATTCATAATTCATTCCATATTCGACTTCTCCTCTCAAATCAACAACAATATTTTTTTCATAATCAATTCCATATCCAATTCCACCATATTATATCGTTAATTCCATATTCAGCTCCACCATATTGACAATCAATACTATATTCGACTACATCATATTAATAATCAACAACAATAACAACAACAACATTATCAACCACCTGCATGACTTTTCTCCTAGTAGGTTTCAACATAATATATCAACATACATCCTACAAGACATGCTCTCCTATAAGGACCAACCACATCTCGCATGATATGCCCTCCTGACGAGACGATTATGGTATAACAGGATAATAAAATAATTTTTTACCTTTAAAATTTTCTTCTTGATCTATTTATTATCGTAACACTGTCATTTTCAGTGACACATGTTTTTTTTCTCTTTAATCTGATACAAAAATAAAATTTGATAATTTACATAGAAGACAGTAACAATTTTTAAACCGGTTCTTTCAAGATACTTTTTTTGTATAAACTTTTTAAAACAAATTTTTGAGAGTAAACTAAGATGACATACTTACTATTATCATTATATTCTCTGTAATTATATCTAAACACATCTTCCATTATATATATATCCCCTAGTCAATCCATTACGTAAACTATTTTTTTTAAATAACTCATGAATGAACAGCTGAAATGTTTCCCAACTCTGCATTAGAAATAAAATCCCACAAGTGAATCTCCATTTTTGTTTTCGCTTATCAGCAAATCCCCATAATTCCCCCAAAATATACATTTCTCCATCAAAAGATCAAAATTCATAACCAAACCATAACAAAGAACCATTGATTACTATAATAACAAAACTATAAAATGAAACAAACAAATAGATGTCAAACAAAATGATTCAACAGTTTCCATCCACCGTTAACCATAATGAAACAAAATTTTTGTGGGCATACATGTGTGCGCACGTGATCGGCAACGATTGATCGCAATCGGTAAACTAGATAAAATATTTGGCCGGAGAAGGGGTACCTTGGCCTAGTGGAGTTGAATTGGTGGCTCTAATACCACTTTCCCTATTAATATATATATTTTTTTTTCAAATTAATGAGTTATACGAAAATTATTATTTATAAGTATTGCTTCACTTATTATGAGTAATGGGTACCGTAATCCAAGCCTAAGACGGTCGTAAACCCTCTCTGATACCATTTATAACGACCCGATTTTCCAAAGCCATCACACGGTTTCTCCCCCTGGAGAATTAACACTGACACTGATTGACTAATATTTTATTTTATAAAATCTGATAAATTTTACAATGCTACGGTGACCAATTATATTTATTGAATACATCGATTCAATAAATATGATAATAAATTTATTATTAATAATAGTCAACTAATAATTTAAATTATAATTACTCATATTTATGTTAATAAATTTATAACTGCATATAATAACTATGATATTATTTACAAATATAGATAATCACGTGGCATGTTAATCATATATATATATTTAGATACTAATTATTCATGTTTATAGCTTTATGTTAATAGTCACATAAATTCATATACAGTTACTATATATATATGAAGACTAATTTTACAAATTAATTATCTGATACACATTATATAAATTTTAATCGGCGATAACTTTAATTTTCAATCTATCGAGTCCATTTTACAATGATAAATAATAAATATAATTATTACAAATATTAAATACAAATCCAAATAAAATTCTCGCCACCGTTTCGCTCTCACCACCTCTGCAATCAAAACTGTAGGATTGTGAGCTAACGCTTAATAGAATTTTAAACCCTTTAATACATGTATTTAATCAAGTCCCAAAAAAATACATAAACACATATCTCACATAATTTTCACATAATATACACTCATAAATATTTCATGAAAAACAATCATTATAACGGCAATAACATAAACCACACAATATAACGAGGTAATAAATATATAGATTAAAAAAGTTAAAAATTATACCTGAGGTCCAGGGCAGAAATCTAAACCGAAGGCGTATATATATATTTTTTTCGTCACAACTTTTTTTCTCGTCAGAGATATTCTAAAGATATTAAGGCATTTTTCTCTCTACTTAATATATAATAATAATAATAAGTTTATTATTATTATTATTATTATTATTATTATTATTATTATTATCTCCTTAGGAAGTTAATGTCCACACACACACTTCCATGATTTTATATACATATACACACATATACTCCACACCCCAAATGCACCGCCTTTTCTCAAATTTTTTTTTAACCACGTGTCATTATTGTCAAGCCCTCTTCAATTTCATTGCCTCAATTGATTCCTTAGTTTTTAAGAATTGAGAAATTATATTTAGTCTTCATAATTATAAAGTAATTTATATTAAACCTAATAATTACACTTATCTCTCCAAAAAAACAAATATTTATTATAATATACAAAACATCTCAAAATATCAAAATAATATTTTCAAAATTATAAATTTATCATTTAACTACAAAAATTATCAGGTGTATATTTATATCACAAATTTACAAAACAGTCGCAAACAATGTTAAACTTATATATAATAATATTTTCAAAGGTATATATTTTCGGGGTATTACAACATACATATGGAAAATGATCTAGAATGGTGTATATCGATATTAAATGTTGAAATTCTAGAACGTCACAAGGTGTAGTATTATTTTTGAACTCGAAATGATTGGGAGATATTGAGGGTAATTTTTGGTCATCAGTAGAAATTCAAAACTCGTACATTTTTATGTTAGTTTTTTCGTATTCTTTTCGTTTTAACAGTTGTGTATGTGATATTCATTGTGGTCACTTTGTTTTTTGTTTTTTTTTGGTGTTTTTGCTCGAAGACTAGTAAAATTCTAAATTTTGGAGTATTTGATAAATTGATATTTATCAATTAATTTCCATGTGAATTTTATAGTTTTATAGTGTTCCATTCATATTTTTAATTCTTTTTCAATGTATTTTTGTAGGTAAGTTGATTTGAGCTATAAATAGAAAAGGAAGTTTACTTTTTAAAAAACCTTTTTGGAGAGTTCTTTGTGTAGACAAAGGAGAAAAGACGAATTTTAGAGAGAGAGAGAGACTGGTAGAAAGGGATTAGAGCGCTATTATAGGAGGGGACTCACTCCTCAACTCAGATTTGGATTTCTATTCCCTCAATCTATCTCTCATTTTTAGATATTGATTTATTGATTTGATTATGTCTTCTTAATCTATTGTCATAGTTCAAGAAATGATAATGTGTAACTAAACTTCTCTTGTTTAGGGATTAATGTAGTTTACCCGTGCAATGTTTGATTGAATCTATGTTTTTCTAATAGGTATTCATTTCTATTCAATGGTGTTAATTGTTTTATTTCTTCCATTATATGTTTGTATATGATATTATGGTTGATTTGAGAATATAGGATTTGACACTTGAGAGAGATAATCTTGGATTCGGACTTAGATTTAACACAGCACAAATTTTAATTGATCGAGAGATTATTAAAACTAGTGTGATCCATAAGATTGGGACATGACAAATGTCATCACCTAAATCGAAGATAGGGATAATGGTCTTGAAGTGATTACATATTCACTTACTTGACACTCGGGAGAGGTAGTAAGAGAGCTTTAGAAATCTTGATATTGAGTAGGGTGACAACATTTAGTGTAAACTAGAATAAATCAAGCAAACGTACGAGTAAACGAAGTTAATCCCTAAATAATCTATTCTTATTGAATTCATTCCAACCCTTCTAATTCTACTTGTTTTAATATTTCGGACACTATTCAAATCGTCAATCGTCTAGATAAAATTGAGTTATTCTAATAGTGATACTTAGCTTGTTCTAACGGTAATCCTAGTGGACGATAATTGATATTCGGATCACATTATTACTTGTTCGACCTCTTGCACTTGTGAGTATTCCTAGCGTATAATTTATCGCATCAGGTTTATAGATATATAGTTGGGGCAGTGTCAAGCTAGCGGTCTTGTATCGGTAGCTATGCAAGGTATCGCATATGGAAACAAAAAATATAGCTGAATCATTATTTCTATTATAGTGTTGGGCTTGGGAGCGACTCCCGAGACTACATTATACGTCTCTCTCTACGATGGCTAATGAAATGGGTAAGCTAAAGATTGGGAACTTCAGGTTCCTAGGCACCTTTGAGGGGTCTCGGTACATTATTATATAATTTATTTTTACGCATTTGAGATATTTCATTTAGTAATATTTAGTTTTGGTTTTGGCACATAGCTAGAACATGTTTATTACTCTGGATAGCGAGCCGATGCATGTATTGGTTGTGTGTCGGGATCAATTAGATCATTTACGGGATAACGAGGTCAGTTATATATTTATGTAAGATGTTACTTATGTGTAATTATTTATTTAGCTTTAAATTTATTTATTTCTATATTGTTTGGACAGGTGATTTGGATGCATTATCCTACCGATGTCTTGGAGGACTTTCCCTCATATTGTAGAGATGGACAAGTTATATGGATGGCATATGTGTCCCTTATATGTTATGAAATCGTAGAGTATCATTATCCCCATTGTATGCTACGACACTTGGATTTCGCCAAGAGATTCTATAGTTTCACAACACATACAAGGGCTTGCATTTGACTAGCTAGAGAGGAAAATCCGGTACGAACTAGTCGGCAATGCATGCAGGACATATACGGGCTTGGGATAGTCAGCGACCACCAGATTTACATAATTTCCAAGTTAGGATAGAGGTCTACGATGTGTACATGCCTTGGTACTGAGAGGTCACCAGAAGGGTCATAGTGAACCCGTCCTACTGACCAGACTTCGGCTACCATGCAGCAGGAAGTCATTCAACGATAAAGGTCGGATTTAATTAGAACATATGTTTGTTAATCTGTGTTTCTATTAATATTCATTTACTTAGGTGCAATCAACTTTGTTTTGTAGGAACTAGATATTTCATAAATGTTGCGTCTAAGCAAGCTTCCCTTACGATCGAATCACCCAGGTGACATAAACGAGGCCTTACTATTAATGCACGACACATGTTCCCGAGCCTTGTACAGTAAGCCTCCATACCAGATGTCGGGTGACATTGCTCTGGGGCCAGAGTATATTCCAAATCTGTCGTTGGTACCATTTTTTGGGTTTGCCCTAAACCTAGATAATGACGTGTACTTCCCAGGGGAGGCAGTGATGGAGGAGGCCATTGTTGGACCATATACTTACTGAATGAACTATTTCAATTCAGAGTTTGGCATCAACCTGGGTTGGAGTTGCGGATTGTCACTTGGTGGCACATTTGTCACTCCAATAATAGAGCATCCATCATCTAGCTCAGTACCTATTCCTACTGTGACATGTGGCGTATCCACTAGAATCAAAAGACACGTGTCGCCGATCCCTTGGTCATCAAATGACGAAAATGCATTGCCGATCGTAGAGGAATCGCCATATCCATCTACCATGGATTTAAGGAACGTGACACAAGTCAATCATACAAATGTAGATGAGAGAAGGAATTTCTACTTCCTCCACGTCGGCAACGAATGAACATTAAATGTAGGGGGTGCGGTATATAGTACTCAATGGTATGTAATATAATTTGTAAAAATGTATGTAATTTAATATGTTCATTATTTTATAACTTCTGGAGTTCTTTAGAAAGTTGTTGATCTACCGTATATATTACTTCTGAAATGGATAAAACATTTGAATGGGTGATGGAGACATGTGTCTAAGACTCTAGAAAAATTCTTGGATAACATATGGAGTGGAAAGTTGTTGATACTCCGGAATCTTAGACACCTGTCTCCATCTCTTATTCAAATGTTTTATTCATTTCAGAAGCAATATATATGGTAGGTCAACAACTTTCTACTTTGTATGCTATTGAAGAATTTCTCTGGAATTTTAGACACTTGTCTCCAGCTCTCATTCAAATGCTTTATCCATTTGCAAAACAATATATACGGTAGACCAAGAACTTTTTAAAAAAATACAGTACATAACATCACAAAGGTTGTCACATGAAAACATATAACAAATACAATATATAAAAAATATAGTACGTAATATCATGAAGGTAGTGTCATGAAAACAAATAATAAATAAAATACATAAAAATACAGTATATAACATCACAATGGTAGTCACACGAAAAAATATAACAAATACTATACAACTTTTTAAATATATTTATTCTTCATTGGATATGTATCCCCTCAGACAAATAATTGTTGTTTATCATCACGTTATTGTATTCGTTGTGAGAGCATGTTTTGTTACTTGCGGCGGCCATTTCATTATCTAATTGAAGTAGATAATATTGACTCATTCGCAGCAACATTCGATTATTCTCCATGTGAATTCATATAATAACATCTTCTATCTCAGTTGTGTCATCAATTTGACATCTACGTGGCATTTGAAGATTTCGACGATGTAGAACAGATACATTAAGAGCTTTTAAAGAATTTACAAGATTGTTAGACTCTCTTACCCTATATTCTTATTCTTGCCGTAGGCCGACACAATACTCGATCGGATTGGTGTCTTGATTGCTCTAGTAATCATCATAATATGATTGTAGAACTCACTGTCTATAGTGATCCCAATGTCCAGACCAATTCCAAACACTATATGAATTTTTCTCACTTGAAATACTATATGAGTTTTCCTCACTCGAATTAATGTTTGAAGACATTTCACAAATATTATAGGGTGAATTAATATTTCGTTTAGTTTTTTTTTTCAACGACACAAGGGAATCTTATATAGATTTCGAACTCCAAATTACATAAATTTGAATTGAATAAAAGATAAAGATGACACAATTTTAAAACAAATCTCTTTTATGAGAAATAACTTTCGCTTTTCAAAACCACGGTTTGGGTCATGCATATTCACGTTTTTCAGCCTTTTTCAGCATTCGTCATAGTTTTAGCCGCAACTTCTATTCACTATTTATTGACGTTTTTGGGCCGCTCGTTTTTAGTTTTTTTTCCAACCTTTGTCAATCTTTTTCAGCATTTGTCATCATTTTTCAGCCTTTGTTAGCATTTTTTTCACTATTGAATAATGTTTTGGGCGATGCATTTTCAGTCTTTTTCCAGCCTTTTCAGCCTTCGTCAACCTTTTTTTCACTATTGAATAAGGTTTTGGGTGACGCATTTTCCAGCCTTTATCATTGATACAACCATTATCAAAGTTGATTTCACAAATCATTGGATGCGTTTTTAGTGTTATCAGTAGTGATTGACTATTCAACTGTACTACGATGAGTTGGATCATTCAGGTCATTGTTTATCATACATACATACATATATATATGTATATATATGTATATATATATATATATATATATATATATACATATCACTATATCAATCTACAAACACATTTCAATCGATTTCAATGTACAGAATGATAAATCTATATTGTTCAATGGGACACCACTGAGTTTTGGAGGACGAATTCTCATACTCTTTAGATCCAAGAGTTCGTTATTCTCCACGTTGGGTTACAAGGATGTGAGAGAAATACACTTATTGTGTGAACCAAGCAGCGGCTATCGTGGATGGATGTAGGTAATTCAATATTCCAATAGTGTGTTAATTGGCCCGAACAATGCCAATAGAAACACCACATGATCTTCAGATGGCGTTGCATCACTACCGTGAAGAAAATAACTGAATGTAAATTCAAATTCTTCGACATGAGCTTCAAATGATGGCACATGAGCGTCTCCAAGAAGGTTTGGTTGACGAAGCTCGTATTTACATGTTATGCTCAAGGGAACCTAAATATCAGTTAGATATTGAAAAGTTTGATGATAAGAGTAATGTGTAATATTTTGGCATTGCTAAATTGCTTTTTAACTATGTATTTTTTTTCTAGTCTAATGTATCGTATCTACGTTAAATTATAATAACGCTACTTCTACCGAGCAATATACTTTTTCTCTTTATTTAAATTTTAAAAATACGCATACAACAATACCAGGACAATACATGGATAGAAACACATAGTCTATTACAAACACAACTACTAGAAAATACGAATTTCAAATAAAATTTCTTATATGGGCGGATCAGTACACCTTCGTGCCCTGATATCTTCACGGGAAGCCAGGTAATCCATGAATATAGCATTAGAAAATTCTACAAACTTGTTAAATTCAAATAAATAGTCCCAATCCTTTAAAGCCATCTTAACTGCCAAGTTGTTCATCGATTTAGGTAAGTACTTCACCGTGCTACTTGTCTCATTTAGGAGTTGTACAAACTTACTAGTGTTTATCACATCCTCAACAAAAGTATTACAGTCGCAATAAATCACACAATTTGTGAACATGAAAAGGCCTTAGCGAATACTTCGTACACTTGCATCTTTTTTACGCTCTGGTAAAGTGTCGCCGCTAACCAACTTTGTCCCTGTAAAACCGCTATACTAACAACCTAATCTCGTTCTAATTAGGCCTCCTAATGCAGAGACATGCTGACTAGTTATTTAGCCACTAACATTCACGAAATACTTACCTAAAAAACATAAAACCATCAAATTAGGAATGAAAACAAAAATAGAGTAACACACACACACACACACACACACACACACACACATATATTTCATTCATTTTTTTCAAAAACATTGTACTGGAGTACCTTAGGTAATTAAATTGAGAACTGACTTCTGCTATTTATAGAAACTTATGTATGGAAATGGGTAGGAAATTGGAAAAAATAGAGAAAATAATGGAGGGAGTTTTTTTGGCGGGGAAACAAATACATCAAATTGGTAGGAAAGTGGTTGGACAATTTTTTTTTTGGCGCAAACAATTGTCTATCTATACATCTATACTTTCAGAATTATCATTCGCACCACATTCATTTCTCTTCTCGATTTTCATTACTCTAAAAATCAATTCGAATGGCACGTGGTTCTGAAAATGATAAGGATAAGGGCAAATGTAAGGAAAAAGTGAAGATCTATGTACTGGTGAGGATTCAAAGATAAAAGAGCATGCTAAGTACCAAGATGAGATAAGTACATGGTATGGAATCCAGATACGCTAGTCAAAAGTCATTCATTGGAGCGAAGATGAACCTCGACACCTACTACCATGGTATGATGCTCGAGACAGGTTGTGCTATCCCTACGATGTGTGCAGTCTATAGGATGTTATTACAGATTGTACTGGTGGTCAACAACAACTAGATCTCTCTGGCACATGGTTGAATCCCATCACGAGGAAATTTAACGTTAGTACACAGTGATCCTTTAAGCAAATTATTTGATCGGTCAATCTTTGTTACCAGGAGAGGAACCTTTATGAGGTAAGGGCCAATATACATATCCTGTTGGAACTTAATATTTAAATTTTTTTAGCTCTTTATTGTTTTATTTTTTAGGTGTGAAAATAAATGAGATTCGTCTAAAGAAGAAATAACACTCTAAATGTTATAACTACATTAAATATCTTTACTTCCTATACTTTGAAAAATTCAATTTTAAGTAGTGTTAAAAATTTTACTTTATAATTAGAGATTTAGAAAATATAATCCAAACGGGTACTAAGTTATAACATTATAATTTGACCTAAAGTTTTTTGGGACTTTCATTTTTAATATAAACCAATGCAATAGTAGTATTTTCTCAGTGAAAACTAGAATTTCAGTTTCATTTGTTCCTCTCCTAATGATTTTTATAAATAATAATAAAAAAAAAAAAAAAAAAAAACTGTTGGTCACATCTGATGACGTTTATTATAGGAGTGCAATAAGGTACGTTTGTTTCGATGGAAAAATAAAGAAAAAATAGGATAAAAAAATTTTGTATGGAAAAACTTGGAGTGAAAGGAAATTCGAAAAAAAAAATGCACAATTTCCTAACCAGTTTTTCATTCCCACCGATCTGGAAAAAAACAGAGAAAAAATAAAGCAGTATTCTTAAAAAAGACACTAAGGTGGAGTTTGGTTGGTGTTTCTACTTTTTTGTTTCTATTTTAAATAAACTGATATAAGAATTCTATTTCTGTTTTGGAATATTTTAGGAATAAAACATGTTTGGTAATGCTCATTATCTTGATTTTTTTTTTTTAATTCATGAGAATAGAAATAAGAAACACTTTTGATTGAAAAAAAACCCCAAAAAAATAGGAATCAACATTTTTTCTAAAAAAAAAAAAATGTCAAGAATAGGAGATGGTCGTCGATTCTCATAGAATCGGAGATCAAATCTTTGATTCTAGGAGAATTGGAGAACTGATTTCTAATTCTCATAGAATCGGAGATCCGCTCTTCGATTTATGCAACAATGGTAAAAAAAAATAAAAAATCGTATAAACTGAAAACTATTCTCCCATTTTTCCTTTTTTTTTAAACGGATTTCCAAAATTCGTTTTATGAGATTTCTGTAAAAATCTGTATATGTATGTGATATCGAAATTTTTCTTTCTAAATTATAATTAATGGGTAAAGAACTCGTGTTATATCTAGGAACACACAAACTGATAAGGATGGAGATTCTTGACACCAGTATATCATAAGAGTTCGGAAAAAAAAAAAAAAAAAAAAAAAAAACTCTTACCTATGTCTACTCCCATTAACTCTCATAGGGAATTAATAAACTAATTATGATCCTCTTCCCAGATGAGAATCAAATCTGTAAAAAAAAATTATTCTTTCTTTATATTTTTTACTATCACATAAAACATGTCTAAAGTTACAATGTTTTTTTTTTTTTTTTTTTAAAAAAAAATAAAAAAATCTTAAAATTGTTTTAGATTATGATTAATTTTTTAAAGGAAAAAAATACAAAATTGGTCCTTCTATTTGCAGCATATATTTTTTTTGTGGCACTCTAATTTATTTTTTTCAACATAGTTCTCCTTTTTGCAGCCGATTTTTTATGCAAGCCTTCTATTAAATATTGGGGTTAAGTTGGACGAAGTTTAGCACATGAGATAGACATGATATATTTTAGGGGTGAAAATGTAATTTTCTTTTTTCTTTTTTTTCTTTTTCTTCTTCTTTACGTCGTTAGAGCCACTTGTTTCAGAACCATTCGTCGGAACAAATCTTGGGTTGAGTCGATAATACCATCACCTTCTCCACTTGTTGTGCCTTCTCCACCTCCACCATCACCTCCTCCGCCTATACCACAGCCGCCACCCTTTGCTCTATCTCCTCTACCACCATTGATTCTCTCTCCACCTGCGCCGGATATCCCTATGTTTTTTCTACCACCAAGCAGGCCATGGCCACGCTTTGTGATAAATACCAATTCAAAAAAACATGAAATCCCAATACCACCCATGAAATCACAGTCATAACCCAGAATAAGCAATTTTCTTAATTAGGTTCATTCGCATCTGGGTCAATTCGCATCTGTATTTTTAGAGAGAGAGAGGATTTGGGTCAATTAGTGTTGGGTTTTGTGGCTCATTTTTCAACATTGATGGCTACCTTTGTTGAATGGGAATGTCTTGGTATTGATCAATTGAGGAGGTGTCTAAATTGTCAATGGAGGTGTCTAATTCTTAGGCAATTGTCAAATAGAGGTATCTAATTCTACCAACCCACATGTTTCTTTTGGAGCCTATATAAACTCCCTTAACCTCCATTTGTTTAGTATCTCATTCTTCAGATAAAAAATCCAATTGAGAGATAAACAAGTAGTGTGTCTTTTTTAGAGAAATTTGTGAGGAAAATTCTTGAGTGTAATTGAGTTATAGGTTTGTGAGTTTGAATGCTTGTAAACACTTTATAATTCTTCTTCATTTAGTGAAATATTTGCAACATTTCTGGAGACGTAGGCATAATTGACCGAATTCCGTTATCAACTTTGTGTGTTATTATTCTGCTCTTAATTTCGTTAATCTGGTTATAGGGAAATTACTCTTTATTTCCCAATAACTGGTATCAAGAGCTCTAGTTGTGATTTCTAACAGTATTTTCTCGAGGTTACTATTCACATAATAGTGAAAAAAATTTTGCCAAGTTCGCCGACAATAGTATTCTAACACACGGTGATTCGTTGGAATAGTCAGAAACAATCCAAAAGAAGCCAAATTCAAATGGGAGCGATGGCCATAGACGAAGGGAATGTGAAAATTGAAAAGTTCGATGGTGTAGACTTCGACTTTTGAAAGATGCAGATTGAAGATTATCTGAACCTGAAAAAGTTGTATCAACCTTTCTCTGGAAAGAAACCAGAGAGCATGAAAGATGAAGACTCGGCTTTTCTCGATAGACAAGCTCTCAGCATTATCTTATTATCTCTATCTTGCAATATTGCTTTCAACATAGCAATAGAAAATACCACGGTGGGTCTTATGGAGACTCTCTCCAGTATGTATGAGAAGCCGTCGGCGTCAAACAAGTTTCACTTGATAAGGCAGCTATTAAATTAGCAGATGGCAAAAAGTGCATCGGTGGTTCAATATCTGAATGAACTCAACACAATCAAAACCCAGTTGAGTTCAATAAAAATTGAATTTGATGATGAAATTCAAGTTTTGATTATTTTGTCATCTCTACCAGACAATTGGAATACTACTATTATAGTAGTCAGCAACTCAACGGGAAATAATAAATTAAAATTCGACGATGTTCGAGATCTGTTATTGAATGATGAAATTCGGTGGAAAGAATCGGGTGAAACATCAAACTCATCAGCCTTGCACACAGAATTTAAAAAGAGAACTTTAGAAAGAAACTCAAATCGCAGCAGATCGAAATCTAGACGGGGTAAATCTAGATCGGGAAGGAAAGATTTTAGTTGCTACAATTACGACAAGAAGGGTTACTTCAAGAAGGATTGCTGAGCACCGAAGAATGATACTCGCGCACAGGAATCTACCAATGTAACCGAGGAAGTAGGTGATGCTATGATTCTAAGAATCAATAGTCCGATTGAATCATGGATTTTGGACTCAGGGGCATCATTCCACTCCACCCCATGCCGAGAAATCATGGAGAATTATGTCAGTGGTGATTTCGGGAAGGTTCATCTAGCCGATGATAAAACCTTGAAGATCGTGGGAAAATGAGACATCCGACTAAAACTGCCAAACCAAACCACTTGGAAGCTACAAGGAGTGAGACATATTCTTGGCCTTAAAAGGAATTTGACCAATGTGGGACAACTTGACAGAGAGGCTTATTGTATAACATTCTCAGGTTGTGAATGAAAGATTACCAAAGAACCACTCGTTATTGCTCGTGGTAATAAGACTGGTACTCTCTATGTAACTTCAAACTTAGAGAATATCATTACAGTAGCTGATGCCGATGGAAATGCAAACCTATGGCACCAACTACTTGGCCATATGAGCAAGAAAGGGATGAAGACATTTATGTCAAAAGGGAAGTTGTCGAACTTGAAGAATATAGATATCGGCCTATGTGAGGATTGCATCTTCAGAAAATAGAAGAAAGTTAGTTTTGCAAAGAATGACAAGACTCCCAAGGCAGAAAAGTTAGAGTTGGTTCATACCGATGTATGGGGACCATCTCCGGTTCCATATTTTGCGAGCTCACTGTATTACGTCACTTTCATCGATGATTCTACAAGGAAGGTGTGACTCTATTTTTTGAAGAAGAAATCAGAAGTCTTCGATACTTTCAGAAAATAGAAAGCTATAGTGGAAAATGAAACTGGTTTGAAAGTCAACCAGTTGAGGTCTGATAATGGAAGAGAACACAGAGACAGTGGATTCAGAGAATTTTGCACAAACAACGGGATCAAGATGGAGAAAACTATTCCCATAACACCGTAGAAGAATGGTGTAGTAGAGCGTATGAACAGAACTTTGAATGAACGTGCCAAAAGCATGAGGATACATGCCAGCTTATCCTAGATGTTTTGGTCTTAAAAAAGCCGTCAACACCGCAGCGCACTTGATCAATCATGGGCCCTCAATTCCTTTGGATGATGGAATACTAGAGGAAGTTTAGAGCAAAAAAGAGGTAAACCTTTCACACTTGAAGGTGTTTGGTTATATCTCTTATGTGCATATTGATTTTGCTGAAATAAATAAATTAGACCCAAAGTCTAAGAAATGTGTTTTTGTCGAATATGGTGTTGATGAGTTCGGTTACCGATTGGGACTACAAAAATTGAAAGATCATCTGAAGTCGGGATGTCATATTCAATGATAATGTGATGTACAAAGACAAGTCAACTGCAGAATCAACCAGCTCTCGTACCGAAGCTGAAACAAAGGAATTTGTTGAGTTGGAGGAGATTTCTGGAAACGATATCCATATTAGTGTTGAAGCAATTCAAGAAGAACCAGTCACACCAAAATTGAGACTCTCCTCCAGAATTCCTAAACCAATCCAGCGGTATTCACCTTCTTTACACAACTTACTATTGACTAACAATGGAGAACCAGAGTATTATGATGAAGCAATGTAAGTTGAGGATTCAGTCAAGTGGGAGTTTGCCATGAAAGATGAGATGGACTTACTCATTGGTAGCACGTGAATACGCCACTACTTACTCTCACAAGTATACGAAGTCAAAGTTTTAGAATAGTGGATCGGTTAAGATCGGGTATCGTGTCCACAGGAAAAGTGTGAATAATTGAGTATCATAATTTACGTAGTCTCATATTATCCTAACGATTCAATTTAATATTTAAATTAAACTAATTAAAACTACTCCTAAGGATTAATTCTAATTACACTAATTAACTAGGTATCGATTTCATTCACTTAGTACCTATTTGGCTTAGTTTAGTTATCAATAACGGTTATTATCACATCCAACAATCTCGATATCTATAACTTACTCGTTCCCTCTTCCGAGTGAAAAGCGAGCGAATACATGACTTCGCATTGATGCCGAAGTCCACCTTAAACGCCTTTCCGAACACATAGCCACATGAGTCTTGACGCAACCTCATAGATCGCACACTCTCCAACTCCTTCCCGGGTTATTAGATCGTCGCGTTGTGTTTAACCCTAGTCCGAATCCAGGGTTACCTCTTCCGAGTGTTAAATCCCATATTCTCAGTTTATCATAACAAGCATAATAAACGTAAAATAACGGTAAACACAATTGGAATTGGATAAAAAACCATTAAAATTAACTTATATTCAACCAAAAAGGTATTTACATTAATTATATCTAACCCTAACTAATCTCTAACTAAACTAACATGATCTTGGCCATTAGAACATTAAACCAAGAGGAAATCACACTAAAACATTAAGATACAAAGATAGAACAAGGAAAGAAAAATCAAATCTTAAAGTGGAGTAGTCCACTTTCGCCAAAGATCGATCCACTATTGTTCTTCTTCTTCGGCATGTGAATCTTCCTCTTCGATCTCCTTAAGATTGGCCAAGGATCACTTCCTAAACTAATCTATTCTATTCCAAAATTATTTAAGGTGGAAGGGGTCTCCAAAATATCCAAGAAGTCTTATGGGAAGTGGGAGAAAATGTATTATTTGGGACAAGGTTTCGAAATATCTCAAAATATCTATTTTACTGTGCAAAGCCCACGGCCGCGACGGTAGGCTAAGTCGCTTATATTCTGATCGTTCACGGTTGCGGCGGTGGGTTCATGGTCGGGGCCATGGGACTGGTTCCCAACTCTCTGATGTTTTACCACCGCGGCCATGGCCTTCTTGCCGTGGCGGTAGGACTTTGTGTATTTTCAGCACTTCTCTGCATTCTTACTGCTATGGTGGTGGCTTCTGTGATCTTGAAACCTTGTTTCTTCAATATTTCATCACAGTTTTCCCATCGTTTTCGCTCGTTTGTCGCTTGTTTGCGTCCCTACACCTAAATTAACTAAAAATAAACTAAAACGTAATTAAATATAAATAAAACACTCAAAAACTATCAAATTTGGTTTAGAAGTAGATAGGTATTTTACACCTATCACTCATGTAAAATCAAACATGGGAATTAGTTGAACTACTACCAGCCAAGAAAGCTTTCCATAACAAGTGGGTTTTCAGGATCAAAGAAGAACACGATGGAACCAAGCGCTACAAAGTGAGATTGGTTGTCAAAGGATTTCAACAAAAAGAAGGTGTTGACTGCAATGAAATTTTCTTTCCAGTCGTAAAGTTGAGTACTATTAGACTGATATTAAAAATTGTAGCTACAGAGAATTTACATCTTGAGTAATTAAATGTAAAGACACTTTCCTTCATGGTAATTTGAATGAAGAAATTTATATGAGGCAACCAAAAGGCTTCATAAAGGCAAGCAAGAAAAACCTAGTATGCAAGTTGAAAAAGAGCTTGTATGATTTAAAACAAGCTCCCAGACAATGGAATAAGAAGTTTGATAGCTTCATGGGCAACAGCGGTTTCACAAGATACCAAGAAAATCATTGTTTCTATATAAAAAAGTTCGACAATAGCTTCATCATTCTATTGTTGTACATAGATGATATGCTCATTGCAAGATCAGACATGCAAGAGATCATTAATTTGAAGCGATAATTGTCGAAGCACTTCATAATGAAAGATCTAAGCGCTGCAAAGCAAATTCTTGGAATAAGAATTAAGAGAGACACGAAGTCAGGGACTTTGATGTTATCACAGGCTGAGTACATTAACAAAGTACTCTCCAGGTCTAACATGCAAGATGCTAAACCAGTGGATACACCTTTGGGTGTTTATTTCAGACTCTCCAAATAGCAGTCACCTCTGATAGAGGAAGAACATGCACACATGGAAAAGGTTCTGTACGCCTCAGCATTTGGAAGTCTGATGTATGTCATGGTTTGTACCAGACCAGATATTGCTCAAGCAGTGGGAGTTGTCAACAGGTATAGGAATAATCTGGGCAAGGTACACTGGGAAGCAATCAAATGGATTCTCAGATATTTGTTGGGTACCACAGACAAGTCACTTTGTTTCAAAGGTAGAGATACGAAACTAATAGGCTATATGGATACTGATTTAGCCAGAAATGTCAATGTCAGAAGGAGCACTACAGGGTATGTCTATACTCTAGCAGGTACAACAGTGAGTTTGGTTTCCCAACTACAGAAGATAATTGCTCTCTCACAACTGAAACAAAATATGCAGCCAGCAAGGAAATTATTTGGCTTCAAAGTTTCTTGGAGGAATTGGACAAGAAACAAGAAAACAATATCTTGTATTGCGATAGTTAGAGTGTTATTCATCTAGCAAAGAATCTGTCTTTTTATTCCAAAATGAAGCACATACAGCTGCGATATCATTTTATTCGATCACTTCTGGAAGATAGGATTTTGAAACTTGAGAAGATTAGTGGAGCTCAAAATCCGGCAGATATGCTAACAAAGATGGTGACTAATGACAAACTGAAGTTGTGTTTAGCTTCAGTTGGCCTGCAATAATGATAAGACTGGGGAAGAGCTACTGCATTGATCAAGGTGTGAAGACAGATGGAAATCAATTTTCAAGTGGGAGATTGTTGGGTTTTGTGGCTCATTTTTCAACATTGATGGCCACCTTTGTTGAATGGGAATGTCTTGGTGTTAATCAATCGAAAAGGTGCCTAAATTGTCAATAGAAGTGCCTAATTCTACCAACCCACATGTTTCTTTTGGAGCATATATAAGCCCCTTAACCTCCATTTGTTTAGTATCCCATTCTTCAGAGGAAAAATCCAATTGAGAGAGAAACAAGTAGTGTGTTTTTCTAAAAGAATTTTGTAAGGTAAATTCTTGGGTGTAATTGGGTTGTGGGTTTGTGAGTTTGAGTGCTTATAAACACTTTATAATTCTTCTTCCTTTAGTGAAAGTTCTGCAACAATTCCGGAGACGTAAGCATAATTGGCTGAACTCCGTTATCTACTTTGTGTGTTATTATTCTATTCTTAATTTCATTAATCTGGTTATAGGGAAATTACACTTTATTTCCCAACAACTGGCAATGTTAGAAGACCCAGAATCAGTGGTTCTTTCAGTTGGGTTCGTCTCAAATAGTTGAATTCTTATTAGTTTTGCTTCCCCTTTGCTCTTTTGAGCATCAAAGTCTTAGTCCCTTCATCTACCATTGATTCCTATGGCGACCACTGCGCTTCAATCATCCATCACTCGAACATAATCGGTTGAGACATCTTCTTTCCGTTTCTCCAAACGACGAGGACCCACTTTACCGCCGGAGACAAACTTTGGGGTAAGAATTTTCCCCAATTCTCTGTCGCTTTTGAGAAGTCTCTCACGTACGTACTGAACCACTTAGGTGGCGTTTGGTACGCGGGATTCAAGGTGGGATTGGAATAACCATTGGAATGGTCATTCCATTCCTATGTTTGGTTGGTGGGATTGATTTTTATTCCCATTCCCAAGTAATCACTAATCCCACAATTCTTGGGATTAGTCAATCCCAAATAAAATGAGGTATTAGGTAATCCCGGGATTACCT
The DNA here is from genome assembly GCA_016647705.1 of Eucommia ulmoides. Taxonomy (NCBI): domain Eukaryota; kingdom Viridiplantae; phylum Streptophyta; class Magnoliopsida; order Garryales; family Eucommiaceae; genus Eucommia; species Eucommia ulmoides. The sequence continues at coordinate 42,769,226 of CM028340.1, forward strand.
AATTTCAAATGAAATTAAGTATTAGGTAAGAAGAATGACCTATACTTGTGTTTCTGTATTTTTCACAATAGAAAATAAAATTCTGGAAACAAAAACAAAAATATGGTGGTGTTGCTTTTATATTTCTGTTCCTAGAAAACATGGAACGAAAACAAAAATATGGAAACGAAATCTAAAAACAAAAACAAAAACAGAAATTTGGAAACAAAACAAAAATAGAAATATGGGAACAAAAACATAAATATGGGAATAAAAACAAAAACAAAAATATGGGAACAAAAACAAAAATCGGGAACAAAAACAGAAATATGAGAACAAAAACAAAAATAGAAATATAGGAACAAAATCTGGGAACAAAAATAAAAACAGAAATCTGGGAACAAAAATAAAAATCGAGAACAAAAACAGAAATATGAGAACAAAAACAAAAATAGAAATATGGGAACAAAATCTGGGAATAAAACAAAAACAGAAATATGGGAACAAAACAAAAACAAAAATATGGGAACAAAAATAGAAATTTGGGAACAAAACGAAAACAGAAATATGGGAATAAAAACAAAAGCAAAAATCTGGGAACAAAAACAGAAATTGGGAAGAAAAACAAAAATATGAGAACAAAAACAAAAATCTGGGAACAAAACAAAAACAGAAATCTGGGAACAAAAACAGAAATATGTTTCCAGATTTCGATTTTTGTTTTTGTTCCCAGATTTCTGTTTTTGTACCCATATTTCTGTTTTTGTTCCCAGATTTTTGTTTTTGTTCTCATATTTTTGTTTTTCTTCCCGATTTCTGTTTTTGTTCCCAGATTTCGATTTTTGTTTTTGTTCCCATATTTCTGTTTTTGTTCCCAGATTTTTACTTTTGTTCCCAGATTTCTGTTTTTGTTTTTGTTCCCAGATTTTGTTCCCATATTTCTGTTTTTATCGGTCATTCTAATACCATGTTTAATGTATTTTGTAACCAAACGTAGGAATGGTAATGACCATTCCAATACCATGTTTAATCCCGTTTGTCACCAAACATAGGAATGGCAATGGCAATTCCATTCCACTGCCACATTCATTCTAATACCACACTCATTCCATTCCATTTCAGCGTACCAAACGTAGCGTTAGAAGGCCTATAAAATTGAAATGAAGTTGACTTTTTCGTGCCTTGAGGTGGTTCTATCTTATTGAGAATTCCACTACTGACGAAGAATGTCAATCCTCCTAGATTTATAGACGGCGACTACTATTTTTCGATTGGCTGACTTCTGGTTGGAGGCTTTCAGAAAGCTCTACATGGTGGGGCCAGATTCTGCACGATCAACAGGAGGTAGACTTCTCAATTTTCCAGCTGTTCTTAAGCTTAATTTTTCCATAAACACAACCATTTTCAACTACTACTATCAAATTATATGAATAGGGGATTCTGAAAAAAGGGTTTCGATTGTCAGGAACAAGTTGTTTGGACATTGTGATGTTCTTTGATTGAGCAATATGTGAGAAATGAGTGGCGGGTGGCTGGGGAAATTAGCGAGGGAAGGAAGAAGAGAGGATAGGGTGACAACAACAGCAGCAAAGACAACGATGACGACGACAACAACGAGGACGATGGATAGGAGAAGTGGTTTAGTGTTGACGATGACCACCGCCGGTACTGGCTAATCAACAGCCACTACCGCCTGCCGACGCTACTGCCACCGCCGACGCAGGCCACCATCGCTGACCACCACCACACCCCGCCGACCCTCACAGTGGTAATGGTGGTTATCTAAACAAGGAAATTATAAAATTATACAATCAAATTTTTCACCTAAAATAGTTATCCAAACAAGTAAGTTGTAAATGATAGGATTTCAAAATCTGGGATTTTGAAATACCTTTATTTATAAATCACTTGGATTTGATTTGTTCAAAGGATTTCAATTTTTTTTTACAAATCCTTTGTTTGGGTATTTATTAGGAGGAATTTGTAAAATCGCTTGGATTAAAATAAAGTAAATAGAAGATTTCTATTTTTTTTTTTTTTTTTTTTTTTTTTTTTTAGGTGTCATTTACATATCCATCCAATGAGGGATTTCAAATCTGCTGACAGCCGCCACTGCTACAGACCACCTCTGGTCGTCGCCACCGCCAACCACTGCCGACCGTTGCCGGCCACCATCGTCGACCACCGCAGCCCATCGTCACCGACCCCCACGCTGGTGATAGTACTTATCCAAACAAAGAAATTATAAAACTACAAGATCAAATTTTTTGTCTAAAATTATTATCCAAATAAAGAATTTGTAAATAATGGAATTTCAAAATCTTGGATTTTGAAATCCCATCATTTACAAATTCCTTGGATTTGTTAAATTCCTTACCCAAAAACAACTTAATATTTGATCAAAGGCTATATAAAAAATCAATTGTAAAAAAAAAAGACCACATTGATTTTTTTTTTTTTTGAAAAATCACATAAAAATACGCTGCAAATAGGAAGAACATATTTATAATTTGCCCTTTTTAAAATATGGTTATATGTTGGATCTTGATACAAGAACCTTAGGCCTAAACTCTTATTTTCCAAAGAAAATTATCAATGACACACTATTTTTTGAAACAGATTTCTTGATAATTTCTTATCTTTTAGCAAATACTACTGAAATTCCTTATATTTTTCAATCGGAAAGTAAATCTCTAAATTAGAGTTAAGTGATGTAGACATCTAAATTCCAATTTCTCCCCTTACAATATAGAATTTATTTTTAAATTTATTAAATTATTTTTTTTATCTTATGTGTAAAATGATAAAATTATCCTTTATTAATTTATTTTTTTCCTTTCTTTGTCTTTTTTTTTTTTTCTCCCTTATTCTTCATCCTCACACCACTATCTCTCCGCGATTTTCACTGGCTAGCCGCCATCTTCTTCTTCTCCTCCTACTCCTCTATCTTTTCTTTTCTCCTCGCCGAATCTAGTAGAGATAATGGATAATCGTCTTAAATATAGGAATATTATTGTTAATTAGTTTTTAGACCGTATAATATGCAGGTCTAAAAAAAATATATTAATATATATATTTTTTTGAATACTTTGATATTATAATTTTGATTATTGATCTATATATAATAGAAAAAATGTAGAATTTTTTAAAGGATAATGTTTTTAAAGATTTACTTGAAATTTATATAAATTAAAAGAAGAGTTTATAAAATTTTAAAGATCGTAAATAATTTTTTTTTAAATAAATGAGTGAAAATATATATTTAAAAAAAAAATTAGGGGTGATTAGTTAAAATCTAAGATCAAATATTAATAGTGAAAAAATAATTTTTCACTTAATAGGAATAAAAAGATAAGAAAATTATGTTGTTTTAAATTGGGATTTATTTTTAGTTTTGATTTGCTAATGCGTTGCTTCCTAAAATCAGACACAGGAAGCGTGAAGTATTTGATTAAACTAAAATGTTCGTCTTCATCGGTAGAATCTGTCGCCGGCAACGACCCTCACTGTCTCTCCTCTCCACGCGCCACCGCCTCTTCTCCACAGCCACCACCCCCTCCACTTCATCAGACCTTTACCAGAAGTACTCCTTCAAACCCCCTCCCTCCCTCCACTCAAACCCTAACCCCGACCCCGATGCTTCCCCTGCCAACTCCCCCAGGAAGCGAAAGCCCCCTTACCGACCTCCGTCGTCGCTTGATCGCTCCGAATCCAAGCCTGCCCGCTCCGACCTTCCCTTCGACTTCCGGTTCAGCTACACGGAAGGCAGCTCGGCGGTGAGGCCCATTGGTCTGAGGGAGCCCAAGTACTCACCATTCGGACCGGACAGGCTCAATAGGGTATGGACCGGGGTTTGTGCGCCGGCGGTGGACCCCAAGGTGGGGGCAGTGGAGGCTGAACAGAAATTGGAGGAGAAGAGAAGGCATATGCGGGAGAGAATTCAGGGTGAGCAGTTGACGAATGCTGAGAGGAAACTGCTTGTGGAGAGGTCTCAGAGGCACAACTCCAAGAGGCAAATTAATTTGGGTATGAAGCTTTCCGACTGTAATTAGGAGCTATAAATCCGGAGAATAATTACCTCGAATAGGAATCTAGCAGAAGTCTGGGAACAATTCTGTTTTGTTCCCAAGTATTTGTGTCAAAAAGCTTGGAACATCACAGACTCATAGCTCTCTCTCTCTTCACATTCAAAATTTGGCAACAGAAACCCGAAGCAAACTGCTCCTTTATTTCCTCATTCCTGCACCTTGAATAGGAATCTAGCACAAATCTGGGAACAGTTCTGTTCTGTTCCCAAATATTTGTCTCAAAAAGCTTGGAACATCACAGGCTCAGTTTTTTTCTATTTTCAAATTCAATTATTCTGTTAAAATTTTGTTTGGTGATTCCATGAAGCAGATGCTGCTTGTTGGCCATATTTTCTTGCGGTTCTTGTAAATATTTCAACAAAATTAAAATCTTTATTCATACGGTCCATGCATTACATTAGTTTTTCATATGTTTAAAGTCTCTGCATTGTATGAAAATCACTGTAAATTTTCCATATAAAATATTGCAATGATTTCCATGTAGTGTAATGACTTTAGACTTCTGATAGAATTACACGACTGCATCCAAAATTATTGTAGCAAGTGGATTGGGTGAATAGTGCGCGGTGAAACTTGGGTTCCATGGAGAAAACCCCTATCTTTTTGGCAGTTGATAAATGTGATATATGAAATTAATAATTTTTTTAGCTCATTTTTAAAGTGAATTTTTCAGTTAAAACAATTGCGGAAAAGGTATTTTGCTGCTTGTTTTCCCTGTCTATGACTCTATGGTAAAGAAACTAATGTCATGATCTCCATTGATGAGTTAATGAGAGCCTGTAGCCCAAGAAGATAAACTTAGTGAATCGAAGTTGGAATTCGTGATTGTTGTAAGGCCTAAATCATGGAAAACATAGACAACCAAATGATCATAACAAAGTATAATCAGGTTCAGTGCTATAGGGGACATGAAAGGTAATTCTTTAAACAAATTGGGAGCAGGGATCCTGTTTATGAGATAGGTAGCAGCAGTAAGGGCTTCTAATCAGTACTCTGCCAATAAGTGGCTTGACTCGTTAGACAAGAGTAAGTTCAACAAGATGTCTTATGTTTTTGTTCAATGACACCATTTTGTTTACGTGTACGAGGGTGGTAAGGTTGTTTGATGAATGGTTCCTCGAGACTGAAGGAACACTCGAAATTATCAATGAAAGCTACGTAGTATTTAATACCACTTGTTATATCTTATTGTACAAGCCGCTGCTGGGTGAAAGAAAGGGTAGTTTATGGGTCTTAGCTACTGAGCAATGTTTACGAACAAAAGTATGAGAAGTACTCGTCAATGTGAACATGTTTGAGAAATTATGACAGCATTAACTTGAGGACCTTGACTCGAGGATGAAGAGGAGTAACTTTTAAGTTTTCAGTCTATGCAACAATCAATAGCTGCATGGTTAGGCTTCCCACAAATTTGACAAAAAATTCTGATATATGAATAAGATTGATTTTGATGATTAGGTCCTTTTCATCTTCCATCGTATTCTAACTGTCGTCGTTCTGATTATACAAATTCGACTGTCCTCCATTGTTACCTTACGTATTCCCATTGTTTCTACCTCTACCTCTGTGATTTGAACATTTCCCCTTGTTCTGTAATTTGAAGGTTGGAAGTGCAGTAAAAGATTTGGTAGATAAAGTGGTAGCGATATTAACTGCTGAAGCATCTGTTTTCTTTTTCTTATGAACTCCTCAGCAATCAACATTCCACTCAGATTTCAGATCATCGCATGTCGAAGGGCCTGTGTTAGTCCTAATGGATGTCACAAAGGGCTCATACTCATCATCAAGTCCACTAAGTGTGCAGTATAGAAGGTCTTCATAAGACACAGCACAACCAGTGGTGGCTAAGCTATCAGTGATCATCTTAATTGATTCTAATTTATTCTACACTGAAAGCGAGCCTTTACTAATTGTGCACAACTTTGCCACCAATTGCAGAATGTGTTCTAGAGAGTGAAGTAAAACATCTTTCAAGTGGTTTTTTGTTTGTCTGATCTTTCAAGCGCTTTCCAAACATCAGAAACATGTTGAAGATGAAGATCATTAGGTAAAAGCATTGGCGTGAGCTAGTGAATGCAGATTTTGAAACTGACAAATTTAATCCTGATTGTTCACAATTCTGTGCTGCTGTAGCTACTTTCAAGAATCAAAAGAAGGTAGAAAGGAAAGAAGAAATAAAAGAATTGTTAGATCAGACTTTAGTCTTTATGGCTCTGATACCATAGAGAAACTAATGCCATGATCTCCATTGATGAGTTAACGAGAGCTTGAATCTCAAGAGAAAGAAGGTGGAATTAAACTCAGAATGTAGAGAAATGATCTTGTTACTGTCTTCATTGATCAATCATATATTTATACTAGTGTTAGGCACTCTCTAGAAGATATTTGCTTCAACAGAAAGTTAGTGACAAATGCCAACTGATCTAAAACTGACTACAACTAACTAAGCTATACCTGCATTGTTTTGTTGAGGCTGTTCTCATGATCTGGGAGTGCAATTTGATCTGGTATACTATCACAAGGCAATGAGAGTTTATTGTTCTTTGTTTTTTAATTTTTGGCTTTTTTTACAACTCTTGTACCAAAAAAAGAAAAAGAAAAAAGAAAAGAAAAACAAGTAGACCCCTCTAAAAATGTTTTTATCTGAACTCATAACTTGTGCTTTTTCTTGTCCTTCCGATAATATGGATGCAGGTAGAGATGGGTTAACACACAACATGTTGAATGATATCCATAATCATTGGAAACATGCTGAGGCAGTCAGGATAAAGTGTATGGGCGTGCCTACAGTTGATATGAAAAATGTGTGCTCCCAATTAGAGGTACTTTGGCCCCATTTGTTTAGTGTTTCTGTTCTCGAAAAACTGGGAACAGAAACTAAAATATGGAAACAAAAAAATCAGTTTCTGTTCTACACCCAGTTCTTAAGGACAATTTTGTTTGGTACAGAACAGAAGTGATCCTAGATTTCTTCTTCTATTTTCAGTTTGTAGGAATGGAAACAGAAATGTGAGAGTAGAAACACTAAACAAACCATAAAGTTTACGTGCACTCTCAAGTCCCATCTTGATCTCTCTTCACTAGGGTATTATAAGAGGATTAAAATCGAAACATTTTGCTTTAGGAGGATTTTTTTTTTTAATATTTATGTCTTTGTGGTGCCTTTTATCTTCTCTAGACCTTTGTGCTTGCCTTTTATTAAAATATATTTTGACTGTTAAACTGTCTCATAGAACATTTGTGTATGATTCCAGGATAAAACATTTGGTAAGATCATCCATAGACATGGTGGTATACTTATATTGTACAGAGGCAGAAATTATAACCACAAGAAGAGGCCTGTGATTCCATTAATGTTGTGGAAGCCCCATGAGCCTGTATATCCAAAGCTGATTAAGACTACTATTGACGGCCTAAGCATTGAGGAAACAAAGGAGATGAGAAAGAGAGGATTATCTGCTCCAGTTTTAACAAGATTAGGTACTCTTTTCACTCAAAGAATTATCTATACTTCTACATTGCCTTTGGCTAAGGTAGTTGAAGAAGGGGTTAATTTCAATCACCCGTCATTTGTAAAAGTGACAGATGATAGGGGGTCTTTTGTATTATGGAAATAATAGGGGGGTCTCTATGGTATTAGTGCAAATGATAGGGGGCCCCTTGGGTTTAAACTGAATAATATAATGTAGCGATATTTTTGGTAAGAAAAAATTATTGGTAAGGGTAGAGAAATACTTTTCCAGTGCTTTGACTTTAACAGTGGTAAATTTGTCAAAACAAAATAAAAAATAAAAAATGATGACATCATCACAATTCACCGGAAAAAAATCAACCGGGGGTTGTCGTGTTACTTTTTGCAGATGACAAGGGGTCATCATGTTATTTTCACATGATAGGCTGTGTTTCTTACTTTTGCAAATGACAGTGGTGTAATTGAATTGACCCATTGCAGAAGAATTTGATTAAAGAATTTCTGATTTTTTTCTTAACAAAATTACTTGAGCACCATTTGTTGAACTTTTTTTAATTTCTTTTTGGCTTTTCAATAGTTACTTTTTTGCTTTTCAACAAATAAGTACTTAAAAATAAAGTTACATTAAAATCTAGATAAGAAGTACATTTTTTTTTTCAAAAGTTACAAAATAGTTTTAGCTTTATATATATATATATATTTTTAAAAGATTGACGGACTAGGACTTCTCTACCTAAATTTTCTTAATCCTTTACAAAAAGTTCTTTTTGATTAAAGAGATCATCTCTATGAATGGCACTAATATATCATCTCTATGTTATTAACCACAATATTTTGCTTTTAAGTAAATTTACTTTATTGGTTAATTAAGGCCCCGTTTGGTAACCATTTCCATCCCATTCCATTCCCAGATTTTTGGGAATTCTGTTTGGGAATAGCGTTTAGTAATTTTTGTTTCCGTTTCCATTTCATTCCCATTTGAGAATTGTGCCCACTTTTTTCTTAAGAAATGAGAAACAAAAAAAAATTGTTTCTCATTATTCCCATTCTATTCCCAAAATTCATGGTCACTATTCACCTACCGGACGACCACTGCCCGCCGACCACCGCCCGCCGCCCGGCCGGAAAATTTCCGGCCACTTCCGGCAGTCGCCGGCGACGGCGCCATTGTCTTCTGGCCGGCGTCGCCGGCGGGGGCACCGCCGTCTCCGACGCCGGCCGGGCGTCGCCGGAGCACCGCCGGCCGTCCGGCGCCAGCGCCGGAGCACCGCCGTCAGGCCAAAACAGAAAAAAAAAAAAAAAAAAAGATTTTAGGATAAAATTGTTACCAAACACAATTTCCTTCCCAAAATAAAAAAAAAAATTATCGTTACCAAACGCGATTCTACTCCAAAAAAGAAAACAAAATTCCCATCCCATTCCCATCCCACTGCTGGAATGGAAACAGAAACGGTTACCAAACGCCACCTAACTTTTTGATTCTAAGAAGTCCTTTTAAAAAAAAAATGTTATCAAACAGTGTCTTAAGAAAAATTTACAAACTACTTTTCAAAATTAAATTCCTTTTTCAAATAATTCACCCGAACGGTCTTAGTACATGTTGCCTGGCCTCTTACTTTTATGTTTCAATGCAGCTAAAAATGGTTATTATGGTAGTCTTGTGCCCATGGTTCGAGATGCTTTTCTCGTGGCTGAGTTGGTTCGGATAGATTGTAAAGGTCTAGAAAGGAGCGACTACAAGAAAATAGGCTGCAAATTAAGGGTAAGTTTTTACTTTGTTCTTAATGTGTGGTGGATAATTTTGAAGTATGAAAATGGATTCTGCTTTTATCGTAAGTTCTGTGTTTGATGGAGCATTGTTGAGATTTAAGCAAAATTAGGGCAGGTCTAGGAATCACATGCTGCTGCTACCACATTATGAAAGATTTCCTATTATATAGGCGGTTAAATGTTGATGAATGGATTGAGTTTTTGTGTAACCGAGCCATTGCTTTTGACATTGTTGTAGAAGTATGCAACGGAGGCAGTTTTAGCACGGATGTTCTTGTGCCATTTTTTTCCTTCCTATTACAGCCTTCTACATCTCCAGGCCTAAAATTGACTGTTCAACTCTGGTGGAAAAATAAGCTAAATTATCTGATGATTTTTAGGCTGTGCGCGCTTTGCGAAATCAAACTCATTGAACAATGCAGCCTGTTGCAAAGGATAGAACGATAATTTTCTCTCCTTGTTCGGTAGAAGGATGGAAAATAGGTGTATGATTTTTTTATTTTTGATGATATATGAACTATCAAGGTGGACAAGTACGAAAATCGGCATTTTACCCATACCAAGGGATACACCAAAACATCTAATTGTGAGGGTATTATTTGATCAAGGAGCTCTACCTTAAAACTTCACTCCCACTTTTGGAAAGATAAGGTTTCGTTCTAGTTTTTCCTTCTGCTTTTTCTCTCCTTCCCATTTTCACTTGATACCAAACAAATGAAAACCAACTTTGTTTTTCAATATCTTCCATTCCCAGATTTTTAGAACAGAATCCTGGAAACAGAAAAGAAACATAGTTTTAAATGTTCCCATATTTCTGTTTATATTCCAAGAATGGAAAGAGAAATACGAGAACAGAAATGCTGAGCAAAGGATACCCCAAACATTGGGATAAATGAGTTTTTTTCATGAAGTAAGCAAAATGTTTTTCAGGTGTATTTTTTTTACATTTTTTTGGAACAGGATTTGGTGCCTTGCATCCTGGTGACATTCGAGAAAGAACAGATCATCGTATGGAGGGGAAATGACTATAAACCTCTTGAAGGAGGATACTTTCACACCGAACGAGAGTCATTCGACGATCCAAACATTGATGCGGTTGTTGGTTCAGAGGTAAATGAAGGATCAGACGGCTGTCAAAAGGAATATGAATTTGATTCAGGTGAGGAGAGTGAGTAAAACAGTCTTCATTTATAGATTATTTTTTTAGTGTAAATATTTTTTGAGAGATGAAATATTCATTACCTAATTTACCTTGACCATCTTATTGATGAACCCTAGAATTAGTGGTAAAGGAAATAGACAAGTTGAGAAGCGAAAAGATGGATATTTTTATTGAAATGAAAAAGAACAAACAAACGTCCAAGTATTCGTGATATTTGGTTTTCTCCCAAAGCCGAAACTCAATACAAATGACTTTTTGATATCCCTACACACTCCATTCTCTTCCTTTTATAATCTAATTATTATCATATAGGGCTCCTCTCAAACAAGATAATTATTAGCTAAGGGATTATGATTAGTTGAGCTTTCCTAATCTCTCCCCACCTCCTTCCCGAAATATTCCATAAATCCAGGTCATTAGTAACGGTCATTTTATTTCTTGCGACGTGCAAAGGTGAACCTAATTCGTGGTCTATCGTTACCCGCCACCCAAACTTTCACATTGTCCTCAAGGGGAAACTGTTGTTGGAGGGTTTCAAACTTTTTCTAAGTGGTCTCAAACTGTGACAAATCCTTCCATTGGACCAGAACTTCAACATGAGTAGTACCACCGGTGTCCAGATAGCATACTTCAAGAACTTTAGCAGACTTGGTTTTCATTTTCAAGAAAATTTACTTTAGAGAGCAAATTATTTATTTCAAAAACAACATTCGAATTTTTTTTTGTTCCACAGTAGTCATCCAGATGTATTTTAAATTTTCGAACACTTTTTCATCTATTTCGAAAAGAATCAATTTTTTCGTTTTAAAATCAAGTTTTCTTTAGTAAAAAAAAATATAAGAAAAAATAATTTTTCTATGACAATATGGACATTATCATCATTTCTGTCACTACCATTAATTCCAAAATAATCATAAATAATATTATTATATACGGATCTATCACATTCAAGAGATGATACATGAAAAACATTATCCATGATGTGTGCCATGTGATTAGTTTAGTTAGGATGTTAATCCTATCGAGTTAAAACCAGTTTTGGTACCAATTGTTGGTCCAAAGAGCTACCCAAGAGGGGGATGAATTGAGTAGTTAGTAAATTTAGGTGGCATTTGGTAACCATTTCTGTTCCCATCCTAGCAGTGGGATGGAATGAGAATTTTGTTTCCTTCTTGGGAGTAGAATCGCGTTTGGTAACGATAATTTTTTTTTTTGGAACAAAATCGCGTTTGGTAATGATTTTATCCTAAAATTATTTTTTATTTTTTTTGAGAATTTTCTTTTGTTTTGGCCGGACGGCATGCGGGCGGCGGAGCCAGTGACGACTGGTGGGTGACGGTGGCCGGCGGCGGGAAGGTGGCCTGAAAGCTGTCGACGGCGGCGGTGGCCGGACAGTGGGCGGCCGGTGATGCCGGAGGTGATCGGCGATGGTCGCCGAAGACGGCGGCGGACGGTGGTCGGCCGACGGGTGAACGATGACAGGTGGTTTTGGGAATGGAATGGGAATAATGAGAAACAACTTTTTTTTTTTTGTTTCTCATTTCTTAAGAAAAAAGTGGGCACAATTCTCAAATAGGAATGGAATGAGAACGGGAACAAAAATTACCAAATGCTATTCCCAAACAGAATTCCCAAAAATCTAGAAATGGGATGAGAATTTCTAAAATGGAAACGGTTATCAAACGAGGCCTTAAATAATTAAGTCATTTAAACACAAATAATCAAATTTCCAAAATAAATTATTGTCGTGTTACGTAGCGAAAATGTGTTTACTTCTAAATGCATACCCAAACACAATATAAGAAAATAAGAATACAGCGTACGATAATATAACCTGGTTCGACAAACTACCTTTACCTACATCTAATCCACCGAGCTCTACAAAAATTCGCAATCTACTAAACCCCAGATTCTTGTCTCAGGTAGAAACCAAACCCTCACAATCTCGATTCTTTTTACAGACTCAAAATCAACCTTCACAATTATTATTTTCATAGGCTAAAAAAGAACCCTATATTTTTTACCAGACTCAAGACTAACCTAATTCTATTATAAGAAGAATAAAGACTTAATCCTTTTAACCTACTAAAGATCAAACCTATCACTTCCTTACATTTTTTCACTTATCATTTTTGTAAGTTTAAGAAGAACTTTTACAATCACTCAATTATATTACTAGAAGAATCAAAACCTAATTCTTTTCAAAGGAAAAGAATAACATAATATTTTTGTAGGATAAAGATCAATCGTAATTTTTTTCACAGGAAAAAAATCGAAACCTAACTATCCCAACTAGACACCGTCCCAAATATATCTAATCCTCTCAAACTCATATATACAAAACATGTAAGTTTTTTCCCATAAGAAACTTCTACTACCTCAATACAGATATATTCAATTAATGTTCCGAATAATTGCTATATAATAAATACAATGTGAAAAAAATAAAATATGATTAATAAATAAAGTGGGTAGCATAAATTTAACACGTAATCAAATAATCAGACAAAAATCGCTTAACAAAGATTTTCAGACTTTTAAGTTTAAAATGATTTTCTAGCAATCTTAAATCAAGTAATCAAAATAAATATAATTTTAAAAAGTAATTAATAAAATTTGGATAGATCTCACTGGGAAAACACCGATGACAATAACAATATAGCAAGTGGAACTCAAATCGGTGATGCCAAACAATAAGCGCTTTAGATCAAGAACTTGAATATAATCTTTCGTAAAAATCTCAGTGAAAATCTCACTTTTGTAAAAACTCAAATTAATGTTCTTAATGTCTTTAATTCAATTCTCATAGGTCTCTATTAATAGATCAATAACCAACCCTCCAGCGGTTATTTTTTAAAAGATATGTCATTAAATGACATTCTAAGACCCTATATATTATAAACTTTCATTTTATGTATGTTCCATTTAAAAATACTCTTTAAAAATCTCTTTTAAATCCATAAAATTATTCTCAATTTAAAACCACAAGAATAAGAAATATTAAATCATTTACATTAATAGAATCTCAAAATATATGGACCATATCAACAGAGATTACTAAATAAGTTGTTGCTATTCAAAATACATTAAAATTCCCCAAATCCCTCACTTGAAATCATAAAAAAAGATAGTTTTTTACCAAGAGACCAAATCAGCCGAACCTCTAACTAAAGCAATCAGTTGATTGACCTGGTCCATTCGGTTGATTGACTGTGCCAGCCTGCAATTTAGCCGTTGATACAACACACATTCGATTGACTGACCATGCCTTGTCGATTGACCAAATTGATCAGTGTGTTTCCAATTTCTACCATTTCATCTATTGACTCATTCGGTTAATCGACATTTTTCATTTGGTTGACCGATTGGATCAGTGTGCTCATTTTTTTACCTATTTCAGTTATTGTTTCAAATGGTTGACCGATTACTTTTCTCAGTTGACCGAATTGACCCGAAAACACAATCTTTTATACTTTAAATCACATTTTTTAATTAGTTCAATTATCAAAATTATTTCACATAAGGAACACATATAATATCTCATTTTAGGATCTTAAATTTATCACTTCTTATCATGATACACATAGAACTAACCCATTTTAAGTGTCGTGCGTGATCCTTATTTAGTTTGCATTAAAAGTATATAAGGAAAGAGTAGTTTTCACCTATTTTTCTTCAGCGTCTTCAAAATTCTTCACATCTTCGTCATATCCATCTTGCACCCTTTATGTTTTTCTTCATCACATCTTCTTTTTAATCAAATGCATGAAATTATAAATCTGAAATACTTGATAAAACCATTAGTTTCACAAAAAATATCAATATTTAATTATTCATCAAAACTTTGGGTTCAGCAATTCCAATTTAAACACTCTAGGTGTGTAGACAGTTTTAATTAATTATTATGTTAAATTTTCCATCCAAACTAGCAGAATGTCATTTAAGGGGTATAATGATCCTTTTACTATTTTTTTTATTTTTATTTTATTTTTTTCTTTTATTTTTCCCTTTTTTTTCTTTTATTTTCTTTTTCTTGTTTTTTCACATTTTTTCTTTCTTTCCTGATATCAATAATCTCTCTTCCTCAATTCTCACCCCAACAAAATCTCATCATTTCTCCATAAAAAAAAAATCACACCAAATCAAAGACTCGTATCAAGTTAAACATTTTTTTTCAAGCAATCTCCATGGAGCTAGCTCTATGCGTTCTTATCCCAAAATCAAGCTCTTCAGAATTACTAAAAAATGTCCTTCAAGTTTTCAATTTCATTTCCCAATTTTTGTGAAAATCATCTAAACATCAGTCGATATCTGTAAAAATCATTGAATTATCGATCACTTTTTGTGAAAACATCAAATTATCGATCAATTATTCTCTACATCGGCATTCAGTTTTTGATCGGATTCAAGGGTTTCGGAAGATCTGTAAGGAGATGGCAATGACATTACCGCATCAGATTAGGGCCATATCTGTAACACCGTTAACAACGGAACCAGGAGCAACCACAGAGATAATGCCGGCGACAGTGAGTGCGATGGAGGTGTGGCAGTCATCAATAAGAACTCCCCGAGTTCTGCATAAAATGTTGAAATATTTTATGGGCTAATATTAATTGAATAATAATCGTAAACATATATGAATATTAGGGCACAACAATAAAGAACGGTAATCGAATACGTACCTGTTTAGGCCATTGCAAGAGATTGAATCTGTTGCAGCGGATTACTAACTAGGTCTTCCTCCCTATGATCTAGATTATTGTGGTGACGACTCTCAATGGGAAGAAACCCTTTAATCTAGATTAGGGAGGGGGCTTAGTTATATATACTAGCGTTTCTCGTTGGGCCCTCCCATAATGGGTTTCAACGAAACCCTAAATCTACACTTGCCACTTAACTGGGCTTCTACATAAAAGACGCCACAGCCCAAATTAAAATATGATCACTAATTATTTGAGTTGCTTAAATAATAGACTATCCATTAATCCGTTTTTGTAAAACAATTAATTCAATTAATGTTAGCCCATAAAATATTCCAATATTCTCCCACTTGGGTTAAATTAATTGAATAAATTTAATTTTAAAAATAAGACTCTCGGGTTAATAACAGAAAAATTTATTTTTGGTGTGGCCATACCTTTTATTTAAAGAAATGATAGTCTATAAGTAGTATCTTGATAAACTTATCCGGTCCAACATGATCTTAATATTGGATTATGATAATTTATATGTCAATCTCAACAAATATAAGACTTTTATATTCACAAATACTTATAATCATATCGACATGGATCGTAAGCCCAGTACTGTAGTAAGAAACCAATGCCAACATGTGATCATTATCAATATGCATTATTCTTATCGGTCCTCATTATAATTTCTCAACAAAATAAAATTGTAGTTGCAGTTTATCAACAAAATAAAACTGTTGCAATTTCTCAACAATATGAAATTGCTTGACTTTAACAAGTCATCTGTCACTAATAATACATCACGAAATCTCAAAATAGTGATTAGTGACAGTCAAAAGTATATAACTGTAATTCTTAAGACACAATATCTTAAGATACCATATTATATAATCAATTTAAATAATATAATTTACGACAATATAATCTGCAATAATGATGATCATCAAAAAGATTTCAATTTTGTAAAATGCATAACAATAGTGATCATAACGTAATCATCGAAATAAAAGAAAATACAAAAGCTCCTACTAAACCAGAGAATCAAAAGACTCAATGACACTCATATTAACAACATGTTCCTTGAACTCTAGGGGTCTTAAACATTGGTTCAGTATAATCGATTTAAATAATATAATACGCAACAATACAATGTGCAATAATGATGATCATCAAATAGAATTCAATTTTACAAAACATAAAACAATAGTGGTCACAACGTATCATGGAATTAAAGAAAAATACAAGAAAATTTCCACTAAATCGGAGAATCAAAATACTCAAATAAGTATAAACGACACAATATAAGAATCAATTGCATCATCATAAACTCTCATTTGGGTAGAGTCTACAATAAACAATTATTCTTTAAGTATGAAGATCAACAAAATAATGAAAACTTTATAACAATAGTGATCAATGCTTACACGACACAATCATCGAAATAAAGAAGATTACAAAGATTCTCATTAAATTAAGGAATCAATTTTGAATTTCATTGTAGCATTATTGTTGTTCACAACAAAAAGAAATTATTTTAAAAAAAAAATTAAAAAAAATTGCAACTAGATCAATTATGGATAATGGGGGCAAAATGCTCAATTAAGTATAGATAATATAATATAAGAATCAATTGTGCTATTATAAACTGCCATTTGGGCAGAGTCCACAATAAACAATTATTCTTTAATCATGAGAATTAACAAAATAAGAAAAATTTACAGATTTAAAAATCTATCCCCTTTGGGTAGATTGACCTTCAAATTCATATATTTCCTTCAAAATATAATGAAACAAACAACCTTTCAAAATTCACCCCCTTTGGGCAAACAAATTCATTAGATTATTTATCTTACATAATATCTTCATGCAATTAAATTAATTTGCACAATAATCCCATTTGGGCAAGTGAATGTACAAATTAATCTAAAATTTTTCCATCAACAAAATAGGAACGCGAAAACTTACAAATTATGTTGGTTAAATTACTTTGGCAAAATAACCTCAATAATTCACAAGCAACCATTCTAAATTGATAAAATTAAACTTTATTACCCAACAATTAAATTAATTTGCATAATAACCCCCTTTGGGTAGATGAATGTACAAATTAATCTAAACTTTTTCCATCAACAAAAATAGGAACTCAAAAACTTGCAAAATTATTTTGGTTAAATCACTTTGATAAATTAACCTCAACAATTCACAAGTATCCGTTCCAAATTGGAAAAAATTATCTATATTGTCCAATCACAACAGTGCATATTAACGACATATATGCATATGATCAAAATAAGATGAAGTACGTCACAAAATATACTTTCAGTGATCAACGATCAATTATAGTTGCAATGATTTGAACAACAATTTTACCATATTTTAAAACTAATTATTAAACTAGTTTTATGTGATTTAAAACTAAACTAGGAGAGTACATATCAATAAATCTTAATCTAAGGAGAGTGAGTACTGCAATCTTGTCTCAAATCATCTAATATAATTTTTGTAAAATTTTTAATAAAAAATCATGCCTAAAAATAATTTTAAGTTAATTAAATCACATAATAAGCAATGATTAACTAAAAAATATTTTTAATCCTCCAAAAATAAAATAAATTTTACAGAAAATTAGAGGGTATGAAAATAAGTGCACAGGAAAAAACGTGACTCAAAACGGGCCCCGAATCGTGCCGCACGCGCCCCATGCACCTCTCCACGCGCATGGGATATGGGGACCACGGTTGGAGGTTGTCTTCAACCTCCAGCCGGGTCTGAATCGGGTTGTAAGACCTGGTTGCTCAAAACCCTAAAAATCGGTTCGTTTTCTTCAATTATTTTGTGGGTTTATGTATATTTATATATTTCTAACACTACTATAACAATTAATTGAAGAAAAATTGAGTCAAACATCACCAAAAATCGAAAATAAGTCACGGTTTTGAGGTTTCTCACTCCTCCATGGCCAAAAACCTAAAACTTGATTTTAACCCATATTTCTACCGAATTTTATATGGGTTTGAACATAATATTAATTTAAAAATTATCCACAATATTTAATTGAACAAAAACCGCGTCAATATTCCTCAAACTCAAAGGTGATTCTCGGTTTTCTAGAGTTTTGTAGCCGAAACTTTGGCGTTGAAATACTCATTGATTACCCAATAACGTAACACATATAATACATCAAATTAAAACTTGAATCAATACGAACAAAATCCCTAAGGTGTTACAGTTAATCGAAATGAAATATTACATGAAATCACAGCCCCATGTTTCGATTTCGCGAGTTTTCTAGGGTTCGTGGCAAAACATGTAACGTTGAAATATTCTCTGTTTTGGCAACCAAATAACATGTATTATATATCAATTTAAAGCTTAAAACAAGAGGAACAAAAACCCTAATGTTTCACAGTTAATATAAGCAAAAAATCTCATGAAATCATGCCCGCAAGTTTCGGTTTCGTTAAGGAACAAAAAATTAAAAAAAATCTCAAAAACCAATTGTCGATCCTAAATCATGTATATGGACTATGATACCACATATTGATTATTTCTCATAATCACAATAAAACGGAATTGAATAATAATCATAAACATACATGAATATTAGTACACAACAATAAAGAACGGTAATCGAATACGTACCTGTTTGGGCCATTGCAGGAGATTGAATCTATCGCAGTGGATTACTAACTAGGTCTTCCTCTCTATGATCTAGATTATTGTGATGGCGGCTCTCAATGGGAAAAAACCCCTTAATCTAGATTAGAGAGGGAATCTAGTTATATATATTAGGGATTCTCGTTGGTCTCTCTTATAACGGACTTCAACGAAACCCTAAACCTATACTTACCACTTAACTGAGTTTTTACATAAAAGACGCCACAACCCAAATTAAAATATGATTACTGATTATTTGAGCTGTTTAAATAATAGACTATTCATTAACCCATTTTTGTAAAACAATTAATTCAATTAATGTTAGCCCATAAAATATTCCAACATAAAACTGTGAAGGACGCGAAAATTGATACGGTGTCTCCTTCGCCGTCAAGGAGTCCGAGGCTGGCCGGGGTACGATTGGATTTTTTGGTGGCTTGCCAGGCGCTGATGGAGATGGCAGATTTTGGGGAATTGGTTGAGAGAGAGTACAAGGATATTGGGTTGCAGAGCAGAAGGGGTTTCAACACAAAGAATAAGCATGGAAGAACTAAACCCAGATCTGGATTGCCTTTATTTCTCTCTTGAATGGCGTTCTAGAGAGAGACAAGGAAGGAGTGATGAAGTGAGAAATGAATGAGAGTGAGATGATTAATCTCAAGAAAGATAAAATAAATAAAGAAAAAAATAAAGAAAACAATAAAACCATTATACCCCTTAAAAATCACAATTTTGTTAATCTGGATGGAAAATCTAACAGAATGACTAATTACAATCGCCTACAAACCTAGAGGGTTTAAATTGAAATGCCACAAACTTAATGGACCACATAGAAATATATCAATAGTTAAAGGGTTTAAAAGATAATTTACTCTAATAATAATAATAAATTTCTTAAGTTAAAGTAAAAGGGTAATAGAAAAAGAATGAGACGATTTAACTATTGTGTTAACCTCTCTCTCAATTTATAATAGAAACAAAGAAACAATATAGGAAACCATAAACCAACACAGGAAACCCTAATCAATGATATTGTATTTCGATTAGGGTTTCCTGTATTGGTTTAGGGTTTCTTGTATTTCGACTCAATGGACCATTGCCTTGTATTTCGATTTTGCACTTGACGAGGCCACTATCGTTTGCCTTTTACTATTTCAAGAGACAAGATTACCTCGAACAAACACATAATACTCTATAGTAAACTTCTTATCCAAGGGTGATCCGGCCTAGTCTGCATCTGTATATTCCTTTATTTGAGTATGACCGAAGTTATGTTATAGTAAACCATAACTAGGAGCACCTTTCAGATATTAAAGAATACGAATTACTGTATCCTAGTGACAAATCATTGGATGATCCAAGAATGGGCTAATAACACTAACAACAGAGGAGATATCTAGTCTAGTAACCGTCAAGTAGTTTTACTTCCCAACTAATCATCTGTATTGCATTGGGTCTGTCAGTGGTACGCATTGATATGCTAATAATTTGGTGTTTAGATCCATAAGAGAGTTAATCGGTTTGGATCCTAGCATTCTTGTTTCGTTCAACTGATCAATGACATATTTTATCTAAGACAGATAAATGTCTTGACTTGATCGAACAATTTCAATCCCCAAGAAATACTTTAAGTGACCCAAATAATTGGTGTGAAACTTACTATGGAAAAAAAAATGAGTTCCTGAATACCATAGTGGTCATCTCTGGTAATCATGATTTCATCTACATACAGAATCAATAATATTTTCCAACATTACTATGCATGTACTACATGGAATGATCGACTCCACGAGATCCCTAGTACCATTATAATGTAAGGCTAGTATTTCAACTTCCACTGTGGATGTCCAATCAGGGTAAGTAAGAGTTGTTTGTCTAGAATAGATGTTTTGAACTACCTCCCCACTTTTGAGATGACAAAGGATGAGAAGTTATGATGTTTTTTTAATTATGACCTTAAATGCATATAAATTTGTTCTCATATTAAGGGGGAGCGTGGTTACATATTTGTTATGAGAAAATATTAAAGTTAATTGTCATCATAAAAAAAAGAGATTATTGGCCCTTGATGTTTTGATGGATAAATTAATGTTGATGTTCTATGGAATAAATGATTTTACTGAGTGATTTAAAAATAAAGTTCTAATTGAGCAAATGAGAAAAAGAATGAGATTTAAAGATGATATTTGTTAAAAGATCAAGATGGTTACAATGAAGATATTGAAGATTTTTTTGAGCAGAAACAATTTTTTTGTATTCCTAAGTAAAAATAACTCAATTCTTTTTATGCTTTTAATACAACCCGATTACAATCATGTACAACACTTTTAAAATAACTTGCAATATTTGGAAAATAGTCAAAAGTGATAAATTCAAGGATCAAAATATTTTTTCAAAAGTATTGATCAAGAAAATATTTTTAAATTAGAAAAAATATATATTTTTAGCCTGAACAGTCGACCGTCGGCTTGACCGGTCGACCGAAAGATTCAAGATAGGGGTTTTGGGGTTTTAGGCTAGTCGGTCGACCAAGGGGTTGGACAATCGATTCTGAGCCTAAAAATGGTTGATAGCTCAGTCGACGGATCGGTTGTCAATGACTATAAAGCGAGTCGTTAGAGGTACAAAAGGTTGACCAATTAGTGAACTGGTCAACCATCCGTCAGTCTTTAGAATTTTTTATCTAAAATGTTTTTGAGATCTTCATCCCTAATCCTATTCTTGAACGTCATAAAATCCGATTTTCAGGAGGTTTGACTATATTTTCTGAATATACTATTTATTATGAAAATCTTAGTATATAGTCTATATATTATTTGATTGAGTTTATACCACTTACTTCCTGCATTTTTCCCTAAACCAAATATCTCTTCCGTCATTTTACAAATGCCAGTCAACCTCCTTATTATTTTGATCAAAAATCATTTATCTCCCTTATAAATAAAAAATGAATAAAATTTAATTGTAATAACAATTTCATCCTTAACTATTTAAAAATAATTAAATAATTACAAACTATCCATATTCCCTCTTTTATTTTTTTACAATAACATCCATATTACTACATCTCTCAAATTTAACCCTATCTAACCTAAATCTAACACTACTTAACCCGAATGAGTAAAAACTTATTTTTCCTTCAAAACCTCCTCTTCTTCTCTCCTGTCTCTCTCCCCACTTCATCTGCCGCTGTCGTCGCCGCCGCTGCTGCCGAAATTTCTCTCTCTCATTCGCAGATCCGCAGGTGCCAGTGACAGATCTTGTGCATAGATCTGCCGTGTGAATTACTCAGAGAAATTCATCAACCCTCTTCTCAACGGAAGTCCAAATGACTCCCCAATTTTCTCGATTATCACCCACTTCCGCATCTATAATTCTTTCTATTTCTTTATGATCGATCGCAAAACATTAGTTCAAATGCTCACTCCGACACTATTCTCAATGGCACTGCCACTGATATTCACCCTCACTGGCGACGCCGACATCAAACCTCCAGTCGTCCGTCTCTCCAATGACTCCAACCAGTTTTCCATCGACCGTGCCTTTTACCCGACTAGACTTCCGATGAGATCTAGTCCCAATTCCACCAATATATCTTCCTTCTCCACCCAGTTCGTCTTCTCCGTCCTACCTGAAATTAGTACGAACCCTGGGTTCGGCCTCTGCTTCTTCCTTTCCGCTGCCACTTCTCCCGCCGGTGCTTTATCCAGACAGTATTTCGCTCTCTTGTCCAACGTCGTCGTCCCCATTGTTTCCCCAATCGTGGTGGTCGAGTTCGACACTGGCCAAAACCCAGAATTCAACGACCCAGATGGAAATCACGTCGAAATCAATTTCAATAACATCGAATCATAAGTGACGCAGTCCGCCGGGTACTACGGGTATAATAGCAGCGGTATCGTGCCAATTCTTATGGCGAATAGGCAAAACATACACGCGTGGATAGAATTCAATGGGTCTCGGCGGGAAATCAATGTAACAATTGCGTCGGCAGGCATGAACCGACTGGCGAGGCCTCTGCTCACACACACAAATCCCATCGTCGCCAACTACATGTCTACCGATATGTGTGTCGAATTTTCAGGGTTGAAGACTACTTGGGTCGAGGCACAAAGGGTTTTCGCGGCCTTGCTGAAAACATCAACACCACGAATATGTTGGTTTTCATGTCACAATCCTTGTCGTCGTCGTTGTCTCCAGGAGCCATCACTGGTATTACAATCAGTTCCGTTGTCTTTGTCATCATATGTTTATGCTTTTCTTATTGGTTTTGGCGAATTCGAAACAAAGGGCAAGAAGACGACGAGATTGAAGATTGGGAACTCGATGACTAGCCCCATAGATTCTACGAGAGAGAGAGAGGGAGGGAGAGAGAAAAATAGGGGAAGAGAGAGAGAAAAAATATTCCAGCGGCGGAGGCAGATGGAGTAGGGTGCAGTGGCTGTGGGAGGGGAGGATGGGGTGGGGATGAAATAATGAAATTACTTAAAAATAGGGGTTAAAAGTATATTTTTGAAAATAGGAATTTTAGTGAATTAATATATATATATATATATATATATATATATATATACTAGTTATACCTCGTGCCTAAGAGCACACATATAATTCATTGGTATATAGTTTTAACACACATAATTAACATTGATACGCATAATTAACCAACTTTTCTTCTTATATAACGCTCCAATGACTTTACAATTCATCAACTGCATTTTACAATTCATCAACTGCATTAAATTGAGGGCTTTAACGCTCAAAAAAATAATTTACAATTATAAGAATAAAAAAAATGATTGACTATGGATTCACACATAAAATTAGCAGTATATGAAAGATATACAATCATTATTCCAATCAAATTTAAAAAAACATCACAAATCAGAACATTACCAATCAATACAGTCCAACAGTGAAAATAGAACTTCACAGCAAATAGTGTTTGAAAAGAATTCCGAAATTTCAATAATACTGTACTCTAGAAACAAAAACTTTTAAATCTCAAAATAAATTACCTTCGGGTTGTTTTCTTTCTTCTCCAAAAGTTGATTCAACACCTTAACGCAGTCCACGAATTCACAATTGCAATTGGAACTATGACACATGTGGCAACAAACCAACCTTCTCACAAATCCTATGCGATGCATACATACGTAATACTTTCAATTGCCCCAACTATGGGGATTCCCTGATAACCTTCAAATTAGACATAAATACTACCAAAAACTCTCAAATAACTTGTCATGATGATACCTTCATTAAACCTAGAATTATTATCTTTTTCTTCCCCACCTCTTCGGTATCCAATTTACATCTCTAATAGCTTCATCAGTAGCGCAATTGATCTGTGATCCTGAGGAAGTATGCAATATTTAGTATTCTGATCACACCCACAATCTCAAATCAATAGTTTTGACTCTGAATAATGAGTTGAAAATTACTTAAAGATTATAATTTACAAAATTCCGAAGTGATAAAATCTCTATAGTGATCAGATTTCATAGAATGGCAAGAACAGAGTGTTATTTGCGCATTAATCAGATAGGGAAATCTCTAATGATAAACAATTTACCTTGGAATTAAGCCACATTCCCCCTTAATCAGTGTCGCCCATGTCGTTTCCACACCACAACCCAGTAGCGTCACCATGGCCAGACCTGCAATCAATGTCATCAACAGACAATTTTCAATACTAACCCAATATAATAACACATGGCAATTTTGGATATTTCCTACAAATCAATTAGAAAATCATATCCTATTTCAAAAGAACCCACTTCTAACGTGGGTTTCGTATATGAAATTGAAAAAATAAATCGTAGAAAAAAAATAAAAAAAATCGAAGAAACAGTTGAAATTGAAATCCAAATCAAACTTGAAATTAAATTTGAGAAACATGGATTGTTTTCAAAGGCTCAATTGATTTATTCACTTTTTTAAGGTGCATGGTGCAATGTGAAAATGGTGAATTGGTGCATGGTGAAATAGTTATACGAAATTCAACCAGATCTCTTCACAATTACTAAAAATTAACCAGAAATTTCACTAAAACTTGGTGTCTTCAAAAATTACTGAAAATTGATTAGAAATTTCACTAAATTCAACCAAATTCTTCACAATTACTGAAAATCCAACAACAACTACACTAAAATCAATCAGAGACTTTTACAATTACAAAGAGTTAAGTATAAATCAAAACCTATTCACATAAAAGCAATAAATACACAGAATGGAGTAGGGAACAAACTTGGTAGGTGAACATCGAGGGAGGTAGGAATGATTGTTGAGACCCAATGAGCTCGCAAAACGAAAGCAAGAGGTTTCACAAGGATAGCAACCACCATGGGAGATGTGGAATGAGAATATGGGAGTAGACTAAAATAAGACGAAAATAAAAAGAGAAACGGATTTCACCTTCAAAGAAGTGATAAGACTGATTTTGGTATGGAGATAGGTGATAATGAAATATCATGAACACAAAAAATGAAAAGAGAATGATGAATGATATTTTCACAGAAATTTCAACTCCTAGAAAAGAAATTAAATGATAAAGTTCAACATACCTTCAAACAAATTTGAATGATGAAGTTCAATATACCTGAAATTCCCGAAATTGATTCAAGCATTATACAAAACCTGATAATCACATGAACAAATATAAACAACACAAAATCTTGAACAGAAATCAAGAATCAAAATAAGAAGAAAATAAAAGAAGATGAGATATGGGTTTACTGTGTACTGAGAGGTGTTGGCAGTAGTAGCTGGACGGTGACGATTCATCCATCTAGGGTTGGCATCATGCAGACACATCTTAGAAGAATGCTTATCGTTTATGGGTGGAGAGAAAAGCTGGAGTTGTCGAGGAAGTCGTTGGCGATGGCAACGGATCGGTATTGCTCAGGCTGTGGTGGGGACGTTGGTTGGGAGATTTGAAAGAGAGGGATGTAAGAGAGAGATTTAGGAAATGAAGGTTAGGGCATGAAATGAGGGATGGGAAATGACATTTTAGGCTAGATCGTGGGGGAGAAAATGGTACGATATGGTGGAGGTAGTGGGTACGGTGATGAAGGTGGGATCGTAGGACTGGAAAACAGATCGTAGGAGGGTGGAAAGACTGATCATTGGCTATGGGGGTGCTGGCTAGGGCTAACAAACATCAGCCAAACAAAAGGGGGAAAATAAGGGGAAAAAAAAGATAGGGGCGAGATTTGATACCCAGACCTTTCGGCAATTAAGCACCTAAAAAACTAATCCACCCATAGCCAACTCAGCGTTGATCTTATCCGTTCATTGAATGAAAGGTAATCTTAACCCTTAAAATATCGTAGTCAATAAACACCTTCCTGATTTATATATATATATATATATATATATATATATATATAGAGAGAGAGAGAGAGAGAGAGAGAGAGAGAATTAAAAATAAAAGGGCATTTATGTCTTTTAAAAAAATATGGTGAAAGGGGTTGACTGGTATTTGTAAGATAGGGGAGGTATCTGATTTAGGAAAAAATGACAGGAGAGGTAAGTGGTATAAACCCTTATTTGATTCTATGAGATTTTACGAAAAAAATACTTTTTATTTTTAAGGGGTTTGTATCTAAAACTTTTTGGGATTAAATTGAGAGTTTTAAAAGAGTATTTTTGAATCAAACTTTACTGTTTTAAAAGGGGTTCATATGTAAATTTTTTGGGGATAACTTTTGTAAAATAACCAATCTTGGCATTGTTTTAAGTCTATATATATGAACCTGCATTTTTTAACATAATAAATCAAGAACAAGAGTTTTAAATCAGCTATTTTAAAAGAAATAATTATTTTGTTGAAATATATTTTTTAGAGAGATTTTTTAAGAAGTTCTTAATCAAGGCATTTATCGCTTTTGTCATCGATTTTGCGCTACATATTTATCTCTATGATTTTCAAAGAAGCTCTAGTAAAATCTTTCTGATTATTTTACGTGCTCAACATTTTGTTTCTAATGTGATATATCTTTATTTGAGTCTGTAGTAATCAGTGTTAAGAAAAATCATTTTCTATTTTTGAATATCTTGAAAATCTTGTGAAATGATTTTTGCTTGATAATTTGATTTACATAACTTTTGTGCTTTAATTGAGTATAATCGGATTTGTATTTCACGTAATTCTATCACATAACTTATCTAGATATTAATTGAGCATATTTTGATTTGAGGTAGTAGAAATTTCTGTGAAAATATTTTTTATTTATATTTTTGTATTTGGTGAGTGTGAGAAGATTATACACATTGTGTCGATGTCTAATCATCTTAGTCTTTAGCTTGATAAAAAGATAGATTTTGATACTTAGCCTGCAAAAGAATTAAATCAGTCTTTAACCTGGTAAAAAGATAGATTTAATTCTTAACTTGTGAAAGAATTAAGTTAGTCTTTAGCCTGGTAAAAAGATGGATAAGTTTGATTTTTAGCCTATAAAAGAATTAGGTTCTTCCTGTCCTGGGAATTTTTTTTTATAAAGGTTTGATTCTAAGCCTAGAAAAATAATTAGGTTAGTCCTGTACCTGTAAGAGTTTGGTTCTTACCTGGGAAAGAGAACAAAGCTAGTGGATTGTAAAAGTCCTGCAGAGATCAGGGGACTAGATGTAGGTAAGCGTAACTTGTCGAACCAGGATAAATCAATATGCTCAATTTCTTTATTCCTGCTTGATTGGTTGTGCATATAGATAAACATGTTTCTACTATAACTCAAGATAATAATCAGTTAAGAAAATGGGTGATTTGTTTGATTGATAAATTGTTTGTTTAAATTTTTATAATATCCAATTCACCCCTTTTTGGATAGATCTGTGGGCCAACAAGTGTCTCTGAGATAAACTTAAGAATAGAAACAGATGCCAGAGAAGCACTAAAAATGAGTATAAGGAGATAGGTAAGGATATGACACAAAGTTAGAAATATGATGGTAAATGTATGTGCACTTACCTTCCTGGACAACAATGGGCATGTCCAAGTTATACGTGGATGGATAAACTGGAGAATAATCTTAAGACACAGGGATGATAGGCATGACGGTAAAAGCTACCTTCTAGCAATGAGAGTATACCTGCATAGAAGGTGAAAAATGACTAGGAAGGACAAGTCCGTGCGTGGATGAGGATATTATAGGGTTTGGGAGGCCTGACAAAGAAAGTTAATATATAGATCATCCTAAAAGGATAGGATAGAAAAGTAAGGGGGCGGACTCAAAAAATGTAACTTCTGCACACACAAATAAATGACGTAATGATAGACTATCACAACGATAGCCCTTTTGTGTGCAAGAATAATAGAGGAAAATACATTTTAAAGCATGGTGATCTAACTTATTCCTAACTAGAGTCAACTGATGAACAAAACAGACACACCCAAATATACAAGGAGGTAAACCAAACAAGGGAGAATAAGAAAAAAAAAAAAAAAATGGAATGGTGAGCCTTGCCATTTAGAGTAGATAACAACATCATGTTGATAAAGAAGCAACCTTTAAGAAATGCATTACTCCAGAAGTAGTTGGGAACATTCATCTAAAAAAGAAGTGTACGAGCCACTTCCAGAAGATGTCGATTCTTACGTTCAACAACTCCATTTTGTTGTTGTGTGTAAGGACAGGAAAACTAATCCAAGATACCAAAGTGTGACATAAGAGAAGCAAATGGTTGCGAAAAGTATTTAAGAGCATTATCACTTCTAAGTATACACACTGATACATTAAATTGAGTTTTAATCTCATCACAAAATGCATGAAAAATGGAGAATAATTATGAACGATCTTTCATTAAATAAAACCATTTAACTCTGCAAAAATCATCCACAAATATGACAAAGTAAAAATTAAAAATAATGTATAAGAAACACGAGAAGGACCACAAATATATGAATGAACTAAACTAAAAGGACTCAATGCTCAAACATGAGCTAGGGAAGCAAATGAAATAAAGTGATGCTTACTCAATTAACAAGACTCACACTCTAAGGGAGACAAATAACTTAAATTCGGAACAAGTAACTTGAGATTACTAAGTCAAGGATGGCCAAGAAGACAATGGCTTTGGTGGGATGATGCAACAGTAGGGTAGACAATATATGGGATAGCAAGACTCTCTTCTTGATCATTAAAGTAGTAAAGATCATTTTCCTTACTCCCAATCGTCTTTTGCGTCCTCAAATCTTTGAGAATGACAGAATCAAGAAAATGATACAGAACAATTAAGATGTTTAGTAAGTTTATTGACTGACATAAAATTAAAAGAAAATAAATGCATATACAAGACATAAGATAGAAATTAGGAGGGTGCAAGTTCCACTATGCCCATGCCACAGATTGTAACAATGGAACCATCAGCAACAATAATAGAAGACAACGAAAGATATGACTAAATACATGTAAATAAGGAAGATGTACCTGACATGTTATGTAAGACCCAGATTTTTTGTATACATATAATTTTAGTTGTATTTTAGAGCATTTAAAAAATAATGGGGTAGAATATGTCATTTACTACTCAATTTAAAAATTTAAGGGGCGGATTTAAAAATTTGAGAAATATCAAATGTTGAAATGGGTTTAAATGATCACTTAAAGAGATTTGGAGGGAGATTAAAGTAATTTGAGAAAAAATAATATATATATACACACACAAACACACCTACACAAACCGTGGAAGTACAAAACCAAGAACACCGAAAAACAAGAAAATGGGGATCAACGTGTCAAGCCAAGGGATCAAGATAACCGACTAAATCCATGCATATAAATGTATGCTCTGCATTTCCACAACTAAAAAGGAAGAGACCAGAAAAAATAAGGAAATAGAGAGAGAGAGGGTTCGACGATGGTGAGTTTCGATCGCAGCCGTTGCTCCGGCGGAGGTGTTGTGTGTGTGTTGTTCGATCGTTGTTGTTGTGTCGTTGGTGGGCATCGTTGTTGGTCCGGTGGGGGTGTCGTCGCCGTCTCCCCGGTGGGGTAAGTGGAGTGTGTATGTGTGTTGGCTGTAAACCAAGAACAAGAAACAGAGGAGAAAGAGAGGGAGGTCGGCAGTGGGCTCCGGTTGTGCGTGTGTGTGTCCATCTGTCCAGCCGATGGGGTATGTGTGTGTCGCCGGTGAAGTGAGCGCTGTTCAGATGACCGTTGTTCGGAGAGTGGGTGTATAGCTATGTGCATGTGTGTGTTGGGTCGTGTGTGCTCTGATTTTTTGGCAGTGTATGTAGGTGTATGTGTTTCGTCGTGTGTGGGCATGTGGTTCAGACGTGTGTGTGTGTTCGTCGACTTTGTGTGTGTATAGGTGGTTGGCCGGCGGTCATGGGTCAACTGAGGGTGTGTCCGTGTGTGTGTGTGTGCGACGTTTGTGCGTGGGCTGTCGTTCTCCAGCTGGGACAGTGTGGGCATGTGTGTTGCTGTGTGCGTGTGTGTGTGTGTGTGTATTTGATCCAACGGTGTGATTGTGTTATTTTCGGCCGCCGTGGCGGGGTATGTCCGACCGTCGATTTTGTGGATGGGTATGCCATTCGGTTTTCAGGTTGGTGTATGTGTGTTCGTCGATTTTGTTCGATCGGCGACTGTGTGGGTCTTCGTTCTGGTCCGACGGAGCTGCTGCTGGGTGTGTGAGGGTGATTGCCAACGGGTGGTGCGTGGCCGGCCGGCGGAAACAAAAACAGAACAAAAATGGGGGAAAAAAAGGAGAAAGAAGAAAGAAGAGGAGAAGAAAATAAAGAAAATTACATAAAGAACCCCAATAGAATCCAAAATCCATCTCGCAACCCGTGAACGATTCGGAATGGGTAACGTTTTTCGTTGAATTTATTTTAGTTTATAAAAGTAAATTAACGCATCGAAAATTTCGTAGTGAGAATAATAAATTTGGGAATGCAGTAACTTTTAACGAAATGAAAATTTACCAAATAATAATTTTACATAATAAAATGTGGGGAATGGGAAAATACGGAACATAGGGCCTGCATTTGCATGATTGGGTCATTTTTACCTAAAATATTAATTTAGGCCCTGTCGCTAATAGGTTCGCAAGCACCGGAGTAACATTAAAGTATAGTCGGTAAAAGCTTTTGGGAGCGGATCACGAGGTGAGTGTACTGTCTTCTTGTCAAATTATTTTCACACACACACACACACAGATATATATGCGTGTAAAATGGCTTTACTGAGACTAGATGATTTTATAGAAGATATGGATCAAGCAGGTTTTGGGGTGAGTGAGTAAAATGGATTTTCGTAAAATTACGACGGTTTTTGAAAGAAAGTTGAGAATGATTTTTGTTGGATTTGGTGGTGTTTAAAAGAGAGTGGACAATATCTGTTTTTCTAAAAATGCCTGATTTTCTAAAAATAAAAAGTGGAAATGTGATTTTGGTAAAATCAAACGTTTTCTTTTAAAAGAAAGTGAGAAATATGATTTTCGAATTAAAAGTCGATTTTGGGAAAGAGAAGTGGATGTGGTGATTTGACGATGTTGTTATGGTTTATATTCTCCCCATAAAGGGGTGTGGATTTTTAGATGATATTGATGATTTGGATGATGCCATAATTTTCTCCCCGTAAAGGGTGTGGTTTCTCTCCGGAAGGGGTGTGAATTATATTTCTCCCCGCAAGGGGTATAGATTCTTCCTATGGGATGTGGATGTTTCTCCCCGTAAGGGGTGTAGATTATATTTCTCCCTAAAAAGGGTGTGGATATTTCGTAGGAAGGCATTCCTACGGATGTTACGGTACCGTTGCAACTCCCGATCATGAGGTTAAAACGATCACTAGGGCTAGCTAGTATGTGTGTTTGAGGTGTGTGTTTGAGTTGTGTGCTTAAATAGTATGTTGAGATGTGTGCTTGAGATGTGGTGTTTTACGTATATTGATTGATTTGATATTTATTATTATGGTGATTAGTATAATTTTTATATTAGTTAGATTTGAATAGAACTTAATTATGTCGCTTTATTTTTCCTGCTTATATACTGAGAATGTTACGAGCTATATGATATTTATAAACTTACGCTTGATTTATTTAGATGTTGAAAAATGAGTTTTATTAAAAAAAAAAAAAAAAAAAAAAAAAAAAAAAAAAAAATTACTAAGAAAGCAATACACTCGCAGGTGAAACAGCTAGGAGTCGATCCTCCTACTGGCGCTAGGTAGAGTCCTACGATGGAGTCGTGTGGAGGGTTGATATGAGCTTTCTGAGGCGAACTTGTGAGGGGTTCATGGTATTATTATTTTTTTTGCTGTTATTATATTTGGGGAATGGGTGTGTTCCCATAACAGAAATATGTATAATTCCATATAGACGATGGTTTATTGATATATATGCATATTGTTGTGTAATAAATGGTTGGTTGGTTACTTTCGGTGAGGTCATGATGTCGTCACGCCAGCCCGGGATGTCGGGTGTTCGGGACGGGTCGTGACAATTTTGGTATCAGAGCCTAGGTTATAAGTTCTGTAGACTTGTCAGTAGTTGTGTCAATAGGGGATCATGAGATAGAAAGACGTGTCAGTCGTCTAGTCAGTAGGGGACTTTGAGATAGGGTATCGATAAGTGGTGTCAAGCCAGTGGTGGACCATGAGATAGGGTATCGATTGGTGGGTTAAGCACGTGAGTGATAGTTATTACATTGCATTAGATGGTACATTGGCATCGTGCATAGTTATTTGTCTTGTTGGTAATTAGTGGGTACGACGAAGTTGTGATACTGCCAGTTAGTGGTTTGGGTAGTGTGGTTGGTAGTGGTAATGGGTGGATCGCGATTGTAGGGGTGCTAGTGGTTGGGAATATTAAATTATAAATGATAAGTAATTCTATTAGTAGTATTTGACATTGGGATTCCCTATCGGTAGTACATAATATTTTTATTGTTAAACCAACAATGTGGCAGAGCACACTTAATTCATCAAATGTTAAGTTATTCATTGAATTGACTGGGTAGACAACACTTTATTTATGCAATTACACGACACACTAAGCTACTATTTAAGATACGCAGATTCTATCATAAATGTGTGAGTGTGCTCGTAATTTTATTAGAGAGGGAGGTTCATATGGTTAAAGCAGGAAGAGATGACCATTTGGCGATATGAAATTAAATCTGATCTAGTAAAAACAGAAGAGATAAGATGTAGACTAATCTAGAAATAATTTACTTTGGAAATACGTCTTAGGTTGACGGGCAGGCAGATTTAAAAGTTATATAAAATGGGCAAATGCAGCGTGAATTAATGGAGAATGATGTGTAGGAAGTAGCCGAGAACTATAAGTTCGTGTTAATAGTTAGTGCGTATAAATATAGTTCACTTTGTATTGGTGGTAGGGAGTTGTCGATAGATCTATTATCCTTGAATATTTATGATATTGATGTAATACTGGATATGGATTTGTTGTTCGGCTCTCATGCCATGGTGAATTTATTAAAGAAGAAAGTGATCTTTCGAATCTGAGGAGAGCCAGAATTTGTATTCTCAGGAGACATAATTATTACTCCTGTCAGTTTGATTTTAGCCTTAGAAGCCAGGAGATTATTGAAGAAAGGATGTCAGGGATACCTTGCTCACATGATTAACACCAGTCAGAAAGAAGTTCAGACGGCGGATATTTCAGTGGTCAGAGATTTTTCCAACGTATTTTCCAAAAGAATGGCCAAGGTTTCCAGTAGATAGGGAGATGGAAGTCATTATTAAGTTGCTTCCAGAAACTGCTCCTATATCGATTATCCCTTATCGTATGGCGCCTACCGTGCTGAAAGAATTGAAAGTGCAGCTGCAAGATTTCGTTGCAAGATTTATTAGATTGTAGATTTATCAAACCTAGCGTTTCCCTATAGGTAGCCCCAGTTTGTTCGTGAACAAGAAGGATAGCACGTTGAGAATGTGTATCGACTATCGGCAGCTGAATAGGGTGACCGTCCGTAATAAATATCCGTTACTTAGGATTGATGACTTGTTTGACCATCTCTAGAAGGCTAAAGTATTTTCCAAGATAGATCTTCGATCAGGGTATCATCAATTAAAAGTCAGAGACAGTGATGTGGCAAAAATGGCGTTCCGTACGAGATATGGACACTACGAATCCTTGGTTATGCCCTTCTGATTGACAAATGCTCCTGCTGCCTTCATGGACTTGATGAATCGGGTCTTCTAACTTTATTTGGATCAATTTATTATCGTATTCATTGACGATATATTGATCTATTCCCAAAGCAGAGACGAGCATGCAGAACATCTTCGAATCGTGTTGCAGACGTGGCGGGAGAAGAGATTATATGCGAAGTACAGTAAATGCGAATTTTGGTTAGATTATGTAGTATTTTTGGGGTATATTATTTTAGGAAACGGTATTCAGGTAAATTCAAAGAAAGTTGAAGCTGTTGTTCAGTGAGAAAGACCGAAAAAAAATGTGACTAAAATTCAAAACTTTTTAGGATTGGCGGGTTAATCTCAACGGTTTGTGCAGGGATTTTCCGTTATAACTGCCCTGTTGACTCGTTTGACCGCAAGGAATCCAAATTTGAGTGAACCGACAAATGTACACAGAGTTTCCAAGAGTTGAAAAGTAGATTGATATCGGCACCAATATTGTCCCTCCCGTCAGAAGGGGGGTGGTTTTGTAATTCTTAGCCACGTGTCATACCGAGGGTTGGGATGTGTTCTGTTGTAGCACGGTCATGAAATAGCATATGCATCTCGGCAATTGAAGAACCATGAGCGTAATTACCCGATGCACGATTTGGAGTTGGCAGCAATTGTGTTCGCCCTGAAGATTTGAAGGCACTATCTGTATGGCGAGACGTGTGAAATATACCCTGATCACCAGAGTTTAATATACTTGTTACTCAAAAGGAATTAAATTTGAGGCAGAGGCGTTGGATATAATTGATTAAAGATTATGATTGCACCATCCACTACCATCCGAAAAAGGCTAATGTTGTAACAGACACATTGAGTCAGAAATTGGCAGGTTCGGTGGCATACATTCAAATAGTTTATAATAATCTGCATACCAAATCAAGATCGTTGCAAGTTCAATTAGTGGTTGGTCAGATGGCAACATTGCTTGTAACTTTGACTTTGAGGCCGATGTTGATTAACCGTCTTATTGAAGCTCAGAAGTCAGACCTTCAATTGGAAAAGATTCGGAATGAAGTGAGAAATGGTCGCATAGCTGATTTTCTTGTTAGGAATGGTGATGGAGTTTTGATGATTGGAAATAGACCGTGTGTGCCTAACGACGTTGGTTTAGATAAGGATTTCTGGGAGGAAGCGCATAACTCAGCATACGCGATGCATCCAGACAGTACCAAAATGTATCGAAATTTGCGTGAACAATATTGGTGGATCGGAATGAAACAAAAAATTGCAGAATTTGTTGCCAGGTATCTTGGTTGTCAACAAGTTAAGATTGAGTATCAATATCCAAGTGGGTTGTTGCAACCTCTATCTATTCCACACTGGAAATAGGAGCATAACACAATAGTTTTCGCTTCGGGACTACCCAGTACTAAAAAGGGACATAATTCCATCTGGGTGATCGTTGATAGGCTTACCAAGTCCGCTCATTTTCTAACCGTAAAGACGACGTATTCTTTTGAGAAGTATGCCCAATTGTTTATCGATGAGATTATTAGGTTACATAATGCACCGGTTTCTATAGTGTCAGATAGAGATTTGAGATATACTTTGAGGTTTTGGCCGAGACTCCAAACTGCTTTAGGTCCCAAGTAAAAATCTAGCACCGTTTTCCATCCCCAAACAGACAGATAATCAAAGCGTACGATTCAAACGTTGGAAGATATGTTGAGGAGATGTGTTTTAGAAATTCTTGGTAGCTAGGATGATCATTTGCCGTTGATGGAATTCGCCTACAACAACAGCTACCATTCGATAATTGAGATGGCCCCGTATAAAGTATTGTATGGTAGGAAATGCAGAACCCCAGTTTATTGAGCTGTGGTAGGTGAACGTAAATTGTTGATGTCGGGCATAGCCCAAATGACAGCAGACAAAGTGAAGGTAATTCAAAAAAGATTAAGAATTGCTCCAAAAAAATAATAATAGTAAATTATTATGCAGACAAGCGTCGGCGGGAGTTGGAGTTCGAGATGGGAGATTATGTGTTTCTGCGTATTTCTCCGTAGAAAGGCATAATGAGGTTCGGGAAGAAAGAAAAATTGAGTCCAAGATACATCGAACCATATGAAATTTAGATTAAATTGGCACTACAGCTTATAGACTTGCGTTACCACTAGAGTTGTCTCGACAACACAATGTTTTTCATATATCGATGTTCCGGAAATATGTACCAGACCCTTCTCATGTGTTGACTTCGCAACTAATCGAATGGGAAGCAGATTTGATCTATATTGAGGAGTCAGTCCAAATCCTAAGCCGTAAAGATCATGTGTTGTGGTTTCATTAGTCAAAATGTTGTGGCACAGTCATGCAAGGAAGAGGCGACGGGGGAGCGAGAAGGCGAGATGAGGAACAAATGCCCAAAAAAAAAAAAAATCAGGACGAAATTTTTTTTAGGAGGGAAAGGTTGTAAGACCCGGATTTTTTGTATACATATAATTTTAGTTGCATTTTAGAGCATTTAAAAAATAATGGGGTAGAATGTCATTTACTACTCAATTTAAAAATTTAAGGGGCGGATTTAAAAATTTGAGAAATATCAAATGTTGAAATGGGTTTAAATGATCACTTAAAGAGATTTGGGGGGAGATTAAAGTAATTTGAGAAAAAATAATATATATATATATATATATATATATATAAACACACCTACCCAAATTGTGGAAGTACAAAACCAAGAACACCGAAAAACAGGGAAAGGGGGATCAACGTGTCAAGTCAATGGATCAAGATAACCCACTAAATCCATGCATATAAATGTATGCTCTACATTTCCACAACTAAAAAGGAAGAGACCAGAAGAAATCAAGAAATAGAGAGAGAGAGAGGGTTCGACGGTGGTGCGTTTCGGATCGCAGCCGTTGCTCCAGCGGAGGTGCTCTGTGTGTGTTGTTCGATCGCCATTGTTGTGTCGTTGGTGGGCGTCATTGTTAGTTCGGTGAGGGTATCGTCGCCGTCTCTCCGGTTGGGTAAGTAGAGTGTGTGTGTGTGTTGGCTGTAAATCAAGAACAAGAAACAGATGAGAGAAAGAGTGAGGTCGGCAGTGGGCTCCGGTTGTGTGTGTGTGTGTATGTCCATCTGTCCAGCCGGTGGTATGTGTGTCTCGCCGGCGAAGTAAGCGTTGTTCAGACGACCGTCGTTCGGAGAGTGGATGTATAGCTGTGTGCATATGTGTGTTGGGTCGTGTGTGCTCTGTTTTTCCAACAGTGTATGTGGGTGTATGTGTTTCGGCGTGTGTGGGCGTGTGGTTTTGACGTGTGTATGTGTTCGTCGACTTCGTATGTGTATGGGTGGTCGGCTAGCGGTCATGGGCCGACTGAGAATGTGTCCTTGTGTCCGTGTGTGTGTGTGCGGCGTTTTTGCGTGGGCTGTCATTCTCCAACTGGGACAGTGTGGGCATGTGTGTTGCTCTCTGTGTGTGTGCATTTGATCTAATGGTGTGATTGTGGTTATTGTCGATCGCCGTGGCGGGGTGTGTCCGGCCGTCGATTTTGTGGATGGTTATGCTATTCGGTTTTCAGGTTGGTGTATGTGTGTTCATCGGTTTTCTTCGGTTGGCGGCTATATGGGTCTCCGTTCTGGTCCGACGGAGCTGCTGCTGGGTGTGTGAGGGTAATTACCGACGGGTGGTGCATGGCCGACCAGCGGAAACCAAAACAGAATAGAAACAGGGAAAAAAAAAAAAAGAGAAAGAAGGAAGAAGAGGAGAAGAAAAGAAGGAAAATTACATTAAGAACCCCAATAGAATCCAAAATCCATCTCGCGACCCGTGAACGATTCGGAATGGGTAACGTTTTTCGTTGAATTTATTTTAGTTTATAAAAGTAAATTAACGCATCGAAAATTTCGTAATGGGAATAATAAATTTGGGAATGCAGTAACTTTTAACGAAATGAAAATTTACCAAATAATAATTTTACATAATAAAATGTGGGGAATGGGAAAATACGGAATATAGGGCCTGCATTTGCATGATTGGGTCATTTTTACCTAAAATATTAATTTAGGCCCTGTCGCTAATAGGTTCGCAGGCACCGGAGTAACATTAGAGTATAGTCGGTAAAAACTTTTGGGAGCGGATCACGAGGTGAGTGTACTATCTTCTTGTCAAATTATTTTCACACACACACACACACACACACACCCATATATATATATATATATATGCGTGTAAAATGGCTTTACTGAGACAAGATGATTTTATAGAAGATATGGATCAAGCAAGTTTTGAGGTGAGTGAGTAAAATGGATTTTCGTAAAATTACGACGGTTTTCAAAAGAAAGTTGAGAATGATTTTTGTTAGATTTGGTGGTGTTTAAAAGAGAGTGGACAATATCTGTTATTTTAAAAATGCCTGGTTTTCTAAAAATAAAAAGTGGAAAGGTGATTTTGGTAAAATCAGACGTTTTCTTTTAAAAGAAAGTAAGAAATATGATTTTCGAATTAAAAATCAATTTTGGGAAAGAGTAGTGGATGTGGTGATTTGACGATATTGTTGTGGTTTATATTCTCCCTATAAGGGGTGTGGATTTTAAGACGATATTGATGATTTGGATGATGCCATAATTTTCTTCCCGTAAGGGATGTGGTTTCTCCCTGAAAGGGGTGTGAATTATATTTCTCCCCGCAAGAGGTGTGGATTCTTCCCATAGGATGTGGATGTTTCTCCCCATAAGGGGTGTGGATTGTATTTCTCTCCAAAAAGGGTATAGATATTTCGTAGGAAGGCATTCCTACAGATGTTACGGTACCGTTGCAACTCCCGATCGGGAGGTTAAAACGATCACTAGGGCTGACCAGTGTGTGTGTTTGAGGTGTGTGTTTGAGTTGTGTACTTAAATAGTATGTTGAGATGTGTGCTTGAGATGTGGTGTTTTACGTATATTGGTTGATTTGATATTTATTATCATGGTGATTAATATGATTTTTATATTAGTTGGATTTGAATGGAACTTAATTATGTCGCTTTATTTTTCTTGCTTATATACTGGGGATTTTACAAGCTATGTGGTATTTATAAACTTACGCTTGATCCATTTAGATGTTGTAGAATGAGTTTTATTATAAAAAAAAAAAAAAAAAAAAAAAAAAAAAAAAAAAAAAAAAAAAATTTACTAAGAAGGCAGTACACTCGTAGGTGAAGCAGCTAGGAGTCGGTCCCCCTACTGGCGCTAGGTAGAGTCCTACGATGGAGTCGTATGCAGGGTTGAAATGAGCTTTCTAAGGCGAACTTGTGAGGGGTTTATGGTATTATTTTTTTTGTTGTTATTATATTTAGGGAACGAGTGTGTTCCCCTAATAGAAATATGTATAGTTCCATATAGATGATGGTTTATTGATATATATGCATATTGTCGTGTAATAGATGGTTGGTTGGTTGCTTTCGGTGAGGTCATGATGTCGTCACACCAGCCTGGGATGTCGGGTATTCGGGACAGGTCGTGACATGTTATCAATGGTAGTATAATCTATAACCTAGGGTGTGGAAAGGGAATGAAGAATTGAAAGACAAGTAGTCGAAGTACCTCGTTAAGCTAAATAGACGATGGGAAAATATGCCTTCTGGGATGCCTTATACTGAATGAATTAGGCACATTCCTTATCAGAGATACCCATGGATGCTTGAGATCCTGGAATTATAGCAGTATCATTTGGGTCAGATATGACTACATTAGTAAATTTTGGTAGATGACCAACTAAGTCCCAACATGTTTCTCTGATATGATTCTTTTTTCATAGTAAAAATAGTGACGATGTGGGCCATGACCACGAGCATTATGTCTACCTCGAGGCCATTACCACGACCACCACAATAGGAACCACCACGACCACCATTGGGTTGATCACCACAATCCTTTGGAGGGATCTAAATAACAAGGGCCAAATACTCAAATGGAACAAATGAACTAGAGCTTAAAACATTGTCTTTGGAAGTAATACGAAAAACTCGTGAATAGGTTTTCGTGACAGTTGGAATAGTAACACTAAAAAAGATCTAAGATCAAATTAGTTCAAATTATGGGCGTAATTTAGTCAAGAATTTCATAACGGCCAACTGCTCATGCTGTTGTTGCATTTCTTTCATATCAATAGTTATAGGTAGAATAATATTCAACTCCTCTCGAAATCTGTTGAATGTGGCATAATAATCCATAACTGATTGCATGATTATCGAAGATGGATGTATTCAACCGACAAGTCATACATCCTGGTAAGATTACAGGAATATAAAACACAAAAATATTCCCATATTGTTTTACACGTATCTAGATGAGTACACATATTAGTAACTTGAGGCTCCATCGAATCTCACAACATAGATACAATTTGAGTATTCAGCTTAAATCCATTCCTCATACTCTTATCATCTTTTGTCGGGACAAATTAAGCGAGATGACAGTGTTTTCCTTGTTTGGTAAGGACTATTTTTCATAGCCTTGGCCTCATTTAAATAAATAGTTTCATTTAACTTGTAGGTTTTTAATGGTTAGGATGAAACCATCAACATTAATGTCCACCAATACAACTAACTACAAAAAATGAAGAAGGAAAAGAAACAAATAAGAACAATTGTAGAGTTTAAACAAGAGACATTTTTTCCTCTGTTCTTTTTGACAAATTAAGTGGAGAACATGAAATAGGAAACAAAAATAAAGAGACTCGCGATCGTTTGGCCAGAGGCGTCAGCGACGTCAGATACGGACGATGTCAACGTGGGCTACATTGATTGTGGATGGCGATGGTAGTAGGGCGGCAGATCGGGGCAACGAGTTTCGGATCTTGGTAGATCTAAGGCTTCAAAACCCTAACAATAGCGCGTCAGACGCCGCCTGAGGATGTGGGTAACAACAGTCAGCTAAGCTTCAGAGATGGTCTTCCAGCAAAGACAAGCTCTTATTAGGAGGATTGGATCGGATAGTGGTTGGGGTTGTGATGGATGGCTAAGGTTCAAAGTTGTTTGGTAGGTAGTTTGCTTCTTTTTTTTTTTTGTTTTTTGTTTTTTTTTCATCAAAATTTAGAGAGAATAGAAAAAAAAAAAAAAAAAGTTATAGACAAGTGAAGGAATAGAACTATAGAATTAATTTCCCATCCTACATTCTCTCGGTACTATATTTAAGTAAAAGGGTAGTAGAAAAAAATAATTCGGCTTAACTATTATGTTAACCTCTCCCTCTATTTACAATGGAAACAAAGAAACCCTAAACCAATACAAAAACCCTACTTAGTAAGGAAATACATAAATAACACATTTAACAAACTCGTATAAGCCTTGTGGAGAATTCAACAATCCAACGAGTTGAAGGAA
This sequence comes from Eucommia ulmoides, assembly GCA_016647705.1. Taxonomy (NCBI): domain Eukaryota; kingdom Viridiplantae; phylum Streptophyta; class Magnoliopsida; order Garryales; family Eucommiaceae; genus Eucommia; species Eucommia ulmoides. The sequence goes on from CM028340.1 coordinate 42,810,498, forward strand.
AAAAAAAATTGAATTACCGGTTTTTCCCCAATAGAGTGAAATTTTGAAATGGTTAATTTGGGAGATCACTTCCATCTATGTGTTGTTTCATTTAAATCGGCATAAGTTTTAAAGGAGTTAGTTTCGACGAAACTTGTTATCCGTGACATTCTCTTGATTCACATTTCCAAAGAATTTGATAGAATGTCAAATTTAAATTTCTTTGATATAATGATGAAATAAAAAAAATAAAAAAAATAGACATTTCGTTAGATTCACATAGTCCATATAGAAACTTGTGCATTTTTCTATTTTATGATTTTGCATCATTTGAAAAATATGTTTAGGACACTTTTCAACACTTTCATTCTCTCATTCTTGAATATCATATTTAGATTCCGTGTTAGTAAACATGTCATTCAACTCAACACATCTACATATAGAATAGGCCAATCATGATATTTTTAAAATCATATCATTTCACAAACATAGAATTATGTATGTTCAAGTAATTCATACCACTTGCACTTTTGACATTAATTCCTATCATGATTATTCATATATGTCATCTTATTTACGTTAGATATCACACTCATTTCCATAAAGATTATAAATCATAAGCATATTTTGAATAATATAATTTCTTTTGGTACATAAATCACATTTATTATCTTAGTACCCATTTTGTATATCACTCAAAATAAGTCTTTCGCATGCTAGTTTAGAACTATTATACTTGCATTTGCTTCCATATGATCGTTAAATAAAGATAATTGGTAGCGAATTATTTCGTCACTAGTATACCGCAAGTGTACAGATCAAATTTTAATAGTATAGGAAGAATAGAGTTGTCGTATCCACATGGATTAATTTAAATTGTCGTTAAGTATCGCGATTATCGTAACTCAAATTTATTTATGCGATCAAATTTTTGGTTTTTAAATTAAAATAACTAAAACTAAAATAAATACAAAAACAAAATAAAATATGGATTTTCTATGCACTAATGTTCTTGGGGCTTGATTTCATCTCGTTATTCTCATGTTATCCTATTAAACAATTATTAACTAATTACATTCATTCAATAATCAAGATTTCTAAAACTCACTCACTACCTCTTCCAAGTGTAAAATTAGTGAATATATAACCACATTAAAACTGATATCCCTATCAAGAGTTTAGATGATTACATGTGTCTTGCCCCAACCTTATGGATTACACAAGTTCTAATAATCTCCCGAAATATTAGAACTTGTGTTGTGTTTAATCCGAGTCCGAATCCGAGGTTATCTCTCCCGAGCGTCCAACCCCGTATTCTCAAATCAACCACAATATCATATACAAGCATGCAATGGAAATGATAAAATGGTAAATACAATTGAATGGCAATTCTAATTGATCAATTTAAAACTCGATTACCTTCCGGTCTCACGAGATCCTAAATTCCCAACTCGAATACTTAGGTGTTGGTTTCCTTCTGAATTCACAACAACCTATGTTACGCACTCCCAATTCCGGTCACGAATTCAACCTCTCCCGAGTATGAAATTCGCAACCTAACATTGTCTAAATCATTGGCCACATGAATCAAACACATTAGGCCTAAGAGATGCATAAAATGGAATTAAATCTAACAATTGAAAAAATATTCACAACACGGTTCAAATAAGACTACATCAAGCTCTAGATCTAGATTACAAACACAACATAGACAAATCCACGACTAATCTTTTCAATAAATTCATAAATGTAGTATGTTCAGCACAATATTACAAATATAAACTTAGAACAAAAGATTAGGGAGATAAAAGGGAAGAGAAAAGCTTATTGTGGGTTTTGGCTCTGGATCTTTAACTACATGTGCCACCAATGATGTTTTCTTCGTCGATCTCGAATCAAAACGCCATCAATCGATGTTTTCTAGTCCAAAATCGTCTTTCATAGCTCCAAAATCGCCTCATCTTTCGTCTCTTCTCTCCTATCTCTAAAATGAGCCTTAAAATGTATTTTTAACGTTCAGATCTAACCAAGCGGCGCTGCAGCTAGCATGAGCTCGCTGCAACGAGTAGAAGGCAGAAACATTGCCTTTTGCTTGCTGCAGCGAGCATAAGATAACACTGACACTCACTTCGTATTTTGGCTGTAACTTCTTCCTCCGAACTCCGATTGAGGTGATTAAAAAATCTATGGGAAGTTAGGATGTAGATATACAATTTCCATGTTTTGAGATTTTCTAAAATCAGATTGCATCATTGTTAAAAAGGGTCTTGAATTTACTACACCTAAACTGATTTTGCATCCTTTCACCAATTTATTCAAAAACCTATAAAACATCACAAAAACACATTAAATTAATAAAAATACTTGAAAATACACAAATATTTTAATTGAAAAGTACTTGATTTGTACGTAAATAAACTACTCATCAATAATCCAACTAGATTGTTTTTGTCTCGTTGGATTAGAGAAGTTCCTGGATAACAATAATCAACTTTCTCCCATAAATCATCCTTGTTATATCTTTCAATATTTGTTAAGTGATCATATACCAGGGGAACATTTCAAAAAATACTAAAAACTTGTCACATTTTATTTCAAAAAAGAAATACTAAAAAGAATTTCATAATAAAAGGAAAAAGATTTCTAATTAAAATAAATCATTCAGACTTGAACTAATTGGACTTAATTATACATAAGGTATCATTTCCAAACGGGTGTCTTAGGGTGCCTAACACCTTCACCGAGCATAACTAACACCAGAATTAAATGAGTCTTCGTATGGACACTTTTTGGAGTCAAATTTACTTCCCCCTTTGTCATTGCTTTCCAAAAATTCAATGACCTAACACACCAATTAATCCCAATATTAGGTGGCAACTAATTTTTTTTTTCAAAATCGTCCTAAGTCTTTTCTTTAAAAAAGAAAAAAGAAAAGAAGTGCATTTAAAGCCCCTTCTCCTTGCTTTCTCAGAAGCATATTTGTTTCTCTTGTATATGAAAAAAGGGACGCGTCAACTGTAAGGGGGTGCATAATCCTGCAACAACAATGGTGATAGTGATAGCTGGGTCTGCCTAGCAATTTTTTGTATGTTCTGGGAGATATCACACATCTTCCTCATTAATTCCAACAGTAAGACAGGGGACTTACCAGAGGGGTCGATTCTAGTATGGATTTGTTGTGTATTATTTTCTTGCTCACTAGTTATGATTCTAGATCGAAATGTGATCATGAAATCTCTCAAAAGTATGAAAAACAATTAGTCATTTTCCACAGATGATGCCAATATGATATGTCAAAAATTGATCAATCAGATATGTCTTCTCCAAACTAGAAATATGATCCTCTTAAGTTTTGAGGTTCTTGGAAAACTATGCATTATAGGTGGACCAACCGGCCTTGCACCTCTAGAGTGAGAATAAGTAGAGTTTCTAAGTAAATTTTAGAAGATTAATGACTTGGAAATAGTGTGTGCCTTAGCCTGGCATCCCATTTAGCATTTGGGTGTAGGCTTTGCTGAATCTCAATTAATCTCCATAAATGCTCGCAGATTTCGCAGGGTAGAGGATTTATGGACCTTTATCAAAAATATCATATTCTCTTTCCTTATATCACATGATTTAATAAACTTTCCCACGCTGGGTGGTAATCGTGTACCTCACATGGACTCCTCATTACATGGGAATTCGATTTCCCCATCATTACATGTGAATTCGATTTCCCCAAATATCCCTCATAAGTACCTTTAGACACGAGAAAAACCTAGTAGCAAAAAAATAGGGAACATTTATATCTTGATTATCACCCACCTTTCCAATCGACAAAACTACACAAAATATTTTTGAACAATCTTATATGGAATAATTATAAAATATTAGTCATCTAATTAAGAACTTTAAATATAAAATATTAGTCATCTAATTAAGAACTTTAAAGCGATAACCATATTATATTTTAAAATTTATTATGGACGAATTTAAAATTACGTAATAATGTCAAAATTAATTATGTTAAAATTCCATATGCTGAATTCAACTATAATTCTACGTTCGCTAAGTGTTTGTGTCTGTCAAAATATATTTGTTAAATTTAACAAGGTTGATATTAACTTCTTTCTTTTTTTAATTTGTTGTGTGACATTTAACATGCATTGATTTTAAAAACAAAAGTCAATATTAAAATTGTTAAAAATAATAATAATAATAATAATAATAATAATAATAATAATAATAATAATAATAATAATAATAATAATAATAATAATAATAATAATAATAATAATAATAATAATAATTCAACAACATTAAAAAATGTTGAGTTTGGTGACACATTATTCTCAGTAATATAATTATGAAAAACTAAAGTTATATAAAATAAAAATTACAATTAAAATGTTACTTATGATACTTTTCATTTTTTCAATTCAACAATAAAAAAATGATTTTTAATACAAACGGAAAGACAAAAGTAAATTTCAGAGACAAAATTATTATCTTTTAAGAAGATATTTCCAACGCGAAAAACAAAAAAAAAAATCCAGATTTTTGTTGAGTATAATTGTTCAACAAAACTGGTAAAATTCAAAAAATGGAATTGATGAGGAATTTGGAATCAGTTCCACAATTGTTTTGGAGTGCCAGCACTCATTTGCCCTAAACATTATGAGTGAATCGTTTTTTGGAAAGAAAACACTTATTCTTGCCAACAAGGGAGCCTTTTTCGCCACCAAGAAAGTGGGAATTTTGATTCATTTTGATGAAAGGGGCAAATTAGTAGTACTACACATACACAACCTTCCTTCCTTTACTTGGTGTCAAAGTAGAGTCTTTTGGAAAAGGCTAACAAGTGCTCAGCCCTACCAAAAATAAAAAATAAAATAAAATAAAATGAAATAAGAGGGGGAAAATAACGAAGTGAAGAACAAAAAATGTATGAGAATACCCGAACACTTCTTATAATTTCAATTTGATTGTTAAAATTTGGCAAAATATTATTGCAATGTAATATCTTCAGTTTTTTTTTTATTTTTTACTTTTACTTTTATTTTTTCTTTCGATTTTCTACTCTCTTTTTTATTCTTTTTCTTTAATTCTGTATTTTTTATTTCATTTATTATTTTTTTGGTATGATGTTCATAATTAAAAAAAAAAGAAAAAGAACCTACAAAACAAAAGGCAAAAGAAAATACAAACAGAAAAAAAGAAAAAAGAAAAATTGGAATTAAAAAATAAATAATGAATAAAACAAAATAAAAGGTTTTTTTTTTTTTTTTTTTTTTTTAATTTAAAGTTTTTCTTATCATTTGTTTTTGTTTTTATTTCTATTTTCTTTTTTTCCTAATTTTTCAATTTTGATTTTAATTTTTTATTTTCTATAAACATGATACACAAAAAAAAAAATACAAAGATACAAAAATAAATATAAACAAAAAAAATTTATTATGTTGAAAAAAATATTATTATCAAAGATACTAGATGAGTGAACCGAGGTTCGATTTTTTTGGAAAATACTTCAGGAATTAATTCTTGAATTTAATGCTTAATGCACCAAACTGATGTGGAGAAGATCGTCTGCAAAAGTGATTAGTCGAGATACGCATAATCTGATCCGAACACATCTATTAAAAAATAAATAATAAATAATAATAAATGAGGTATTATTCCAAAGTATAAGTGGTGTCTCTGGCCAACTCCAAAAAGTATTACCACTTCAATCCACACCCACCTTAGTGCATACCCTACATGATACCCTAACGTCTTCGTGCTAGTGCCTTGCGGGACAATGATAACGCTGGTGAAAAACAGGGATTCAAATGTACCAGGCATTCAAATGAATTTTGGTAATAAAAGTAGTAATAAAGTAACAAAATAGATGCCTCAGTTTAGTTTAAATGTTTCCATTTCTGTTTTTCTGTTCCCAGAAAACTTGAAAAAAAAAAAAGAACCAAAGCCTGTGTTCCACCAAAAAAAGATCGGTCACATAAATCTATTCGCGTCATGAAGATCGTTCAATAGCCATTCCCTCCAAACCATAAATTTAAATATCAACCGTTACATAACGTAACACCCGCCGATATGTTACGTAACGCTTTATCGATCCGGTGTTAAGATTATGGGCCGCTAAACTAGTAGCAGGCCGATTCAGAACCGAATCGGTCCGAATCGATTGGGTATCGGGTCGTAATAGGGATAACGGCCATTACGCATAAATGTAACGGCTATTACAGGCCGATTTGGGGTAAAAGGGGTATATCGAACCCATTTTATCCCATCTTCTCCTCACATTCAGTCTGTCCCAGCCAGACTCTTGCTTTCCTCCTACCAGCAGCCCATCAACAAATAAACTTGGATTGATCCAAGCCAAATCTAAGAACTTCACTCCATTTTCTGCCAAATCCAAGCCCTTCATTGTATTTTTCAGTTGGATACAAGCATTTATAGGACGATTTCTTCATTGAAACAACAAGATTTCTCTATTTTCGATCAAATTTGTAAGTTTTTTGCCTCGATCTTTCATTGTTTTGTGTGCGTATACATATATATATTGTATATTTTAAAATTCTACACATATTTGGTTTAATTTCAGTCCTGGAAATAATTTTTTAATCAATATTTTTTTTAACAATTTTATCCATGTACATCATTAAATTTGAGTGTAATGTTTGTAATATAATAATATATATGATGTACAATTTATTTATTTTTATTAAGTTTATGTAATATATTTTTTATTAAATGTCGTGCATCCTCTTGGTCTTTTAAGATTGTTCAGTACAACAGTTCCTAATCTTTATTTTTCGTCTTTTCTGTATTTTTAATGTGTTGTATATATAGTTAAATATTATATTTATCTATTAGAATGTGTTTATTAAGGGTTATATGAGTAGCACAATTATAATTATTGAGTTTTTGACGATTTTATGGTGATTTTAAAAAATTAACGACTGTTACGGTTGATTCTTGTTATGGACATGACGATATTCTCGATACCGTTATACTGTAACTCTTACTGTTACATGACCTGATACTATGATTTAAAACCTTCCAAACAATTGTAAGTCTAGAAACAATCAAAACCACTAATAGAGGTAGCAGATTATACATATCTTTAGCCACATACATGTGAATTGGGCCGCTGCCACCACTAGACTTGTAGCGAAGAGCATTATAGATAGCAATGGAACCCAAAAGAACACTTTATATGGAAAGAAAGATACAACCAGAAACCAACTAGTCTGATCAACTTATGCCTCTTTAGTACTATTATGACTCCTTCCACTATTAATATGGTTTTTAACCCCCCCAAATAAATAAATAAATAAAATATATATATTGCTTATTTCAACATGTTTTCAAAATGATGGTGTCCACTACTACCACCACTAGTATTATAGCACTAACTAATTCTGGACTATGGGCCCATTTTTGTTGTAGTAAGGATGTTGGATAGAGAGAATGTTTCATTTATATGTAATATGTCCAAATTTAGGCATTTATATGAATGTCTCACCATATTATAGGAGTTGATGAATGTTTACTGTTATTTTTGTTTAGTAAATATTGACTAATAAGTAGAATGTATATGATTTTAAGTAATGTTTAATCACCAAGTCATTATTATTGGATATTTTATGATATTAGGTAATAAGTGCTAAAAATTAAGTGAAGCACACATAATTTAAAATTTTGAATAATTTTTAAGTGATACTTATTTTTTAAGTGATTGGTTAACTTTATTATCAAACGCGCTTAATTTGATGATTAGCTGACAAATCATCAAAACCACAAATAGAGGTAGCAGAATATGCATACTTTCAGCCACATACATATGAACTGGGCTACTTAGTAAGAGCAACTCTAGCCCATCTAGTCATTTGGATAAGGCGAATAAATGAAATGCCTATTTGAATAGTAGTTTGCCTATTCAAAAATGTATTTTGACTCCAATCCAAATAGGTATTTATTCTAGCCATTCATTTATTTATTAATTTTTATGTCAATTATTATTACTAATCTAATTAAACTACCTCAATCTAATGAAATAATCCTACTTAAATAACTCAAACCCACTCAATTAAATATTCCAACTCTTATTTAACTAGTCCAATCCACTTAATTAAATAATTCAAACTCAACCCACTAAATCAAATAAAACTCAAACCCAATCCAACTAATAAATTCTACAAGGCTCCAACCCACCTAATTAAATACAAACTCAACCCACTTAAATACCCAAACCCAACCCACTTACCTAAACTCTAATTAGAAGAGCACATCCTTTGCTAGAGAAAGAAAACACAGCTGCTGGAGAGAAGAAAAGGCATTCGGAGCTCAAGAAATTTGTTTCTCAATGTTCAAGTTTTTTACCGTTCTTCACCAACGGTAATTTTCTACCCACCAAATTCTTTTGCCTAGAGGGAAGGAGCTCTCTAAATTTGCCTTATGTTTAGGGTTCTAACTATTTTGCCCTAGTCATTTGCCTCTTCCATTGGACTTGATTTTTTTGATATTGGAGTTGCTAGTAATAGCCACCACCACAACTACACTTGTATGGAAAGAAAGAAACCAACTAGTCTCATCAACTTATGCCTCTTTAGTACTATTATGATTCCTTCCACTACTAATATGCTTTTTACACCCCCAAAAAAATAAAAATAAATAAATAAATATATATATTAAGAAAATAATTTAAAATTAAATATTTTATTATATATAAATTATACTATTTTATTTAATGAAATTATTAATAATAATATATTTATAATGGTTATAAATATGTGTTATAATTACATGTTTATTACACGCATTGTGATTAAATTATAAAATTTATTAAAATAATTTTATGAATTCTATTATAAATATATATGTTATAATAATATTTATTTGTATAATAAGTGATTCTATTAATTATAATATTATAAGTAGTTAATATTATAATAAGAGTTACATAATATATACTCTATGTAAGAATAAAAGAACATATAGAGATATAAAAGAATATAGAGTGATGTAGAGAATTTAGAGAAAATAGTGTGATGCTATATGATAATAGTATATGGAATAATGTGTTTTTATTGAAATATAAAAATATAAAGAAGTTATATTTTGTGATATTTCACGTATATTATATACTTGATGATCTACGGGCAGTAGAGTTCGCGATCGGTTCAATATAGGAATGTCTTATTTGCGCCTTGACTCTGTAGATCGTTATATCTTAGGAAGGACTTTGTTATTCAACCCTGTGCATAGAGATAACGTATCTCTTCTTAGTACAATGTTTAAATGTCTTGATCCACCAGATATGTATTTTCTCTCTATTATATTAGTTATTTTATTTATTTAATTATTAATGTTCTTAATTATTTAAAGAGATTGAATTGTATGTGATATTTATTGATTTATTTAATTTGAGTTTATATAAGTCTATAAATTTTTTCTAACAATCTAAAAAAAGATACAATTTTTGTAAAAGTTCAATTTTGCTTGAAATTGTTTCTAATATAATTTTAAAGTATTTGATGATTGATACATTTTTGTTTTATTCTTAAATTAATGAAAAACACAAGAGAAAATAAATTTGTGTTTTGTTATGATAATATTCTATCTTATATTATTTATTTAATCTTATTTTTTTTCCTATTAAAATAATATTACGAAAATTTATTTTACAAATTTTTGTTGTTTTAAGAATTTGCATAAATTGATCTACAATCTTTTATATGCAAATTTATTATATCAATTAGCATTCTAAGTGTATTTGTTGCCAATGGCATTAATATTATTTTTTATCTTGAAATGAGATACTTTGAAAATGTGGAGGTTTTGTATGGATATATATTTGGAGGGAAAAAATAATTTATTTTCATTTTCATCTCATAAATTAATTTATACAACTCATAAAATGAATCCCTCAACTAGAAAAATATTTTTTTTAGTTCTTACAAAATAGTTCTTAACATTTGCCCCCCAATTGATATTGTATTTACAAAACCATGCCATCTAGTACTGTGTAACCGCTGCATTTATAGGAAGTACACAGTTCCCAAATATATCACTAACATTTGAAAAACTCGCTGCTATGAACCAATTCCCAGTTAAAAAAATAAAAATATATTCATCAAATTAATGTACAAAGAATTCTATTTCTAATGATATAATTTACGAAATTTTTGGATAAAAATGTAAATTTGTGAATGTTCATATGAATTGTGAGACGGTTTCTCCGGAAAAAAAAATCACCCGTTTTGTTTCCTAAAAAATAGCGGACCCACTATCCCGCTAATCAATCAACTTACCATATATAGCTCCCTCGATTCACGATACAAATTCGGTTGCCAAAAAACATCCATCCCTCTCACCAGAATTCCGAAAAACCTAACCTAAACATCCAACAACTTTTCTCCCTTGTCAATGGAGGAAAAAGTTGATTCGAAGCACTCACCATCCAAAAAAAGAAAGAATCTTGAATATTCAGTTAACATAATCACTAGTTAATGTCCAAAATTTGTTGGTGCTTTGTAATCTGGCAATTATTTTTTGCTCAGTGGATAAACATTCAAAAATGTTAGTGAATGAAATATTCCGCTCATACAATCACAGTTCTAATGTTCAAAATTGTTAATATGTTGTTCAATTATGAATGTTCATACATTATTAATGAGAACTGAAGTAATTAAATTACATGTGAATGTGTCCCTCTCGTGGAGAATGTTGTTTAAGGCATGTTGTAGTATGAATATCCATATTTATGTTGCAAGCAAACTGATTAGGCGTACTGAATGGCGTTTAGACCTTGCGGCTAAGAGAGATAATTGAACGGCTTCGACAATTTGAGTTTCTCTTCGTCCAGTTCTGCGACTGACGGAGAAGAAGAAAGCGATCAGCAGTGGCGAATGGCAGCACGAACGAACGGCTCCAAAGTCCTTAATCGTTCTAAAAGATGAACGACGTCCAGATCTGGAAGCTTGCGAGTAAGAGAGAGAATCGAACGACTCCGACTGTGGAAAAAACTAAAGAGAGAGAATATGAACGCCATCAAAGATGAATGGCGACCATCGAATGTTCACCTTGTTGATGATCTGTTGAATGTTCATCCCATTGCCCTCTGTCGCCGCATCGAAAGATGCCCAGACCTTGCGGCTCTTTGTCCAGATCTAGCGATGGAAAAAACAGAGAAGAAAGAGGCAACGACGGCCGTCGAAAAAGAAGACGAACGGTGGCGGAGAGGAGGAAATTGATCAGCGACGGAGAGGATGAAATTGATCGACGACGGAGACAAAAAAAATTGATAGATAAAGACGATGACGACCATCGTAGACAAGTGGCTGACGGATAGGACGAATTTGATCGGCAGTAATTGAAAATAAAGAATGGAATGAGAATTAGGGTTTTTTCTATTTGTATATATAGAAGAATAAATATGTCCATTCAATACATACCAAAAACTAAAAACTAATAATGTTTGGTTCGGGGATTAAATAATAACCTTTTTTGTTTAAAGGTTAATTGAGAAGAGATGGTGTGAAATTTGGGCTATACATTAAAAATCCCTTGTTTTGTTTATATGATGAACATTAAATGTTTCAATTTTTGAAATATGATATTATTTGCTATAAAAATAAAATGTTAAAAATTATTAAATATTATTTTAGTAGTTTACAATCATCAAACTAAAATTAATTTTAAGAATTAGTAAGATTTATAAATTAAGGGTATTTATATATTTTGGATTACGATAATTAATTTTTTTGAGAATAAAATATTTTGACTCTTTTATTAAAGAAAAATTAAATATTTTTATTTTGTGAAGGTATACAAAATAATTTATTTTAGAGTATATATATGTGTGTGTGTGTGTGTGTGTGTGTGTCGTTTAAAAAAAAACCATGAGTGTATGTTTTGTGAGAAGGGAAAAATGAAAGGTTTTATTCGTTGGGAAAAAATAAAATATCATTAGATTTTGTTAATAGCGATAAGTTTCTCGCTTGAAAATCAGTTCGTAGTAGGTTAACTACTGACCAATTTCTCATTTTAAAATAGCTCCTAATATGTAATAAGACAGATGATCATTACGATTAAATAGTTTCTAGTAGTAGACTACTGGTCATAAAATTTATGATTCTTAGTAGTAAAACTATTGACTACTAAAAATAATAATTTTAAGTGAAATTTTTAATATTGTGATTAAATTTTAATTACGTGATAACATATTGATAATTTTATTATCATCGTATAAAATTATTAAGTTGCTTGAAAGGAAAAATTGAATTATTGAAAATTAAATTTCAATTATTAAAATTATCATGTGGTTTCAAGAAAGATCGAAAATTCTCTTAATAAAATAATATTTTACATTGATAGATTGGTGTTCCTATTGTATTTAAGATATAATAGTGCCTAGAGAATTTTCATTTTTCGATTGTCCCGATATATAGATGTCCAAATATTATTCCGAGATACATATGTTTTAAAAATTGATCAAAAATTATGCGAAATTAAATTCCATTTTCATGGAATTATTTTTATAATTTCCTATTGTATTGGAAAAAAAAATATTTCTTACTTCGATTTACATTTCTAGAAGGTTTATATAATGGTAACCTAGAAAGTATGATGTATTGATAAATATGTTGCCTAGATATAAAGTCTCTAATTGACTGATTTGCGAATCTTCAAATTATTTATATAATTTTAAAATTGGGAATATAAACATTATCTCGGAAATTACAACTTTGGTATATGTCTCATATCAGTTTATATGATGAAATATGAGACTATATATAATGTTGGTTCGATAAAAAATTATGTTTAATATAGTCTAAATAAATATATTTGATAGAATTATTGGGATTGAAAAATTCCAAGCGTTACCAAAAAAATAATGTTCCAAGTGCCAAAATATTTATTGGTACCAAAATGAGAATTGATGGAATAGATAATATAGAAAAAAAAGATTGAGGCTTAATACTCATGCATTATATTCCCACGTGATGGGACAATCATTCGTTATATTCTCACGTTCGTGATTGGGAACTCCATGAAGGAGGTTTAATAGGTAGCAACAATTCATAATGCGTGACTTATAAAATAATACTATATATTTTAGAGAAATCATTTAAAAGATTCTCCTGCTCATCCCTAAAAAGATAGTGTTGTATAATGTGATGTCTAGGATGTGTATAACCCTTAATGAGACCAAGGCAAGAAAACTCTTGCAGGGTAAAGATCACATATGCCCTTGGAAGACTCACCTAAATGAGAGGTGTCGTGAGGCCGTGACTGTGGGATTAGGCTCTCTAGTAGCTCTCATGAGAATGCACATCGCCATAAAAGTGCAAAACTGCAAAAACGATCTAATACCCATATTGTGTGTGTGCTTACTGAAGTTCGACCAAAAGGACCTAGTTTAAGACATAGTTCACTATGGTTCATTCAGATGAATGTTTGTTACGTACATTAAGTAAGGTTCACGTCTTGAAGACACTTACACCTATTACACAGTATTATATTGTCCAATAATTTTATTTTATTATGTTATTTTAATTTTAAATTATGTGGGGATTGTTAGAAAAATAATTTAAATTTAAATATTTTATTTTATTATACTATATATATTTATATTATTTTATAAAATTATTATTTATATATATTTATAATGATTATATTTATGTGTATGAACTACATGTTTATTAGACATTATTATTGTGATAAATTATAAAATTTATTAAAATGATTTTATGAATTCTATTATAAATATATATATGTTATAAAGTAATTATTATAATATTTATGTGTATAATTAATGATATTATTAATTATAATATAATGAGTACTTAATATTATAATAAGAGTTACATAATTTATTTACTATATATAGATGTGTGAAAATAAAAGAATATATAGAGATATCTAGAGAAAAGTAGAGAAAAGAGTACGATACTATATAAAATAGTGAATATGTTTTTATTGAGATATATAAATAGAGAGAAGTGATATTTTTGTGATATTTTCCGTATATTATAATATTGATGATTTACAGGTAATAAGGTTCGCAATTGGTTAAATTTAGGGATGTCACGCTTGCACATTGACTCTCTGGATTGTTGTATCTTCGGAAGGACTCGCCAATCACCCTTGTGCATAAAGGGACATATCTCTTCTTAGGAGTTAGGACAATGTTTACACACCTCAATCCGTCAGATATGCATTTTCTCTCTATTCTATGCTCTATTTATTTATTTAATTATTGATATTCTTAGTTATTTAAAGAGATTAAATTGTATGTAATACTTATTTACTTATTTTAAGTTTATATAATTATGTGAAATTTCTCCAACAATTAATCCTCAACCCTTCGAGTTGGGGGAGAAGTGGGAAGTTGGACCAAGCCCCCACTCTATCATTCTCTCTTCTCGAGAGTTTGTGCAACTTAGCTTTATATGTTGCTCATATGTTATGTGCTCTTGCTTTTTGCCTATTTAAGTTCTTCCTTCCAATTCAACTATTCTTATCTCTCATCTTTCTAGCTTGTGTTGATCTACCGATAGAGGTAAATGGATCTCTGTGTGTGTTTCTTTCTCTCTTTCAATTTTTTTTATTATGTCCGGATCAGTTTACGTGTACCTCGACTAATCAACTCACAGCACGATCTTAAGGATGCACTTTCTCACATCGGCCTAGTGCATTTAGAATTAAATTTAAAATTTAATTTTTAGAGTGCTTCTCAAGATAATCGAACTCTAGTTAACAAATAAAGTAATATTTGTAAATGATGGAAATTCAAAATCAAGAATTTTGAAATCTCATCATTTACAAATTCCATGAATTTATCAAATCTCTTATCCAAACACAACCTATTTGACTCACATTGAAACTGGACAGTTTTATGATGCTAAATGGATCAACTAAAATTTAGAAGGTGGAAAAATTATTTTTATTATCCTGCTATGCCATAGTTTTCTTCTCGTCAGGAGGACATGTCCTGCGAGATGTGGATATATGTTATTACTTGTCAAGAAAGTCTTGTACGGTAGATATATTATATATATTATTACCTATCAGGCAAGTCCTGTAGGGTAGATATATTATATATGTTATTATCTGTCAGACAAGTCATGCAGGGTGGATATATTATATATGTTATTACCTATCATGCAAGTCTTGCAGGATGGATATATTATATATGTTGTTACCTGTCAAGCAAGTCCTGTAGGGTGGATATGGTAACTCCCAATCATGAGGTAAACGATCATATGACTGGCAAGAAAGTATGTTATTTTATTATATACAAGTAAGTTGACCGGTTGATTTAAATTCGGTTGTTCTATTAAAATGATATTTTTGTTGGGATTTGGACACTATGTAGCTATATTTTATTGGAAAGTGAATTTTGATAAAAATATTCGATCCATAAAATATTTTTATATTATGAAAATAGTACATCGATAAAACATTTAGATAAATATTGATTCACTACTAGCGTTAGGTGGGGTCGGAGTGTGTGGTCATTATGAGACTAGTGAGAGCTAATTGTTACTTAGAAATGTTAATTTGAAATTTTAAGTTTAATTGGTGTTGTAGAAATTCGAATGAGGTTTTATGTAATTTTTTTTATATAATTTACGTGAATATTAAATTCAGTATTGAACTCGTTATGTTACGTGGTTTTAGAGACGTAATTATGTGATTTGAGATGTATTTAATTTTTATAGTTTGACACGTATTTAGGTGTTTGAAATATATTTATGTGGTTAAGACGTGGTTATGTATTTCAATACATATTGATGTGGTTGCGACGTGTTTATGTATTTCGACACATATTTATGTGTTTTGAGACGTATTTAGTTGATTGACACATATGTCTGTGTTTCAAGACTTATTTATATGGTTCGGTTGCATTTATGTGTTTTCAGATGTATTTTAGGAAATCTGTTATTTGAGATTTGGATTGTATTGATAATTTTACGAGATTGTTGAAATTTTAATGTGGATATTAGGATTGATTATTTTTAGTCTCACGGGATAGTCCACAAGGAATTGAGCTATATGTTGGATAAGATGTTGGCTACGATATGTTGGCTTGAAATGTCAGACAGAATTGGTAAATGTTGGTTATGGGATATGACAATGGACCTTGAAAAGTCATGGCAAGTGAAAAAAGTATTGAGGTCGTAGACCTATTAGAATTGAGATAGACCCAATTAATCCAGTGAGATTACCATGAATTTTAAAGGTATATTGTTATTTATTGTTATTTTTATCAAAGTAGCGCAACAGAAGCATTTAAAAATATAAGATTCTTTGGCAATTGGTTATATATGCTAGGTGTTACTGTTGGAATATTTTTTATGGGCTAGCATTAATTAAATTAATTGTTTTAAAAAAAAGGGTTAATGGATAGTCTATTATTTAAGCAGCCCAAAAAATCAGTGATTATATTTCGATTTGGGTTGTGGCATTTTTTATGTAGAAGCCCAATTAAGTGGCAAGTGTAGGTTTAAGGTTTTGTTGAAGGCTGTTTTGGGAGGGCCCAACGAGAAACCCTAATATATATATATGTCCCCTCCCTAATCTAAATTAAGAGTTTTTCCCATTGAGAGCCGCTACCATGAAATCTAGATCATAGGGAGGAAGATCTAGTTAGTAATCCACTACGATAAATTCAATCTCCTACGATGGCCAAGACAGGTACGCTTTTGATTACCGTTCTTCATTGTTGTGTCCTAATAATCATGTATGTTTACAATCTTTAATTAATTTCCACATTATTATGATTATGAGAAATAATCAATATGTGGTATCAGAGTCTATATACATGATTTATGATCTACAATTAGTTTTTTGAAATTTTCTTTAGTTTCTGTTCATTCACGAAACCGAAACTTGTAGTCACGATTTCATGATATCTTTTGTTTCAATTAACTATAAAATATTAGGGCTTTTATTCTCATAGATTCAAGCTTTAAATTAATATATTATACGTGCAATTTGGTTGTGTAATCAGAGAGAATTTTGACGTTGAAATTTTGGCTACGAACCCTAGAAAACTCCCAAAATCGAAACTGGGGGTCATGATTTCATGTATTGTTTTGCTTCTATTGAATGTAAAAACATAGGGATTTTATTCCTCTTAATTCAAGCTTTAATTTGATATATTACACATGTTATTTGGTTATGTAATTAGGAAGTATTTCGTAGTTTAATTTTCGGCTTCGAAACCCTAATGAAACCGAGATTCATTTTTAAAATCGACGAATATAGACGCGGTTTTAATACAATTAAACATCATATAAATGTTTTAAATTAATATTAGGTACAAACCCATATAAAATTCAGTTGAAATAAGGGTTAAAATCGAGTTTTAGGTTTTTGGCCATGAGTGAGAAAACCTCAAACCGCGACTTATTCTTAATTTTTGGTGATATTTCTATTAATTTGTCTTCAATTAATTGTTATATACGTGTTAGAAAAATATAAATCTACATAAACCCATAAAAATATTGGAGAAAAACGATCGTTTTTAGGGATTTACAAAAGCGGGCCGAAACTGGGTTGAAATGACCTGGTTCAGACCAGGCTGGAGGTTGAAGACAACCTCCAGCTGGTCTGGCCTTCCCCCACACATGCAATAGGAAGGTGGGGATGCGTGGGGTCTCGTTCGGGACCCGTTTTGGGTCCCCTTTTTTTTTTTTTTGCACTTATTTTTTGGTCCTCTAATTTTTTGTAAAATTTATTTTATTTTTTGAGAATTAAAAATAATTTTTAGTTAATTATTACTTATTATATGATTTAATTAGTTTAAAATTATTTTTTAACATATGTTTCTGTTGAAAATTTTACAAAAATTATGTCGATTGATTTGTAATGGGAATTTAGCACTCACTCTCCATATATTAAAATTTATTCATGTGTAATCTCGAAATTAGTTTTAAGTCACATAAAACTAATTTAATGATTAGTTTAAAACTTTCTCTGCAATTGTGGCACCGTTGGCGTGCCGAAACAACTCAAAAGTTTTTTTTTTTTTTTTTTTTTTTGTTTTTTGTGGGTGAGATCTCGATCAAACGATAATAGTTAGTTCATTTTCTTCTTGGATTTTTTGTTGCGATCCCTATCTTCCGATTGTTTTCTTTTTTCCTATAGTTGAGTTCTCATAATAATTGGTAAACAATCAAGCAAAAGTACTTAATGAGTCAATTATGGTCTTTCATTGACACCAATATCAGTGTAAAACTTTACTAGAAACTGATAATTTTCATTGAGACCTTTGACCAAGTAGCTCAATAGCAGTTTTTGGGCAAAAAATTCAGAAGAATTCAACCTAGTATTAAAACCTGAATATTGATATATGTCTCCATTCTATAATCTTTTGCTTGGCAAAATGTGAAAATCCTATTTTCTCATTAATTGCTATTAGTTATCACTATGTCTTTGGGAGATTGCATCCGTGAGGAGAAAATCCCGATTTTTCGTAAATTGCGTTTGTAATTATCACTGCATTATCGTGTTTTAGGATAAATTATGCTAACGATTGTTGCATAATCACATTTTTAAATTCACTGGATTTGTATTCGCGAGGTAAAAAGCCTGATTTCTCCCCGTAAATTACATTTGGAATTGTCATTGCATTATCATATTTGTTCTTTGTATTTTGAGAAAATCACATATTTTAGAATTAATTATGTGAAATATTGATCTATCCTAAAACATGTGATTTTTATTGTTCACATTTAGATAAAATATTCACTTCTTATAACTGGTTTATAATGTTTTGATAATATTAATTCATGAGTAATTATAGTGTACTCATTCAAAATCGTAAGAGTATAGGATGATATAGGTAGTATTTGGGCCTAATTTTTTCTTGGCTGATAATTGTGAGGTCATACCGATATCAGCCTCTGATCGAATGAATAGTTGTAGATAAATTCAAAATCCTATTTTTACGTGCAAGCGTAGTAATTTCAGCTAAAAAGGCTAAAAATCGTTAAGCGAAAAATTGTTTTGAGTAAATCAATAATATTGAGCATTGGTTTATTATGTGACCAACATTTATATATTTTTTTATTTTTGGCTTAATGACATTTTCAACCCCTAACATTTACATTTGGTTTCACAATATCGTTCAAAGTTTATAAATTATACATGGATGAAGTAAGCATTATATGGATAATGCATATATTACTTTTCTTCGATTGGTTATATGATTAATAGACTATGATAAGTTATTATTCGAATAAAAATAGGGTTTGTCTCTGTTATTTTAAAGAGCAAACATGAGAGCTCAAAGACGTTAACTCATGCTTTGAGTTTTATTATCTTGGCTCATGAAAAAGCACCCCAAAGTCTTCTTCACATTCTAAATACTTTTCGATTGATCATGAAGATGTGGCCCTAATTCGGATTAGATGATTAGGTAATTACATATTGCTCATAGAATGAACTATAAATGACATATTTGTTTTATTTTGGGGATATTATTTTTTGTTGAATCCCACACCACTTGTGTTATATAATTCTGAGCTAAGATTTTCTTTGAGACTGAGTTAGGCCCATTGGATTTTCTACTTTAGGACTCTAATTTGATATTGGGCGTGTTGAATTCCACATCGATGTTGGGTTTTCACCTAATATCCATTCGTAGTAGTTTGTCAAAAGTCCACCTTACCCCTGATAAGAATGTTGACGTTCATTTGATAGAGTTGAAGGGCGGCAATGGAAACGTTCAGGTAGTATGGTAGAAGGGATTGAAATTAAGGTTAGGGGTTTTAACACTAAGTACCCTAGAAATTTAACTAGAATCTCATTTGTTCCAAGTAATTTCAATTTAAATGTATAAGATGTCTTATTAACTTTATATGTTTTTTTTTTAAATGCAATAAACTAAAACTAGTAAGAAGGGTTAATTACACAATCAACCCTTAAAGTTTAGAGGTTGTGTAAATTTGGTTGTTTTGATTATCATCCATATCATTGTTTTATTCATGTATTTGATAGTTAGAAATCCTAAAGTGGATCTACTATTTATCTTTCTATTTGTTGTGTTTGTGAAATATTTACATGATGAGTGACATGATTGAGGGAATTATATCCTTATTTTGTTTTGATAACCTGATAGATGCTAAATTAAATAGAGCACTGTTGAGAAATAGTCGTAGATAATCAAATGTATGATATGTATTCAGGATACTTAGTGGGTTAAGTATGATGTTAATAATTAATTTGGTTATTACAAAAACGAGATCTTTCATTTTTCGAATTTGGGCTATGTTTGGGGTAATATATTTGCATTTTGGAATGGTAAAAAAGTATTGAGTTATTTTTGTACAATTTCGTATGGATTTCTTCTTGTATTACTTGAGCCTTAAAGTGTATAATGAGTCATACATATATTCTGATGGTCCTGTTGGGCCATTAATTATTTATTAATTAACAAACATGAAGAAATTACTAATATGGATAAATTATTAATGAACACATGAGAATGCCTTGAATCGGAAACACTATCATTGTGACTAGAATATCATAGTAGGGATCCAAGTTTGGGCTCAATATATAGATATTGATTTTTTGTTTAGGCCTATATAATATCTTAGCCAACTGATTTTTTTTTTATTTTTTATATAATTACAACTTTCAACCTTTGATATTCATATTAAGGAGCCCATAAAAACACTAATTATGATTAATTATAATTTTTTAATTTTCAAACCCTTAATTTTCTTTATTTTATATAGAGACTAATTTAATAATTAGTTTTAGAGTGCAGTAAAATTGTTGTTCAAATTCTTAGAACTATAATTACTTGATGATCACTGAAAGTACATTTTGTAACGTACTTCATCTTATTTTGATCATATGCATATATGTCGCTAATATGCACTGTTATGGTTGGGTAATATTATTTAGTTTTTTCAATTTGGAACGGTTTCTTGTGAATTATTGAGATTATTTTACCAAAAAGATTTTATCAATATAGTTTACAAGTTTTTGAGTTCCTATTTTATTGATGAATTTTTTTTAAATTAATTTATACATTACCTACCCAAAGAGGGTTATTGTGTAAATTAATTTAATTATTAAGTAATATTGTTTAATTTTTTTTATTTTGGAATGGTTGCTTGTGAATTGTTGATGTTATTTTACCAAAATAATTTAACCAACATAATTTGTAAGTTTTCGAGCTCCTATTTTATTGATAAAAAAATTTTATAGCTTAATTTTTCTAATTTGGAATGTTTGTTTGTGAATTGTTGAGGTTATTTTACAAAAATGATTTAACCAATATCGTTTGCAAGTTTTCGAGTTCCTATTTTGTTGATGAAAAAATTTCAGATTAATTTGTATATTCACCTGCCCAAATGAGGGTATTGTGCAAATAATTTAATTGTATGAGAATATTATGTAAAATAAATGATTTTATAAATTTGTTTGCCAAAAAAGAATGAATTTTGAAAGATTATTTGTTTCATTATATTTTGAAGAAAATATATGAATTTGAAAGTCAATCTACCCAAAAATGATGAATTTTTAAATCTATAAATTTTTCTTATTTTATTGATTCTCGTGATTAAAAAATAATTATTTATTGTAAACTCTACGCAAAGGAGAGTTTATGATAATATAATTGATTCTTATATTGTATTACATATATTTAATTGAGTATTTTGCCTCATTACCCATAATTGATCTGGTTGTAATTTTTTGTGAAAGCAATTTTCTTTTTATTGTAAATAACAATAACGCCACAATAAAATTCTAAATTAATCTTCTTTATTTCGATGATTGTGTCGTGTAAGTATTAATTACTATTGCTATCAAATTTTTATTATTTTGTTGATTTTCATACTTAAAGAATAATTGTTTATTGTAGGTTCTGCCCAAATGAGAGTTTATAATAATACAATCGATTCTTATATTATGTTACTTATACTTATTTGAGCATTTTGATTCTTCGATTTAGTGGAAGTTTTCTTGTATTTTTCTTTAATTCTATGATACGTTATGACCATTATTGTTATGTATTTTGCAAAATTGAATTCTATTTGATGATTATCATTATTGTACATTGTATTGTTGCGTATTATATTATTTGAATTGATTATACTAAACCAAGGTTTAAAACCCATAGAGTTCAAGGAACATGTTGTAAATATAGGTGTCATTGAATCTTTTGGTTCTCTAATTTAGTAGAAGTTTTTGTATTTTTTTTTTATTTCGATAATTATATTGTGACCACTATTGTTATGCATTTTACAAAATTAAAATATATTTGATGGTCATCATTATTGCGTATTATATTATCATATATCATATTATTTGAATTTATTATACAATATGGTATTTTAAGATATTGTGCCTTAAGAATTACAGTTGTATACTTTTAGCTGTCACTAATCACTATTTTGAGATCTCGTAATGTATTATTAGTGACAGATGACTTGTTAAAGTCAAGCAATTTCATATTGTTGAGAAATTGTAGTAATTTCATTTTGTTGAGAAACTGCAATTAGCAATTTTATTTTATTGAGAAATTGTAACAGTTTTATTTTGTTGAAAAGCTGCAATTAAAAATTTCTTTTATTGAGAAATTGCATTTACAATTTTATTTTGTTGATAAATTGTAATGAGAACCGATAAAAATAATGCATATTGATAATGATCACATGTTGACATTGGCTTCTTACTACACTACTGAACTTACGATCTATGTCGATACAATTATAAGTATTTGTAAGTATGAAAGGTCTTATATTTGTTGAGATTAACATATAGTCTATCATAATCTAATATTAAGATCATATTGGATTGAATATGTAATACCTTAAAAATTTATATTTTTGAAAATATTATTTTATATAAAAATTTAATATTTTTGGGACTGTTTTACTAATTTATGGCGTAAATAACATTTGATAATTTTTTGGAGTTACATATTTATTTTAAATTGATTTTAGAAGTTTTGGGAACAATATGTTATTTAAAATATACTTTTAAAAATTTTGAAATATAATTAATAGTTTCTTTATTGTAAGAGAGAGATTTATGTAATTAATATTTTAATATATTTTTATCGAAAGCCTTTACTGTCTTCTTTATAAGAAGACATAAAAAATAATTTTGTGTTGTATACATAGATATACAACACATGTAAAAAAAATAATGGATAAGACGATAATGATGATAATAATAAGGAGAATAATAGGAATACGAATACAAAAGATTATTCTTCTATATATATATATGTGTGTGTGTGTGTGTGTGTGTGTGTGTGTGTTTTAAGTTTTTTTAAGCAAGAAAAAAAAAGGTGACGAAAAAAAAAAGGAATAAAAATAATGAAGATTGATCAATACATTTTGGTTTCGGATTTTAGCTTCGGATTTCAGGTATAATTTCTAACTCTATATATTTGATTTTCTATTGTGAGATTTTTATTATTATTGTGGTTGAATTTTAACTGTAAATTTTTATGAAATAGTTATGATTATGTGAAAATTATGTGAATATCATGCTTATGTATATTATTTGTCGTACTAATTAAATTCACGTATTAGAGGAGTTGAAATTCTACTGAGCGTTGGCTCACAACTCTACAACTTTGATTGCAGGGTCGGTAAGAGAAAAACTGGGACGAAAATTTTAATTTAAATTCTATTTGTTATTTACTATTGTATCTAAAATTATAATTGGCCCTAAATTTATGATGATTACTTATGCAAATTATGAATATTAGGACATATATGTAAACAAATTATTGTGATATCACAATAATCACAATAGTTTGATAATTCCTATTATGAATTATCCATTTATCAATTTCCGTAAGAGTGAAATGTAAAATATTCAGTTGATATCCATTATAAGTTTAAAATAGAAATGTAAATTATCAAATTCCATTAAATCAATTTTTAAATTGATAATAATCGTAATATTCACAAGTGGTACCACAATTTTCGATCTCATTGGTTATTTAGATTTTATAAATTTTTATTTTTTTAAACTAAAATATTGGACGTTCGGTTTTATTATTTACTATTTGAATTTCTATGTGTAAAAATTATATTAATTATTTAACCATTGCAATCGATGAATTTAATAATTATAATTATTGTCGTCGCATAAAAAAATGTACCGAATTTTATTAATTAATATATTGAGTATCTAGTGACGTTAGTAAATTATCGTCATCGATAATTATAACTGTCTTCGTAGTTTGTAAAAATTCTCGGATTTCTATTTAGATAGATTTTGGTCATTTGGTTTAATAGTAATTTTTCAAAGGGGAGAAACCGCGTGACGATCTTGGGAGACCGGGCCGTTAAAGGTGGTATCAGAGCGGGTTTGTGACTGCTCTAGACTTAGGTTATGGTACCCATTACTCATAATAAATTGTTTAATATTTAAAAATAATAATCTTAGTATAATTAATTATTTCATTATATTATTGTGCAAAGAAAAAAAAATGGCTTCTAAGACTAAGAATGTAACATATTTTCCCTAAAGAATTTAGCTTCTAATAGTACTCTTAGGAATGTCGTATAGCTAGCACAGATTGGGAAATGAGGATCATGGGGTTACACCTAAAATATGTGTCTATTTTGCATTTCAAATATACTCTTTCTCATGTATAAGAATTTAGAAATGTCAAACTGTTCTATTTACAATATCAATAATATGTTTGTTAAAGTTATGTTCATGACTATAAAATAAGTATACATTTAAGTATATCAAAATTTGTTCTGGAAACAAAATACTATAGATTCTAATATTTTTGCACCACTGAAGTTGGAAAAAAAAATAAAAAAGAGGTGGTGTTTGGTTAAGGTTGCTGCTTTCCTATGCTATTTTATATTTCTCTATAAGGCAAAAAAAAACGATATGGAAGGTGTATCACACTCGAAAAAAATGTGTGGTTTACTATTATTATTAGTTATCGTGTTTTAGTTGTTTATTGCGAGCGGTTGTGCTTTTATTCATGTGTGTGTATTAGTTGAGTACACACTGATGATTAGTAAAGGATAGAATTATAAATAATTAAAATTGTAGGGGTGAAAATAAACTAGGATAAACTTGGATTAAATGATTGTGTAATACAACCTTTATTATGTGCTCTAAATTTATGCCTATCCAATTTGAATTCCATTATTCTATTTAATTGTGTGGTCCATATTTGCATACATTGATGTCTCTGTTGTGTTTTGGTGGTTTGACACTTTGCACCCATGTGTTGTTATCATTATTTCACTTTGGTCTCTACAATTTCAATTTGAACATATTAACATCTTAGGTGGCGTTTTATAAATGTAATTTGCCAATAGTAAGTTAAATAAGTTTAGGTGAGTGCCGTGTTAGCCGTAGACCACAGGAATTGTCGCTTAATTGAAAATATTAAGTTAAAGGTGTTTACTGTCTTCTATATAAATTATCAAATTATATTTTCGTATTAAATTATGGGGAAAAAAAAGTGTTGATAGAAATGGACCGTTTTACGATGATTAATGGATCAAGTAAAATTTTAAAAGGTAAAAAATAATTTTATTATCCTGCTATGCCATAGTTGTCTTCTCGTCAGGAGGACTAGTTCTGCGAGATGTGGATATAAGTTGTTACTTGTTAGGCAAGTCTTGCAGGGTAGATATATTATATATGTTGTTACCTGTCAGACAAGTCTTGCAGAGTAGATATATTATATATATTATTATTATGTTGTTACCTATCAGGTAAGTCCTGTAGGGTGGATATATTATATATATTGTTACCTGTTAGGCAAGTCCTATAGGGTAGATATGATAACTCCTGATCGTGAGGTAAAACGATCATATGATTGGCAAGTAAGTATATTATTTTATTATATATAAATAAGTTAACCAGTTGATCTAAATTTAATTATTCTGTTACGATGAAATTTTGTTGGGGTTTAGATATTTGCCGAGTGTGGCTATATTTTATTAGAAAGTGAATTTTGATAAAAAAAAATAAAATAAAATAAATACTTGATCCATAAAATACTTCTATACTACGAAAACAGTACACCGATAAAAATAATTCGGATATATATTAGTCCATTACAAACGATTGGTAGAGGCGAAGCATAGGGTCATTGTGAAACTATCGGGAGCCAATTATTATTTTAAAATATTAATTCGAATTTTTTAGCTTAATTGGTGTTATAGAAATGCAAGTTGGGACTTTATGTAATATTTTTTATACACATTTTACGTAAGTATTGAATTCGTTATGGTACGTGACTTTGGAGACGTAATTATGCAATTCAAGATGTATTTACAAGATTGACACATATTTATGTGATTCATATGTATTCATGTGGTACGATATATATTTGTGTGGTGGAGACGTATTTATGTAACTTGATACGTATTTATGTGGTTCGATGGTAGTTATGTGTCTTGAGGGGTATTTATATGATTCTGACGTATTTAGGTGTTTTGAGATGTATTTATATGTTTGAGAAATATTTATGTGTTTTTGACGTATTGAGAAAAAATTTATTACTTTAAATTTGAATTGTTTGATTTTATGAAAAAGTTCACGGGATTATTACAAGTTTAATGTGAATATTGGAGATAGTCATTTTAGTCTCACGGGACAGTCCATTAAGAATTTGGGCTATCTACTGGCTATATTATTTGTTGCAAATATGTTGGATGGAATTGGTAAATGCTGGTTATGGAATATGGCAGTAGACTTGAAAAGTCATGCCAAGTGAGAAATTATCGAAGTCGTAGACCTGTTAGAATTGAGATAGATCCCAATTCAATGAGACTACCGTGATATTTTAAAGATATATTGTTATTTATTACTATTTTTATCAGAGTAACGCAGCGGAAGCGTTTAGAAATATAAGATTATTTAGCAATTGGTTATTTGTGCCAGGTGTTATCGACTAAAGTGCACCATGTCCGTATATTGTTGGATATAACGTGGACTACTACGAATAAGAATATTGCAATGAGTAGAATGAATGTTGACGAATGTGAATTATGGGTGACTTTTGGTTATGGGACCCTACATAGAGAACATTTGTTCTAGAATTGAGTGTGACTAACATGACCATACGGTCCGATTCTAAAGTATTATTGTTTTGAACAAAATTTCGAGGACGAAATTTATTTAAGGAGGGTAGATTGTAATATTTCAAAAATTTATATTTTTGAAAATATTATTTTATATAAAAATTTAATATTTTTGGGACTGTTTTGCTAATTTATGGCGTAAATAATATTTGATAATTTTTTGGAGTTAAATGTTTATTTCAAATTGATTTTAGAAGTTTTGGGACCAATGCGTAATTTAAAATATACTTTTAAAAATTTTGAGATATAATTAATATTTTCTTTATTGTAATAGGGAGATTGATGTAATTAATATTTAAATATATTTTTATCGAAAGTCTATGTTGTCTTCTTTATAAGAAGACAACAAAAACAATAATAATGATGATAATAATAAGGAGAATAATAAGAATATGGAGACGGGGGATTGTTCTTCTAAGAATATATATATATATAGATGTTTTAAGTTTTTTTAGCAAGAAAAAAAAGGTGACGGGGAAAAAAAAGAATAAAAATAATAAAGATTGATCAATACATTTCGATTTCGGATTTTAGCTTCGGATTTCTGATAGAATTTTTAAATCTATGTATTTAATTTTTTATTGTGAGGTTTTTATTATTATTGTGGATGAATTTTAACTATAAATTTTCAAAAAATAATTACGATTATGTGAAAACTATGTGAAAATCATGCCTATGTGTATTACTTGTCGTATTAATTAAATGCACGTATTAAAGGGATTGAAATTCTACTGAGCATTGGCTCACAACCCCACAATTTTGATTGCAGGGCCGGTGAGAGAAAAAGTGCGACGGAATTTTAATTGAAATTCTATTTGTAATAATTGTATTTGTTATTTACTGTTATATCTAAAATTATAACTGGTCCTGAATTTATGATGATTACGTATGCAAATTATGAATATTAGGACATATATGCAAACAAATTATTGTGATATCACAATAATCATAGTAGTTTGAAAATTCCTATTATGAATTATCCATTTATCAATTTCCGTAAGAGTGAAATATAAAATATCCAGTTGGTATCCATTATAAGTTTAAAATAGAAATGTAAATTATCAAATTCCATTAAATCAATTTTCGACTTGATAATAATCGTAATATTCACAAGTGGTACCACAATTTTCGATCTCATTGGTTATTCGGATTTTATAAAATTTTATTTTTTTAAACTAAAACATTGGACGTTCGGTTTTATTATTTACTATTTGAATTTCTATGTGTAAAAATTATATTAATTATTTAACCATTGTAATCAGTGAATTTGATAATTATAATTATCATCGTCGTATGAAAAAATGTACTGAATTTTATTAATTAATATATTGAGTATCTAGTGACATTAGTAAATTATCATCATCGATAATTATAACTGTCTCTGTAGTTTGTAAAATTTCTCAGATTTCTATTTAGATAAATTTTGGTCATTTGGTTTAGTAGTAATTCTCCAAAGGGGAGAAACCGCGTGACGGCCCTAGGAGACCAGGCCGTTACAGGATAAGTTTATCAAGATATTACTTATAGATTATCATTTCTTTAAACAAAAGGTGTGGCCACACCAAAAATAAACTTTACTTTTTCTACTATTAACCTGAGAGTCTTATTTTTAAAATTAAATTTATCCAATTAATGTAATCCAAGTGGGAGAATGTAGGAATATTTTTTATAGGCTAGAATTAATTGTTTTACAAAAACGGGTTAATGGATAGTCTATTATTTAAGCAGCCCAAATAATCAGTGATCATATTTTGATTTTGGTTATGACGTCTTTTATGTAGAAGTCTAGTTAAGTGACAAATGTAGATTTAGGGATTCGTTGAAGCCCGTTATGGGAGGGCCCAACGAGAAACCCTAGTATATATATAACTAGATCCCCTCCCTAGTCTAGATTAAGGGTTTCTTCCCATTGAGAGCCGTCGCCACGAAATCTAGATCATAGGGAGGAAAACCTAGTTAGTAATCCGCTGCGACAGATTCAATCTCCTGCGATGGCCGAGATAGGTACGCTTACGATTACCATTCTTCATTTTTGTGTCCTAATAATCATGTATGTTTACGATCTTTAATTTATTTCTTCATTATTGTGATTGATGAGAAATAATCAACAGTCACCGACCAAAGTGCACCCTGTCCGTAGGTTGTTGGATATAATGCGAGCCACTGCGAATACGGATATAATAATGCGTAGAATGGATTTTGTCGGTTATGAATTATGGGTGACTTTTAGTTACGGGACCATACATTGGGAACAATTATTTTAGAATCGAGTGTAACTAACATGACCGTGCGATGCGATTCTGAAATATTATTGTTTTGAATGAAATTTCGAATACGAAATTTATTTAAGGGGAGTAGATTGTAATACCCCGAAAATTTATATTTTTGAAAAATATTATTTTATATAAGTTTAATATGTTTGGGATTATTTTGTAAATTTATGGTATAAATAATATTTGACTATTTTTGAGAATTGAATGTTAATTTTAAATTAATTTTAAAAGTTTTGGGGACGATCGTGTTATTTAAAATATATTTTTCAAAATTTTAGGATATAATTAATATTTTCTTTATTTCATAGGAGTAATTAATATAAATAAAAAAAAATATGGGGGAAATCGATAGCTTCCCAAAGAAGCCATCTACTTCCAACCACACTTTTTGTCCCACCCCCACCCTAGGCCCCCACCGCCTGAGGTCGGGCTTGACGTCAACATGACACTACCTGACCAATCAACTAACATCCATACATACATATATACATATATACACGCGCTACTGTAATTTTGTTTTCCAAAAATATATATCTACCAATTTCAAAATTTGAGAATATACCGATCTCATATATTCATAACATAATCACAAAAAAAAACCCCGAACCTTCTATGATTCACATCCGACTGGCCCACTTCCAAAATAACATCTCCAGACTCTACCTAGTACCAGTAGTGGACCCACTCCTAACTGTTGTACCTGAAACCAAATATTTTATCGTTGTACTGTCTTCATAGTATAAAAATATTTTTATGAATCAAGTATAAGTATTAAACATCACGTTTCAAAATAAAATATAATATAACCACGTACCATACAGAAATCCAATTTCTCTATCCCCAATGAACTAAACTGATATATTTAAAATGTCCAATCCAAACATTTTAAATCAACCAACCCAAACATTTTAAATCAACTAATCCAAACATCTCATCATATAATAAAATATCGCACACCACTCTCCTACTAGCCATAGGATCATTTTTACCTCACGATCAGGAGTTATGACGGTACCGTAACCTGTACAATTGTGTCATCTAAAGTGACTACCAGTGCTAGGGTCATTTATTATCCCTAATAGAAGGGGTACCACCCACAGGATTTGCACTCCTGACGGGTCAATCAACCACCTACAAGACTAATACTCCTGGCAGGTCATAATATCAACAACCACCTGCAGGACTAATCTTCTTGACAGGTCATACTATTAACAACCACCTGCAGGACTAATCCTCCGGACATGTCATAATATCAACAACCATCTGCAGGACTAATCCTCCTGACAGATCATAATGTCAATAACCATATGCAGGACTAATCTTCTTGATAGGTCATAATATCATCCACCTGTAGGACCGACACTCCTGACAGGTCAATAACATAACCAACCACCCGCAAGACGTGCCCTCCTAACAGGTCAAAACCATCCCGCAGGACATACCCTTCTGACGAGATGAAAACTATGGCATAGTCGGACAAAAATCATCTTCTACATTTAAAATCTATTTGATCCACATAAGTCATAAAATCGTCCAATTTCAATAAACACTTTTTTTTTCACAATTTATACAAAAATAAAATTTATAAATTTACATAGAAGATAGTACACTCACCTCGTTTTCCACACTGTAAAAATATTACCATCAGAAACTACCGGGACATTGGCGCCTGTGAACCTAATAGCGATAGGGTCTAAATTAATATTTTATTTAAAATAACCTTAATATGCAATGCATGGCCCTAAAATGTACAAATTCCCATTTCCCGAATTCAATTATGCAAAATTGTTATTTTCCTCATTTTTCCATGTCAATATCTACAGTAAAACATTTTTTTAAAAAATAATTAACGGTTACGACAATTATTATCATGATTGCAAAAATTTTAAGGCTAATAATTTAATTTAACGAAAATAATGATTGATTAAAATTTTACTTGTTCCGAATCGCTCGTCAGCCGAGAAGTTGATTTTTGAATTATTTATTTATTTATTTATTTATTTTCTTTTCTTTTTTTCGTTTTTTTTTTTTCCTTAATTTGTTTTCTGGGTTCTGCTTGCCGGATCCTACCACCACGGCGACGCTTTCTCTCACTAACTCTCACTCACCGCCGGCTACCCTCTCATTGCTCACCTTTACCGCTGGCGATCAGAATACGCACACACGCGCGCGCACGCGTCGGACGTCCACACACTGTCGGCCTCCTTGTTCCCGTCATACAACACACACACACACGCGCGTCAGATCGCATGCACAGACCCTACCGGAGGAACACATACACGTACTGTCGGTGAACAGCAATACACACATACACATGTCGATCACCATCGACGACTCCCACACCACCATCGACTGAATGATGGCCACCTACACAGACCCACAATTACCGAATACACACACCCAGACACGACACACACACGTACAAGATGAAAAACACACACACACACACACAGTCGTCGGACGAACGACAATGATCTCACGACGATCACACATATGATCCACACACGCACATACACGTCCGATCACATACACACCCATATAGCAGTGACACACAAATGCAGTCACACTATCGGACAAACGGCAGCACACATAGAGTCTGCACGGACGGCAACGAACAGTACACACACACACACACACTCACGACAAACTCGACGGCACACCCACACCGTGTGTACACCACCTCACCGGCGAAAACCCCCCACGACCGACCACCAACTTATCTCTCTCTTTTATTTCTTCTTTTTAGGTTGTTGTGAAATGTGTGTGCATGGACATATATATAATGGATCACAGCTTGCCCCCATTAACAATTCATTTATATATTTTATGTTAAATTATGTTAATCCCTGGTTGATTATCTTTAAGTTATCATTTGAACTCAAAATTTAAAATTAATATTTCTAAAATTGCTATTTGACCCGTAAAATTTTAATTTAAATTAGAAATGACACACTCTTCTCCATTATTTCCTAAATGTGCTAAAATGCAGCTAATGATTATGCGTATACACAAATTAGGGTCTTACAACCCTTCCCCCCTAAAAGAAATTTCGTCCCGAAATTTTAATTACCATGACCAAATAATTGTTGATATTTATCTCTCATCTCATCCTCTCGTTTCTACATCGCTTCTTCCATGGAATGACTGCGCCATAACACTTTCACTAATAGAATCGTTTTCGTCCGTAACACCTGATCTTTATGATTCAAAATCTGGACTAGCTCCTCAACGTTTGTCAAATCCTCTTCCAACTCAATTGGTTGAGAAGTCAATACATGCGAAGGATCTGGCACATATTTCCTAAGCATCTACAAGTAGAAAATGTCGTGTAATCTGGATAGTTCTGGTGGCAGGGCAAGTCGATAAGTTGTCGTGCCTACCCGTCCTAAAATCTCGTATAACACGATATATCTTGGACTTAATTTTCTTTTCTTCCCGAATCTCATTATGCCCTTCCATGGGGATATACATAAAAATACATTATCGCCCACTTTAAATTCCAACTCCCGTCTACGTTTGTCAACATAACTCTATTGCCGACTTTGAGCAGTTCTCAATCTTTCCTGAATCACATTTACTTTGTCTGTTGTTATTTGGGTTATATCCGGCATCAATAATTTTTTTTCTCCCACTTCAGTCCAACAGACTGGGGTTCTACATCTCCTGCCATATAAGGCTTCATATGGTGCCATCTCGATTGCCGAATGGTAGCTGTTATTGTAGGCAAATTCTATCAACATCACATGATCATCTCAGTTACCAGGAAATTCTAGAACACAACCCCTCAACATATCCTCCAACGTCTGAATCGTACGTTCTAATTGGCCGTCAATCTGAGGATGAAAGGTGGTACTGAATTTTAGCTCGGTACCTAAAGCAGTTTGGAGACTCGGCCAGAACTTCGAAGTAAATCTCGGATCACTGTCCGACACTATGGAAACCGGTGCACCATGTAGTCTAACAATCTCTTCAATATACAATTGAGCAAATTTATCCAGAGAGTACGTCGTCTTTATGGCCAAAAAATGAGCAGACTTAGTAAGCCTATTAACAATCACCCAAATAGAATTATGTCCCTTTTGGGTACGGGGTAATCTCGAAACGAAATCCATCGTGATATGCTCCCATTTCCACTTTGGGATAAGTAGAGGCTGCAATAATCCACCTGGACGTTGTTCCTCAATCTTAACTTGCTGACAAACAAGACACCTGGCAACAAATTCAACAATTTTCTGTTTCATTCCTTTCCACCAATAGTGTTCTTACAGATCCCGATACATTTTGGTACTGCCTGGGTGTATTGCGTATGTTGAGCTGTGCGCTTCCTCCAAGATATCCTTCTTCAGATTTGCATCATTAGGCACACAGTCTATTTCCAACCATCCAGGCTTCATCGTTATCCCTGACACAATAGTCATTTCTGTGACCATTTTTCACTTCATTTCGGATCTTCTCCAATTGGGCATCCGACTTCTGCGCTTCTATAATACGGTCGATCAATGTCAGTCTCAAAGTCAAAGTCGCAAGCAACGTTGCTATCTAACCAACCGCCAACTAGACTCGCAAAGATCTCAACTCGACATATAGATTAGTATGAATAACTTGAATATGTGCAACTGAAGTCGCCGATTTCTGACTCAGCGCATCGGCTACAACATTCGCCTTTCCAGGATGATAGTGGATAGTACAATTATAGTCTTTGATCAATTCTATCTAACGTCTCTGCCTCAAATTTAGTTCCTTCTGGGTAAACAAGTATTTCAAACTCTGGTGGTCGGTGTATATTTCACAAGTCTCGCCATACAGGTAATGCCTCCAAATCTTCAAGGCAAACACAATCGCCACCTACTCCAAATTATGCGTCGGGTAATTACGCTCATGATTCTTTAATTTCTGGGAGGCATATGCAATCACGTGACCATGTTGCATCAGTACACACCCTATCCCTTGGTGTGAAGCATCGCTATAGATCACAAAACTACCACCTCCAGTCGGAAGGAAAAGTATTGACCTAAATATAAGTCTACTCTTCAGCTCTTGAAAATTCTGCTCACATTTGCCAATCCACTCAAATTTAGATTCCTTACGGGTCAATCGAGTCAACAGGGCAGTTGTAACCGAAAATTCCTGCACAAATCGACGATAATAACCCGCCAATCCCAAAAAGTTTTGAACTTCGTTCACACTTTTCGGCCTTTCCCATTGAACAATGGCTTCAAATTTCTTTAGATCCACCTGAATACCGTCCCCCGAGATAACATGCCCCAAGAATACAACTTTATCCAACCAAAACTCACATTTACTGAATTTTGCATACAACTGCTTCCCTCGCAAAGTCTACAACATAATCTTGAGATGTTTTGTATGCTCTTCTTTATTTTGGGAATAGATCGATGTATCATCAATAAACACGATAATAAACTAATCTAGATAGGGTTGGAAGATCCGATTCATCAAATCCATAAAGACAGCAGGGGCATTCGTCAATCCAAATGGTATAACTAAGAATTCATAATGCCCATACCTCGTACAGAATTCTGTTTTCGTCACGTCACTGTCTCTGACTTTCAACTAGTGATATCCTGATCAAAGATCTATTTTGGAAAACAACCTGGCCTTCTGCAGTTGATCGAACAAATCATCAATCCTGGGCAACGGGTATTTATTACGAACCGTTACCTTATTCAACTTTCGGTAATCAATACATATCCTCAGCATGCCATTCTTCTTCTTTACGAATAACATTGGGGCTCTCCATGGAGAAACACTAGGTCTGATAAATCCGCGGTCTAACATATCTTGTAACTGAATTTTAAATTCCTTCAGCTCGGTAGGCGCCATACGATAGGACGAAAATGATATCAGAGCAGTTCTGGGAAGTAACTCAATAGTGAATTCTATCTCCCTATCCACTGGCAAACCTAGTAATTCTTCTAGAAATACATCGGGAAAATCTTCGACTACTAAGATATTTACCACCTGCACCTCACTCCAACTAGTGTCAATCACATTCGCAAGGTATCCATGACATCCTTTCTTTAATAATTTCCTGACCTCTAGAATTGAAATCAAACTGACAAGGGTAATGATTTTGTCCCCTGAAAATGCAAACTCTGGCTCGTCTGCGACCCGAAAGATAACTTCCTTTCTAAAACAATACATCGTGGCATGATAACCGGATAGCAAATTCATACCCAGTATCATATCAAAATCGTGAATACTCAGGGATAATAGATCTACTAATATTCTCTATCACCAATTCAAAGCGGATTGTTTTTATACGTACTATCTATCAACACTGACTCACAATTCTCAACTGTTTCCTGCACATCATTCTCTATTAGTTTCGTTGTGTTTACTAATTTCCACATAAATTTTGATATGTCTGCCTATCCACCTGAAACGTATTTCTAGATCAAGCCTTTTCTAGAATCGTTTACATATTGTCTCTTCCGTTTTCACCAAATCGGGAGCAAATCGGGACAGGACATCGAATTTAATTTCATACTGTCGAACGGTCATCCTCTCATATTTCAATAATATGAACTCCCCCTCCAATAAAAACACAAGGTTTCCTTAGTATTGCCCAGAAAGCAATTTTATGCACACCCTTGGATATTGTACGCTATGATAGAATCCATATATTTCAAATAATAACGCAATGTGTTGGGTATTCACATAATACCAGTAAGGTGTTATCTAATAACCCAATTAATAACTTAGCATTGGATGAATTAAGTGTGCTCTGTCACACAATTGGGTTAACAACTAAAATATTAAGTACTACCAATAGTGAATCTCAATGTCAAGTAATACGAATATGATTACTTATCAATTATAATTTAACATTTAAAACTACTAACACCACCACCATCATAATTCATCCATCACCACTACCAATAGCACCACCCAATCCAACAACTAGCAGTATCACACTTTCATCGCACAACTAATTGCCAACTTTATAGTTATTCCTGTTAACGAAAAAAAAGACTAGGAAAAAATTGCAAAAACTTTAACCAGTGGTCAGACTTTCCTATTTATTTATTACTAATTTACTATATATTAAGAGAGGGCCAACAAGACAAATAACAATGCATGATGCCAATGTACTATCTAATGCAATGCAATAACTATCACTCACGTGCCGAACCCACCTATCGACACCCTATCTTATGGTCCACCACTGGCTAGACAATCTAACGTGTCTACATAACCTATAACCTAGGCTCTGATACCATAAATGTCACACTCCCACCCTGGGCCCCCACCTCCCGAGGTTGGGCGTGACGTCGACATGACGCTACTTGACCAATCAAGTAATATCCATACATACATATATACATACATACACGCACTACTGTAATTTTTTTTCCCAAAAATATATATCTACCCATTTCAAAATTTGACAATATACCAGTCCCAAATATTCACAACATAATCATAAAAAAAAAAAAAAAAAAAAAAAAAAAAAAAAACTGAACCTTCCACGATTCACATTCAACCGGCCCACTTCCAAAATGGCACAACCTTCGGACTCTATCTAGTTCCAGTAGTGGACCCACTCCTAACTGCAGTACCTAAAACCAAATATTTTATCGGTGTACTGTCTTCATAATATAAAAATATTTTTATGGATCAAACATAAGTATTAAATACCACGTTTCAAAATATAATATAATATAACCACGTACCATACGAAAATCCAGTTTTCCTGTCACCAATGAAATAAACTGATATATTTAGAATATCTAATCCAAACATTTTAAATCCACCAACCCAAACATTTTAAATCAACCAATCCAAACATCTCGTCATATAATAAAATATCGCATACCACTCTCCTACTAGCTATAGGATCATTTTTACCTCACTATCGGGAGTTACGATAGTACCGTAACCTGCACAACTGTGCCATCTAAAGTGACTACCAGTACTAGTTCCATTTATTATCCCCAATGGTAGGGGTACCACCTGCAGGATTTGCACTCCTGACGGGTCAATCAATCACCTGCAAGATTAATCCTTCTGACAGGTCATAATAATCAACCACCTGCGGGACTAATCTTCCTGACAGGTCATAATATCAACAACCACTTGTAGGACTAATCCTCCTGACATGTCATAATATCAACAACCACCTGCATGACTAATTTTCTTGACAGACCTATAGGACCGACACTCTTGACAAGTCCATAATATAATCAACCACCCGCAGGACGTGCTCTCCTAATAGGTTAAAACCATCCCGTAGGACATACCCTCCTGATGGGATCAAAACTATGGCATAGTCGGACAAAAATCACTTTCTATATTTAAAATCTACTTGATCCATATAAGTAATAAAATCGTCCAATTTTAATAAACACTTTTTTTTCCCTACAATTTATACGAAAATAAAATTTGTAAATTTACATAGAAGACAATACACTCACCTCGTTTTTTGCACTGCAAAAATATCACCGTAAAAAACTATCGGGACGCTGGCGTCTGCGAACCTAATAGAGATAGGGTCTAAATTAATATTTTATTTAAAATAACCCTAATATGCAATGTGTTGCCCTAAAATGCACAACTTCCCATTTCCCGAATTCAATTATGCAAAATTGTTATTTTTCTCATTTTTCCATGTCAATATTTACAGTACAACATTTTTTTAAATTAACGATTACGATAATTACTATCACGATTACAAAAATTTAATGCTAATAATTTAATTTAACGAAAATAATGACCGATTGAAATTTTACTTGTTTCGAATCGCCCGCCGGCCGAGAAGTTGATTTTTGAATTTTTTGGTTTTTTTTTTTTTGCCTTCTTCTTCTTCTTCTTCTTCTTCTTCTGTTTCTTGGGTTCTCCTCTCCAAACCTCACCACCGCGGCGACGCTCTCTCTCACTAACTCTCACTCACCGCCGGCCACCCTCTCATTGCTCACCTTTACCGCCGACGATTAGAACATACGTACACACATACACATACGCGTCGAATGTCCATACATCGCCGGCCTCCTTGTTCCCTTCAAACAACACCCGTCATACAACACACACACACACACATCGAAACGCATGCACAGACCCTGTCAGAGGAATGCACACACGCACTACCAGTGAACAACAACACACACACACACACACGTCGATCATCGTCGACGACTCCCATACCACCGTCGACTGAACGACGGCCACCTACACACACCCATAATTACTGAATACACACACCCACACATGACACACACACATACACGAAGAAACACACATACACACCCAAACGGTCGTCGGACGAACGACAACAATCACACATATGATCCACATACACACACACACACACACACACACACACACACACACACACGTATGATCACATACACACCCACACAGTAGTGACACACACACACAATCACACTGTCGGACAAACGGAAGCACACACAGACGGCGACTCCACGCACACAGGCTGGCCTAAACGGATGGCCACAAATAGCACACACACTATGAAATACACACACACTCACGAAAAACTCGACGGCACACCCATACCATTTGCACACCACCTCACCGGCGACACCCCCCACGACCGACCATCGACTTCTCTCTCTTTTTTTTTTTTTTAGGTTGTTGTGAAATATGTGTATGTGTGTGTATATATATATATTATGTTAAATTATGTTAATCCGCCTTTGATTATCTTTAAGTTATCATTTAGACCCAAAATTTAAAATTAATATTTCTAAAATTGCTATTTGACCCCTAAAATTTTAATTTAAATTAGAAATAACACATTCTACCCCGTTATTTCTTGAATGTGCTAAATTGCAGTTAATGATTATGCGTATACACAAATTAGGGTCTTACACTTTTAATATATGATATTCATATATATATCAAGCACATATATACATGTTGTTTCAACTAGGGACACATGGGGTTTTTTGGGAAGAAAACCAAGGGAAAAAAAAAATCAATTATATGTGAATAGGGATGGAGAAGAAAATAGAAGTATTTCTGGAGGTGGCCGAAACAGTGAAGGAAAAAGTGGAATGATCATATTGAGTATAAAAGCAATATATATATATATGATGAATTATAATATTAAACCATGTTGAACGTTATTTTTTAGCGAGATTAATATTTCGGTCCGGATCCCGGATTCAGATTTCAGGTAGAATTTTCAGCTCTTTTAATATATGTATTTAATTTTCCTACTATGTGATTTATGTTATTATTATTGAATTTTAATGGTTAAATTTTATGAAATAATTATGATTATATAAAAATTATGCCTATGTTTTGTTGGTCGTATTAATTAAATACACGTATTAGAAGGGTTGAACATCTATTGAGCGTCGGCTCACAACTGCACAGTTTTGATTGCAGGACTGGTGAGAGGAAAACGGCGACCGAAATTTTAGTTGAATTTCTAATTAAAATTGTAGTAGTTGTTTTTATTTTCACTGTTGTAAAATCGATTCGATAAATTGATAAATTATAAATTCAATAATTATAATTATCACCGTGGCATTGTAAATTAAAATATTTTTATAAAACGAATTATTGATTACTTGTCGCCATCGTATTATAAAATTTACCAGATTTTATAGAATAAAAATTCGGTTAATTAGTTTTAGTATTAATTCTCCAACAGGAGAAACCGCGTGACGGTTCTAGAAAACCGGGTCGTTACAGCTAGAATAGCCGCTTACAAAGTCTGCTACCCTAAAGGTTGAAATATCGCTGATGTAGTAGCCGCTATAGATCAACTCGTGGTAGACGGTGTCAACGTCTTGTTCCTCTCCTTGGGAGGTGTCAATAGGCCATACCACAAGGACAATAAGGCTATATCAATGTTCGGAGCTATCCGAAATGGGGTCTTTGTCTCATGCTTGGCCAGAAATTCAGGCCCTAGTACGTCAAGCATCATTAATGTTGCGCCATGGATCACAACTGTGTCTGCAAGC
This sequence comes from Eucommia ulmoides, assembly GCA_016647705.1. Taxonomy (NCBI): domain Eukaryota; kingdom Viridiplantae; phylum Streptophyta; class Magnoliopsida; order Garryales; family Eucommiaceae; genus Eucommia; species Eucommia ulmoides. Next base: position 42,850,794 of record CM028340.1, read on the forward strand.
TCTCTCAATTTGAGCTTCTCCACAATCGTAAAACTCGGCAACTCGAAGATATTCAAAGGGGCATTGCTCTATTATGGAAAGCCAACAAAGTAGTTGTTGATTGCGTATGATGAAACAGCCGACGACTACTTCAGTCCGAAGTATTGCGTTGCAGGCTCGTTGAATCTAGACCTCGTGAAAGAGAAGCTTGTTGTTTGTGATATCACAAGAGTGTATAGTCGAATACAACAAGGAGAGGCGGTTAAAAGGGCCGACTGTGTCAGAATGTTGCTGGTAAACAAAAGGGACGAAGAGCTTTTCCTCGATCCCTATGTTTTATCAACGACCACTTTGGGAGCATCCGCTCAGAATGCTATTTGTTGATGTCCAAAAGTGGTAAACGACCAACAGTATAGTCTGAAACAATAATATAGCCACAAGATTGTTGATTGGGTGATTAACTTGGTGAATTCAAGAGTGCTAACGACCTCCGAGCTGAGCACCACTTCTTCATTCAGAGCACCTGCATACAGATTCACCGGGGTTGTACCCGATAAAGTCCCTCCAGTGTGAGAATAAGTATCCAGGGGAGAAGGGCTAAAAGTTCTCTGGTGTCAGTAGAAAAGACGTACCGTTGGGCGGTGAATGCTATGAGGTATTTATAGGCTTTAGACTCGATTAGCGCTGTGAATTTAGGGAGCTAAGCTTGGGTTAATTAACCTAATCCGCTGAGCAGCCAATAAAAAAATAGATTAGTGCTCTCATCATCTGGGTTGGGATTTTGGGCCCACCTGTAGATGCCCATGGGCCGGAGCCTCAAGACGACCTAGAGAGGCCCTGAGCGTGGAGATAACGAGTAGAGGGTGCTCGAGTTCGTCAACTCGGCCCGGAGTCTACCAGCTCAAATTTCTTCAACTAGGCAAGGCGATTCTCAGCCCATCTTGGAGGGCACCCCAGCTCGGCATGGAGGGGATTCCAGCTCCCAGCCCCCAACCCAGTCGTCTTTCCATACTTTGACAGATATTGATCATGTGATATACCTAAAGTGATTCCCCTATATTAGTTGTCCCCCAAGTCCCGAGGGAGAGAGTGGAATATAACGGGCTCTTAATTTCCAAGAAGCAATTCCGTAGAGACTTGGCGTTCGTTTCTAAGGGGCCACAACCTGATTTACATTGCAGTTAGATGAAAATAGATGATAGTGACCCATTTTTAGTAGTTTAGCTTGATCAAAAGACGGAGAGGGCACGAAAAATGACTCCAGGAACAAAAAATATCTTCAAGAAAGCTTAAATGAGTGGAATCTGGGCTGAGGGATTGGGAGTTTCGTCAGCTCAGCATATCATCAAATCGGATCAAATTACGCCTTTCAGAAGAAGCTTTATGTGTAGGGCGTGTTCGAGCTGAGAGTACGACAGCTCGTTAGCTCGGACATTTCTTCTGCCTGGTTCTTTTTTAAGAGTTGAAGGTTCGAGCCTCCTCCTTCATTGATCTTATCCGAGCTGAGAGTATGGAAGCTTGTCAGCTCGGACATTTTCCTCTGCCTTGGTTCTTTTTCAAGGGTTGAAAGTTTGGGCCTCCCCCTTCGTTGATCTTGTCCGAGCTGAGAGTCCGGCAGCTCGTTAGCTCAGACATTTTCTTTGCCTTGGTTCTTTTTCAAGGTTTGAAGGTTTGAGCCTCCTCCTTCATTGATATTGTCTGAGTTGAGAGTATGGAAACTCATCAGCTCGGACATTTCTTCTGCCTTGGTTCTTTTTCAAGGGTTGAAGGTTTGAGCCTCCCCATTTGTTGATCTTATCTGAGCTGAGAGTACAACAGCTTATCAGCTCGAACATTTTCCCTGCCTTGGTTCTTTTTCAAGGGTTGAAGGTTTTAACTTCCCCCTTTTGATCTTGTTCGAGCTGGGAGTATGTAGGCTCGTCAGCTCGGACATTCCTTCTGACTTGGTCTTTTTGGAAGGGTTAAAGATTTCAGCCTCCCTCATTTTTGATCATGTCCGAGCTGGGAGTATGTAGGCTCGTCAACTCCGATATTTCTTCTGCCTTGGTCTTTTAGGAAGGGTGGAAGGTTTGAGGCTTCCCTCTTTTTGCTCATATCCGAGCTAGGACTACGTAGGCTCATCACCTCGGACGTTTCTTCTGCCTTGGTCTTCTAGAAAAGTGGAAGGTTTGAGGCTCCTCTCTTTTTGATCTTGTCCGAGCTGGGAGTATGTAGGCTCATCAGCTCGGACCTTTCTTCTACCTTGAACTTCTTGGAAAGGTGGAAAGTTTGAGCCTCTCCCTTTTTGATCATGTCCGAATTGGGAGTATGTAAGCCTGTCAGCTCGGATATTTTTTCTGACTTGGTCTTCTTGGAAGGGTGGAAGGTTTGAGCCTCTCCCCTTTTTGATCATGTCCGAGCTGGGAGTATGTAGGCTCGTTAGTTCAGACATTTCTTCTATCTTGGTCTTCTTGGAAATGATGAAGGTTTGAAGCTCCCCAATTTTTGCTCATGTCCGAGCTGAGAGTACATAGGCTCGTCAGCTTAGACATTTCTCCTGCCTTGGTCTTCTTAGAAGGGAGGAAGGTTTGAGGCTCCCCCATTTTTTCTCATGTTGAAGTTGGAAGTATGTAAGCTCGTCAACTCAGACATTTCTTCTGACTTGGTCTTCTTGAAGGGTGGAAGATTTGAGCATCCCCTATTTTTTATTATGTCCGAGCTGGGAGTACGTAGACTAGTCAGCTTGGACATTTCTTCTGCCTTGAACTTCTTGGAAGGGTGGAAAGTTCGAGCCTCGCCCTTTTTTGATAATGTCCGAGCTAGGAGTACGTAGTCTCGTCAATTCAGACATTTCTTCTAACTTGGTCTTCTAGGACGGTGGAAGGTTTAAGGCTCGTCTCTTCTGATCATGTCTGAGCTGGGAGTACGTAGGCTCTTCAGCTCGAATATTTCTTCTGACTTGGTCTTCTTGGAAGGGTGGAAGGTTTGAGCCTCCCTATTTTTTATCATGTCTGAGCTGGGAGTACGTAGGCTCGTCAGCTCGGACATTTCTTCTACCTTGGTCTTCTTGGAAGGGAGGAATGTTTGAGCCTCCCTCCTTTTTGATCATGTCCGAGCTGGGAGTACGTAGGCTCGTCAGCTCGGACATTTCTTCTGACTTTGACTTCTAGGAAGAGATGAAGGTTTGAGACTCTTTGCTTCACACGTGGCGTAAGGGAGATACGTACCCCCCATTATGGCTTCAATGGGAAGCCTACATCATAATTGTTGGATAGGCACCACGTGGCTGTAGGCGCTTTAATCGACGCATTCACAATCATTGGCGTGGACGACCCTTCGTCTGGGCACATCCCTTTTTATAAATGAGGGCCCCTGTATTTATTTGACACTTTCGAAATTTTCAGAGTTCTCTTTTCTCCTCGGCATTCGTACATTTTTTCTCCTTTGTCTAAACAAAATGTCAACGTTCTCTTTCTCTTTTTTGTCTTCTAGTTTGATCTCTAACTCGCAGTCCGACTCCTCAGAACAGTCGTCCGCGAGTTCCTTCTCATTCAAGGTCGAGCGTCGTCCTTCTCTAGGAGAGGCGTTATCGACTGCCATAGCCAGGATCCATGAAATAAACGGTATGATCCAGCCATTCCTGCTCGACCGTGCGGTCGTAGTGAGCTGTACCGATGAGAGCGATGGTTCGTTTATATCACATGGCGTTGAAGTCGGGGTCCCTCCCAACACCATCACCGTGGTAGAGATCTCTCCCGGCGTCTCCCTGCCCAAGTTACTTCGTGAAAACAAGGTGCATAACGTTGGGCCAGAGGAACTCCATATAAAAGTCTCGATCTCGAGCTCATGTGGAACACAAAAATGAATATGACAGAAGAGTCCGTCCTCCGCTGCCGAAGTAAATACTTCTTCCCAGAGAGGGTTAGGACTATTGTTCCCGGGCCTAACGATCGGGCTTGCATGCTACCAGCTGGTTTTATGACCGTTTACAAACAACAGTTGGAGGCGGGCCATTGATTCTCTCTCTACTGGTGGATCCGGGCCCTCTGTGTAGAGTATCGTTTATGTCCATCACAAATTGCTCCGAACGGTATAAGGGCTCTAGTGGCGTCGTATATCATCTTCCGGGCCGAGGGACTCAAGCCGAGCGTTGAGATCTTCAAGGCTCTATTCTTTCCCAAGTCAGTTCTCTGAGACGCTGGGTGGTGCTACATCTCATCCAGGTCAACTTTCTTGAAAAACCTGAAGTCTTCCATTCACAACTGGAAGCCCCAGTTCTTCTATCTCAAAGGGAACGGTTGACAATCCGGCCTGGAAGAAGAAGGAAAGTACCCCCTCCAGATGGAATGGGGAAAAGTTGATAAGATTGTGGTCCCTTGGGGGGGATTTTTTTTCTCGGATTTATCTTTACATTTGCATTAATAATCTTTCATCGTAATTTTGGGCAGCTAAAGAAGTACCCAAGAAGAAAAGGCTGGGGCTAAGCAAAGAGATCGCCAAGCAGAGGGACAAGGTTCTGAGGACAGTCTTCAGGGACGTGAAGACCTTGCTTGATTCTCACCTCTCCACAATCTACTGGTACTTACCACCAGACACCCCGCTCGTACTCGACTTCCCCGTAGATTCAGACAATGATAAACAATCTCAGTTTTGTCAATCCTTCATACTTAGAATTTTTCATACGTGTTATGCTCAATTTGCGTAGATACACTTGTGTAGAATTGGATACTACCAGCCTGGACAAAGGAATTTTTAAATATCTTGTTGAATATTGCAGCTATGGACAAGGCAATGGCAGTTAAGAAGATCTTGGAAAAGAAAGCCAGAGAAGTTGTCGAGGCGGCAAAGACCACCAGATCGGAGCACATTGGGAGATCCCAGGCAGCCCAAACATCCCAGCTTCCTCCAACGCTAGCCCAGAGTCACTCCCCCACTTTTTCTGGGGTCGTGATAAGAGACACCTCGCAATCAAAGTTGGGTTCCCACCAGTCCACGCATACTCTGAGTGAAGACTCATCACCCCGTGCTTCTGACAAAGGAAAAAGAAAGGCCCACGAGGGCAAGCAAAAGAAACACAAGTCCTCGAAGAGGGCCAAGCTCATGGACGGGGCTTCCTCCGAGTTAATGGTCGATGGCTATTTTTTTGTGATCCCGAACACAGGGCTCCCCGCCAACCGGGCCCTGCTAAGGAGCCCAGAGGTGATGCCTGGGTATCTTATCCACATCACCCCTCCCAATGACAAAAACTTAATGGACGAGGAGAGTATTGACAACCTCATGCGTCAGGCCGTCTGTGACCAGATCTCGGTAAAAACCCTACTAGTTCAAGTTCTATTTTGCTTTTGTCAAGTTTAACAAATTTGTCGCCCTTATGCGGTGTATGCTCCAGATGTTGGTAGTGTTTGATTGGATCTCTGAGAATGCCATGGATGAGTCAATCCTCCGATCGAAAAAGAATGCGGCGGAAGTGAAAGTAAATAGACTGAATGATGACCTCCAGCTTACCACCTAAGCCCATCACAGCCTTTAGGCCAGGCACGTCCTTGTTACCAAAGAACGGGATAATTTTTAAAGATAAAAGGTGGACCTGGAAAAGAAAGTGGATGAACTGGAGAAGAGGCTGAAGAAAGTAGAGCTACTCAGAGCGAAGGCGATCCATAGTGCCGAAAAGAAGGTTGTCGAAGATTACAAGTTGTGCGAAAAATTCGAGAACCTTAAATACGAGCTGAATGCAGAGTATATGGATGATGGTCATAAGGCCACGATCCGCTTTCTTTAGAGCCATTACCCAAAATTTGACTGCTTGGGCGTCGGGATGGAGTTTCCAAAACAAGGAGAGTTGGCGATGAAGCAGGCAGCTGAGGGGGCCTCTCAGGAGCAAACTCGTGAGGTAGGGGCCGAAGAAGTAGGTGATGAAGAGGCCGAGGGGGAAGGGAAGTACAAGGATGAGGACACTATCGTCGACGTTGTGAACGTCAAAGGTGTATCGGATGAAGAATAGGTCCCTCGGCCCGATTATTTTTGAAGACTTAGAACTTTTTGTTTGTTTGTTTTTTTTTTTTTATATATATATATATATATTTTGTTATGACTGTGTATATGGGAATAAACCCCACCGATGTAAGCCCTCACTTTTTTTTTAATATAATACACAGGAGAATATTTGAGCAATTACTTGTCCCAAATTCCTTCTTGCTCCTCCCTTCTTTTTTAGGATATAAGAGGTAATTTGTTTCGACATTCAGCCTACGACTATGTAAATGGGTATGAACCCTATTAATGTGCTCCAGATAGAGTTGTAGACTTTAAACTTTCAAACTTCAAAAATTTAGCACCCATGCTGGGCCCTCGTAGATCTTAGCTCGACATTCTTCTGGTAGATGTCTAAATTTATGGTTGTTCCAAGGGCATAGTTCGGCCAAAAATTTACACGTATATTTTGAGGCCATTTGGTTTTGAAATCTTTTTGGTCAAGATTTTCCAAGGCTGTATTCACCCTGCCCCCCAGCCTATGTAGTGGGAATAGTTTCACTGCTCGTGCTATTGGCTATAATGTGGCTCGTCAGGATAGTCCGTGATGTATCTAGGTGTTTTTGAGTATTGCTTTAGTAGCATATTGTTTCTTGAAAAGCCATTACAAAATACATTACACTTGGCACGAAAATAGAATGTATACAAAGTAACCTCAGCCCTACAGTGGTACTGCTTGAGATAGTCGGCATTCCATAGGTGTTGTAGTGGGACGCCTTCTTCGGTCTCGAGCTCATATGTGCCCGGCCTTGTAATTCTGATGACGTAGTAAGGTCTCTCCCAGATTGGGGGTCAACTTCCCTGCGTTTTTCTCTTTAGTTGCTAAGGTAACCTTCCTAAGGACGAGGTCTCCAACTTCAAAATGGCGCAGACGCACCCTTCTATCGTAGTACCGAGCTGCCCCTTGTTGGTAAGACGTTTGGCGTATTCGAGCGTTTTCTCGTCATTCTTCTAAAAGGTCTAGGTTGAGGGCCAGCATGGAGTCATCCGCTTGTTGGTCATGACCCCTAATCGATATTCAAATGGTTGGCATTTCGATCTTCGCAAGGATCATAGACTCAGATCTGAACGTCATTGTGTACGATGTCTTTCCCGTCAAGATTCGGGAAATGGTATTATACTCCCAAAGAACGGGGTAAAGGTCCTCCACCCACCTCCCCTTAGCCTTGTCGATCCTGGTCTTCAAACCATGCAGGCTTATTCGATTCGTGACCTCGACCTGGCCATTAGCCTGTGGGTGACCTGGTGACGCAAAGTGTGTTCGGATACCCAGACCAGAGCAAAAAGAAATAAACAAGTCGTTGTCGAATTGAGTGCTGTTGTCGAATACGATTACCCTTGGGATCTCGAATCGACACACCATTGATTTCCAGACAAAGTCTCAGATTTTTTCTTTGGTGATGCGCGCTAGGGGTTCGGCCTTAACCTACTTGGTGAAGTAATTAATAGAGACGACCAGGAACTTTCTCTGGCCGGTGCCCTGAGGAAAATAGCCTAAGAGATATATTCCCCACTGGGCGAAGGGCTATGGGATCGTCATTGGCACCATGGTTGTTAGAGGTAAATGAGGGTGGGGGCCAAAGCGTTGGCACTTGTTATATGTTTTTACGAATTCAGTCATGTCCTCTAGTATTTTGGGCAAGAAATACCCTTGGCGGAGCAGTTTTCCAGCCATAGCCCTACCCCTACCCCCCCTTCCAATGATTTCCACATATCCTCTCATGGACTTCTCTCATAACGTAGTCAGTCTCTTCTTGCCGTAGGCATTGAGAATATGGGCAAGAGAAGGAACATTGGTAAAGGATCCCGTCTATGATGTAGTATCTGACAAATCTCTACCGCATCATCCTTGCCTCATTGCGGTCATCGGGTAGCGTTCCATCTTCTAAGTATTTCGTATTGGCTCCATCCAAATGGGATGGTCGCTGAGCTCACAATAGCGCCATCTGGTCGGATATCGCCATGCTAGGAGCATCCAGGTACTCAACAGGCACGCTCCCCTTCAGAGTCAATGCTACCGCCGAGGCTAGGTTTGCTAAGGCATCAGCATATCGGTTCACTTCTCAGGGTATTTGGGATACATTGATTTTTTCAAAATTTCTCCAGCAGCGCTTTGACCCTTTCAAGATATGCAGTCATACTAGGATCTTTCGCTAAATAATCTCCGTTGACCTGGTTGACGACTAGCTGAGAGTCGCAGAAAACGGCCAACGCTTTTACATTAAATTCCCTAGCTAAGCGAAAGCTGGCGAGCAGAGCCTCGTATTCAGCCTCGTTGTTAGTTGCTCTGAACCCCAGTCTCAGGGCGTATTCGATCTCTTCGTTGTCTAGGGCAACGAGCACCATTCTCGCCCCACAATCGTTGGTGTTAGACAATCTGTTGGTGAAAAGCCTCCACGTTTTTAAATCGGAATCTGGATTTGAGTTCCTTAGCGCTCCCTTCGTTTCCACAATTTTAGCTTCCAGGTTGACGGCAGGTGGTTCTGGGTCCTCAGGGAATGTGAGCTCGGCGATGAAATCCACCAGGACCTGGCCTTTAATGGTAACCCTAGGGTAGTATTCTATGTGGAACTGACCCAGCTCAAGGTTGTGCTTCATTAATCGTCCTGAGACATCTGGTGAATGTAGAATTTGCCTTATCGGCTGATCAGTTGGGAAGATGATCACGTGGGCTTGGAAGTACTATTTTAGCTTTTAGGAAGCCACTAGTAGGGCATAAGCCAACTTTTCAAATTTGGTGTATCTGGTCTAAGCATCTGAGAGTACTCTGCTGGAGTAAAAGACAGGTTGTTGAACACCGGTGTTGTAAGACCCCGATCTTCGTTATACGTATAATTTAAGTCACGTTTTAAAATGTTTCGGAAATAACGGGGTAGATGGCATAATTTATTATTTGATTTAAATATTTTAGGGGTCAATTTGCAAATGTAAAAAACATTCAATCCAAATTAGCATTTAACTTTTGAATTAAAACTTTTTGGATGGAATTGCAATTTAAGAAAGTGTTAAATGTGAAAATTGGACTGAAAAGAAGATTTTAAGAAAATTGGGAGAGGAAAGAGTATTTTGATCAAAATATTATTTTAATATATATATATATATATATATATATATATATATATATATATATATAATTGTGCGTGTGTGTGCAGTGAAGACAGCTGGAGAACCGAAAGAAGAATCGAGGTCCATTGACGTGGCAAGCTAGAAACAAATTTATCCACTTCATTCATGCATATAAATTAACCCATACAAATCGTGATCTTGAACCTCAAAAGAATGAGAGATCTAAAAACAGAGAAGAGAGAGAGAGAGAGCAGGCCGTTGCCGACGGTGCTGCCTGGTTGATTTTGGCGGTGTTGGTCAGCGTGAGGGTGTGTTCAATCGGCCGTTCAGCATGTGTTTTAGTGTGTATGTGTGTGATCGTCGTTGCCGTCCGGTGTAGGTGTGTGCTCTGTTTTTGTGTGTGATTAATGTGTGTCTTGGTGTATTTTTAGTTGTGGGTACGTGAACGGGGTGTGTGTGTGAGAGTTTTCTGTGTGTGTATAGGTGTTCGGATCGTTGAGGAAGGGCAGCGAGGGTGATCGCCAGAGGTTGGTATCGGTCGTTTGGCCAGCCGGAGAGTTAGAGAGAGAGAAGTAGGGTTTAATTTTTTGTGTGTGTGTGTGTGTGTTTGGTTGTGGGTTCAGCAGGGGTTGTGCAGGAGACCGGCGGTGTGTGTTCCGTTCGACGTCGTGGGTGTGTGGCGTGATCGGAGTAGTGATCGGCGGCAAGGTGAGAGCGATCGGCGACTGGTCCCTAAACCGAAGCAAAAGCGGTAGCAAGAAGAAGAAACAGAAAAATAAAGAAAAAAAATTACACAAACCACCCCACTAAAAACCAAAATCCAATCTCACGGCCACCGAAAAATCTGGAAGAGGTAGAATTCATGTCACTCTTAATATATACATTTAATTGTATTTAACTGTCTCGTTGATGATTATGAAATTATTTAGTATATTGTTGCGATATTTTTATCTGTCGAAATTATGTGAAATATGTTGGACGATGCAAGATTTATGTGACGAGCATGCCTATGTGGTTTATGTTAAAATTATGTGACAAGCTTGATTACATGGTTTTATGTGTTTAATTAAATGCACATATTAGGGGATTGGAGTTCTACTGAGCGTTGGCTCACAACCCCACAGTATTTGGATTGCAGAAGTGTTTGGATTGCAGGATCGACTGAAAAAAATACGAGAGAAGAGATAAATATTTTATTTGAAATTTTGTGTTGAAAATAATTTGTAATAAATTATTTATTATTATAATTGGAGGAAACGGAAATGATAAATACCGTAGTGATTGTAAGAATGTTTATTTCCAATGCGAATAAATTAAATATATTATTAATATAATTAATTAGGTTTGATTTTAAATAGTGAAAAACTGGAACTTTAATTATAACTGAAAATTGGATGTTTAAATTATGAGTTTCGGAAATTATTAGTTACTACTATTATTTTTAAATGAGAAATATTTTCATATAATGGATTATTAATTATCTGTCGTCAGCATAGCCAGCAATCTATTGGATTTTTCTGAATAGTATAATCAGTAGAACGGTTATTCGAAATCTCTAAATTTTGGGATTTATTAAATATATTATTTGAAATTCTGAGGTGTAATAATTGTAGTTATTATTATGGTTGTAATTGGCAAAAACTATAATTATCACAATTGTCATAAATTATTGAATATTCGGTTTTTAAAAAATATTCCTATTAAATTGAACATTTTGGCACCGTTTTGCGAAAGTGAAAGATTATTTTTATAGATTGAATTGGGTCACCATTGTGTGAACAAATCCGCTGATAAATTTTAAATAAAACATTGGAATAAGTAGTGAAAATTTAAAATGGTGATTAGTAAATATTATTAATTTCCGTTGTTAAATCGGCAATTAAAAATTATCCCCATTATTTATATAATTTACCGAATTTTGTAGGGTGACAATTTGACTAGTCGGATAGTTGCTTCTAGGTTTAGGAGTTTCTCTATAGGAGAAACCATAGTCTGGCCCTGGAAAATCGGATCGTGACAAGTGTCTTCCCTTACAAGAGTCGCGCTAACCGCCATTGGAGAGGCAAAAATATACAAGTATAGAGTTTCTCCCGTCTTTGGGGTATTGAGTAGGGGAGCAGATGAGAGATAATTTTTGAGCTCCTGGAAAGCTGATTCGCACTCCTCTGTCTACCCAAAGTTGTTGTTGCCTCTTAGCACCTTGAAGAAAGGCAGACATTTCTTCGATGCTCGCGATATGAAGTGATTGAGAGCAGCGAGCCTCCCCGTCTGCATCTGCACTTCCTTCTTATTCCAAGGAGAGGTCATCCTGAGGATCGCATGTATTTGATCAGGATTAGCATCGATGCCACACTAGGAGACCATATACCTTAGGAACTTTCCCGCAGAAACTCCAAAAATGCATTTGTTAGGGTTGAGCTTCATGCGATGAGCCCTGAGCTTATCGAAGCAGTTGTGGAGATGTTGGGCGTGGTCAGGGTCCCTCGAGCTCTTGACCAACATGTCGTCGATGTAAACATCTATTGTCCGCCCAATTTCCTCTTTGAACATTTTGTTCACTAGTCGTTGATAAGTCGCTCCGATATTGCGCAAGCCAAATGTCATGATCTTGTAGCAGTATGTACCCTTGTCCGTGATGAAGGATGTCTTCCTCTTGTCGGGAGGGAACATAAGGATTTGGTTTTTCCCAGCATTAGCGTTTAGGAAACTTAGGCACTCATACCCTGCCATGAGCGGTATGAAGTTCTGCTAGCAGTTCCCCTAGGGTGGGAATGGTCTCTTATCCCCAGGTAACGGACCCAATCTCCCCTCTGTTTGCAGTCTCTTGGACCCATGATGTCTATTCGACCCTTCTTCAGCCTTCCCTTTCTTCTTTTGGCCTCCTCCGCGGTCTTTTCGGGATGCTTCTCTTTCATCGGCATTATGGAACCTTGTGTCTCTCTCCAAGACAGCGTCCACACTAAGAGCTGGGTTAGAGCAGAGGTCATATATGAGACGTCGATACTTCAGGTCGTCGATACTTCAGGCCGTCGATGAACGCGTTCATCACGACCACGTCGCTGAGCTCATCGCAACCAATGATTTCTTTGTAAAACCTCTCATCATAATTTCCTAAGGATTCATCGGGTAGTTGTTGGAGCGCGAGGAAGTGTGCCATGGTCTTCGGCCTACGTCGCGATCGCTCGAATCTTGAAATGAAGAGCTACTCGAGCTCATGAAAGTTGGAAATGGATGTTGGGGCTAAAGTCCTAAACCATGCACCGGCAGCCCCTATGAGGGTGAAGGGAAAAGTCTTGCATCTCATTGCTATCGAGGTTGTGTGTAGATCCATATAGGATCTGAAAATGGACAAGTGGTCCGTCGGATCAGTGATCCCATTATAAAGGATCATCTGGGGGTGGGTATATTGCACGGGCAGAGGTTCTTCCAATATTTCATTGATGAAATGAGATCTTACCTCAAATGGAAGCCCGACTAGCCTCTCATTCCTCGGATCTGATCTAGGGCCGTCTCCATGTCAACTAGACATCTCTCCACCACCATCTCGACCCTTAGCGGGACTCGAGCTTGGCTAAAAGTGGCGCGGGGAGCTGGTTGTCTTGGTGAGGAATGTGAGTCTACCTCCCGAATGAGTCGGAGATGGTGGTCGGACCACACGGTATGGCTGTGAGCTTGGGTCGGAGGAGACTCGATACGGTTGTCTCTCTTTCGTCTCGGTGGAGGTGGCGACGGAGATCCCAAGGCCTTAGGAGGTACTAACTCAACCTCTCTCTGACCATCGTTATGGGCTCAGGGCCTCGGGACGTGCCCGGTGGAATAGATGATGCGCTCTTCAATTTCGACCGCTTGTTCCTCCTGACCCGCGACCTTTATTAACGGGAGACCCATTAGAGGGGCCGATGGCAGGCAGGCCAGGACAATTTGGAAGAAGGTTTGGAACTCGCCCAGCTGGCGTTCCAAGATATCGACGTTGGTTGCCTCAGGGGCCCTAGAAGTCTACCCAACAAACTGCCCAGTGGGTAAAATAGGACCCATCTGAGCGGTAGGCTGAGTCCTCGGGCCTACAACCCCAGATGGAGGAATGGCAGGCTGGTGGAGACGCTCCATAGGTTGAGCTGGGGGATCCGACCTGGGAACCTTTGACGTGTCTTGTACGGATGAGAGGGGTGGATTACTGTTGAGGGCAAGCGCTTGGTCAGCTTAGCAGATTTCATTTCCAGACCTTATGATCATCAAGTCTTAATCTCGTGGGGAGTTGATGATCAAGGGAGGCTTTTAGGGCATTCCCACAGACAACGCCAAACTTGTGATGTCCAAAAGTGGTAAACAACCAACAGTATGGTCCAGAGAGATAATACCCACAAGACTGTTGATGGCACAATTAACTTGGTGAATTCAGGGGTGTTGACGACCTCTGAGTTGAGCTCTACTCCTTTATTCCGAGCACCTGCAAACAGACTCACCGGGGTTGTGCCCGGTGAAGTCCATCCGACGTGAGAGTAAGTATCCGGGGGAGAAAGGCTAAAAGTGCTCTAGTGTCAGTAGAGAAGACGTAACGTTGGGCAATGGATTCCATGAGGTATTTATAGGCTTTGGACTCGATTAACGCTGTGAATTCAGGGAGCTAAGCTCAGGTTAATTAACCTAATCCGCTGAGCAACCAATGAGCAAATAGATTAGTGCTTTACTCATCTGGGTTGGGCTTTTGGGCCCACCTGTAGAGACCCATGGGCCGGAGCCTCAAGACGGCCCGGAGAGGCCTCGAGCGCAGAGATGACGAGCAGAAGGTGCTCGAGTTCGTCAGCTCGGCCCAGAGTCTACCGGCTCGAATTTCTTCAACTAGGCAAGGCGATTCTCAGCCCGGCTTGGACGGCACCCTAGCTCGGCATGGAGGGGATTCCAGTTCCTAGCCCGACCGCCTTTCTATACTTGGGCAGATATTGACCACATGGTATACCTGACGAGATTTTCCCATAACACTATTAAAGACTATCTGAACACAACACAGAATCCGACTGCTTTGATCACATTTGAAGGGACAGTTTATGGAACTCCGGCACCGGTGATGGTGGCTTTTTCTTCCTGGGGACCAAGTCGGATTGGACCAGATGTGATCAAGCCAGACATTACTGCACCAGGAGTCAACATCTTGGCGTCATGGCCGCCAAATCTCAGTCCAACGACACTCAAGATTCAACATAATCTCTGGCACCTCGATGTCTTGCCCTCACGTGAGTGGCATAGCTGCACTCCTCAAATCCATCCACAAAAATTGGTCGCCGGCGGCAATCAAGTCAGCCCTGATGACAACCGCGTACACACTTGACAACAGACATTCTCCGATTACAGACGTTGTTTCCGACTCAAAATCGATGGCCTCTCCTTTTGCGTACGGTTCCGGCCATGTCGACCCAAAAAAGGCACCTGATCCCGGGCTAATCTATGATATCTTAACAGAAGACTACCTGAATTACGTATGTACTCTAAACTACACCTCCTCCGAAATTGCAGTTATTGTGAGAGGGGCTTTCACTTGTCCTGAAAATGCGGAAATGCAAACGGGTGACTTGAATTACCCTTCTTTTGCAGTGAATTTCCACGGTGATGCAAAGAATATGACAATGGTGTATAAGCGGACGGTCAGGAATGTGGGGAAAGCCATGAGTACGTACACTGTGCAGGTGAATAGCCCTGACGGAGCATCGGTAATTGTCGAGCCAAATAAACTGAATTTCAAGACTGTTGGTGAGAAACAAAGTTACAGAGTGAGTTTTATTGGGGAGGGAAGAAGCAGCAGTTCAAGCACTTGGACATTTGGATCTCTGGTTTGGGTGTCGGGAAAATATACGGTAAGGAGTCCCATTGCGGTGACTTGGCCGCAAGTAGGGATGGTCATGGGCTTGGGGGCCCGCCCAGCCCGAACGGCCCGACCTATTTTTTTAGGGTTTGGGCTTAGAGTTTAAGCCTACGGGCCGGGCCAGGGCCTAGGTATTAGGGCCCGATCAAAATTAGGGCCGGGCTTGGGCAAGATTAAAAATTTTTAGGCCCGGCCCGGCCCGGCCCGAAGGATATTTAAAAAAATATATATATATATATACACACGTTACAATACAACCCTAATATTTAGAATATTAGTTTTATTTAAAAATTATAATTTTAATATTTTTTGTTGGTTTAGTTTGTTTGGAAGATTGATTTACCTTTAAAAATTATAATTTTAATATTTCTTATTGGTTTGGTGTTGAATTTTTTGTAATTATTTTTGAAATTTAAAAAAAAAAAAAAAATAGGGCCGGGGGTCCGTGGGCTGGGCTTTGGGCTTAAAATTTTCTTATAGGGCCGGGCTTGGGCATAGAATTAAGACCCGATCACCGAGCCGGGCCGGGCTAGGGCCTAATATTTTTTTGTAATACACTAGTCTAAGCCCGGCCCGAATTCGGCCCGACCCGGCCCATGACCATCCCTAGCCGCAAGCCGAAGATCATTGACTACCCATTTGGTGTATTATCTAGAGATGCTAAATAGTGGTATGAAAACTCAAAAGTCTGGTTGATTTTGAAGTTCTTCAAAACCCTAATTTGGCATCTCGATAGAGTGTACGAAATGGTTGCCAAGTTAAATAAAGATTTACTCAATATTCAAGAGGCAAAAACGTAGTCCTCGTAGTAAAAGCTTGATATAGGTAATTTGTATAAGAAATTTTAGACTTTTAGAGTGATACGGTGGGTTTTATCCTCGAAACTTTGCACGTCTTAAACAAACAGTAGTGGCCTAGGTCAGCCAGAGCCCATCGATACTCAGCAGGCCTCAATCCATTGGACCTGAACATTGGGCCCAACATGGGTGCAACAACAAAATATGGGTCCGATATAAAAACTCATACAAGTGTACTCTTAGGCCTACAAATACTCAGAACAATCCCAACGCAAAGATGGAGAACTTCCACATCAACTTTTAGTTAGTTACAATCATAGCGATAGGCAGGAAGGCAAGTACCTTATTCTCTATATATATTATGTCATTCAGGCCAAAACGACTACACACAATCTTTTACTCTACAAGACATGTTTAACTTATTCTCACGCCGGAGGTATTTGGTTGATACCATATCAGTATCCCAAGTACTAATTCCAAGTGTTGCAAGTGTTATCCAGGTTTGGAGGAGTAGACTACTAATGAGCATCATAGAGTTAAATATTGCTTTAGAATTCTACTGCTAAGGAACAATATTTGGCCGATACCACACCAATATCCTAAGTACTAATTCCAAGTGCTGCAAGTGTTATCCAGGTTTGGAGGAGTAGACTGTTGATGAGCATCATAGAGTTAAATATTGGTTTTTTTTTTGTTTTTTTTTTTTTTTTTTTTTAAAGAAAAAAAAAAAAAAGGCTTATGGTATTGAAAGATATTATCACGCCCTACCTCAAGCCTCCGCGCCCGAGACTAGGTGCAACCTTGACTTAGTATAACCCAACCAAAAACAAAAATAACATGGATAACAAATATACAACTAACTAACAATTAACATAGATTTTTCTTAAAATTTTACGAACTCAAAATACATAGAGTATATATATACAATTATTCCATAACAAACCCCACAAAAGTCGAAACCCCTCATTACCAAAAATTGCCTTGACAGCCTAAAATATAATGCCACTCTTTGATTCTAACTAACACCAGTAGTAGACCAATCACTATCTAGATTACTTGAGATAAACTATTTTATCAGTATACTATCTTTATAAATGCCTGCAGATTTTGTGGGGTAGAGGAGTTATGGACCTTTATCATAAATATCATATTCCCTTTCCTTATGTCACATGATTTAGTAAACTCTCCCGAGTTGGGTGGTAATTGTTTCCGAGCTCAGGATATGGTCTCATTCATCTCGGTTATTCCTAGGATTATTCTTCTTGTGAGTCCTTGAGCTTAAGGTTCAGGAGGGTCTCTATTGTAGTTGGTGTTGATGTTGTTCCCAATTTCAAATATGGGATCCTGGACAGAATCCTCGGGTCCCAATGTTGAGATCAAACTCATGTGAGTTACTCATGAGTCTTTAAGGTGTGATGCTCGGTGTCTCCATGTACTGCACATTTACTCCTCATGACATGCGGATTCAACTTCCCCCAAAGATCCCTCATAAGTACCTTGACATATGAGAAATCCCTAGTAACAAAAAAATTGGGAACAATTACATCTTGATTATCATTCATCTTTCTATTGACAAAACTATACAAAATATTTCTGAAAGATCTTATATGGAATAATTATAAAATATTAATTGTCAGATTAAGAACTTTAAAACAATAACAATATTACATTTTTCAATTAATTATGATCGAATATGTAGAATTCTGTAATAATGTCAAAATTAGTTATGTTTTCCATCTGTTGAATTCAACAATAATTTTACATTCGACAACTGTTTGTGTCAGTCAAAATATATTTCAAAATTTAACAAGATTAATATTAACTTTTTTTTTTTTTTTTTTTTGGAAATATGTAATGTGAAAACTTTTTTTTTTTTTTTTGAAAATATGTTATGTGACGTTTAACACGCATTGATTCCAAAAACAAAAGTCAATATTAACATTGTTAAAAAAACATAATAATATTTCAACGACATTAAAAAAAATGTTGCATTTGGTGACACATTATTCTCAGTAATATAATTATGAAAAACTAAAGTTATACAAAATATAAAAATAAAATTGTTATATATAATACTTCTCATTTTTTTTAAAAAAAAATTTTAAAAAAAATTGATTTTTAATACAAATGGAACGACAAGTCAATTTCAGACACACAATTATTATCTTATAAGAAGATATTTCCAATGCCAAAAAAAAATGATTTCCAGATTTTTCGTGAGCATAATTGTTCAACAGAACTGGTAAAATTCAAAACGAAATTGATGAGGAATTTGGATTCAGTTCCACAATTGTTTTGGAGTGCTAGCACTCATTTGCCCTAAACATTATGAGTGAGTGAAAGCGATGGTGCAACCAGCCTTTTTTTTGGTTTTTAAGTTCAGGTGTTGTTTGGACTAGTTTACGCGTATTTTGATTAATCGCTTTTTTCCACATTGGTCTTGTGCATTTAAGATTTAATTCTCAGAGTGCTCTTCAGGAAAGTCGAATCCTGATTAATAAAAAAATGAGATATTTCTCCTTACCAACCGAACTAACACTTATTAGATATCCGGTTAACATTTTTCACCACCAAGAAAGTGGGCATTTTGATTGATTTTGATGAAAAGGGTATTTATTTGTACTACTACAGATGCACTACCTTTCTTACTTTACTTAATAACAAAGTAGAGTCTTTTGGAAAAGGCTAACAAGTGTTCATCCTTTTCAAAAATAAAAAAATAAAATAAAATAAGAGGGGGAAAACAATGAAGTGAAGATCCAAAGATAACTCTGGAAAAGGAGGTTTTGGAGGCTTGCTTAGAGGTAAGTTGGGTGTATGGAAGATGAGATATTATGGATGTATTGACAGTTGTACAGCTTTGGAAGCAGAATTCAGAAGTCTAGTTATATATGAGAATCAAAATTTCGGCAAGTAGAGACTACCCCACGGTGCAAGTTGAAACTGACTCATCAAATGTTGTGGCATTAATTCAAAACCCATGCCCAAACAATCATCGATTCAATGAGTGATTGAAGAGTGGAAGAGGCTACTTCTGTTGAATGATTACACCCTTAAATTTGACCCACGTGAGTGTAATACCCCGAAAATTTGTATTTTTTAAATATAATTTTATATAAGTTTAATATTTTTGAAATTGCTTTGCAAATTTATGGTATAAATAATATTTGATAATTTTTGGGGTTAAATGTTAATTTTAAAATACACTTTTAAAAGTTTTGGGATTATTACGTTATTTAAAATATATTTTTAAAAATTTTGTTATATAATTAATATTTTTATTTTTTTTTTATTTCAAGGGGTAATTAATATAAATAAATTTAAAAAAATGGTGGAAATCGATGGCGTCCCAATGAAGCCATCAACTTCCAACCATATACATAAATATATAATTACATATGTGTAAAACTTACACTTGTCATTCATTTAAAAAAAAAAAAAAGAGGTGGTTCCTTGTATATATATATATATATATATATATATATATATATATATATATATATATATATATATATATATATATATATATATATATATATATATATATATATATATATATATATGTTGGCTCAGTAGAGTACCCAAGAGGGGGGTCAATTGGGTAATTAAAAAAATATTAACAGAATATATTTGAATAAATCAAATAATTAATTTTATACCTAAATTAATTATTATCTTTATATCACAACGGAATTAAAATAAATATAAATGCACACTCAAACAAAAATAAACAAATTAAGAAAGCAGCATACCAGAGATTTATACAGGTTCACCAAGTTACTCTTGGCTAATCCAGTCCCCCGAGCTCCACGGAGGTCGCACCCACTAAAATTAAGATTCCTTTAAAGGTAGGAACCAAACCCGCACACCGATTCTTTTACAGGCTCAGAATTAACCTTTACAATTTTCTTTTCTCAGGCTAAGGAATAACCTCTACTTTTTACAGGCTAAAGAATAACCTAATTCTTTTTAACACAAGGTTCAAGAATCACAACCTCACCAAAACACTCCAAATATCCTTTTACCCGGTAACGATTGAACCGTTACAAAATCACTCAAAACAAAAATGCAATTCTTATCCAAGAAGAATCACTACCTTAATCTCTTTACAGGAAAATACTAAAACCCTACTACTCTTGATTAAATATCCCCAATGATATTTAATTCGTTACAACTCACCAATACAGAAATTGATAAGTAAATCTCACTCGAAGCTTCTATCACCCCAGATAAATAAAAACTCAATCAATATCCCAACTAGTGATAGAAATATGTGAGATGCAGAAATCTAATTTTAACAAGATATGGGTAGCAAATTGGAACACGTAATCAGATTCAGGAAATTGTTTAAAAAAATATTTTCTTCAAAAATCAAAAACGATTTCTAAGATCAATTTCCAAATATAAAATAATAAACAAGCAATAATCAGTATGGAAATATCTCACCCAGAATCCACAGTATTAACGATTAGAACAATGTAGCTTCAATTTCAGTATCAGTAAAAATTGATCCCAGTTGATTATCAGAATCACTCTTAGACAGCTCACAATGACTTAAAATGATAACTCTTATAAAAGCTTTCTCAAAATTATATAAAGTAATTCTCTCTCTTAGAATGATTAGCTCTCTTAGAAAATTCGCAGGTCTATATAAATGCACATGTAATCAGCCTCCTAACGACTAGTTTACAAGTGTCATGACAATAAAATACTCTTATAGACCCTTTATAACATAAGGACTTCATTTAAGTTCAATTTTACTTAATAACAACTTTTAAAACTCTCAATTAAATCCCCAAAGTATTTCTCAATCAAAATAAATAAGTGTAGAATCCATTTTAATTACCAAATTGAGAAACATTAATATTTAATGAACCATATTGAAAGGATTTAATTAGTATATGAACCATATCTTAAATATTAAGAATATCCCTTAAATCTCTCTCAAATACTAACAAAAAACGGCTCATTTTGGATTTAAAATCGGATCAAACAATATCCTGAACCAGTACATTCGGTCGACTGCCCAATCGACTGCCAAAAGCCAAACTATCGCTACAGCGAGCATAGGTTGACCGCTCGGTCGACTCGCAGATTCAGAGAGTTCAGATGTTTTCACAGGTCAACCGGTCGGTCGACTTTTCAATTCAAGATGTTTCATCTTCCTTCTGCGATCGACTCCTCAGTCGATTGCCTCCTTCTGAATCACTTCTTTTATCTCGTTTTTAACCTACTTTCTTTTACGATTTCGCCCCTTTATCCATTTTTATATTTAAATAAGTTCTACTAATATTCTCATAATCCATTTTAGTCATTCAAAAATATTTCTTTTTAATTCACAAAGGAGCAAATAAATATACTTAACAAAAACACACATAAAAGATAAGATTCATTTTGTGCCATGTGTGTGTTCCTAAATGGGATATTAAGGGCCCGTTTGGTAACCGTTTCCATTCTAGAATTTCCCATTCCATTCCCAAATTTTTGGGAATTCTGTTTGGGAATAGCGTTTGGTAATTTTTGTTTTCATTTCCATTCCATTCCCATTTGAGAATTGTGCCCATTTTTTTCTTAAGAAATGAGAAACAAAAAAAGTTGTTTCTTCCTATTCCATTCCCAAAACCAATTTCACTGTTCATCCGTCGGGCGACAACAGTCTGCCACTGGCCGCAGTTGCTAACGGCGGCCATCTCCGGCATCACCGGCATGTCACCGCCGCCGCCGGCCACCTGACAACTTCCAGCGCCGCCTGTCGTACGGCTGTCCACCACCGTCCCCCACTCGCCAGTCGTCGCCGCCGCCTCTATTCGACTATAACAAAAAAAAAAATTGATTTTAGAATAAAATCGTTATCAAACGCGATTCTCTTCCCAAAAAAAAAAAAAAAAAATTATCATTACCAAACGCGATTCTACTGCCAAGTAGGAAACAAAATTCTCATCCCATCCCATCCCATTCCTATCCCACTGCTGGAATGGAAACAGAAACAATTACCAAATGTCACCTAAGAGTTAATATTTACCTGATTTGTTTTCCCTAATTTCTATAAACTCTTAATATTTCTTCATCATCTTGATATCTTCATTAAGCATCCATTCAATTTGACATCTTCATTACTGGAACATTAAATCACTGAAACACTTGATCAAACATTACTTCCACCAAAACATCAATACTTAATTATTCAACAAAATCTTGGGATCAATAATATATATATATATACACGCATATATATAGTTAATAACAGTAGGGGATTCTGAGTTTTTGAGCGATAATTAATATTTCGGTTTGGATTCCGACTTCGAATTTCAGATAGAATTTCTAATTCATTTAATAATTGTATTTAATCTATCTCTTGATTATGTGATGCTAAATTTTAACTGTTAGTTTTCATGAAAAAATATGTATGAATATGTATTACGTGAAAATTATGTGAGATACACGTTTATGTGTTTATTTGGGATTTGATTGATATGTGTTTATTTTGGGATTGTTTGGATATACGTATTAAAGGGGTTGAAATTCTACTGAGCGTTGACTCACAACCCCACAGTTTTGATTGTAAAGCCGGTGAGAATGAAACGGCGACAAAAATTATACTTGAATTTCTATTTAATTTGTAATAGTTGTATTTATGATTTATTGTTGTATAATTGAATCGAATAATTCAATAATTATAATTATCGTCGTCCTATTTAGAAAAATTCTCAGCCTTATTAATAATTAAATATTAGTATATTCGGTTTTAGAATTGGAGGAATATATGAGTAAAAAGTGAAATTATTTAGGATACTTATGAATTTAGTATATGATTGTTGTATAATATTCTCTGATCTTACACGTTTATTACACTCATAAATGAGTGTAGTAAATATGATTAATGATCCTAATACTCTTTTAATATAATTATCACTAAAAACCACAAATAAACACTAAAATATATTTTATATTAAAATTTTATTAAAATGTATCAACTATTTATAAAAGAGAATTATTGATTTGTTGGTAATTAGTTTAGGCCATTAATCAATCATATATATATATATATACTCCAAACCATTATTTCCAAGTCCAACAGTAAAGGTTACTGTTGAATCTTTATGTGTTCAAATTGGACCTTGTTTTGGGTTTTGACGCTTGGTACTCCTGAAGTTTGATAATGTCTTACTTTGTTCCTTTCGGTTCCAATTATCATTGTCACACTATAACATTTCTCAGATTTTTGAAATAAAAAATTGATCGTTCAGTTTGAAGCGTTAATTCTCCAAGGGGAGAAACCATGTGGCGGCCTTGAAAAATCGGGCCATTACAGAGTGGTATCGGAGCTGAATTAATAGTAATATTAATTTATTTATAAATAGTAAAATATTTGAAATAGAATTCTCTATAGAAAAAACCTAGTGGCGGCCTTGGGAAACCGAATCGTTACAGTGAGATTAACCGTCGTGCAGATATACTGACCAAGAGAGGAGCAAATGAAGATTGTACCCTTAAGATTCAGGAAACGCCAAGTACTGATCTTGAAGATATCTTCTTTCAAGAGATGGATCAAAAGGCCTTTGAAATGTGCCAGGAATTTTAGTTTTTATTTTGCTTATTGCTTGTTTTTGTTCAAACATTTTCCTTTTATAAAAAATAAATAAATAAATAAAAATTAATAAAAATATATGAGAATACTCCAAACACTTCTTATAATTTCAATTTGATTGTTTAAATCTGACAAATGCTATTGCATGTAATATTTTCAGTTTTTTTTTCTATCTTTTTTCTTTATATTTTTTACTTTATCTTTTATTTTTCTTTAATTCTGTATTTTTTATTTCATTTATTATTATTTTGTATGATGTTCATAGAAAGAAAAAAAAAATGTAAAAACCTACAAAACAAAAGGCAAAAGAAAACCAAAAAGAAAAAAGATAAATAGGAATTAAAAAATAAATAATGAATAAAACAAAATAATTTTTTTTTTTAATTTACAGTATTTCTTATCATTTATTTTCGTTTTTATTTCTAGTTTTTTTTTCTCTAATTTTCTAATTTTGATTTTATTTTTTTATTTTCTATAAACATGATACAAAAAAAGTTTAAAAAAAATACGGAATGAAAGTAAAAAATAAGAAAGAGAGAGTAGAAAATACATATAAAAAATTAGGTTGTGTTTGGATGAAGGATTTCTAGGGGGGATTGCAATTGGGTAGGGGATTTTGAAATCCATTTTTAGCAAATCCCTTGTTTGGGTAATAGGAGAGGGATTTAGGAAATCATTTTTTAGGTGATTGGAGGTATTTAGAAATAAATTTGGGAGAGGTGGGATTTGAGAAATCCATTCAACCAAAGGATTTGGAAAATTAGTAGAGACCCTTCAGCCCGCTACCAACCGTTCGACGACGAAGAGAGGGGAGACGACCGGATCTGGCGACGACCACCGGTGCTGAAGACGACGAACGGAGCTGACGACCATCTAGGCTGAACGACGACCACCATCGCTGAAGTCGGACGAACGGATCTGGCGACGACCACTTGTGCTGAAGAGGACGACCACCATCGCACAATCGGCGAACGAATCTGAACGGCGACGACCTGTGAGCTGAAGACGGCGGCGGTTGACGGCAAGAACAGGTTTCTGGTCATTTCTTTTCCATATTTCTTGCTCAATTTGGTGTAGATCTGATTGTTTGTTTCAATTTCACCCTAGATCTAGCTTGGTTCTTTGTTCATTTGTTCTTTTGCTGAATAATGGGTTTCATTTGTGCATTTTGTGAATAAATTAGGTTCCATTTGTGAATTTTGTGAATAAATTAGGGTTCCATTTGTGCATTTTGTGAATTTTGTGAATAAATTAGAGTTCAATTAGTGCATTTTTGTGAATTTTCTGAATAAATTAGGGTTTAACTATTTGCATATTGTTAATTTTGTGAATAAATTAGGGTTCAATTTTTTGCTAGATCTATTATGTGAAAGTATGAATTTCTTGGGTATTTTGTGACAAATTCTTGGGCATTTTGTGGTGATTTGTAGTATATTTTGTGGATTTCGGTATTTTGTGCTCATTCTCATCAATAATTGAATAATTTGTTGATGTTTTTTTTTTTTTTTTTTTTATCTCTACAAGAGTAATGAATCAACAAATCGTGCAAAGAAATCGTAAACGCTTAAGAAACGAGGAAGAGGAAGAAGAAATGGATATCATTATGGTTATGCTTGCAATAATTGTGATTCGACTATACTACTTGCGTAAGTACGATATTATACCTAGGGTGCCCTCACGTGATTTTTAGTTTAAACGAAGAGCCTTTTTGAGTCGATTATATCAAGGCGATAATGTTGAATGTCTTGAACAACTTCGTGTTAGCAAACAATGTTTTAGGAAATTATGCCAAATTTTGGAAGATAAATGTCAATTGAAACGGACAAAACACGTCCCAATTGAAGAGGCCGTTGCTATGTTTCGCCATATTCTTGGGCATAACCTAAAATATAGGGTTATACATAACACCTATTATCGTTCCAAAGAAACAATACATAGGCAGTTTAACCGTGTTCTTCGTGCTGTGATGAGATTGGCCAAAGATTACTTGAAGTTGCATAACTTCATGCTTAGTGAATCAGAGGCAGCCAAATGAAAATGGTTTCAGGTACTCAGTTATTATGTTCTAATAATTAAATTCTTATTTTCTTATATAAGTAGGTTTATATTTTCTTTTCAATACATTTTAGAATTTTCTTGGAGCGCTGGATGGTAGCCATATTCCTGTAACTGTGCCTATGGAAACGCGATCTAGATATCGTAATAGAAAATGTGGTATTTCAATCAATATGTTAGGCGCGTGTAGCCCGGACATGAAATTTACGTACGTGTTGCCTGGATGGGAGGGTTCTGCATCTGATTCTCAAGTTTTGCGTGATGCCATCAATAGACAACATTGTTTACATATTCCGCACGGTAAAAATAATTATAGATTAAAAATTTAGCAAATTATTGTAACTTCTTCATGTGATGTGATTATTTTTTTATGGTGTAGAAAAGTATTACCTTGTGGATGCCGGGTATACCAATGGACCAGGATTTTTAGCTCCATATCGAGGCACGCGATACCATCTCAATGAATGGAGTCGTAATACACCACAAAATTATAAAGAATTGTTTAATCTTCGACATTCTATTGCTAGGAATGCGATTGAACGATGTTTTGGAATTTTGAAAAAGTGATGGAGTATATTGCGAACGCCTTCTTTTTTTGACATCAAGACACACGTACGGATAATCAATGCATGTTGTATACTCCAAAATTATATAGCAATTGAAACGTGTTGCGATCCGATATTACAAGCTGAACATTTGAATTTGCTTAACTCGGTTGACGGTGAAATTTCAACGAACCAAGTGAAACAAGAACATAACAATAAAGAACGAATCACATTTGTTCAAGTTACTGACGAATGGACTACCTTTCGTGAGACATTGGCAAAGAATATGTTTGACGATTACCGAGCTAGGCGTAATTGATTGTTTATTATATGTTATGTATTGTGTTTGACTTTATTATATCTTCTTATGTATTGTGTTTGACTTTATTATGTCTTACGTATCATTTGTGACTTTAATATGTTTAACATTCGGCTTTCATTTTAATGTATTTATTTATCATTTTATATCCTATGTTTATATTTATTTGAAGTTGTTACGAATAGAAATTGAAGGAGAATGGAAGGAACTAGCATGAAAGTTGGGAAAAACAAGCAAAAGAAAGTAGTTGATGACGAAAAGTTGGGAAATTATTTTCGTTGGACTAATGAAATGGAAGGTGCTTTAGCAAATGTTCTAAGAGATGAGAGAAGTATGGGAAATAAGGGAGACAGAGGATGGAAGACAAGTGCATTCAATTCGGCGTCTTCTATACTATCAGCTCAATTTGGACAAAGTATTACTACGGACAATATAAAAAATCGAATAAAAATGTGGAAGAAGTATTATGCGGTAGTGAGTGACATGTTGTCTCAAAGTGGATTCAGTTGGAACGATTCAAAGAAAATGCTTGATATTGACAATGAGTCGGCATGGGTTGAATATGTTAAGGTAAAAAAAAAAAATTATTATTTATTTAAAGTCTCCCACAAATTAATTTTTCACATTGCATGACATATTTTTTTTTCCCCCTACTTGTAGTCTCATAAGGATGCGAAACAATTTCGTTGAAAAGTCATACCTAATTGGGATGACATAGTTGACTTGTGTGCAAAAAACCGATCTACGGGAGAAGGTACTGAAACTGCATTTGATGTAGATGATATCATGTCTATGGAGGATGCAATTGGTGATGACGACCATGTAGAATCTACTAATCACGGAACTAACAGTTCTAAACGAAAAAATCGTGAAAATTTAGCATCATCTGCTGCATCTCCACCAAAGAAAAGAGGAGGAAAGAAGGATAAGACGGACGATGCGATTGTGAGGTTGGTTGATGCTGTAGAATCTTATTTTAAAATAAATACCTCGACCCCCTCGACCCTCTCATCGAAGTTTCCGGAAGTTTTTGAAGTTCTTACTGCGATTCCAGGGCTTGACAAAGAAATCATTTGTCGTGCATTGAATTTGCTTCAAGAAGATGAGCAGAAGTTTGACACACTTAAAAGACTCCCGGACGAGTACAAAAAAACTTACCTCTTAAATTGTTTGCCCAAACAATAGATTTATAGGTTATGTTTAATTGTAGACAACTATGTTTAATTTTGGGGACAATATGTCTAATTGTGGACAACTATGTTTAATTTTGGGGACAATATGTCTAATTGTGGACAACTATGTTTAATTTTGAGGACTATATTTCTTAACTTGTTTTTAAGTTGTTTTTTGGGGACAATGTGTCTAATTGTGGACAACTATGTTCAATTTTGTTTTTGTGGACAATCGTGTGTAATTTAGATTTGGAAAACCTTTGTGTTGAATTTATTATTTTGAATTAATATTAGTATGTTGTTAAATATTTATATAAGCTTAAAAATCGATAAACATGTAAATTCTGTTTACAAATATTTTATCTATCCAACCAAGGAAATTGCAAATTACACGTTCAAATACTTCAGCTCAAACAGCTATCCAAACAAAAGATTTGTGAAATGAAGGGATTTCAAAATTCAGGATTTTGAAATCCCTTCATTTCACAAATCCCTTAGATTTATCAAATCCCTTACCCAAACGCAACCTTAAACTAGTTGTGCCTTGCGCAACAATGATAAGGCTTGTGAAAAACATGGATTCAAATGTACCATGCATTCAAATGAATTTTGGTAATAAAAGCAGTAATAAAGTAACAAAATAGATATCTTGTTTTTGTTTTAATGTTTCTATTTCCGTTTCTCTGTTTTTGTTCTAAAAAAACTT
Source organism: Eucommia ulmoides (assembly GCA_016647705.1). Lineage (NCBI taxonomy): Eukaryota > Viridiplantae > Streptophyta > Magnoliopsida > Garryales > Eucommiaceae > Eucommia > Eucommia ulmoides. The sequence continues at coordinate 42,878,887 of CM028340.1, forward strand.
GGAATAAAAACATAAAAACATACAACAACAATAACAACAAAACCTCTGTTCCACCTAAATAAGGTCTCATAAATCTATTCGCGCCATGCAGATCGTTCAATTAATGGTCATTCCCTCGTTCAAAGCAATCAAACCATTGTGAAAACATATACCCCACAAAAAAAAAAAAAAATTTCCAACTCTAGAGCAAATTTCTAGGATCAGAACAATAATTTTGAACCTCCAAACTCTAGATTTAAGTGTCGACCATTACGTAACGTAATTGTCGTCAGTATGTTACATAACGGTTGATACGTGACAGTTTATCGATCCAGTGTTAAGGTTACGGGCCACTAAACTTGTAGCAGGCTGATTCACAACCGAATCAGACTGTATCGGCTGGGTATCGGGTCATAATGGGGATAACGGCCGTTATGCATAAATGTAACGATTGTTATAGGCCGATTTAGGGTAAAATGGGTGTATCGGACCCATTTTGTCCAATCTTCTCCTCACACTCGGTCTGTCCCAGCCAGTCTCCAGCTTTCCTCCAACCAACAGCATACCAGTCGATAAATTTGGATTGAACCTGTTGGAAAAAATGGTGAAAATATTAATTTTACTTAACATAATTACTAATTAATATTATTTTCAATAAATATTTCTAAACATGTCATATATATATATATATATATATATATATGTATATATATGTATATATGTATATATATATACATATATATACATATATATACATATATATATATATATATATACATATACACGCACACACACACACACGCACATAATGAAATAATACTCACAAACAATAAAATCAACTCGTAGTAAATTTATTATTGAAATTTATATAGATCGAGACTATCGTTTAACAATATTTCATTAAAGCAAATTTTGCCTCTGCTCAGGTGCTTACGGTTACTCAAACGTTTGCGTCCCAAGATGCAACGATCACAATCATTTGATACTAACACTCAAAATCAAATGATCCAACGAACAAAACAAGTGTTGAACTCTCTCTCAAGAATAAACTAACTTAAACTCAAAGTGTATATGTAGTGAAGATGTCCTAAGTTTTATATCTAAATGATAATACAAACTTCTCTATTTATAGAGTAAATAAATGAGTAACTCTAACACACCATAAGTCTTACTTTGAAGCCACTAAAACACTTTAAAGTCACTAAAAATTAATCACATGTAACTCTTTATATAAAAAAAAAATGAGTTACAAATATGAAAATACAAGTCTTGTTTGGTTAGAAAAATTTCTAAAATCAATTTAAAGAAAATTCTAGAAATAATTCTCTCTACTTGGATCAACTCAAGTCCAAACCCAAACCTACGACCCAACTCAGGTCCGCGACCCAAAATGCATTATAAAAATGGTTTAAGTGTTTTTCATCAACCAATGTAGAATTACTCATTTTACATACTTCAATAAATTTCATGGAACTATTTTGAAAGACAATTTCTTATTCACATCTTAATAATTTTTGACAAATCAATATTTCACATTAGTTTTCTCACTAAGAAGTTAATATTGATATATGAAAATATATTAACCAATAAATAAATCGCTTAAAAATAATTAGACTTAAAATAATCTAAAATCATTTTTATCTAACAATCCTCACATGAATGAAATTAACTAGATAAGCATGTGTATATAGTGTAGAGAGAGAGAGAGAGAGAGACAGAGCTCAATATGAGAATAAGCTTTTGGCCTTGAACCTTCCCTAGTGACAATCTATCGAATTTACTCGACCAACCAGTGAACATGATGTCTTGAACTATTTAGCCTTTAGTGTAAAACAAGATAATAGAAACTACACATTTGTCTCTAGACACTTTTCATTTTATGGTTGCGTTCATTTTGGCCCTGAACACCATGGTCGTTTCATGAGTGCTCTAGAGAATTTAGCCATCTCAAAACTAGCCCAGTTTACACTCAGACAGATTATCTCCTTAAAAAAATGTTTTCCCTAATACTTTTCTTGATAAAAATCAAGTTCTATGAATCATCACACATATTTCAATTATCACTATTTCATCTTAGAAATTGGTCATAAATATTAACTTTATGTAGTGATACATGCAGTCACCTTCATAATTTGGTTGTCCCTTTGAACCTACATCTTAGGATCTTCAGTCAAGTAGGTAGGGTTTCCATTTTGGTGACTATTTTTTTTTTATAGACTTAGCCTCATTTCCCTCGATAATTAGTTAAGTCTCTCTCAAGTTTGACCTTAATTTGGTCAATGGACCCGCAACGTTATCTTTTGACTTTATAAAATCAATTTTGACAACTTTGTTTCGAGAGTAACTGTCTAATGTTATTATATATATATTGGGACTTACCATGATACACAATTTTGTGCCTTATCAATAATTCATTATTCATCACGACATAGATAAATTGTTAATACAACATTATTTTTTATTTAAAAATAAATAAATAAATATGTAAATTATTTAATTTCACAAGTTTTAATGTGGACCTCTAAATTCATATTTGCTTAGAGAATCTCAATAACGTCGTATCTCCACCACGTGTAATGACATATCAACCATAAAAAACAATGGTATAACTTGACTTAGTAGTTTTTATAAAATAATAGTCAAATTCTTTGATCTTGAATTTATTTGACTTCATATTGTCAAATCATATATAAATGTATTTGACAATATCACAGTGTCAAATCATATATGTCATTACATCATACTTGTTATATTTCACAAATATTAAACAAGTCGACAAGTTTTGTTTATTGGCATAAAATCACAAATTCTTTGAGGTTACTTTTATATATTTTTCTTACTTCATCTAGGCTCAAGTTACTCCTATGACACTTAATCTTGGATACTACTAGATGTAATATTATAGGTAAACATACTTTATTTTATACTAAATAAAGTCCGCCAAAAGTTTTAACAATTTCCCTACACTCCGACTCTACAAATTTCTAGTAGTGGACCAATATCTATCTTAATATTTTATCGATATACTGTCTTCATAATATAAAAGTATTTTGTGGATCAAATATTTTTATCACAAACCACTTTCCAATAAAATATAACTACACTGGGAAATATTCAAACCTCAACAAAAATATCACCGTAACAGAACAACCGAATTTAAATCAACTGGTTAACTCATTTGTATATAATAAAATAACATACTTCCTTACCAGCCATATAATTGTTTACCTCACGATCGCGAGTTATAACGGTATTGTAACTGTCCAACTATGTCATCTAAGGTAACTATCTGTGTCAGGGCTATTTAATATCTCCAATGGTAGGAGCAACCACCCTACAAGACTTGCTTGACAAGTAACAATATATATCCATCCTGTAGGACTTGCCTGACAGGTAACAATATATATCCACCTTGCAGGACTTACCTGATAGATAACAACATATATCCACATCTCGTAGGACATGCCCTCTTGACGAAAAGACAACTATGGCATAGTAGAATAATAAAAATTATTTTTCACTTTTAAAATTTTACTTGATCCATTTAATATCATAAAATTGTTCATTTTCATCAACACTTTTTTTTTTCTAATTCAATATGAAAATAAAATTTGATAATTTACATAGAAGATAATAAATACGTTTTTAAGTCGATCCTTTCAATTTGACGACATATCTTATAGTCCACGACTAACACGACACTCACCAAGTCTTACTTAACTTACTATTAGTTTTTTTTTTTTTTAAACATAGAAGGGTACTCACTTAGTGTTATAGATTTTTTTTTATTCACTTCAAACACAATTTGAATTTCACAAAAATTGACATTTAACTTTAGTATTCAAGTTACAAAATGACATTTAAACTATTGAAAATTCCAGTGAAAGCTTTGTTTCTTAAAACGATTCAGTTGACAGTAGAACTAGATGTTTAAATGGGATTTGTGCCACTGTGACACGCTTTAGATGACTGGATATGGTTGACTGTTGTTATGGCTAAGACATGTTCATGAGAATAAAATGTTAATATTAGGGTTCATATAGAGATGAGTGCATTAGAACTTGTAATGCTGGCGGTGACACATGGATATTATGGATGATTTTATACTTTATTTCTTTTCATGCAAGGGAAACATAATTATGTGATTTGAAACATAATTATGTGATTTGAAACATAATTATATTTACTTCTGGAGTGATCATTATTTTCCACCTCCGGTCTTGAAAAGTAATTCTGAGAATAGTAAGTCAATCCACCCTTGCTCGTCAATTTTTTATTTCTTTTTTACACCTAAGGTTTCTTCTTGCGACTGATGTTGCCTCCTTGCAGTCATGAACATCGAGATGTTGGTAAGAATGGCGACGCAAGAGGCTGCGAATGAGATAGAATGAGAGGCCCCTCAGCAAGTTGAGGAGGCGGTTGAGGTGCAGGCCGCGCCGGTCAGGTCGACACCCGTCAACCCTTTCTCCCAGGAAACAACTCAGGTGGCTCCTGCTAGGTCGACGAGGAGCAAAGGAACGGTGCTTAGGAGACCTGCGACCCCTACTACAGCCAGGTTGGCGACGGTGCCTGTGGAGGCGACGAGTCCAGCCCGCATGAAGAGGAACGATAAAGGAAAACGCAAGGTGGGTATATCCAATGCGGCGGCCAAGCAGCAAAAGAAGAGCCACGGAGAGGACTAGTAGAAGCCGGCCAGGCCTTTTGCCTTAACCACCGGTCTCCAGAGTGACTGCGGTAGGCATCCTGGACACGCCGACCATCATCCTGACCTTCATCCATCAAATCACCCCCCCGATGGACTAGGGCAAGATCGGCGAGAAGTCCAATGGCAGGCTCACCTCCGACCTCTACTAGAATCTCGTCTGTAAGTTTTTATCTCAGTAATATTTTTAGACTTGATATTTCCATGCTTCATTTTCTTATCCCTTGCCCCTGCAGGCTTTCTACTCGGCAGTTGAGCTGGGACTACGCCACCACTGGGCTTGCGAGAAATGTGGGAAGATGGAGGCCAGTAAGGCCAAGCTGATCAACAACCGGAACGCCGCCCTAGCGGAGGTGGAGAGGCTTCGGGTTGAAAACGCGCAACTGGTGGAGAGGAACGAAAGCCTGACCAAGGAGTTCAAGGGTAACTGGGAAAGAGCACGCAAGGCGATTGAGCAATCCAAGACTACTCTCGACTGTCTTGACGAGGTCATGGAAGGCCAGGTTGAGGCGATGTCATAGGCCCAAGCTAGAACAGTAGAGGAGTGGAAGAACAATCAAGAATTTATCGACCTTTGGGACCGGATCAGGATCGAGGTAATGAACCTAGGGTTTAAAGGAGCGATAAACTCTGTTCGGCATCAGTTCTCACAAGTGGATTATAAGAAGATCTAGCTCAAGCTCCAACCTTCAGATCTCCAGGATACCCGGGTCAGTAGCGCCGAGCCAAGCGTTGGCTCTGGAGGCCAGGTCGGCACCACCTTTGGCAGCGAAGCCCAGGCCGGTCCAGCTCCCTAGTGACCTCAGTCAGCCTAGCCAACAATCCAGACTGTAACAACTTTTCTTTTCTTTTTTTATTTATTATTTTGTTTTCAGCCCTACCAACAGCAGGCTTGTAATGACGGGCAAAAGCCCCACTTTTTGTAACAAAAATTTTGATCAATGAATGAAATGCCTTTAATCTCCCGATCTTGTCTTATAAGCTTAAATTTTCTTTCCTGCTTGGTTCATACCCTCTGGTCGGTCTTCATTACACACCGATAATTGTCAATAACTGACCTCACTTAACTGAATAGTGAACTAGTTAATTTGCTTGGACACACCAGCCTCATAAATCTACGGGCTCAATGTCTGTCTTTAGCCCGACGACTTTTGGCCACTTGGAAAATTTCCTGCAATGAATTGCAGCAATTTTTACCCAAGCAGTTTTGTTTGAGCCAATGTGTGGAATCTGATTGGCGAGATACTTCAAATCATCTCAGGCCCTTTCCCAATCGTCCTGCCCCCCAGGTGACCATAAGAGCTCGACTTTGTCGTGCTCGTATGGTCGGCTTATTGGAAAAGGTCTGACCCGAGTTGGTTCCTCTCGATCCACAGATTTTAATACCTCGATGGATTTACGTGGCCAGTTATAGTTGAGTTCTCTATAGTCAAACTCATTTTCGAACCTTTTCGGGTCATCACAATCCCCCTTACAGGAGCACTATCCCCTTAAGTCGCCTAAGCTCAACTCGGCTGTGAAGGAATGGGTGCTAGCTGATAGGTCCTTGGTCCCAATCGATTTAACATGATCAGGGGGTGATAGCTAGTTAGTTCCAAGGATAAAACCACTGACCCGTATAGTGGACCGGTCTTCTTCCTTGGCGCGACAGCAACTCTCTTACCGGGACGCATTAGAGATTCGGCTGGAGGGATACCTGTGCTGGTCTATGTAAGACAGGGGGTCAGCTCGTCTGTGCTTTCGCATGGAGAAGTGACTAGAGGGCAGCTCATCTCCGCCAGGTCGGCACGGAAGGTTGCACATCTTCGTCTTCGTACCTGTATAGATTCTAGTGATTTGTGAATTTGTTGAATCGAATACCCTTTTCATTGATTTGAAATTTTCTATTACAAGATTTTGAGATCAAAAATAAAAAAATCTTTAACAAGTCTAGGGAGACGGCTCCTCCCTTGCATAGTAACGCTTTAGATGCTTGGCATTTCAGGGGTGTCTCAAGAGTACCCCGTTTGCGGTTTCCAGGTCATAGGTGCCGGGTTGGGCTACCCGGGTGACCCGGTAAGGACCTTCCAAGCTTAGAGAAAGCTTACCACCATTTTGGTCCTTGGTGGCCAAGGTGACCTTCCTTAGGACGAGGTCTCCAACATCAAAAGAACGAGGTCGAACCTGGCGATTATAATAGCAAGCTACACTTTGTTGGTATACGGCCTGGTGAATCCAAGCTCTTTCTCTTATGTCCTCCAATATATGCTAGACTTGCTTCATTTTTAACTTAACCAAAGGTAGCGACAGTTCAGGGGCGAAGACAGACAAATCTCAACAAGGATGACGACCTAAGAACCGAAGGTCATGGCAAAGGACGTCTCTCTGGTAGGGGTCCGAACTGTCGTGTGGTAGACCCCCAGCACGGGGTATAAGTCTTCCACCCATAACCCCTTGGACTTATCCAACCTTGTCTTCAGATTTTGCAAAAACGTTCGATTGGTGAGTTCGACCTGACCGTTAGCTTGAGGATGCCCAAGGGAGGAGAAATACGTACTGATTCTCAATTCGGAGCAGAGCTTGGCGAACAAGTCTTTGTTGAACTGCTTTTCGTTGTCCGAGATGATGGCCTTGGGGATGCCAAATCGGCAAATCATGCTCTTCTAGACAAAGTCTCAGATCGTTTCCTTGGTGATTTTAGCGAGGGGCTCAGCTTCCACCCATTTGGTGAAGTAGTCGATGGCGACGACCAACAATTTTCTTTAGCCGGTACCCTGAGGGAATAGGCCACGGAAGTCGATACCCCACTAGGCGAAAGGTCGCGGGGGTGCGCGGCAAACCGCTAGCATTTTATCACATTTCTTCACGAATTCTCCCGCATCTTCAAGCATCTTCGGCTAATAGTATCCGTGTAGGAGTAGCTTACAGGCTAACGACCTGCCCCCCGAGTGATTTCCATAAATGTCTTCATGAACTTTCCTCATAGCGTAGTCAACCTCCTCAGGTCGGAGGCATCTAGAGTACGGACCTGAAAAGAACTTGTAATATAAAACACCATCAATGAGGTCATAACGTACAGCTCGATATCAAATTTTCCTTGCCTTAGCCCGGTCCGTAGGTAGCATTCCATCTGTGAGATAGCTCATAATCAGATCAATCCAGGTCGGGTCAAAGCTGAGGGCGCAAATAGAAGAGACCTCATCCAAGGAGGCAGTGCTCGGCTCAGCGAGATATTCTACATGAACCGTTCTTTTGAGAGTATATTCCACCGCTAAGGCTAGGTTAACCAAAGCATCGGGATGCATGTTCTTTTCTCGGGGTATCTGCTTGACTTGAACTTTCTCGAAATCTTTCATCAATGTCTTTACTCTCTCCAGGTAGGCTACCATGTTCGGGTCTTTGGCCAGGGATTCTCTGTTAACTTGATTGACCATGAGTTGGGAGTCGCTCAGGACCTGGAGAGTCTTCACATTGAATTCCTGGGCTAATCTCAGCCCGGCCAAGAGTGCTTCATATTCGGCCTCATTGTTCGTAGCTCGGAATCCAAGCCGGATTGCATATTCAACTTCCCATTTGTCAGGGGCGATGAGGACCATCCCGGCCAAAGAACTGTCTTGGTTGGAGGATCTGTCGGTGAAGAGTTACCACGAGCAAGGGCCCAGGTCAGTGATCTCAGTCTACTTTTTGCCGGCCTGGCTGGTTAATGGAAGAACCTTCTCGGCTGCTTCCAGGTCGGTAATATGCTCTTCATCCAGAAAGGTCAGCTCGGCTATGAAATTAGTCAGGACATGTCCCTTTATTGCCGTTATGGGACGGTATTCGATGTAAAATTGGCCCAACTTGAAGTTATACTTCATCGATTGCCCAGAGACATCAGGGGAGTAAAGAAATTACCTCCACAGCTGGTCGGTCAGCACAACGATAGTATGAGCCTAGAAGCACTGCCTGAGTTTTCTCAAAACTATCAACAAGGCATAAGCTAACTTCTTGAACTTTGCATACCTCGTCTCGATGTCGGTGAGGACTCTGCTCGCATAGTAGACCGGGCTCTAAGCACCGCCCTTTTCCTTGACCAGGGCAACACTAACCGACGTGGTGGAGGCAACTATGTATAGGAGCAAGTCCTCCCCTCTTTTCGGCGTGCTGAGCAAATGAGCCAAAGAGAGGTACCTCTTCAACTCTTGAAAGGCGGTATCACACTCTTCTTTCCATTCCAATGCCTTATTTTCTCAGAGGATTTTGAAAAATTGTAGGCACTTCTCAAAGGACCGGGAGATTAATCGATTCAGGGCGGCTAATCTGGCCCTTTAGCATCTGTACCTCTTTCTTGTTGCGGGGAGAAGCCATACCGAGCACCGCGTTGATCTAGTCGGAGTTTGCATCGATTCCGCGTTGGGAAACCATGAAGCCAAGACATTTTCCAACGGACACCCCGAAGATACATTTGCTCGGGTTCAGTTTCATGCGATGAGCTCGGAGTTTGTCAAAACGAGCATGTCATCGATGTACACCTCCATCATCTCCCCGATCTCTTCTTTGAACATTTTGTTTACTTGCCTCTGATAAGTCGCCCCGGTGTTGCAAAGATCGAAAGGCATGACCTTGTAGCAGTAGGTACCTCTATCTGTGATGGACGAGGTCTTACTTTTGTCGGAAAGATACATGGGGATCTAATTGTAACCGGCATAGACGTCTAGAAAGCTCAGCTTGGTCACACCCAACCGTGGTGTTAATCACAATATCAATCCTTGGAAGATGGAAGAAGTCTTTCGGGCAAGCCTAATTGAGGTCCTTGAAGTTTACACATAGTCACCACTTGTTACCGGCCTTAGGAGCTAGGACGACATTGGCAAGCCAGTCCGGGAATTTAACCTCTTCCACGACATCCGACCTGACGAGCTTGTCTATTTCCTCCTCGATGATCTTCTGCCAGTCTAGATGAAACTTTCTTCTTTTCTGGCGAACAGACGAGTGGTGCACATAGGCATGAAGCCGGTGCATAGCGACACTAGGAGCAATCCCGGGAAGCTCATTATGGGACCAGGTGAACGCATCGTAATTTTTCCTCAGCAGCTCGGTAAGTTTGGCTCGCTGCTGCTCAGGGCCAAGCCAGACTCCTAACCTTATTTTCTTTCTGCGATGGTTGGGTGAATGGGGACTTCGAGTAAATCTTCATGGGGCCGGGGACCGGGCTCTTCGTCTCAGGAATCATCAATCAGGACGGGCTCGTTGCTTTTGGCCAGGGCCATGAGCTCGGGAAAAGATTGGTAAGGCTCCCTGAGCTCGGGCCAGAGCAGTAATTGTTATTTTTTCTCTATTACCCTCCTTGCACTGGCTCGGGCAGCCTCTTGATCTCCTTGGACCTCACCTACCCCAGAGCTAGTAGGGAACTTTATTTTCTGGTGGTGAGGCAAGCAAACGGCCATCAAGACGGCTACGATGGGCCAACCCATGATCGCGTTGTTTGGAAACGTCCTATCCATGATAAGAAATTTTGACTAAACAGTAGTCGTCCTAGGCCTGGATCCAACCGTGACGGGCAGCAAGACCCAACCAACGGAGCTAACGACGTCTCCCCCAAAATCGACGAGGGGCGACTTTACGGGCTGAACAAATTAGAGTCCATGCCCATTCTATCGAATGCCCATTTGAAGATAATGTTGGTCAAGCTGCCGTCATCAACTAGAATCCTTGCAATCTTGTAGTGATTGATCAGGGCGAAAATTACTAGGGCGTCATTGTGTGAGACGTGCACCCCTTTCAGGTCGGCTTCGCTAAAGGATATGACGTTGTACGACATGGTGTCGACTGTGCTGACCTCATATACGCCTTGCTCGACCTTCCTCTTACACTTGCTTTCATATCTCTTTTGGAAGAAAGATGTCTCGCCACCGAGACCTAGCCCACCGTGGATGACGTTTATCTCGTCATCCACTCTTAGGTCGGCATCATCGCCAAGGTTATCATCGTAGGGTAGAGATCGGTTGTTGTTCCTCCTTCAGCGCTGACCTCGGGGGTCATTTCTCCCCGATTCAGGGTTCATTTGCTCGGTACACGTAATTCCAGAGGTAACCCCTTCTGATGAGGGCCTCTATTTCTTCCTTCAGCTGGAAGCAATCCTCAGTGGCATGGCCACGATCTCGGTGGAAGTCACAATATTTAACATCAGACCTGCCCATAGGTTTTTCCCTTAGGGGAGGGGTAGGCAAGCTAGTACCAAGATCCAAGGCTTCAAGTAGGCACAAGGTTAGTCTTGAACTTAAATCGTAGGAGAGTCTTATATGCCTCAACCAGTCGATAAAAGCGTTGGGGGCCACGGCATTAGATACCCCTTCACAGGCGAGCGACTCTTTCTAGAATCTATCAACATAATCGCCCAAGTTCACATTCGCTTCCTACCTGAGGACAAGGATATGCGTCACAATTTTTGGCCTGCACCGCGATCAACTGAAACGAGTGAGTAACTGCTACTCAAGTTGTAGAAAAGTGGAAATTGAAGCCGAAGGCAGATTATTGAACCAAGTCCGAGCTGGACCAGTCAGGGAGAGTGGGAAAAACTTGCATTGTACCATTGCGAAGGCGGCGTGCATGTCCATGTGAGACACGAATATGGAAAGATGATCTATGGGGTCGGTGGTCTCATCATATTGGGTTACTGGGGGGTTTGGGAATCGGCAGGTGACAGGCTTATTTACAATTTCATCAATAAAATAAGATCTTACCCTAGCAGGCAGCCCGGCTGCCCCCTCCTCCCCGGCGCCCCTTATTTGGTTGAGTACAGCCTCCATCTCGGCCAAGTGGCGTTCTATGGCGGCATCCCCCCTGGCCGGGACGGCAACCAGGCTAGCTTCGGCCCGGGCTTCACGTCTCCTAGCTAGTAGCAGAGAATAGGAGTCTACCTCTCGAATCTGGTGAGATCGACGTTCAGACCGGGCCTGGCAGTTGTACTCCCTAGCTAGCGGTGACCCTAGTCTGCCCTCGGATCGGCGTCCCCGTGTTAACTGAGATAAAGACCTCGAGGTAACAGAGGGGTCAAGATCTCTCTCCCGGGCTGCTCATTTATTAGGCTGAGGTCGAGCATGTGCCACATGTCCGTGAGAAGCGATCACTCGATCATCGAACTCCTGTGGGCAATCCCTCTCCCCCACAATGTGGAGATCCGGTCCCCCTTGCATCGGGGCCAGAGGCAGGCGGGAGAGGATGATGTTGAAATAGTCTTAGAACTTACCAAGCTGGCGTTCCACATTGTCGAGCCTGGTGGCGTCAATGGTCCCGGAAGCCTGGCCTGAGAAGACGCCTGAAGCCGGAACTAACAGGTCGTTCTGCCCTATAATGGGGACATTCTCTTCCTTGATGGGAGAACGTGCAACAGCCTTGGTCTCTGGTCTGGGAGCCTGGGGACATATCTTCGATGGGGTTACTATTCACCGCGGCGTTCTGGTTCCTCGAGCGCAAAGAATGTCCAGACCTTGTGTTCATCAAACCTTAGTAAAGAAGGTAGCTGATGACTTGGAGAAAGCTATTTGTGCGCTTCCCACAGATGGCGTTAAACTATTGGTGTCAAAAATTGTTCCAACCAGCAGTATGGTCTGGTCAATCTTCGCGTAAAAAGTTGCATCTGATCTAGAAACAATCTTCATCTTTGTTGGAGTCTCGAATCCGAGCTGGAGAGGCGTTGTCCGGCCTGATCTTCGATCTACGACCTGCATACAGGACGGGCTGGGGTGTTCCCGACGTGTCCCCTTTGGCGTAAGAGTAAGAGCTCGGGGGGAAAAAGAAAATAGGTCACTTGGAAAGATAGAGATATGACCTCGACTTTTCGCCTTTTTTAACGTCTTGGTGAAGCCTCCTATTTATAGGTTAGGAGGCGATTAGCAGTCTGGAAAATTAAGGCCTTAAGCTCGATTATCCGCTAATCAGTCAGGCGCGTGGGGAACATGGCGGATTAGAGCTATGGGCCTGGACCTTGGGCCCTAGGCCCTTTGTTTGTCGATGAAGAAGCCCATGGGCGAAGCCTGTTAAGGGTAGTAGGCCAACCCGGACGCCGAGGTGCAGGCCAAGACATACACACCAACCTGTCCTGCTACGGCCACATCAAAGGATTCTTGCTTGGTGACAACAAGGTCTTCAATCGTTGTTGTCCTGAGGAGTCATCTGAGTTGTCTATTCATCGAGCCCATCAGGCCGTCTAATGACATGGCGTTGGTGACATGGCAATTCTGATCTAGGTGGCGGACACGTGAAGGAGATCGGATTTCACCCACATCAAAGTAAATTTTATTTCAATATAGTAAATCTTCACTAAGAAGTGAATATGAACATGAAATTACATAATGTTTAAATGTTCACTGACAACTAAAATGTGTATGATTTTAAGTGAATGTTTAACTAATCAAAATTAGTGAATGTTGACATTAAATTCAATAAATACAATAAACCCTAAATAGTGAATTCATTATTTGTGAACATTCAATAATTCCTAATATATGTTACGAAAAATAACAGTGTGTTCCATAAAGCGTAATCATTCTAATGAATCAAAAGATGTTAAAAACATACTTGTATAATTTTAACATGATGTTAATCCTCAACCCTTCGAGTTGGGGGAGAAATGGGAGGTTGGACCAGACCCCCACTCTATATGTCATTGTTTCTTCTCAAGGGTTTGTGCAGCTTAGCTTTATGCATTGCTCCAATCCAATCTTAGGCGTGCACTTTTGGAGCAAAACTGAGGACAGGATACTCACCTCTTTACAATTGTAAGCCAACAAATATTAGTGTATAGTGTTATATTTCATATGTATGCTCTTGCTTTTTGCCTATTTAAGTTCTTCCTTCCAATTCAACTATTCTCAACCCCTATCTTTCTAGTTTGTGTGGACCCACCCATCGAAGAAAACATTAGAGAAAATCGTTTATAATAGTTTAGACATATGCATAGAAGACCCATAAAAACACTAGTAAAAAAATGTGATTTAGTTTAAAAAGTGCAGAAGACTACTAAAGAGAGAGGTAGTTCTAAGAAGATTTGGGACGAGAGTATTAGAATTAATTTGATGACATTAAAACTGACTAAGTGAATGGCTCTTGATCGATCACTATAGCGTTATGGATTCATATAATCGATCCTATATAAATGAACAAAAACTTAATTGTTGTTATTAATTGTTATTATTTTTAATTTGTTTGGGATAAAAATATCATTACAATAAAAATTTTTACTAATTTTTAACCTATAAGGGAACTAAATGGTGTTTGATTAAAATAATAAAAAAAATAATTTGTATTTCTTAAATGACATGAGAGGTTTATAGTGTTGGACAAAATGATTTAAATATTCACAAAAAATGGTGTCAAAGTTAAGAGGGTTAAATTCCTAATTTACCTATAAATAAATGAAAAACAAAGGTCAGAGAGTGAATGAATGCAATGGTCCATCCTTTTACACCACCAACTCGAAGAAAGTGGGCATTTTGATTTTGATGAAAAGGGTATTAGAAGTAGCACCACACAACCGACCTTCCTTTACTTGATATCACACAACCGACCTTCCTTTACTTGATATCAAAGTGAAGTCTTCAGGAAAAGGCTAACAAGTGTTCATTCTTAGAAAAAAAAAAAAAAAAGGGGAAAATCAATGAAGACCAAAAAGTATGACTTAACGCGCAAGGCAGTCTTCTAATATCCTTATAATGTAATACTTTCAATTTTTATACAAAAAATTAAAAATAATAATAAATAAATTTAAAAAAAAAAAGAAAAAAAAATCAAAAATTAAATTTAAAAAATAAAAAATAAGTATAATTAAAACAAAATAAAAAAAATGTTTTTAAATTTAGTTTTTCTTTATCATTCGTTTTCGTTTTTATTCTCTAGTTTTTTGTTTTTTATTTTTTTTGTATAAACACGGTATACAAAAAAACGAAGAAATTAAAATACGAAGGAAAAATAAACAAATAAAATGAAAAATGTGGAACAAAAGCAAAAAACAAAAGAGACATAGAGAGAGTAAAAAATAGGAAATAAAAATAAAAGCAAAAATTAAAAATTATTATAGTATAAAAATATTTTTGTCAAACTATAAAGGATATTTTTGGTATAAGGCCAAAACGACGAGGAGTTCGCTTTCAACTCCAAAAAGTATTACCACTTCAATCAACATCCACCCTGGTGTATACCCTCCCTAGTTGTACCATGCATTCAAGTGAAATTCGGTAATAAAAGTAGTAATAAAGGTGGCGTTTGATAACCGTTTCTGTTTCAATTCCAGCAGTGGGATGGGAATGGGATGGGATGGGATGGAAATTTTGTTTTCTTTTTTGGAGTAGAATTGCGTTTGGTAACGATAATTTTTTTTTTTGTTTTGGGAAGGGAATTGTGTTTGGTAACGATTTTATCCTAAAATCTTTTTTTTTTTTTTTTTTTTTTCTCTTTTCAGTTTTGGCCGGCCGGCGGTGGCGCCGTTGCCGGCCGGGCGGCAACGGCCGGCGACGGTTCTCCGGCGTCGGAGACGGCGGTGCCCCCGCCGGCGATGACCGGACGGCGGTGGCGCCGTCGCCGGCGACTGCCGGAAGTGGCCGGAAAAATTCCGGCCGGACGGTGACCGCCGCCGGCGGCGGACGGTGACCGGCGACGGTCGCCGGAGATGCCGGCGGCGGCGGCGGCGGACGGTGGCCGGCCGGTAGGTGAATAGTGATCATGAGTTTTGGGAATGGAATGGGAATAATGAGAAACAACTTTTTTTTGTTTCTCATTTCTTAAGAAAAAAGTGGGCACAATTCTCAAATGGGAATGAAATGGAAACGGAAACAAAAATTACCAAACGCTATTCCCAAACAGAATTCCCAAAAATCTGGGAATGGAATGGGATGGAAATGGTTACCAAACGGGGCCAAAGTAACCAAATCAATGTTCTGTTTTTGTTTTATTGTTTCCATTTTGTTTTTCCGTTTCTGTTCCCAAAAACCTTAGAATAAAAACATACAATAACAACAACAAGGTCTTTATTGCACCTAAGTAAGATCGAGTACATAAATCTATTCACACGATATAGATCTTTCAATGACCATTCCAATGTTCAAATCAATCAAATCACATAAACCCCACGAAAAAAAGAATATGTTCTTACTCTAGAACAAGTTTCTAGGATCACCTTCAAACAAGAGTTTAAAGACTAGAAACAATCAAAACCACTAATAGAGGTAGCAAATTATGCATATCTTCAGCCACATACACACGAACTGGGCTACTTAATAATAGTAACAGCCACCACCACAACTACACTTGTAGAGAAGAGCACTATAGATAGCAATGGAACCTAAAAGAAGGAATAAGTCTAAACCACACTACTGAATGAAAGAAACAACCACCCAAGCGGTGTTAGTCTAATTGGTAGGTAGATATATCATCTTTCTTTGTCAATCAGGATTCGTCTCTCCTGAAGAGTACTCCAAGAATATTTAATCTTGAATTTAATCATAAATGCATTAGGGCGATGTGAGGAAATACGTTTTTAAGATCATCTGATGAGGTGATTATTAGTTGAGGTGATTACATTGTAATGTGGTGATATGAGGGGGAAGTTGATTTTTGAAGAACTCGTGATGAGAACCAACAAACACCATCAAAGAACCTTGCATGTTCCCGTTGGACCTATTACTAGGGTAAGATCCAAGAAGATCAAAGAAGCGCTTAATAGGCTAATTCAAGAGTTTTGGATTGAGTCTAAAATAATGAAGCCCGAATTAAGCCCAAATGACAAAAAAAGCCTAATCCATCTCATCAAAGCAAGCAAATGGGCTTAAGCGTGAACTTGAATGGGCTTAAGCGTGCAGACCGCAAAATTCATATCATTTATTTATTCATAGGCTTTATTTTTTTATATATTTTAATTTTTATTGTTGATTTGTAAGGCATTAATACCAAATTAGCCTTTTTCCTTTCAGATTAGGAATTAGTTTTTTCCTTTTTAGATTAGGAGTAGGGTTTCCTTATTTCTCTAGGATTTTTTGTTCCTCTAGGGTTTCTTTTTATTTCTAGTGTGGCCGCCACTGTTTCATGGTATTGTTCACCGACACTATTCACGTGCACTATTTATTAGTCTAAGATTTTCTTTTATTGTTGGTCACCTATTTAAGAGACATGTATCTCATTGGAAAGATACATTACTTTGATTAATACAATTATGGGAGTTTTCTCTTAAGTTCTTCAAAAAACTTTCTTGAACTTATCAAGAATTTCTTGTGGTATTCAAACCTTATATCTTTGGTTCGTAATTCGTTATAATCATCAGGTCAAGATCGTTCTTTATACCGTTGGTTCGTGTTTCGTTCATAAATGTTGGTTCAAGGTAATCTATTCTAAATTTTGTATTTTTGTGTTCTTACCAGTTCGTTTATAAATCTAATTTAGTTCGATCCTCGCGAAGAAACCCTAAGCTGGTTTCGGGTCTCACTAATACTTGGTGAGGTTCGTATCATTTGGTAATCAAAGCAAGATCTAAATCAGGTTTCATCTATCATTTTCTTATTCGTTCATTAATATCTATTCATTCCTTTTTTTTTTCTTGACCGAAGTATATCGTCAAATTTGGTCCGACTTTCTTTAAAGTATTGTGCGTTTTTTTCATTCTATTCAAATTAGTCAGATCTTCATTAAAAATGCAGTGCACCTTTATTTTGGTCAAATATGTTTTTTTTTTTTTTTTAAAGGTTGTTAAATTTCATTCTTTCAAAAAAAAAAAAAAACGAAAAGAAAAAAAAAACAGAAACAGAAACCAAAAAAGAAAAACGAAACTTCAGCAGCCTCCTCCCTCCAAAAAAAATTGAGAATTATTTCTTCTTATTCTAGTCCACAAACTTTCCTTTGTTTCTTCTTGTTCACGTTGTTTTCGTTCCTAAAATCTCATTCATAGTGAATCGATTTGTTAAGTTTAGATTGCTATAAGAAAATTTATTATTGAGGTTGGTTAAGTTCAATAAAGAACTAGAAGAGTGAACTAAAGAGTTGGAAAAAGTAAGAGAGTGTGAGCTCATAAGAGGATAAAAGTCGAATTTGAGTGAAACACGAGCGCGAGAGCCATCAATCTTGAGGGAAACGCATGAGGGAGTGTTTGTGAGGTTTGATAACTCTGTTTTGCAGGTTATTAAGCATATCTCAAGAAACAAACAAAGGCTCGTCTAATGAAGCACCGGAAAGAATGGACGTCAAAAACATCAAAGTTTTCTACAAGGTCTTAGAGCAAAAGTTTGAACAATTGAACTCACAATTAGATGAAATGCATGAGCGACTAGACAAAGTTGAGTCTAGTTCACAAAAGGGGCAACCACCTAAAGCTCCTAATATACAATGACGAGAGAGAAATCTGTCTCGGTATGAATATGAAGTTGATGATTGGGATGACGTAGAGGAAGAAGATCGCGCCTCTAATGCGAGTTTGGGCAGATTTGGGCATGGATATGGGAATAGAGAAGATAGGTATGGGGAGTAGATCGATAATAACTTGGGAAATATCAAGATGAAGATTTCATCATTCCAAGGGAAAAACAACCCTGAAGCGTACTTAGAGTGGGAGAAGAAAGTGAAATTGATCTTTGAGTGTCACAACTACTCCGAGCATAAAAAGGTAAAACTCTCTATAATTGAATCTGTTGATTATGCTATAATATGGTGAGATCAACTTGTAATGAAAAAGAAAGAAAAACCATGAGAGGCCTATCGAGACGTGGGCGAAAATGCATAATGAGGAAGAGGTTTGTCCCTAGTCACTACTATAGGGATTTGTACCAAAAGTTACAAAGTCTTACTCAATGCTATCGGAGCGTGAATGATTACTACAAGGAGATGGAGATCACTATGATCCGGGCTAATGTCGAGAAAGGTAGATAAGCTATTATGGACAGGTTCTTGAATGGACTGAATCAGGACATTGCCAACGTGGTAGAGTTGCAACATTACGTGGAGTTGGAAGACATGGTTCACATGGCCATAAATGTAGAACGACAGCTTAAAAAGAAAAGAACTCGGTCATTTCAAAATTCAAGCTCCTCCATTTAATGGAGGCCGAATGGGGGAAAATAATAAGAGGCTATGTCAAAGTCCAAAATCAAACCACCAAAAAGGTGAGACGATGTGCCCAATGTCAAAAAAGGTAAAATTGAAACCCAAACTCGTAACTGTGATATTAAATTTTTTTGCTGTTTGGGAGTAGGTCACATAACTTCACAATGCCCAAATAAGAGGACCATGATAGCACGTGTTGATGGAGAGGTAGAAACCGAAAGCGAGAGTGATGATGATCAAATGCCATTACTTAAGGATGCTTGTGGTGATGATATGGAGTACCCGATGGAGGGAGAGTCACTTGTGACAAAGCGTGCTCTAAGTACCCAAGTTGCAGAAGATGATATGGAACAGCAAAGGAAGAACATATTTCATACTAGATGCCACGTCAACAAGAAGGAATTTGAGGATGTGTTCCCTAATGACGTGCCTAGTAGATTACCACATATTCGAGGTATAGAACGTTAAATTGACTTTGTGCCGGGTGCAACAATTCCTAACAAACCAGCCTATAGGAGTAATCCAGAGGAGATAAATGAACTTTAAAGGCAAGTGGAGGAGTTACTAGCCAAAGGACATGTAAGAGCAAGCATGAGTCCATGCGTGGTACTGGTACTACTTGTGCCTAAGAAGGATGGAACTTAGCGTATGTGTGTTGATTGCCGAGCTATCAATAACATAACAGTAAAGTATCGACATCCCATTCATAGTCTAGATGACATGTTAGATGAGTTGCATGGGTAATGTATTTTCACAAAAATTAATTTGAAAAGTGGATATCATCAAATTAGAATGAAAGAGGGTGATGAATGAAAAATTGCCTTTAAAACTAAACATGGATTGTATGAGTGGTTGGTTATACCTTTTGGTTTAACTAATGCACCAAGTACATTCATGAGGTTAATGAATCATGCATTACGTGCGTTTATAGGCAAATTTGTTGTGGTCTATTTTGATGAAATTTTGGTGTATAGCAAGAGTTTAGATAAGCATATTGATCACTTGCATTGTGTGCTTGATGTTTTAAGAAAATAAAAACTATATGCCAATATAAAGAAATGTTCTTTTTGCTTAGATAAAGTTGTGTTTCTTGGCTATGTTGTTAGTGCGAAAGGGATTGTAATGGATGAGGAAAAGGTGAAAGCTATCAAAGAATGGCCCACACCTAAGTCAATCACAGAGGTAAAAAGTTTTCATGGTTTGGCTAGTTTTTACGTCAATTTGTTAAAAATTTTAGTACACTAGCTGCACCACTCACTGAAATTGTCAAAAAATCTGTGGGTATTAAATGGGGTATTGAGCAAGAGCATGCATTTAATAAGATTAAAGAATGATTATGTGGTGCTCCTTTATTAGCATTACCTGATTTTTCTAAAACTTTTGAGATTTAGTGTGATGCTTCAAGAATAGGTATTAGAACTGTTTTGATGCAGAAAAAACGGCCTATAGCATACTTTAGCGAAAAACTAAATGGGGCAATGTTGAATTACCCGACATATGACTAGGAGTTTTTTGCATTGGTGAGAACATTAGAGACTTGGCAACATTACTTGTGGCTGAGAGAGTTTGTCATACATACTGACCATGAGTGCTTGAATCACTTGAAAGGACAAGGTAAGTTAAATAGAAGGCATGCCAAGTGGGTGGAATTCATTGAAACCTTTCCTTATATAATAAAATATAAACAAGGTAAAGAAAATATTGTGGCTGATGCACTATCCAAAAGGTACGCCCTTATCTCTACTTTAAATGTAAAATTATTGAGGTTTGAATATGTTAAAGAATTGTATGCTAATGATGATGATTTTGCTAGTGTGTATGGAGCGTGTGAGAAGACAGTGTTCGGTAAGTTCTATAGACTAGATGGGTACTTGTTTAGAAAAAATAGACTTTGTGTGCCTAATAGTTCTATGCGTGAGTTACTCATGCGTGAAGCACATAGGGGTAGTTTGATGGGTCATTTTGGTGTAAGGAGGACTTTAGACGTGTTACATGAATACTTCTTTTGGTCAAAGATGAAACGTGATGTGGAGAGAGTTTGTGCTAGATGTGTTACGTGTAGACAAGCCAAATCTAGAGTCATACCACATGGATTATACACTCTCTTTCCCATACCTAGTGCATCTTGGATGGATATTTCCATGGACTTTGTTTTAGGCTTGCCTAGGTCAAGGAAAGGTAGGGATTCGATTTTTGTGATTGTTGATAGGTTTTCTAAGATGACACATTTCATATCTTGTAATAAAATTGATAATGCGACCCACGTCACTGATTTGTTCTTTAGAGAGATAGTACGTCTCCATGGTGTTCGTAGGAGTATTGTATCTGATCGTGATGTTAAGTTTCTTAGTTATTTTTGGAAAGTCTTGTAGGGAAAGTTGGGAACTAAATTATTGTTCTCAACTACTTGTCACACCCAAACGGATGGACAAACCAAGGTAGTGAATCGAACTTTATCTACTTTGTTGCGTATTATAATTCAAAAGAACTTGAAAAATTAAGAAGATTGTTTGTCGTTCATTGAATTTGCTTATAATCGGAGTGTTCATTCTACTATAGATTTTTCACCATTTGAGATTGTTTATGGTTTTAATCCACTAACTCCTTTAGATTTGTTGCCTTTGTCAGTCAATGAGAGAGCTAGTTTGGATGGACAAAAGAAGACTGAGATGGTGAAGAAACTTCATGAAAGTATAAGGCAACACATAGAGAAGAAAATTGAGCAATATGCAAACAAAGCCAACAAAGGTCGTAGACGAGTCATCTTTGAACCGGGTGATTAGGTTTGGGTGCATATGAGAAAAGAAATATTTCCAGCTCATAGGCAGACCAAGCTACATCCTAGAGGAAATGGTCCATTTCAAGTCCTTTAGAATATCAATGATAATGCATACAAGTTGGGTCTTCCAGGAGAGTATAGCGTTAGTGCCACATTTAATGTTTTTTATCTTTCTCTGTTTGATGTAGGTAAAGATTCGAGATCGAATCCTTTTGAAGAAATTGAGGATGATGAGAACCAACAAGCACTATCAAATGACCTGTTGCATGTTCCCGTTGGGCCTATTACTAGAGTAAGATCTAAGAAGATTAAAGAAGCACTTAATTAGCTAATTCAAGAGTTTTGGGCTGAGTCTAAAATAATTAAACTCAAATTAGGCCCAAATGATGATCAAGACCTAGTCCATCTCATCAAGGCAAGAGAATGGGCTTAGGCGTGAACTTGAATGG
The DNA here is from genome assembly GCA_016647705.1 of Eucommia ulmoides. Lineage (NCBI taxonomy): Eukaryota > Viridiplantae > Streptophyta > Magnoliopsida > Garryales > Eucommiaceae > Eucommia > Eucommia ulmoides. The sequence continues at coordinate 42,900,836 of CM028340.1, forward strand.
GCTTAGGCGTATGGACCACGAAATTCATATCATTTATTTATTTATAGACTTTATTTTTATTTTTTTTTATTTTTATTGTTGATTTGTAAGGCATTAATGTCAAATTAGCATTTTTCCTTTTAGATTAGGAATTAATCATTTCCTTTTTAGATTAGGAGTAAAATTTCCTTATTTCTCTAAGATTCCTTATTACTCTAGGGTTTCTTTTTATTTTTAATGTGGCCGTCACTGTTCATAGTACTATTCACCGACACTGTTCACGTGCACTATTCATTAGTCTAGGATTTTCTTTTATTGTTGGTCACCTATTTAAGAGACTTGTATCCCATTGGAAAGATACATTACTTTGATTAATATAATTGTGAAAGTTTTCTCTTAAGTTCTTCAAAGAACTTTCCCGAATTTATCAAGAATTTTTTGTGGCGTTCAAACCTTATATCTTTGGTTCTTGATTCGTTATAATCATCGGGTCAAGATCGTTCCTTATATCATTGGTTCGCGTTTCGTTCATAAACGTTGAATCAAGGTAATCTATTCTAAATTTTGTATTTTCGTGTTCTTATCTATTCAGAATCGAAGAAACCCTAAATTAATTTAGGATCTCACTAATTCTTGGTGAAGTTCGCATTAACTCATAGACGATAGCCAAGAGTTTCTTTGCCCCCACCCCCATCAATACCATCCATCACTTCGCCACTAACTAATTCTAGATTATGCAATGATTAATATTAAAAATAAACAAAATCCTCCGGTTTCCATTTTGGAAGCTCCTGGATTATGGGGCTTTTTTGTTTATTAAAGATGTTGGATACAGAAAAGGTTTTATCTGTATGCCCAAAAATTTAGGCCTTTTTTGGATCAATTTGAAAACTTTTTCCTATTTTAAAAAAACAAAAAATATAACTACTATTGTTTTGACAAAACAACTCAAAAATATTTTTACAAAAATAAATTTTAGGTACTCAATCTATCAAGTCACCTAATTTTAATATTATTATACTTTTTATTACTTATTTATTATTTTATCCTTTATAGATAAAATACAATAGTAAATTATCCACCATTACAATATAGTTATTTTATTAGCCTTTCATAATTGGAATTTAATTTTTAGGTCTTTTTCAATTAATGTCCATCAACATTTGATCGTAATGTCCTCATGTGATTTCAAGATCATTAATTCTCTCTCTCTCTCGCGCGCGCATAATTTTAAGGTAATTCTCTGTGTTTTTCTCCCAATTGAGGTCATTGGTCTGATTGTGTCTCTCTAATTTTGGATCGTTTATCTAATGGTGATAAAGCATACCCTTTGGGATTGTTTGAGGACACCATCACTTTTTGCTTAGTGAATGATGACTAATAAGAAGTGAATTTTGTTGAAACGTTAGTGAATGTCTCAATATATTATGGGGAGTTGGTGAATGTTCACTATCTAGTAGAATGTGTATAATTTTAAGTGAATGCTTAACCAATAAATCGTCATTAGTGAATGTTCACTACTTACGAAAAGTCATTGTCACAATGTATTAATGAATGTTTGCTACAAAAAGAATTTGTTGAATATAATTTCACTTTAATATGTAAATGTTCACTATCACTTCATGCTTAGTTAATCTTGACTAAGGGGTGAAGTAAGACGAGAATACGTAATGTTCCATAACACGTGAATACATAATGTTCCATTACTAAATGTTCACCAACAACTAGAATGTGTATGATTTTAAATAAATGTTTAACTAATCCTGTAATTGAGGGTTAGTAAATATTCACATTAGATTCAATAAATACAATAAACTCTAAATAGCAATTCATTGTTAGTGAACATTCACTAATTTCAAATAGATTTTACGAAAAATATAGTGTTCAATCTTATTACATAGTAAAACCTAGCGAAATTTCACTAATGCGAAAAATCATTGTCTCAACATGTTAATGAATGTTCAATATGAACGTAATCTATTCAACTTCAAATCTAGTGCACATTTACTAAATCCGAATCACACGAGTTGGTGTTTTAACTGGTAATGTGTTTTTATTCTTAATGCATGTTCAATTAATGTTTTTAGTAAATTCTTACTTTTGATTTTTTATACACTAAAAAATAATCGATGTATAAATATCTAATGATAAAATGTAGATTAAAATGATATAATTTTTATAAATTTAATCCATTGTGAACTTTCACAAATTTGATGTTTTTATTTGTGTTTATTTCTATAATTAGTTTATCAAGGAAATGATGTTCGACTATTTTCTACATAAAGTGAGATCAAAAGCATGATCATTTTAATGAATCAAAAGATGTTAAAAACATACTCATTCAAGACTACTTGTACAATTTTAACACGAAATTAATCCTCAACCCTTCAAGTGGGGGGTGGAAGGTTGATTTTTTTCAGAAGTGGGCGGTTGGACCAGACCCACACTCCATCACTCTCTAGGTATCATTCCTTCTCAAGGGTTTGTGCAGCTTTATGTACTGCTCCCATCCAATCTTAGCCGTGCCCTTTTAAAGCAAAATAGAGATAAGATAATCACTTCTTTACAAGTGTAAGCCCACAAATAATAGTGTATAGTGATAGTCCCACCCCCCTATATGACATAAGTATGCTCTCGGTTTTTGCCTATTTAAGTCCTTCCTCCAATTCAACTATTGTCATCCCCCCATCTTTATAATTTGTGTTCAGCTACCGATAGAGGTAAATGTATCTCTCTCTCTCTCTCTCTCTCTCTCTCTCTCTGTTTCTCTGTCTTTCAATTTTTTATTTTTTATTTTTACGATAAAGTGTGTCCGGACCAGTTTACATGCATATCAGTTAATTACTTCACCGGACAACGTTAAGGGCACATTCCCCTACATCGAGGTGAATCAGGATAGAATTTAAAATTTAATTCTTGAAATGCTCCTTAAGAGGGTCGAACCCTGGATAATAAAAAAAAAGACACCTCATTACCAACAAGACTAACACCTTCAATTTATTAGTATGCTTTATTTTAGAAAATTATAGTGTCATGAGTAACACTTATCACTAGACTTCAAGGCTGCTTAATGTTTGTTGGATAAATTAGATTTTTAAGCATTTGTACTTTGTCCCTTGTTTCAATTAAGCACCTCCACTTTTAATTCTCTCAATTGAACCCCTATTTAGGGCTCTCCAAAAAGCCCAAAACCTGTGGGCGGCCCAAAACCCGAAGCCCGAATCTAAGGCCCGTTAATTTTATATATATATATATATATATATATATATATATATATATATATATTTATTTATTTGAATTATTGAATTTTAAAATAGTTAAAATATTTATTTTACAAATAGTTGAGGGGAAAAGGATTTAAACACTAGATCTTTCATTAAAGAAACATTCTTACTAATCACTAGATTACAAGTCTTGGTTATGCATTAATATCTTGTGGAAAAAGTTAAAGAGCAATGTTCAATTGTCAAAATAATTTTAAATTTTAAAACATTTGTTATCGTTTTTTAAAAATATTTCTCATTTAACTAAATTTATTTTAAACTTAAAAATTATATTTTTTTTACTTTATTAATGTAAAACTTTTTTTTTTTTTGACTTCATATATATATATTTGAATTATTGAATTTTAAAATAGTTAAAATATTTATTTTACAAATAGTTGAGGAGAAAAGGATTTAAACACTAGATCTCTCATTAAAGAAACATTCTTACTAACCACTAAATTACAAGTCTTGGTTATGCATTAATATCTCGTGGAAAAGTTAAAGAGTAATATTCAATTGTCAAAATAATTTTAAATTTTAAAACATTTGTTATCGTTTTTTAAAAATATTTCTCATTTAACTAAATTTATTTTAAACTTAAAAATTATATTTTTTTTACTTTATTAATGTAAAACTTTTTTTTTTTTTGACTTCATACATATATATATATATATATATATATATTTATTATTCACCTAATATCTAATATCATTTATTATTTTCAATTATTTGCTCTGTTTCGATAACATTAATCTAATTTCTTACTATTATATTATTGATTATTATTTTTAATTGTTTATTTATTCATATTTTATATTTGATAATGATTTACATGAATTTTAATTTGTCTCATTCTTTAAATGATGATCAATAATTTCATTAATTTGAAGTTGGATCCTCATAATCAATTCAATTATATCCTACTCATATATGACTTTATTTATATATGACTTATTTTTTAACTTCTATATATATTATTTCTTAATATTATATTGTTAATTATTATTTTTAATTGTTTATTTATTCATAATTGATAATAATTGCATGAATTTCAATTTATCTCATTCTTTAGATGAGGATCAAGAACTTCATGAATTTGAAATTTGATTCTCATCGTCAATTCAATTAGATCCAAATGATATAAGACTTTATCAATAAAAAGACTTAATATTTTTTGATTTTATATATATATACACACACACATATATAATTATTATTATTCACCGAAAATCCTTCACTGTCTTAAATTATTAATTCCGTTTTCGGTAACATTAATTTAATTTCCTACTATTATATTGTGGATTATTATTTTTAATTATTTATTTATTTATATTTGATATGGCTAACCTGAATTTCAATTTGTCTCATTATTTAGATGAGGTCCATAAGGATCAAGAATTTCATAAATTTAAAGTTGGATTCTCATCGTCAATTTAGTTAGATCCAATTGAAGTACAATTAATACCCCAACTACTGTAACGTGTGCATCAAGTCTTATATTCAATTCTCAAATTTCATTTATTAAGTTTGAAATTTTTAATAGAATACCTATTTTATTTTTTAAACTAAAAATAATTTTTAATAAAGTAAAAAAAAAAAATTAAGTCTTATATTAATTTATATAAATTTAATTAAAAAAATATTTTTGAAAAAATGATAACATGTTTTAAAACTTAAAAATTATTTTGACAATTGAATATTACTCTTTAACTATTTCCACATGATATGTATACATAACCAAGACTTGTAATATAATGGTTTGTAAGATTGTACTTCTTATTAAAAGTCTAGTGTTCAATAGGGATGGTCATGGACCCGGAGGCTCGATCGGCCCGCCCAGCCCGGCCCTATTTTTTTAGGGCTTGGGCTTGGTGTTTGAGCCCATGGGCCAGACTAGGGCCTAAAGACTAAGGCCCATTCATTTTTAGGGCTGAACTAGGGCTTGATCATTTTTGTTTAGGGCTGACCCAGCCCGGCCCGAACTTTTTTAAAATATAAAAAATATATATATCCATAAAGAAAGAGTTGAGGGACCATTTTTGTAGTTTTCAATTTCCGCTAGATAATTCAGCAAACCTTAGTTTCATTTCTCTCCATAGAGAGAGTTGAGGGACCATTTTGCAATTTTAGTATTTAGTTTTTAAATTTAAAAAAAAAAAAAAAAATTATAGGGTCGGGCTAGGGCCGAGCCTGGACTTAATTTTTTTTTGTAGGGCCGGACTTGGGCATGAAATTAGGGCCCGATCATAGGACCGGGCCGGGCTAGGACCTAACATTTTTGTGTAATACCCTAGTCAAAACCCAGTCCGGCCCATGACCATTTCTAGTGTTCAAATCCATTTTCCCTCAATCATTTGTAAAAAAAAAAAAAAACAATTGAATTATTTTGAAAAAAAAAAAAAGCCCGAGCCCAAAGCCCGTAGATCCGAAATGTATGGGGCCTATTCGACTTCTTCAATTCATGCCAGCCCGGCCCGAGCCCAACAAGCCCGATGGGCCCAGGCCCAGTCGGGCTTCAGTTATTTCGGGCTGGGGCAGGCCAGCCCGGCCCATTGCCAACCCCTACCCCTATTCTTTCATGAAGTGTGTCAAGTAAACACTACTGTCGCTTACCAAAAAAAAAAACAGTAGACACTACTGTCGACTTTTTCAGTTAAAGTTCACCTCGAAAAGTGTACTTGTTAACTTGAACAACAAAAGTTGACGGAAGGGCATAGACACGCTTCAAAAAGAGTAAGGGTACAATTGAAACAGTTGAAAGTAGATGGGGTTAAAATGAAAAAAAAGGAGAAGAATAAGGGTTCACAATGCAATTTGGTCTTAATTTCTTTTTCTTTTTTTTTTAATTTTTTGGGCAGGGAAAATGAACTTAAAAACATGCCTACTGTGGATGACTTTCATGGCTGCAGCAATATTTGCTACAACAGAAACACAAATATATGTAGTTCACATGGACGAGGCCAAGATCAAAGAATTAGACGCATACCTTGGCCCATCCAAGAGATGGTATGAAGCAGTAATGGAGTCCATCTCACAAGAAGAAGATGAACAACAAACAGAATCACCACCTCCTCCTCCTCAGCTCCTTTACATCTATGAAAAAACCGTTTCAGGCTTTGCCGCAAAACTCTCTCCAAAACAGCTCGAATCGTTGAAAAAAATAAAGGGTTTCATCTCCGCCACCCCCGACGAATTGCTCAGCCTCCACACTACTTATTCGCCTCATTTTCTCGGTCTCAAGCCTGGTAAAGGCCTCTGGAAGGCCCCAAACATGGCCTCCGATGTCATTATAGGGGTTATCGACACCGGAATATGGCCAGAGCACGTCAGTTTCCAGGATTCCGGCATGTCTCCGGCACCGGGCCACTGGAAAGGTGGGTGCGAAGCAGGAACAAGCTTTTCCAGTTCGAATTGCAACAAAAAGCTCATCGGAGCAAGAGCCTTTTACAAAGCTTACGAGACCATTGTTGGGAGGATCAACGAAACAGTGGATTACCGATCACCTCGCGATTCCATCGGCCATGGAACACACACTGCTTCGACCGCCGGAGGCAATCTTGTCGCCGGAGCAAGCTTTTCCGGCCTGGCAAAGGGCTTGGCCAGTGGCATGAGCTCTAATGCAAGAATTGCCGCTTACAAAGTCTGCTACCCATTAGGCTGCACGAGCGCCGATATATTAGCCGCCATAGATCAAGCCGTGGGTGACGGTGTCGACGTCTTGTCCCTCTCTTTGGGAGGCGCCGCCAGGCCATATCACAAGGACAATATGGCCATAGCCACATTCGGCGCTAGCCAAAACGGGGTCTTTGTCTCGTGCTCAGCTGGAAATTCGGGCCCCACTACCTCAAGCGTCGGCAACGTCGCGCCATGGATCACAACAGTGGCGGCAAGCTATCTCGATCGGAGCTTCCCCACGACCGTGAAACTCGGCAACTCGAAAATATTCAAAGGGGCGTCACTCTATTATGGCAAGCCGACAAAGCAGCTGCCGATTGTGTACCGCGAAACAGCCGGTGACGACGGTTCAGAGTATTGCACAGAAGGGTCGTTGAATCCAAACTTCGTGAAAGGGAAGATTGTTGTTTGTGAGAGGGGAGTGAATAGCCGAATGGAAAAAGGAGAGCTGGTTAAAATAGCCGGTGGTGCCGGAATGTTGCTGGTGAACACCGGAGATCAAGGCGAAGAGCTTTTTGCCGATCCCCATGTTTTACCGGCGACTACTTTGGGAGCTTCTGCTGGGAATGCTATTATAGACTATCTGAACACAACACGGACTCCGACCGCTTCAATCAAATTCGAAGGGACGGTTTACCAAACTCCAGCACCGGTGATGGCGGCTTTTTCATCCCGGGGACCGAGTCCAATCGGACCGGATGTGATCAAGCCGGATGTAACTGCACCAGGAGTCAACATCTTGGCGTCATGGCCGCCAAATGTCAGTCCGACGAGACTCAAGACCGACAACAGAAGCGTTAAGTTCAACATAATCTCCGGCACCTCGATGTCTTGCCCTCACGTGAGCGGCATAGCGGCACTCCTCAAATCCATCCACAAAAATTGGTCGCCGGCGGCAATCAAGTCAGCCCTGATGACAACTGCGTACACACTTGACAACAGACATTCTCCGATTTCCGACGCTGTTTCCGGTGACTCAAAATCGATGGCCACTCCTTTTGCGTTCGGTTCCGGCCATGTCGATCCAGAAAAGGCATCTGATCCCGGGCTAATCTACGATATCTCAACAGAAGACTACCTGAATTACTTGTGTACTCTAAACTACACCTCCTCCCAAATTGCAGTTCTGTCAAGGGGTGCTTTCACTTGTCCTGAAAATGCAGAAATACAAACGGGTGACTTGAATTACCCTTCCTTTGCAGTGAATTTCGATGGTGATGCAAAGAATATGTCAATGGTGATTAAGAGGACGGTCACAAATGTGGGGAAAGCCATGAGTGCATACACTGTGCAGGTGTATAACCCTGACGGGGTATCGGTAATTGTCGAGCCAAAGACTCTTAATTTCAAAACTGTTGGTGAGAGAAAGAGTTACAAAGTGAGTTTTATTGGGGAGGGAAAAAGCAGTAGTTCAACCACTTCGACATTTGGATCTCTGGTTTGGGTTTCCGGAAAATATACAGTTAGGAGTCCCATTGCAGTGACTTGGCAGCAACCCAAAGATCATTGAGTACCCATTTGGTGTATTGTCTAGAGATGTTAAATAATGGTACGAAAGTTCGAAGTCCTGTTGATTTTGGAGTTCTTCAAAACCCTAATTTGGCATCTCCATTTACACAATGGTCACCAAGTTAAATAAAAATTCACTCTATAGTCAAGAGGCAAAAATATAGTCCTCGTAGTAAAAGCTTGATATAGGTGATTTGCATAAGAAATTTTAGGCTTTTAGAGTTCAATGCTGCTTTAGATAAAAAGTCAGCTTGATCACTGGTATTGAAAGATAGTCCTCCTACTAAAACTTGCTCCAGATTATATGTACTAAAACGTTTAGACTTCCATATCCACGTGCCGAAAAAAACGGGGATATGTATAGTAATGTCAGTATATAAATCAGAAGAATACTTGCTTTCGTGCTGAGAATGTTAACTGAGGCTAATATGAAACTTTTCTAAGAAAAAAGTTTGCCCATAGATAAATTATCTAGAAAAAATTATATTTTAAATCCTCTAAGTATTGGCACTTTTCTATATGGTCCTTCTTCATTTGCGTGTTTCATTAAGTATCAACACGTTTTTATTCAATCCTTCCGTCAGAAATTCCATCCAAAATAACAGAATATATGGGCAAAACAGTCTTTTTACTTATTTTTTATTTTTTAATGATTTCTTTATTTTCTTTTTTCTTTTCTTTTTTTTCTTCCTCTCTCTCATCTATTTTGACTCTTTTTACCCTTCTTCTCTTCCTATTATTCCACCATTGAATCTTCAAAAAATTTCTCTAACCATGAGGCGATTCCGGCCAAAATCACCGGTTCAAGTTCACCACAGCTCCCCGACATTCGCTTGCTCCTCCTTCAAAGACATCCAAACCCTCTGCTCCGACAACGAATCATCGCCCGATCCACAACGCCCTTACCCCAGAACCCCCACTGTCTTCCGTCGTCTCTGCCTCGCCAGCTCGGTCCTCCATGCCCTATCGGCGAACGCAAAACCCCCGCCGCCGCTACCCGAACCTAATGCATCGCCTTCGCCTTTGGGGGACGGGGAGGCTCAGCAATCGGAGCCGTCGATTTCCATCCCCGGCGCCGAGAAACGCGTGGTCGTCTACTTCACGAGCCTCCGCGTGGTCCGGTCGGCATTCGAGGACTGCAAGACCGTCCGATCGATCCTCCGCGGCTTCCGCGACTCAATCGACGAGCGAGATCTGTCGATGGACTCGTCTTTCATGGAGGAGCTGCGTAAGATCATGGGTCAGCCTGAAAAGTCGAAACTGACCCTACCTAGGGGGTGGCAGGCGGGGGAAGGGAGGGAGGGAGGGAGAGGGAGAGAGAAGGAGGGAGGGAGAAGAGAGAGAGAGGGGAGAGAGAAGTCAAACCAAAGAAAAAAGAAAAGAAAAAAATATTAAAGATTGATTAAAACAAGATTAAAAAATGGAAAAATGGAAAATGACGATTTAACCCTCAAAATTCGGTTAGTTTTGACAGAATTTCTGACGGAAAGACCGAATAAAAACGTGTTAATACCTAGAGAATTTAAAATGAAACGCGCAAACGGAAAGAGACCATATAGACGAGTGTCAATATCTAGAGAATTTAAAATGTAATTTTCTCAATTATCTAATAACTTTTTATCAAAAAGAGAATTATAATTCAATAAACGAAAAGAATCAACAAAAGAAAATTGTTGGATATCAGAAGCTATTGTTGACACTATCTATTTCACGACAGTAACAATAATTGGTAGCTATGAAGCTTTATTCACAAACCCAAAAAAAAAAAAAAAAAAAAAAAAAAAAAAAAAAAAAAACAATATCGAGTCTTAAATTGGCATAAAGACAGATGAGCTCAATTAATATCAAAAAAATTGATGGGGATCAACTAAGACCACCACAGTAGTTGATAAAGTAGTCGTTTTTCCTATTTTGTTAAGTAGCCATTATTCCTATTTCGTCAAATAGTCGTTAAAATAGCCGTTATTCCTATTTTGTCAAGTAGCCGTTATTGTTATTGTTATTGTTTGTTATTCGAAGCCTATATAATGAGACTTTATTGTAATGACAAGACATCTTAAAATTAATTGATTATTGAATTATTTAAGCAAAATTCTCTTCTTTATATAATTAGTTTTTTGGGAAAATTACATTTTAAACCCTTCAAGTATTGACACTTTTCTAATTGGTTCCTCTCCGTTTGAGCGTTCATTTTAAACCCTTTATGCATTAGCACGTTTTTATTTGGTCCTTCGGTTAAAAAAACCATCCAAGCTAACAGAATTATAAGGGCAAAATCGTCATTTTATATTATTTCATGTTTTAATATTTTTTTCTTTTCTTTTTTCTTTTTCTTTTTTTCTTTGTCCCATCTCTCTCTCACACTCAACACTCTCGCTCTCTTCCTCTCTCCCTCTCTCTCTCTCTCCCTCTTCCTCTCCCCGCCGGTCGGAACCACCCCGTAACAGGGGGTGAACCACCACCCCCTGTTATGAGGGTGGTAACAGGGGGTGGTTCATCCCGGCGGGCCGGAACCACCCCGTAACAGGGGGTGAACCACCACCCTCTGTTACGGGGGTGGTAACAGGGGGTGTTTCACCCCTAGGGGGTGGTTCACCCCAAAACAGGGATGAACCACCCCCATAACAGGGGGTGAAAACACCTCCTTCAACTTCCGGTCGGCGGGTTGAGGTAGAGAGAGAGTAGGAACAGAAAGAGAGGGAAGGAGGGAGGGAGGAGGAAGAGAGAGAGAGAAATGAGCGGGAGATGAAAAAAAGAAAAAAAAAATCATTTAAAAATTAAGAACATGTAAAAAGATAGATTTGTCCCTTTGTTCTGTTATGTTTGACAGATTTTTGGACGGAAGAACCGAATAAAAACAGGCTGATACCTAGAAAGTTTAAAATAAAACGCTCAAACGGAGAGGGACCAATTAGAAAAGTGTCAATACCTAGAGGGTTTAAAATGTAATTTTCCCTGGTTTTTTTCATTTATTTTTCTTAATTGGCCTCCTTCAAAAATATCGATGAGATGAAAAACCAAATAGTAAGGAAACCAACAACATAGGATTTATCAAGAGCAACCATATGAGAGAGCTACAACATGCAGTTTCAAACACTAAGAGTAGAGATCTTAAGTGTTCTTAGAACTTCTACGAAAGTTGGATAGAAAAGCATGCAGATGGCAGTAATTTGCCAGGGTTAAAAGTAGGAACCTGAAACTGAAGCTGAAAGCAACTAACCCGCATGAAAAGAAAACCCGAGATTTGAAAATGATTTCTCCGGCTCTGCAGGGCAAAAACATAGGTTTTCAATTTAGCAATATTTTCAAGAGTCCGGTAATGCTTTAAATAGCGTGGCAAAAATAAAAAGGAAATAAAATAAAGCAGCTGGGGTGGTGTTAACCTGTTGGGAAGAATTCTGTTGTGTTCTGTTCCCAGAAATTTGTTCTAAAATTCTGGGAATAAATTGAAACAGAACCACTAAATAAACACCACCTACCTTAACCTGTTGTGGGATTTGAACCAGATTAATGTTCGTAAACTCCAGCTAAACTTTGCTCCAAAGCCTGCCAGGATTATGATGTGTACAGCAGCAACTAGGTCGAGAAACTGCAATGCACTTTTTCCCAAAACCTTCTCAGACCATTACACCGATAAGAGAGACAGAGAAAGAGAGAGGGAGAATCCCTATTTTTTGCTTTATATTCTTATATATTTCCCCTCAACTCAGAAGAAAATGCAAATATATAGGAATCCAATGTGTGTATGACAGGATTAACTTAATCAGAAGAACCATATGATGAGTGATAAAAAATGCAACGCATGTTAAACTACAACTTCCTATGGAATTATCATTATTAAATTGAAAAATGTCTGTGACTAAATATGAATAACAAGTTTCTTTTACAAAAATCATGAAAAAAAAAAATATTGGTACAGAAATTTGAAACTCTAAATAGTATTGACAACTTCAACTAAGAGTGCTGATGAACCACTCCACCCCACCCGACTAACCCGGGAAAAAAATGGTGTTTTCTGGGAACTTCACCAAGAAAAGGCATGACTGCTTGCTCGGCTTCTTAGTTCTTTCTCATGAACCAGACATGTAAGTGTAGCGTGTCTGAGCTCCTGTGATAAGCTCAATCAATTTTGCTGCGTGTTGAGAAGAAATACCAGTAAAAAATTAGGTTTTTATATGCAAATATAAAAGCAAAAGGGCAGATCTTGAAGCATCATATGATTCTAACCTAGTCACCATTTGGTAATGTGTTTTTTTGGTGTACGTATACTTATTTGCTTTTAAGACAACAGAAAAGAAAAACATAAAAAAAAAAAGGAAATATAAAAAGTAGCCTTTGTTTTGCACTGAGAAAAAAATACTTTTAAAACAAAACCAAAAAAAAAAGTAAAAAATTGATTTGAAGGATTTCTTTGAAATAAAAAAATGATGTAACTTTTTCTTGGATTTAACACTTTAAGAGATCACCGACTAGGTCTCTCTACCATTCATGAAATTCTTTTAGATGAAGATATATTACAAGGGGATAAAAGTAAGATATTCTTCTTACACTATCAAGCATACTTTCGATTTTTCACTTCTACTTTTAAGTAAAAGTACTTTTTTCAAATATTATTTTTTTTTATAGTATCAAAGTGATTAAGAAAAGCATTAAACACGAACCAATTAATAAACATACCTGCAAGTACCCCAAAAATAGGAACAGGTTCTAATAGTTTTTCGGTGCTTTCAAGTCTTTCCCTGAAATATATAACAAGCATTTAGGCCTCTTTCCTAAAACCAACTGTTTATTCTTTCTCCCTTTCTTCTTAATTGCTTCATTTTTATTTAAATTATCTAGTGCTTAAAACTCTGAGCAACGAGAAAATGTATAAAAGAAAAGAATACCAGAAGAACACATCATTACCTGGTATATTTGCTAAAGAATGGATCTCTCATGAGGTAGAGTGCCCACAAAAGCTTCCGTCTTCTCAACTATATCATACAAATTCAAGGCACCCAACGTAGCATCAACTCCTAAATAAATAACTAAAAAAAATTCTAAAATTGATGAATAGCCAAATTATGAGTAAATCAAAAGATAAAAGATGTATGAAATACACAAGCCAAACAAAAACTCGAAGGGGCAATGGCACAGCTGTTAATATTATGCTATTCTCAACGCTAAAGAAACTGGGGAAAAAAAATCATTAACTGATAAAAACTGACATTTCTATGACCGTATTACTAGAGATTGAAAATCATATAAGGGGATAATCCCCATATATTTAACTATTGGTTCGAGAACCTATAAACTGAATTCTATGTCGTTGATAGTAAGATGAGAATTGAATTTTTAAGGATATATAATAGTTTTCTGATTTCCGTTAAATACATGCATAAAATACCCGTTTTTACCTTAAAACCATGCATAAAATAACATACATGCAAAATAATCTAGATAGCTCTAACCTCATCCTTCTCTAGGATGGAAAGATCAAGTTGTCCATCTTTTCTACCACCCCATGACATCCTAGCATAAGAAAGGATGCCCATCCCCATGAGATCCAGAGTCAATGAAGCCAACCAAGGAAACCACGACCGAATCCCATATTTTCTTATCAAAAGAACATAAAGGAGTGGTCTTGTGATAAACATCACCTCCCCCATTACAGATAAGCCTCCACGAAGACCATTCTGAGACAAAATAGTGGATAGTGTAGGTTTCTCAACCACCAAAGCTGTAACGTTACAAAAGCAACATTTATATCAATCTGAAGTTTAAAAGCATTGGTATTTTTCTGTAGTAAGGTGGTGTATTTTTAGTGTTTTTGTTCCCATATTTCAGTTTTCGTTCCCAGTAAACTAGCAGAAATATGGAAAAAATTCCGTTTTGTTTACAAAAAATTGTTCTCAAAAGCTGGCCATCAAAACAAAAACAGATCTTTTTTTGTTCCAGTATTTTGGATTCTGTTTGCCATTTTTGGAAACAGATACACTAAACAAGTGGGGCCTAAAGAAACATTACACGAAGCTGGAGGTTCCATCATTGCACGATGGTGTTGAACTCTGTGAAACCACGCAGGCTCAGACACCGTTCTAGCCTTTTCTCCGAACCTATTCAAGGCAGACAGTGCCCTTCCTTCAAGACTCCATGGATTTTGAACCTGATTTTTCACACAGCCAGGCTTCGCTAGACGTTGATGTTGAGGATTCAAAGGATCAAAACCTTTGTCAACATTTATAGTGTCTCCCCCATGTAAAAGCATCTTATATCCACTGTTCCTTAACAAAGCCAATCTAACTATAACCCTGAATTTAATTAGAAGAATTTTGTTTGACTAAAATAAATAAGTATAAAGGCACCAAATAAAATTAAAAAAATGGTCTGACAAACTATAGTAAATATGTTGCTTACTTGGAACCCTCCATAAGAGCAATGAAATTCCACTTTTTATCATCGCCATATAACTGCTGTGCAACAACTTCAACAAGTGTTTCCAAATCTTTTAGCAGAGTAATGCATAAGGAATAAGGGAAGGAAGAATGCTCCACCGCCACGGGTCCAGCACGAGGAGGACTTGGGGTTGTGTCGATTATATGTTCGTTGATGGCAGTAACAATTCCCAAAATTGATGTTACTGCAAATGAATTTTAAAAAGTTTAAGCCAAATCACTAATGTCTACGGATGGAAATTCAAGAATAACAGAGGATAGTGTTAACAGACCATAAAAGATGTTGCAATTTAAACAATTTCACCAATGACATAATTGTGTAAAATTTGTGTCATGCTTTTTTTAATGGAAATGGTAAGGAAAAACTCCTACTATCAGAGTTACGATAGTTTTATGGCTAAATCACAGTTTGCACCTCTAAAGTTTGGGTGTAGTCTCATTATACTCCTTGTCATTTTAATTGTTGCAATGTGCCCCCTGATGTTCACTTTTAGTATCAATTTGAACCAATTAACTGAATTTAGTTAATATTTTGCTGGAGTAAGTGGCAAAGTGTAACAAAACTCAAACTTTAATGGTGCACAGTGCAACGCAATACTTTTTTTTTATTGTATAAATTTTCTCTCACGCGCAAGTCACATAACTAATTATGGTAATAAAATTGATCCAAATCAGGCAATTGGACCAAATTGATAGAAAAATTAAAGTTTAAGGGGCAAATTATAACAATTAATACATCAAAGGGCAAAGTGAGACCGCCTAAACATTAGGGACGCAACATTAGATATAGCCTTGTTTTATTTAGCACATATCTACCATTGTTATAGTGTGGGAGGATATATCTTATAGGCGAAAGTATACATCCATAATTACACTTTTTAAGGTAACAAGAAGAAGCCCCATGTTACCAAAGTTTCACAAAACCTGCTTCTGGTCCAATTTCTGAATCAGAAAACCGCTCTGGAAGAAGCCATGTCATTCCCTGAACAAAAAAAAAATCATCAAAAAGACGAAAGAAGTGTTAAACATATGCAATTGATACAAATATTACCTTTTCCCAATATCCCCTCGATTTTTAAGCAAGATTTTACTCGGGAAAAAATCAATTTAACTACTAAGAACACTTCAAAATACATGTTTACTTTCAGATCCTCATCATTATAATCAGGCATAAATGGTTTACTATTCACTTAACAAAAAATACAATAAAACCAAATGAAAACAGATGTATAAGCGACTAGCGGTAGTGATAACCATTCCAATTCATCCTAACTCCTAAACCAGAACCTTCCTGGGGTGGTCTTGGGCCTCTCTCACCCCAAAAGCTAGCTCATGACCCCTTCCAGGATAAACCCAACAATCTCCTTCTCACACATCAGGTATTTGATCGGCTAATTCTCGATAAGTCTCTCCCTTTGTAGCTATTGGGCCAGAGTTGTTATAAATTAAACTCACATATCGTGATCGTGGGTCTCTCTCCACCCCATAAGCTAGCTCATGGGGTGAGATAACCTGACCACATGAGATAAACCCAACACTTCCATACCCAGTTTTCGTATATTAAATACAATTCCCACTCAAAGCCAGCTCAGATTTCCTCTTATATTGCCAATTCCTATTAGCAACCTACGCGTTCCTATAGAATTTAACAATCAACGAATGAAGAAGAAACGAAGCTAAATTAGCAATATGAATAGTTGGAGAAGGCTCACATTGGCCAGACTCTCCAGCGAATTTACATACTCTTTGTTCCTTCTCACCCAACTCTTATAAGCCTCCATAATAATCCAACACAGCTCAAAATTGGCTCAACAAATCCAACTAAAAACCCTAACTCTCGGAAGTACAGCAGAAATCGATCATTAATCGAATCTTTTCGGTGTTTTTCTGGATCATAGCAGATGAAAAAAAAAATGGATATGAACGAGCCCTTGCTGGAAAATTGTATGGAACTGACGTATGCACACGAAGATGGGGAAGATGCCTCGATCGGATGAAAATATCCGAAAAAACTATTGTACAACGGTGGTACGAAAATTTCGGTACGCGGGCGAACCAATGAACGCCACGTGTATTGATAATTTCCCCCTTGAAACGGAACTACAATCTAGGTGTAACCCAGGGGTAATTGTCGAAGTGAGAGCGGCCGTCGGGGAGGAAGCTTTGTGGCAGTCACGGGGTCGTCGGGGACGCAGTCGTCGGCATCGGCGGGAGAGATGTTCGGAGGTGTTTTCCTCGTATAAAATTTATAAATCTCGTGTTCTCCCACTGAGTCCAGTTCAGTTCATTTCTGCTGGCCAAAAAATCTGATGTCGTAATTGTGTGAGTGTTTCGCTGGGGTTGTAAACGATCAATCGTGAATCGTTATCTTTAACACTATTCGAGTTTGAGCTGAATTCGAATCGGGACTCAAATCCTATGTTTAAATTTAGTTCGTTTAATAAGGCCCCGTTTGGTTAGTGTTCCCAACCAAACTCAACCCAAAAATTCAGGGATTGATTGTTGGGAACGCGTTTGGCAACGCACAAAACCCAACCCAACCCAAAAAATAAGAATTGATTCTCAAAATCCTAAAGAAACCAGAAACAAAAAAAAATTGTTTCTTTTTGTGCCCAAAAAACAAAACCCAAAATTCTCAATTTCCGACTTCATCTGCCGGCCGACCACCACCACCCGCCGCCGCCGGCCGCCGCCGCAGCCGGCCGGCGACCTTCCGGCTACCGTCCCCGCAGTCCGGCCACCGCGCCGCCGTCTCCGGCACCTACGGCGACCTTCCGCTGCCGGCGGTTACCTCCGGCGACCATCGCCGGGCGCCGCCTCCGCCGTCCGGCGATCGTCCGCCGTCTCCGGCGACCGTCGCCGGCCACCTCCGGCGACCACCACCGCCGCCGGCCGTCCGGCCACCTTGCCGCCGCCGCCGCCGTCTGGCCACCACCAAACAAAAAAAAAAAATTAGTTTTAGGATAAAATCGTTACCAAACACATTCTATTCTCAGCATAAAACAAAAATTGTCGTTATCAAACGTAATTCTATTCCCAAAATTCTCAACCCAACCCATTTCAGTTGGGTTCAAAAAAGTGGGAACACTAACCAAACGCCACCTAATTAAACTGTTCGCGAATTTTTTATTTTTTTATTTTTTAAATAAAATTGTTTATGAATTAAATTTTAATATTTAAGAACTGTATAAATAATATATTTTTTTTTTAATAAAATTAGTTATTTATAATTGTTTCTTAAAAATATATATATATAATTTAAATATTTAATTTACCGGCTAATCAAAATATAAGAACTATAAAAAATTAATATAAATTTACAAAAAAAATTGATCTATTATAAGAATTAAATAAATTAAATAGGTATTTATAAAATTAAAATTTAATTGAATTAACCTTTAAAATAATTGGATATGTAAGATTGTACTATTAAAAAAATTTAAAAGTCTATTTTACTATTTTTTAATACTAAAAATATAATAAAATACTTTAATTTTATATTATTCGAGTTGTTCACTAACGACAACGAGTCGAACTCGAACGTATGATGTTTGTTTATTTAATAAACGAACTTAGTTAAAAGTTTAAGTTTGATTCATTTATTAAACGATTGAGCTTCAACGAGCTATTATTGACTCGAGTTTGAGTATAATTTGAAAAATAACATATTTGATGTTTAAAGTTTAACCTTTTTTTTTCCAATTTAGTCTAATTAAAAACGAGACTAGCATCTTTGGATGGAGAATGACACTGGATATTTTGATCCTTAAGTTCTAATTTATTTTCAATCACAATTTATGTTTGCAAAATTAAATAAAAACTATTAATTTAAGAGTACTTTTATCATTTTTCGACAAAAATAAAAGACGTAGCTCTTATCATTTTAATTATATATGAAACATCTTTTATCATATTTTATTGACAAAAATACTTTGGATTTTACTTTAATACACTCTAGGTTCTGAATGTGATGTTGCCAAAAAATCTTCGGCACGTGTAACAGCTCTGCACGTGCCAGAAATCTCCGCAACCTACATCTTTAACCTGACAATCAGCATCGTTAACCTGACAACCTGAAAAACCGATTAGTTCTAAGGGGACACCAGTGTGGTGTCCGCCAAAGAACCTCCGGCGTGAAAATAAGTTAGTCTGCTTTAGGATATCAGGCAAAAGACTGTAATGTAAAAATAATATGATACATTTCTCTTATTTATAAACTGAGCAGATCACGACCATTGGATATAGGTGACCTAGTCCTTGATAATTTGGTCTGCTCTCATTATGTTGTTATTCAATAGGGATTCAATGGGGAGTTACACAATTAGTGGGGAGTTACGCTCTTTCAGCTCCCTCATTAAGTGTGAATTACATTCTTTTGGCTTTCCACTTGATGGATCCATACATGGATTACCGATTTGGACCTACGTCCACGACCCGGCTCCTTTTGAGCATTGGGCTTATTGTGATGGGCTTTTTTTGGGTAGCGGGAATTTCTCCCGCATCATTTGCCCTTCTAACCTGAGTGTTGATTCGAAAAAGTAAGACGAAAGGTCGTCTTCTCTTCTTACACTCAGTTATTGTTAGTTCTAAATGTTTCTTGGGTGAGCAACTGATCTATGAGTGAGTTGATGAGCTTTGCTCTGCGAGTGAGCTGACGAGCTGGAAAGCTGACAAGCTCTTCTGAGAGAGAACTATCGAGCGAGAAAGTTGATGGGCTCTTATGAGAGAGAGCTGTCGAGTGAGAGAGCTGACGAGCTCTGATCTGTGCTGAGTTGATGTGCTCAGTTTTAGTGAGTAAACTAACCTGCTCTACTCATTTGAGAATGAGTAAACAGATCAGCTCTGCTCTGTTGAGTTGAGTTGCCTAATTTTAATGAGTAAACTGACATGCTCTGCTTATTTGAGAATAAGTAAACAAATCAGCTCTGCTCTTTCTGAGCTGAACTGCTCAATTAGTGCTGAGCTTAAATACTCAGTTAAAGTGAGTAAACTGACATGCTCTTCTCATTAGAGAATGAGTAAACATATTAGATCTACTCGTGCTGAGCTGAGGTGCTCAATTTGTTCTTGTCTGAGCCGATCTGCTCAGTTAACTCTTCTCTGAGTCGATTTGCTCTCTTAACACTTGTCTGAGTGGATCTGCTCAGTTAATTCTCATTTAATTTTAGTACTAAATGTTTCTTGCCAAATTGAATTGAGCAACTCGGTTCTTCAATTTTTACACTTGGTGATTTGTTACCAAATGTTTCTTTATCGGGGAGGCATCCTCAAACCTGGAAAATTTGTAAATAACCATCTTTAGCCACCGGTGAGTGATCCTCATACTCGGAAAATTTGTAAATGAATCGTCTTCAGCCACCGAGAAGTGATCCTCATACTCAGGAAATCTGTAAATAAACTGTCTTTTGCCGTCGGGAAGTGATCCTCATACCTAGGAAATTTCTAAATGAACCGTCTTCAGCCGCCGGGGAGTGACCCTCATACTCGGGAAATGTGTAAATGAATTGTCTTCTACCGCCGGGGAATGATCCTCATACTTGGGAAATTTGTAGACGTTCGCTAGGGAATTACTCTCATACCCAGGGAATGTGTAAACGTCCGCCGAGGAGTTATCCTCATACCCGGGGAGTTTGTAGACGTCCACCGGGGAGTTACCCTCATACCTAGGGAATGTGTAAACGTCCGCCGGGGAGTTATCCTCAAACCCGAGGAATGTGTAATTAACTTATCAAGATGTCAGTGATAATTTACAAGTTTAGCAATAAAAATAAACTTGAGAGTAAAGACCGTAACTAAAATTGTTACCTCAGGTGTCTTAGAGTAATTAACTCTAGATAATTTATAGGCTTATTTTCATAAATAAACTTCAGGGGATGAAATTGCAAATATAATTGTCACTGTTGATCTTAAGATTTTTATAGACAATTACATGCTGATGTTTTTTGTGGAATTAACGATTTTATTGAATGTTTCAGTATTAAAGTTTCATTGATGATTTATCATAAAGAATTGAGTAAAGAGAGTTATGCATGCTAAAGAGACTGACAAAGACAATGGACATTAAGAGACCGAAGATTTTGAAGAATCTAAGAGAAAACAACTCAAGTTAATTTTTACTCTTAATGTATCCGATTAGGATCACACACGACACAAAAAGTTTTTTAATTTATGTGTGTTTTGATAGGATCCTAATTAGTGAAATTATCTACTCCTATATTGTAATTGAAAGAGAAATATTGATGATTGATTAAAATTGAATTTAAGTATTTAGTGGAGATAACCGAGAAAAGAAATTGGTTAAAGGGGCAAAAATGTCGATGAGAATGAATTCAAAACGAATTAAAGAGATGATTCCAGCATTGGTAAGTCGACTGATGCATAGAATAAAAGTCTCTGAATCTCTAGGTCGACAGATAGGTCGACTTGAGAAACTCTCTGAATCGTCTGGTCGACAGATGATGGATGGGCGATCGACCAATGGGCAAAGGAATTTCGGCTTGGCTAGTATCCTAAATCGAGTGGTCGACTTATGGGCATTGGTCGGTCGACTGATGAGTCTATTTTAAGTTTAGAGGATTTCGAGAATTTTGATCAAACATTAGTCGTTACTAGCCATTTATGGTTGAAATATGAGAAAAATTTTAAGGATATGATAGTATTAAAGATATATCATTGATATTTTGTCATCCCTATAGATATGGTTAATATATTTTGGTTATTTATCAAATTTGTTCATATAATTTTTTCTATCCTATCGATTTGAGTTTGAGAAATATTTGAGGGACTAATTTAAATGTTTTGAAAACTATAATTAAGTCAAATATACCTAAAATGAAAGATAATAATATATGGGGTCTATAGGTGCTTTTTAGATACTTATCATTTAAAAACTAGCCGTTGGAGGGCTTGTTTCAATTCCTTATATATAAACCTGCGGATTTCATATAACAAAAATAATAATATCAAGAACTATTCAGTTTGTAAGCTTTTCTAAGAATTATCATTCTGATATTATACTGAAAAATATTGTGAAATTATTCTGGAGTTAAAGTTCTTGAGTTAAAGCGCTAATTTATTTGGCGTCACCAATTTGAGCTGTCTAGCGATCTGTTTTGCAATCCATTAGTGTTTTCCTGGTGAGATCATTCCAAACTTATTCTTTAATTGAGTATTTGATTATTATTACTTGTTTGGTGAATTAACTTTTTGAGAAATCATTTTTGAACTTTAAAAGCATAAAAATCTTTTAAAACGATTTGTGTGTTAATCTGATTACGTGCTTAATTATGTTACCCGCATTCTTTATTATAATCAGATTTTATTTTCTCACTTTATTTTTATCACTAGTATCAAGATATTAATTGAGTATTAATTAATCTGATGTGGTAGAAGCTCCGAGTAGGAAGAAATTATCAATTTTTGTAATTAGTGAGTTGTGTGCAGATTAGATACTATTGAGAGTGTCTCAATCAGGGGTAACTAGTTTCAATCTCTTTCGGTAAATAGATTGATATTTTGATCTTTCCCTAAAGTATAAAAAGATTAGGTGTTAATTTTTCTTTGATTGAATTGATTTATGAGCAATTTTGTAATGGTTCAATCCTTATCGGATAAAAGGATATTTGGAGTGTTTGTGAGGTTTTGATTATTTAGCCTAAGTTACAAAAAGAATTAGGTTATTCTTGAACCTTTAAAAAGTAGAGGTTATTCTTGAGTCTGAGAAAAAGAATTTGTAAAGGTTGATTCTAAGCCTATGAAAATAATCATTGTGAGGATTTGGTTCCTACTGTAAAGGAATCTTAAGTTTAATGGGTGCGAATCTCTGTGAGGTTCGGAGGGCTAGATTAGCCAAGAGTAGCTTGGTGAACCAGGATGTATCAATGTGTACTGCATTGTTTATTTCTTTTATTTTATCTTGTGTTGTTTGGGTGTGCACTTAGAGCTTATTACACTTATCCGCTGCTATAAAAATAATAATTAATTTTAAAATAAAATTAATTGTTTGATTTTGTTGAAGTGTTAAATTTGGATTAAATTTTAATACTATCCAATTCATCTTTCGTTTAGGTAGCTCATTGGTCAACAGTTACCTTAGGAGCCTTTGTGTATTTAGCCCTTAGGTTAATGTTTTCAATTGCTTTCTTCACCTGCAACCGCCACCTCTCTGCTTTCTTTATATTTGTTCATTAATGAGAACAGTGTCAACATGTTCAAGAACACTTCTTTATTCATTTATTTCGTTTTATGAGCCACACCATCGTGAGGTAAAGCCAAACTCGTATATGGAGAAATCGATTCCGATCTGGATGAGCGCCTGCGAATGAGGTTGCGAGTATGCCGCTCAAGATCCAGTTTCTATCATCGTATCGACGAGCTCAATCTTTGCCGATGGATTTTTTTGTTCCTCTCTCCGGATTTTTCTCTTCTCCTCTACTGTTCGTTGGAGGAAGAAGCAACAGTGAGATCGTGGATTTCGCCAAACACGTTAGAGACAGTTGAGGCATGTAGATCTAGCAACAAGGGCGACAACTGTTTCGAATCCAGCGAGTTTGTTGAGCGATTCCGTGGCTCGATCTCCTCGCGAATAGTTTTCTTCTAGAAGCTTTGATTTCGGGTGAATCACTCGGAAGCTGATTTGCTCCAGATTTGACCATCGACGCTGCTGATCTCTCTTGTCCAGTCTTGATGATGGCAGAGGTGTCGACGATCGTCGTTCTGGTTCTAGAAAATAGATATTTCGATCACATGCAGGAGTGGACGAAAAAAATTATAAATCCATCTATCAATGGCTTTACGAGTCGAAAATGCAACCTACTTTCGATCGACCAAGATGGAGGTGGCTGAATCCATTTGCTTTACCAACAACACTGAGTTTGTCGATCTGGATCCCGATCACTCGTTTGATGTGATGGCGCAGCAGGCGTTTGGAACTTCCGACGCCACTGTGCCGTCGATGGCGGGATGGGTGGAGCAAGCTCTCACCATGTCCTCTCCCAACCTGTCTGAGACAGTGATGAAGGGATTCAAGTTGGAGCACATGCCGGTCTTCGCGACGCTAGTCCGGGAATTCGCCATCTTCGACCGGTGATTCTTGTCGATTCCGGGATCGACGCAACCCAACCGGCTATTCGTCTACCAGGCGACGTTCGGCTATTGCAGTGGTGCTGGAATAGAGCTACCACTATTGAACGTGTTGGAGGCAGTTGACGTTTGGCCCTCGTTTGTTAACCATTTTCATCCCATTCCATTCTCAGATTTTTGGGAATTCTGTTTGAGAATAGCGTTTGGTAATTTTTGTTTCCGTTTCCATTTCATTCTCATTTGAGAATTATGCCCACTTTTTTCTTAAGAAATGGGAAACAAAAAAAAGTTGTTTCTCATTATTCCCATTCCATTCCCAAAACTCTTGGTCACTATTCACCTACCGGCCGATCACCGTCCGCCACCGCCGGCGACCGTCCGGCCGGAATTTTCCGGCCACTTCCGGCAGTCGCCGGCGACGGCGCCATTGTCTTCCGGCCGGAGTCGCCGGCGCCGCCGCCGTCCAGTCATCGCCGGCGGGGGCACCGCCGTCTCCGACGCCGGAGAACCGTCGGCGGCCGTTGCCGGAGCGCCGGCGGGGCTTCGCCGGAGCACCGCCGGCGACCGGCGACGGCGCCACCGCCGTCAGGCCAAAACAGAAAGAAAAAAAAAAAAAAAAGATTTTAGGATAAAATCGTTACCAAACACAATTCCCTTTCCAAAACAAAAAAACAATTATCGTTACCAAACGCAATTCTACTCCCAAAAAGAAAATAAAATTCTCATCCCATCCCATCCCATTCCCATCCCACTGCTGGAATGGAAACAGAAACGATTACCAAACGCCACCTAATTTTCTACCCTCTCTAAATTTGTGGTTTTGTCAATAGCATACGTAGAACTCGTCGGTGGTCCATGATAGTTACGATACCGATGTTATGTCTTTTTGCTTGGTTTCCCACAGACGGAGCCAAATGATGTTTCCAAAAAATCTCGGCACGTGTAACAGCTCAACATGTGCCATAAATATCCACAATCTGCATCGTTAACCTAATAATCTGAAAAACCGATTAGTTTTAAGGGGATACCAGTATGATGTCGGTCAAAAAACTTCCATCGTAAGAATAAGTCAGTCTGTTTTAGGATATCAGGCAAAAGACTGCAATGTAAAAATAATGTGATACATTTCCCTTATTTATAAACTGAACAGATCACGACCGTTGGATATGGGTGATCTAGTCTTTGATGACTTGGTCTTCCCTCATTATGTTTCTATTCAATAGGGATTTAATGGGGAATTACATAATTAGTGAGAAGTTACGCCTTTTCAACTCGCCCATTAAACATGAATTACATTCTTTGGCTTTCCACTTGATGGATCCATACATGGATCACCGGTTTGAACTAACGTCCACGACCCGGCTCCTTTTTAACATTGGGCTTATTTTGATGGACTTTTTCCGGGTAGCAGGAATTTCTCCCGCATAAGAATGTATGTACATTCAAATGTCAAAAAATAATAATACAATCAATCATAACCATACATGTCCAATAAAGTGCCACATGATTCCCCATATGCACCACTAATGTCTCATCCAATACTTTTGAAAAGTCAAATTTCAAATTCCTGCACGGTTTTGTGGTAGGAGGTAGCTGGTCATCAACAAAGTTACAACGTTTGAATGAAAAAGTTACAAGTTTGAATGACAAAGTTTCAAATTACTTTTACAAGAATTATTTGAAAAGCTATCATTTTAAAGAAGTTGCAAAAAAATAAAATTGTTACACACTTGTTTTTAGGGTTTAGAATATTTTTGAAAACTGAAATTAGGGGCTACTCTTTAACTTATGTAATCTATCGTTACATGATGCATGGTGATAATTTTACAATTTAATTACAAAAAAAACATTACCAACTACATTTTAAATTGTAATATCTTGATTAATTATGAAATATTTAGAAATATTAGCGCCTAATTTGTAAAAAAATAAGTAATTCAATTGTTATTAAATTTAGAGACAGTTACCAAGTAATCTCATTTGGATGTGAAAATTACCAAATGAACCCAAGAGATTTTGTTTGCACTTATTGGTCCTACTGGAAATTTACCCCTATTAATGAATCTGCATCTTCTATACGTGTTGTCCCCCCTGAAAACGAAACATACAAGTTCTTCCAATTGTGATTATTGTTCAATGATTTTTTTATACCGCAATGATCTATAAATCAAAATCTTCAAAATGAGATATTAATCTTTTTTTTAGTTCTGGATTATGATGCATGTGAATGTTATATATAACATTAACTGTAATGTTATATATTACATCACTATAATTTGTGTGCTCCGTGGGTGTTGGTTGAATATAACATCCAATGTAATAGAAATAATATCAATTAATGTAGAGAATAACACAAATTATGAACGTGTTAAATATAACATGACTCACTGATAAAGGTGGCTTGGATGTTGAATGTAACAATCAACTGTATTTTGATAATATATAAACTCATGTTAATTGTAACACGAATGTGAAAATAGAAAATTCTAAAAGTACCACGTTGAATATAACATAAATGTCAAAACTAAAAGTTTTGAAAGTACCATGTTAAAAGAATCTGAAACTAGTGAAAAAAGAAGAAGTAAATATGATGTCATTTTGAAAATCTTATTTAAAAGAATATGAATATATAATTAGATCGTGAAAAAAATGTGTACAACAATAATTATTTTAATTTTAATAAAATGATTTCGTGTGAAACTTGAATATAAAAATTTCAACCCCGCGAATCACATAAAAGAAAATTAGTCATGACAATTTCTGTATTTTTTGAAATTGGGACTAACTGATTCGAAATATATGCACAACGGGATTGTTTTGTTTAAATTTAAACGGTTAGAATCAATTGGTGATTTTACAATTAATTTTCTTAATTTTTTTACGTTTCTGATATCAAAATTCAGTATGTAATTTAAAAATTAAAGAGTTCAATTGGATGATTAAATAATAAAAAATAAATTGAATTGAATAAATATTCTCTATTATATGAATTATTCAATTGGAAAATATGTGCCTAAATCCTAAACCATAAACCTTAAACCCTAATTTCAAGTTCCTTTCTTCATTTTTTGAACTAAAATAAATTATTTGTACTAATTATGGTATGATTGAACGATTGAGAGGTCATTTATAAATAAAAATTTAATATTGTTGGATGTCTCCCGTGTTAATTTCATAATTGAATTATGTAACTTGTCAATTAACACGACCAATTATAATATGAAATGAGAAATTTCGTTAAATTAAGACTTATTAGAAACATTAGTTGATAATAGGGATGGTTATGGACCTGGGGGCCCGCCCAACCCGACCATATTTTTTTTAGGACTTGGACTTTAGTTTTAAGCCCATAGGTAGAGTTTGGACTTTAATTTTTAGGCCCGATCAAATTTAGGGCCAAGCTTAGGCAAGGGAAAAAAATTTCCGATCGGGCCCAACCCCGTGAACTATTAATTAAAAATAATATATATATATATATATATATATATATATATTGACATCAAAAAAACCAAACACACTAATATGTTTATGCTTAAGTATTTAGTATTTATTGTTTATATTTTAGTATTTATATTATAGTGTTTATGTTTATATTTTTGTATTTATTTTTTAAACTAAAAAAAAGACATTATAGGGTCATGCTTGGGCTTGATTACTTTTTGTAGGGTCGGGCTTAGGCATAAAAGTAGAGCCCGACCATAGGGCAAGGCCGGGCTAAGACCTAATATTTTTTTGTAATACCCTAACTAAAGCCCAACCCAAGCCCACCTAGCCCGATCCACGACCACCCTTAACAAATAATTTGTAAAATTTCAGGGGTTAAATTAAGAAAACAAAAATTATATGGTTAATTTATGTAGATAAAATGTAAAGATAAAAATATCACATAAGATAAAGGGTGTGGTTGCTTAATGTAATTATTTCACCCAAATGTAATACAAGTTCAATGTTTTCTCCAAAATCTAAAATTTTTCGTTCCTCCTTTCAACCTAAGGTTAGTGTTCCATCTTCTTTTGTAATCAAATTCTATCAAAACCTACAAATCAAAATCGATGGTTCCTAAGAAATTAAGAAGATTATTGAAGAAATACATAGTTGACTCTGTAATCAAAGGTTCTACAAATGTTGTAACGTCAAAGGCAACTCCGGTTACTCATGAGGGGCTATGGCATTGCCTACGACTGTTGCGACGGCTCCATGTGCAACTCAAGTTGAGGTTTGAAGATTTGCCCAAGTAGATAACTCTCATCCAAAAAGGGTGAAGAAGAGGGCTGCGAAAAAATGGGATGGAAAGTTTTTCCAAAATGATGCAGCTCGGCAACATCGACATTGTATACAGTTGAAGAGAAATATTATACGCACATCTCATTGAGGAATTTGACCTACATGTAAGACACGACAAGTATCATCTCTTCTGAACAACTTACTATAAAACCAATAGTACAAAAGTAGACCATTTAACTATCTTACCAAACGTCTAGCCATATCTTCATGGATACTGGATGTTCTGAGGGTTACCAATGAATTAAGAACTATAGCCTTCGAATCATGAACATCCACTACCACTAGATACCAATATGATTGGTGCGCATTCATAGGAATGTAAATCTAACAAACAACGTGTTTAATCAAATTTGATAACATAAATGTTCATAAAACTTACAAGAAACATGTTATTGTATTTATACCATCTCACAAGCAATATAATAACATAATTCACACAAAGAATTATAAGGTTACCATCTTTCCCATCTGAACTCCTACTTGACACATCATGTTGTGTGTCATGGATATGGGAACAACTATCTGCAATATCATGAGAATGTTACATTCAATATACGCAGGTAACAAAATTTCAACTGTGTATAATCAACGATGTTACATTCAACATAAGTTTCGAACACATTTTTCGGATTTCAAATAATGTTACATTCAACACTAATAGGGAAATTTAAAATTGGTAAATTTGGAATGTGCTACATTCATCACTCACATGAATAATGAAGTTACAAATATGTTATTTCAACATTTTACAGTTGTCGTTATATTACATACAATATGCAAAGGAAGACAAAGCACATCAACAAACACAAAGTCGAAATTTTTTGAACAAAAACGAGAAGAAAAACAAATGTATTTATCAAATTGAAGGCACGATTACAGTTACGATGGATGATGAAATACATATTATTACAAAAACATCACAACGCAGAGCGAGAAAAGGAAATGGGGAACGAATGTACTAAAATGACATTAAGAGATACTCTCTATATGTTTACGATTTCTGTGTTGGGATTTAATCCCTATAAATCTAAATCTATAACACTTAACACAACAAGACGAATCGTCGAAAGTTCTATATTAATTACATAAGTTTGCATACCTGGATCCATTATAATCAATTAACTATCGATGCAAAAATCTGTGACAATCGATCACGAGAAAAACACGGATCGAGCGGGTACATGGTCTTTCTCAACCAAATCTCCGGAGTTCCTTAATGGGATTCGCGATTTACTTCCAGATAGAGAGAAGGGAGTCGTCAAGATGATATGGGATGTTGAGGACCATAACCCTAGTATTATCTATTTATATGGTGTGATTAGGGTTCCTATAATCCCCTAATCACCCCAACAGTTTTCGGTATCTACTCATTTAACCCATATTCTTTTGAGTAGTCTATATGCTTACCAAAATTAATTAGATCACTTAATTTTATCCCATTAAATTTAAATATCAAATATAATTGTGTTTATAATATGTTACCCAAAATTAGATTAGGAAATAAAATTTCCTAACAATCACCCACTTGGGCTACATATTATCCCTGAAACAATTATATCACAAAATTTCTTAGATGCTCATTTGTATGCTACTTATCCTTAGATTTTCCCTTAAACAATCTAGTCCATCTCATATACTAGCAATGAAACTACCGCAGCTTATATCACAATATAGTCGTGACTAAATCACGATGATCACCATGCTAATATACTCAATGACATAGATCAAATGTGGATGAGTAGCATGGAAATTACATACAATGTGATCTCAGACATGCCTATTTTCAACTGGTCCAACTTTAGTCTTTAGTGAAATCAATCCTTAATCTTTCTATCCTTATGTTAGACCACAATTAGAAAGAATACATTCAGAGTATATAAAATTTAATCCATCAACTTTGTTCTGCAGAAATCAATTATATGTATCTAATAAAAGAACATTCAACAAACACAAACTCCCACCAAACCAGCACATCATCAGATAAAACCACACCCATACGAGTAGTATGCTCATGAAATATCTTAGGTGGCAAACCTTTAGTGAGTGGATCCGCAATTATGGAGTTTATTCCCATATGTTCTATAGATAATATCTTACTCTGAATTCTCTCTTTGTCAACTAAAAACTTAGTCGGAATCAGAATATCTAATGATCTCTAAATGATCTGTCTTTTGATAAGTGAGCATGTAATCTTTTGTTTTCTGTAAATACCTCATAACCCGTTTGGCTGGTTTCCAACAATCTATCCTAGGTTACTTAAGTATCTACCCAACATTCCAAATATGAATGCTAAATCCGGACGCGTACATACTTGATTATACACAAGACTCCCTACTGTTGACGCATAAGGAATCTTCTATATCTCTTTCTTTTCCAATCTCATTCTTGAGGCATTGAGTAAGACTAAAATTATCTCCTTTAACGACATGAGTATTTCTTAGTACATAATATTTCATGACAAATCTAGCAAACACCTTATCGATATAGCTCTTTTGTGATAATCCAAGGATACCTCAAGAGCGATCTCGGTGTATCTTTATTGCTAATACAAAAGAGACATCCCCAAGATAATTCTAAGTTAGAAATATCTTGGTTTTGTGCAAAAGCCTATATCGTTGCTAGCCATCTATATGTCATCAACATATAGCACTAGAAAAAGAATTTACTCCCACTGAACTTGTAATATACACAGTCATCAATGACATTCACCTCAAAATCGTATGAAGTGATGACTTGATGAAACTTGTGATACCATTGACGGGGAGTCTGTTTGAAACTATAGATGGATTTCTTCAATTTACAAACCATAGACTTTGGATCTCCCGATACAAACTTTTCTGGTTGTACCTTGTAGATCGTTTCGTCAATGTATCTATTGAGAAATATAGTTTTGACATCTATCTGATGTAGCTCTAGATCAAAATGAGTCACCAGTGCCATCATAGTTCCAAAAGAGTCTTTCGAGAACACTGGAGAGAAAGTCTATTTGTAGTCTATGCCTTCCTTTTGAGTAAAGCCTTTGGCGACCAGACGAGTTTTATATCTCTCGATGTTACCATTTGAATCCCACTTAGTTTTAAATATCCATTTACAATAAATGGGCTTCACACCTTCAGGTAACTAAACGAGATCCCAAAAGTCATTGTCTTTCATAGACTTCAATTCATCCTTCATGGCATCGATCCAATTTTAAGAGTTAGAACTGCGAATGCCTTGATAGAAGTTGATTGGGTCATCCTCTGTTAAACCAACGCCATCCTCATATTCTTGGAGAAAGACGATATATTCATCCAAAATCGCACTTCTCCTCTCCCTAGTGGATCTCCTTAATGGCACTTCTTGAGGTTGTTGAGTTTGTTCTATATGTTGTGTTTGAGGAAGAGTCTCATTGTTGTCTTGTTTTGGAACAATGTCAGGAATAGGAGCCTGAGCCTGAGCCTGAACATTGTTATCTAGAGCCAAAATTGTATCTTAAACAGTAATAGGTATAGAGACCTAATCACTGTCAATAACAGGTTCCCCTTGGAAGAAAATTGTATTTTGAACAACAATAGGTACAGAGACCTGATCACCATCAATAGCAGATTCTTTTTCAAAGACAACATTCTTTATGTTTCCTTCTTTCTCAAACTCAACACCCTCAAGGAATCTCACATTTCCCATTTCAAAGAAGGATCTTGATGTGGGATCATAAAGCTTAAATCCTCTTGATCGTTCAGTGTACTCAATAAAGCAGCAACTAACTGTTCTTGAGTCTAGTTTTCTTTTCTTTAGACTATAAGACCTTACCTCAGCTGGACAACTGATAGGGGTAATTTGTCTATATATTCCCAAGCCGATTTTGGTAGCTTTCCAGTATTTTTATTGTGTTTTATTATGTTTTAATTAGCTTTTATTTGTTTTTGTACAAAATAGGTGTTTGGGGGTGAAAATGAGCTATTAAACTATTGAAAATCAAGCTAATCGGAACAAGTCGGTGGAAGAACGGTGGGAAAATGAGCAAAAAGGCATTATTCAGAAGCATGCATCCATTAGCACAGTGGTGAAACCACTGCTACAACGGTGAAAATACAGAGAGTTGGCTGAATGGAACACCGCAGCAGCGGTGAACTCACTACCGCAACAATGACCCTGCCGACATGCCCATCGCCGCAGCGGTAACCTCTGCAGCTGTAAAGTATTTTTTTAGATATTTTGGCCCTTCTTATCTTCTCCCTCCTCTCTATTTCGGCCATTAGAGCTCATTTAGAGATTAGATAGAAGAGAGAGGTTTTTAGAAAGTGCTCAACCAAATCCGAAGGAGAAGAACACAAAGCAAAGAAGGAGAAACGATCTCGGAGTGGTTTTAGCGGCGAATCTTTGGAATACGGCTAAGTTCTTTCCTTTCTTTCTTTATTTTCTTAACTTTGGTAGTTGGTTTGAGTATGTTTAGCTCATTTATCATTGTATATATGGTTATGACTATTAGCTAAACGGATATTATCTAGGGATTAATATAATTTATGAATATGTGGTTTATTTGAAATCGGTGTTTTGTTAATGGTTGTTCTTCGTTATTTGATTGTGTTTATCGTTATTATTTATTTATATGCTTGTTTAGATATATTGAAAATACGGGGTTTGACACTTGGAAGAGGTAACCTCGGATTCGGACTAGGGTTAAACACAACGCGACGATCTAACGACCCGAGAGGGCGTTAGAAAGTGTGCAATCCATGACGTTGGGGCAAGCCTCATATGACTATGTGTTAGAAAAGATGCTAGAGGGGGACTTCAGGGTCAACGCAAAGTTACATATTCGCTTGATTTACACATGGGAGAGAGAGTAAGCAAGTTTACGATACAGAGATTGTTAGATAAGTCGAACACCGTTATTGTAAACTAAACGAGATCAAACACATTTAAGTAAATAAAATTAATCTCTAGATAATTCATTCCCCCAAATATCTCAATATAGTATAATTAGATAAATTAGTATTTTAGTTTAGTATTAATTAATTATAAACCATTTTTATCACCTAAATAAAGTTAGGTTATGATAATTGCGGTACTCGATGATAATCTCAACCAATCACTATGGATACAACAACCCCTACTTTTTTCATTATACTAAAACTTAACCCGTACACTTGCGGTGAAAGTAGCGACGTATTTACACGCTACCAAGTTTTTGGCGCCGTTGTCGGAGATTATGTTTTAGATTATTGTTGATATTGTGAGTAAATAACTTGATTTTAATTTAGGCATTTATTTTATTTATAACTTTTGTTTGTAGTTTTGTTTTTTATTTCTTATACAGGGTACTTGAATATGCTAGATCAACAAATATTGATGCATTTCTTTCAACAAAACTCCGAACTGTTTTATTGTGCTTGGGATTGTCACAAGGAGTTGTTACTCCGGTTCCCAAATCATGGTTTCCCGAGGGAGTGTCAACTACTGAATTTCCTCGACGGGTTAGAAGCCGCAACCAGAACATGGGTGGAAGAAGGAAATGGTACCTCCTCTTTTTATGACCTAAATGCAGACGAAGACCTTTAGTCGTTGGAGGAATTGGCAGACTTCGATTATCAAAGTTAGAATTATTCACCAAGTCACCAAAGCTTGGGGGATTTTTCCAACACCACGGCACCATGGATTGACACTTCGATTCAAGATGTAGAGTCTTCCCCCGCCTTGGAGAAAATGCTCGCTACCGTTATGGGGGAGACTCAAATATTGTTGAGGAAAACGCATGACTGGCTCAACGAGCATAAGAATCGTCTTAAAAACATCAAGACGGTATGTGCTGAGATTGATACGATCGTAACGTCTATTCAGATATAAATCGGTCAGCTTATCTGCTTTGTTGAGGCCGAGTCAAACGCAGTGGCACTGAGAGGCGAACAAATCACATCTGAATGTGTAAGCCACTGTGAGGAACCGGAAGCAAGCGCAAGGTACTTGGGTGAGATTAAAGACGTTCATGAAGATGCTACAACCCAAGTGTGGATTGGCGATGAAAAATCACATGTTAATAGTTGTGATTTTTCATCGTTCGAATTCCAATTGGTGATGCTACCCCCGAGCTATAGCGATCATATCTACGAGGATCCGATGTGGCTTACCTATCCTACCCCGTTTCCAGCTCAGTACATTTATGCTTCCCAAGCATAAGAGATGGAGAAAAGTTGAGTTGAAAGCTCGAGCCATTCAATGCCATATCTCACCAAGCTTGAGAGCGTATTGAATCAAGACCCATACGTAGTATTGTATAACACTTACTATGGGCGGAAGCCGCTCTTTGACGAGCCCTTCGCCATGTCAAGCCGACGACCTTAAATAAGGCGTTTCTTGGGAGACAACCCAAGGCAAAAATAAGTTATATCTATCTCCGTCAACTTGATTTGGAGGCGAGATTCTCTCACCTCCCAGGTACGTGTTCTAAACCCTTGTCTTCATTATAATGCTTTATGCTATCATTGGGATCACTGATGGGTCGTTGTGGACATTGCCCATTTTAAGTCGGGGGTGATGTGTAGTATGTTTATTATGTATTATTGCTGTTAGTTATATTTTATTGTTTTCTATGTATGTATGTTTCTTTATGATTAGTTTGTTTAGGTTAGTTGTTGTTTTGTGATGAGTTTTGCACTTCATCTGGGCCATTACCCAATGATGAGTCTGTCCCCTGATTGTTTATTGAGGTCGAGCGTAAAGATCATTCATATGTGTTCTGTGTACTTGACATATCGTTTTAGTAAAAGTTATTGTAGATCCTACTTGCACGAGCACGTAAACTCAATGTATAACTATCCAATCTATTTGAAAACAATTATATGTCACCCAAATTCATGACAATAGGGATTCTAGAACTTGATTTGGGGAAAATTCGAGGCAAAATCCTAGGCGAGGTAGT
Source organism: Eucommia ulmoides (assembly GCA_016647705.1). NCBI lineage: Eukaryota > Viridiplantae > Streptophyta > Magnoliopsida > Garryales > Eucommiaceae > Eucommia > Eucommia ulmoides. Next base: position 42,935,962 of record CM028340.1, read on the forward strand.
TTGGAAGATATGATTTAGGCATTCATTTGATCGCTTGAGCCTTTGAACCTTACCTTATTATATGTTTATCCCTCGTAACACTGTCGAAGACGGAAATCCGTTTCAATTCTGAACACTTAACTAATACCATGGCCAATTGAATTTTTGCTAAATCTATATCGTTGAATCGAAGACATAAATTTGAGTGAATCAAGTTAGCATTCGTGTATGCTACTTGATGTGAGCAGTTGGGTTTAGAGCAAACTTTTAAATTGGTTCGGTATTCGATTACTCACTTGTATTTTTCTTTCGTTTTAACCACACCCGTGAAATTGTAATAATCGAATAAGTTTGGAGGTGTAGTTCGTTGAAAAAAAACATGTATATACGGTTTTACTTTCCGTTTCTTTTGACAGTGTGAGTATGAAGTTTGTAAATATATGTTTAGGGTTATTTCAAATTTATCTATGGGGGTTCGAGTGTGAGAGTGCCAAGCATGTTCTTCGGGTATCGTTAAGTTAACGACGTTAACCTATTTTCTATTTTCGATTTACCCTTGGCTATTTTCCAAAACCGAATTAAGTCCTATTGATATTTTTGAATTTTCGATCCTACATTAGTGGAGAATAGAATCAGGTCAGGCTTATGGATTCCCTAAACCTTTTTGGTTTTAGTCATGAGCTTATTTGGTGGATAATCCAATCCGATCGACAGATAGTTGTATAATTGAGTTTTATCACATACACTTTGACAAAATCTAGAATGGCGCTTACTATTATCGAATGTTGAAATTCTAGAATACCACATGGTGTGTTTTATTCTTGAACTTAATAGGATTGGGGGCCGATGAGAGAAAAATCGTTTGGCCGGTAGATAATATTTAAAACTTGCACATTATTGTTTTTAGTGTTTTTCGTTTTTAGTTTTTAATTTTGTAATTAGTTGTTGTATTTTCTCATATTGTGTGGGTGTTTTATTCGAGAACTAGCAAAATTCTAAATTTGGGGGTATTTGATAGGGGTAATTTGTCAATATATTCCCAAGTCGATTTTGGTAGTTTTCAAGTATTTTTATTGTGTTTTATTATGTTTTAATTAGCTTTTATTTGTTTTTTTACAAAACAGGTGTTTGGGGGTGAAAATGAGCTAAAACGATTGAAAATCAAGCTAATCAGAGCAAGTCGGTGGAAGAACGGTGGAAAAACGAGCAAAAAGACATTATTCAGAAACCTGCATCTACCGCCGCAGCGGGGAAACCACCGCTGCAGCGATGAAAATATAGAGAGTTGGATGAATAGACCACCGCCACGGTGGTCAAAATGCAGAGAGTTTGCCTACTATTCCACCGCTGTAGCGGTGACCCTGCCGACAAGCCCACCGCCTCAGCGGTAACCCTTGTAGCTGTAAAGTATTTTTTTTAGATATTTTGAGATATTTTGGCCCTTCTTATCTTCTCCCTCCTCTCCATTTAGGCCATTAGAGCTCATTTAGAGATTAGATAGAAGAGAAAGATTTTTGGGGAGTGCTCAACCATATTTGAAAGAGAAGAACACAAAGCGAAGAAGGAGAAACGATCTCGGAGCAGTTTTAACGGTGAATCTTTGGAATACGGCTAAGTTCCTTCATTTCTTTCTTTATTTTCTTAACTTTGGTAGTTGGTTGGAGCATGTTTAGCTCGTTTATCATTGTATATACGGTTATGGCCATTAGTTAAATGGATATTGTCTAGAGATTAATATAATTTATGAATATGTGGTTTATTTGAAATTGGTATTTCGTTAACGGTTGTTCTTCATTATTTGATTGTGTTTACCATTATTTTTCATTTATATGCTTATTTAGATATATTGAGGATACGGAGTTTGACACGCGGGAGAGGTAATCCCAGATTTGGATTAGGGTTAAACACAACGCGACGATTTAACGACCCCAGAGGACGTGAGAAAGTGTGTAATCCATGACGTTGGGGCAAGACTCATGTGACTATGTGTTAGAAAAGACGCTAGATGGGGACTTCAACATCTACGCGAAGTCATATATTCGCTTGCTTTACACTCGGGAGAGGGAGTGAGTGAGTTTGCGATACAAAGATTGTCAAATAAATCGAACACCGTTATTGTAAACTAAATGAGATCAAACACATTTAAATAAATGAAGTTAATCCCTCGATAATCCATTCCCCTAAATATCTCAATTTCGTATAATTAGATAAATTAGTATTTTAGTTTAGTATTAATTAATTATAAACCATTTTTATCGCCTAAATAAAGTTACGTTATGATAATTGCGGTACTCAACGATAATCTCAACCAATCCCTGTGAATACGGCAACCCCTACTCTTTCCATTATACTAAAACTTGACCCGTACACTTGCGGTGAAAGTAGCGACGTATTTACGCGCTACCAACAACCCCAAACATATAAATGCCTTATGCTAGACTCTACGCCTAACCACAGTTCATAAGGGATTTTAACCACCGCTTTACTTGGTACCCTATTCAGGATATATGCTACAAACTTAAGTGTTTCTCGCCAGAGTGATTCTAGTAAAGAAGAATGAATTATTATACTTTTTACCATGTCCTTAAGCATTTTGTTTCATCTCTCAGCAACACAGTGCATGCCAGGTTTCCCCCACATGGTGTACTGTGGGACGATTCTATACTCCTCTAGGAATTTAGCAAGGGTCCTGGACATTGTTTTCCTAATCCATCAAATCTCCCGTAGTATTCACCACCACAGTTTGATTTGACAACCTTAATTTTCTTTCCAAGTTAAAATTCAACTTTAGCTTTAAAAGACTTAAATCCAAGGATTGTGACTTCTCATGAATTAAATACAAGTACCTATAATAAGAGTAGTCGTCTATGAATGTAATAAAATACTTTTGTCCATTCCAAGATACTATAGGCAATAGTCTGCAGTATGTATTAATTCTAAGACACCGGAACTCCTATTGACACTTAATTTCCTTATGTTTGTCTGTTTTTCCTTTACACATTCAATAAAAACTTTGAAATTTATTAAATTAATGGGATCACGAATTCTGTCAAAAACAAGCATCTCTATTATCTATTTAGAGATATGTCTTAGATGATTGTGCCAAAGTATAGCAGAATTCTCATTAGCTAATTTGCATTCTGTACCATAATTAGTTGTATGCAATAGTATATAAAAATTATAGATTATTAATTATAGAACCAGTTGCAATAATATTTGAATCTTGAAAAAGACTGAGGTTATTTGTTGATGCGTAAAACTTTTACACACCTCGAGTGTGGTCCAATTGGATGACAGGTGGGTCCTCTTGCTTAGGTGGAGTCGTCGGTTGAAAATTCTTCACATGTACTGTATTGGGTCTTAGGAGGACTGACTTGCTATGTCCAAAGTCCTACTCCTTAGGGAGTGTAGCTGTAGAAGGCTCAGACCAAAATTTGTCCAGGTGAAGCCCCTCCGGCATGGTAATCAATGCTTAGAGAGAAATATGTACAGTAATACAACAAGTAAACAAATAAACTCGCACGTAATGTAAAGCGTACCTTGGGTTTGTATAGCCCCCGATATATATAGGAGTTGGAGATAATTAGTTAGGCCTAAACACAGTTAATTAGTTGAAACCCTATGTTTAGCCAATAATCTAGGCATTTAGGAGATTATCGCTGGGCTTGGACTTTTGGGCCCATTTGGCGAAGCCCACGAGCCTTTGTTAAGCTTGTGGTGAAAATATTAGTGATAGTGGACATAGGGCTGGGGCCCAGGTGCTGACTCAAAGAAGCCAAAAAATACCTACATCAGTGGCCTTCCTCGCCTGGGCGAAACGGGCGTCCTGGAGGCTTCGTAACTTTCGAAACATACACGTGTATATAAACTTGTATATAATAATTTTTTTAATTTTTAATTTTTTCCTCGTCGTCGTCGGTTGCCGGTGACCGGCCAGCAGAGAAGAGGGCAACAACCCCCTCTTGTTTATTAGTGGGGGACTGCGCCCCCTCCTTTTATTTTTTATTTTTCGTGCTTAGCAATAGGGAAGAGAGAGTAGGGAGTTAAGTTCAGGTCTCACATAGAAATTTTTAAAGGGAAAATTTCAGATAGGCTCCTATATGGCCGGGGTTCGGGGTTCGGGGTCAGGTAGCATGGTAGGGCGACCCCGAATTTTTCGGATTCTCAAGATGAAATTTTTTCAAGAGTTGAACTTTTTTAGAGGAGTTAATTTGAAATAGGCTCTCATACGGCTGGGGTCCGGGGTCAAGTAGCACGACAGGGCAACCCCGAATTTTTTTGATTTCACGGCAATACTCTTTCAAGAGTTAGTTTTTTCTTGGGAGCCAATTTGAGATAGGCTCCCATACGGCCGGGGTTTGGGCTCAAGTAGCACGACAGGGCAACCGCAATTTTATGTTTTATTTTTAGGGCGTTGCGTTTCCTACGGTTAGACTTTTTTAGAGGGAGTTAATTTAAAATAGGCCTCTATATGGTCGGGGTCTGGGGTTAGGTAGCATGGCAGGACGACCACGTATTTTTTTTTTATTTTCAGGGCGACACACATTCACTGTGAACACACCTTGAGCATGAATTGGCCTTCAGCGTAGAGAAAATTGAGGCGAATCCCAAGAGGTGCACGTCACGACGGGTAGGAAGGCGAGGCGATGCGCCCCCCTTTTCAAAATTTACCCCCTGAATAAATAAAACACAAAAAAAAAAAAAAGAGAAAGAGGGGTGCTACTCCCCTCTCCCCTCATGCTGGCCTTACGGCCAACATTAGGGAGGTGAGGACACTGCTCTCCCTCCTCTTTATCATTTTTTTACATGGGAGCAACCCCCCTTTCTCTTAAGCTGCTCCTTCCCCCATTTACTATTTTTAGCATAGAGCATAGAGTATAGAGCATTGAGGATGGAAGGGAGATCACAACGCTTACACTTAGGAAATTTTTTGGTACATGGTATTCTCCGCTGCTACCCTTTTAACGGGTAGGGCCTGAGGGGAGAACGTATTGAGCACGTCAGGGTGCTAATCGCCTGAAATTCTGGTCGGCACATTTGGGAAAGGCCCCCATCCACGCCCTGGTAGCCAGTAGTAGCATGGCAGGGCAATGGGCGTAGAATAAAATGATATCGGCCAGTAAAAATGAGGCGAAACTCTTAGACGATGCTCTTGGTTGGCCTTTTTTGGGAAAAGGTCGCCACTTGGACCCTATCAACTAGGAGGAGCACGGCAGGGCGGTGCCGGTCAAACTTGGTGGTTTTGGACATGGGGTACTGAGGCTGAACCCCTGGATGGTGCCTTTAGGGAGGACCACCATGACGGCTATCCACTGTTTGCACTCTGATTTCTCCGCTGGCCTTATTGGAATAAAATTTTCAAAGACCAAGGATGGTGCCACGCACAATAGCACCGAGCAGGATAATGCCGAAAGGACAGTGCTGATGGGAAATCCCTTGAGGAGGGCCAGATTGATGCTAGTTCTCCTCACAGGAAAACACTTCTCGTAACGGGAGTGGGGAGGACTGAGCTCGGACCATCGCTTTTTTAGGACTTAGGATTTTGTAGACTCTTTTTCTCTTATTCTTGTTTCTCTGAGCGCGAGCGTATAAGCTTTTGAGCAGCATAGATAGGGTACTTCAGAGTCTACTCTTTTCTCTCGAGGTTCTCGCCAAGTCGCTTTCTGCTTGGTCGTGTTTCTAGAGTTGTACAATTTTGATTTTTTTTTGAAAAAAATTCCTCGCCTCTGAACAGGGCCATGGACCACTAGCCCCCCAGTCCGAGACACGAGTTGATTGCAAGAAAATTGTGTCGAGGACTTAGGAGAAGGGTTTCCCAGGGTGCTTGGTCCTCTCGGTCCGCAGGGGTACAACGTGACAGTTGGATACCCATGGCTGATCATCGAGGAGTTCTCCGTAGTCAGGTTCATTCAAGAATCCTTTTAGGTTATCTCTATTTAGTCCATACAGGAGCACCTTCATCTTTAGAACGCTAGACCTAAAGTCGACTGTGGGGAGAGGTACTTGGCTGCAGGCCCTCAGACCCGATCAATGCCCCGCCCTTGGTGGATGACCTTGGTTTGTCCCTGGATACAGACTATTAACTTTCAGAGAGAGTCTGGTTGTCACCCTCGACACTGAGCGCCGTGATGAGGCTTGTGGAGTATTACTCACGACACCGAAAGTTGGGATGTTGATCTGTAGAATTATCCATGACTCAAGGGGTCAGAGTACCGCTGAGAAGAATCATTCATGATGCCGAGAGTTGGGACACAACTCAGGGGATCGGAATGCAGCTGTAGAGAATTAATCACGACGTCGGATCCAGAATGTGACTCAGGGGGTCGGAGTGTAGCCTTAGAGAATCACTCACAACGCTGGAGTCGGGATGCAGATTTGGAGAATCATCCATGACTCAGGGCGTCAGAACGTGACCGTAGAGAGTCACTCGCGATGCCGGAGTCGGGAGGTGGATTTGGAGAATCATCCGCGACTCAGGGCGTCAGAACACTGTTGAGGAGAATTACTCGCGGCGTCGAAGCCAAAATATGGCTCAGGGGGTCGGAATGCCATTGAAGAGGCAGGCTGGAGAGCGCTCGTCTCTACCTCAAGTGGAATGGAGGGCTGCTCATCTCCACCTTTGAGCCTCGCTCGGAGATAGGATAGAGGGTGCTTGTCTCCGTCTCTGGTGGGACGAAGGGCTACTCGTCTCTGCCTTTCAGTCACACGTGCATGGTTAGTAGTAGCACGTAAATACGTCACTACTTTCACTCACAAGTATACGAGGTCAAGTTTTAATATAGATCAGGAGAGTAAGGGTATCGTGTTCACAGGGATTGGTTGTGATTATTATCGAGTACCGTGTTTATCATGACCTAACTTTATCTAGGCGAAAATAAATATATTTAATTAATTAATATTAATACTAAGTTAATTAATCTAATTAAATTAACTTATACTAATACTAATATGAGATGGTTAAGGGAAAATATTTCCTAGGGATTAACTTTGTTTACAAAATGTGCTTGGTCTCGTTTTAGTTTACGTTAATGGCGTTTGGGTATCCGACAATCTCGGTTCGTAAACTCACTCGTCACCTCTCCCGAGTGTAAGGCGAGTGAATACATGACTTCGCGTTAATGAAGAAGTCCCTCTCAACGTCTTAACGACACTAGGTCACGTGAGTCTCGCCCCAACATCATTGATTGCACACTTTCTAACGTCCTCCCAGGTCGTTAGATTGTCGTGTTTTGTTTACCCCAGTCCGAATTCGGGGTTACCTCTCTCGAGTGTCAAACCCCATATTCTCTAATTATCTAAACAAGTATAATATCATTACAACATGGAAAACACAATCGAAATTATTACAAAACACACATTAACAAAACACAAACTCAAACAATCAACATTTTTATAAATATATTAATCCCTAGATAAAAACCCATTTAGCTCATGGCCATAGCCGATTATACAATAAAAATGGAGCTAAACATTCTCAAACAACAATCCTAAGTTAAGAAATAAAGAAAGGAACGAGAGAAACTTAGCTTATTCCGAAGATTTGTTGCTAAAAACGTTTCGAGATCGTTCCCCCTTCTTTGCAACGTGATCTTCTCCTTAGGAATTTCTTGAGCACTCTCTCTAAAATATACTAAGCCTAATGGGGATCTAATGGCCAGAGGAGAGGAGATGAAGGGGTATAAATAGGAAAAATATCTAAATAAATATCTAAATCTGTGCAAAGGTGACCACCACGGCAGTGGGATTCACCACCGCGACGATGGATCTCATCGCTGCGGTGATCAATGTTCAGCAAGAAAAGCACCTCTTTTCAATTTCACCGCCGTGGAGATGGTCTGGATGCCGCGGCGGTGGGCTTCTTTTCAGAATATGGCCCTCGAGCTTGTTTTTCCACCGTTCTCGATTCGATATTATCGTTTAGCATCCGTTTTCATATCGTTTCACCCCACACACCTGATTTAGTACAAAAAGAATAAAAACACATTAAAATATATTAAAACGTAATAAACGTACTCAAAAACTAATAATTTCGATTTGAAAATATATAGGTAATTTACACCTATCAATTAGTCATTGCCAGGACACCGTGGTAGCGCGAGGGTGACCAGTAGGCGCCAACCCCTACCCACGATGGCCCTCTGGTCAGTTCTTGCTGCGTGGTTGGGAGCTAAGCCTAGGGGTCCCTAACATCGTGTCTTCACGGATGAGGGGATATTGATATGACTGAGGGGCTTCTCCAGTCTTGTAGCCCTAGGATAGCGAGGTGGAGGGCGACCCTCAGGCACACTCCCATTCAAAGATTCCACACAAGCGTCATGATCTAGGGGTCAGTTCTCGGGCCCTACGGTCTGGAGAAATAGTCCGCCCTGGACAGAGGTCAGCGGCAGGCGTGCGAGGAAGAGCTATACATATAACTTGAACTCATACGTCCGGTGCTCAATGAGATCAATTCGAGATGGCTCTGCGACTCCCGAGGTCTATCCCACAACCTAAGGTGGCAGAGTAGACGATCCTGCCTAGTCTTGGGGGGTAGTTATCCTTGATGGTGGGAGCTGAGGGGTGAGCCCTCGGAGTTTCCGATATATTTCTAGAGAACTGATCGTTCAGGTTGTTGTCCACCATAAGAAGTTGATATCACTGCTTGATTTATCCGACCGGACCTTGTGATCATCTAGGCTCAGCTGAGCAGAGAGCAATGATCAAGGGATACTTTTTGCACGGTTCCCATAGACGGCATCAAACTATTGATACGTAAAACTGGTACATACCTCGAGTATAGTCCAGTCGGATGACAGGTGGGTCCTCTTACAGAGGTAGAGTCGTCAGTTAAAAATTCTTCATGTGTACTGTGTTGGGTCCTAGGAGGACTGACCTGCGATGTCTAGAATCCTGCTCCTCAGGGAATGTACCCGCAGAAGGCTCAGACTGGGATTTGTCGTAGTGAAACCTCTCTGGCGTAGTAATAAGTGCTCAAAGAGAAAAAGGTACAGTGATACAGCAAGTAAACAAATGAACTCACGTGTAATGTAAAACGTACCTTGGGCTTGCATAGCCTCCGATATATATAGGAGTTGGAGACGATTAGTTGGGCTTAAACATGATTAATTAGTTGAAACCCTGTGTTTAGCCGATAATCTAGGGCGGTTAGGAGATTATCACTGGGCTTGGGCTTTTGGGCCCATTTGGCGAAGCCCACGGGCCTTTGTTAGGGCTGTGATGAAAATATTGGAGATAGTGGACATGGGGCTAGGGCCCAGGTGCTGACTCGGAGAAGTCCAAAAATACACTCATCATTATTATTTCCAAATGAACAAGAAAAACCAAATTTGTCCAAAGTAGAAATATAAACCAAATACTATCTAAATGACGGTATTACATATGTCTCGTTCAAATCCAAAAGTAACCAGTCTTTAAAGATAATCTAAAAGTCCCTATTGCATTAATAACTACTGTTTCACCATTACCCACATAGATGTATTTTTTAGCATCAATTAGCTTTTGGCTCTACAGGCAACCCTGCAGAGATACACTTATATGAGTAGTAGCACCAGAAACTAGCCACTAAGTGTGACTAGGTACATAAGCTAAATTAGCCTCAGAATAAACCAAAGTGAGAAGCATACATACCCTTTTTTACATGTCATACGGCGTGTTTGGAACACTCTCTTTTCATATGTCCAGCTTTCTTGCAAAAGAAACAGGTAAATTCCTGATCCTGATTCTTTTGCAATTTGAACTGTCATGTTCCAACTGCAGCTTCCTGGCCTTTATCTCTTTGTCATTTCTTACCCATAGAAGTAGTGGCTAAGTGAGCACCTTTTGTCTTTTTTCACTTAATTATTTTCTTTTTCTTGCACACAGTCAGATATGAGCTTATTAAGAGTCCATTTATCTTTTAGAGCATTATAACTCACTGTAAACGGACTGTATTGTGCAGGATGAGAAATGAGTATTAAATACACGAGTTAGTCCTTAGACAGCTCAAACTTTAGTACCTTCAGTTCCAAAGCGACATTGGACATTTTCATAATGTACTCCCTTACGTTCTCTTTTCCTTTATACTTTATCGAGACAAGATTAGTGAAAAAAAAATATACTTGTCTCTACCTTTTCGTTCTTTACAAAACGTTTTTCTATTTCCTTAGGGAAAATCTCAGTAGTTACCTCATCGGATATACCGCCTCTGAACGTTTTCGGAACGCTGCATTAGATCATCATAAGATTTATGCGATTAGAACTGTCCCACCTCTCATATTCCCTTTTAGCCTCAGGGGAACTTTCTTCAGTGAGAGGTGAAGGTTGTTCTTTCCTCAGTGCAAATTCAAGATCCACGCAATCGAGAACAATTGAATTGTTCTCTCTCTAATCCTTAAGGTTCGTGCCGTTAAGCACTGAAATAGAATTTATGTTGGCAGTAATAGTAGCAGTAACTAAGCAGAAAACAAAATAAACAAGTATACATACAAGCATGTCAATAATAAACCAAGACATGAACAATTGTTCCATAATTTTGGGACCTATCTCAAGATACCTATCATAACATTAATTCCTAGTCTTTGGACATAGGAATTAACTATAATTGGTACTCTCAGAGCAGGAATCAAATGTTGATAATAAATTATGTCAAATAATAAGCCTTTCTTTGGACCGACTTATTATTTACATGGAAACTTGATAATCATCACACATTTATTCTTTCAGGTATGTTTATTATTTGGTTAAACAATAACCTTCCTGTTGGCCCAGTAGAATACCCAAGAGGGGGGGTGAATTAGATAATTAAAAAATATTATCAGAATATATTTGAATAAATCAAATAATTAATTTTATGCCTAAATTAATTATTCTCTTTATACCACAGTAGAATTAAAATAAATCTAAGTGCACACCCAAACAATAAAAATAAACAAATTAATAAAGCAGCACACCAGATATTTATACTGGTTCACCAAGCTACTCTTGGCTAATCTAGTCCCCCGAGCTCCACGGAGGTCGCACCCACTAAAATCAAAATTCCTTTAAAGGTAGGAACCAAACCCGCACACCGATTTTTTTACAGGCTTAGAATCAACCTTTACAATTTCCTTTTCTCAGGCTAAGGAAGAACCTCTACTTTTTACAGGCTAAAGAATAACCTAATTCTTTTTAACACTTAGGCTCAAGAATCAAAACCTCACCAAAACACTCTAAATATCCTTTTACCCGGTAAGGATTGAACCATTACAAAATCACTCAAAAAACGTAATTCTTATCCAAGAAGAATCACTATCTCAATCTCTTTACAAGAAGAGACTAAAACCCTATTAAATATCCCCAATGATATTTAATCCATCACAACTCACCAATACAAAAATTGATAAGTAAATCTCACTCGGAACTTCTACCACCCCAGACAAATAAAAATTCAATTAATATCCCAACTAGTGATAGAAATACATGAGATACAGAAATCTGATTTTAACAAGAATATGGGTAGCAAATTGAAGCACGTAATCAGATTCAAGAAATTATTCGAAAGAATATTTTCTTCAAAAATCAAAAACCATTTCTAAGATCAATTTCCAAAATAAAATAATAAATAATAAATAATATGGAAATATCTCACCCAGAATCCATAGAAATAATGATTAGAATAGTATACCTTCATATCTGGTATCAGCAAGAATAGATCGCAGTTGATTATTAGAATCACTCTTAAAATAGCTCACAGTATCGTAGAATGATAACTCTTATAAACGCTCTCTCAAAATGATATAAACTGATTTTCTTTCTTGGAATGATTAGTTTTTCTTAGAAAATTCACAGGTCTATATAAAGGCACATGTAATCAGCCTCCTAACTGCTAGTTTATAAGTGTCATGACAATAAAATACTCTTATAGACCCCTTATAACATAAGGACTTCATTTATGTTCAATTTCACTTAAAAACATCTTTCGAATCTTTCAATTAAACCCCCAAAGCTTTTCTTAATCAAAATAAATAAGTATAGAATCTATTTCAAGTACCAAATTGAGAAACATTAACATTTAATGAACCATATTGAAAGGATTTAATTAGTATATGAACCATATCTTAAATAGTAAGAATATTCCCAAAATCTCTCTCAAATCCTAACAAAAAACGACTAGTTTTGGATTTAAAATCGGATCAAACAATATCCTGAATCAGCACATACGATCGACTGCCCAGTCGACTGCTCAACTCAGTTTGTAGCTAAACTATCGTCACAACGAGCATAGGTCGATTGCTCGGTCGACTCGCAGATTCAGAGAGTTAGTCATGCTTCCACCGGTCGACCGCTCGGTCGACTCGCAGATTCAGAGAGTTCAGATATTTTCACAAGTCGACCGGTCGGTCGACTCTTCAATTCAGGATGTTTCATCTTCCTTCTCCGATTGACTCCTTAGTCGACTGCCTCCTTCTAAATCACTTCTCTGATCTCGTTTTTAACCTACTTTCTTTTACGATTTCGCCCCTTTTATCTATTTTTATATTTAAATATGCTCCACTAATATTCTTATATTCCATTTTAGTCATTTAAAAATAATTCTTTTTAATTCACATAGGAGCAAATAAATATACTTAACAAAAACACACATAAAATATAAGATTCATTTTGTGTCATGTGTGTGTTTCTAAATGGGATATTAAAAGTTAATATTTACCTGGGTTGTTTTCCCTAATTTCTTCAAACTCTTAATACTTCTTTATCATCTTGATATCTTCATTAAGCATCCATTCCATTTGACATCTTCATTACAAGAACTTTAAATCACTGAAACACTTGATCAAACATTAGTTCCACCAAAATATCAATACTTAATTGTTCATCAAAATCTTGGGATCCATACTTCCTTTGGGCCGATTATTGATTGCATAGATAATAATCATACTAATCTCAATTTTAAATCAATGCCTATTATTTTATTGAACAATAACCTTCCTTTGGGCCAGTTATAGTTCGCGTAAATAACAAATATCAATGTTTATTATTTAACCAAATAATAGTCTTCCTTTGGGCTAGCTATTACTCGCATAAATAATAAATATTTATATCTTAATATCCCAAAATAAAAATAAAATAAAATTACACAACAGAGATTACTTTGGTAATATATTGTTTCATTTTAATTTATTTCAAGATATAAGATTATGTTAGTCGACCATCCTTTAGTTCCGTTGATCGAACGCCATGCAACGAGTTAAAGTTTTTGACATTGAGGCCTTCAATCGATCGACTAGTCCTTAAAATTCGACTGACCAGACCTGTCCTTAAGCAATCGATTGACCGACCATGAAGGTCTGGTCGACCGATCGGTAATCCCAAAAAAAATCGAATCTTGAATCAGTCGGTCGACCGACCAAAAAGGTTCGGTTGACTAAATTGGGCAACCTTGGTATCCTGTATCAATCAGTTGACCAACCATAAAAGGTCAGTTAACCGATCGATCAGAACTCAAAAAAAAGAGCATCCTGATTCAGTCGGTCGACCAACCGCGAAGGGTCAGTAGATCGATCGATCGATCTAGAGCCAGAAACGCCTCTTAACTGAATCGGTTGACTGATTCCTAAGAATCAGTTGAACGATTCAACCCTAATTTAACCAGATCCGATTTTAATGCCAATTAATCCAATTTTTTTTACCACGATTCAATACTATTCTAGAAAAACTCAAAACTTAAAGTTATAGATCTCGTTTTGAGATTTCTACAAAATTTTGAATCACCTCAATTGGAGTTCGTCTGAGAACGTTATGGCCAAAATACGAACACCTGTCAAAACTGTCCAAACCCTCTCTGTACCAATCGGTTGACCAACCAAAAGGGGTCAGACCAATTTGTTTAGATCTGGTTCAGATCTGAAGTTTCTGCAGTGAAATCACCTCAAAAAATCCAAAAATTGGGGTTTTTCTTTTTTTAGATTCGTAATATTTAGTAAAAAAAATACTTAAATCATGCAAAACACATAAAAAACTTAATGTTTTCTTCTACTATTTTCGCAAATAAGCAAACTTTAATGGAGAAAACACAAATGCTAAAATTCTACGAACTTGAAAAATTCAAGAAGCCTAATGATTCAACTTGAAGTAGGCTCCGATACCACTTGTTGGGATTTAATCCCTATAGATCTAAATCTATAACACCTAACACAACATGTAGAATCACCAAAAGTTCTATATTAATCACATAAGTTTGTGTACCTGGATCCATTATGATCAATTGACTACCGATGCAGAAATCTGCTACAATCGATCACGAGAACGACACGGATCAAGCGAATACGTGGTCTTCCTCAACCAAATCTTCGAAATTCCTCAATGGGATTAACGATTCACTTCTAGATGGGGAGAAGGAAGTTGTCAAGACGATTTGGTATGTTGGGGACCATAGCCCTAGTATTATTTATTTATATGGTGTGATTAGGGTTCCCATAATTCCCTAATCACCCCAACAATTTTCGGTATCTACTCATTTAACCCACATTCTTTTGAGTAATCTATGGGCTTATCCAAATTAATTAGATCATTTAATTTTAACCCATTAAATTTAAATAACAAATATAATTGTGTTAATAATATGTTACCCAAAATTAGAGTAGGAAATAAATTTTCCTAACATTTTGTTCATCACGTGTTGCATGTGAAAAAACATTAGGTTTTTAAACTGTAAAAATGTGAAAATATAGTCATGTTTGCACATAAAGCGGAATGGGGAGACAAACACGAAGAATGAACGTACTACTTGAGTCTGATAGATCGATGGTGCTATCAGTGGTGTTAGGGTTTTTGGTCTGACGAGTAGTAACCCTCGAAATGTATCGGAGAGTTCAGTTTATAGTCGTCGCCTTCGAAATCGCAAGGGAACAGAGAAAATATGGTAAGCTTTGAGAGTCTAGGTTTTTTGGTCGGTGATGGAATGCCTAAGGTCTCCAAATAGGGGTGAATGATTATGCGCAAATGGTTTACACTAACGGTCGCTTCACGTCCAAAAATCTTTGACATGTTTGAAAGTGAAGGTTCAAAGGGCAAATCAGGTATTACACACCACAAGATGATAAGGTACAACTGGAATAATAATTGCATTTCCATTATCGAATGTTACATTCAACATTATGGTCACAAGGACTATAAGATATTACATGTAACAATTACTGGATATACGATCCATTTTCCCCCCCAAAAAATGATTAATATCTTGTTTAAAAAAGGATGTTCCACTACTGATTATGATGTAAAAAAAATTAAATTTTCAGCAATAGGTTCATGATAAAATTCACATGTTTCATGTTCAACTTTTTTATGATAACTTACCAGATCTATTTCGCGTTTTTAGGGGGTAATTAAAACTGAAAAATAGTGCTCCATATATATAGGAAGTAACCAAATCTGTTATGTGCAGATTTGGAAGTTACAATCTCATTAAGTAAGGGCATATTTGTCCACGATTTGCAAAGGGAGCTACCTGTGCAAAATAAACAGTGTGGGTTGAATTGCTAATTTTCATACTAAAGAGGAATCCCTTGCGCGTACCCCTATATTTATTTCTAAAATTTTCGCAAATTTAATGTTCATAATTTTCGTATATTATATATTTTTTATATTATTTTTTAATTTAATTTTTATAAATTTAATATCCATATATTATTTTTAGGGTTAATAGCACTTGACCCCCTGTGGTTTGGTTAATTTGCACTTTATCTCCTGTGGTTTAAAAATCGCCACTTACCCCCCTGTGGTCAGATATTTGTTACACTTACTCCCCTATATCAAGGAGGTAAGTGGTTTGAAAATCTAACCACAGAGAGGGTAAGTGACGATTTTCAAACCACATGAGGTAAGTGCAAATTGGTCAAACCATAGGGGGGTAAAATTTAATTAACCCTTATTTTTATAGATTTATATATATAGAAAAACATTTTCTCTATCCTGAATTATACAAAAGATATATTCTCTCTCCTTATTAGGTTTAAGATATATAAAGTTAGACATAAATATATTTTTTATATTTATGTTAATTTTTTAGACTAATTTGGACTGTTCTTTATCTCTAGAGACAAAAAATGACTCAGAATCAAATATGATTAATCTTTCTAATCTCCTTACTCTTATTAAATCAATGGTTAAAATCTTCTCTTCACATTACTTTTAATTCCAATTAATAACATTAAAAATGAATAAAAAATTGCTTCCAATTCCAATTCTATATTTGCATAATAAGTAAATTATTTTTTAATTAATAATTATATTTATGTATTTATTTATTTTTGTATTGTTTTTATTATCAATTCAAAATTTCTTTTTTCTTTTTTTTTTTAAATTATATTCATAATATTTGATTTTTTTTAAGAAAATTAAATTAATTTTCATTCAAATAAAATTATTTTTAATTGATAATTCTATTTATTTATTTATTTATTTTTGTTTCATTATTATTATCATTTCGAACTTTCATTCATTTAAAAAAAATATTCATAGTATTGGATTTTTTTTAAAAATAATTAAATTAATTTTTATTCAAAAAAAAGATAAATCATGTGAGCTGAAAATGATGGTCCCTCAAAGACATTTATTTTCTCAATAATTTATTTTAGTATTAATCTTATCCTAAATGAATGTATTTTTCCCTATATTTGAAAAAAAAATAAAATGGATTCTTGATTAGCATTTCATAAATTAAAAATAATTTTTTTTTCTTTTCAATCCAAATTTTACAATTTACTATTTATCTAATTGAATTTGTGCAGTAATGTTTTTAAGAAAAATCAATAATTATCTCAAAAGTTAAAGTTACTGTACGCCACAAAAATTATTATAATATTTTATATGAAAATTGTAGTTATTTTAAAGGAGTATAATAATTTTGAATTCAAAAAAACTTTATTGTTCCAACGTGGAATACATTAACTAAAATTTTAAATTTGTATACTATTAAAAAAAAATTAAATTTATGTCCATACAGTCTACTAACTCATAGTAATTTTACAAAATTTGAAAAACACACAATATATTATTATGTTTGTGATTTTTTGGCTTTGAGATCAGAAACCAATTTTGTCATTCCATAATTTTGTGATTTTTATTTTATTTATTTATATTTTATAGCTTCTAGCTCTTGTTATATTTTTCCGAAACGGGTCTTGCTACAAAAACTTTGGGTATTCGATCAATTTTATTAAAAGTATCAAATGCACATATGAATAAAATACATTTCCTATTGTTTTACCATCCAAATAGTAAACAACTATTTTGTATTATTATAAATAAACCTAATACGATTTTTTATTTATTTTTTGTCTAAACTTGTGCGTTGCGCGGTGTCACGGTCTTAGTTTGTCTAGTTCTTGTTCTCGCATATGACCGCTTGTCCGTAACCCTTTTTATTTGTATTCTAGATTAGTTTAACGTAGTTTAGCTTAATTTAGTTCATTTCCTTCATTTCTTGTAAAAGGACTCCATTATGTCTCCTCTCCTCAAACATAATGATATCTATAGTTGTCACTTGTATTTTTTTGCTTAAAGTACCATATGGGAGTACATGCTCTTGAAGTCATTTAAGTCTTTCACACCTTATAACCTTTGATATTAATACAATTGTTGTTGTTATTGTAATTGTATTCTTCACTACATTGTCGGCATGTGTTGTTGCAGTGAAACTCGTTGCTATTCAAACCGCTTCTGCTATTCAAGATCCTCTAATCTTCAGGCTTGCTACTAGAAAATCCTCTAGTTAGTGCCACTCGGTTCGCTTTCCAATCTCGAAAGGCTCGGCTCGTAACAGTTGGTATCAGAGCAACGGATCGATCCCTTGTCGACAAAAGATCGCTCGACACGCTTGAACAAAGCATTGCCCGCATTGACGCTGCTATAGCTCTTCTACGAAGCCCCAATGCTAATGGGGAAGGAATATCTCAAAACTCCCAAATCGATCACCTGGGCGAACGGATAGGCCTAATTGCCAAGACATCCGCTGGCCATCATGCTTAAATGGAAAAGGTCAGTCCCTAAGCTCCAGGGCGAGCTAGACGGCTTGAAGAATATGGTGTACCAAGCTTTTGCTAGAGACTCCGGACTACTGACTTCAAGGGTTCACATTCTAGAACCTCAATCCTATGGCAGCCCGAAAGACGCCAAGGAGCTTGAATTTTTTTATTTTTTTTTAATATGGAGCAATACTTTCGGGTCAGCCGAGTAACCTCTGAGGAAGAAAATGTGACAACAGCTTCTATGTATCTTAGCAGTGATGCTAAATTATGGTGGTGAACAAAATATGCAGACATCCTAATGGGGCGCAATACTATCAATACCTAGGAAGGCCTTAAAGGTGAACTTAAGGTACAATTCCTTCTAGAAAATGTCGAGTACATGGCTCGACGACAATTGAGAAAGCTGAAACAGACTGGATACGTCCCAGACTATGTTAAGAAGTTTGCGACTCTCATGCTGTACATTCGTACAATGTCCTAAGAGGATAAATTGTTTTGGTTCCTAGATGGCTTGAAAGATTGGGTATGTCAGGAAATACAAAGATAACGTCCTATTGATTTCTCTACTGCTATTGCTGCCGCAGAAAGAGTAACTGATTATTCTTTTGAACCTACTACTAACCATGACAAGAGAAAAGGCAAGGATGTCTCTCATAATGATGAAAGTGGAGGTCAATCTTCACGGAAAAGCCCCCCAAGACATTGGAGAAACTCCAACTCAAATTCTGTTTCAAGGAGTCTGCCAAGGAGTCCACATCGAGGCCAACGCTCAAAATTTGGCCGATCGTTCAACAATTCAGTGGCATCATTTGATCGACAAACTAAAAGCCTCACTAGGGTAACCAGGCCCACAAAAGTCCTACTTCTTACTTTTTGTGCAACAAGAATCATGATGTATCTAACTGTCCTCATAAACATGTCTTGTTCGCGCTGCAAGCATCGATTCAAGAAGAGAAGGAACGTCGGGGAAAGCATATTGTAGAGCAAAAGGAGGAATCTTCAGATGAGTTTAATACCCATCAAATGGGTACAATTCGTTTGTTGAGTGCTATGAAGCGACAACCGGTCGCAAAGAAGAAGGTCGCAAACAAAAATCTCATGTTCGTAGATCTTCGAATTAATGGGCGGAATTCTCGTGCTTTAGTTGACACTGGTACTACACACAATTTTATGTCCGATAAAGCTATTCTGTTGGGTTTACGTGTCGAGAAGTACTTAGGTAGATTGAAGGTTGTGAATTCTGAAACGCATCCAGTGGTTGGAGTCGCCAACACGATACACACAAAAAAATTGCTATGTAGGATGGGTTCCTCAACTTCACCGTTGTTCCCATAGATGATTTCCCAGTGATATTGGGGATTGAATTCTTTGTGGAAATCAAGGAAGTCCTAATGCCTTTTGCAGATTCGCTTTGTATGATGGGAGATCGATCGTGTGTTATTCTTACAACACGTTATTTGATTGAAGATAGATCCGTTGTGGCTTTGCAGCTTGTGATGGGTGAACACAAGATGACCTTCCAGTGCTTAGTGGGGGAGAGACTAACCCACAAGAGCCACCTTTGATTTCAGCGAAAGAGTTGTTTGACTATGCTCAAATTGCTTCTCCAAGATAACTTCCAGAAAAGTTTCCCCCTCATCTGGAAGGGAAAAAATTCTGCAAAAATCAAGTTCCCATTTGGTCAATCTACTTTCATGTTAGCAAATAGTGCAAAGACCCACTTACTTTCAGAGGGACTACATTCAAAGAATATCACGGTTTTAGCTTGTTATTACACATGGTCGCTTATCTGTGACCATTTTCATTAGTATTCTAGACTAATTTAGCTTAATTTAGTTTATTTCCTTCATTTCTTATAAAAGGACCGCATTATGTCTCATCGAGCATAATGATGTCTACAGTTGTCGCTTTTATTTATTTTTACTTAAAGTATTATGTGGGAGGATATGCTCTTAAAGTCATTCAAATTTTCACACCTTGTGACATTTGATATTAATACAATTGTTGTTGTTATTGTAATTGTATTCTTCACTACATTATCGGCATGTGTTGTTGTAGTGAAATCCGTTGCTATTAAAATCGCTTTCGCTGTTTAAGATCCTCTAATCTTTAGGCTTGCTACTAGGCAATCCTCTAGTTAGCGTCGCATGGTTTGCTTTCTAGCCTCGAAAGGCTCCGCCCGTGACACGTAGGCTAAAACTAATTATATTTAAATATATAGAATTTGTCTTTCTAATTTTCCGTGCAATACACGCACTTGGTGGACAAGGAGAAAAGAATCCATGATTCTTAGGCCACATTACTAGCTTGCGACGTCGTCTAATCTCGCCCGCGGTTGAAGAACTTCTCTCTCCACTCTCCGACTAAAAACCGGAGTTCATTATTCTCTCTAGGGTTTCAACGTTTTGCTGATTTTCTACGAATAATAGGAGATGCAACTGACTCTCGAATTCGGGTAAATCATTTTGCTCTTGAAACTCGGTACTCCTATTTTTCTCAAATTTATTACCAGTCTCCCTTTGTTTGGCTATTTTTTTCTATGATCAGTTCGTCGTGCATTCAAGATGTGTGTGTTTATATAATTAAGCTTATTCGGAAGCATGGAGATTTGAAATTGTTATGGTTTCATGTCGTTTTTATGGTATCAAGTTATGTAATGGATGCTTGTTGATGTATTATTTACCAGAAAGAAAGAACAAATGATTTATGTGTTTGTAGTGTTGGAATTTTTCCAATTATTTAGAGTATTAACTTGCATCATGGTTTTTAGGGGATTCATACCCTCTGCAGCAGCCATTTCTACACTTGCTTCTATTGAGCTTTAAACCATTTTTGTTGTGACGGGATGAGTTCTTCTTCTCATTCGAATAAAAAGGCAATATTAGATTGCCTTTTTAGGGAAGACAAGCCGTGAATTGTGAGCTAGATGATTTAGATGATACAATTGGGTGGCTGAAGGTCAAATTTGGTAGTTATTAACTTATTATTATTTTTGAAAAAAAGAAAAAAAAAATAAAGGAAAAAAAACTAGGAGGTAGCTTTTAGTTTTGTCATTTATGGTGCGGAGTACGTGAATGGGTTCAAGAATTGCAATGTACATGTATCGTTGTTTATGGTGCTGAGTACGTGAATGGGTTCAAGAATTGGAATATACATATGTAAGTATAAAGGGAAGCTCTTTTTGCTAACTATGGAGGTGAAATCATACATGAGGTTGATAGGGTCGTAGGAAGAAAGATTTGGTGAAGTGGGTTTGAGCCTTACCCTAGGGCGTTGAGTAACAAAAAGAAAAAATAATTGAACTTATACTAAGCCTGATGTGGGAGATTGTTTAAATTATTTGTGTGGAGGTTGACAAAATACAGTCTATGGCATTTTGGAGCAATTACTCTTGTTGGAATAGTGATTGAAGATTGCTAGCTATAATAGTTGCTTGGACTTTGAAATAGATGTGTGTGTTTCACCTTCCATTATATTGGTAGCGTCAACGGGAGGAATTCGAAAAATGACTTTTGGTTCTTAGTTTCTTAGACGTTCATTGATGAACCCACCTTCAAATTTCGGTCAAGTTATGCTTAACATGAAGTGTGGTGGAAAGTCATTTATGGTTGGTCAAGCAGGCCAAATACTCAAAACAGAAAGCAGGCTACAAGACGTGACTTGACTGGAGTTTGACTGATGTAAAAGATTAAGAGCAATGGTATTAGTGGATATACGGGAAAAACAGAGGTACCAACTGTGCGAATCTTCCATTTCTCAAAGCCTGAATGGGCAGGACTGCAGGGACCTGGTTCATTGAGTGCTCTATCTTTTCAGCAAGATGACTAGGCCATTTTTATTTTTATTTTTAAATAAAGCAATTCTGGCATAGTCTTTATCGCAATAAGTCATAAGAAATCAATTTCCATTTTCCATGCTAGACATGCATGACTCCTTCCTCCTACGCCAGGTGGAAGATATGAATTCATCTGTATCTAGCGTCTTCCATACCCCCTGGGGAATAGTTTCAAGAGTTCAACATTCTTTAAGTATTTTATTTTGCTTGTAGTCCTCTCTCTTGGAATAATTTTGTTCTCTCAACTCATCCAGCTCATTCTTAGTACGTGTTTGCAATTGTTTGAAAGAACACAAGTCAAGTAGGACTAGATGATGAAATTCGAAGCTTCTCATTTGTCTCTTGATCTCACTCAACATTTCATCCTCTTTAACTTCGAAATCCTTAAATTTGAAATTGAAATGTTCGTCACTCATTATAGTTAATATGAATGCGTTGATTTCATTGACTTCATTAGAACATAAAAGTTAATTATACTTTTTGTCATGAAATTGATTATTACTGCACTGTTGAGCCCAAAACCACCATATAATTTTACTTTTTGTGATGAAATCGATTATTACTCCACTATTGGGTTCAAAGTCACCAGATAATTGTACTTTTTGTTATGAAATCGATTATTACATGAAATGTGGAGGCAGTGAATTACAACCCGAAAGAACCGGGAGAACGAGGACCACAATCGAAAAATATTCCAAGGGAATGAGGAATATTAAAAGAAAACTTGAGCTTGCAAATGCATGCCCAACCAAAGAAACACACAACTATAAATAGACAGCTAAGAGAGAGAGTGACAAAAAGACCATTATTACAACCTTAATTATAAAAGTAGATTACACATGGTTTGTCTGAAAAGCAGATTCCTTTATCACATGGCCTGTAGAATAGTAGATTCATTTGTCTATACATTGCTTGTTTTATTTAGACACGTGGAGCTATTGGAAATGTAGATATTGCGATAATAACACTGAATGACCGTAAGATTTCTCTCAAGAATTATTTAAATATGGATTCCCAAATGACTAAAACAATCTTGCATATATGTATCTCATGTATTATCATTGTTTGGTTTTGAGGATTTTCAACGTAATTTTGAGATGGGTCAGTATCTTCTGTTAATTCCTCGTTTAAGACGGCTAATAGAGATTTTTTAAGATCTGTTTTAGACAATGTAGATAATAATACTTTGAATAATACCTTTAAATTGTGAGTCGGGGAATCCATTTTCGGAATTGGCAATCCTGTTGGTTCTGGGATGAGGGCCAATATATCTGGTGTTGATCTAAGAGGGTGGAACCTAAGTCTCGTAATAAATCCTATTTAGAAGCCAAGGAAGGCGTGTGTTTGGGCATTAAATCGTTTGCAGTGTTCCATTAGAGGTATAAAATGGATAAGCTGGCGAGGTTTTTTTTTCTTGAGTTGGTGTATGTTCATCTTCTTCTTCCCTAGCTTCATCTACTAAAGGAATTATACTATTAGAAAACATTGAAAAAAGCTTGCAAAACTGGAAAATCCTGATGACCTCTGCTCATAAATCTATAAAACGTGGAGTTTTGAGTTTATGTTTGACTATGTGGTTATAACAGTAGAAGAAACAATACCCCTAAAAGAGGGTCATGTGTTTAATTTCTTATCCCATAGTTCTATTTATTTTACACAAGAAAAATACAAATATTTACATTTGGACTCAGTTCAAATAGCATTAAAACCTATACAAGGCTAGGGATAAACACATCCACACTAATTTTAGCTCGAGATATGAGACATAATAGGTTTGAGGACTCCTTATTAGGAGCAGCAGAATCAACTCTTTGTGATGGTCCTATTCACTTTAGTTGTTTTTTGAATTTCTCAATCTCTGTCAGCTCCAAATACTATACATGCGTTCTCCTTAAATGTTAAAACCGAAGGAGTTGATATGATCCGGAGATTAAAAAATGTAGGTAATTTGTAGGATATGTTATAAAGTAATGAATACCTTGGCACCTAACGTTAAGGCTTATCCAAAACTCATAAGCATAAGAAAAGGAGAAACGACTTTTTTTTAACTGATGTCACTAAATCAAAGAATTGTTCTGCTTATCTCTAGCAGACCCTAGTGCTTTTAAGATTTTAGAACCAGATTTAGGATATAGGGGATTCTGAAGCGAATAATAGAAAATAAAAAACTTTTAATCAGATTCACTTTAGTAGTTTGGAAGCCAGCTCAACAGAATTACTCCATAATAAAAATGAGTATCTTTGTTGTTCTTATTTTCACTAAATTCGAAAGTAACTTTTTAAATAAAAAATTCTTATTAAGAATTGCTTGCACATTAGCTAACACTCTTAAAAGACTACCCTTCCTCTTTAAAATCCTATAATTATTTCAATTATATCAAGGCATGGGAAGGTCCTCTGCTATATGAAACCGGGCTGAAAAAACATAGTTGGGTTTTGCTCTTTTAACTAAGCCAATTCCCATATAAGTTTTCGGATTGGGGACTTTTCCCAATCTGCATGTTTTCAAATGAAGCAGAAAATTTTGAAGAATTCCATAAGTTGGATAATCAATCTGAAAGGCTTATGAGTCTAATCAACTTTATAATAAAATATCAAGTCGCATGGATTGTTTGTTGCGATTATGTAGTTACCATCAACACATTAAGGAAAGACAAGTGGTCTGACCCTTGAACCCCGCACATAACAGGAGCTTTATAGTACCGGGTTGCCCTTTATTTATTTCTTGTTTCTTTTCCTGTTGTTGGGATGCTTTTTTCAATTGTTTTGAACCTCTTTTTTAACACCTATAAAATGCAGTGGAGGACTGGAACTTCTTTGTGATTCCAAAAAGATCCATACTGTCAATGTCGATTCGCACACTGGAGAAGAAAAGGTAAACTCTTCCTTCACCAGGAATACAAATACAATCCAAAACTGCACAATTTTTTTAAGTATTTTTTGTGATGAACAAAATTAATTTGTTGATAAAGTATTTTAATTAAAAAGCAAAAAAAAAAAAAAATCAAAATTATTATTGACAATGTATAGAGAATATCTTGTTATTGTCCATATATAGAAATCGAATGAAAAAAAAGGTACTATGTTATGAAAAAAAAGGTACTATGTTTTGCATTTAAAAAAATGCGTAAAATCATATTTTTGCTTTAAATGTACTTCTTTTAATTGCAAAACAAAATCTTCCTTTTTTTCCCGTAAGACTTGAGGATAATAGAGTGCTACCAAACGGTACCTAAGACTTAAATTTTTTTTTGGGTCAACTTGAATCTTATGTGATTTTGTCGCTTATACCATAAACAGTTAACCATGAAACACTTGCTCATTTGGGTCCGTGCCAATTTGATCAAGGAGAGGCCCGAAATGTTCATGAAAGGAGATTCTGTGTAAGTTTTTATGACTCTCTCCCTCACACCCCACACGCACACGCACACCTCTTGGAAAACAAGATGACAGATTCACATGGAGTAAATCGTAGTTTTAGGTTATGGTAAAATTTAATTTCTCCGTGTTTATTGGTCGAGATGGGGCCACATCTGTTATCCTTCAATTCATGATTGGCAACAAACATCATTGAATTCATTAAGCCATTAGTTAACAATGATGTTTTGCATACAAAAGACTCGATCATGGATTCCTGTTTGTTTGGTGTTACTTGTTCCCAGATTTCTGTTTCTGCTCTCATTTGGATTTTTAAATGTTACAGGAGACCGGGAGTTCTGGTTCTAGTAAATGATTGTGACTGGGAACTAAGTGGTCAGCTCGATACAACGCTCGAAGAAAAAGATGTGGTGGTTTTCATTTCGACCTTGCACGGTGGATAAATGCACCTCTCTAGTACAAGTAGTGATGGTAGTAGTATTTGCTGTTGGTTTTATAATATAATTTTAAGGATTCTGTAAGATCTATCTAATTGAGATGAAGTGCGTTTCATTCGTCCTTGTACTAACTTTTTTTTCTTTGTTTGGGGACTAACCATTCCATAGTCCGATTGGATGGTGAGGAGGGGGGTTGTCTTTCATTCGTTATGACTTTTTTCCCATATTATTGTCAAAATAAAATATGACTACAAAAAAATTAATAACTAATTTTCTCTATAAAAAAGTGCTAAACATAATGAAATTTTTATTAGCATTTTATCTTCAAAGCATAGTGATGAAATAAAATAAATATGGGAAAAACTACGAATCCCTTCTCTCCCAACCAAAAAGTCTACCTCCCCTTAATTCGATCCAAACACATCCCTTAATTGCTTTTTTGTGGCAAAATAAAAACATCTTAAATTTGTTGAGAGTGGGATTTGAACCCACGCCCTTTCGGACCAGAACCTTAATCTGGCGCCTTAGACCAACTCGGCCATCTCAACATCTGTGTTCCAATGAGCCATTATAAATAGATTTAAAACAGATGAAGATGTTATAATCGAGAGTGTCCGAAAATGTAATTTTACAAAAACCAAATTACTTCTTGTCATCTCCAAACCATGCTCAACAATAGGAATTAGGAAATGAAGTATCGGTTCCATCCTTCCCTCAGTTTCAGTCAAGTTTCATCCTGACTAAGAATAGATCATCTAGGTTCGGATCCATGTTATAGATTCCTCATTGATTCTTCTCCTCGTTCCTCTTCTTTTGAACATGCAAAGAATTCTTTTCGATCTTCTAGTTGGTACACTGAAGACCATCTCAATGAAAAAAAAAAAAAAGGGTCTTCCTCCATTAAAATTTTTTTACAAAAAATTATATTTATTCTAGTGTGAATAACAAGTGGACCTATATTTCATAGGACTCGTTACAAACGTTATTTCTATCTACTATTATCTAAAAATAATCAAGTTATTATTAATAACTAGACAAAACTAAGAAATAGTCCCTTACGTGTAACGTTATAACATCTCTCTTTTAACATCAAACAATTCCATCGAATTGAGTATATGATTGTTTGGAATTTTGGATCATTAAAAGCCCCATTAATCAGAAAACTCACATGAACAACAATAAAAAGAAATAATCTTATTTATTGTCATGTAAAAGGTACAAAAAAGAACTTTCAAATATTAATTTGTGGTTCCCGAAACAGGAAACACCAAAAATTCTACATCATCCTAACCTCTCTCCACAATCTAAAGAAAGCAAAAAACGCCATTTTCAATGAACAAAAAACAACAGATATTGAGAGAGAGAGAGAGAGAGAGAGAGATGTTTTCATTTTGTAAGACTTTCTAGTTCTGCTTCTGCTTTTTTGAGCTGTTCCCTCAATGTTGATATTCTTTCCTGCAGCTCTTCCACTGTGCCTCGAACAATACAAGGTTTATACGGCGATAGGAAATTACTCGAGAAGTCTTTTAGCGCTTCAACACCTGTCACCTATCAGAAATAACATTTGTTAATCAGAACTAAAGCAATCTTTTTTTTTTTGTTCCAAGCCCAAGAACAGTTTTTTTTTTTTTTTTTTGGGAAAAACTAAACGGACAACGCCAATTCTATTGCTATATGGTATACCTCTTGAGGCAGCAAGGGCAATTTAGTAATGTGGAAGTCATCATATAACATGTAGAACTGATCAAGGTATTTCTGTTGCATCTTCATTCTAGCTTTGAGCAACTTTGATTCAACAACTGGAATTAAAAAACCAGAAAAGATAATTATTAAAAATTTGTGATAAAAAAAATGTTCGTGAATATTAAAAGTTTACCTTCTTCATCAAAAATGACTTGATTAATAATGATATTGTGAGTATCTATCTCGAATTTAGTGAGTTCCTGAACCAAACGCTCCGTCTCATACAGCGAAAGGAACTCTGGGATGCATACACAGACAAAGGTCGTCAAATCCTGTCAAAAAAATCAACAGATTAGAAAAAGAAAAGGGAGCCGTCAGCCAAAAGCCATATCCTCAGGGGAGCTAAATGTAAAAATCCTCTGGGGACCCCAAATTTTGATGAATCAAAAACTGGAAGAAGTTACGTCAAGAAACGTATGCAGGTAAAAAAAAAAAAAGAAAGAGACTTACAGGATCCTTGAACTGCTTATTGACTTGTTCAATAACGTCTTTCATGCCCTCAAGCTTGCCCAGGATTGCATCCTCTCCAAATTCATCATCAACACCAAACATGCGTGTCATCTGCGATTTGTAATTATCATCACCAGTTAGTCATTCTACCCATGAACAACAACAAAAAAAAGTCTACGATACTACAATTGCTAATATTTTAACTGCAAAACAAGCTAAAAACAGCAGACAGATTCAACAGAGACCAAATCACATCCTTTCCCTCTATTTTTTTTTTTTGGTTTTTTTTTGTCAGAGATCAAATCATTTGTTGGTGCAATTACGCCTAAAGTCATAACCTTTGGTTTGAAAGTTTTAAACGTTGATGGCCAAGCACTAGGTGTAATATTCGCAATTAAGCTGCAAAATACAACTCAAGATTAACATTTAAGGGTGCAAAATGCGATTTAGTTTATTAATTCTAAGGCTAACTCACACTTTACACCCCTAAAGTATGGGTGAAGTTGCACTTTGATCCATGATATTTTAATATTGTTCCTTAATATTTCAATTTTGTGTCTAATTAGCCCAATTACACAATTTCGCCACTTCTATTGCCGGAAAAGAGAGCAAAATTGCAACCATAATCAAACTTCAAGGTGCAAACTGAAATTCTTCTGAGGGCTTTTGGGTTTCCACTAATAGAACGAGTTAACTGCAAAACGAACCCACTCACTTTGTTGAGTTGAAGTAAAGTCCAATTGACTACTTTACCCCTTTTTATTATAATTATACAACCAAGGAAAGAATTGGCCGAAATTATCCAGCTGACTAATTAGTCAGTTTCTGATCAATTGGCCGAATTAGGCACAAAATTGAAACTTTAGGAAGCAAAAAATAGAATATTAAGGAGTAATGTGGGACTACGCACAAACTTCAAGGGTGCAAATTGCAGTTCAACCTATTAATTAGTTTTAATCGAAAAAAAAGTCCAATAATTAAAACAATGAACAATTGACCAGGCATCCCAAAAAAGAGTTGCCTTTTGCCGTGGTTTTAATGACTAAGCGGGCGTATAATCAAAACCATGGACATTTTTAGGTGCATGGAACTAAAAGAAGCATTTTATGGGGAAAATGAGACATAATTTCATACATATGTACCGCCTTATAAAAAAAACCATATTAAATTAAATAATATCGAGAACACAAGAGCTTATAAATGAATTAAAAATAAAAAAATATAAACAAATGCATATACCTGACTCAACATGCCACCGAACTTATTTTTCAAGCTCATCACCTTATTGAGACCCTTCTCCAATGTAGATGGAAATTGTAATAGACGAAGTGTATGGCCAGTAGGAGCCGTATCAAATACTATAACGGAATAGTCCATTGTCTGCACCAATCTGTGAGAAATACGTCATATAGAAAAATGCATATCAAATTTAAACTCTTCTCCTATATATATATATATATATGTATATATATTTATATTTTTGTTTGCTTCCCATAGATAAATTCATTCTAAAGTGCAAAGGGGATATCCATCATCCAGACCCAAAGAAGAGAACAACAAAAGGACAAAAAGAATAATAAATCATTCAAAAAAAAAAAATATCAATAAGGGAAAAATATACATTTATTCAAATTCAACTATTTTTCTCTATGCTAATCAATGATCAATATGGTTTTTCCATCTTTCAATGGGCTACAAAACTACAATGTATCACATTATACAGTTAGGAATAAAAAAATGGAACTTACTTTAGCATCTCTGCAAAACTCATAGCTTCATCGATTCCAGGAATGGCATTCGCTAGTTCGGAGATAAAACCATCCATTCCATCCGGACCAAGACTCTCATCGTTTTCCACGTTGGGATCAACCTCCTACAAAAAGGGAACCCCAAGCTTTAAATCACTCTCCATTAAGTTAATCACCGGAGAAGCGTCGACAAGAATGATTGAATCTAGTTTAAAGAGAACATTAACATTGGTACTACATATAAAAGGTGAGGAGCGAGGGGAAGTAGTTATTTTTTTTTGGTGTATCAGCATGTGAAATATCCATAGTACCCTCAATATTTATTCTATCTATACTGTATATAATGGTGTATCAAGAGGTGAAATATCAACAATAACCCATATTTAAAATCTCTCTCTCTCTCTCTCTCTTTTTTTGCAATTTATAGAAGGTAACAAATGCATTAAGTGTGCTCAAATCGCTAGTAAACAATCAATGAAGTCTTCACAACTTCAGCAGAAAATATAATTCACAACCCAAAGGCATATAAGCAAAAGCGAGAACACTATTTTCTATTAAAAAAAACTAATTTAATATAATACAAGGACCGTGTTGGAGATATCCAAATCAATTTTCTCCCACATAAAAAAATATATTACCTCCATACTTGATCAAGCACGCATCCCCATCCCAATAATGGACTGCTGTTAGCCCCTAACAACGCTGGAAGACCAAACAACACCGATTTGGTGCACTTTCATACCGGACACAGTGCACGTGGCACTGGCGGGGTCGTTGGCAAGAACGGCACCAACTTGGTGCATGTCGGTAGGCTAAGGCGTTGTGGCACAACATCGGCGGGTGTTGAGCAGTGAAGAAGACCTTGGTGCGGTACCGAGGCAAGGCGGCAAAACGTAGGCGTAATGCTACGTTGTGGGTAGAGTCATGTGCGGCACATGACAGACTGTTAGAAACGGCGGTGCATTATTGTGCGAAAAATGCATACGGTGTTGGGACGTTATTAGGCGCAACGACACAACGAGACAGAACATAGACGCAACGAAGCGTTTTGGCCATGCAGGGGGCATGGCAAGATGTTGGGGAACGTTGGCTGACTATGGGACGAGATGGCAATGAGGCAGGACGTTGGGACGGTGCAAAAACGCTGGAAGGAAGCTGAGCTTGTGGTGAGCTGATGGATTAGTGGTTACCAGACATGTGCAGAACATGTGGGAGGCAGTTCCGGTCAGTTTCTGGGCAGTTTTGGTTGGTTTTCAGACAGGAAAATCAACTCCTATGGTGCTAACACGTGTCGGGACAGGTGTTGGTAGTCTGCCTATGCAGTTGGGGTTGTCAACTACTGTCTTCTCCTATAAATTGTAACGTTTTGGTTTGTTTTTGGTTTAGTGAATGTATACCTGCGGAAATCAGACTAAGTGTTGTAATTGGTTCCTTGTAACCCGAGTTAATTAATACAAGGTTGGGTTTTTCCCGTAAACGTTAGTGTGCCGTTGCGTGGGTGCGTTTCCGGTACTGTTTCGGTGCATTCCCGTTGTATTACGTTGCAGGAACGTGTGTGTGTTTACAGACAATCGGTGCATTTCCGTTGCGTGGCAAGACATTCACAGGACTGCTAATTGTCGATGCAACTAGGCCATCACACGATTGCGATTTTTGCGGTAAAAATTTGACCTTGTGACAACTGTCTACATGAATCTATTCACGCCATTCATCCTCTCACTTAAGGTCAAAGCAATCATATCATTCTTAATTGTCACATCCCAAATTTTCTTAGGCCTACCCCTCTCGCTTGGAGTACCTTCCGCTTTAATTAAATCATATTTTCGCACCGCTGCATCCTCAAGTCTTCTATGCACATGTCCAAACCATCGGAAACAATTTTCTCTCATCTTATCTTTAATGAGTGACATTCTTAACCTCTCCTCAATTTCTCAATTCCACTCTTCCACCTTAACATCCACATCTGCACTACACTTACTTTCTAAACATACTTCTTGTTTACATCCAAACATTCTGAAACATAGAGAATCATTGGTCACATTGTAATTTTATAGAATTTTCTTTTCAATTTCAATGGTATCCTATGATCACAAGTCACCCAAACCGCTTCTCCACTTTAACCATACTTCCTTAACTCTATGCGTATTGTCCTCCTTGATTTCTCCATTCCCCTACATTATAGAACCAAAATATCTAAAATTAAAAACCCTAGGGACCTTCTAATCCCAATTTTTTACCATGCCATCATCTCTCCAAGCATTAGCAAACTTGCAATGCACGTATTCTATCTTAGTTTTATTAATCTTTAAGCCCATAGTAAGTATTCTATCCAATGTTCTAACTTAATGTTAAGACCTCTTCTCCTTACATCAACTAGTTCTCTGTCATCAGCAAAATAACATACTCCATGATATCCCATCTTCAATATGTTCCATGAGTCCATCCAACACTAAAACATGGAAAAATTGTTATTTTATCCTATCGCAAGACTTAACTCAGTTTTTGATTCAATTCTTTATATAATAGCTTTTCAAACATTTTTTGTAACAAAACATTTAATAACAGTCCTACCCTATATTTTGGGGATACCTAGTTTGACATTTTTACCCTTACAGTGTTTAGTCAACTGTAAACATGAAATTCATTAATGGGAAGATCATTAGGGGGCATTAACTTAAAGATATTAATGCTAATTTAATTCCAATATTATGGTTTAACAATTACTATCATTGGATTTGTCATGTACCAATTTTATAACATGTTTCCATATTTAACAAAAATACAAACATTTGAATTTACTTGAGTGGTTGATTCATTTTTTTTTTTTTTCACCGACAATTTTATAGCATGTAACTTTTCAAATTTATTGTTACACTGCACACCGCACAAACATACCGGAGTTGTTACATTATGAATCCAAAGATTATGTACGTAACAATTATCAAAGTTGTTACATTTATACTACAACCACCACAACGATTCATTCAAATGATAAAATCTATTCAAATTTTGAGATTGTTACATTTACAAGGTATTTTTTTTAAGCATATTTTGTTTCCTTGATTTATAAAAGCTAATTACTTTAATTGACAAATGTTACCTTAATTGGCCTAGAATTAAGGAGGTCGTTGAACTATGGAATGCTACGTCATAGGGGTTATACCGTCTAAAAGGCTTAAAGTATAATGGTCAGGGGAGCCAACTCTAAGGTAACAAAAGTGAATGGGTTTAAAAAGGGATAAAAGTATCTATTAGGAGTGAGGATCAGTCTCCTCCTAAAATAAAGAAGTAAGGAATTAGATGCAAACCTATATTAAATGGGAAGGCACAAGTATCACCTCTTACGGTTCGAACACAAGAAACTATATCATCATCACCTTAATATAATCATTGAATATTTGCTTCTTTTCTAGAATTCACCACAATGATTCCATAGGTACCCGATCATAAGCTTTTTCTATGTCTACTAAATACCATATGTAAATCTTTCCTTTCACTATAGTTCTCCATTAATCACATGGACAGATATATGGCTTCAGTGGTTGACCGATCACAAATCCAAATCTATTATCTTCTATGCTCATATCATGTTTTACTCTATATTCTATCACTCTTACAAATTTCACGGTATCTCTTTATGCCACCATAATTTGTACAACTTTTAACACTCCTTTGTTTTTGTGAATAGACACTAAAATACTTCTCCTCCAATCATCCCCATTCTCTTCTTTCTCAATAATGAATCCAAATGATACTATTCACATAGAGTCCGTAGGCATACCGGAAATTGTCCCAATGGACACATACAACATTGTTCTATAACATCAGATATGCAAATTAATTGATGAGAAAAAAAACAAACCGGTATCAATTTTTGCTTCCATGACGAAGCATAGAAATCAATCAAATACCAATATCCAGAATACCAAGTAAATTGAACTCACCATGGCGTACAAATTGGTGAATCCATTGACGAGGGTAGGGGTTTTGGTGAATCGCTGTTGGAAGGCATCGCTGAGATTGTGAGCAGGGTCTGTGGAAATGATGAGAACAGAGGACCGAACCCTAGCGAGAAGGATCGAGAGGATGGAGCTGCAAGTGGTCTTTCCGACGCCACCTTTGCCGCCGACGAAGACCCACTTGAGACTCTCTTGATCCAGTACGTTCTGCATCGTCCCCTCCGGCAGGTCCTCGTTGTTGGACGCCATCAAGTCACACACAATTCTATCTGTTCCGTGTCAATAAAACCCAGAAGAATTCGATACAGAGTCTTGTCGGCAGCGATCGGAATGAGTGTTTTCTGGGTAGTCGATATAGGATTAAACTCGGAATAGCCGGAGATCTATCGAGACTCGCAAAGCCATGGCCTTCAGTTTTTATATCGGTGCAAAAATGTCCTTGCACGGGATTTAGTCAGTATTTTTCTTTCTGTTTATTTTGTCTATTTTGAGAGAGAATCTGTCTTTGTATTTAAAACAATTGGCATATCTTTTTTGGATAAATTTTTTAAATATATTTAGTCACATATTTAAAAAATATACATTGTCTTTCTCAATCCTTTTTATTTTCTATTTTTTTTTTCTCTTTCAAGCCCTGATTATTTTTAATGAACAAGTATACAAATTCTGTATTTTTCTCTTAATTATTTTTTAAATATTTTTTAATTAAAAATTATCCAAATTCCATCACCTTATATTGTTTTTCTTATTTTCTACTCTTTATTTTTGTGAATTATGTAATAAAATAGAAAAAAATATTTTTTTAGAGACATTAATAATCATTATATTTAAACTTGGAATAGTTGGAGATCTATCGAGACTCACAAACCCATGATCTTCAGTTTTTATATTGGTGCAAAATTGTTCTTGTACGGGATTTAGTTAGTATTTTTCTCTGTTTATTTTGAGAGAGAATTCGTTTTTGTATTTAAAAAAATTTACTAATATCTTTTTTGGGTAATATTTTTTTCAAATATATTTTACTCACATATTTAAAGAAAATAAAAAAATAAAAAAATATATATATTATCTTTCTTAATCCTTTTTATTTGCTAATTTTTTCCTCTTTCAAACCCTAATTATTTTTAATGGACAACTATATAAATTTAGTATTTTTCTCTTATTTATTTTTTAAATACTTTTTTTAATTAAAAATTATCCAAATTCCGTACCCTTATGTTGTTTTTCCTTATTTTTTTATTTTCTATTTTTATGACTTATATAATAAAATAGAAAAATAAAAATAAAAATTAGAGACCTAGGTAATCATTATATTTAAAAATTGGAATCAACTCGGTATACATTTTTTGGAATACTTTTTTCGAACTATATTTTTAAACGAATTTTCAAAACAAGTGGCCCCATTTTTTTTCTTCTCTCCATCTTCAATAGACAAACATCGAAATCTTTCAATTCTCTCTTATTTATTACTAGTGTTCAGGCACTAGTGTAGAACAATAAAAACAAAATAAAGAATTGACACAAGTTCCTTTATATACACAACATTCTTCACCTATTTCATTTAAATATCAATAATAACCAACAATTGAGACTAACATTATGCACCTATTGCATTTGAATACCACCAATAATTAACAATCAAGACTAAAATTTGTACCCATATAAAATAAGGAGACCTAATAGTCTAACACTAATTATATGCACATAATGAATAAATTGTATTGTAAATCATATGTCAAAATAAGTATCATTTTAGGCATATTATTGATTTCCAATTAAAAAAAGATTAAAAAAAAGAGATTATATATTCTTTACAAATACATACTCTTTATATACCTCCATAGCTTTCCATAAATTCTCTTTTCTATTTCATTTCTACTCTAAAAAAAATAAAATAAAAAGTAAAATAAAAATTAGACATGAAAAATTACACGAAAAAAATAATATGAAAAAGAATTCAATAGTTTGAACACAACTTTGTTTGGAGAAATATTTAAAAATTGAAAAAATGAAAATCTATTTTCCTAAAATGACCCTTACTGAAATCTATAGAAATAGAACATGTTTATGAATCCTTTAATCAAACATATTTCTCTCATACTTCTTAATATTAAGAAGTGAATAGCTATCGAATGTCGGACTAATCTTAAAGTAATTTGTCACAACAACAACAATGTCAAACTAAACTAAAAATAATTTGTCCCTTATTTCTTTTGT
The DNA here is from genome assembly GCA_016647705.1 of Eucommia ulmoides. Lineage (NCBI taxonomy): Eukaryota > Viridiplantae > Streptophyta > Magnoliopsida > Garryales > Eucommiaceae > Eucommia > Eucommia ulmoides. Next base: position 42,971,692 of record CM028340.1, read on the forward strand.
TATGTGCACTAAAACTAAATCAAAGTGCCGGTCTTATAAATTAATACAAAAATTATCAATTAAAAAAAAATACAAATCAAAATTACAAACATTAACAACCCAAATCAAAATTCAAACTATTAATGTTGCCTGAAGATGTGCGATATTAAATTGAGTTTTGAAGTAAAACTAAGAACCACCATAAATCGGCCCAATTTGGGGAAAAGAAATTCAAGCAAAGAGAACTCCTTTGTCCCTATTGAACCAAATTAGCAACAAACCATGTTGTAGGCTGTTTCAATCGTGGACTATCATGGAGCGGTGTTTGGTCATTTTTTCTATGATGGTGGTTGCTAGCTTAGCATCATAGAATGATGCTATGATGGCACATGGTAATTCAGAAACTAAATTTGTAAGTCTGTAATTCTATGCGACTGTTGCAATGGTGCTAATGGAGAACTTGCACATGACTGTTGTAAATAAAGTAATTTCCTACAAAGCAAATTAAACAAAAATCAAGGGGTTGGGTGGAGATTGAGGCAAACATCCACCTTAATTTGAATTTCTATAAATAAACTCCTCCATTTCCATGTATTTGATGGTTGATCCAGTAGGTCAACTTCGCCAAGTTTCTTAGGCAAATTTCTATTTTCATCCAATGCTTCTTTTATAAGTTTCAATATCTTATTTTGATCCTAATTACATAACAAATACCAAATAAATACTCTTTTTGGTTCCCAACTAAATTTGAGAAATATATATGTACACACCTTTACGCATTTGTTGGAATGTAGTGCGCGCCAGGGATGTTGATGGGAAATTAAATGAGACAATCTAAAAGATGAGTAAATTTGTCACTCATCTGCTACTCTCACGGGACCTTACTTCACAATCATAACCAAACATATGCTTTGAGGTAAAGTCGAAAATCATCCGAAATATTAACAATGTGGATACATATAACATTACTAAAAAAAATAACTTAGGGAACACCGTATACTATATGCAAAGAAAATCTGTGAAATTCCAATACTTAATTCGCCTGCCCCCCCAAAACCTGATTCGCCTGCCCGTTGCCCAACCCTAATTAATGGCACAGCATGCATAGAAATGAAGGCACGTGAACAAAATATATAATGAGAAATAGAATTGGGAATACACACACATGCATAGAAATGAGAACAAAACATATCAAATCTGTTTAAAAAATCGGGCAAAACAGAAGAAAAAAAAAACGGCACAGAAACAAAACAAAAACTTACCGAAATTGAAGAACACTATTTAAAAAACGAAAACAATAAAAAAGAAGTTGATGAAAAGGATAAGAAGTAATGTACCTAGGAGCAAGGAAAGGTAATCTCCATCCCTGGTTTTCCTATAAAGAGAGAGAAGAGAAGAGCTTAGCTATTTTAGAAAACAAATGTGAAAAAAATCGGGTGAACATCAATATGTAGAAATTAGAGTAAACACCAATACGTAGAAATCAAAGTGAACATATTAAATATGAATATGTACATATCCTAATATGAACCACCAAATCTAAATTGCACACAAATACACTAATCCAACACCAATTTTTCAGATCTGGATATGCAAATAAAGATCTATAAAATTCAGATACACTGAAATCGAACACAAATGTAGAGAAATCGAAGTTAGATTTAGCCAACTCAAGTTTTACTTGGAAATTAATGTTTCCCAAATCAGAAACAGAAATCAAGTTCAAGGAGAAGGGGGATAGGGTTTCGGAGAAAAAAAATAGAGAATAGGGCGTGGTGACGACCTAGCGGTTCAATCAAGCATAGTGACGGTCTTTGACAGAGTTACCTAAGCTGTAGTAGTCGACACTGGCGATGGAGGGAACGGCGATGACGACAATTGAGGTGATGGAACGGAGATAAACAGACTATGGGAGTGGTGGCAAAGCTACGGCGTGACGATGGTAAGGCGATGGCAGAGGGAGCGAGGAGAAAATAAGCATGAATTGCAGAATGAGATAGAGAAGGAGATAGTTCGGTGGTTGTGGGGTGGCGACAACTGCCTGCGAAGAGAAGAGGCAGAGCGTGACAGGGAGAGCTGAGATCTAAAATAATTGAAATCTAAAAAAAATCGATGGCTGAGATCAAACATAAAACTGGAATAACCCTAAATAAAAATTGAAAAGGATAAATATGAGATCCAAAATCCATGGAGGGTAATGGTTTTTGTTGATCTTAAGATTTTTATGAACAATTAAGTGTTGATATTTTGGTAGAACTAACGGTTTAATTGAGTGTTTCAGTTATTTAAGTTCTAGTGATGAAGATGATGACAAATTAAATGGATGTTAAGTGATGATGTCAAGATGAAGAAGAATTAAGAGTTTGAAGAAATTAAGGAAAACAACTCAGGTGAATTTGAACTCTTAATATCCCAATTAAGAACATACACAGCACAAAAAGTTTTTATTATTTATGTGTATTTTGATAAGGTGAAATTATTTGCTCCTATATGTGATTTGAAAAAAAATATTTTTAATTGACTAAAATGGAATTTAAGAAGTTAATGGAGCTAATTTAGAAAAGAAAATAGTTAAAGGGGCAAAAACGTAAAAAAGAATTAGTTAAAAACGAGTTCAGAAAAGAGATCCAGCATATACAAGTCGACTGATGAGTCGACCGGACCAAGCAACAAAAACAATCTGTATCTTTAAGTCAACAGGCAGGTCGACCGGTGAAGAGAAGCTGAACTCTCTGTATCTCTAAGTTGACAGGTAGGTCGACCGATAAATGGAGCGTCGTTGGCTTGGCTACATCCTGAATTGGGCAATCGACTGACCGGTCGACTGGGGGCGCTGTTTCAGGATACTGTTGATTCCAAAATTATATCCAAAAGTAGCAATTTTTTGTTGGGATTTGAGAGAGATTTCAGGGATATTATTATATTTAAGATATGCTTCATCTATTATTTAAATATTATTGATTTGGTTCATTAATTTTTAATGTTTCTCAATTTGGTACATAAAATTGATTCTATTCTAATTAATTGAGATTGAGAAATATTTAGAGGACTTAATTGAAAGATTTAAAAGCCATTATTAAGTGAATTGAACCAAAATGAAGTCATATTGATATATGGGGTCTAAGAGAGCATTAAATGTCATGACACATGGGAACTAGCCGTTAGAGAGCTGATTTACTTCCCATATATATAGACCTACGTTTTTCTTAAATCATTAATCAAGAGAAGTGAGCTTAGAGAAAAACATCATATTGTGTTGTTCTAAGAGTCATCATTTTGAAATATTGTGAGCTATTCTAAGAGGCTATCTTGTGAAATATTTGCTGTTAATCTTTACTGCTACAGGATTTGAAGTTACATCATTCTATTTATTCTTTTTGTGGATTCCGGGTGAAATCTTTCCAATTATTTTCTATTATTACATTACTTGTTTATCTTTTAAAAATTGATCTTAAAAATTGTTTCTGATTTTTATTAAAGAAAATTTTATAAACAATTTTTTGAATATGATTACGTGCTTAATTATTTGCTATCTATATCTTGTTTAAAATCAGATTTTCAATCTCACATTTTTTCTATCACTAAATTTGGGATATTAATTGAGTTATTATTTATCTAGGGTGGTAGAAAACTCTGAGTGAGATTTTCTGCTTATCAATTTGTATTGGTGAGTAGTGTGACGGGTTAAATACTGTTGGTGGTATTTAATCAAGGGTAACCGGTTTTCAGTCTCTTCTTGTAAAAAAATTGAGGTAGTGATTCTTCTTAGATAGAATTATGTTTTGAGTGAAATTTGTAACGGTTCAATCCTTACCGGGTAAAAGGATATTTGGAGTGATTGGTGAGGTTTTGATTCTTTGGCGTTAGTGTTAAAAAGAATTAGGTTATTCTTTAGTCTGTAAAAAATAGAGATTCTTCCTTAGCTTGGGAAAAATGATATTGTAAAGGTTGATCTGAGCCTGTAAAAGAATCGTTGTGTGAGTTTGGTGTGCTGCAATATTTAATTTGTTTATTTTTGTTGTTTGGTGTGAACTTAGTTGATTATATAATTCCGCTGTGATATAAAGATACTAATTAATTTAGGATTAAAATTAATTATTTGATTTATTAGAGTATTATTCTGATATAATTTTTTAATTACCCAATTTACCCTCCCTCTTGGGTATTCCATTGGACCAACAATTTTAAATTAGAAAAACAGAAAATCGTAAAGCAATAGGCAAAATCGATGAGAGATAGAGAGACAGAGAAAGAGACCAACCTTAATTAGGATCAAACCAGGTTCGTTGTAGTCGACAATGGAGGCGATGGAACGGAAATGGTGGTGGCGGCGGCAGCCTGCAAATAGGAAGGCAGAGAGTGAGAAGCGAGAGTGAGAGAGAGAGGCGAGAGGAGAAGTGAGAGTGAGGGAGATGGGGGTTGCAGTAATTTTTTTTTTAACCTAAACTAATTTTTATTATATAGGTGGGTTAAGATGATCCAACAACCTTAAAATGTTTAGAATTTTGTCTCTCATCTGACGGCCAAGAATATACCAGCCCTGATTTATTATATAGATTTAAACCCTCTTTTTTATTTTTCAATTTAAAACAGTCCAAGTTCAATCACCCCTTATTTTTTTATTGGATTTATATAATAAAATAGAAACGAATAACATTTTAAGAACATTAACCATTAAATTTTAAAATAAATGACAAAGATAAAAACTTAGATTTCTATTCAAATAAAAATAAGGTTAGCATCCTCATTCTCTATCACTCAATCCTCATCGGACAAATATCAAAGCCCTCATTTTTTTCTTATTTACTTTTTAAGCTTATCTTATTTTTTCTTTCCTTTTTTTTTTTTTTTTTTTTTTTTGGTTTTCTTTATTTATAATAAAAATAAATATATTATTGGAGAAATTATTGGATTATCCTTTAAATAAGCCACTTATAATTTTTTTTTCTTCTTTTTCTTCTTCTTCAAGTTTTTAGTCTTTAAATTAATATTTTAACAAATTATTTACCTTTTCAGTTAATATCAACTAAATGTTAAATTCATATGGTTAATGTCAATTAGGACTAAAAAGTAAGTTAAAAGTGACTAAAATATAAATTGCTCTAAAATAATTAGAAAAATAGTAAAAAAAAAAAAAAAAAAAAATAGATAGAGAACTCCATAATAGGATAACTAATAGTATTTTAATTTTTATTCACAGGACAAAATATTGTATCTACATTATATTTATTTTTTGAACACTTATTGGCATGTACATATGCATAATTATTATTTTGCTTCCACATTGCAAAATACTTTACTTGGTGATAATTTCCTTCAACAAGTAGCAAACTGTTTATTATAAATCAATAGAATATGAAAGGATATAGACTCAAACTATATTCTCAACACATATTTTATTTACATTACTCTATTGAATATTAAAGTTGATCTTTTTGCTTTAATGCTTAAATATTTAAATTAATTTTTTAAAATTAAGTTTATCTTTTTTAGTCCATGGATTTAGGCGTGGGTTATATATTAGTTTATATTATAAAATAACTCACTATATATTTTTTGTACATATTTTACCTAATTAAATAACATATCCTCTCTCTTTGTTCTTTCCATTCTTCAAAATTTCCCTTTCTCGCCCTAATTATTTGCACTAAAGAAATATTTAAGCAATATATTTCTCTACTATTTATTTTTTAATATATTTTTTATTTTCTAATTCAAAAAGCCCAAGTTCGATTACTCATATATTTTTCTTTCTTATTTTTTTATTTTTTATATTTTGTGATCTATCTAATAAAATAGAAAAAAATATATTTTCAAAAGATAACCATTAAATTTAAAACTAGGAAAGGTTTTGGTTGATGTGGCAAGCGGTGGTGATTGAAAGAGTGAAAGATTGGTGAAAATTGTCTGCTTGGGTTTTCTTATTTTAATTTTCTATTTTGTAATAAGTGAATAGTTTTTTCCCTTTATTTTTATTTTCTTTTATTTTAATTAATTTTTTCTATATATAATTTTTTAATAATTGAATAGTTTTTTCCATTTTCTTTAATTTTGATTAATTTTTTAATTAAAGAGATGGACACCAATATTTTGCGTCAAAATTTGGGACCAAAATTGACTCTAATTTTTTTTAACATTTAGCGAAATTTGAAATAAATTAGTGACAATTAAATAATTTTTTACTAAAAATATATATTATTAATGGTTATTTTTTAATTGTCGCTAGAATAAGTGCCGCTATAGGCTATTTTTCTTGTAATGTCTCTTTGCTTTCTCAAAAAACACATATGTTCTTACATACAAAAAATGGAACGCATCAGCTGTTAATTTGTTTACCCTACGCAATTCAACCCACCTCTTGGGTTGACTTGGACCGACCAGATCAAATAGCCTAGAAATTACAATTTAGGAGGTCATCTCGATGAAATTCCAGCTTTGACTATGGCATGTTGGTAGTCTTAATAATAGTTAGTGGATATTCCATACGGAAATGATTTCTTTACAGGAGTAAAATTAAAATTATTTTAATCTTAATTAATTAATTATTTTTGTTGTTCAACTTTTGATATGAACCTAACATAACATGTCACAAATAAATAAAGAATGAAAGTTTGGATAGTCTTTCAAAAGAATGGGTTGGCATGCCGAACAATTTAAAAGTTTGGGGGCCAACGTATAAATAAAAAAGAAAGGAAACTATGGCACAAAACCCTAGGCAAGCAATTGGTCACTTTTTCTTTAGGGTACGTTTAGTTGGAAAGATGGAAAAGAAAAAGGAAAAAGAAAATAAGAGGATAATATTTTTATCCATTGTGAAATGAAATTTATTTTTCCTAGTGTTATTTAGTTAGGAAGAAAGATGAAGGGAGGGAAAATAATTTACAATTTTACCCTTGTATATTACAAAAATAAAATAAAAATTATATTATCAAGGGTATAATTGTAATTTATTCATTTCCCACCACTTTCCTTCATTTTCCTCCCAAAGTTGTTTAAAAAATTGTGTATTTTCCTTGTTATTTTCTTTTTCTTTCTATTTTTCATCCTTACTAAATAGTTTTTTATTTTCATTTTTCATCCTATTTTTCTTTTCATTTTCTTTTTCCATCCATTTTCTACCCAACCAAATGCACCCTTATACTATATTTTTTTTTTTTTTTTTTATCAATCAAAGATTTCCCAAACCTTCCCTAGTTTTATCGATTTAGTATTCGTTACCTAATGAATCGATAAATATTAATTTGACGGAGTTTTCCATGTGGATATTATTATAGAGGGGCACTTTTGCCGCTTTTTGGAAAGCCTAGTCAAATCACACCTCGAGATCATCAGGCTCAAAGAGGTTGAAGTACACGGTTAAGGTAATAAATCTATTCATTAGAATATGATCCATATTTTTATTTTGTGTTAATATGGATTGATTCAGGAATAGAAAAAAGAAAATAAAATTGGTTTAAAATTTTTATTATCCGTTACGCAAACTTAGAATTTTCATTTATGTTTTCATTATCTCTACTACTTTAAGAATGTCGAACTGCACATTCTACATGTTAGGAAAATAATTTAAAATTAAAATATTTATTATATACAAATTATAATATTTTATTTAATGAAATTATTACTAATAATATAATTGTAATGGTTATAATTTTGTGTTCTAATTATATGTTTATGAGACATTATTATTGTGATTAAATTATAAAATTTATTAAAATGACTTTATGAATTCCATTATAAATATATATGTTACAATAATATTTAGTGTATAATTAGTGATTTTATTAATTATAATATTATGAGTATTTAATATTATAATAAGAGTTACATAATCTATACACTATGTATATGTGTGTAAGGATGAAAAAATATATAAGTGATATAGAGAAATATAGAAGAAAATAGTATGATACCATATGATACTATATAAAATAGTGAGTATACTTTATTGAGATATATAAATAGAGGGAAGTGATATTTTGTGATATTTCATGTATATTATATACTTGATAATTTATAGGCAATAGGGTTCTCGATCGATTCAATATAGAGATGTCCTACTTGCACTTTGACTCCTTGATTGTTGTATCTTGGGAAGGGCTCGCCATTCAATCTTATGCATAGAGGGGACATATCTATTCTTAGGACAATGTTTACACGCCTCGATCCACCAGATATTATATTTTCTTTCTGTCCTATGCTTTATTTTATTTATTTAATTATTGATGTTCTTAATTATTTAAAGAGATTGAATTGCATGTGATATTTATTTATTTAATTTGAATTTATATAATTATGTGAAATTTTCCCCAACACTACTGTAATACCCCGAAAAATTTATATTTTTAAAAATATTATTTCATATTAGTTTAATATTTTTAGGATTGTTTTGTAAATTTATGGAATAATTATATTTGATAAATTTTTAGGGTTAAATGTTAATTTTAAATTGATTTTTAAAAGTTTTAGGACTATTATGTTATTTAAAATATACTTTTAAGAGTTTTGGAATATAATTAATATTTTTATTTTTTATTTTAAGAAAAACATTGTTTAAATAAATAAATAAATAAAAATATGGCCCAAATGGTTTCCTTCTTAAAGAAGGAAACCAAATGAGACCACATATATGTATATAAGTATATATGTGCTACACAGACGTGTTTATATTATAATAATAATAATAATAATAAAAAAAAAAGAATGATCATATATATATACAAATAAAAATTAATAAAGTTACATGTTATATGCAAATGGAAGTTAATAAGATTATAGGTTATATATACATGTTAATAAGTTTTTGAGCAAAAATAGTATTCATAATTATAATAATAATAATAATAATAATAATAATAAAAAAAAGAATGATCATATATATATACAAAAAAAAATTAATAAAGTTACATGTTATATGCAAATGGAAGTTAATAAGATTATAGGTTATATAGACATGTTAATAAGTTTTTGAGCAAAAATAGTATTCTGGTTCGGATTTCGGCTTCGGATTTCAGGTAGAATTTCTAACTCTTCTAATATATGTAGTTAATCTTTTTATTGTGTGATTTATGTTATTACTGTAGTTGAATTATAACTGTTAGTTTGCATGAAATAATTATGATTATGTGAAAATTATGTGTGATACACGCCTATGTATTTATTTGTTATGTTAATTAGATACACGTATTAGAGGGGTTGAAATTTTACTGAGCGTTGGTTCACAACCCTGCAGTTTTGATTGTAGGGCCGGTGAGAATGAAATTAAGCTAAAAATTTCATTTGAATTTTTATTTAATTTGCAATAACTGTATTTATTATTTACTGTTGTAAAATTGACTCGACAAATCAATAATTATAATTATTGCCGTCGTTTGTAAAATTTCTCGAATTTTTATTAAATAGTTCTTGGTTATTTGGTTTTAGTGTTAATTCTCCAATGGGAGAAATCGCATGGCGGCCCTGGGAAACCGGGTCATTACAATTACATTTCATATTCCATTGGATATTCTTGATAATTCAATTTGTCATTTTAGTAAGGAATATTGCATGCAAATTTATTTCGAGAGTCAAAATTAATTACTTGGGATGAACATCTTATGCGACAAAAGTACTTTGTTGAGTTCATAGACCGGACGTTATGAGATATTTGCGGTAAACCAAAACCATTCATGGGTATCGATGTTATTCATGGAGGAGAGTTTTGGAAAATTTTACTTGTTATACCTAAAGATATTTGTCAACAAATTGCGGTTGCATCATCAAATCTTTTATTCCTATGGAAAGATATACATATACTGACTTTGAATTTGAACATGCACCTAAGCAGTACAAACATTAACAATAAAGAAATTTATGATATTTACTTCACGTAATATTTGATTTTAGTAATTATTAGAAAGTAATTCATTGTAATAGATTATTTAATTATAAGCTGACTAAATAATTCATTTATATATTAAAAAAATAGATTGCAAGTGATCCGTGTGAAATTGAGATGTATTGTCAACCACATGCAAGTGTCTTAATTTGGGTGAACTAATATCTTTAGTTTATTCATATCTGAATATGTTTGGTGTTGCGACCTCTACATTTCTAATCAAACGTTATATTCATTCTGCAAAAAAGTTTGATGTTAGTACTATAAATTCAACCACTTTAAATATCTTTCCTGGAGAAAAGATCACATATTTGGTTGTAAAAAAAATGCCAAAAGATGATGAAGTTGATCACCAAATTATAAATCATTATCTTAATAAGTACTTGAATTCTTTTGATCCTCCAAGATTATCCCTATTCAAGTTATATTTGAAATTTGGTTGTCCAATTATATTATTGTGAAATATCGCATCCAATTATGGATTTTGTAATGACACACGATTAATGATAATTGTGTATTTTTCGCGTATAATTGAGCCTCAAAATTTAACTTTGAAAAAATTAACAAAATTGATATTTATTCTGAGAATATCTTTGATGCCAACATCTTATGAATTTCTTATTCAAATGATGAGGCGTCAATTCTCAGTTTGCTTGGCATATGACATGGTGATAAACAAATCACAAGGATAATTAATGAAATTTGTTGGAGTTGATTTGACTATATTGATTTTTATATCATTTGATTGATATATGTAGTTTTCTCCAAAGATGGATCTCTATCCACAACAAATATTATTTATTCTAAAATATTATTGTGATTATCTCAAATTTCTATATTTAAATTTATATTGAAAATTTTCGATTTACTAAAAAGTGAAGTGAGCATTTTGGTATATGATACAAATTTCAACTTAATTTTATGGTTCACAGTAGTTTTATTTTATTTTACAATTTGCTCAATTTAAAATGGAAAAAATAATTGTTTGGATCTCTACATGAAACACCAAACTACCCAATTATTCCTCTACTTTTTAATTAGACTAAATAGTCTCACGGAAGTTAAAGATTGAACCATTTAGCCCTGTATGAGAATTTGACCCAAATCAAGTGACAAAAACAGTCACTGATTTTTCAGGATTACAAGTTGAAAAAAGCTTTTTCAGGATTACAAGTTGAAAAAGCTTTTTGTATTCAGTTGAATTCAATCCAACAACTATTTTTCTTAAATAAACATAATAATGATTTGCAATAATAATTATTAAGCAATATGTCGAATTCCACGCGAGTTATTTTAGTTTACTAAAATGGTTGATTGAGATATTATTTTGAAGCTATTATTTAGATGAATGCGGTTTTGTAATTAAATCAAGCAAACAAGTAATCAAAATGTTTTATTTATGATTATATTAAGAGATGATTAATGGAATTATAATTGGTAACCATCCATTTTTGGTACATATTTAACAAGTATTTAAGGTATACAATGGTTTCAAATTATGGTAATTAGGGATGTCAATGGTCTAGTTTAGGTTCGATTGACGCGTCCCCTTTTTTTTCGAAAGGAAAATAATATGAAATAATAAATGCATAAAAGAGAAGAGGTTTTTAAAAGCACCGATTTTCTCAAAAAAGTACTTAGGTCGTTTTAAAACAAGGAGTCGCCACCTAGTATTGGGTTTAAATGACGTGTTAGGTCACTGGATCTTTAAAAAAATAATTTAAAAGGCGTAAGTAAAAATTGACTCCAAAATATGGTCAAACTAAAGATTCATTTAAAGAGTTTGGGGGTCGATTACGATCGGAGAAGGTGTTAGGCACCCCAAGACCCCCGTCCGAAAACGATATCTTATGTACAATTAAATCCAATTAATTTAAGTCAACACGTTTTATTTAATTTTGAAATCATTTCATTCTTATGAAATATTTTTGGTATTTTAAAAAATAAGATAGGACAAGTTTTTGTATTTTTTTGAATGTTCTCCCAATATGACCTCTTATATTAAAGATTCGTTAAAGATGGTTCCCGGGGGGGTAGTTTTATGTATGTTTCCAATGAAATTATTTAATTTAAGTAGATAAATCAATCTAAATATTTTCTAAGTGATGCAAAAGTCAACATGCAAAGCGACGTGAAATATTATATTACTAGTGTATAACCCGTGCCTGAAGGCAAGGGTATAAAATAATAAAAACAAAAAAATGATATAATTTTTTGTACATTCAACATTCATCGCCTATTTCATTTGAATATCAATAATAATTAACAATCGAGACTAACATTTCGCACTTATTTTAATTAAACATTAATAGTAACTAAAACTCAAGATTAAAATTTGTACTGTTATGTGCAAGTAATAAATATATTGTACTGTAAATCATTCTTTACAAACACATACTATTTATATGCCGACGCAAAACTTCCAATTGATTTTCTTTTCTATTTCATCACCAAACCAACTGCAAAACCTGATAACATCAACCAAACGCCAATAGATCCAAACGTACTCAATAACAAACAACTCAAATAATCAACAATCTACGAAAACAACTAAAGAAACCAATTGAAAAACAGATGAAAAACAAAATATGAACTTATGCCCACTCGCTCATAAGTTTAAGTGATATCAAATCAAAATATCAAAAACAAATAAATGAAATAAAAATTCCTAAAAACAATTAAATCAAGATTGGGGCACGATCCCTGAAATGAATTAAATTCCTACAATAAAGAAATAAAATCGACATCCCTAGTTGATAGATATACATTGAAGAAAAAAGTATAATCTCAAAAAGGATTTTTTATAATAAGTGGTGATCGTCTCCAATTCTAAACATGAGAAATAACAAAAATGTCAGATAATGTCCTCTATTTATACAACTTTTTACACATATTTCATCTGAACATCAATAGTTATAATAATAATGGAACAATAATAATAACCAACAATCTAGACTAAAACTTGCACAAATTTAAAATAATAAAGATACATAGCATAAGTTATATGCAAATATTTTTGGTATTTTAAAAAATAAGATAAGACAAGTTTTTGTATTTTTTGGAATGTTCCCCTAATATGACCTCTTATATTAAGGGTTCGTTAAAGATGGTTCTCAGGGGGGTAGTTTTATGTATGTTTCCGATGAAATTCTTTAATTTAAGTAGGTAAATCAATCTAAATATTTTATAAGTGATTCAAAAGTCAACATGCAAAGCGACGTGAAATATTATATTATTTTCTATAAATGCAATGTCACAAAATGTCTACTTTCCAAATTTGCCCAATTAATTTAACGAAATTCTAATTTGATAATCCCTTAATTCTATAAAAATGAGAATCAATGAAATATCATAGAAACGCGTTATGTGAAAATTAATTCCACAAAAACTTAAGTAAAATCCAGTAAAATGACTTACTGAAGAAAACGATTTACTAAACCGATTGTTTCTAAATTTTTATTTTATTTGGGAAATCAAATTGTTGGTAAAGAAATATTTCCTTCAATATATTAAACCGTTGAATTCACCCCAAGGCTTGTGAGAACTAATTCTTACAAAATAATTTGTTATTATTTTTATTTTATTTTTTATATTATTTTATTTTTTATGAATTTAGGTATAGCAACAATTTAAATAATAATAATAATAAAAATAAATAAATAAATAAATAAATAAACAGTAAAATAAAAAAATAAAAAATATCCTGATCTCACGCTCGAAGGTTAAGCCAAAAAGGAAAGTCTCGTCCCGGCGTTTTCATCAAATCATTGGATGATCCTAATAGATCTAAACTTGCAGGATTTTAAATTTTGATAATAATAATAAAAAAAACATTGAAAAGAATTAAAGGATTAGAAATATACCTGCCTTGACAAAGATCCCTAACGTACGGGTTTTTTATTATCTCAAATATGGCTTCCCGAATGGGCTTTCATTGAGAATCGTTCCTTAGGAGGATTTTTCTCGGAATTTTGGAGTAAATAAACTGTGAGGGAGAGGGTTTTATTTGTAGGGAAAAATGTGGAATGAAAAAATCTTAAAAAACTAGTCCTGGCCGCTAAATTCTAACCTAATTTGATCACGAAAAATGAAAAGTCGTTGGGAAAGATCTTGTGCTGATACGGATACATGGCAACCTAAGAGGTTGCCATGTGTCCACTGCCTTTTTTTTTACTCTTTGACCGGTTGGTGGCCCCCTTTCAAACTTCTCACTCTCTCTCTCCCCCTTAATTTCTCTCTATCTCACCGATTCTCACATTTCTCTCTCTCTTTCTCTCACATCAAGGCAGTGGGCCCCTTCACTCTTTCTCTCTCTCTCTCTCTCTCTCTCTCTCTCTCTCTCTCTCTCTCCTTTCTATATTTCCATTTACTCCTCCCATCCCATGTTTCTTTTTTTCTTCTTTTTCACCCTTTTTCTTTATTTCGATTTTTTTCTCCTTTTTCTTTTTCTTCATTTTCTATTTTCTTTTTGTGAAAATAAAACAAAATAAAAATAGATCATAAAATATTTTTGTGGGATGGTCAAAATCTTATGTATACAGCTGCCCCACTTTGTCATGCGAGTTTTACTTGCTTGACAAAGATAGGAGACCACATCATTTTGATCGTCCAATTTTTTGAATTTTTCAAAGTTTTTTTTCGACAATAGAAAAAATAAAACATGAAAAATGACTCATGACGAACAAGTGTTAGTTTAGAAGATCGTTTAGAGTAATGAAAAATGACTTGTGACGAACACATGTTCATTTAGAGGATTATTGAGAGTAATAACGAAATGACTTATGATGAACAAGTGTCCGTTTAGAGTATTGAAAAATGACTCATAACGAAACTCATGACGAACACATTTCATTTAGAGGATCGTTTAGAGTAATGATAAAATGACTCATGACTATACTCATAATGAACACATGTTCGTTTAGAGGATCATTTAGAGTAATGACAAGATGACTCATGATGATACTCATGACGAGCAAGTGTTTATTTAGAGGATCGTTTAGAGTGACAAAAATGACTCATAACGATATTCATGACGAACAAGTACCCGTTTAGAAGATCGTTTAGAGTAATGAAAAAAATGACTCATGACAATATTCATGACGAACACATGTTTGTTTAGAAGATCGTTTAGAGTAATGAAAAAAAAGACTCATGACGATACTCATGATGAACAAGTGTTCGTTTAGAGGATCGTTTAGAGTAATGAAAAAATGACACATGACGAACAAATGTCCATTTAGAAGATCGTTTGGAGTGATAGAAAATAACTCATGCCCCAACCTTCTTGGCTGGGGGGACAAAAGAAAGTACAGTGGTATAAAATTTGCCTCAGCTTGTGGCTGGGCAAAAATAAGAGATCAAAGATATAAAATGTGCTCCAGCTTATGACTGGGGTTGACTCTCAGATGACTGAACCTTTACAGGTTGCCTATGTGTCTTAGCATTAGGCCGAGGATCAGGTTTAGCGTAGTTTACTAGATGACATTTTCAGGGCAAAACACATACTTGGATGCTCATCTAGAGCTTCTGAATTTTCAGTGGCAAGAGTTTCTGATTTGAGTTGGCGGGAAGGTGAGGGGACTCAGTGATAAAGAAATCCATGATCCTAATCTTTTTCAGATCCCTGTAAGTGGACAAGATAACTCTTCCAAAATAAAATATTTAGTTTGAAAAAAATCGGTCACCTTTGATAACTCACAATTCCATTCCCTCATTTTTTGTTGCAGCCACTCGGCTGATGGCGCTTGATTTCCTCGAGGTGATTCGATGAGATTCTTTTATTTGAATTCATAAACTTCGCTTTCCAACTCAGGGGCAAGGCCCAACATGCATTAGGGTGATCCAATGAGACTTTTTTTTTTTTTTTTTAATTAAGAGACTTCGCTTTCCAACTCATGAGAGGGCCCAATATACCTCGTCAAGATCTCCTTGGCTTGCTTGACTGGATTCCTATCTTTCCAAATTTCTAGGTACTTTGATGCTTGAGGTTCTAATACTCCTGTATACTCTGTGTTTTCTCAAGTCCTGCAAAACTAATTTAGTCCAAAAAATGGGTAAAATGTTAAAAATTACCAAAATGAGTACCTTCAATGTCCAATATGATTTATAGTGAGATCTTGAGTTAGATTATAGAGGAATATGGCTCCAATACACTTCCAGATCACGACCAATGTTTCTTTTCATAAATTCCGATTCTATTCAAATCCATCAAATTTTGATATAGAGAAACGTCGTTTGCCCTCCAAATTAACCCGAGGTGGAAACCTTGAATGAACTAATCTATCATCTTTCTTTTCTCTTCCAATCTTTTCTACATTTGCATTAGCGCTTCTTGCTCAGTCAGTGGTTTGACTATTTTACCCTCGTTTTTTGCCATTTTCTTTCTTTATTTTTTCCCCTTTTCAATATTATTTTTTGAGAAATAGATGATCGAAATTACAATGGTTAGGGGGTAACCGAGCTTAGAAATTAACCTAATCTTCTTTGTGAATCGAGACCTTCTTACAGCTCGAGAATCCATTAATGAAGGAGTAAATCTGGTGTCCAACAGTGTTGGTTTATGGTGACAAATCCTCATTTTTCAGCTTTGATCTTCATCAAATAATTGGATACCGGTATTTCATTTGAGACCTTCTTTTTTGGGATTATTGGTTTGGGATGATTGTGTTTCCTTTTTACCATTGTGTCCGACAGCAGGCGAGCCAAAATGTTTACACCTAGTTTTATCAAATCACTAGAGAACCACCAAAGACAGCTTGATCAACTTGCAGTAATATATCAAACTATCGTTAGGGAAATGGATGCCAATATTGACTTTCAAATCCTCCAATACTCTTAAATTGTTGTGAAAAAAGGCCTTTTGGATCTCACCATCGTTTGGCAAAATAAAATCATCTTTTGTTTCTATTCCCATTGGATCGTGGTCTAACTCTATATTGAAATCATATATTCATATTCTTGCTCAATCACATCACATACAACATATGCGGACATTTTTGGGTACCTGAAAGAGTAAAATTCGAACATTAGACCACAATATGGATAAAATAATATTACATTTATTGAAATTTTAAAATCCATTACAGAACAAATTCTTTTCCATCCAAAAGACTAATGAGATGGAAATGTGAGTACACGAAAAATGTCCCAATTTTATAAAAAAAAAACCTAGCAAATTGAAAGTAAACAAGGACCCTAGTTTTGCAGCCTTAAGATTTTTCAACTCGAGCCTTGGGCAAATGACTCGCTCCCATCTTTGCCAACGTTTTGGTAAAGATCGACTGCACCACTTCCTGAAAGTGCATGCTTAGGCAGCGGATTCAATTGGCAATTTGGCGTAACGGCCTCAATCATTTTGTTGGGAAATGTGAGGGCCCCCATCCACATGAATTCTTGGATCTTGTCTTTTAGTTGAAAGCAATGATCGGTCATATGTCTTTCGGCTCCCGAGTGGTACTCATAGAAAGCATCCGAAGAGACAACTTTACTTCCAGGCTTAGACTCATAGGATGGAAGAGATGTCAGCATCCCCTGCTTCAAACAATTTCTGTATAGCTCAATGATGGGGACTAGAAGGTCTAGTGATTCTTTTTCATCATTTCGAAAGTTTCTCCCAGTAAGGCGAGGTAGATAGCCTAGATGGTATTGGGATCTTGACTTTAAGGTGTGGTTAGGAAGAAAGTTTTGGTTTTGTTGATATGAGGGCGTATGGTAAGCGGGTGTTTGGTACGTTTGAGGATAGTATTGGGGAGTGTGATTTTGATAAGGGGGAGGTACGTTCTGGTATTGGTAGTAGTGGGGACAATTTTGGAAATATAGTGGGTTCCGGGGGTAATTTTGGTTTTCGAGATTTTGAGGGAAATGGTTTCGGTATTGGTTGTTTTGGTTCAGGTAATAGGAAGCTTGGGGGGTTGTTTTGGTTAAGGGTTTGCTGGGGAGAAAAGACGACGACTATCTCATCTTTTTTTTTTTTGGTGGAGCTGGCCTTTTTGTCAGATTGGGTGAGGCCCCTTTTGATCTTTCCGTTTCTTACTTCTGCTTTTATCATATCATTGAAAGAAGCCACTGCTATGCTCGAAAGGCTCTGCTAGAATGGTGGCGTCTGAATTGATTTGAATATCTCTAACTGAACCTCCTCACTCAATCTATGGACAACTTTGGTAGCTTTCTTCCTCCAGCGGGCAATGTATCTCTAAAAGCTCTCATTTTTTTTCCTGATATAAAGTATTAAGATCCGGTAAAGCATATTTGTTGTATATATACTGCTCACAAAAAACTTCTACTAGGTCCTCGAAGGTTTTAATCTGCGATAACTCCAAAGTCATGTACCAGCTAAGGGTCAGTGCCTTTAACGATTGACGGAACATCTTTAGGCAAAGATCTTTATACCGAGCTTGAATTCCCAATTCCTCTGTATTGATATTGACATGCCATTTTGGGGGGTCGGTACCATCATATTTTGTGAACTTCGGGACTACGAAATTTTTCGGATACACCGCCCGGGATGGTGCTGACAGTTCCTTCTATGCCGCTTTTCTGAAATGTTTTTTTTTTTTTTTTTTTAGTCTTTTACAGTTCTCTCCAATCTCTCCATTTTCAGAACCCAGGCCAGAAGGGGTCCATTATCTTTTTTTCCTGTTTTCGGTTTGGATGGTCGAAGCTGGCATTCGAATCGTTCAGTGGAACAACGATCCTCTCCAGGGTGAATGAAGATCTGCGGTGTAGAAGGGGTCGGGTCTCTAGGTGAGACCTGATAGACATTCCCCTAGTTGGGATATGTCGGCGCCCAATAAAGTAAGAGATGAGGGCCTATATGAGGTCCGTAGTAGACCGACACTGCGAAGTTCGGGTCAACATGGTTTGGATTCAGCACTGAATTCTTCGTCCCAGAACTTAGAAGTTTTCCATTCGGTGATTTAGTTACGGGAGTTCCACTGGACGGGGGAACAACCACCCCCTGAGTTTGTTGGCTTAGTTCATTGATTTTTTTCCATTAGCATGTCGATGGTTTCTTACATCCGAGCCATTTGGGCTGTGCGGGCAGATTCGGGATTTCATTTCGATGCCATCTTGGAACGATTCTGAGCCCAACTGTGAGTAAAGACCGTACTTTGGATGGGAGGAACATGAATCAATTTTCTGGGACCAATTTTCCTTTCTTGTCTTATTTGCCTTTAAAAAAAATCACACTTACTAGTCCACACGGATCTTAGGTAGCCTTAAAACCCATTCAAGTTTGAAGTTTTCAACTCCGATGATAACCGATCAAACAAATAATATTCATGGAAATTCTTTAATTCTTTAATTCATCGGTATTGGAAACTTTGAATTCATTTGGTTTTTAAAACTCTCTAAGATATCATCGATCTATCATATCATAACCTATTTACAAAATAAAATATAACATTTGAACTTGGATTTGTTGGACTTATTTAGACATATTAAGCTTGACCCTTTAATTATCCCCAATGGAGTCGCTAGCTGATGCGCCTCGTTTTTTCGAAAGGAAAATGATATGAAATAATAAATGCATAAAAAGAGAAAGGGTGATTAAAAACGCCTATTTTATAAAAAAAAAAAGTGCTTAGGTTGTTTCAAAACAAGGAGATGCTACCTAACATTGAGTTTAAATAGTGTGCTAGATCACTGAATTTAAAAAAAATAAAAAAAATTAAAAGGCCTAAGTTAAAATTGACTCCAAAACACAGTCAAACCAAATATTCATTTAAAGAGCTCAGGGGTTGGTTACGCCCGAGGAAGGTGTTAGGCATACCAAGACGCCCGTCCGAAAACGGTACCTTATGTTCAATTAAATCCAATTAATTTAAGTTCGAACATTTTATTTTATTTTGAAATCATTTAATTCTTATGAAATATTTTTGGTATTTTCAAAAATAAGATGAGACAATTTTTTGTATTTGTTGGAATGTTATTTCAGTATGACCTCTTATCAAATATTAAATATTCATTAATTATGGTTCCTGGGGAGTAGTTTTATGTATGTTTCCAATGAAATTATTTGATTTAAGTAGGCAAATCAATCTAAATATTTACTAAGTGATGCAAAAGTCAACATGTAAAGGGACGTGAAATATTATATTATTTTCTTTAAATGCAATGTCACAAAATGCCTGCTTTCCTACTTTACCCAATTAATTTAAAGAAATTCCAATTTGACAATCCCTTAAATTGTATGAAAATGAGAATCAAGGAAATATCACGGAAACACATTTTGTGAAAATTAATTCCACCAAAACTTAAGTAAAATCTAACGAAACGACTTACCGAAGAAAACGATTTATTAAACTGGTTGTTTTTAAATTTTATTTTATTTGGGAAATCAAATTGTAGGTAAAGAAATATTTCCTTCAATATATTAAATCGTTAAATTCACTCTAAGAGTAGTGAAAATTAATTCTTACAAAATAATGTATTATTATTTTTTTTATTATGAATTTAGGTATAGCAACAACTTAAATAATAATAATAATAATAATAATAATAATAATAATAATAATAATAATAATAAAAATCTCATCTCACCCTCAAAGGTTAAACCAAAAGGAAAGTCTCATCCCGGAGTTTTCATCGAATCATCGGATGATTCTAATAGAACTAAACGTATAGGAATTTAAATTACGATAATAATAATAATAAAAAAAATAATGAAAAGAATTAAAGGATAAGAAATATACCTGTCTTGTCAAAGATCCCTGACGTACGGATTTTTTATTCTCTCAAAGATGGCTTCCCGAATGGGCTTTCGTTGAGAATTGCTCCTTAGGAAAGGTTCTCTCTAAATTTTCGAGTGAATAAACTGTAAAAGGGAAGATCTTATTTATAGGGAAAATGTGGAAAGAAAAAATCTTAAAAAATTAGCCCTAGCCGCCAAATCCTAACCCTAATTTGATCACGAAAAATAAAAACCCGTTATGAAAGATTTTGTGCTGATACGGACTCGTGGCAGCCTAAGAAGCTGCCATATGTCCATTGTCTCCTTTTTTACTCTTTGACCAGTTGATGAGCCCCTTTTACACTTCTCTCTCCCTTAATTTCTCTCTCTATCTCATTGATTCTCACTTTTCTCTCTCTCTCTCTCACACACATACATGCACCCCAAGGCAGTGGGCCCCTCCATTTTCTCTCTCTTCCCCCCTCTCTCTCTCTCTCCCTTATTTCTATTTACTCACCCCCATTTTCCCTTCTTTTTTTTTTTTTCTATTTTTTCACCTTTTTTCTTTATTTCGATTTTTCCCTCCTTTTTCTTTTTCTATTTTCGTTTTCTGAAAATAAAACAAAATAAAAATAAAACATAAAATATTCTTACGGGACGGTCAAAATATGGTGTCTATATCAGTTTCATATAAAACCAAAACCAAAATCGTTAAACATGCCAAAACCAAAACCACTATTTTTTTTAAACGACTTTAAAATCAAACCATTTAACTTTATACAAAATTAAAACTAAAACTGCGAAATCATTTAAGATTTTTAATTTTATAAAAAACTAAAACCGCAAAATCGCGAACCACTATTTTTATACATAAACAAGAACATAACTAAAATATAAAACATAAATTCCAAAAAACGAAATCAAATTACAAAACTATTAATTGTTATAATAAATGTTCCTAACCATAATTAAAATTCAACGATAGATGATCATCACAATAATACAAATCAAGGTCTTCTAATATTATCTCAATAATCAACTGTATCTCAATAAACACACACACACATACACTCTCACACGCGCGCGCACACACTAAGAGTTAAACTGTAAATAAATAAAAATATATATCATGAAAATATATTTAAAATATCGATTACACAGTTCGGTTATGCGATTCAGTTACGTGGTTCAGTTACACGGTTCGATTTCACAGTTCTTGTACCGAAATCAAAATCAATACCGTTTCGGTTGGTAATTTCAAAACCAAAACTGCTATCAAAACTATTTAGTCGGTTTCAAAATCGAACCGTTTGATTTGGTTTCATTTGATTACCCGTCAGTTCATTTGAATTGCCATTCCCAGTAGTCATCTTTCCTAATTAAGTGACCATATTGAATTCAACGCAAATTTTTCCAATTACAAGACATAGTAATAATTTGTATGTTAAATTCAACACAAACTTCGAATTCTTGTAATCAAACTTTCCTAATTAAGTGATCAAGTTGAATTCTACATAGGTTATTTTTAGTTTTTAAAATAGTTGATTGATATGTCATTTTTAAATTATTATTTAAACGAATATGTTTGTGTAATTAAATCAAGCAAACAAGTAATAGAAACGTAGTTATTTATGATTATATTAAGAAATAATTAATGAAATTATAATTAGTAATCGGTCCTTGTTTGTCGAAAATATATTTCTAGTACATATTTCACGGGTATTTAGGGTATATAACCCCCATTAAATGATGATAAACTTTCCTAATGTAATATCCGTTGAATTCAACGCAAGCGTTCCTAATTAAATAACACAATACTAAATTGTTTGTTGAATTCAACACATGATTTGAATCCCAGTAATTAATTTTTCCTAATTAAATGACCATGTTGTATTCCATATGAGTTATTTTTGTTTATTAATATGGTTGATTGAGATGTCATTTTCAAGCTAACTTAAGACTTGTGGTCCAGCGATTATCTATTGTGCCACCCTTGTGGGAGGTCTAATGTTCAAAAACTCCTCCTCAAAGTTTATACCGAAAAAAAAAAAATGTCATTTTGAAACTATTATTTAGACGAATACAGTTATATAATTAAATCAAGCAAAAAAGTAATCTAAATGCAATATTTATGATTATGTAAAAAGATGATTAATGGAATTATAATTGGTAACTAATCCTTTTTTTGTTATAGATATATTTTTGGCATATATTTAATCGGTATTTAGAATATATAATGACATTAAATAATGACAAATCTATTCACATATTGAAAAAGGTATGGAATATAAATAAAAAATACTTGCAATCTTTTCGTCCGGTTGGATCATCTCGCAATGACACGGGAGCACTTCATCACACTCATTTAAACAAGTGCTACCGCATTAACTATGCGATCGTGTTTGGGTTGATTAAAGTTAGTTACCCATTCTGGCGTTTATATAGTGTTTTTGTCTCTATCCACACAAAATTTAAAATATAAAAAAAGTAAAAAAAACATATTTTTGTTCTAGTCTGAGATTTCTAAGAACAAATTTATGAGATCAGAAGAGAAATAAATATATTTTTCTTAATTTATTTATTACTATTTTTTTTTTTGTATGTGTATGCATGCGAGTGTGTGAACATAAACAAAAGCACCAACGATTATAGAAACAATGCCTTCTAACAAGCTAAGAAACATAAAAAGCTCATATGCCTTCACATTAGATCAATTTTTTCTATGTTGTCAAACTAACATCTTACATCTTATATATACAAACAAGACCATCCTTCTAGAATAGAAGAAACCTTAATTACAATTTGCATTAGTAAAGTGAATTATAGGTGAAACAGGTCGCTATGATGGAGAAGACACAGAAGAAAAGTGATGGAAGAAGAGTTACATTCAACAGCCTACTCATTCCCCAGTACCCGGCCAATGTTATCGTTCCATCAGCAATTACCCGAGCCAGAGTCCCTGCCTCTGTCGACAGTAGTCCACCGTTGTAGGTCCCACGTGAAAGTCGTGATGACATCACCCGAGATAGAAGCGATAGGTTAACGCCTGCATAAAAGATATAAATTCTACTATATATGTTGAAATGGATGGTCGAACATTAAATGCAAATCTTGAAATTAGGCTTGATTATTAATGCATGTATTAATGGAGAGTGGTTTGGATGATCTCTAACATCCCTCCTCAAACTCAAGATGGTATATTGGATTTCACCTTGAGTTTGGAAAATAGAGTGTTAGGAAGTCGCGAAGTCGAATATTGCCACGGCACAAAGGACCGCGTGCTAGAAACCAGCGGGATAAAGAGGCCGTGAAATTGGATAGTCGTGAGACAAAGGGGCCGCATGCTTGAAGACGCGGGACATATGGCCGCAAGCTTGAACACCGCACGGGACAAATGGCCGTGAACTCGGAAAGCTGCAGGACATAGGGATCGTGAGCTTGAAAAGCCACGGGACAAAGGGCCGCAAACTCGGAAAGTCGCAAGACATAGAGGCTGCATAGTTGAAGATGCAGGACAAAGAGGCCACGGACTTGGAAAGCCGTGGGACAAAGGAGTTGTGTACTTGAAGACGCGGGACATAGGGGTGGGCCGCAAGCTTGAACACCACACGGGACAAAGGGCCGTGAACTCGAAATGTTGCGAGGCATAGGGGCGTGAGTTTGAAAAGCCACGGGACAAAGAGCTGCAAACTTGAAGATGCGGGACAAGGAGGCCACGAGCTTGGAAAACCGTGAGATAAATGGCCACAGACATAGAAAGCTATAGGATAAAGGGCTCGCACACTTAAAAAGCCGAGGACAAATGGGCCGTGAGCGGCGGCGGGACAGCTGTAGAAGCAGAAAAAACAACTGAACAGTTACTAGATGACAGTAGCGATCGCGAGAAAGCAATGGCAAGACAGCTGCCGGATAGTGGTAAAGTAGTTGGACCGTGGCGAGGCTATCACGGGAGCGGGAAAAACGAAGGACAGCAGCGGCACCAGTGAGGAAGGGCAGCAGTGAGGCTGGATCAGTGCCAGCGGCGGATAGAAGCAGCGCTTGCAGCAGTAGAACTCGCCGATTGAAGGCATAAAATAAAATTGACAAAATAGGCAGCAAAATTCACTGAAACGAAAGATAAAAACTGAACAAATGTCATGGGCAGAAGCAAATGAAAATTAGAAAGGATCAATAAGCTCTGATACCATGTTGAAATGGATGGTCAAATATTAAATGCAAATCTTAGACTTAAACTTGATCATTAGTACATACATTAATGAAGGGTGATTTAGATGATCTCTTACAATATATAAGAAAATGCTCAAGCAAAATTGATTATTATACGTATATTTTGACACATTATGCTCTTACACTATTTTTGGATTGAGAGAAATGAGGAGAAGAGTACGATTTTCAAATGGGGAGAAATATTTTTTGTGAATCCAAACAAGGCCTTAATTGCAGAAATCCAATGGGCCTGACTCACTCTCAAAAGACACATCGAAAGAGAAGGATTACCCCTATACTTATATATAGCTCAGAATCAGGTGTGCGATTCAACATGCTCCTCAATTGCAGTGTGGACTTTGACAAACCACTGTGCACGGATATCGGGGGGCCCAACATCAACGTGGGATTCAAAACACCCCCTCACGCACACAGTAGACTGATAAGATCCAAATCGGTAACTAAAAATTTTATTGAACAATCTATCAATTACAAAAATAACCAAGCTTTCGAGAGGCTTGGGAACTCTCCAAAACAATTATCAATTTCCCGATCCACAATCCTTCACTAGAAATCCCCTTATATACTCACCTACTACTCTCCCTAACAGAATTTGATTCCTATTTCATAACAGAAATTATACCTAACAAACTAATAAAAACCATTAACCTAATCTACCCAAATTGCCCTTTCTTCTAGAATATGGGGCCTAACATAGACTTCGACAAACCACTGCGAATGGGTATCGGGGGCCCAACATTGATGTGGGCTTCAACACACCCAACATTAGACGAAAAGTTTAGCTTTAATACCATGTAAAAATCCAATTGACCTAACTCACTCTCATAAGACACCTCAAAAGAGAAGGATCAGTTAACACAAGTGATGTAAGATCAACATCAACTTATATCTGAAAATATTTTTACTTGTTCAGGAAATGAAAGAAAAGCATGAATAAATTACCTTCAAGAACTTCGGCCGCTACAAATGTGATAAGAGCAGAGCATACATATTGCGGGACAGTGTAAGGGATTAGAACATGGAAACTCAGGAGTATACCCAAGCATACCACAACTTCTGCAGCCAGTAAAACTTGCCTGCGATAAAACATACTTTTTCTTACATTAAACTAGATCCAAAATCATTATTCTCATAAAATTGTTTTCAAATTGCAAACCGTCGAAGAAAATTGGAAATTAATCAAGTCGGACTTTCCGATTCCATAAATTCAATGAATTGGATCTTACCAACATGAGGATGATCACCGGCTATGATCACCGGCTATTCTGATATAAAGTTTAGGTTTCCATGAACGGCGAGGGTTATAACAAGCAACGGATTTACAAAATTAACTTAAGGGGGGGGTTTATTTTTTCTTCTTCGTATGATGATTTTGTTTTTTTTTTTTTTTTTTTTTTTTTTGTAATTTTACTTAATATCACTATATAATCCATAATTTTCTCAAATTTAACCAAACTCATTCTTTGTAAATATCAAATAGCACTAATAGATAAAAAAAAATTGTCAATTTTTTTTTTTTACTAAAACGTCTTGGTCCGACCCTTCCCCGGACATAGTGGAAGCTTTGTAGTACAGGGTTGCCTTTTTTTTTTTTTTTTTCCAAATTCAATAATCCTAGTAATTTCATGCTAGCAATTTTATACATATACTTAAAGTAATTTAAAAATTATTTTTAAAATTTCGAGGGGTAAAGTAGAATTTTTGAAACTTGAGGGGGGGCTTGAGTCCCCCTTGCGTCCACCGCTGGTTATAACTTACAAGTTTTCTGTATCACGTGTATAAGATTGGTTACAGGAGAAGTATCTCAGGTGCAATTTAATTAGTGTTTCTGTTTCTGCCTTTTCATTTCAGTTTTCTAATTTTCAGAAGAAAATTATGAGATCAAAAACAAAAACAGAAACACCAAAAACAATGACAAAAAAAAAAAAAAAAAAAACAAAAAAAAGAGAAACAGAAACACCAAAAGAACGGGACAAGAAAATAGATATGCAAAACCACGAATATGTTTCCTCCAAGATCTGAATGACTTACCTTTCCTCAAAGATGTTGCTGATGTAGCTTCCGATGAGAACATTAATAGGAAGCACTGTCAGCCCAAGGGAAGCCAGAAAAATCGCCACGCTGCTAGTCGACCATATGAAGTAGTAGGTGGTGATAACACTTGATTCAGCAAGTAAAATCTCCATGGCATATTTGAGCATAAAATAGATTAACAGCTGAACCTGATATCATAACTGAATTAAATCAATGGTTTTTTAGATTATAAAAGAACTACACTTTTGGTTGACAATTTACACACTTTCAAAACTAAATTATATTAAATCAGATTCATCAGAATGCCTTATTCAGAAAGAACCTTCCTAGCCTATAATCCTGAGTATAAATCCCAACATTCATGGTCAGACTCATATAGAAACCCAATGGGCCCAATTCAATTTCAAAAGACGCCTTGAAAGAGGAGGATTACCTCTAAACATATATTTAACTCAGGGTCAAGTAAACACAAGCGATATGGTATCCACCACGCTCCCTCACATTCAGAGTGAACTTTCGGACAAACCACTGCGAACGGATATCGGGGGGTCCAATATCGATGTGGAATTCAACACGCTCTCTCATGCGCAGGGTGAACTTTCCACTGTGAAGGGATATTGGGGGGGCCCAACAATGATGTGGGATTCAATATGCCCAACATTAGATAAGAGGGTTGGGTCTGATCCCATGTAGAAACTTAATGGGCCTAATCACTCACAACAGTAAGATGATGATTGCCCTATGCTTTATATATAGTTCACGATCGGGTAACACAAGCGATGTGAGATTCAATAGTACTAAAAGAAAATGCTTTATATGTTTAAATCTAAATTTGTGGCAGTAATACAAAAAATGAATTAGTTATGATGCTTAAAAGGCGATATGAATCTACCTAAAATTAAGAATAACATACTCACCTTAACAGATGGAGTAAGCAACCTATATGCGGACACAATTGAAGTGACGGGTTTATGGATTTCCTCAGCAGATTCTTCGCTAGGATCATACTCTTGATCTTCGTTTTCATCTTGTTCCTTCTCATCCGAGCTCAACAGCAATGGTTGGGTATAAACATTTTCTACTTCACCGCTTGCAATTACTCCTGCAATAAAATAACTCAATTAAGAACAAGTAAATAGAAGTGAAGTTCTTCATCAAAAAAGAGGAAAAATATAAGCTTAATAATGATTCATCGGATCATATAATAGGACACACCATTGTTAGATCCCTGCCTTACAATACTCCCTTTATCCTCAAGCAGAGGCTCTCTAAATGAAAAGCACAACCAAACGAGATAGAAAAGCCAAGCCAAAGCCATAAACCATCCAGGTAAAGTGTCCTTATTAAATGTGATTTTGAAAATCTTGAACTTGGTTTGAAGTAAAGAAGCAAGAGCAGGACCGCAAGCCATTCCCAGTGCACTGGCACTAACAAAGCCTGCAGAAGCTTTCATTCGCATTCTGCGAGGTACACAGTCACTAATATATCGTCTGTTTACAGCCCTTGCAGAGCCCAACCTGAAGCAAAAAACAAACTTTCACATAAAAAACAATGTTTGGTTTCGTTCCTAAAAAAGTCCGTTTTCGAAAACAAAATTTAACTACTACTCTTCTAACAAACAACTCAAAAACACTTTCCACAAAATAATTTTCACACTCCATCTATCACATCACTTACTTTTAAAATTATATTTTATTATTTTTCAATTCTTTTTCTCTATATCTTTATTTTTCGCTACACGTTACCTCTACCACACGTTCACCCAAGGAACATCGTTATTATCTTTCTTTTTCGACATCAAATATCAATCAATCACATCAATATTATTTTTCTATTTTTAACTCATTATCAATAAATACTCTTTTCCATATACTTTTTGAAAATTAAACCAAACAACTTCTCACAATTTTCAAAACTTTTGGAAAACGGTTTTCGAAAACTAGACCAAACAACACCTGAACACTTCAAAAAATCATGAAAAGGTAAATCAGAGTTAATTAAAAGGCGCATGCATAGGTTTGATAACTCACCCACAGAATAGACGGCCAATTAGGAGAACATAAATCGAATTAAGATCATAAGCCAGGGCATATAAAGTGTTGCCCACGAGAAGAACGACACTGCTAAATATTAGCGGTTTAATGTATGATTTATTCGACCACGCACTGAAGTACACCGAAGAGAACACCTGTGCAACAGCCATTGACCCAATAATAACGCCACACACAGTTGCTGCAGCCCCAAGGCTCAAAGAGTAGCTGTCTGCTGTTGGGACAATAATATATGTGTTGACCATATACAAAAATGTATTGGCCAAGTTCAAAAGAAGCGACATAAAGTGATATCTATCGTCTGCAACATCATCCTCTGAAGGAGTTGGCAATTCCTCTTGCATAATAAGTGCATGTTTTCCTACATATTGAAGGAAGTCTGTTGAGTTTGTTAGCCGGTCCACTGCTGCTTTTATAGATTCAATAATAGGATCCTGTAAACAACATCCATTACTAAAAGTATAAATTATAATAAAATTTCTTAAATAAAATAAAAAAAACTAGTACAAGATAAATAAGTGTATTACGAAAAAAACCCGTATTAAGCAATGAATGTGAGAAAAACCATGGGAGGAAAAGTGGATTGATCATAAATTGAAGTGTAGCACCCCTGGTCGTCTTGTAGATTGGTAAGATTGCGAGATATGGTTCCAATGACAGCTGATATACCCTGAATTTGACTTGAATCAGTTAACATTTTGTTTTAAACAGACTCGAAGCACAATAAATGATAGATATAATTATTCTTCCATATATACACAGGTACAACTCAAAATTCATCCAAGAATTGAAATATGACATCGAGGAATTAAGAGTCAGAATGCTATTTTATTAAAAAATACAAAAAAATAATAATAAATTTGACTTGACAAATCATACCACGTGCTTGAAAACTTGCCTCAGCTGAGAGTAAGGATGATTTGCTCTAGTTTTCACATAGTAATGAGTGAACCTATATTCAAAACGCTTATCAAACTTCTTTAATATCTTGCGCAGACCAATGGCATTCATTTCAACAAAAAAGAGGAGCTTCAGGAGATCCCGTCCCACTCCTCTATATGCTTCTTGAAGTTCACATATTTTTGGGCCATCTGTATGCTGTAAAAGGGTATCTTGCAGCTCTCCAAGATTCGACAACCTGCGTGCCAGTTGACCTTGTTGTTCCAATAGAAACAGGACAGTCTTTTCAATCTGACATTGTAGAGAGAACAACTCTTTTACCTAGTGTTAAAAAAAATATGGCTTTACAGCATAGTCGTTAGGCACCGTTTGATAATGCTTTCTTTTAAGTAATTTAAAAAAAAAAAAAATTATAATTGACAAAAAAGTACTTTACTTAAAAGTAAAAGCTAAAAATAAAAAGTGCATTTGACAGAGTTGAAATAATATGTTAGTATTATCCCAATAAATAATCTCTTAATCCAATAAAAAATGATAAATGGTTGAAAAAAGTGAGTGAATAATTCCTAGTCGATTCTTATAATATAAAAATTATAGAAATGAAAAGCAACTATGCTTTTTCCAAAAGTACTTAAAGCACATATGTTTACTTTTTTTTTTTTTTTAATTTTTTTTTTTTAAAAGTACTTCTTTTAAAACTATGTATATATTTTTTATTTTTTGTTTAAACGTAAAAAAGTACTTCAAAAGGCATTATCAAACGGTGCCTTATTTATTAGTATTTTACCTGTTTATCCAGCATTCTTGAGAAGTCCTTAAGAACATCATGGTGATTCTGAGCTGCAACTTCTATCTCCTGAACATATTGCTTTACCTTCTTCTTCATTAACTTGTAATTAATGTAGTATCTACAAAAAATCAAATTACGAACATGATAATTGATAGATATGTAAAAGCATGCAAAATAATAGAATTACCTGATCAAAAGTTGCACAAAATTAATAGAACATGAGCATACTACACATCATTTTTGGGTACAACAAATTGAAGTGAACATCAACCGGCAAATTCAAGGATGTACTTTGATCAAGTTCGTTGCAAAAACATGATTACTCAACAAAACATGATCAAAAAAGTCTAAATGTGAGAATCTTTCCCACCCAACAACTCCTAAAAGAAGAATATAAAGAGAAGAGATAAAATAAAAAATAAAAATAAAAATAAAAAAGAGGAAACAAGGGAAGAAAGGTCTTCCCAAATAACAATATGATTAAGTCGACAAGCTGTGATATAGAAAGTCTAGACTCTCGACAATAGTGTGATGTGATGCTTTAAAATCAAATAGTACAAGGAAAAAACAGGCAATGGCATTTAAGAAAATGAATCTGTAAAGCAACAACAAATCAATACAATCGACTGAGGACCTTTTATGATTGCTTAATGATATGTTGAGAAAAAACGTAAAACTTTTATTTGATAAAGTTTGGAACTGATATACGGGAATGTTTACAAAAAGGAAAGAGTATGTTAATATTTAAATTGTGTCTGACATTCCAAGAGAATAAATATGCTATTGCAAGCTCCAAGCCATTTCAGTTAAATCTGCAGAAAAGGAAAAACCCAAACCGCAGATGATGCTTTGAATATATGATATCTAAAACTGTATGTGGTTAGACACTCCCTCCGTGTGTGTGCAAGCATCAGAAACTAATAAATTATACAACCCTGAAAGCCTAAGTTCATTGATATTAACTGGTAATGCATTCTTCCAATAGACCTTGATTTCTTCAAATATTTTCTTGTTAAATAGTAGTGTCTGTTGCAGAAATCCAATGGGCCTAACTCACTCTCAAAAGACGCCTTGAAAGAGTAGGATTTCCCTAGGCTTTATATATAGCTCAGGATCAGGTAAGACAAGCGATGTGGGATTCAACATGCCCCCTCACGCAGGGTAGACTTTACCAAACTACTGTGGATGGATATTGGGGAGCACAACATCCATGTGGGATTCAACATGCCTCCTCACGCGCAGGGTGAACTTTGCCAAACTACTGCGACAGATATTGGGGGCCCAATATTGATGTGGGATTCAACACGCCCAACATTAGACAAAAAGGTTGGCTTTGATAACATGTAGAAACCCAATGGGCCTACCTACTCTCAAAAGACGCCTAGAAATAGGAGGATTGCCCTAGGCTTTATTTATAACTTAGGATCAAGTAAAACAAGTGATGTGGGATTCAACATCTGTCCCTAATTATGCTGCAGCAAGAAGGTAAACCGTTGATTTGATCCTGAAAGTTCACTTCTGAACATCTTTGGAATGGAAATGTATTTCAGGTAATATATCCAACCCACAGTGCCTCAATACCAAAGACTGGTTCAATTCTTACCCACACCCATGAGTGTGAACAGCTTAACAATTATTAGGCTTATATATCATCCTAACCATCTAAGAAGATCAAGCACAAATTATGAAGATGGGCCAACGTCAAGGATACCTTTCCAAATGGAAAAGTTGTCAATAATAAGTTCAACAGCAATGCTCCACTTAACAAGAGGATTCAATATTCACAGTCAAATGGATACGCAAAGGAATCCTTAAATAAATGTCAACAAAGTAGTAATCATGAACACCTACTAGTATACGAAGGCAAGCAAAGAATCGTCAACGTGTTGTTGATTGTTGACATAAAAAGAATTGCAAAACATTTTCTCTGACTATGAGAGGTAGGAAATTCTTCAATGGGAAAAACTATACAAAAACTCAACTGTACATTGTAAAGACAGTAGTAATCAACTGTATTTGAAGCTAATCAAGTATATACCCTTGCCATTCTTGAATCTGCGATTCTCTCAACTTCTTGCCAAATGCAACCATCTTTCGCTGAATTATTTTTGTGCAATCTGTAGATGAACATGAAACTAAAATAAGGAACAAAAAAATAATAATTGGAGAAAGCAATTAGTCATTAAATAAGAAAAAATTAATGTCGGATGAATTAGGTAGCT
Organism: Eucommia ulmoides; assembly: GCA_016647705.1. Taxonomy (NCBI): domain Eukaryota; kingdom Viridiplantae; phylum Streptophyta; class Magnoliopsida; order Garryales; family Eucommiaceae; genus Eucommia; species Eucommia ulmoides. The sequence continues at coordinate 43,004,441 of CM028340.1, forward strand.
AGATACTCAGTCTTGATGTACTTTAGCGTGTTAATTCTATGCCTATTTCAGTTTCCGTCTCTCTTATGATCCCTTTGGTCAGTGATAGAATAAGAATGCAAAAGAAACGTTAAAGATTTAAATCCCAATTGTTTGTGCCCTTAACTAAACTTCAAGAACATTATTCATTCATTAGGAAAAAATAGTTATGTTCGGTTTCTTGGAAAATTTTATATTTTCCGAGTCTTATCCCAAATCATGCTCAACAAATTTAATTTCTAGCTATTTAAAAAAAATAAAAAAAATGGCTAGAGATGCTCTAACTACAACAAGGATAGAGATCCAACCCATCAACTATTTTGGCCTTCTCATTTGGCCACCGTTTTTAGTAGGTCCCAAATTAAAATCCTACGACAATAGATGGGGTAGTTTGTTAAACTAATATACTGGTTTGGGAAGCCTCACTAAACCGATGTGCGTTTCAACACCTACCTTTACGTGGAACGTTCACTTACACATGGTGCTATTGACATAAGAGATTGATAGTGATGGCCTAAACAGAGATTTATATGCTAGTTTGGAAACTCAATGAGGCGATTGAAATTCAATATCTTAGAAAGTTTCAACATAAAACCATGTTGTGCTCGGGGTGACAAAAATATGAATATAGAGAACATATGCGAGATATGACGTGGTTCGGCACAACTTGTTTACGTCCATAGGAGAAGAACAACGAATGAGTTTACTAATATGAAGAAAATTTAAACATAGGAGATAAGTTCTTGAACTCAAGAACTAACACAAAATCTCCCAAGAAAAAGACTCTCAACAAATACACTATCTTTGGGCACACAAAATTCTTCTTTGGAATTTCTAATACACTTCCACCCACTCTACCATTCTACCAAAGGCTCATTTAAAGAGCAAAATCTACTCACAATTGTTCAACAAAGAAAAAAACAACAACATACGTGTTTTTACCAAATTGAGCCCACATTTTTACCCCCTTTTTTCATGCACATGAATGCAAAGCACAAAAGTCTCCAAAAATAGCTAAAAAATCTTTATCAGATTGAGCTGATTTCAACAAACAATATGGTAATGAACCTAGCCTCTTCGACTTTAGTTTGGGAACCTTAATGAGGTGATACGGGATTCAATATCTACCATTGACAAAAATAATGACGGCCATAACCTTTGCTTTCAAACTATTAATATATGTATATGCGACTTAGACCCACAAGGTTAAACCCTAATTCTACTAGGCCTAATCATAGACACTTTTTATATCTATATAAATTGTACTTTTCACATATCGCAATACATTCATCTCATATTCTAACACAAACCATTTCTTACAACTAAAAAAGTATGGTAATAAGGGGAGTAGCCATTCAACTATATATGCTGGTCCAGAAGCTCACAAACTAATGTTGAAATAAAAAATCCTAATGTTCGATATTTTACTTTCTATTCTTTTTCCGCTAATTTCCACAAACCCGTCAAATTCAGTGATATTCAGCAACAAATAATACGATGAAATTCAACTACATTTCTACAGATCAGACAAAATAGATTTTCAGCATATATGAAAGAAAGAGCATTTGGTTACGAATCGATTGCACAAGAAGGCTAGCGTTCCTAACGAACCGAAATTCGAAGTTAAAATTCAGCCTCACCCCATGGTAGAAATCGATTTATCACTTACATTCTGATGTTAGGGTTTGAAGTTCAAGAAATTGCATACATACGAAATATGTGTTAAGCGTGTTGGAGAGAGAGAGAGAGAGAGAGAGAGATGGTGATTCAGAAGAGTACTGAAGTATGCTATAGCCTGTGGCATGCGAAGAAGATGACTCGTTAATCTCGCGCGCAATTTTCTCTTTGGGTAGTCACGTGAGTAGACACGTGGCCCATAAATCACAAAATGACAACCACTGGAAGCTAGCCAACTGTCACTAAAGTGAAAAGCATTTTTCTTTTGAAAAAAATACAAAAAAATCTATTTAAAACACTAAATCTACGAGATGATCTTACAACTTTTTTTTTTACCCAATAGTCTTACAAAAAACGTTAGTTTGTACTAAATAGTTCTAAATATTTTGAATTGACAATTTTATCCTTCCTCAACCATTCCTATGAAAACCTGAAAAAACTAAATCTCTCCCGCTTAATCACCCATTGGGCTTGGCTGAAAATCTATGGTGAAAACGCTAATTTCATCACCTTCCTTTATCGGAATGCTCCTACGTTCTGCATCTCGCCATTCCCCCTATCTGCATATCCATCATCGCCGTTATGATCGTTATCGCTGTGATCATCCTCGTCGTGTCTGTTCACATCCGTTACCATCAGCTCTTGTGTTACTCGTCTCCGTCATCGCTTTGATTTCGTCGTCGTAGCCTTCGTCGATCTTGGTGGTTGTGTTTTCTCTTACCTTCGTCGTCTTCCGCGACTGTAAAACGCCGATTATGCTGTTGATTACGCCGGCGGCCATGCGATGGCCAAAGTTTCAGATCTGTCTTTCGTCATCGTTCGTCGCTTCTTGATTCAATCTACTAGTTCGATGGTTCGAGGGAGGTGATTCGATTTTCACCTTTGAATTTTAGAGATCTCCCGAACCCTATCACAGTGGTGATTCATACAAGTAACCAATTTGTCTAGATCTATTCGTCTCAAACAGATTTGTGAAATCTAAGGTTTGTTCATGATGATGTTGATTGGTTTAGATTTTTATTTACGTTCATGTGTCGATAGAATTATCAATTTGAATGAAGAAATGAGAATATAACATGATCTCGTGTTATATTCAACACGAGATCGTGTTGAATATAACACGATGTCCGGCAGTCTCGAACTCGTCGTCCTAAACAAATATGTGTGTGTGTGTGAGAGAGAAAGGGAATGGACTTTTGGTTTATGCCCCTAGTGGAGTAGAGCTTATGTTGGATATATTGTATGATTGTTTTGGTGAGATAGAATGGGTACGGCGGCTTGGTAGAATTTGAACGGAGGTCAAAGTTGAATATAACATGATCTCGTATTGAATATATAACACGAGGGGTAAAATCGTCACAAAAAGACAAAAATGATTATTTTGTAACATGTGTTTAAAAAATGTGCATTTTGGTAGTTTTGTCCTTGTAGAATCTCAGGCGCAACCATTCATCCTAAAACCAATTGGTGTTAGGAAAGACATATATCCTAATCTTATAATGCATTCAACACACACAAGCGTCCATGGCATTCGATTATGACTTGACCTACACCCGAGCCTCCGCCACAGGACAATTGCTGCCCAAATCTATCCAACAATATCCTCCTCAGCAATTACTCCTGCTGGGAATCGAACCCGTGACCTTGGCTCTGATACCACTTGTAGGACCTCAGGCATAACCACTCATCCTAAAACCAATTGGTATTAGAAAAGGCATATACCATAATCTTATAGTGCATTCAACACATATAAGCATCAACGACATTCGACTGTGACTTAACCCACACCTGGGCCTCAGCCTCCGCCACGGAACAATTGCTGCCAATACCTGACCAACAGTCCTCATATGAGGATTTCTTGTTAACTGTCTTCTTCTTCTTCTTTTCTTCTTTTTTCTTTTCTTTTTCTTCTTCTTCTTCTTTTTTTTTTTTTTTGTAAAAGCAAAAATAAAAACAACAAAATTAAGTAAAAAAAGTTATCAGTTTAAAATAGTCTATTCAAATTTACTTTTGAGTAAAATTTTCACTAAATTTAATTTTTTTTTTTTAATTATTTAGACCTCATTTAACTTTCTTGATCCTCAATTAACTTTTTAAACAAAAAAGTTATTATTTAGTCTTCCATCAAAATATAGTTAGTAGTTAATCCTTTGAAAGTGGTGAATGGATATGTTTACCCTTTTATATATAACAAACAAACCCTAATTTTACATTCTAGTTTTCATTTTCAACCACCCGCCCATCTCCCTCTTCTCCTTCCGACCATCGATCCCTCTCTTCTTTCTCCGTCAGCTGCAAGGTTCTTCTAGTCCTGGCGGCGAACGGTTCTGTCGAGATGACAACAACGATGGTCACATAAGGCTCAAACTCGGGCCACTGAACTCCGATCTAAGGTCATTTATTCGTTTCTTCTTCGTCTTCTGAACTCCGATCTGAGGCCATCCACCCAACTCCGGTCTGAGGCTCAAACGCTATGCTCACCTTCGTCTTCCTTTTATCGTGCTTCTGACTCTACTATTTGATCCATCTGATGACGACGACGACGGTGTTGTGCTCGTCGTTCGTCTTCTTCATCCCCCCCTCTCTCTTTCTCTCTCTCACACATACACAGAGATCTAGAAAATTCGGTCATGAATGTTCCAGTTGTTGATTTGTTTATGAATGTTCCAGTTGTTCCAGTTCGTTCTCTCTCACACAAAAGGTTCGTTCATGATTGTTCCAATTGGTTGTTGTGAATTTCGGATCGGTGAATGTTCACGTGATTTTTCGATTGTTTTTTTTTTATTTTTTTATTTTTTATTGTGAATATTCATACTGTTTTTTTAGATCTGTTTGATTTTGTTAGTCTTTGTTGATTTTAGGGGAGTTTTTGTTTTATTTTTATCTGTGAATGTTCTGTTTATTGATTTCTTAGTGAATATTCATATCAATTGGATTTTTGGTGAATCTTGTTGTGGTTCGGTCAACGGTCATACAATTTTATAGTTTTCGGGATAAATGTGTCATTATGATTGATGAATGTTCATTTCGGTTGTGCTTTTATTGATTTTGTGTTTCTTGTTTGTTTTTTGGTGAATGTTTATGTGGTTTAGAGAAAATGTTCACACAAATTGTTTCTTTTAAGTTTTTTTTTGATTCAGTTGGGCTTTTGGTGAATGTTCATATCAAGTTTGTTTTGTTGATAATAATTTGTTCACATAAAAATTGTGACCATTCACTACAGAAAAATCAGTGTTAAAATGTATTAAAATGTTTAAAAATAGTGAACAAAAAATGTGAATATTTACAGTTTGCTATATTTTACATGATGACATTTTATGTAAATTATGGAAAAAAAAAAATTATTAAAGAAGAGATGACTATTTTCTAAAACACTCTTGAGGACTAAAATTTTTATTATAGTAGTGGAGAGTCTATTTTATGATTTGTATATCTTTGAAAAACTAAACAACGAAATTCCCTTTGAATTTTAATAAAAAAAAAAAAATATATTTTTTTAAATACCGCAAAAAAATTTAATGTATATTCTACTTAAGTTTATTTTTTATAATATTTTATTACGAAATTTAAAATGTCAAAAAATAACTTTCAATCATTTCACTTTAAAAAAATTAATAAAATATGTAAAAAAATCAAAGTGCCAAAAGTATCCCTACTTGATATTCCAATAAATATTATTTGTGATAATATTTCACTGAAAATTTTAAAATATTTTTAGTAATAATTTCACTGAATATATTTTATAACAAATTCACATACTATTAGCTTTTCAACAACAATTTCACTAAAAATAATTTTATAAAATAATTTAAATTTAAAAATATTAAAATTATTTAGTTAAAACTTTCATTAATAAACAAATTTGTTACCAAAGATCAATAAACATTGTTGCACTCACTTTTTATAATTTTACTAAATATTAATAGTTCCACTCTTAATTCATACATCCATACCTTCATAAATCTAAAATTAAAAAATAAAATATTTCATAAAAAAATCAATAATCAAATTGAAAGTCCACTTAAATAAATAAGTAATTTATATTATAAATAAAATCTAAAATTTTAAATTCCACTTAAAATTACGTAATTAGTAGAGATCCACAACCAATGAAAATCCAGCAATGGTCAAATAATATTTGTTGAATTATTTAAAAATAAATAAAAGAATTATTTGGATAAAAATGTGTTGTTTTCTCTACTAATAAATAAAAACTTCAATCAAATCTAACAAATTTGGAGGAGCAACCACCACATCTCCTGAATGGACTATGAATCGGCACATTCGCAAGACTTGAGCTCTCACAAACCTTTTCAGTCAGTCATTGTAAACAGATTTGACCCTTTAGTTGCCAATCCAAGTAGATTTGGCCATAGTTGGTTTGATTTGGCCCATTTTGTGTCTTTCTAGGTTCTGGTTAGAGATAAAAGGGATATCGTTGTTTTGATCAAATTGTAAAAAAAAAAAATGTATGTGTCTGGACATGTTATGTTTCGTGAGCATATACCTTTCTTCTCTATTCCTGCTAGTACACACAACTTGACAAAATATGACCTCATTTCCGTCAATCATTTCTCTAATAATATAGATAGTTTATCTCCTCAAAACCCATGCTCTACAGATATTGACCTACCTCTTGCTTCTCGATGTCATGTTCCTATTGCACCTATTCCTCGACATTATTCTCTCAAGTTTTGCGCTGTTAGTTATGCAGGTACTGATATTTTTAGTGTGCACTCCCCTCCAAAGGCTGATCAAGCACCTTCTTAAATTGTAGATCCTCTTCTTTGCTATCCTTAGTGCATTTGTAAGTCCACTCATATATCAAATTTCGTTTATCTTTTTATTAAAATTCTTTTACTTTATTTTTAGCATCTATTTACCGTCTCTTTGAGTCTTTGTCCTATAAAGAGACATCATTTGATCTTCTTTGGCAATAGGCTATGGTCGAGGAACTCTGTGATTTGCACAAGATGGATACTTGGGATATAGTATCTTTATCTGCAACAAAAAGTACAATTGCTTCTAGTTCGGTTTACAAAATTAAAACCAAGTCTGATGGTTCAGTTAAGTGTTACAAAGTTTGATTGGTTGCTAAGGGATTTTCTTAGCAATATGGTATAGACTATAAGGAGGCCTTTGCTTTGGTTACAAAAATGACACCTATTCGTACTCTTATTGCCGCTGCATTTGTTCATCAGTGTCATATTTCTCAAATGGATGTTAAAAATACATTGAACGGCAATCTTCAAGAAGAAGTTACATAACTCTTCATCCTGGTGTTGTTTATAATTCTGGAGAAGTTTGAAGGCTCAGGAAAACTATGTATGGTCTTAAACAGGCACCTCGAGTCTGGTTTGAGAAATTCTCTACTATGATTACTTCTCCTGGTTTTCGCCTAAACAATCATGATTTCGCTCGGTTTATAAGGTGCACCACCGGAGTTCGTATTTTACTCTCTTTATATGTGCATGACATGATTATTACTGGTGATAATACTGATGGAATTGCAATCATGAAGTTAGAATTATCTCTTCTATTTGAAATGAAGAACTTGGGGGCTTTACGCTGCTCGTATTGAAGTGACATTATCTCCAAAAGGCTATTTGCCCTCTTAGTCAAAATATTGTTAGTAAAAAATAAATTTTAAACTCTTTTAAGTCTAATTATTTATGTAAATAAATTATTGATTGACATATGTTTATATATCAGTACGTTATTCTTAGTGAGAAGAAGAACGTGAACTATTGATTTGTCAAAAATCATTAAGAGGTGAATGAAAAATTATCTTTCAAAGTAGTTCCATGAAGTTGATAAAAGTATGTAAAATGAGTAATCCTATATTGGTTAATGAAAAACACTTAAACTACTTTTATAATCCATTTTGGAATGCAAACTCGAATCGGGTCATGGATCATCGATCTGGGTTTGGACTTGGGTTGATTCAAGTAGAGATAATTCTTTCTAGAATTTTCTTTAAAATGATTCTAGTAATTTTTCTAACCAAATAAGACATGTATTTTCATATTTGTAACTTATTTTTAATAAGAAGTTACATGTGATAATTCTTAGTGGTTTTAAAGTAAGACTTTTTGTGTGTTGGAGTTACTCATTTGTTTACTCTATAAATAAAGAAGTTTGTATTATCATTTAGGCATGAAACTTAGGACATGTTGCACTACACATACACTTTGAGTCTATGTTAGTTTATTATTGGGAGAGAGTTCAACACTTATTTTGTTCACCAGATCCTTTAATTTCGAGTGCTAGTATCGGAAGATTGTGATCGTTGTATCATGGAAAGAAAAAACCTAAGTAATCATAAGCACCTAAGCGGAAGCGAAATCTGCCTTAAGAAAATTGCATTAAACGATAGCCTTAATCGGTATAATTTATGAGATTATCATCAGTAAAGGACTACAAATATAATTTTATTTATTTACTGATTTCATGTATTTTAATTTATTGTTGAAGAATATAATTTTTGTTAATGATCTAAAATATTCATTGTCGTATATTTTACGTTTTGAAATATTTACTGTTGCATGTACAACTTTCATGAATATTTGTTGTGAATTGTTCTACGTTTTATAGTATTTACTATATGTTACATTCAATAACAAAGAGTTGAATTTTTATTATTTATGAATATTATTTCATTGTATATAAATATTTTACATATTTAAAAATCTTTATTGAAAATAATATTAATTAATATTTGATTATATTAATTAAAACAATACTTTTACCATTATTTCTAATAAATATGCTGCTTACATTCTATAGCGTGCTCGTCTTATTGATACTGGGACAATTGATACTCCTCTAAAGGTGAATATTCGCTACTCACTTTCTGATGAGGCTCATTTTCCAAATCTTACCTTATATCATATTAGTGTTGGAAGTTTAGTTTATCTTACTATTACTCACTCAGACATTGCCCACGCTACTCACATTGTAAGTCAGTTTGTCACTTCTCCTACTATAGTTCATTGGGTTGTTGTTTTTCGTATTATTTGGTATCTTTGGGGCACACTCTTTCAGAGTTTTTTTTTTTTTTTTTTTTTTTATTACCATTGACCTCGTCTTTGGAGTTAAATGCCTACTCTGATGTTGATTGGGCTATTGATCCTACATATTCCAAGTATGTCCCAGGTTTTTGTATATTTTTGTGTGATTCTCTTATTTCATGGAAGAACAAGAAGTAGGCTGTTGTTTCTAAATCTTCCACGAAAAATGATTATCGTGCAATGGCATTCACTACCATTGAAATATTTTGGTTGAGTTGGTTAATTGCAAATATGGGTAATTCTTTTTCGCGTCCTACTCCTATGTATTCTGATAAAAATAACACTAATTAGATTTCTTACAACTCAGTCTTTTTTGAACGGACTAAGCACATCAAGATTGATAGTCATCTCACACATCATCACCTTCAGCATGGCACAATTTCTTTGGCTTTCATGTCATTCTCCATGCAAATTGCCAACTTGTTTACGAAGTCGCATTCTATTTCGCATTTTCGTTTTTTGGCTGACAAACTCTCGATGTTTATTACATTTACATCGTGAGTTTGAGGGGGAACATTAGAGTTATTATTATTTTTAGTATTAAGGATATAATAAACTTTTCTTCGCTTTCTAAATTTTTCTATTGTAAGCCTATATAAGTTCTATTTTCTAGATATTTTCTTGTATATACTCTGTATTTATTATTCACATATCATAAATCATAATTTCCTTTTCTCTTATCTCTCTAGACTCTATGTTTGTTCATTGATCTTCACATTTCTAGGCCCCCACTCCCAACCCATCAAATCTGTGGGAATTCGGCGAGGATCTGCTCTGTGCAGATCTATCGGTTTGAAAGGTTGGGGAGATAAAGAGAAAAAAAGAAGAAGCAGAAGGAGGGAGAAGAGGAGGAGGTAGAGGTCTCCCATAGGGCTTTCGGTTGAGCTTGGGCTTTGTATATTTTCCCAAAGCTTGGCCTGAGGCCCAAGCCCGATGCCCTACATTTGAGCTACTCGAGGCCTGAGCTCGATGCCCAAATTCAAAGCCTGTGAATTTAAAATATATATATATATATATATATATTGCTCTTACCAATACCCACCCCATAATAATATAAATTATATCATATCATATACCAATACCCACCCCATAATAATATAAATTATATCATATCATATAATATATTGTATATTAAAAGTGAAAGTCTTCTCTTGTAAATGAATCAAAGCAAAACATTTATCATCTTCTCAATCAAATTCTCTCATCCAAATAAAGGGTTACTATTAATTCTCATAATTTGCCTTTTATCTAACCTACCAAAATCAATGGTCATTATTAATTCTCTCCACTAATATTTTCTTATTCGTATATAACACTTAATAATCAAACTGTTAGCAATATCTTCAATATTCTAATATTAATCCATTCTACTACTAATATTATATTAATTTATTCCACTCCAAATATTCTAATCCTATTAGGAGAATAGTTATTTCAAGTATTTTGGTGAGTCGTATATTTTTTTTTTTTATATATCAAATAACGAGTGTCCTACTCAATTTCTTCATTTTTCTTTTTGTTTTAGTTATATATATATATTTTAATTGGTGCACAAATATATGATTAATTTCTATAGTGCACATTTTAAATTACTTCAAAAAATAAATGTGATTAAAAAAATTAGATACGATAAAAATTAATTAAATTAAAATTATTAGAATTGTAAAAAATGATAAAATTAATTCTAATTTATGATTATTTGTTTATTATTTTATAATATATTAGTAAAAGTTAATTTGTAGAAATATTATTTCGCTTTTATGATTATTTATATAATTTTTAATTGTCTATTTATTTTCAATATTTATAAAATGTCATTACTCAATAAAATTTATGCATCTGTTTTCGGATATTGCTACCAAAGTAACAAAATAGTACTATGTATTTTATGCTTCAATATTAAAAATTTGTTATAAGTTTAAAGTCTAAAATAATTTTTCAAATAATATCTTTGAAAAAAGAAAAACAAATGTTTTAAAATTTTAAATTATTTTGACAATTGAACATTACTCCTAATCTTTTCTGTTAGATATTTAGCCATAACCAAGGTTGTAGCCTAGTGGTCTAGGGTTCAAATTCTCTTCTCCCCTTGTAAAAAAAATATTTTAACCATTTTAAAATACAAAATTAGAAAAAAGCCCATGCCAGAGCTCACATATCCGAAGTTGTGTGGGCCTATGGGCCGACTCGGACTTCTTTAATCAATTATCAATCTAGCCCGACTCGACCCATCAAGGTCTGTTGACTAGTTAAAGCCTAATGGGCCCGGGTCCGGGCCTAGACGAGCTTCAAATATTTTGGGTTGGATTGGCCCAGCCCGGCCCATTGCCGACCCTTAGGAGGAGGGGGACAACAAGAACGAAGATATATGAAGAAGAAGGAAAATTGTTGGTGCAAGCTTTGGCATAGGGGCCGACGGCGGCGGGGTTGGGAGAAGGTATTTTCATATTTAGGGATAAAAAAATGACAAAATATTTGATTAGAGCTCCTCTAAACTTTAATCTCATTTTAAGGCTAACTGACATTCTCACTGCCGGATTCAACAATTTTTTTTTCAAAATCGGTTGTACAACGGCCGGTTTTAGATTCTTTTTTAAGACATAAAGAACCGTCCATTGCATGGCCGGTTCCTTATGCTCAAGTGCCCCCCTTCCCTTTTAATTAAGGGGAGAAAGAGAGGCAGGCATCTTGCCCCCTACAGTTTAGAAAATTCACCCCCTACCCCAAAAGTTTTTCTTTCTTTTTAATATATGTTTTATATATATATATATATATATATTTTTTTATTTTTTTTTTTATTTTTTTTTTTTTTATTTTTTTTTCTTATATTTTTTACATTCTCAATTTATTATGACTATCCTCCTAAAATGATTGCAAGATTTTTTTTTTGAATTATTCCAAATTTAAAAACATTCATTGTTTGTCAATTTCATTGAATTTTTAAAAATACCCAATTTTTTGGGGTGAAAAAACTTTAATTTCACTTGATTAACTTTTAGAAATCAGAATTGACCAAATAAAACATAGTACATTTTTTAAGTATATTTTAATTTGATCAATTTAGTCCAAACTAACTTTTAATCTTTTATTTTTTTTTTTAAATTTTGATCCTTTTTATAAAAATATTTTATTTTGACCTTGATTTTTTTAAATTATCATCCAAAAGGGATCAAAATAAAAAAGATTATAAACTTTTTGGATGAGGATTTAAAAAATTTATAAACTTGTTAAATCATCGTTCAAAAAGTTTTTGAATTTTTAGAAATAATTTCATGATTCAAAAAATTTATTTTCGGGGTCAAAATAAAAAAATTTTATAAACTTTTTAAATCGTCGTCCAAAAAGTTTTTCAATTTTTAGAAATAATTTCATGATTATAAAAATTTATTTTTAGGGTCAAAATAAAAAAATTTTATAAACTTTTTAAATCGCCGTCCAAAAAGTTTTTGAATTTTTAGAAATAATTTCACGATTCGAAAAAATTATTTTTAGTGTCAATATATATATATAAATTTTAAATCATAGTCCAAAAAATTTATGATCCCTTTTGAGAGACAATTTAAAAATAATTGGGGTCATAATAAATTTTTTTATAAAAAAGATCAAAATAAAAAAAAATTATAAAAGTTATTTTTGGACTAAATGGATCAAATTAAAATAAACGTAAAAAATTTACCATGTTTTATTTGGTCAATTCTGATTTTTAAAAGTTAATAAAGTGAAATCAAAGTTTTGGAAAAAAAATTATTTTGATCCAAAAAATTTGGATATTTTTAAAAATTGATGAAATTGACAAACAATAAAAGCTTATGTTTAAATTTGGAATAATCCAATTTTTGTTTTATCACAATCATTTAAGGAAGATGGTGATAATAACTAAAGGATGTAAAAATTATATATAAAAAAAACATATATTAAAGAGAGAGAAAAACTTTTTTTTTAGGAGGGGGGTTTTGAATTTTCTGAACTGCAGGGGTCAAGCTGCTTGCATCTCTTTCTCCCCTTAATTAAGAGGGGAGGGGACACTTGAGCATAAGGAACCGGCCATTCTTTATGTTCTTTTAAAAAATCTAAAATCGGCCGTTGTATAGCTGGTTTTGATTTTTTTTTTTTTGAATCCGGCAATGGGAAGGCCGGTTAACCCTGAAATGGGGTTAATGTTTAGAGGAGCTCTAGTTAGGAATTTTGTTATCTTATGAACCCTAAAAATGAAAAGAACTTGGATTGGGAGGGAGGGGGTAAAATTAACGGGTAGAAAGGGAGGGGGTAAAATTAACGGGTAGAAAAAAAAAGTTGAAGCTATTTAAAAAAAGCTAAAAGAACAATTATAAAATAATTTTTTCTTTTTTAAATAGGGAGATGTACATATAAAATTATTTATTATTAAAATAACAGAAAAAAAATAAATCGTGATATTTGTCAAAACTCAAAAGTATATGTGCGTAATTTTCAACCGTCACGAATTTGTCCTTATGGATGCAACTTTTGGTAAAGCGAATCCACTGTATTTTCAGGTAAGATTTCTCTGTTGTGGAATCTGCTTTTGGCTATTGTCCTTTTTCGCATAATTTTAGTTTTGATTTGAGTTTTATTATTTTAAATTAGTTTTACCCCATTCTTGTATGGAATATATATATATTTTAAAAAGAAGGTATTCATTATTTTCAGTGTAACATTAATAATTATATTTTTATAATCTAAGACTTGTATTATAACGGTTATCTTATCTAGTGTGTCTCTCTAGTGAGATGTTATTGTTTAAATTCTTCTTTCTCAACCACATGTAACCAAAAATAAATAAATTATAATTTCATATTTTTTATTATATTTGAAAAAGCGAAATTCTCAAAGAGAGCATATAAAATAAATATTTAAATTTAAATTTGAAGTCAATTTCTCCATGGTGGAGAGATAAACCCGTAAAGGACACAATGCCTGTCTCTTTTTGCCTGTATATTCCTTATACAAGCATTCAATGTTAATAATAAGTAGTTTAAATTTGTGCAGGTGGGTTAGAAAAAATTATAATAAATTTTTAACATTGAAATATGAAATATATCGACATATTTTGATTATTTTGGTAGTAATATTCGAAAGTAAATACATAAATTTTAGTTAGTAATTGTGTTTTATAAATACCGAATATAAATATATTATTAAAAATTAATTTTTGTTAAATTGAAAATAAAAGAAAAAACAATAATAAATTTTACACCGGGAATTTTTTTTTTACTGGAAGGCTAATGTTTTCTATTAGGAAACGATATTAATAATGATTGATCAGCCAAGAGGGCATGCTTCCTAGTCAAGAGAAAAATAAAATGTCAGACAAAAATTATGTAGAGGCTAAATTACACTTTATACCCCTAAAAATGTTGATTTTCACATATTCGTATCTTTATTGGTTTAACTAAAGTTAGATTGTCTGTGGGATGGAATTAGAATGATTTCAAAACAATATAGTTTTCAATTAAGGAATAAATAAATAAATAAACTACCAGGGACCAAATTGAAATTAGCTCAAAACTTTAGAACCAACAGTGTCATTATTGAACCATTAAATAGCTAGTGTGAGCAGCAAGACACACTTGAATTAAAGCAGTTGAGAGACCTTTACAAGATTAGGGATAGCCATAGAATCTAGAAAAAAATTAGTCTCACATCTTGTGTGGGTATAGAGACACTCTTGGGTATACAAAAAAAAAAAAAAAAAAAAATAGCTAGTACTAAGAGCATTGACATGCAGAGAGTGATAAGACTTACAGTTTAGAGATTGAATCTTGAGCTCACACCAATGTTTGCCCCAATCTTCCTCGCCTGCAATATGTGGATTTAAAGGAGAAAGTTCATGAAGAGTGAGAGAGATCAGAGAGAGAGAGAGAGTAAAATATATAAAGTTTAAATCCCAACCAAGTGATCTCATATCCAACTAGAAGGCTACACTTGTCAAACAATCACACGCACATGTGTGTGTGTATATATATATATATATTTATATGTATATATGTGTGTGCATATATATATGTATAGCTATATACGGAAGTATGTAGATAAATATGGAAACCAGAGGGAGTTTTGGCAACTTGCTCTTCAAGTTATATTGTTACATGATGTTTGATGCAGAAATAAATTAATCAGTGTCATGAGAACTGAATTGGTTTTGAACAACATTATTCAAAATTCTAGTTAGCTAGATTTTTTTTTTTTTCCAGTAGTCAGTGGAATTTTTTGGATTTGTTTTGAGAAAATTTTTATTAAAGAAAAATAACTTGAAGATATGAGAAAGAGAAATTTTTTTCATACCATCATTTTGAATTTCCTAATATGTGTGGAATCCTAAAATGGTGGGTTTTAGAAGGCGTTTCTTTAAGCCGGA
The DNA here is from genome assembly GCA_016647705.1 of Eucommia ulmoides. Classification (NCBI taxonomy): domain Eukaryota; kingdom Viridiplantae; phylum Streptophyta; class Magnoliopsida; order Garryales; family Eucommiaceae; genus Eucommia; species Eucommia ulmoides. Next base: position 43,019,582 of record CM028340.1, read on the forward strand.
TTTTAAATTTAGGTTAAGTTGGTAAGAAGGAAGGGAAGGGTAAAAAAAAATAAAAAAAATTCTTGTTTTTTTACAATCATTTCTCTCATAAAAAAATTATTAAAAAATAAAATAAAATAATAATAATCTTTTACTTTGCTGAAAAGATGTACTAAAAAACCAACTTTTTTGGTTTTATCTTTTTTGGTTTTATCTTTCTTCATCTTTCTTCTAAAAGATTACTAAAGAGGGAGGCCTTTCCAAATAATTTATTCGCATTCACAAAAATATTTTTCTTTAGGATGGATTCATATTTTTTTTTAAAGGAATATATTTTACCAATTTCTATAGTCATCTTCTCACTTGTATTTCCTTTCTTCAAAAATCCAATTTCAAGTCCAAAAAAAAAAAAAATTAAAAAAAAAAAAATAAAAAATTTAAGAAAATTTTATTTTAGGGAAAAAAAATATTCAAAATAAAATCAACTGTATTTTCTATTAAAATGAAAAAACTTCAAAAAATTTATTTCCCTTTCTTCAAAAAATTATATTAAAATATTTTCCAAAAAAAAAAGAAACTTCAATTAAATTACCTTTCTTTAAAAACAAAAAATGATTTTTTCTCATGCATAAAAAAAATATTCATTTATTCTTTCTCCTACCAAGATAACCCAATGTTAAAATTCACCACATCAAAATCCTTGGGGCTAAGCTTGTCATTCCAAGTATAATCGAGAGGTGATCATAAGGGGGACATTTTGCTCCTTTTTTTAACCCAAAAAATGATAAAAATACAAAAAATAATAAGAAGAAGAAGAAGAAGAAGAAGAAAACTTTTATTTTATGTTTTTAAGAACCAAAATTAAGCCACCTAGATTTAGTTTAATTGAAGTTTTCTTAGAAAAATGTACCATCTTCAAACGAATGTCTTGGGGTGCCTTATTTCCTGAGCATTATTGAGCCTGAACTTTTGAATCTTTTGGATAAAACATTTTCTTTTTTGAGTAAAATTCGGGCCTTTTACAAAAAAATATGTATTTTCGAAAATCCCGAGACCTACACCATTTAATTTGCTGTTAGGTGGTGACTCTTTTTCTTCAAAATTTGTCTCAAATATTTTTTTAACCGGTGCATAAAAAAGCCCCCAAACTTTTTTCAAAAACAAACGAGATTTCCAAAATTGTGCTTTTCCAAAGGTGTTTTAAAATAAGCACTTTCATCGGACTTCTCTAGTTTTTTGGGGTACATCAGGTGGTGACTTTCCTGGGTACATTTAAAGGATTAGGCCTAGATTGTCTAAATAATCCTTAATTAATTTAAGTCTAGGAGATTTAGTTTGATTCTGTCACTTTATTTAATTTTACCATATATACAAAAAATCTCTATTTATTTTTTCTTTCTTGCTTTTTCATTTATTTAAAACATTTAGACTGTAATAAGGGTGTGTGAGTGTGTTTTACTTCGTGTGCTTTACTTTCTCTTATTTATGCATTCACATTCTTTCTTTCTATTTTTCATATCATTTTAAATTTGTGACTCCCTCTAAGGCACGTGCACTTTGCATTTTGTATCACAATACCCAAATAATAATACCCTGTAGGACTAGATAGGTTGATAGTAGAGACAAAGCCGGATTGGTTTATCCGCTGGACCCAGTTTTGCAAACATCTCGCTCGGATCACTGACGTCAGATGATTATACCTATAGAACGTCTAAGGTCTGAAGATCTCGGAACCGAGTCTTTATAGGATGTATTAGTTGTAAGCCATGAACTGTATATAGTAATTCTAGGCCTAGGCGTTGTTCGAATCCTCATAAGACACTATGGTGTAGGATAAGAAAGGATATTTCAATTGCAACATAATTCATTTGTGAAATTTTAGAAGTTTGGATTCGAACAAGAAGAAATCCTTAAACTTGCTAGAGGTCTAGGTTACAAAGGAGAGAGTTCCATATACTTTTAAAAAATTTCAAATAAATTTTGATTTGGCATAAAAAATCATTTATCTAAGCTGCCAGATACAAACCACCAAAGTATAAGGAAATCACTATTTTTTTCTTATTCTATCAAACTTAAGGATGTCATACTTGAACGGGTTCAAAATGCTCTTTTAATTCATAACATAATCCTTTTTCTAAGTGAGAGTGAGTCAAGTTAGAAGAATGATTAGAAGACTTTCATTGATCTAAAAATCAAGTTTGTAACCATATAAAATAATTGAAGATTCAAGGTATAATATTTTGAAATATATGAAATTTTCTTTTTTCTTCAAGATAGGATTTTTCATATAGGGCTCAATATCAAATCTCGAAAGGTCTCTTAAACCCAAACACCGTTAAGTTGTACTAATAAAAAATGTTTCAAGATTCAAGGAAATTGCTCCTTAAAAGGGAGTTCATGTCCTCTGTTCCCTCGTTTTTACCCATGTCGATAACAATAAGAGCTCACAGGGACCTACCAAAGTGTCACAGTTAAGAGAAGATGTAACCTCATGAAAAAAGACTGTTAGCCAAATAACTGAACTCCTTCAACTAATCTGACATGCACAACAGGCTTCTGCAACTTCGGCACAAATGTTGGACTTTGTTAATCCGTCATCATCACATAGGCCATTAACTTCTCAAGGCCCTAGACCAACGGCTGGGGATCATTTTCTTAAGACGTCGAACCCGGACCGAGGCCCACAAGCGTGCCTTATAACAATCGATCCTAAAACGATTTTGGTATCTGTAGTACTAATTTTCCTGAGTTTGCCAAAGCTTTCTCTTATGGACACTCTTGAGATGGCATAACAAATCAAAAAGAAGGTTAAGGAACAATATGAGAAGACGTGCTATTAACCGAGAAATTACATAATATGGAAATGGAACTAAAAGAAATAAAAAGAGACGAGATGACCACTGACGCTAGGTTATCAGCCTGTCATCGGTTCCCCAGATCAATTTCCTAGATAAGTTCACAATGCCGAACCTCATGAAATACGATAGATTAGGGTGACCAAACTGGCACGTCCAGTGATATAAGAACGAGATGAGCGCTTCTATTCATGATGAAGCCCTACTTGTTCAGCTTTTTCAATAATTCTTGGAAGGGCCAGTAGCTCGGTAGTACGAACTATCGAAGAATTGAAATTGAAAACCTTACTTATGTGGTTAAAGTGTTCTGCGAGCAATACGATTATAATTGAGAAATCTCACCCAATAAGATATCCCTTCAGACCTTGATGATAAAGAGTGGCGAAACTTTCCAAGAATTTACCGTTAGATGGAGAGACAAGATAGGCTAGGTGGTGCCTCCCATTAAAGAAACAAAAATGGTCCAAATGTTTATACATGGTCAGTTGCATCCCTATTACGAAGCATTGCTCAATATACTGACAAGCCATTTTCGACATGATTATCTGGGAAGAGTATGTTGAAGAATGAATAAGAATGGGTAGAATACATAAGCCTATGGAAAGTGATGCCATGAAGTCAATTTCCCGAAGGAAAAAATATCCGAAGGTATTTTATGTTGACCAAGATCCATGTTGAAAGGCATCATATACCAATAAATCCCCGCCAAGCCTCCAACACACAATTTCGCATCCTATCTAACCCAGTCAAGATCACCTCCATACCTGGGTTATGAGGCCCTATTGGCAGCCTACACTTTTGACTCAATCAGACATCCACAAAAACCCTTTGCCAATCCCGAGCTTCATCAACAGTTCAACTTCTTCCTAATTAAGCTCAACAAACCTTTGATCCTACCCGAGCATCTAGAGAGCAAAAACAGTTCACCCCATTTCTTGTTTCACTTTCAGGATCTTTCACAACGTGGAAAATGAATTGCTAGCATTGATTCCCACCTCACCGAGTGAACCCCTAAGTTCCGAAGCTTAATCCCCGTATTTTTTGTGAATATCACTCTAGAGGGGTTGTCCATCATACTAACCAGGCTACCATCTCCAGCACAGGATTGAGGACCTTATTTAGCTGGGTGCCTTAATTTTTCCTAAGTGTATAAGAGAAAATAAAATCAATGATAGCCAACAGTAGTCTTCGGAGCAAGGCAAGACATGTGGGATAAAGTAGTGATCACTCGTATATTAACCTCTTCCCATATTCCAAATAATTCTAGTAAAATTGAGGCCTCTTGTGTCCAACTCTAAGCTTAGTAAGCCTTCTAAGCTCAAGCGGATTTGTTCTGTAAGGGCTTTAAACTTTTGATAAAAGCAATGTTGTCTTCGCTAAAATATTTTCAAATATTTTTTCTTAATTTTTGAGTATTCAAGTTGCTTGTTCAAAATTTAATATACTAAGAATGATTTGAGTTGTGATAATCTAATTTCAAAACTTAGCTAGAACATAATAAAAAAGAATAAAAATAGAAATGACTCATCATACCCAAACAATGATGAGATACTCCAAATGTCGGAGAAAATTCGAATCAGGGACCAAGCCCTAATGTGGAGCCATTATACATGTTCCAATTATGAAACTCTAGGAAATTCAAAAGTGAAAGCAACCATAATATTTCAATCAATCCAAAGAAGCCATAAACTGACCAAACCATTAAAGTAATGAAGAAATTCAGAAGCTGAAAAATCATTTAATCCTCAAGAATCATAATACGAGCTTCTCTTCGGTTAGATGAATTGTCAAAGATATGGTCTAATCCATAAGGTGAAGGTAGACAAACCAAAGTCATCCAAAAACAACACTGTATGCAAAATAGGAAATGTTTCAACAAACACCTCGAGATAGGTTTATTTGTATCTACACTTTTATGTATATATTGAGAGAAAAATATAAAAGAAAAAGACAAAACAAAAAGAAAAAAAAAACACACATGAAAGGGGATTAGTATATTGGGGAATTGAGTAGTTCGAGTATTAAGCCGTAGGGGTGTCTTAACACCTAATGACTTAGGTCAATTGGACCAGGATCATTTACTAAAGCTCGCTACATTAACTGCTCAAAATGTCGTGATTCTAGTCAACTTAAGTGTGTCAACAAAAAAAAAAAAAAAAAAAAAAAAGAAAAAAAAAAAGGAAAAAAGAAACAAAAAACACACAAACATAAAAAGAAAAAAAAGAAATGAAAGTTATAAGGAGACTAATCTCAGTGTTCCTCAACACTGACCAGTCAAAATTTTGATTCAAATTCTATCAACTATACTGATTGATTATTTGTAATTTTTTAAGAAATCATCTTGAGTAGTGTTAGAATATGTTGCGGTAAGTTAAAAAAAATGTGCGAAAGGAAAAGTGCACTCTAGGAGTCCCCCAAAACATATAAGGTCAAGTATCCCCAACAATGATATCAATCAAGACCAGACATTAGACCTTGATGGGTTTGAGATAGTGATATCTCTAAATAAGAACTATGGAAAAATGAACTAAAATTCTATCAAAATCATATTATCACAACTCAGATCAATCTAATCATATTATCATAACTCAAATCAATTTACGATGTCGTGGCCCTGATCAGTAGGGAGCGCAAGTGACGGGGAAACCCCCTAGCTAAAGCAATCCTCCACCAAATTAGATTCCCCAAGGTTGAATTATTTTAGTACTTTTCAATTTCGCCAAGCACCAGGCTTTTAGCAACCAAAATCAGAGCATCATTCAATCTAGTCACTACAGTCAATAACTTCAACAAGCTAATATATAGTTTGCAGGCATTCACCCCATAGGGTAACCTCACCAAGCCAGATTGTGACTTCGACAAACCAACAACGATAGAATATGAAAATAGAACTATTCGCGGGGAGGATCCCAAACCAAAGGTAGGAGGGACCAAAGGATATGAAATCTACCCATAATTAAGAACCAACAAGGTCTCGACTAAAAAAATAGAAATTTTCAAAATCCATTGACAAATTGAGATTGGAATAACTCGATGTCTAACTTCGCGTGTCTCATCTAAAAAATACGACGGAATTTCCCATGCAACTTATCCATCTTTGACAAGTCGAGCACTCATATCTGATAAAGCGAAGTAAGGGATTTTACTTAATTGAACAAAGCAGAAACTGAAAGGCAATAACGAGACAAGATCGAGTACCGACAAGCAATTGGAGGAACAAGAATCAAGAAAATAAAATTCTTGAAAAATAATAAATAAATAAGAAATAACCAAAAAAAAGAAAGGATTTTTTTTTTAGAAAGTTTAAGAGAGTGAAGTCTCAAATTTGCTCTCTAAATTCAATGTTAAAAGGAAAATCCAAAGTCGATCAACCTATATACATTCACTCCTTGGCCAAGTGGCCGAAGAATCCAACATCCATTCTTTGCCCGAGTGGTTGGAGAACCCAATATTCATTCCTTACCCGAGTGGCTGGAGAATCCAATATCCATTCTTCGCCCGAGTAGTAGGAGAAACCGATATTGGTTTCTTACTCGAGTGTCCGGAGAATCCAATATCCATTCCTTGCTTATGTGGCCTGAGAATCCAATATTCATTCCTTGTACAGGAGAAAGTGACATTTATTCATTGTGTTCCCGAGTACCTTGCTCGAGTGGCAAGAGCATCCAATATCCATTATTTGCCCGAGTGACAGGAGAAACAAATATCCATTCCTTGCATGAGTAGAAAAAGAAACCGATATTCATTCCTTACCCAAGTGACAGGTAAAATCAATATTCATTCTTTTGCCTGAGCGGCAAAAGAAGCCCATATTCATTTTTGTTACCTCGTCTAGTGGGAGACACATGTATTCCCCTCCTCCTCTCCCCCCCCTCCCCCCCCCAAAAAAAAAAAAAAAAAGAAAAAAGAAAAAAAAAAGAACTAACCATGGTTGGGGCATATTTCATCCTAAGATAGATCCTTTAACTTTCCCTGGAGAACACTTTTTATTTTATTTGTCATTGAATATTAGGAAACACTTGAATTTAGAACTATATTTCAACTTGATTCTTGACAAAGAGAGATATGTAGGAAATCCAAGTAGGTTCGATCAATCTAAAGAGGTTCCAACATCATATTATTTCCCCAAGCTCATGCTGGAACACATTTTTTCCTAGAATGGTCTATTGACCTCCATAGAAATTGGTTCCACTTTTCTTGCTTAAGCAAAACTACGTTTAACCTGATCTTTGGCAACATGCCAAGGTACATAGGCAAGCTATTAAGATATGGTCATCCTACTGTAGTACCCAGCTATGGGTTGGAGCATATTTTGTAGTTTTTTTTATCAACATACATGGGTTCGCCATACATGTTTTTGAGGTTACAACTTCATTTGACCTAATTCTTAGTAAAATCCAATGTACACTCCTGACTAAAAGACAAGGGCCCAAAGTCAAAATTTTAATGTTATAACTAAAAGGATCATGCATTCACATCCCGATAAAAGGGGTTTCACCATCACATCTTGACTAAAAGGACCAGATATTAACATCCCAACAAAAGGGATATAAATCATCACATCTCGACAAAATAGACCACATATTCACATCTCGACTAAAGCGATCACACATTCACATCCTGACCAAGGGGATCACATATTCACATATTGACCAAAATGATGGCACATTCACATCTCGATAAAAGAGATGTTACCATCGTTTCCCATCTAAAGGGATCACGCATTAACATCTTGACTGAAGGGATCACACTTTCACATCCCGAAAAAAAGGATCTCACATTCACATCCCAACTAAAATGATATCCACATTCATATCCTGACTAAAGGAATCACACATTTATATCTCAACAAAAGGGATATATGCCACCATCACACACCGATTGAAGATATCTCACAAATGGATCATCATTCGGTCCGACTAAAATAACACTAATGTAGGTACGATTCCAACCTTGGGTAGGGACACATTTTATTTGAACTTGAACTCTCCCCGAAGATCTACTTCTATCACATTATCCCAACCATGGGCCAAGAGATACTATATCATGATTTGGTTTGTCCAATGAGATCTATTTTAAAATGCCTCTGCCTAGGGTTGGAGAATATTTTACCCTAAAGTTAATCACTATCTTTACCACAAAGGCTGAAGACAATCATCATCTTTACACTAAGAGGCTGTTCACCGTCTATATCAAATTAACTGACAACGAACTATATTTAGACTTGGTTCGTAACCAAAGATTAGGAAACGTAGGCAATCCCATAGCGATTCGGTCACACTTTCTAGAAAACTTCAACCACAATACACAACGTGTTTCCTTTAATTGGATTCACAACAAAGCCTCGTCCTAGCCTTGGACTAGGGCACATTTTACCTTATTTGAGATTTTTCCCTGAAAACCCTCATTCCCTTCCCCAACCTTAGGCTAGGGTATATTCTTCCCAAGAATAGTCTCCAGATTATTTTTCAGAATCCACTTTTCTTTTTTCTCGTGATCAAATAGTAGGAAACCCTGACATTTTAGAGAACATGTTCCTTGATAATATCATTTTCTTCCCTTGCACCAGTTTTCTTTTTCCTCACAGTTAAACAGTAGGAAACCCTGGCCTTTCAGCGCGCAAGTGCCTTGACAATACCATTTTCTTCCCTTGCACCATTATTCACTTTCCTCGCGGTCAAATAGCAGAAAACCCTAGCATTTTAGGGTGCAATGTCTTGACAATACCATTTTCTTCTCTTATACCACTATCCACTTTTTTTGCGGTTAAACAACAGGAAATTCTTGCATTTCAAGGCGCAAGTGCCTTGACAAAACTATTTTTTTTTCTTCCTTTGTCCTAGGGGGACAATGATTTCACACTAAAATGTTTGACTTGATCTTTGGTATTTCCAAGGTATGTAGGCAACCCATTTGGGTTCAGTCACACTTATCCTTTTTTCACTGCTTATTTTCTTGGCTAAACAAAATTGCGTGTGTCTTTTGTCTTTGTCACCACGAGTAAATTCACATGATAAAGAGGGACATCTGTAGACACTGTATTTTGTCTAGCTAATACAAGGCATTTTGTAAATAAAAAAAGAAAATTCCTAAAAAATATAATAAATTTTTCCACGTTCTTTATTCATGAATTAAAAAACAAATGTCTAATTAAAATAAAGGGTCTCAATTTGAAGATTTTGATAATTAATTGGAATTTTAAAATTACAATCGGAAGCTTTAAGGGCTAAATTAAATTTGAAAGAATACATTAAATCTCTAGGGTTTATATTAATGTTTTAAAAGTTCAATTAAGTCAAAAGTTATCTAGTTAGAGATTAAGAATCATAATTGTACCTTTGGAATGTTTTGATACTAAATTGAAAATTCGAAAGATTATATTAGGACCCAAATTTCAAAATTAATATTTGGAAAGTTCAATTAATTTCAAACTAAGTTTAATGAAAGTCTTATAATCCCAACAGGGCCCTCGAGTAAGCCAATTGAGATAAATTTTCAAATTGGAACTTTAGGGGCTTAGTCAAAATTTTGAGCAACTTTAAATCAACATTCGAAAGGACTAATTATGATTTCATTAATTTTTTAATAATGGCTAATTCTAGAAAAACGTGAATCGAAACTCTAATTGAGGTTTGAAAAAAATTGGGGTCAACATTAAACGTTTGTAAAAGTTGTTTTCAGAGTTAATTGATCAAATTGGAAGCCATTATCATGTTTTAATCGATCAATATTTAGGTTCCAATAGTTAATTTTGAAGAAATCAAGTGAAGTCAAAGTGTTCAAGAAAATTCAATTTTAACCCAAAAATTTGAGCTTTTGGAGATTCATAGACAATTAAAAGTCTATTTTCATTTTGTAGGGATCCAACTAAAATTTAAATAATTCAATTTTATTTTCATACAATAAATTTAGAATAATAGTAACAACAACAAGAAGAAAAAACGAAAAAAAGAAAAAATAAAATAAAATAAAAAATATTCTGCCTAACGACAAAAGATTGCCCTGCACGCAACATGCAAACATAGGGGCTGCATATGTGCAGTCGCCTCTCTCATATCAATTAAAAAAATAATTGTTATGGGATGCACATCCAAGGAAGTGCGCGTATCCCAGGATGCACGGGGAGTGGGTTGCCTATATAAGACAATCGCCTCCCCTTCCATTTTGATAAGAACACACTTGAGACCCCAGTACCACCCAGTCTGAAATTTTGGTCGTTTTTTCCCCATAACCTCCAATACTTGAATCCATAAAAAAAAAAAAAAAAAAAAAAAAAAAAGAGGATAGGAAGAAGAAAAAGGTGAGAAAGACCCAATCCCAAGGTAAGTCCTTACATTTATAAATCCTCTTTCTTGCCTTGTTTATTATTCTTTTTTGCTTTTATTTACTAAATCTTTATGGGTTAAAGAATAATTAACCGTTAAACTATCAATAAAAAAGGCATTCTGAGGGCAAAGTAGAAGTGGTTGTGGTTTTAGGACTCGATGGAACACCGTAAGGACACCTAAGATTGCAAGTAGACTTGTCCATTCATGGATTAGATGAAATGCCAAAAAAATGCAATGTTTTCCTCTTTTTTTGTTTACTATGCACTATAGTCTACAACACTCACTAAAAAAAAGGTTCTTACGACAAAGTAGACGTGTTTGCTCTTTTAAGACCCAACAAAACACTGTAAGGGCATACAAAGTTGCAAGTAGACTTGTCCGTTTGCAGGTTTGACGAAACGCCAAAAACAAATGTGTTAGTTTTTTTCCCTTTAAAAGCATATGTATTTCATTTTTTTTTTCTCTTTATCTTCCTAGGCTATATTTTTTTTTTATTTGTTAATAATGAATAAAAAGGATGGAAAAGAAAAAGAAAAATTTGTAGTAATCCACGGGATATTCCTAATTTGTTATAAGAAATTATCCTTTCTTGTACCAAGATAACCAATCTTAAAATCTACCCCATCAAATTCCCTAGGGCCAACTTTGTCGATTTAAGTATAATGAAATGTGATTATGAGGGGAGATATTTTTCTCCTTTTTTAACTGAAAAAATGGTAAAAAAATTAATAATAAGAGGAAAAAATATATTTCTTTATGTTTTTAAGAACCAAAATTAACCCACTTAGACTTAGTCTAATTGAATATTTTTTTGACAAAGATACTATCTTCGAGTGGGGGTCTTAAGGTGCCTAACCCCTTCCTCGAGCATAACCGATTGCCGAACTTTTGAATATTTTAGTTAGAACATTTTATTTTTTTTTAACTAGAACATAAAAACCCCCAAACTTTTTCCAAAAATAAACAAGATTTCAAAAAACGTATTTTTCCAAAGGTGTTTTAAAATAAACATTTTTATCTGACTTCTCTCGTTTTTTAGAGTGCGCCAGTAAGGACCTTCCTTATCTAAGTCTACTCTCTCGAACACCTTCGGGATTTCTAATATACTTTAATTCGAATCTTCTTACCATGTGAAGACCAAACCGTTTCACCCTTACTAAACAAGGTATGTTTATGTTCTGCTACAACTCTCACAAGATAAGCTATGTTAATGTACTGATACTTTCTCACAAGGTAAGTGATAGGTATAAAATATCTATTTATTCCCAAACCGATTTTGGTAGTTTTCGAGTAATATTGTAGTGTTTTAATATGATTTTATTCTTTTTGTTATAAAACATGTTTGGGGTGAAAAGTGATGAAACGGTCTTTAAACGATCATATTAGAGCAAGAATGGTAGGAAAACAAGAAAATGATCAAGTTCAGCAGTAAGGTACATTTATACCTTACTGCAACTCTCCTTCAAGACAAGCTAAGTTTATGTCTTACTACTCTCACACTAGACAAGTTACGTTTATGCCTATCTACAATTCTCTTACTTAGACCAACTCCCTGGTCTATTACAATTCACACCCTCAAAATATAAAGTTTATCTTGTTTAGATTTTAATGAGTGTAACCCTCAAAGCTTGTATCAATCACCTACAACCTTAATACACCCAATATTGACTCTTTCTAGGTGCTTGTAGAAGTGTGCGCGCAATGATATGATAATTAAGAAAACGTAAGTTATCACTTAAAGGCAGATATGTATAATGAATATCACGTGATATATGAAAGAATTAATTAACTCAATAAATTACAAGTGTCATGATATGATTCTTTCTCAAGTATGAGCCACATTAATTTTTAATATAATATGAATCATTAAGAAAACTTAATGAAATAATCCAATTAGCTTACCTCTTGTTGGAACGATACGTAGGGAATTTAAGATATTGATGAATAACTAAAGCTTGCTAGCGGTGCAAGTTATTCTCCCATCCAATATACCAATCCCAATGAATGTCATGATTATGTCGAGAACCGTTTTAGATTGATCTTAGAAAGCCCTTTTTGATTTTCAAAAAAACAATGTTGGATTTTATAAGTCATAGATTTCTCTTAGAATGCAAAAGTACGAATATCCAATTCATTTATCACTATTTCAAAAAATATTATCTAGAATCAAGATATATAAGTCAAATCAATTCTAGATATATGCAAGTTAACAACTTAAGAGCAAATAATTCCAATTAAAATATAATACAACTTAGAACAAACTCACCAGTGTGATCAGAGATTTAAACAATGAAGGATAACCATTGTGACGTTGTTACTTCAATCAATTCCTCAAGGTTTCACCAACTGAAAAATAGTTTTCTCTTATAAAAACTTACTAGGTGAATCTCACACAATCTTACTATTTTCTTCAATGTAGTGTTAATTGCAATACTATATCACTTGATTATCTACAAGGAGTATTATTAACACTAGAATGGATCTCTAAGAATATACAGAGTGTAAATGAGTGGATGAATTTTGAGTGTTTTTCTCTTGTGTTTCTTGTACAAAATAGAGTAGTATTGTTCCTCTTATATAGTGCATCAATTTTGAGCAATTTGGTATGAATCCGATTTAATGTAATGTAGCAAACTTTAAATACAATCAATTAGATGATATACAAGTATTACAACGTTTGAATTCATCTTAATTCAAGCATATAGCCAATGGGAGAGAAGTAGCAATGAAAAATGCTACAATTTAGGATAAACAAATGGTAACTCCTAGATATGAGATTTAGACCCTTGATCTTGTCTTACTATTCGAATTAATTGATTCAAATCAAAGGGAAAATGCTTAATTCAAGTTCAAGACATGTTTGAATCAATATAATGTTCAATTTAAACTTAAATTTAAGTTTTATGTTTGTGAGTTTGAGCAGATTAGACATGTTTGAGTCGATATCTAGTCAGAGTAGTTAGATTTTCAATCTTTTTCTTGTGAAAAAAAATCAGGGTTTGATCTTTGTCTTGCAAAAAAAGTTAGGTTATTCTTTTTCCTTGAAAAGATTAGTTTTTAATTCTTCTTGTAATTGAATTAAGTGTGATTGTAAAAGTTTGTCCTAAATTTGTGAAAATAATATAGTGGTAGATTGATTCTTAGCATGTAAAAGAATCGGATGTGCAAAGGTTGATTCTGAGCCTATGAAAAGAATCGAGATTGTAAGGATTTGGTTCCTACTTGGGAAAAAATCAAGGACTAGTGGATTGTGAATTTCCATGGAGCTCGGGGGACAGGACATAGGTAAGACTACCTTGCCGAACTAGAATAAATCATTGTGCGCTGCACTGTTTATTTATTTTTTATTATTTGGGTGTGTATTTAGATTAAACACATTTCCACTGCTAATCAATATAATAATCAATTTAGGATAATTGATATTTTGTGTTTTAGTGTTTAATTGTTTAAATTTTTATTTACTCAATTCACCCCCTTCTTGGGTAGCTTTTTGGGCCAACATAACATGGGTCTTAGAAACCTCTATCGACTTACCTAATTGGAAAGCCGAACATCTACCTCTTTTATAAATTTAAAAATTTAAATTGCAAAGGGTTAGGAGTACCTCTGATGTCTTTAGAGGTAATTTTATTTTTTACCTCATTCAGACCATTGATAAGTTTGGATATGCATTTTTCTCAGCCTCTATGTATCCTCCAAACCTTTTATTGCTTCTATTTAAACTGATGATAATTTTCTTTAAAAGTGTCGCTTGTGGTTTCTTGGTGATTTTTCACTTTAACTTTCGTAAATCTTTTATGTTTGTGCCTTTTGTTCCAGCACTGTTGGTACGTAACGATGCATAATATTTAGGTGTTGTTCATTGGTATCCATATCATTTTGGATCCACTTTTTTTAAAACATGTTTAGCATTTTTGAACGAACAAGCCACTTTAAAATGACAAACTCTGTTGCAATATTTACTTTTCAACTTTGTCTGGTTATTAAATATATCACCACGATAAATAGATTGAGAAGTAAAACATGTATCATGTTCAATAATAGCTAATTTACAATCAAAGGCTTGTGAAGTATAGTGAGACGATGAATAATTTATTTTGAAAGACGATTGAACATACTTAGATTTACTTTATACAGAATTGAGGTCAAAATTTGAATTTTCAAGATTTTTCTCCAATAATTCAATATTCATTTCAAGATCTTATCTTTGTGGAAACCATATCAAAATTATTTTTCAAAACTCTATATTCATTTTCAATGAATTTGATTTTCAAACTCAGTTTTTTATGTTCAGTTTTTGAATTCTCAAGATTTGATTTCAAGATCTCATTTTCTGTCTCAAAAGTTCTAAAAGTAGAAATATTTTATTTTAAATCTTTTATATCATTTTTCAAAAAATTATTTTCATTTTGAAGACAATTTATTTTAAAAGTAAATTGTTTATTTCCAAAAATAACATTTGAAAACTCATTTGTTTCACAATAATTTTTTTTTTTTTTTTTTTATCCAATTTTGTTCTATATTTTTTTAAACCCCTATCTTTTTTTTCAAATGAATCAATTTTTCTTTTTATACGAAGGTTTTCTTTAGTAAAATGTTATGTGAAAAGAAATAATTTTTTTATAGCAATGTGGACACCCTCATCTTCATTACTGCTATTGGTAATATAAGAATCATTATCCAAATTAGCATATAAAGATCTATCCCATTCAAGAGCGGGTACATATAAAAGATCATCACGTGTGTTGTGTGTCGTAGTGATCAATTAGCTTGGTTTTTAAGCCTATGTAGCTAGTGAAGCTCTGGTACCAACGGTTGGCCCAAAGGACTACCCAAAAGAGGGGGTGAATTGGGTAGTTTAAATAATTAAGTCTAAACGGTTGTGACCTATTCATTTTTTATCAATTTTATCTAGTTTACAGAAGAGTTGTAAGTAAGGAACACACAAACACAATTGCAAATAGAAAAAGGCTGGATATACTAACACAGTGATTTTATAGTAGTTCGGCAAGTTACTTTTGTCTACGTCTACTCACCTAAACTCTTGCAGGGTATTAATCCACACATTTTTCAGATACTCTTCACATGTGAAAATCAAACCCGTACACTTCGTTTGAGTAAATTTCCTTTATACCCAAACAATCTCTCACTTGGACTAGGTACGTTTAAGTCCAAGATACAATCTCACAAAAAAAAAAAAAACACTCAGAGCTTCTATCAATACTTAAAAATATCAAATCCAAATTCAAGCCGATCTAAGCGAGATAGAAAGTGCACATGATTAAAAAATATTCAAGTTCAAAATTGCGTTAAGTTTTCTTGGCTTTAAATCATTGAAGCACACAGAAGCATATAATGCATACAAAATATATATCAATCATTTAACTTGCATGAATTGAAATATTAACCAAATTTAAAATCCACTAGTTTTAAAAAATAATTTTCAGATTTGAATATTAACAATATTCAATTTGATTTCTCAAGTATATATATAATCAAATAATATTCTCAATCAAGAGTAGAATAGATCAAGTATACAATCACAGAGAAAATATATAATCACTGATAGCCTGGTATTTCAATTTAGCTTTAATAATCAAGAGTTCTTTAACAGAAAATCGATCTTTGGTTTCTCTCAAAAGTATAAAATATTTTCAGAATTTTTCTTCTCTCTTTTTCAATCTCTATTGTATCACTTGAACTTGAATGTCTTGAGTGTATTTTAAAATTGAATTATCCCATCTTATTTAAACCTTATTTTCAGAATATCCTTATGGAAAGTAGAAGGTAAGATATTCCCTAAAAATGAAGCCCTAAAACCCTAAAACCCTTGATCTTTGACCCTAATTTCTCTCCCAACCATATAGACATTTTGAACAACGAATGGAGACATATACTAGTCTATTTAAGTCAGTAGTCAACCAAATTGACCAAGATGCAAAAATTTTTACTGATCATTTTACAAAATCAGAAAGATTAAGGACCAAAATGAATTTTTGATAAAATAAAAATATATCCCATAAAAAAATCTTTTATATCATTTTTAAAAGATGATGCCCCCAGTGCCTTCATTTGATTGCCCACCACTGACTGACTAGATAACAAGGTTGGCCACATAAGACCGTTCACCATTCACCGCTCTGACGACCAACGCGACCCCTGTCTCGGCTGGTCACCGACCGGCGACCACCGGGCAAGCCCCTTTAACTGTCAAGAATGCTCCCGCGTCTCCATGGGCTGGGCTTGTTTTTCTGTTTGCTTGGGTTGGCCATGGGCTCCTCTTGATGGGACAAAATGTAAGACCCAATGGCTTAATCGTGCCATGCGCCTCCTTATTGGCCACACACTGAATTACATTGATCATCAAGGCTTACGACCTTAATTTTTCGGGCTTAATCCGACCTTTCTTCTTTAAATAGCGGGTAAATAAATGCACTAGGTAATGCAAGAAGTTCTATCTAATTATTGAGCTTTTTTTCCCTGCGCTCTTACTCTCACGTAGTAGGGATTTTGCTTGGCACAACCCAACAGGTTTTTGTATAGGTACCTGCTCGAACCTAAGACTTTTGATTTTGGACTTTTTATGAAATGCCAAACACCGAACTTCATCCCATCAACTCAGCAAGAATCTCGACATGGATGCTAACAGGGCCACTATAGGTTTTAGTCAATTTTTGACACCAACAACTTCTACAAAAATGTTTACCAAGCTATTATTGCGTTCATCTACTTTTTCAACATCTGATTTTCCATAAATTTACCAAATAACACACATTTGCTTTTCAATAACTGATTTTTATGAATTTACCAAATAACTCATATATGTTTTTCAACCGTCGTTTTTGATATTTTTTTTTCTTCCAACAATTCCTATTAAAAAAACCACAAAGAATCAAAGTAATCCTTACGGCATGTTTGGTTGGACGGAAGCAGGGGGTGGAATGGAATCGCATTCCGCCCTCGATTCCTATTCCGTTGTTTGGTTCTCCAATGGAATCACTTAATGAGATTTCATTTGAAATAGGGTGGAATGAGATTCCAACCTAATGGAATCAACATCCTAAATTACATAATAACCCTTATATTTAAGTCCTTGAAAATTGAGAACAAAAATTAAAAATTAAGAACAGAAACAAAAATTGGAGAACATAAATAGAAATTAGAGAACAGAAAATTGCGAATAGAAACAGAAAATTGAGAACGAAAAATTGAGAACAGAAACAGAAAATTGAGAACATAAACTGAAAATTGAGAATAAAAATATAAAATTAGAGAACATAAAATTGAGAACGGAAACTAAAAATTGAGAATAAAAAAATGAAAATTAAGAATAAAAACAGAAAATTGATAACAGAAAATTGAGGACATAAATTAAAAATTGAGAATAAAAACAGAAATTTAGAGAACAAAAAATTGAGAACGGAAAATGAAAATTGAGAACAAAAACAAAAAATTAAGAATAGAAATAGAAAATTGAGAACAGAAATAAAAAATTGAGAACATAAACCAAAAATTGAGAACAAAAACAGAAAATTGAGAACAGAAACTGAAAATTGCAAACAGAAACATAAATTAGAGAATAGAAACTAAAAATTGAGAACAAAAACAGAAATTAGAGAACAGAAACTTAAAATTTAATGAAATAGTGAAATATAATAAAATGAGGGAAAAAATGGAATAGTGAAATATAATAAAATTTTGTAATAAGGGTATAATGAAAATTTTATTATATTTTATTTTATTTCTTCACTCATTTCATACCAACCAAATAAGAGAATGGAATAATAATTTCATCAAGGCATAATGAGAATTTTACTATATTTTACTATTTCATTCCTTCCCTCATTTCATATCAACCAAATAAGAGAATGAAATAGTGATTCTATTGACAATTCTATTATATTTCTTCTTTCATTCCATTACTTCTTCTATTCTATTCTACCCTCATTGCATTTCGTCCAACCAAATGAGCCGTTAGTGCCACGGATTCTCATCTTCCTTCACTATGGATGATTATGCCTCAATCACTAGTTTTAATAAAAACATCCTTCACTATGGTCTAGCATGCCTAATTCGCTAACAACTAATAATTTTAAAATCTCATCAAAATTTTGATAAATCTTTTACTTGAAAACTTCCATAATCAGTCAAAATTGGCATAAGTTATCAGTTGGACATCTTAAACACAACTTTAAAATTTTAAGGTGCATTGTACAAATAAGTATATATTTTATGGGGTGGAAGATGCAATTTGATATTCTTTTTCAACTTTTCTTCAATTGTGTGGTGATGATATCAAACATAACACAAGCCATGTAAAGTGCTATCCCACATAAAATGCTTTTTTCATGAATGAGTGGACGAGTTCCGTACTTTATCCAAAATGATGTTCATAATTAATCCCGTATTGGTCTCATTTTTGTTTTCTTTATCTTTGTTTTTATTAAATTAAAAATTCATTTTTAAATTCATGAGTAAAAAATAGATACAACTTCCATCAAGGTAAAATTACATTTTAGTCGGTCTATGTTGACCTTAAAGTTTGCTACACTGTACATTTGGTCCCTCCAATTTTATATTTGTTGTAATCCTGCAAAATTAAAAAACATTTAGATAGAAAAATAGTTTTACTCAACACATGATCTTATAATAGAGATATTTTTATTATTTTTATTACTCAATCAAATTCGAGGTGTTTTTTAATATTTTTCTAATAACAATTCGTTTAAAAAATAAGATACAAAAACCCAAATCATAATTAGAGAAAAATATCTTATATTTAATATAGAAATAAAATGAAGAAAATATTTCTATTAAAAAATCACATACTGTGCGCAACTAATTTTTCGTTTAAAATCATTTTTTATTTTGTGTGATGGAAGCAAATATAAAACTCAAAAACTAAATATGGGCACATGTTAGGGACAAAATATAATTGTCCCCTCCATTTGGATTTTATGCGCATACACTATGTTCCTCTTTAGGTTGAAATCTCGCTGTCCAAACCGGTCGGTTAGGTTGTGTTTGGGTAACGGATTTAATAATTCCAAGAAATTTGTAAAATGATGGAATTTTGAAATCCAGGATTTCAAAATCCCGTCATTACAAATCTCTTATTTGGATAACTATTTTAACCAAAGAATTTGATTGTATAATTTTATAATTTTCTTATTTGAATAAATTAGACACCATTATAATTTTTTTTTTAAAATTGAGAATAAAAATAAAAGAACAAAAACCAAACATTACCCATTGAAAAAAAAAAAAAAAAACTAATCGATTGCGAACGATGGCGAAGCCTAATCGAACGAACGATTGTGAACCCTAATCGAACTCAGGAATCAATCAGTTGCAAACGAACGAACGAACGATCGATTGCGAACAAATGAACGAACGATTGCGAACGAACAAACGAATGATTGCGAACCCTAATGTATCAATTGCGAGCCCTTACCCTAATGTATCGATTGGGAACAATTGCAAACCCTTACCCTAATGTATCGATTGCGAACAATTGCGAACCCTAATCGCAATTGAATCCTTACCCACGAACAATTGTGAACCCCAATTGAACGAATCAAACAAACCCTAATCGTTGCGAGAATGAGGGGCTCGTCGGCGCGAAGGAAAAGGTTGATTGTCGGCGAAGGAGAGGCTCATCGTTGCAAAGGAGGGGCTCGTCGTCGGCGAAGGCGAAGGCGAAGAAGAGATGGACAAAGGGACGTCGTCGCGAAAATGAAGATGAAGATGATCGATGATCGATTTCCCAAATCCTCTCTTGGGTGGATTTGTCAAATTCCACTTATTTCAAAAGGATTTCTAAATCCTTTCTTTCACTCAAATTTGACACTTGAGGTATTTTACAAACCTACCCTGTTCAATACCCAAATAAGATATTTATTAAAAAAAAAAAAATTGAATTTTTTTACCTAAATGAAATCTCTTTCCCAAACCCTTTACCCAAATACAACTTAGGTTTTTCGATATATATATATATATAAAGTTAATCATGACTCATGAGACTAACGTTTAACTGGGGACACGTGTCCAATTTTCAACATGGAACCAATATTAAAAAATGTTTTAGTAAATCTCTTATATATATTTGTTTTTGTTAAGTATTTTATGCATTTACACGAAGTTCAATTTAAATATTTTCTTTAATTATTTTTTTGGGGAAAGTGAGGGGGTAAACTTAACCTTTCGCGATCATAATAAGGTGTGATTTAATTATTCTTTTTATTTCAATAATTGAAATATAAAAATATATGTTCATATTTTGTTCTGATTAATTTATCCTTAAATTTTAAGATCACAATATAAATATTTGTTTTTTGGTTCACAAGTTTTCTAATAATAAAACCAAAATACTATGTCTTGATCTCAATAATTTATTTTAAAATTTTAAAATAGTATGACAATATATTTTTTGTTTTTTACTAATATTTTAACTAAACTTTTATATCACATATAAATTTAATATTTAATTAATATGAATTAAATATTAACAGAACAATGACTTATTCTCATGACTAAAATTACAGAAATTGATAATAAAAGTAATGACAGAATTATCTTAAAGATAATATACTAATTTTTTGAATTTCATTTCAAATTTAAGATTTTTTTTTTTTTTTTATTAAAAATATTTTTTCGTTAAGGGTTGAGATTTATATATTTGAGAAGAATTAATGAATGACATTAGATTATGAAATTTTTTGAGAGAAAACTTCTGATTTAGAAATTTTACACCATCACTTCCAAAAAGACCGAGTTAAATAATATTTAGGGAAATTTAGTGAAAGGTCCCATCCCATAAAATCATCACTCTGTAGGGTCCTGTAACAGTGATTTTTTAACACATGAAATGGTCCTTAGAAAGTGATTTTTTGAATCTTGAGACCTCTCAACAAGATTCTCTAATATTTATACAAGGGGTAGGGGTAGGGGTAGGTAGGGGTTGGGGGGGAGGGTGGGGTATATTTATATAGGAGGTAGGTAGGGGGTGGGGGTGGGGGTGGGGGTAGGTTGTAGGATAGGGGAAGGGGGGGGGGGGGGGGGGGGGTGAGAGTTCTTTATATTTCTAATATGTTTTTAAAACAAAATTATTGAACTAGAACGGTTTTCAACTTATTTACAAAAGTGGTGCTACCCGGGGTTCGGATCCTCGGGTTTGTGGGGCCAACCGTATGCCCAGGGTTTGGAACCCCGGGTATACCAAAATTGTATTTTTTTTTTCGTTTTTTTGGGTTATACCCAGGGTTTGGAACCTCGGGTTCTACACAGAATCCGGAGTTCCAAACCCCGGGTATAACCCACTTTAAAATTTTTGGTAACTTTGAGTTGATTAACGATGGTCTATAGATATTTAAAATAAATTTAATTTTTTAGTGCATGAATGACGTTCAAAACACTCCATAATATTTTTTACAACACTAAAAATGGACAAATGGATGAATTTTAAAAAATCGCCAAAGTTGACTAGATTAGTTGTTTCGATAATAGCAGATTTTTTTCGGTAATTTGAAATTAACAAAAGATTGCATGTTCGTAATAGAAATGAACCAAATATTTTGTATATAAATTATGCTCATAACACTACATAACAAAATTTAGAGCACTAAAAACGGAATAGTGAATAATTTTTAAATAATCGTCAAAGTTGGTCGGATGAATTGTTTCGATGACGATGCAATTTTTTTGAAAATTTTGAGTTAACAAAAAATGGTCATCTATTCGTAATAGAAATGAACCTGATTTTTTTGCGTACAAACTACGTTCATAACGCTAAATAATAAAATCGAGAATACCAAAAACGGATAAAGGAATATATGGTATTGAGAGAAGAGAAAATTTATATAAGATAATAGAAAAAGTTTGGATGGATACAATTTTGCGCTCGGTGGTCCGTTTGAGGTGATTTTGTTTTTTATTTTAGGTATTGTTTCGAGATCTAGGTGTGGCAAACCGCCATGGTCCATTATTTTTTCAAATAAAGTCTGTTTTCACTCTCAATTTTGGATTTGAAGTGTCGGGTAACTAAATTTATAATTTTCGTCGCGAGCGTACATCTTGTCCTATTGGTAAAATTGAAATCTTCAAAATCCAGAGTGATGATTCAGATCAGACCCAACTTTTTAAAAAAAAAGTTGTCCCCAACGGACCACCGAGCGCAAAGTTATGTCCATCCAAACATTGAAGAGCAATATAGTGTTTTTGAAACGTTGAAGAGTAATAAAATGTTGTGACAATAACCATTATTTAAAAATTATTCCCTTATAGGTTTTTGGTATTCTCGATTTTATTATTTAGCGTTATGAACGTAATTTGTATGCAAAAAAATCAGGTTCATTTCTGTTACGGATAGACGACCATTTTTTGTTAACTCAATATTTTGAAAAAAATTGCATCATCATCGAAACAACTCATCCGACCAAATTTTTCGTTTTTAGTGTTCTAAATTTTGTTATGTAGTGTCATGAGCATAATTTATATACAAAAAATTTGGTTCATTTCGGTTACGGATATACAATCTTTTGTTAATTTCAAATTGCCGAAAAATTCCGTCATTATCAAAACAGATCATCTGGTCAACTTTGACGATTTTTTAAAATTCATTCACTTGTCCATTTTTAGTGTTGTAAAAAATATTATGGAGTGTTTTGAACGTAATTTGTGCACAAAAAAAATAAATTTATTTAAAATATCTATAGACCACCGTTAATCAACACAAAGTTACCGAAAATTTTAAAAATTTATTGGGCAAAAAACGTTTTTTTTTTTGTTTTTTTTTTTTTAGAAAGTGGGTTATACCCGGGGTTCCAAACCCCGGGTTCTACCCCAAAAACGAAAAAAAAAATATATACAATTTTTTTTTTTTTGGTATACCCGGGGTTCTGAACCCTGAGTATACGGCTGGCCCTACAAACCCGGGGATCCGAACCCCGGGTAGCACCACTTATGTAAATAAGTTGAAAATTATTCTAGTTCAGTAATTTTGTTTTAAAAACATATTAGAAATGTAAAGAACTCGGGGGTGGGGGTAGGGGTAGGGTGGTGAGGTTAGGGTAGGGTGGGGTGGAGTGGAGTGGAGTTGTTTACATTTCTAGATTTTTTTTAAAATAAAAATACTGAACTAGTTGTTTTAAACTTAATTACGAAAATAGAGTTACCCGGGGATCACATCCCCGGGCCTGTGGGGCCCTCTGTATACACAGGGTTCCGAACCCCCGGGTATACAAAAAAAAAAAATTGTTTTTTTTTTTTTTTTATTTATTTATTATTATTATTATTATTATTTGGAATTTTATACACGGGGTTTGGAACCCCGTGTTTAATCCCAGGGAAAAAAAAATAAATCGTTTTGGTCCACTAAATTTATAAAATTTTCGGCAACTTTGAGTTGATTAACGGTGATCTATCGATATTTTAAATAAATCTAATTTTTTGTGCATAAATTAGATTCAAAACACTCCATAATGATTTTTACAACACTGAAAACGGACATGTGGATGAATTTTAAAAAATCGCCAAAGTTGACCAGATGAGCCATTTCGATAACGGCAGAATGTTTTTCGGCAATTTAGAATTAATAAAAGATTGCATTATTCATAACATAAATGAACTAAATTTTTTGTATATAAATTATGTTCATAACACTACATAACAAAACTTAGAACACTAAAAACGGACTAGTGAATAATTTTTAAATAATCGTCAAAGTTGGTCAGATGAGTTGTTTTGATGACGATGCAGTTTTTTTTTAAAACTTAATTAACAAAAAAATGGTCGTCTATCCGTAGCAGAAATGACTGTCTCATCTGGTTGTTATGAATAATGCAATCTTCAACACTAAAAACGGATATGTGGATGAATTTTAAAAAATCGCCAAAGTTGACCAGATGAGCCATTTCGATAACGGCATAATTTTTTTCGGCAATTTAGAATTAATAAAAGATTGCATTATTCATAACAACTCATTTAACCAACTTTGACGATTATTTAAAAATTATTCACTAGTTCGTTTTTAGTGTTATAAGTTTTGTTATGTAGTGTTATGAACATAATTTATATACAAAAAATTTAGTTCATTTCTGTTATGAATAATGCAATCTTTTATTAATTCTAAATTGCCGAAAAAAATTCTGCCGTTATCGAAATGGCTCATCTGGTCAATTTTGGCGATTTTTTAAAATTCATCCACATGTTCGTTTTTAATGTTGTAAAAAACATTATAGAATGTTTTGAATCTAATTTATGCACAAAAAAAATAGATTTATTTAAAATATCGATAGATCACCGTTAATCAATTCAAAATTGCCAAAATTTTTATAAATTTAGTGGGCCAAAACGATTTTTTTTTTTCTGGGGTTAAACACGGGGTTTGGAACCCTGTGTATAAAATGCCAAAAAATAAAAAAAAGCAATTTTTTTTTTTTTTTTGTATACCCGGGGTTCCGAACCCCGGGTATATAGGGGGCCCCACAGAACCGGGGATGTGATCCCCGGGTAACTCTATTTTCGTAATTAAGTTTAAAACAACACTAGTTCAGCATTTTTGTTTTAAAAAGAATCTAGAAATGTAAACAACTCGGGGTGGGGTGGGGGAGTGGAGGGAGTTTTATATATGTATTTTATTAATTATATTTTTATTTTTTTATTTTTAAATTTGATAATTTAACATATATATATATAAAATAAAGTAGCCAGCTAAGGAGTTTAGTTAAAACCAAGAGAACAATCGTAATGGACCAAACCACATCGAAGATCCTCTTTATGGGTTTACTTGCATCAATACGTTGGACCTCCTATTTATTTTGTTGTTTAATAGTTGATCTACGACCTTTGGCTGTGGAATGTTGAAATTTCCTTGAAAAAGCTTCCCGAAATTCATGTTAATTTTTTTAAACGAGCAATTATTTCATACAAAATAACTTTAATAAAAGAAAATAAAATTATATTTATATTATCACCCTATAGTAATATTTTTTAGATAACAACAAGAGTCAAATGAAATAAAAATCCAGATCATATAAATTGAGAAGTTTGATCTTAGAAAATTATAATTTTTAGAAAAGAAATAGAGCACAAATAATTGGCTAACGTGTTGGTACCAAATGTTTGTTGAGTTTAGAGGCGACAAAAATATGAAAATAGAAAATATGCAGAAACAAAAAAAAATGGCAAATACAAAAGGGACACAAGATATAACGTGGTTCAGCACAACTTGTCTACTTCAACGGCGAAGAACAACGAATGGTTTCACTGATATAAATAAAATTACACAAAAAGAGACACGTTCTTGAACTCAAGAACTAACAACAAAATCTCCCTAAAATTCTATCTCAACAAATATACTCTCTTTGAGTATGGACACACAAAATTCTTATTTGGAATTTTCAAAACACCTCCACTGAGATGCTCTCTACATCTTGAGAGATCTCCATTACTCTCCTGCTCATGGCCTCTACTTATAGAGGAGGTTTGAAGCACAAATTTAGTCTGAACAAAATTCTCAAAACCTTCAAGAGTTCAGCAACAACCTTTTACCGTCTTCTCCATTCTTCAAAAGTTGTTGCCTTCTTCTTCCTTCCTTCAACAAAAATGACTGCTGGTTGAAACTCTCTGTATTGTCATAAGAAACAATTATTTTATAAAAGAAAAATGACCCCCACAGGTTTGAGAAGAAATCTAAAATCCTGCACGTGTGAGTAGATGGTGGATCATGACAAATGCTTTTTTCTTGTGTCAAAATAACCTGATCCACCTGTTGAAATTTGAGCCAAAAACCAACAATGTTGTTCTTCTAATTTTATTTTACTTTTATTTTTAATAAACACTGCATGAATATAATGGTCCATGAGGGGTTAATTACCTAATTTCCATCGTCGGTGTAAGTAGCATATTTGGTACCTTCTATGATCCATTCAACTAGCCCTACATCGAAGTACCATGTCCAGTGGACTAGATTTCTTCAAATTAACATTTGTATCCCCATAATAACACATAATCAAAGAGAAGACGATATGAATAATTTTAGGCATGTAGTGTGTCCAATTTTTGTATCAAAACTATCAAACAACCCTAACATTTTCTCTATGAATAGTACGAATATTTTGGACGATATGGACAAATTTACTCTTCTAAATAGCTATTACATTCTTTTTATATCCCGAAATCTATGGATCCGTTACCATAATTAATCAAAATAAAACGTCGGCTGAAAAACAATCAATCAATCAATTTATTTGTTTTTTTCATCAACAAATTACATTGAAATGATCATTTGTTTTAGAGTTTTAAAATGATATCCCAATCGTATGTTTTCAGTGAAAAAAAAATAAATCCATGTCGAATTTGTTGGTACGTAAAGCGGGTACACATCTCGAGTATAATTCAGTCGGATGGTAGGTGGGTCCTCTAGCTGAGGTAGAGTCGTCGGTTGAAAAGTCTTCACTTGAGCTGTGTTGGGTCCGGGGATGACTAACCTATTGTGTCTAGAGTCTTGTTCCTCTAGGAGTGGTACCTGAAGAAGGCTCGGGCCGGGATTTGTCCTGGAGAAACCCCTCTTGCATGTTAATAAGAGCTTAGAGAGAAGAGGTACAAAAATGCAGCAAGTAAACAAATGAACTCGCGCGTAATGTAAAGCGTATTCAAGCGTATCTCGAGCTTGCACAACCCCTGATATATATAGGAGTTGGAGATGATTAGTCAGACCTAAACACGGTTAATTAGTCTAAGCCCTATGTTTAGTCGATAATCCGGGGCCTTTAGGAGATAATCGTTGGGCTTAGGCTTTTGGATCTATGTGGCGAAGCCTGAGGGCCTTTGTCAGGTCTATGACGATGAGCCGGTGAAGAAGAGTGGAGATCCGTGGAGTCTTGGAGAAGAAACGAGCTGGAAGGGCGAGTCGGTCGAGGTGAACGGCTAAGTCCCTAAAATTGATTACCTAGGGCACGGCGCAGAGCTCAGAGCGGCACATCCCTACGGGGCTCCTTGCTCTTTTCTAGGTGCAAATGTAATTCCAGGGAAGAGCCATGATCGGCGTATGCTCCAGCGTGACGTTGTGGATTTCAGAATGCGTCCCTAACACTACGAGGACAGACACGTGGCTGGGTCATAAGTGCTGACTCAGAGGTGCCCAAAAATACCCTTATCAGTTAAGGGCCAGCATGGTTCCACCAACAGTTACGCTCACACAATTGTGTGGGATAGAATAGGATGGAAAAATATAGTTGAATACACGCATATGTGTGCGCGCGCGTTCACATGAGGCCTATTTCGAATAAGCTCCTCAAGAAAAAACTAACTTTTGGAAAAATATCGATCAAAGGTGTTTCTCAGGCTTCAAAGTTTGTAGGATGCCTGTTCCAGCCAAGAATTGATATCCTTGACCGTCTCGTTTCCCTCACCCACAGGGCTAGGGGCAACTGATGAGGGTATTTCTGCTCCCCTTCACTGCTTGCCGCCATAGGCCTGATAAAGGCCTGCGAGCTTCGCCAAATGGGCCCAAAAGCCCAAGCCCAAGCCCAACGATTATTTTTTATCGATAAAATACAAGGTTTCAACTAATTAACCATGTTTGGGCCCGACTAATCATATCCAACTCCTATATATATTAGGGGCTATGCAAGCCTGAGGTAGGCTGTAATACACTTTACATTACACGTGAGTTCATTTGTTTACTCACTGCATTACTATACCTTTTCTCTCTGAGCATTGATTACCATGCTGGAGGGGCTTCACCGGGACAAATCCCAGTCTGAGTCTTCTACGGGTACATTCCTTGAGGAGTAAGACTCTGGATACAACAGGTTAGTCCCCCCCAGGACCCAACACATCTAATCCAAAGAATTTTTAACCGACGACTCCACCTCAGTAAGAGGACTCACCTGTCATTCCACTGGACCATACTTGAGGTATTACCAGTTTTAAGCACTATCAGTTTGGCGCCCTTCCCTCCCTCTATTGTTTTTATGGGGGGTGGAGGGCGCTGCTTGTAGTACCCTGGAAAGTTATATTTTTGAAAATTTTATAAAAGTTTAATATTTTTGGGACTGTTTTGCAAATTCATGATATAAATAATATTTGATAATTTTTGGGGATTGATTGTTAATTTTAAATTGGTTTTAAATATTGTGGGACTATTAGGTTATTTAAAATATACTTTTAAGAGAGTTGTGATATAATTAATATTTTATTTTATTTTAAGGGGATATTTTGTAAATAATTAATTAATTAATTAAATAAACGGCGGATTTGGTTTCCTTCATTGAGAAGGAAACCAAATGCAACCTACATATATGTGTATGTGGTTGTGGTATCGATAGGTGTCATAATAATCAAAACAATGATAAAATGGATACTAATTATTTATATAAAACACTTAAGGTTGCAGGGAATTTGAACAAGAAGCATGTATGTATATACGTTAAAAAGAATGGTGATAATAATAATAATAATAATAATAATAATTACTATTAAAATTAAATAATGGAGGTGGATGTCATCCCTTAACCCTTTATATATATATATATATATATATATATATATATATATATTAGGGATGTCTTTTTGCCCCTATCTCTCTCTCTCTCTTAATTAAGGTGGCGGTGAAAATAAAATTATATATATATTAACAATTGAGATTAGTTTCCCACTGTAACAACCCTGACAATAATGTATTGAGATGAATTACTTAAAGAATAATTCATTTAATGATTGGTTCCAATACCAATATCTCGAATTATTAGTTCTAAAATCTTATATCAAATATAATATTCAAAGATAATGATATGAATTATAATTGAATTATGTTTATCGATTTCTTTAAATATCAAATAATGATATTTGATATTCAAGTATCGAGGCAAAGATTTTGATATTCCAAAATCTTTTAAATGAATTATTTTGAACGTTTTAGTAATAATTCATTTCATTTGATAATTATAAAGTATATTTATAATTATCATCACCGTGTTAATATCTCGCAAGTTGCACAACATATAGTGGATAATTATAATTATCATCAGCGATCAATTGATAAACTATGTGGCATGCACAACAAATATAAAAAACAATTCAATCAATTGATAAATTATAAATTTGATAATTATCATCAATGCCGCCGCATTGTAAATTAAAATATTTTATAAAACGAATTATGGATTACTAGTCTCCGTCACACTATAAAATTTATCGGATTTTATATAATGAAAATTCGGTTAACCGGTTTTAGTGTTAATTCTCCAAGAGGAGAAACCGCTTTACGGCCTTGAAAAATCGGGTCGTTATAGATGGTATCAGAACGGGTTTGCGACAGCCCTAAACTCAGGTTATGGTACCAATTACTCATAATAAGTTAAGTAATATTAAAAATAGTAATTTTTATTTTCCAAATAAATAAATAAATAAAAATAAAATAAAATAAAATGGAGAGTGGTATCAGGTGAGAAATTGGTTGATTCCTCTTCTGGGTTATATTTGTCGAATGTGAAAGACAAAAGGCAATATCTATGCAAATCCTCCTTCTCCCTTTGCATATCTTAGCAATTAGGTATCACATTTTTTTGGCATCTTTGCCAAGTTCTATCTTCTATGAGATTTTGTAAATTGTATTTAAAAATATATATATTTAGGTTGTAAGACAGAGCTCTAATTTATTTACTTTTGATAGATGAAAATATCCTTTAGACGTGCAAAGATGGACAACCAAAAAGAGGTATCTATAAATTCCAAGATCGAATATGTAACTCTAACCTGGAAGATTATACTAGATCTTTGAGATTGAAAAAAAAACGAAAGACGCAAGGCTCATTTAGCCTATTACGAAGTTAAATGATCTAAAACGTCAAAGATAGAGATATTATCCGTGGGGTAAAATATTTTGGACATGAAGTTTAAAGACCTGAAGCTATGCATTCAACCACAACTAAATCTTCAAGGACATTTTTAATTTTTTTTTCAAGATCATTGAACAGGTAAAAAGAAGAAGGGTCGAATAATTGTTGAAGTACTAATCCCCTAAATATATAATTCAAACTTTCAAAGCGAGCAATATATAAAGAAATAGGTAAGCTTTTGTAAATAATGAGGCTTCTCGAGTATAGGTCAATTTGATATATCTACTGAAGTTCAATTGATCAAATCTGGTATTTGTGATTATTCTGGTAAATATATGATGGGAATCAAGGGATAAATAAGCTGTCTGAACCTAGATTTTATGGGAAGTAAGCCTTGAAGGTCCTAAGATAGATGGACAGATAGGTTGATGAATAAGAAAGTGACAACATAGTTTTATATATTTATATATGCAAAAAGCAGTCAATCTAAAAGAAGCTGAAAAAAATGTTGTGAAAAGTAAGGCTGCTTGAAGTATGGCCAATTAGAGATAACTACTCAACCTTAATTGATTAATTCTTGTATCTGTAATGTCAAGTACTTAATCATGCAATAAACCAGGATATTGGATTTTTACGCAAGTGACACTATTGGTTTTCCACTTTATTCTACTGTGTGAAATATGTAAATCACATTACCTCCATTGATTTTGTGAAGTCATAGTTATGGCTGGTTGTAGTGCTGATGAAGTTGCACTGGCAGTGTTGCAGCTTTGTTTGTCTTTCCTCCCCTTTCTTATGGTTGGAATGGGTTTGGGGAAGAACTAATAGTTGTGTTCACTTTAATCCCTAGCCTTAAATTAGATGACCGAATTATATTGCACTGTATTGTTGCACTTATGAGGTCTCAATATAAAGAGGGAATCTAGGAGTACAATAAGCCCCCCTCATAAAAGAAAGACAACTAAATGTTGCAATTATTAATCTGACAAGATTTTCCATTTGATTGATATCATCCTCAAGCAACAGTCAAAATGTTTTGTCAGGCCATGTTGATACAGAGCCAAGTTTATACTATGTCAGTTTTAGTTGGTAAATGCTAACATTCAAAAAAAAAAAAAAAAAGCACTAACATGACACTAGGAACTTTTAAAGCCAAATTTTTATGTGTTTGGTTCATTATTTAATTTTAGGTTGAACTCAATTGAATTCATAAGTGGAACTAAAAATGCACTAATATACGAAAACGAGCCTAATGATGGTTTAGTGGAAAATATCAATTTTTTATGCACCCGTGTGTTGTTACTAATATTTCATGTTGGTCTCTACAGTTTTAACGCGAACCTATTAACATTTTAGGCAGTGGTTGATTAATACAACCTACCAAAAATACGTTAAATAAGCCGGGATGAGTGTCGTGTTAGTCATGTACCGTAGGATTTATTGTTGAATTGAAAATATTAATTTAAAGGTGACTGTTGTCTTCTATATAAATCGTGAAATTATATTTTCGTATTTAATTAAAAAAATTGGGGGGGGGGGGGGGAGGGGGGGTTATTGAAACTGAATAATTTTATGATGCTAAATGGATCAAGTAAAATTTTAAAGGTGGAAAATAATTTTATTATCCTGTAATATCATGGTTATCTTTTCGTTAGGAGTGCATGTCTTGCGAGATGTGGATATGTTGTTACTTGTCAGACAAGTCCTGCAGGGCGGATATATGTTGTTACTTGTTAGGCAAGTCCTGCAGGATGAATATTTGTTGTTACCTGTCAGACAAGTCCTGCATGGTGGATATTTGTTGTTACCTATCAAATAAGTCTTGCTGGGTGGATATATGTTAAATTGTCAAGAGTTCAAACCCTGCATGTGGTTGTCCCTACCATTGGGGATATCGAATGACCCTGACACTGTTGGCCACCTTAGATGACACAGTTGTACAGGTCACGATACTGTTGTAACTTCCGATCATGAGGTGAAATGTTCTTATGACTAGTAGGAAAATATGCGTGCAGTATTTTATTATATATCAAAATGATTTGGTTAGTGGATTTCAATGCATTATTTTATTGCGATAGTAGCAGTGAAATTTTATTTTGGATCTGTGTGCGGTTATAATCATATTATATTTTGAAAGGTAGTGTTTGATAAATATACTTGATCTGTAAATTCTTTTTATATTATGAAGACAACATGTGCATTGTCTTCTACGTAAATTGTCAAATTATATTTTCGTACTAAAATGTGGGAAAAAATGGGCTTATTAAAATGGATTATTTTATAACGTTACGTGAATCAAGTAGATTTTTAAATATGGAAAGTGATTTTTATTATCCGACTATGTCATAGTTATCTTCTCGTCAGGAGGGTATATCGTGCGAGATGTGGATTACCAGTTAGGTAAGACCTGCAGGGTGGATATATGTTGTTACCTGTAAGGCAAATCCTACAAGGTGGATATATGTTGAGACCTGTTAGGAGTACAAATCATGCAGGTGGCTGCCCCAACCATTAGGGATATTAAATAGACTTAACACTGATAGCCACCTTAGATGGCACATTCGTACAGGTTACAATACTGTCGTAATTCCCGATCGTGAGATAAATAATTCTATGGCTGACAAGGAAATATGTTAGTTTATTATAGATAAGTGAATTGACCAGTTGATTTAAATTTGGTTGTTCTATTACCGTGATATTTTTGTTAAGATTTGGATACTGCCCAGTGTGACTATACTTTATTGGAAAATAGATTTTGATAAAAATACTTGATCCATAAAATACTTTTATATTACGAAGACAGTACACCGATAAAATTTACTCAGATAGATATTGGTCCACTATTAGCGATAGGCAAGGTCGAAGTGTAGGATATTTTTTTTGAGATTTTCTTGGGAAATTTTGTATAGATATCATTGCTATTTTCATCAAAATAGTATAGCAGGAACGTTGTGGTAACATTCAGTTAAATAACATGACAGTGTGGTGTGATTTTAAATTTTATTGCTTGAACAAAATTTCGAGGATGAAATTTATTTAAGAGAAGTAGATTGTAATACCCCAGAAAGTTATATTTTTGACAATATTACTTCATAGAAGTTTAATATTTTTGAGACTATTTTGCAAATTCGTAATATAAATAATATTCGATAATTTTTGAAAATTGATTGTTAATTTTAAATTGATTTTAAATATTGTGGGACTATTATGTTATTTAAAATATACTTTTAAGAGTGTTGTGATATAATTAATATATATTTTTATTTTAATGGGATATTTTGTAAATAAATAAATAATTAATTAAATAAACAGTCGATTTGGTTTCCTTCATTGAGAAGGAAACCAAATGCAACTTATATATATGTGGTTGTGGCTGTGGTATCGACAGGTGTCATAATAATCAAAATAATGATAAAATGGATACTAATTATTTATATAAAAAGCTTAAGGTTGTAGGGAATTGGAATGAGAAGCATGTATGTATATATGTTAAAAAGAATGACAATAATAATAAAAACAAATAATAATAATAATAATAATAATAATAATAATGATAATAATTACTATTAAAATTAAGTAATGGCGGTGGATGCCATCCCTTAACCCTTTCTATATATATATATATATATATATATATATATTATATGGGTGTCTCTTTACCCCCCCTCCCCTCTCTCTCTCTCTCTCTCTCTCTTAATTAAGGTGGCGGTAAAAACATATCTGTATATGTATATATTATGAAGAAAAAAAAGGGAAAAAAATAACAGTTTATACGTCTTCATTTCAGATTTCGGTTTCGGATTTCAAGTAGAATTTCTAACTCTTTTAATATATGTATTTAATTTTCTTATTATATGAATTATGCTATTATTATTGTTGAATTTTTACTAATAAATTTCATGAAATAATTATGATTATGTGAAAATTATGTTTATGTGTTTTATTTTTTTATTAATTAAATACACATATTAGAGGGGTTGGAGTTCTACTGAGCGTTGGCTCACAACCCTATAGTTTTGATTGCAGGGCCGACGAGAGGGAAACGGAGACATGAATTTTTAGTTGAATTTCTGTTTAAAATTGTAATAGTTGTATTTATTATTCACCGTTGATAAATAAATAAATAAATAAATATATAAATTAAAAACTGAGATTAGTTTCCCACTGTAACAGCCCTGACGATAATGTATTGAGATGAATTATTTAAAGAATAATTCATTCAATGATTGGTTATGAATTATCATTGAATTATATTTATCGATTTCTTTAAATATCAAATAATGATATTTTATATTCAAATATCAAGGCAAAGATTTTGATATTCCAAAATCTTTTAAATGAATTATTTTAAACTTTTTAGTAATAATTCATTTCATTTGATAATTATCAAGTATATTTATAATTATCATCACCATGTTAATATCTCGCAGGGTGCACAACATATAGTGGGTAATTATAATTATCATCAGCGATCAATTGATAAACCGCGTGGCATGCACAACAAATATAAAAAACAATTCAATCAATTGATAAATTATAAATTCGATAATTATCATTATCGCCGCCGCATTGTAAATTAAAATATTTTTATAAAATGAATTATGGATTACTAGTCACCGTCACACTGTAAAATTTACCGAATTTTATATAATGAAAATTCGGTCAATCGGTTTTAGTGTTAATTCTCTAAGAGAAGAAACCTCGTGACAGTCTAGGGAAACCGGGTCGTTACACTGCCCTTCCTCCCTCTAATTTGTTTTTTGAGTTGTAGGAGCTTTGTTATATATATATATATATATATATATATATATATATATATATATATATATATATATTTTTTTTTTATTTTATTTTTTTTTTATTTTTATTTTTTTATTTTTTTTTTGCACTCATGAATGTTTTGAGGGGAGAAGCTGGGATAGACCCCCATTTGCGTCCAGCCGGCCTGAGGCAACACGGCAGGATGGAGAGGAGTAGGACAAGATGATGCCGACCCGAGGAAATGTGGTGAAATTTCCGGACGACAGCCTTGGACGACATTTTTGGAGGTCGTCATTGGACCTTGTTGGTTAGGAGTAGCACGACAAGGCAGTGCCCGTCGCTACACGGACCCTGCCAACTAGGAAAAGCGCGGTAGGATGGTGCCCGTCAAACCAGATAATTCTGGTTACGGGGCACTAAGGCTGAACTGTCTAACCCGAACCCTGCTGGCTAGGAGTAGCAAGACAGTGTAGTGCCCGTCAAACCAGATAGTTCTGGTTACAGGGCATCGAGGTTGAACTATCTAGCCCGGACCCTGCTGGTTAGGAGTAGCGAGACAAGGTGGTGCCCGTCAAACCTGATAGTTCTGGTTACGGGACACTGAGGCTGAACCCCTAGACGGTGCCACGCACAAGGACACCGAGGCGGACGGTGCTGACAAGGCCCCTCCCTTAGGAGGGCATGATTGACTCCACTTCTCCTCGCACGGACACCCCACACAACGAGGGCGACGAGGACTGAGCTTGAACCATCTCTTTTTCAGGGCTTAGGATTTTGTAGACTATTTTTTGCTTATTCCTGTGTTTTCTGCGCGTGAGCGTGTAAGCTTTTGAGCGGGATAGCTAGGGTACTTTAGAGTCTACTCCTTCTTTCTGACGTTTTTGCCAAGTCGCTTTTCTGCTTGATCATGTTTTCAGAATTGTAAAATTTTGAAAATTTCTCATCTCTGCCCAGGACCATGGACCACTAGCCCCCCAGTCCGGGACACGAGTTGTTTGTAAGAAAATCGTGTCGTGGACTTAGGAGGAGAGTTTCCCAGGGTATCTAGTCCTCTCGGGTCCGCAGGGGCGCAACGCGGCGGTTGGACCCCCTTGGCCGGTCATTAGGAAGTTCTCTGTAGTCAGGCTCATTCAAGAACCCTTTTAGGTTATCTCTATTTAGTCCGTACATGAGCACCTTCCATTTTAGAACGCCTGACTTATAGTCGACTGGTGGGGAGAGGTACTTCGTTGTAGGCCCTCAGACCAGATCAATGCCCCACCCTTGGTGGATGACCTTGGTTTGTCCTTAGGTACGGATTGTTAACTTTCGGAGAGGGTCTGGTTGTCACCCTCGATACTGAGCGCCAAGAAGAGACTTATGGAGAGTTACTCGCGACGCCTAGGGTCAGGATGTTGGGTAGAGAATCACCCGTTACTTAGGGGGACAGAATGCAACCGTAAAGAATCACTCGCAACATCGAGATCCGAGATATGACTCAAGGGGTTGGAATGCAGCCATAGAGAATCACTCACGACGCCAAGAGCCAATATGCGACTAAGGGGGTCAGAATATAAACGTGGAGAATCATCCGCGACGCCGGGAGTCGGGACATGACTCAAGGGGTCGGAATGTCGTTGAAGAGAATCATCCACGACGCCGAGAGTCGGGATGCGACCCAAGGGGTTGCAATACTGTTTACCGGAGAAAACATAAGGCACATTGTACAAAACACATTCTTTATCTTGATAAGCAAAACTACAAAACTTTGTACAAACTGGAAGTTGTTCACAAAAGTGGATCATCCCCACAGAAGCTACATTTCAGCTAGTCAGGGTTCTGCGGGTGCCTAAGCGGCACATTATCTTTTGTTTCAAGATCGAATGTGCCCAAACGTGTGACCCTAGTGACTCTGTATGCCTTCGGAGTTGAATCTGCCGTGGATGTGGTTGATTTTAACATTCATGCATTGGTGATCCTTCCCGGCCTCAGCCCCCCGGGGCGGCGGACAGTTGTGGTTTCCCTTTCTTCTTTGGGCCCGGGGCTTTTCCTATGGTTCATTCCCGTTAGGCTGCTCCTGATTTCCTCTCTGGACGTAGTTCCGGAGATAGCTACAATTTTAAATAAAAATTCATATAACACTATGTATATAACAATTCTTTTTTATATGAATCCTTTCATGTTTCTATGTTATCTTTTATGAACAACATATGTAGATACTAAGTTTGATACCTGCATAAACATGAAATAATGATAAATGAATTTAGATGTTAATTTGTGTTGAATTCCACATGTCATTATTGGATTGTATGTTGAATCAACACAATAAATAGTAATGCAATTCATGTTGAATTCATCATAATACATACTATTATTTTGGCATACAAAAAATTGAATTATGTTTAACGCAACACATGATGTTATGATAATTATGAGATAGCATTCTGCTTTTAGAATTTAATGTTGACTTCAATAAGTTATGTCATCTTTGTTATATCGAAATGTTAAGTATGTATCAAAATCAAAATGATAAAATCACAATTCATTTAGTTGTTTTATGAAAATCCCTCAACTATTTTCCACAAAAACAGATAATTTTTCTTACAAAAATCCAAAATCATAATGCAAGCATAAGTTCGAATGGCAATGAAAGTACTATTGTCTTTGTTAACACGACTTAATACATTTAATGTTAGTGACTCATTTTTTTTTTCTCGGTAATGACACATTTTAACATGTTTACTTTTAAAAGAATAGATGGCAAGAGTATTCATAAAGATTTTCAACTTCCCAAACTATTGGTCCATCCAAGGCACGCCCTGTACATGCTACTGTGTGGATACCACCCATAAAGTATCGTTCAAATCTTTCCCAATTTCACTTTTTAGTAGTCAATTTACCCCTGCACGAGCACTACATTAACTGATTAAAGAAGATACCATTTTGGAATATAATCAATGCACTCTAAAATTCACATCTGGTTCTATAAACATTTCACAAACTGGACAACCTTCTTACTTCAATAATCTTGTCCTATCAACAACAACAAAAGGCGTTTAAGTTGGGGTTCAAATATGTCAAACTCAAAAGCTACAACATACAACTAATATTTTTGTTTAACATCCTACCATGTACAAATAGGGTCCCAATATGCCTAGAAATAAGGGTGCAAATTCCTAACTCGACGTGGGTTGAATACGAACAAGGTGAGCATGGTTGAAGTGAAAAGAGAAATTTGAGTTGCTCTGGAAGGAGATGATAAAAACTACATCGAAGATGTTGCTAGGCTACTTTGTTTTCACCACGTTTGTTTGAAAACAAAGGATAGTCAGTGAGGGTGTTCGACATAATGTTCGTGGAGGGCATCGATAAAATGGACACTTATAATTCGGCAAAAATATATATATATATATATATATATATATATATATATATATATATATATATTCTACTTTGAAATCATTAATTAATGTCAGATACAAAAATCTTCCGTCGGTTACTGGTTGTGTTCTTGCATTGCAGGTTAGATTTCTTTATTTACTCTAAATATTTTGTATTTTATTCTAAACAAACATGATTGTTTAACCATCAGAGTTACATTACCCCTCAATTTTTTTTGTGCAACATACAGCATTGGGTAAACCTGTTCCTAAAGAAAAAAACACGTTTGTACCGAGATAGGCTCAGTGGGATATAATAGGATTGATGATTGTTCCATTAGGGATGCAACTCTCAGAACTTATAGGACATTAGGTCTAATCTATGATAATTCTAAACAACTTTTAATGGTGAATTCAATATTATTAATCCCTGTAATTTGAATATAACTATACTAGATTATTTGCATGCTATGTTCTTTATTTATGCCCACATAACTTCATGATATATATTGTCCATTATATCACAACTATAACATAACCCAATGTTGTCTTCAAATCTTTTATGTTAAATATAACATTAACCATTCAATTTAATCTTTATTCAATTTTAGGTCAATACAGAAGATCTTAGAGAAGTAATTGCTAAAAATCAGTTGAGTGTTGTTCTTTTAGTATTTTTGGATAATGATGAGGAGATGATTGATGCAAACGTAGTTGGTAAGGGAAAGGAAAAAGCAATTCTTTCTAAAAATAATCAAAATTAATTTTTATAAAATTAATTTAAAAAAACTCTTTTGGATTTACAGGCAATCAATATATTATCAATATTTCAATGATCCATCAATTCATAAAACATAACCAAGAATTATTGTAAAGTAATTATGGAGGTGGATCTGATATGAAAAACAATACATTTATGCAGTGAAATATATATATATAAATTAAACCATAGATAATATATTCAGTTCCTTAAAGTCGAATCTATTTATATTAACATTAAAACAATATACAGAGAAATATTAAATCAGATGTAATATAAATATTACATCTTTTGTCGCTTTAGTCTTAAATCTAGTAGTTCCCGAGGTATGATCTGAGTAGGCTCTACTGGGAGCTTCTGAACACGAATAATGTCAGCATGGGATATTCGATTATCTTAGAAATGAAATAAATGTCTCACCTCTAACAGTATCCAAACAGAGGATGTCTGAAATTAAAAAAAAAAAATAAAAAATCTTTGAATTTTTAATGGTTAGATCTAATCCAAAGACTCTACAATAACTCTGATTTGAGTGCGGGGCAATCCCCAAACAATCTCAGTAATATACAATTTTTATACCCGTCCATCAAGTACATAGTTTTAGCACCCACAAAATGGAAGGATTTTGTAAGTTTGTCAACACTCACCCAAATAGAATTATATCTTTTTTAAGTACGGGGCAATCCCCAAAGAATCTATAATGATATGCTCCAATTTCCATTATGGGATAGGCAAAGGCTGCAATAACCCTCCTAGACGTTAGTGCTCAATCTTGACTTGCTAACAAACAAGACATCTAGTAACAAATTTGTTGATCCTAAGATTTTGATCAACAATTAAGTATTGATGTTTTGGTAGAACTAATATTTTAATTGAGTGTTTCAGTGATTTAAAGTTCCAGTGATGAAGATAACAAATTAAATGGAAGCTAAATGATGAAGTTGAAGATATTGAAGATTTAAGAGTTTGGAGAAATTAGGGAAAACAACCCAGGTAAATGTCAACTCTTAATATCCCAATTAGGAAAAAACACATTGCATATTTTTTATTATTATTATTATTTATATGTGTTTTGATTAAGTAAAATTATTTGCTCTAATATGTGATTTGAAAAGAAATATTTATAAATAGTTAAAATAGAATTTGAGAAAGTTAGTGGAGCTTATTGGGAAAAGAAATTAGTTAAAGGGGCAAAATCGTAAAAGAAAATATGTTAAAAACGAGATAAGAGAATAGATGCAGAAGGTAGCAGTCGACTGAGGAATCGACCGAAGAAAGAAGGTGAAACATCCTGAATTGATAAGTCGACTGACAGGTCGATCGGCCAATGGTGGCTGAACTCTCTGAATCGAAGAGTCGACTGACAAGTCGACTGGTGAAAGATAAACAAATTCTCTGAATCTGTGAGTCGACCGGGTGGTCGACCTATGCTCGCTGCGGCGATAGTTTGGCTGCAAGCTGAGTTGGACAGTCGACCGAATGTGCTGTATCAGGATATTATTTGATCCGATTTTAAATCCAAAAGTAGCAATTTTTTATTAGGATTTGAGAGATATTTCGAGGATATTCTTAATATTTAAGATATGGTTCATATACTAATTAAATTCTTTCAATATGGTTCATTAAATATTAATGTTTCTCAATTTGGTAATTAAAATGGATTCTACACTTATTTATTTTCATTGAGAAATACTTTAGGGATTTAATTGAGAGTTTTAAAAGTTGTTATTAAGTGAAATTGAACCTAAATGAAGTCCTTATGTTATAAGGGATCTATAAGAGTATTTTATTGTCATGACACTTGTAAACTAGTCGTTAGGAGACTAATTACATTTGCCTTAATATAGACCTGCGAATTTTCTAAGAAAAAAAAAATCATTTTGAGAGAAAATCAGTTTATATCATTTTGCGAGAGATTTTATAAGAGTTATCATTCTACGATACTGTGAGCTATTCTATGAGTGATTCTGATAATCAACTACGATCTATTCTTGCTGATACCAGATTTGAAGCCATATTATTCTAATTATTATTTCTGTGGATTTCGGGTGAGATCTTTCCAATTATATTCTTTTATTGCATTATTTATATATTGTTTGGAAATTGATCTTAGAAATTGTTTATAATTTTTGAAGAAAATATTTTTACAAACAATTTCTTAAATCTGATTACGTGCTCCAATTTGCTACTCATATCTTGTTAAAATAAGATTTTTGTATCTCATATATTTCTATCACTAGTTGGGATATTAATTGAGTTATTGTTTATTTGGGGTGGTAGAAACTCTGAGTGAGATTTACTTCTTATCA
Organism: Eucommia ulmoides; assembly: GCA_016647705.1. Taxonomy (NCBI): domain Eukaryota; kingdom Viridiplantae; phylum Streptophyta; class Magnoliopsida; order Garryales; family Eucommiaceae; genus Eucommia; species Eucommia ulmoides. The sequence goes on from CM028340.1 coordinate 43,060,774, forward strand.
ATTTGTGCATTGGTGAGTTGTGACGGATTAAATATCATTGAGGGTATTTAATCAAGAGTAGCTGGATTTTAGTCTTTTCCTGTAAAGAGAATGAGGTAGTGATTCTTCCTGGACAAGAATTGTATTTTTGAGTGATTTTGTAATGGTTCAATCCTTACTGGGTAAAAGGATATTTGGAGTGTTTTGGTGAGATTTTGATTCTTAAGCCTAAATGTTAAAAAGAATTAGGTTATTCTTTAACTTGTAAAAAATAGAGGTTATTCCTTAGCCTTGGAAAAAGAAATTGTAAAGGTTGATTCTGAGCCTGTAAAAGAATCGGTGTGTGGGTTTGATTCCTACCTTTAAAGGGATCTTGAAAATTACTGGGTGCGAATCTCCGTGGGGCTCGGAGGACTGGACTAGCCAAGAGTAGCTTAGTGAACCAAGATATATTTTTGTGTGCTGCAATATTTACTTTGATATTTTTGTTGTTTGGGTACGCACTTAGTTTGATTATATTATTCCTCTGTATTATAAAGATAATAATTAATTTAGGCTTAAAATTAATTATTTGATTTATTGAATCTTATTTTGATATATTTTTTAATTACCCAATTCGCCTCCCCTCTTGGGTATTCTATTGGGCCAATAAAATTCTATATTTTTTGGTTTATTCTATTCCATGGATGCATTGCGTAAGCTAAACTGTATGCTTCATCTCGTATATCTTTATTCAAAACTGTATTATCAGGCATATATAATCTGACTGCAAATATCAAGGCCTCATTATTATCTCTGACAAGAAAATCACTTCTTTATCCATTTTTCACGTCATTCCCGATCCTCTCCAAATGGGTATCTAATTTCTGAGCTTTTACAATGGGATGAATTAGCATTGGTCTTAGTGTCAAATTCTTAAGATGTGATACAGTCTGACCCACTGCCAACTCGACTCACATGGATCTTAATTCGATATGTAAGTTAGTATGTACAACTTGAAGGTGTAAAATCGAACCCACCGATTTCTGACTTAATGCATTTGCTATAATATCGGACTTTTCGAGGTGATAGTGAATAATACAATCACAATCTTTAAACAATTCCATCTAACATCTATGTCTCAAATTCAATTCTTTCTGGGTATACATACATTTCAAACTCTGGTGATCAATTTATATCTCACAGGTGTTTTCGTACAAATAATGGCTCCAGAGTTTCAATTCAAATACAATCGAGAAAGCTCTAAATCATGTGTCAGATAGTTACGCTCATATGTCTTTAATTGTTGAGAGTCATACGCAATCACATGACCATGTTGTATATTAATAAACATCATAACCTCTAATGTGAAACGTCACTATATATCACAAAACCACCACATTCTTTAGGTAGAGAAAGTATCGATGTTGATATCAATATATTTTTTTACTCCTAGAAAACTCTATTCACATTTGCTAGTTGATAGGGGTAATTTATCCATTTATTTCCAAACCGAATTTGGTAGTTTTTTTAGTATTTTTATCGTGTTTTAATTTGTTTTAATTAGTTTTTATTTATTTTTGTATAAATCAGGTGTTTGGGACGAAAATGAGCTAAAACGGTTGAAAATCAAGCTAATCGATGGAACGGCGGTGGAAGAACGGTGGAAAAATGATGACAAATGCCAAGTTGCCCACCGCTACAGTGGTAAAACAACAGAGACATCAATTTCACTCTGTTTGTCCACCGCTGCAGCGGTGAAACAATAGAGTGCCCACTGATGAACCACCGCTACAGTGGTGACCACTGCCGACATATCCACCGCTGTAGCGGTGAACCCTGCACCTATTGAGATTTTTTTTTTTTTAGATATTTTGAGATATTTTTTGTTCCCATATCCTCTCCTCCTCTCATATTTTCGGAGATTAGACCTCATTAGAGGGAAGATATGATATTTTTGAGAGTTTTGGGAGAACTCATTCTGTCACACCACACCCCGAACACCAATTACCCTGGGGCAGGCATAACGACGACACAACAATACCTAGACATCCCACCAACTAGAAAACGACACTAGGATTACAATTGTATATAATCACATATACAGGCCACATACATCCTCTCGTATGGGGGACACATCCATCCCCAAATATAATAACAACAAAAACATAATAACCATGAACCTCTCACAGGTTGGCCTCAAACAGCTCATCTCAAAAACTCCCAAATGACTCCATCGCAGGACTCCACCTAGTGCCAATAGGGGACCGACTCTTAGCTGCTGTACTTGCGAGTGTACCGTCTTCTTAATAAAAAATATTTTAGATGGATCAAGAATAAAATATATAGACATCATATATCAAATAAAAATCTCATAATATATAAATGTCTCATATCACAAGGAAAACACCTATTTTCTATCACCACAGAATCAACATCTATAAACATATATATATATATAGCACCCCAACTAAACAGTAAAAATCAATCAGGATAATTCAACTAACCATATAGTATAATGAAATCAGAACATACCAATTCAGTATAAAAGAATATATGTAAATGTACTCATACCAATCACCATATATGACAAAGCACCTTATACGACAAAACACTACATATGACACCACATCACACCACACTACACCACACCACACCACACCACACCACAACATATCACACCCCGTCTAGCCATGTGATCGTTTTAACCTCACAATCGGGAGTTGCAACGGTATCGTACCACCCGTAGGATATGCCTTCCTAGCGGGACATAACAACGCTCTACCAGCCTATGCCAAACAGGTGAACAACGCTTTGCTGGACTATACCAAGCAGGTGAACAACGCTCTGCTGGACTATGTAAAGCAGGTGAATCCTCAAACACCAATTTCCACCTCAACAATAACAACTCTGCCCACAATCAATTCCTACCTCAACAACAAATGTCTCTATCCACAAACAATTTCCACCCCTTAAGAAAAACAATAAAATCAATAATTTCAGAAATACCCAAAATACGGCTTGATCCATGTAAGTTAGAAAATTCATCCAATTTTAAGTAAACACATTTTCCCATCATATATATATATGAAAATAGATTTACTAGAAGACAGTACACTCACCTGATTATTCGCTTTCGAAAACTTTTACCGACTATCCTCTACTGGTACTCCGGTACCTGCGAACCTAATAGAGACAAACACTAAATTCATATTTTATGTAACAATAACCTAACCATCCAATGTAGGCCCTAATTTCTGTAATTTTCTATTCCCCGCCTTTTATTATGAAATATTATTGTTCAATGAGTATTTCTCCGTTACAGTTTACTATATCGAATTTATTCATGTGAACATTCTCCATATTTATTATCGTCATTTCGACGATACTAGTAATTATTTTTAAAAAATCATAAAATTAAACGAGAAACGTTATCTGTTCCGAAACGATTGTCGATTTTCTTTCTTTATTTTTTTCAGGTATTTTACATCCAGGCCCACTGCCTAGGCAAATTTCCCACCATCAAGGCGAAAGAATCACCGCCGAGGCAAGAAACTCTCATCTGCACACTAATCTTCCACCGCCTAGTTGAACGCTCCTCCTTATTCCTCTGATTTGCACACTGCCCCTTTTCCACCAAGGTGAACACTATTATGCCTAGGCGAACTTCCATTGTCTGACCTACTCTGTTTCTCCCGAAAACCAGCCATCCCCCCATCTCTCTCTCTTTTCGCTAACTTCGACGACCACCATCCACAACCACGACGACTAACAAACACTCACACAGACAACCAACAACACACATACATACACAGAATCATGAACATACACACACACACGCCACCGACGAGTTTTCTCTCTCTAACCCATCATTGGCAACGTCCCACCAGAGTGAACGACCATACTGTCGAATAGACGAACAACACACGCACACATACACACAATGAAATACACACATATATACATACAGTAGCACACACCCACACGACGCTCATATGATCAACACACGACACCCACAGCCACAACTTTCACAACACACATAACCGAAACACACCCCTACTCACTGACCGAACGGCAATGAACGGCCGACCAACAAATCACACACACTCAACGACGGCGACGGTTGAACATACAAGCTCCACACACATACATCAACATCACTGACCAGACTACCCACGTCGACTGCTTTATCTCTCTCTTCAATTTCTCTCTCTCATTTTCTCGATTATTCTTCGCTCTTCTTAATTATGTATGGATATATATATGAATATATGTATGTATGTGTATATATATATGTGTGTGTGTGTGTGTGTGTGTATGTGTGTGATCATCGGCCGGACATGTGGCCGTCTCTCCTTCGTTCATTATCTTTACCGTCTCTTTCTCTCTATAATATATATATATATATATATAATTACACTAAGCCTCCCTTTTATTTTAGTTAAGTTATAATTTAACCCAATTCAAATTTTAATGTTTATGTAGATTAAAATCTAACCCCTAAAATTTTAATTCACATAATTAATATCGCAATCCACCCCGGTATTTTGGAAATATTTTAAAACGCGATTTAAATTATACGTATGTCAAAGGTCGGGGTCTTACAACTCTTCTCCCTTAAAAGAAATTTTGTTCCGAAATTTTCGTACAAAACAAACGGAATTAAAATTTTAGTCAACACAATAATGTTCCAGATTCGCACCACGTGGTCATATTAGTCACACTTAATTAGTAACCGACAATTCACTTTCACACATCGTAATATTTTTATTCGCAGTAACTCACATTATATCCAACAACCGATAAATAGGGTGCACCTAGCACAACCAATCAACTGTAAAAAAAAATCTTATGTTCCTAAATGCTTCTGCTGCGCTACTCTGATAAAATTTTAATAAATAACAATATAATTTGAACACATCACGGTAATATCAGTGGATTGGGTCTATCTCATTTCAACAATAATTTTCCTCTAACCAGCATGTAATTATTTCATCCAGTCAACCGATTTGCAACCATATTTTCATCCAATATTTCAACCAACAAGTTCACAACTAATATCGTAAGCAACATGTAAGACCCCGATTTAGCATATACGTCATTATAGTTGCATTTTAGAGCATTTGGAAAAAATACGGAGAAAAATTTATCCAAATTAAACGTTATTGGGACAAATTGTAAATTTAGAAACACTTATTCTAAACTTGGGATGCAAAATTGTTAGTTAAATTCAAAATTTAAAAGGTTAGGGGTGAAATTGCAATTTAAGAAAATTATAAATGAGGAATTGGACTAAAAAGAAGATTTTAAGAAATTTAGTGGGAGATTAGTGTAATTTGGAAAAAAGATTTTCATATGTATATAATATACATACCAATATGTTCGGACGAAAGTGGGAGGAAGAAACGCAAAACTCGAAAAAAGAAATTGACGTGGCAAGTTAGGAACAACTTTTCCCACTCAAATCATGCTTATAAAATGATCCATGCAAGTTTAACTTTCCCAAAAAGAAGAAATCAGAAGAGGAATCTGGAAAACTGAAAGGAGAGAGAGAGGAACGGAGGATGATCGGCGTTCCTCCGGTAGGTATAGGTTGGGCATCATCTTTCGGTGTGTGTTCTTCGCATATTTGTTTTGTTGTGTGTGGTTGATTCAGCTGTGAGTATGTGTCTGTCTGTCTGTCGCCCGTGGAGGTGTGTGTCTCGTTGTGTGTGCGTGATCGTCGACTAGTTGAGTGAAGTGTGTGTGTGTGTGTCAGCTGTAAATCAGGAGCCAACAAAAATAGAAACAGAAAAACCCAGAGGAAGAAAACGTAGAGAGAGAGAGAGGTCCGGTGGTGTCGTTGGGTCACCGGCGAAGTGGGTATGTGTAAGACCCCGATTTTTCGAAATACGAATAATTTAAGTAGCGTTTTAAAATATTTTGAAAATGTCGGGGTGGACTAAGATATTAATTATGTGAATTTAAAATTTTAAGGGGTTGTATTGAAATTTTCTATAAATATTAAAATATAAATTGGGTTTAATTTCTACCCCAACATAATATAAAGAGAGGTTTGCGTAATATTACAAAAATATCTTCATTTATCTACATAGAGAGAGAGAGAATGGAGGATTGGTAAAATGGAGTAAGGGAAGCATGGGCACTGTCCGACCGGTTGAGCATACGTGTGTATATATATATATATATATATATATATATATATATATATATATACATATATAAAGAAAAATCGGGAAGAAAATTCCAGAACCGAAGAGAAGGAAGAGAAACGAGAGTCGCCGACGGTGGGTTAGAGAGAGAGAGAGAGCTGGTGGTGTGAGTTTTGGTAGGCGGTGTGTGTGTGTGTGTGTGTCCCTATTTCTCTAGTTTTGTTAGGGGGATGAGGTATGTGTCGTGTGTGTGTATGTGTTGTTCCATTTTTCGGCAGTGTATGTTGTGTGTATATGCTCTGTTTTGCCTGCAACGGGTCGTCACCGTCCTTCCATCAGGGGTGCTGTTGTGTATGTGTGTGTGCTGCGTGCATGTGTGTGGGAGTATTTCTTCATTGGTTTGGCCGTGCAGGTGTGTGTGTGTGTGTTTTTTGGTTCGGGTTAGTGCTGTCGTCGGTGTGTGTGTGTATTTGATCGAACGTGTGTGTGTATGTGTGTTCTGAATCTGTTGTTCTTGGTGCGTGCGTGAGTTGCCGTATGTGTATGTGTGTTTTTGTGTGTATGTGTGGGTGCTCGTTGCAATTGGTGGTGGTGACTGCCGGAGTTAGTGAGGAGAGAGAGAGAGTGGTTGGCTAGAAAATTGACAAAACAAAGCAGAAGGGAGGAGGAGCATCTGCTTAGGCGATCGAAAGTTCGCGTAGGCAGTGGTAGATCAGTGTGCAGAATGAGAGAAAGTTCGCCTAGGCGGAAGTTTCTCGCCTAGGGGGTAGGTCGTCAGTGTGTAACTCAGAACCATAAAAGAGCTCGTTCGCCTAAGCGGTGGATTTTTGCTCAAGTGGTGAAAGTGCAGTGTGCAGTTGAGAGTAAGGGAAAAGCAGTCACTCGTTCGCCTAGGCGATGGGACGTCGCTTAGGCGGTGGGGAGCAGAATAAAAAACACATGAAAATTAGGGAGATCCACGATCGGTTCGAAATGGGTAACATTTTCTAATTTATTTTATGAATTCTAAATTTAATTTCTAACCTTAGAATATCAAAATGAGAATAGTAAACAATAATATCGTTTATATGAATTAGGTGTAAATTGTAAATTTTAACAACGCTAAACTAGTCGAATAACATCTTCATATATCAAAACATGGGGAATGGGAAATTTAGGAACGTAGGGCTTGCAATGTACGATTAAGTTATTTTCTCTATAATATTAATTTAGGCCTTGTTACAAATAGGTTCAAAATTGTCGAAAGTTCAGTAGCGGATTTTTGGTGGCGCTTTTGAGAGCAGAATATCAGGTGAGTATACTGTCTTCTTGCCAAACTATTTTTATACACACATATGATGAAATCTGTGTTTGCTTTTATAAATGACATGGATCAAGCCAGTTATAGGTGAGTTGGTAAAATGGATTTCCATTGAATTGTTTGGGTTTTAAAAAAAAAAAAGACTTTATAAATAATCTGTTGGATTTGGTGGTTTTAATAAAAGGTGGAAAAAACATGATTTTTGAATTAAATCGATTTTGGAAATGAGGTGGATGTTGGTAATTTGATGGTGTTATTGATTTGACGGTGGTGATTATTTGCTTGGGCAGAATGGTGATTTTGGTTGTAGTTTTACGATGACATTATTGTTTTGACGATATTGTTGGTTGGTCTGTCCGGAGAGTGGTCCGGCAGATGGGTATTGTTTTGTGATCTGATGATGATGTTATTGCGTTGACTATGCCATAATTTATGTCCTGTCCGGAGGGTGGTCCGACAGGTTGTGATACATATTATGTCCTGTCCGGAGAGTGGTCCGGCAGGTGGTGATTCATATTATGTGGTGATTCATATTATGGCCTCCGGAGACATCCGGTAGGCGGTGATCTGCGCAGTTAGGTCCGCTAGGAAGGCATATCCTACGGATGGTTACGGTACCGTTGTAACTCCCGATCATGAGATTAAAACGATTACTATGGCTTAGCCGGTGGGTATGGGATTGAGATGTGTGTTTGAGTTGGGGTATTTTATATATATATTGAGTGATTTATTATTGATTATGGTGTTTCTAAACTTGTTTATACTGCTGTACTTTCGCTGCTTCTTTAATACTAGAGATTTTACCAACTGTGTGGTGGATATATATTTACGCTTGATCCATTTAAATGTTGTATTATTTAGAATGTATTATTATTATTATTATTATGTTAAAAATGATTTTTACTAAGAAGGCAATACACTCGCAGGTGAATCTTTTAGGAGACGATCCCCTACTGGCATTTAGGTGGAGTCATCTGGGAATTTTTGAGTTCAGCTGTCAGAGGTGAATCATTGAATAAAGAAAAAGATTATGTTGTCTTGTATAATGAATTGTATAGTAATGTATGTATTTTGTTTTTTTTTAATGTATAAGAGAGATAAATAAATGGAATAGGTGATGTCATGTTCTCGTTCATGCCGGCCCTGAGATGACCGGTGTCCGGGTCGGGTCGTGACAATTTTGGTATCAGAGCCTAGGTTATAGGTTTTGTAGACTTTCCAGTGGTTGTGTCAGCAGAAGACCATGAGATAAGAGGACGTGTCAGTCGTCTAGTCAGTAGGGGACATAAGATAGGGTGTCAATAGGTGAATTAGATACGTGCATATTAGTTCTTTCATTACATTAGTTAGTGCATTGGCTTTGTGCTTGGAGGGTTGTCTTGTTGGTGGGTAGTGATGCGACAAAATGGTGATATTGTCAGTTGGTGGATTCGGGTGGTGTTGTGTTATTGGTAGTGGTTATGGGTGAATCGCGAGTGTGGGAGTATAAATAATTGGAAAATGTGGCATTTTATATGAGTAACGATTATATGCTTATTGGGTGGCGATGAGATAACTATCGGTGGCACCCAATAAGTCATCCAATAAGTCGTTATTAAAATATTAGCTTGTATAACATAACACATTTAAGTTTGAATACGAAATTACATTCAAATAAGTATAATATCCCCCACTAGGCAATATGAAAGACGTCTTATAATAATATTAAAACAAAGAGAGTTACATTAGTTGAAAAAAAAAATTAAGGATATGAGAAAACTGGGACAAGAAAGTAGTACGTTCTAGATCGACGGGAAAGTAGAGCAAAAGTTTATGAAACTTGTAGATATAACAAGCGTAATAGAAAATGTTTTGTAGAAAATAGTCGAGAACTTGAGTCTGGATGAAAATAAGTGCGCATAAATAGAGTTCGTTTGTTTAAGGTAGAGCCAAAGTTTAAAAGAAATCGAAGGGCGTATTGTTGGGGAGGAAAAATTAGTACCCCAGTTGGGTTGATAATGAGTCTGAGAGGTCAGAAAAGTGTTAAAGAAAGGATATCAGGATACGGTATGTAGGTATTGGGCACTAGTCAGAACAAGTTAGGTGGTAGATATTTTAGTAGCTAGGGATTTTCCTCATGTAGTTTCTAAAATAAACGTTAGGGTGATAGTAAGCGTGATTAGTAACCGTAGTTGTTGTAAAAATAAAAAATAAAAAAAATAAGTTCCATAATTTTAAGGGGTGAGCGTTTGGCTCACTAAGTTGGCTAAATATAGTCGTGTTGATAAAATGCAGGAATTTAGGATATGGAATTTTTAACTTTGGGGACTTGAAAGGTGGTCGCCACGGTGTTAGAAATTAAAAACTGGCCGAATAGTGGAAATGTGAGTAAATTAGTTTTCAGTTTAGGAAGTCTTTATAGGAGAAGTCTTGTGATGGCCCTAAGAAAACCGGGTCATTACAATAATTTTGGATCATTAATTCATGATTTACGTGGACCTGGTGTTTTATCCAGGAAGATCCAATGGTGGTACTTATCGGTTAGAATGGATGGTTTGTTAAATCGACTTGCAAAATACCAGGATATTAGATTGAGGGTATTATCAGTTGAAGGTTAGAAACTATGACGTGGTGAAAACGGTGACTCGGTTGAGAGTAGAAAAAAGCTTGTAGAACATTTCAGAGTCTGTTACTAATGCTGAGAGAAAAGTAAATTGTATGCTAAATGCAATAAATATGAGTATTGGTTGAATCGGTGGTAAAGTTTGGGACTAGTGCTCTAGAGGTATAGTATTCAAGAGAATCCAAAAAGAGTCAAAGTGGTAGATTGATGGAATATGGAAAAAGCTGAGAACTGGCGACTGGAACTTGAAACCTTTTTGAAACTAGTAGTGATTGTATTTGTTTTGATGTTTAGCGACATTTTCAGTATGACGGGATTTGTGCTTTAGTCGTAGGGCTGGCTATAGCAAAAAAAAAAAAAAAACTTTGGGTCGGAAGTTGGTAAGTTGGTTGTCTATATTAAATTATGGGTTGAGTTGAGACCCTTATAAGTTTACTGGGTGGTTGGTCAGATGGTAATGCTGTGTGAAAGTTTGTTTCGAAAACGGCATTGATGTGAGAGTCGGACATCCAGCTAAGAAGGTTTTGTGATACCATGGGGAATTGACTGTAGAACTGATATGTGTGTCCAAACGAATGATGAAGTTGTGAGGTTTTGAAAATAAAAGTGTGTAGGGTTAAACATGCCAATTGATGGAAGAGACCTTAAAAGAGGTGAATAGAATAATACATGCAATGCCCGGTGATGCTCAATTATTGAAATTGTGTAAGTAGTTTATTAATTTGTAACGGAAATGGGAAATTGAAGTATTTGTAATTAGGCATTTTATTTGTTATTAAAGTAAAGAGGGAGAAATAATATCCAAGTGGGTTATCGTAGCTTCGATCTATTCCAGAAAGAAAGGGGAAAAGTAGCTCAAAGAATTTTTATTTTCTTTTTTCTTTTTCCTGATGCATATGTTAGTACGCATGTTGATGGGATCGTTCAAAATTGCATGATGCATCAATTCAATGCAAACGGTAAATCGAGTTAAGTAAAGATAATCATTCTTTTGAAAGTGAGAAGGATTATTTCTCTTGGAAATTGATTAATCGGTTATTTGGGAAGTTGGAATTTTAATGCTGAAATCATAAGTATGGTCGTCGTGTTGTGATCTGGATGATAATTGTTATTAAAGTGAAATAAGCCATCAGTGTATAAAAAATCTGTGGGGGAAACTGTAGTGTCAAAAGCTGATAGTTATTTGAACATGTGGGATGAATTTTTCATACTCCTTTAGTTGCCCAAGTGGAAGTTGATACCTTGTTCCAATCATGGATTAACGGTGTATCAGGAAATACGATTCAGGTATTGGAAGATATGTCGAGGAGTTGCGTCATGGAAGTTTCTGGTAAGAGGGATGATTGTGCAATGGTAAGAGGAGTTTCTGTTTATGCAAATAACTATCTTGTCGACAATTGTGTTAGTATCGCATAAAGCTCTATATGAAAATGATACAGGATTCCGGTCTGATAGACTGCACTGAGATAGGAAAACGAAACTTTTACGAGATTTAGAAATAGCTCTATGTGGCTACATTTTTATTGGAAATTGGAAGTTATTGAGATGTCATGAGACAAGGAGAATTTGAATTATCCTTGAGATGATATGTATTCATGATATAATATTTTACAGTTGTAGCTAGTAATTATTAGAATGTATCGATTTCTTTGTGACTGGGGTGTACCTATGTCCTTTGAGTCGTATATATACGTGGGTATATATTTAAAGCATGTTAGGCAGGTGGAAACTAACTTGGAACACGTGGCCTTGTCAGGGACTTGATTAAATGTGGAGGCATGAAGGAAATTTTTATAGACGACTCGTTGGATGTATTTGGATATGTAGCGAGGTGGTTGGTGATATCTATATGTGGAAGGACATTGTTATGTTTTGGAGATGATTTAAAATATATTTATGTGATTTTTGGCGTGGTGCAAAAGATTTATCGGTAATATTAGGAATGTTTGTAAGAAAATTAAAATTCTAAGGCAGTTACTGAATTGAAAATTTTGAGCTAATTGTGCTTATTAGACTGCTTATGCACATGGTTGTAAGTGTTGTTAGTTTAAATATAAAACGGTGATATCATGGCAAACGGGTCGACTAAAAAAAATGTGGGAAGAAAATAAATAAGTGTTGGTTACGGAAATTTTTCTTTAGCCAAAATGAATAGGCTCAATTAATTGAGATTCTCTGACCATTGGTTGTTCGTGTTTAGCGTGATCGACCAAGTGCACCTTATTCGTTGGGTAGTGGATATAATATCGATCACTGCAAACGGAGGTATTGCAATAGATGAGTATATTTTGACAAAAAAAAAAAAAAAAAATTATTCTAAATTTTGGGCGACTTGTAATTATGAGACCTTAAATAGGAAACAATTGTTCTAAACTCACGTGAGATGAACATAACCATGTGATGCGACTTTATCACACTGGTAGATTGACGAAAATTTCGGGACAAAATTTCTTTTAGGAGGGAAGTGTTGTAAGATCTCGATTTTTTGAAATACGAATAATTTAAGTCGCATTTTAAAATATTTTGAAAATGTCGGGGTGGACTACGATATTAATTATGTGAATTTAAAATTTTAAGGGGTTGTATTGAAATTTTCTATAAACATTAAAACATAGATTGGGTTTAATTTCTACCCCAACATAATATAAAGAGAGGTTTGTGTAATATTACAAAAATATCTTCATTTATATATATATATATATATATATATATATATATATATATATATATATATATATATATATATATATATATATACATACAAAGAAAAATCGGGAAGAAAATTCCAGAACCGAAGAGAAGGAAGAGAGAGAAAAGAAGAGAAAGGAGAGTCGCCGGCGGTGGGTTAGAGAGAGCTCGCTCGCTGGTGGTGTGAGTTTTGGTAGGTAGTGTGTGTGTGTGTGTGTCCCTGTTTTTCTGTTTCTGTTAGGGGGATAAGGTATGTGCCGTATGTGTGCGTGTGTTGTTTCATTTTCCAGCAGTGTGTGTTGTGTGTATATGCTCTGTTTTGCCTGTAGCGGGTCGTCACCGTCCGTCCGTCAAGGGTACTGTTGTGTATGTGTGTGTGTTGCGTGCATGTGTGTGGGAATATTTCTTCATTGGTTTGGCCGTGTAGGTATGTGTGTGTGTGTTTTTGTGTGTTTTTTGGTTCGGGTTGGTGCTGCCGTCGGTGTGTGTGTGTATTTGATCGAACGTGTGTATGTGTGTGTGTTCCGAATCGATTGTTCTTGGTACGTGCGTGAGCTGCTGTATGTGTATGTGTGTTTTTGTGTATATGTGTGGATGATCGTTGCAATTGGTGGTGGTGACTGCCGGAGTTAGTGGGGAGAAAAAGAGAGTGGTCGGTTGAAAAATTGACAAAACAGAACAGAAGGGAGGAGGAGCATCCGCTTAGGCGGTGGAAAGTTTGCGTAGGCGGTGGTAGATCAGTGTGCAGAATGAGAGAAAGTTCGCCTAGGCGGAAGTTTCTCGCCTAGGCGGTAGGTCGTCAGTGTATAACTAAGAACTGTAAAGGAGCTCATTCACCTAAGCGGTGGATTTTCGCTCAAGCGGTGAAACTGCAGTGTGCAGTTGAAAGTAAGGGAAAAACAGTCACTCGTTCGCCTAGGCGATGGGACGTCGCTTAGGCGGTGGAGAGCAGAATAAAAAACACATGGAATTTAGGGAGATCCACGATCGGTTTGGAACGGGTAACATTTTCTAATTTATTTTATGAATTCTAAATTTAGTTTCTAACCTTAGAATATCAAAATGAGAATAGTAAACAATAAGATCGTTTATATGAATTAGGTGTAAATCGTAAATTTTAACGACGTTAAACTAGTCGAATAACATCTTCATATATCAAAACGTGGGGAATGGAAAATTTAGGAACGTAGGGCTTGCATTGTACGATTAAGTTATTTTCTCTATAATATTAATTTAGGTCTTGTTACAAATAGGTTCAAAATTGTCGAAAGTTCAGTAGCGGATTTTTGGTGGAGCTTTTGAGAGCAGAATATCAGAAGAGTGTACTGTTTTCTTGCCAAACTATTTTTATACACACATATGATGAAATCTGTGTTTGCTTTTATAAATGATATGGATCAATCTAGTTATAGGTGAGTTGGTAAAATGGATTTCCATTGAATTGTTTGGGTTTTAAAAAAAGAAAAGACTTTATAAATAATCTACTGGATTTGGTGATTTTAATAAAATGTGGGAAAAACATGATTTTTGAATTAAATCGGTTTTGGAAATGAGGTGGATGTTGGTAATTTGACGGTGTTATTGATTTGACGGTGATGATTATTTGCTTAGGCAGAATGGTGATTTTGGTTGTAGTTTTACGATGACATTATTGTTTTGACGATATTATTGGTTGGTCTGTCCAGAGGGTGGTCCGGCAGATGGGTATTGTTTTGTGATCTGATGATGATGTTATTGAGTTAACTATGCCATAGTTTATGTCTTGTCCGGAGAGTGGTCCGGCAGGTGGTGATACTTATTATGTCATGTCCGGAGAGTGGTCCGGCAGGTGGTGATTCATATTATGTGGTGATTTATATTATGGCCTCCGGAGACGTCCGGTAGGCGGTGATCTACGCAGTTAGGTCCGCTAGGAAGGTATATCCTATGGATGGTTACGGTACCGTTACAACTCCCGATCGTGAGGTTAAAACGATCACTATGGCTTAGCCGGTGGGTATGGGATTGAGATGTGTGTTTGAGTTGGGGTATTTTATATATATATATATATTGGGTGATTTATTATTGATTATGGTGTTTGGAAACTTATTTATACTGCTTTACTTTCACTCCTTATTTAATACTGGAGATTTTACCAATTGTGTGGTCGATATATATTTATGCTTGATCTATTTAAATGTTGTATTATTTAGAATATATTATTATTATGTTAAAAATAGTTTTTACTAAGAAGGCAGTACACTCGCAGGTGAATCTTTTAGGAGACGGTCCCTTACTGGCATTTAGGTGGAGTCATCTGGGAATTTTTGAGTTCAGCTGTCAGAGGTGAATCATTGAATAAAGAAAAAGATTATGTTGTCTTCTATAATGAATTGTATAGTAATGTATGTATTTTTTTTTAATGTATAAGAGAGATAAAGAAATGGAATAGGTGATGTCATGTTGTCGCTCATGCCGGCCCTGAGATGACGGGTGTCCGGGTCGGGTCATAACAGTATGTGTGTGTTTAGTTGTGGGTCTGTGATCTGTTGTGTGTGTGTGTGTTCTTCAATGTTATCAGTGTTTGTGATCGTCTGTGTGTGTATTCCCTGTTCTGACCGACGGTGACGATCGGCTGCATATGCAACGGCGTGTATGGGGGTCTACTCTGCTCAGCCAGTGTGTGTGTGTGATCGCGACTCTGTGTGTGTGTGTGTGTGTTCGACAGTATGGGTGAGCGTGTCTGTGCGGCCGGTGATCGTGTGAGGGTGTGGGTGCGGTGATCGACCGGTGAGTGAGAAGGGGTATGTGTGGTTGGTTGGCAGAAAGCAAAACGGAATAGAAAAAGGAAAAAGAAAGAAGAAGAGGAGAAGAAAAGAAGAAATTACACAAATAACCCCAACAAAATTCAAAATCTATCTGGCGACCCGTGAACGATTCGGAACGGGTAACGTTTTTCGTTAAGTTTATTTTAGTTTTGTTAAATTAAATTCTAGCATCAAAATTTTGTAATCAGAATAATAAATTTGGGACCCTTCGTATTACTAAATTTTATGCTGTAAATTTTTAACGGAATGAAATTAACCGAATAAAAATTTTACATAATAAAATGTGGGGACGGAAAAATTGTGGAACTTAGGGTTTGTATTGAATGATTAGGTTATTTTAAATACAATATTAATTTAGGCCCTATCACTATTAGGTTCGCAGGCACTGGAGTCTCGGTAGAGTGTAGTCAGTAAAAGTTTTGCGGAATGGATAACCAGGTGAGTGTACTGTCTTCTTATCAAATATATATATATATATATTGATGATGATGATGATGATGAAAAATGGTTTACTTAAAACTAGACGATTTTATAACTTATATGGATCAAGTGGATTTGGGTGTTTTGGAAATGTGTATTTCGTTGGTTTTAAACAGAGGGTAGAAAAATGATAGTTGGATTAAATTGATTTTGGAGGTAGAGGTCGATGTTATTGATTTGCAATTTGACGATGTTGTTATTGATTTGACAATGCTGTTGATTTTATCTGCTTCGGCAGAGCGTTGATTATTTATTGAATTGTAGTTTAATGATGAGGTTATTGATTTGATGATGTTGTTGATTGTGGACAAAATTGTTGTTGTTGAGGTGGGAATGATTTGTTGTTGTTGAGGTGAGGTGGAAGTTGGTATTGGATATTCACCTGCTTGGCATAGTCCAGCAGAGCGGTGTTTCACCTACTTGGCATAGTCCAGCGGAGCATTGTTCACCCGCTTGGTATAGTCCAGCGGAACGCTGTTCACCTGCTTGACATAGTCTAGCAGAGCGTTGTTATGTTCCACTAGGAAGGCATATCCTACGGGTGGTACGATACCGTTGCAACTCCCGATCGTGAGATTAAAACAATCACATGGCTAGCCGGGGCGTGGTGTGGCGTGGCATGGTCTGGTGTGGTGTCGCATGTGGTGTTTTGTTGTATATGGTGTTTTGTCGTATATGGTGATTGGGATTAGTACATTTATACATATTCTTTTATACTGAATTGGTATGTTCTGTTTTCATTATACTATATGGTTAGTTAAATTATTCTGGTTGATTTTTATTGTTTAGTTGGGGTGCTATATATATATATAGACGTCGATTCTGTGGTGACAGGAAAAATGTGTTTTTCCTTGTGGTATGAGACATTTATATATTATGGTGATTTTTATTAGATATGTGATGTTTGTATACTTATACTTGATCCATTTAAATGTGGTATTACTCAAAATGTATTATTATTTTAAAAATATTTTTATTAAGAAGGATGTACACTCGCAGATACAGCAGCTGGGAGTCGGTCCCCTACTAGCACTAGGTAGAGTCCGGTGATGCGATAGTGAGAGAGTATTTTGGGAAGTGTTGGTTGAGGCAAACCTATGAGAGATTCATGATTATTTTATCTTTGTTGTATTTATAATTTTGTAGGGACGGATGTGTCCCCAATTAGAGAGTGTATATATATATATGGTCTGATTTTGTAGTTGTATATTTATGTATGCATATTATCGTTTTCTAGTTGGTTGGACGTCCTGGTGATGCAATGTCGACGTCACGCCGGCCCTAGGATGACGGGTGTCCGGGGTAGGGTGTAACACAACAGATAACCCAACTCCACATGAAGTGGCCTGTGAGACCAAAAATCATCAATCTCAATATCTATATCAAAATTTTCAACAGTCTCGTAACTGTTTTATAAATATTACCTCAATCTAACGTCAACTAATAGATTTTTCGCAATACATCAAATTCACATAAATACGTTTCAATCACGTTAAATCAAATAAATATCCCGCAAAATACATAAATATCACCAACCTACATCAATACGTATCAAAAATACGTCAAACGGGTTATCTATAAGAATTCTCTTCATGCCTTCACATTTAATCAAGTCCTTGACAAGGCCAAGCGCTTCAAATACGTCTCAATCCACATAAACACCTCAAACATATAACCACGTATAAATATGTATCAAATTACATACATCCCAACTACAAAAATCCGATACGTCACAAAGACTCAATAGTCTCTGAGAAAGGTATATAAAAATAATATCTCAATAAATTTTCTAAAATACTCGTCAACTCAAGGATAATTCAGATTATCCTTTTCCCATGAAATCCCAATGACCCCCACATTCCGACTCCGCCTAATGTTAGTAGTGGTCCCAAACGTCTAGTTGGGTTCCATTTTTTTTTTTTTTTTTTTCAAAAAAAAAATCCCTTCCCAAATAAAAATGTAGCCACACCGGGCTGTATTCAAATCTCGAAAATTTCTCATTCACCTATCTTAGTTCAGTCTATTTAATTGGAGTCCTACATCTTTTTTATATCGTGCCTCATACGGTGCCACCTTGATCGCCGAAAGGTATCTGTTATTATAAACAAATTCCACCAACGCCTCATAATCATCCCCACTACCAGAACATTCCAAAACACAACTCCTCAACCCATCCTCCAACGCCTAAATTGCACTTCCCGATAGATCGTTAATCTACAATTAAAAAGAGGTACCGAATTTCAACTTGGCACCTAAAGCAGTTTGAAAACTCAACCAGAACTTCAAAATCAATATCAGACCTTTATCCGACCCTATGGAAGTGGGTACTACGGTTTCTTCTATAAAGAATTATTACCTAGAATCAACTACCCAACTTTTCATAATTGCAGCAGGCCGTGAATTTAATAATAATGACAACAACTGTACATATCGATTGTACGACGGTAATTATATACAAAAAATCACCATTAGCTTTTTGAATATGTCGGCGACAAATAATTAATACTTCAATTTATCAAAATATGTTCAATTTTTAATTCGGGAGCAACCAATAATTATCGAGCGTATAATTCAAAATCCAATTTCCACCTTTGATTTAAAACAGTTATGTTAACTCAATCATATTCGACAATTATACTTAATCGGTGCACCTTGCAACCTAACAATCTCGTCACTTATACCCTTGATCATACGTATCAAGAAAATACGTCAATTTAGGATCAGGAAATAAGTAGACTTAGAAAGCCCAGCTACAATCACTTCAATGGATTTATGTCCTTCTTCAAATGTGAGGTAATCCCGAAACAAATTTCATCGTGCTACACTCCACTTTCCATTCGGGACTAGGTACAGGCTGCAATAACCCACTTGAATGTTGGTGCTCGACCTTAACTTGCTAACAAACAAGACTCTAGGAACAAATTCTGCAATTCCCCATTTCATTCCTATCTACCAATAATGCTTACTCAATCTCGATAAATTATAATACTACCAGATCCATTGCGTATATTGAACTATGCACTTCCTTTAAGGTATCTTTCATTAAATAGGCATCATTAGAAACACACAATCTATTTTTTAATTATCAACACTTCATCCTTCATTCGGACACGATAGTTAGCTCTGCAACCATTTTCCACTTCATCTCTAATCCTTCCTAACTGGACATCCGACTTATGTGCTTCCTACAACACGATCGATCAATGTCGGTTTTAAAATCAAAATCTCAAACAGCATTGCCATCTGACCAACTGCCCACTAGAACTCACAGAGGTCTCAACTTAACACATAAATTAGTATGAACAACCTGAATATACGCAACCAAACCTGCCAATTTCCAACTCAAAGCATCCCTTACAACATTAGCCTTTCCTGAATAATAATGGAAGGTACAACTGTAGTCTTTGATTAATTTTATTCAAAGCCTCTGCCTAAGATTTAACCTCTTTTTGAATAAGCAAATATTTCAAACTCTGGCGATCGGTGCATATCTCTCAAGTTTCGTCATGCAGGTAGGGTCTATAAAACTTTAAGGCAACCACAATCACTGCCAACTCCAAAAGTTTCGCATTTCGGTCACACTTTTCGGTCTTTCCCATTAAATGACAGCCTCGACTTCCATTGGATTCACTTAAATACTATCTCCCAAGATCACATGTCCCAAAATTACCACTCGATCCAACATAAATCACATTTATTGAATTTGGCATACAATTGCTTCTCTCGCAACGTCAGCAACATAGTCTGGAGATACTCTACATGCTCTTATCTACTCTTGACCAGATCGCCGTTTTCACCACGTCACTATCTCTGACCTCTAACTGGTGCTATACTAATCGAAAATCTATTTGGGAAAACACCCAGGTATTCCGCAGCTGATCGAACAAATCATCAATTCTACATGATGAGTATAATAATTTTACCCGAATCACCTCCTTATTTCCATTGTCGATTACCAACACTGATCCTCAATCTGCCTCCCTTTTTCTTTTCGAATAACATCGAATTTTCATAGAGAGAAACACCAGGTCTACTATAATCGCGGGTTAACAGATCTTCCAATTTCGTCAACTAGGTATGCGCCCTATGATAGGGTGGAATTTATATAAGAACAGGTCCTATGTAAGACCCCGATCTTTAAAATATGACTAGTTGTATTTTAAAGATTGGGGTCTTACATCCTAGAAGTAACTCGATAGTGTTTACTGGCAACCCTGACAATTCTGCTGGGACATACATCGGGACAATCCCTCACTACTGAAGTATCTGCCATCTGAACATTGTTTTGACTGGTGCCCATCACCTGTGTGAGGTATCCCTGATATCCTTTCTTTAACAACTTCTGACCTCCTAGACCAAAAATCAAATTGACTGGGGTAATGATTACATCTCCCAAAATACAAACTTTACCTCTTCTAAGATTCAGAATGTAACTTATTTTTTAAACAATCCGCCGACAACTCATATGACACGGACTATAGTTATACACACTTACGATCATCACAGACTGATAATTGTCGGCTACCTTCTACGCATCGTTCATTAGTAAGTTTGTTGTATTTACTAGTTCCATAAACTTTTGCTCTGCCTACCCGTCAACCTAGAACGTACAACCAAATTAAATCATTTCTAACATCGCCACAGCTTTCTCATATCCCTAATTCCAATTAATACGAACTCTCCTTTCGATTTCATTATAAGATTCCCTTAGTCTTGCCTAGAAGGCAGTTTAATACTCATCTTGAATGTCGTTTCATATTTACTTAAGTGTGTTATGCTATACTATCAATTATTTTAACAACTACATATTAGGTGTTATCAATAATGGATTCCAACATCTAGTAATACACATATGATTGTTTATCAGTTATAATCTAACTTTCCCAACTACGAGTATCCCCACAATCGCGATCCACCCAAAACTATTACCAACAACACAACGCCACCCGAACAACCAACTGGCAATATCACAATTTCGTCGCATCCACTAATTGCCAACAAGACAACCAATCATGCAAGATGCCAATGTACTAACTAATATAATGACATAACTATTCCTCACGTGCCAAACTCACCTATCGACACCCTATCTCATGTCCCCTACTAACTAGACGACTGACACGTCTTTCTATTTCATGATCTTCTACTGACACAACAACTGACAAGTCTATAGAACCTATAACCTAGGCTCTGATACCAAAATTATCACACCTCACCTTGGACACCCGTCACCCTAGGGCTGGCGTGACGACGACACAACACCACCTGGACATCCCACCAACTAGAAAACGACACTAGGCATAC
The DNA here is from genome assembly GCA_016647705.1 of Eucommia ulmoides. Classification (NCBI taxonomy): domain Eukaryota; kingdom Viridiplantae; phylum Streptophyta; class Magnoliopsida; order Garryales; family Eucommiaceae; genus Eucommia; species Eucommia ulmoides. The sequence goes on from CM028340.1 coordinate 43,082,065, forward strand.
AATTGTATATAATCACATATACATACCATATACATCCTCTCGTATGGGGGATACATCTATCCCCAAATATAATAACAACAAAAATATAATAACTATGAACCTCTCACAGATTTGCCTCAAATAACTCATCTCAAAAACTCCTACATGACTCCATCACATGACTCTACCTAGTGCCAGTAGAGGACCGACTCCTAACTGTTGTACCTGCGAGTGTACTGTCTTCTTAATAAAAAACATTTTAGATAAATCAAGCATAAAACATATAAACATCACATATCAAATAAAAATCTCATAATATATAAATGTCTCATACCACAAGGAAAACTATATATATATATATATATACATCCCAACTAAACAGTGAAAATCAACCAGAATAATTCAACTAACCATATAGTTTAATGAAATCAAAACATACCAATTCAGTATAAAAGAATATATATAAATGTACTCATCCCAATTTCCATATACGACAAAACACCATATACAACAAAACACCACATACGACACCACATCACACCATACCACACTACACCACAACACATCACACCCCGGCTAGCCATGTGATCGGTTTAACCTCATAATCGGGAGTTGCAACAGTACCGTACCACTAGTAGGATATGCCTTCCTAGCGGGACATAACAACGCTCTGTCGGACTATACCAAGCAGGTGAACAACGCTCTACTGGACTATGCCAAGCAGGTGAACAACGCTCTGGTGGACTATGCCAAGCATGTGAATCCCTAAACACCAATTTCCACCTCAACAACAACAACTCTGCCCACAATCAATTCCCACATCAACAACAAACGTCTCTATCCACAAACAATTTCCACCCCTTAAGAAAAACAATGAAATCCATAATTTCAGAAACACCCAAAATACCGCTTGATCCATGTAAGTTAGAAAATTCATCCAATTTTAAGTAAACATATTTTTTCATCATATATATATGAAAATAGATTTACTAGAAGACAGTACACTCACCTGGTTATTCGCTTTCGAAAACTTTTACCGACTATCCTCTACCGGTACTCCAGTACCTGCGAACCTAATAGATATAAGGCCTAAATTAATATTTTATGTAATAATAACCTAACCATCCAATGTAGGCCCTAATTTCTGTAATTTCCTCTTCCCTGCCTTTTATTATGAAATATTATTGTTCAATGGGTATTTCTCCGTTACAGTTTACTATATCGAATTTATTCACGTGAACATTCTCCATATTTATTATCGTCATTTCGACATTTTCGATGGTAGTATTTATTTTTAAAAATCATAAAATTAAACGAGAAATGTTACCCGTTCTGAAACGATTGTCGATTTTCTTTCTTTATTTTTTTCTAATTTTTCTGCATTCAAGTTCACCGCTCAGGAGAATTCCCCACCGCCGGGGTGAAAGAATCACCGTCGACGCGAGAAACTCTCTTCTGCACACTAATCTTCCACCGCCTAGGCAAACGCTCTCCTTCTTCCTCTAATTTGCACACTGCCTCTTTTCCGCTGAGGCGAACACCATTCCGCTTAGGCGAACTCGCCATTGTCTAACCTGCTATGTTTCTTCCGAAAACCAACTATCTCCCTCTCTCCCTCACTCCTCGCTAACTTCGGCGACCACCATCCACAACCACAACGACTAACAAACACTTACACAGACGATCAACAACACACACATATATACATAGAATTACGAACATACACACAAGTGGAAACACCACCAGCGACGAAACAGGGACATTCACACGCCACTGACGAGTTTTTTCTCTCTAACCCAGTGCCGGCAACGCCCTACCAGAGTGAACGATCACACCGTCGAATAGACGGACAACACACACACATACACACAATGAAACACACACATATATACATACAGTAGCACACACCCACACAACGCTTACATGATCAACACACGACACCCACAACCACAACATACACAACACACATAACCGAAACACACCCCCACTCACTAACTGAACGATGACGAACGGCCAACCAACAAATCACACACACTCGACGACGGCGACGGTTGAACATACAAGCTCCACACACATACATCAACACCACTGACCGGACCACCCATGCCGACTGCTTTCTCTCTTTCTTCGATTTCTCTATCTCATTTTATCGATTCTTCTTCGCTCTTCCCGATTATGTATGGATATATATTCATATGTGTGTGTGTGTGTGTGATCATCGGCCGGACATGTGGTCGTCTCTCCGCCGTGCATTATCTTCACCACTTCTCTCTCTCTATATATATATAATTTGCACTAAGCCCCCCCTTTATTTTAGTTAAGTTATAATTTAATCCAATTCAAAGTTTAATGTTTATGTAGATTAAAATCTAACCCCTAAAATTTTAATTCACATAATTAATATCGCAACCCACCCCGGTATTTTCGAAATATTTTAAAACGCGACTTAAATTATACGTATGTCAAAGGTCGGGGTCTTACACATTCAAACCAGAAGAAGAAGATCATAAAGCGAAGAAGGAGAAACACTCTCGGAGTGGTTTCAGCGTCGAATCTTTGGATAATGGCTAAGTTCCTTCGTTTCTTTCTTTATTTATTAACTTTGGTAGTTTGTTTGAGCATGTTTAGCTCGTTTGACATTATATATATAGTAATGGCCATTGGCTAAACATGGATTATTTATGAAATTAACATAATTTATGAAAATGTTGTTTGTTTGAATTGTGTTTCTTTAACGGTTATTCTTCGTTATTCGATTGTGTTTATCGTTCTTGTATTTCCATTATATGCTTATTTAGATATATTGAGAAATCGGGGTTTGACACTTGGGAGAGGTAACCTCGGATTCGGACTAGGGTTTAAACACAACGTGACGATCTAATAACCCAGGAGGGCGTTATAGAATGTGCAATCCATGACGTTGGGGCGAGGCTCATGTGACTATGTGTTCTACAAAACGCTAAAGGAGGACTTCGGCGTTAACGCGAAATCACATATTCATTCACTTTACACTCGGGAGAGGGAATGAATGAGTTTACGATACTGAGATTGTCGGATAGGTCGAATACCGTTATTGTTAACGAAACGAAACCAAACATGTTTAAGTAAATAAAATTAATTCCTAGATAATCCATTCTCCTAAACGTCTCAATATAGTATAAATAGTGTAATTAGATTAATTAATATTTTAATTTAGTATTTATATTTATAAACAAAACACATTTTTATCGCCTAAATAAAGTTAGATTATGACAATTACGGTACTCAACGATAATCTACACCAATCCCTGTGGATACGACAACCCTTACTTTTCCCAATCTATATTAAAACTTGACTTGTACACTTGCGGTGAAAGTAGTGGTGTAATTATGCACTACCACTAGTCTACACAAATTTAACTTCCTTGTGAGGTAAACGGGTTAATGGGACAGGTATAATAGAAAATTCACGTACAAACCTATGATAATAACCTGCTAATACTAAGAAACTTTGAATCTCTATCACATTTTAGGCCTTTCCCACTGAGCAGCAGTTTCGAAATCTTCAAGTTAACTTGTATACCATCACTTGAGATAACATGCCCCAAAAAATACAACTTTATCTAGATAAAATTCACATTTACTAAAATTAGCACGCAATTATTTATATCTTAAAATCTTTCGCACAAATTTAAGATGCTTTGGATGCTCTTCTTCTTTTCGAAGTAAATCAGTATATCATTAAGGAATGCTATGATAAAGTGATCAAAATAAGGGTAGAAGACCCTATTCATCATCCATAAATGCCTCTGGAGCATCGTCAACTCGAATGGTATAACTAAAAATTTATAATACCCATACCTCGTACGGAACTTCATATTCAATACATCACTATTCCTGATATTCAATTGTTGATAACCTGATAACATCTATTTCAGATAATACCCTGGCCTTTTACAACTAATCGAATAAATCATCAATTTTGGATAATGGATATTTGATGCACACCGCCACCTTGTTCAATTGTTGATAATCGATACACATCCTCAAAATGTCATTTTTCTTCTTACAAACAATCTTAGGGCTCCCCATGGAGAAACACTTGGTCTGGGAACCCACGGTCTAATGATCTTGTAATTGAATATCCAGTCCTTTCAACTCAGTAGGTACCATAAAATAGCGTGGAATTGATCTAGGAGACATACTCAGAAGTAATTCAATAGTGAATTCAATTTCCCTATCCACTGGAAACATAACAATTCTTCTAGGAATACATCTGGAATGTTCCCAACCATTGCTATATCTGCCGACTGTACATTATTCTGATTGGTATCAATAACATGCACTAAATATCCCTGACAACCCTTCTTTAATAATTTTGTAGCTTCTAAAACTGAAATCAAGCTAATTGGTGTAATGACTCTGTCCTTAGAAAAGACCAACTCTATCTCACCTTTGACTCAAAAAATGACTTTCTTTTTAAAATATTCAAATGATACATGATCACCAGATAATATATTCATACCCAGTATTATAACAAAATCGTGGATACTTAGGGATAATAAATCCATAGATAATTATTTATTGCCAATGTGAAGTGGGCTATTCTTGTAAACATTGTGTATAATAAATCCACAGATAATTCTCTATCACCAATGTGAAGTGGATTGTTCTTGTGTAAACGCTATCTTAGCTATATGCGTAGAAATAATAACACAATATGATAGGGGAATAGGCTCTCTATATGTATTGTGTATGTCGTGGAAACAAATGAATTAGTAGACCCCGAATCAGTCAGTATACATGTGTCTCTACCATATAAAGACATAATATCAGTAACCACCTCTGAGGTAGCTTGATAATGTAGTTGGGTACTAGTAAATACACATCCTCGAGTAGGAGGTTAGCCGACCGATCCTTTGCTTCGCCCCTGAACACCACTAGGGCTAGTATTGCCAGCACCACAAGCGAAAGATATAGGTATAACAGTCAATCTCAAACAATATAGGGTTGTGTGACCCGGCTTAAGACAATGATAACATATCGAATGTCTTGAGGTTGTCTCTAAGAAAGTAATCAAGTGATCCACATTGATAACACATTGTTATCCGACCTCAACTGGACGTTTGGCCCCTACCCTACTACTGCAAGCTTGAACTTTCTCCAGAGATATCATGTCACCAACTTGAAAAAGACTATCGCTGACCTATGCTCCTAACTGACTGATCGAGCAAGTAAAGAGAGCTGAGGTCTACGACTAAACCCCCAAGATGTGCGACCGTATATCTGCTAGGTGACTCGAACCAACTCTTCTTATGTTGTTCACGACCCCTAGTAGCTTCTTGAATATTTTTCTCTATCAATATCTTTGAAAAAAAAAAAGCTTAAAATGGCCAACATAACTTTAAAGTGTAAAATAAATTTAACTAAAGATAAATATATTGGACAAAAAATTAAATGTTTAAAAACTTAAAAGCTACTAAGATAGGAACTAGGGCCATGAAAGAGTAAAAGAGTACCCGTGTTGTGTGCACACTTACTATTGATATTTAGACAATTCAAAATGACTCTTACTTTTATCTATTGGGTATTTTAAATATTTGAAATCCAACGTTAAATAAAAGGCCCAAAATGTGGGCTCATGTCCAATCATAAGCCCAAAGTCCAAGCACCCGAAGATGTGCAAGTCTATTGGGCAAGCTCGGGCACCCCTAATCAATGACCTGCCTGGCTTGGCCCAATGATTGGTCAAAGCCCGATGGGCTCGGGCTCGAGTCCTACCGACCTTCTTGTTTTTTGGGTCAGGCTCGCTCGGCCCGGCCCATTTTTGAGCCCATCTTTTAAAAAAAAAAAAATTGCCAAAAATATATCATTTTATGCTTGGAATATCAAACGTGAATTAGAGGGTATATGAATGAAAAGTATCAAATCATCACAAAGTGTATTAAAAAAAATAAAATTGTAGTTTTAAATGTATAATAATTCTACTCCCTTTAAATAATAAAATAAAATTTATTTAAATTAATTATTACTTAACTTTTTAAATTAGAAATACATATATCCCCCTACCTTTGAATTTTTTATACTTTTTTTCTTCTTTCTTCTTTCTCCCTCCTCCTTCTCCACGTGTTAAACCACCATGATTTCAGCCTCTCCAATTATAAATAATGAGAATAAATGTAAAATCAATCATTAGTAATTGCAGGTTCTAACTTAGGATTATTTTATATGATTTACTTTGTGTACTTCTATAAATAGATGTCTCATTTGGAGAAGAATACAAAGAAATTCTACTTCTAACATGGTATCAGAGAAAATGATCCTCTGTTTATTTATTTTTTAATTTTTTTGTTGCCGCTATTGTGCTACACAACAACCTTGTCTTCTTCTTCGCAACGATTTTCGCAGTACCTACAAAATTCTTCTCTTTCATGAACTAATCATTTTCCTTTAGACAGTTGGAGTCGTGATATTTTTTCTTCTTTCTCTGTACAACTTCTAAGTATCTCCATCAGTTCCCAATTTTTCCAAAAATTGCAAAAATTGCCCCACAATTTTCTTGAACCTGCAGAAACTACCCCACAATTTTCTAGAACATATAAAAATTGGCCGACAACTTTTTATAACTTATAGAAACTACCCCATAATTTTTGGAATTTGCGGGAGCTGCCCAGTACTTTTGAAATTTTCAGAAATAGTCCCAAACAATTTTGTAACTATAAGATTAGTCCCAAACCTTTCTAGAGTTTATAGAAAAAGAACCATGCCTTTCAAGTAGTTACAAAAATGACCCCAATTCCAAAATAGTGACAACGTTTTGGAATTTATAGAACAACCCCACATCCTTGCCAATTGCTATTTGAAATCTACAATAATCAGTTTTTTTTTCTCTCCTTCATCATGACTATAAATTTCGCTAGTGGATACACTGCCTATAGTACCATCTGACAATCATGTTATTTATGCTTTTGATACTCATCACTTCTATATCTTTGATCTTGCCAGTGGTTCTCTCCTTTGTTAGGACCTATGTAAGGATGGTCTCTACAAGTTACCCACATTTTACCTCACCTACAACTTTTATCTGCCACCCACAATTTATTTTCCCTATGGCACAATCATCTAGTTCATTCTTCTGATCAAGTTATGTCTTATTTATGTAATAATAAATTATTATCTTCTACTTTCAAATTCAAATCCTCATTTTGTTCAGAATGTGCCTTGGGTAAGTCTACTCGCCTTTCCTTTCTCTTGTATAATACAATAAAAGCCTTATTTCTGTTTAATTTATTTCACTCTTATGTATGTCAATCTCCATTGTTTTTAGTTTCTAATTATAAATAGTATGTGTTATTCACTGATAACTACACTCGCCTCACTTGGTTATACTTTATGAAACAAAAATATGAGTCCTCCATCATTTTAAAAATTTATTAGCTTATGTCCGCACTTAATTATTCACTAATGTCCTACAATTTCACATCTAATACCAGCAATACTCCATCATCTTGGGTATTTATTCCTCTACTACCTCCAGTTCCTATGCTACATCTACAATCGCTCCACAAGATAGATTTATGTCTTTTATTCATCAACCGTGTTTGACTCCTTCAAGTTCTCCATCTCCTATTCAACAAATTTTTCCATATCATTATCAACATCGACATATTCAGCACTTAGAGACTCATACTGCTGCCATTGTCGCCCTTAGGTCTCCTCCTCCAATTCCTCCTTAACATTCTATGGTGACACAGCATAAGGATGGTACCTGCTGCCCTCTAATCCGAACAGATGGTACAGGTTGATATCTCTGTCATGGGATCTCCTTACTCAGCTTCTATCTCCCACTAATGAGCCGACCTGCTACATCCAAGCTATTTGTATCCCGAAATGGCTTCAAGCCATGACCAATGAGTTTAATGGATTATTGAAGAATAATACTTGGGTTCTTGTTCCTCTTTTCCCACATCAACATGGTTTAGGTTGTTAGTGGGTCTTCAAATTTATGCACAAATCAGATAATTTCATTAAAATGTACAAAGCTCATCTAGTAGCCAAGGGATTTCATCAACATGAGGGTGTTGACTTCATATTATGATCATTCTTGTCATATCCTTTGGGTGGACAATGCGTCAGCTTGATGTGAATAATGTTTTTCTTCATGGCATTTTGGATGTAACTGTCTTATATGAGCCAACCACCTTGCTTCATAGATCATGCTCGTACTCATCATGTATATCATCTACAAAAGGCTATTTATGGCCTCAAACACGCACACCAAGCTTGGTTTAAATGTCTCAACACCTTTCTTTTATAGTATGATTTTACCAAGTGTCTTGCTGATCACGCTTTATGTATCTATCAATCTAACTCTACAATGATTTTTTTCTTATATATGTTGATGACATTATCCCTCCGCACTTGGCTACCCAGCGTTTACCATGGGCACGATAACTAGTACACCAGAGATGCTTCTTTCCCAGTCCTCTTGTACTAGAAAAAGTCATCTCAATGCTCTAACTAACAATCAATCGTCTCTAGTTTTATCGTTCATCACCACTCTTGGCAAGGAGTTTGAGCTTAATGACCTTGATTCTCTATCTTACTTTTAGGTCCTTGAAGCAACTCTCTTCCCACAGGTTTACGTCTCTCTCAACTCAAGAATATTCTTGATCTTTTAGCACACTTTTTTATGACATATTGTAAATCCTGTAAGACCCATGTATGTACTAAGACTCAACTGCCATCTCATAGCGGGGATCTCATGTTTGATACCACTGAATATCGATAATTGGTTGACTCCTTGAAGTATCTCACTTTCACCAAACCATACATTGTCTATGCTATTCATCATGTTGATTAGTTCATGAATCAACCTCAGTCGCATCACCTTATAGCCGCCAAATGGATCTTTTGCAACCTGAAAGGGACTTTAGACTTTAGTCTTCTTTTTCAACGCAGTGCTACTCCCTAAACTCTCAAGGCTTATTCTGATACTGAATGTGCAGGTTGCCCTGACTCTCGTTGCTCTACCATTGATTTTTGTGTTTTCCAAGGCTCCAATCTAATTTCTTGGACCACAAGAAACATACCACTGTCTCTCGCTCAAGCGCTGATGCCGAATATCGATCTCTTGCTCATGTTTGTGCCGAATCCATGTGGGTATTTCATCTATTTCAGGAGTTGTAATTTCTCTTTTCCACGCTTATCACCTTACTATGTGATAATCTCAACACTACTTACATGGTTTCAAATCCTGTGTTCCACACTCGTACTAAACACATTGAATTGAACTGTCACTTCATATGAGATCGCAATCTTATTGGCATTGGCACATACGGGTTTTGAAGATTCAAGCATTGAATCTGCGGATCCAAACTCGAATATGCGGTTATGAGCGTTGGGTCCCATATGTTTCGCGCGCACACACACATATACATTATATATATATATATATATATATATAGAGAGAGAGAGAGAGAGAGAGAGAGAGAGGGAGGGAGATGAGCGTGAAAGAGAGAAAAAGGAGGAGGAAAGGCAAGGGCTGGCAGTTTGGGGGGAGGTTTACAGTGTCAGGGAACCTGCGATTGAGGGATGGGGGGTTAGTAAATGTTTTAGAAAACAAAGGAGGTAAAAGAAAAACTATTTTGAAAATGGGTAAAATAATAATTTAAAATCTTTTAATTTTTTTTTCAAGTAAAAAATGTACATCCCTTGAAAAATACTTGCCAAGAATCTGCCATTACTTGTTTAGAATTTCAAATGCCAGTTAGGGGTATTTTTGGGACAACGAAAAGAAATACAAAAGTCAGAACGGACAGGCTAGTCTGCTCAACATGTTATTTTTTGTGAAATAAAAAATTAAAAACTATGTTTTTGTTAATTAGAATTGGAACATGGAGTTGGGGTTAAAATTAAACATTTGAAATTCACATAAAAAAATTCTATTTAAAACACTAATATAAATTATGGATCTTTAATTTTTTTTTTCAAACAAGGTCCGTCCTCCAGTTGGGAAGCTAGATATCAAGTCAGTGACTGGATGAGGAAACTGACATGCTGGAGTTGACTGCTGACACAAGAGGGTGGTGCCTTACCGTACCGAAAGCGGTTGCACGATAATGTTCGCGGTGGTGCTTCAGAATTCCAATGTACTGCATCCAAGATCAGAACGAGCTTACTGGCAGGCTACTATCGTCCCATTCTTGAGTGAGCTAGCGCAACCATTTTATCCACTGAACTAGCTAGATGCTATCGCTTTGGGTCGAAGCACTAAAAGAAAAGGACTAGTAAATGCGGCGGCATAGGAACCACGGGACCCTCTACTAGAATAGTCAAGTCAGGGGAAAACAGAAGTGTGTAGGAAAAAACTATTTCCCTTTTGAATCAACTTCATGGCTCCAACCTATAAAGTCAAGGGGCTTTTTGATGCCCTTTCGATAAAGTTTGAGAAAAAATATATTTTGTTTGTTATGAAAATAATTTTAGAGTTATTAGAGCATATAAAACTGTTTTACAATTATAAATGAAGCATACCCAAAAAACGAGAAGATAAATTGTCGTTTATTCTAGCTTATTTTATCTAACTATCACTTTATCTCCCTTCAATTCAAAAAGGTAGACTTTATTTATTTCATTTTTAAATAAAATGAGATTTGTTTTTCTTTTAAATTAACAAAATATGCTTAAAAACGCAATTAAAATTTTCAAATAGTTTTACGAAATAGATGAAATTGTCCTTTTATTTTATTATTAATTTAATTATTAAAAATATTTATAATAAAAAAAGTAAAACAAAATAATAAAAAAAGAACAATTTCATTCAAAAATTGGATGAAAAATTTAACTGCATATATGTTTAAGCATATTTCATTAATTTAAATAAAAAAAAATATAATTTCTTACTTTGTTCAAAAGTAAAATATAATTTTTTGAATTGGAAGATAAAATGATAATTAGAAAAAGTAAAATGAGGTAAAAGACAATTTACCCTCCAAAAATCACCAAAAAAAACTCCATAAAATATATTTTCAATTTAATTAAGATCAATTAGATAATTATGTTTGGACCATTACTGATCTCCATTAACAGCCACCTTAATGGAGGGAATTGGTGATATGTCCATTGAACCACCAAACGTATTTTATTCAATATTTAGTGACTATAAATATGATAAACTAAGTTGAAATCATGGAACACGTAAAATAACTAAATTTTAACTTCTTTTTTTTTTTGTCCAATTGTTGGGGAAGAGGATTGAAGTTTAGACCTTCCACGAGAGAAATAGACTAAATTTTTACTAAATTACAAAAATTATCAAAAAGGGAGTATAAATTTGAAGAGACAAACATAAACATGTGTCGCGGGCGAAGTCTTTCGAGGCTGAAAAATGGACCATGTTGCGCTAACTAAGGGATCGCCTAATAGCAAGTATGAAGATCAGAGAATCTTGAATAGCGGAAGCAGTTTTAATAGCAACGAGATTTACTATTACAACACATGCCGACAATGTAGTGAAAATGCAATTACATTAACAACAACTATTGTATTAATATCAAAGACTAAAAGGTATGAAAGGTTTGAATAACTTCAAGAGTATGTCTTCTCACACAGTACTTTAAGCAAAAAAATACAAGTGATAACAATAGATATTATTATGCTCGAGGAGACATAACTGTGTCTTTTACAAGAAATGAATGAAATAAGTTAAACTAAACTAAATTAGTCTAGAAACAAATAAAAAGGGTCACGGGCAAGCGGTCATGTGTGAGAACAAGCACTATACAAGCTTAGACCATGACATTCTCCCCCACTTGAGCAATCGACGTCCTCGTAGACTTTTCTGATGGTACTTCTGATTTTGTCTGCGGTTTGTTGCGTCTTCTGCTTTCTTCCGGATATGTAAACTTGTAGAGCTTATTCACCGAATGAAGATACAGTGGTTTTCTGCGACAATTTCTCTGGAACCCATGTTGACATCAAAGTACTTGTGCAGATTGAGGTAAGAATCAATACTCCTTAGAACATTTCACAACTGAGTATCATGCTTGAAAACCTGTGCGGCGGTGACCTTGGAATAGCAAAATTGAAGTGATGGAGATAAGATTGTAGAACTCAAAACTTTAGCCACCACAACAACAGTTATGCTTTTATTCCTCGAAACTACGACTCTCGGCACACAAAGTCAGTACCTCCGTCTTTCTAAATATAGTCTCACTGAAAGCAAGTGGGTCTTTGCACCATTGGCTAATATGAAAGTGGATTAGCCCAATGAAAACTTGATTTTTGTATATTTTTCCTTGTCCGGATGAGGGAGAAACTTCTCTAGAAGTTCTCTTGGAAAAGCAATTCAAGCATTGTCAAATAACCCTTTTGCTGAAATCAAAGGTGGCTCTTGTGGGTTAGTCTCTCCCTCACTAAGCATTGGAAGGTCGCCCTGATGTTCACCCATCACAAGCTGCAAAGCCTAAACGGATTTGTCTTCAATTAAATAACGCGTTGTAGGAATGACGCACAATCGATCTCCCATCATATAAAGCGAATCTGCAAAAGGTATTGGGACTGCCTTGGTGTCCATAAAGAATTTCATCCCCAATATCACTTGAAAATCATCAATGGGAACAATAGTGAAATTGAGGAACCCATCCCATGGAGCAATCTTTGGGTGTACCGTGTTGGCGACTTCAATCATGTGATGCGCTTCAAAATTCAAGGCTTTCAATTTTCCTGAGTACTTCTCGACATGTAATCCCAACCGATTAGCTTCCTTATCGGTTATAAAATTGTGTGTAGTACCAGTGTCAACAAAAGCACGAGAATTTTGCCCATTAGTACGAAGATTTATGAACATGAGATTCTGGTTTGAGACCTTCTTCTTTGCGATCAATTTTCGCTTCATAGCATTCAACAAATGAATTGTACCCATTTGATGCGTATCAAATTCATCTAAAGATTCCTCCTCCTACTCTACGATACACTTTCCCCAACATTCTTTCTCTTCTTGAATCGATGCTTACACGTGGACAAGGCATGTTTATGAGGACAATCGGATACATCATGATTTTTGTTGCACAAAAAAGCAAGGAGTAGGACTTTTGTGGGCCTGGCTACCCTAGTAAGGATTTTGGCTTGTAGAACCAAATGATTCCCCTAAATTGTTGAACAATCGGCTAGATTTTGAGTGTTGACCTTTGTTTGGACTCTTCGGAAGACTTCTTGAAGTAGAATTTGAGTTGAAGTTTCTCCAACGTCTTAGGAGGCTTTCCCGAGATGATTGACCTCCACTTCCATCATTATGGTAGATATTCTCGTCTTTCCTTTTATCATGGTTAGTGCTAGATTCAAAAGAGTAATCAGTTACTCTTTCTACGGCAGCAGTGGCAGCAGAGAAATCAGTAGGACGTTGTCTTTGTATTTCTTGACGTACCCAATTTTCCAAGCCATCTAGGAACCAAAACAACTTATCCTCTTGAGAAATTGTACGAATGTCTGGCATAAGAGCCATAAACTTCTTGACATAGTCTGGAACATGTCCAGTCTGTTTCAGCTCTCTCAATTATCGTCAAGCAGTGTACTCGATATTCCGAAAAGAAATTGTACTTTCAGTTTACACTTAAGGCCTTCCCACGTAATATAGAGCAATGTCCCATCAGGATGTCTGCATATTTTGTTCGCCACCATAATTTAGCATCACCGCTAAGATACATGGAAGCTTGATGAGTGGTTTATTTACCAACAAATCAAATACTTTTAGATTTAAATATTTGTGAGTTTGCAAGCATTTTTGTTAGTTTGATGTATTTTTGGTGTTCTTTTGTAGAAATCACAAATAATTGCATGAAAATATGGAAATGTGATCAAATGAGGTGAATTGGGTTGTAACGGTTCATCAGTAGTGCAGGTGCAGTAATTTTAAGGACAATGTTGACCACGATTCAATCCGAGTTTGGAACAACTCAAAATAGAAAGTTGTAGATCACTTTCTTAGATTTCCATAGTCTTTTTAATCACCTCAATCGGAGTTAGGACAAAAACGTTACGGTCAAAATACGAATCAGGTGTCGGCGCTGTCCACAGCGCGTTGCAACGCAATTTTAAGCGTGCTGCAAAGCTGTTGTCACATTTTCTTCCTCGGAGGTTACTCGAGTAACCCGAAAGTATTGCTGCATATCAAAAAGAAAGTTTTCATGCTCTTTGGTCTCTCTCGCGCCGCTAAAGGATTGAGGTTCGGGAACGTGAAGCCTTGAAATAAATTGTCCGGAGTCTCTAGCAAAAGCTTGGTACACAATGTTCCTCAGGTCATCTGGCTTACCCTGGAGCTTAAGGATTGACTTTTCCATCTGAGTATGATGGCCAACAGATATCTCAGCAACTAGGCTCATCCGTTCGATCAAGTGATCGATTTGAAGGGTTATGAGATATCCCTTCCCTATTAGCAACGAGGCTTCACAAAGAGCTATAGCAGCGTCGATATGGGTAACGTTTTGTTCAAGCACATCAAGACGATCTTTCGTTGACTTAGTTTTTTACCAACATGGTCAGGCAACGAATCAGTCTGTTGCTCTGATACCAATAGTCACAGGCCGAGCCTTTCGAGACTGAAAAATGGACCGTGCGAAGCTAACTAGGGAATCGTCTAGTAGCAAGCTTGAAGATCAAAGGATCTTGCATAGTGGAAGCAGTTTTAATAGCAACAAGTTTTACTATAACAATACATGCCAGCAATATAGTGAGAATACAATTACAATAATAACAATAATTGTATTAATATCAAAGGCTACAAGATGTGAAAGACTTGAATGATTTCAAGAGTATATCCTCCCACATAGTACTTGAAGCAAAAAAATACAAATGAACACAATAGACATCGTTATACTCGAGGAGACATAATGAGGTCTTTTACAAGAAATAAATAAAATAAGCTAAACTAATCTAAAAAATAAATGAAAAAGGTTACAGGCAAGCGGCCATGTGTGAGAACAAGCATTTAACAAGCTTAGACCGTGACAACATGCATATAAATTTCTAATTTAAAAAAGAATTTTTTTTTATTGTTTAGCCCAAATTCTACACTTTCTTTCCTCAATGGACCTTTTAATCAAAAAGTTATTATTTAATCCCTCTGGTATTATTTAGTCCTTTGACAGTTGAAAATAATAATAAACAAACAACTATACCCCTATATAAATATAAAACCCTAACCAATCTCTTTCTACTCCAAAAATAGGGTTTCTCTATCTTGCGGCCACAGGTGGGTATATTTATCTCTAAATTGAGAATTGAAAAAGCTCTTTTGTGGAATTTATACTTTTATAATCTTCGATTATGGTGATATGAATCAAAGTGCCATATAGATTTCGCAACCAAGCCATTTTTATCCAGCTAGAGGAAGTTCAATTATCTGGTCATAGCATTTCCTCTCTCTCTCTCATTCTCTCTTCGCCGCCAACCTCCTATCTTAGTCGCGATGGCGACGATGGCATTCCCTTCTCCCTCTCGTGTTATCTTTCTCTCTCCATCACCCACCATCTCTCTCTCTCAGCTGCGATGGCGACGATGACGTTCAAATCTTGTGGCCATAAATCGACGGCGACGATTGGCGTTAGATTTGGGGCCATGAACCAACGGTGGCCGCTTCTCTATCAGTCGTGACGGCGACAATGGCGTTCATATCTGGTGTCCATGAACTGACGGTGATGGGTGGCATTCATATCTAGAGGCCATGAACCAACGACGACAACTGTAGTAGCATTCAAATCAGGACCGAGCTTGGATAGTGCTGAATCTGAGTGGTAAGCGGGCGACGGCAGAGATGTGTGGGCTTGAAACAAAGTGGGCTAGGGTTTTCAAACTTTTTTTTAGTAATGGTCGGTGATGGTCAGCGAGTTAGGGTTTTCATCGTTAATATTCACAGAGTGGTATAAACGTTCTTAGATTTGGAACGATGAACGACATTTATCGTGTTCATTGTATACTAATGAACATTCCTAGCTCTGGATCTGAATCCAATGAACACAAGCCACTCTCTCTCTTAGATCTGAAAAATTTCAAATCTGAAATATTCAACAAGAGGTGAACGAATGGCAACCTTCATTGTTTTTGGATTTAGAATATTCAGCATTATCGCCTTCGTCTGACATCCGAATGTTGACGTGATTTGGTGAAATATTTATATTGATTTGTGTTTTTGGTCAATGTTTTTTATTCGGTTTTGGTGTTTGGTGAATATTCACAACAGTTTCCTTTTGTTAATCTTAGAGTTTATTTTAACGTTTCGTGAATGTTGATGGGATTTTTTTTCAATGTTTGATTTTGTTGTTCTCTTTGATTTGTGAGCATTTGGTGATTCTTCTTATTTGATCAATTTGTTTTTTGTGACCTTTCATACCGGATTTTTTTTTTAAAATTTATGAATGTTCATACTCTTTTTATTTTGTTGATATTAGGGGGGCTTTTAATATCTTGATTTGTTGTTTTTGTGAATGTTCATGTGCTTTAATGAAATGTCCACACCAGTTTGTTTTTCATGATCTTAGTTTTTTCCACCTGAATATTCATAACCATTTTTAAATAGTTGTGTAAATAATTTATAACACAAAGAACGTGAATATTCTTTTTTCGTAGATTTTGTAAACATAATAAAAGAAAAAGAAAACAGAAGAACCTGTGAAAATAACAAAAACGTAATTTTATCCACATAAAAACAATGAATATTCACAACAGCACAAGACATGAAAATGTATTAAAATGTTTAGAAAACACTAAATAAAAATGTGAATATTCAATTTTTTTTTTTTTAATTTTTTTTTTTAAAGAATGACATTATATGTAATTAATAGAAAAAATATGGTCAAAAAACTGAGATCTATTTTCTAAAAATTTTATTATGTTAGTTGGGTCTATTTTTCAATTTATATATCTTTTAAGGATTATATAATAATTTAAAAAACCCAAAAAAAAAAAAAAAAAAAAAAAAAAAAAAAAAAAAAAAAGAAAAACGAACAAGATAAAGCTCTTAAATATCCATTTTAATTGACGTTGGGTTATATAGTGTGGCTATAATTTCGATACATGACTAGCAATTTTAATTCTACTTCAAATGTTATTTTTGGAAGTACGATATAACTAAAAAATTAATTAAAATAAAAGTAAGTATATTTTGTTTTTGCCAAAAAAAACATATCAATTCGATAAAAATTTGGACTTTTCTTTTTCCCGGTGTGTGTCGATCTATAACATTATTGAATAGAATACTTGAATATCAACTTTGAATTTGTTTATTAATTTCAACAATTTAATATAGAATGTAACATTACATTATTTTTTGTAAGAACATTTACCATTGCGGTTGTTATTGTGGATGTAGATAATGATGATAATTGACAATTGTTTTGTAGAGTTGATCGTGAGTTGACTTTTATTTTGGGTGGGCTATTTGGCATACTTGAAGGGATTATATGTTTTCTTTTAGTCATCATGCTTATAGTCTCCACCATTTGAAAATAAATTTGTGTTCTATAATGTTCGGAAGGCATGCATATGTCAAAGGAAGGTTGATTAATAAGTGTGGTCAAAATAACTGAATGGTAGAATATTGAAAGAATATGAGAAAATTGTACATAAATATGATAAAAATACAATTGCAGAAATATATAGATAGTCTATATATAGGAGGTGACTAAAGTAACCTTGGAATGGTTAGGATTTGATTTTTCTAGTGAGGCTTAGATTTGACATAGTAGAGCAAGGTCTATATACATATATTAACATCCCCTCTCAAATTCAATGCGATAAATAAGATTGAATTTGAGTTTGAAAGTCAGAGTATGAAAACGTTTAGATGGATAAGCCTTTATAAAAGTATTTGCTATCTGGTTAGTTTAATAGACGAACTAAAGGCGAACAGTATTCTAGAAAATATGGTGACGGATGAAGTAGAAATCAGTCTCGATATGTTTTGTGAGCTCATGGAAAACGTCATTACGAACAATTTGAATAATACTCATATTGTCACAATATAGAATAGAAGCATTGACAGCGGAGACTCACATGTCAGCGAAAAACTAACGAAGACAAAGTAGTTCTTATGTTGCATCAGCGACAACACGATATAAAGTAGGTTTGTGCCTTTTATAGACAAGAGAAGAGGGTCTGGTGGATTTGATAGAATAAAATATTTGAGATCTTCCATCCATCATAGATTCCTTAAATTTCTCCAAGATTTTATTTTATCCTTTATTGGGCATAATTTAAATATTGGCTTATTCTTTAATTGTAGAATCCAACTTAAATTAAAATAGTGTAGATAAGGTTAGTGGGCCACATTAAGTAGGCTTTAGTCCACGTGAAATGACAGTCTAAATACCATAATCCTAGTTTTAGTGAAGAGTACGATTTTCTTGTTAATTATTTTTTTATATCTAATTTGTTTTTGGCGACAAAATACATTTTCTTGCTATGCCTTTAGTTTGAAATTTTTATGAGAAATGACATTTTGTTGCATAATCTTTGTCTTTACTTTTAACGAAAAATTTAGTTTAGCAGGAAATTATTCAAATAAAGTTTGTCGTAAAAGGTGATTTTTTTTTTTTGCGACCAAGTATTTCTTTAAGTGAGGACATTAGTGACGCCATAATTCCTTACTAAATACATATTTTAAGCAAGGAGTTTCAAAAATTCGTCACTAAAGACTTTTATCAATCAGGATATTGCAACAAACATGGTGAGGAGCTTATTTCCTCACTAAAAAGATTTAGTGATGAATTCATTATTTTGGCGATGAAATATTTTCTCACCGAAAGTTAAATTTCTTGTAGACAATCGAATACTAAACATTATTATATTCATGAATTTACATTTGCATTGACAAAGAATCTATCATTTTTTTATGACATAGCTATCATTGAAATCCAACAACACTATTTTGATTTGATATTCATAGCTCCAGTTTTCATTCCAAAATTAATTGAACAATACGAGACATTCTACAACTTTAGGGTTCCAATAATTGTGTTGGGAATGTGATATCAAAAATTTGTGTGATATTCTTACTACACACATTATTTATGTTAATATAACAAAATCTAATTTTTTTTATTTTTTTTTACAATGAGTAATGTGACCTGGAGATCCTGAGTTGGAATCTTGGAAACAACCTTCCTCTATATAGTGGTAAAACTACGCACATCTGACCCTCCCCAGACACCTCAATGGCGAGAGCTTTCATGCATTAAGTTGCCCTTTTATTCGATATAATTGCCCCTATTTTTTTTTTTACAAGGAATTGCTAATTATGATACATTAGCAATGGGTTTGATGTTTATATATGTACCTAAATCTCCGAGAACAACAGGATCGTTAATTGTGTTAGGGTTTTCAGTTCGAAAAGAATACAGTTTACTCACTATCACCATTTCGAGTTGCTTCATCGGAGTAAGAGTTTTGTAAAACTCTGATGTTAAATTAGGATGAAAGTTGTGTTGTGTTAGGGTTTTGGTTTAGCTAGCCATGATTGCACATAGGTTTCTCAAAAAATACGTTTCATTAAACTCTACAAATCACTTTCTCAAAATAGGTAGTTGTCTGAGGCTTAGTTTGACCCTCTTTTTTGGGGATGCTTCTCCTTTTGGAAATGAGAAGTTCATATAATTGTGTTTGTTAATAATTTTTTATTTTTTATTTTTTTTTTTTTTTTTTTTTTTTTTTTAAGTCACAAATGGAGTTTTTCTTTTTTGGCATACTTTCAAAAGTCAAGAGAATTGTGTTTTTCAAATTCAAGAGAAAAGTTTTTTAATTGATGAAATTTTATACGACAAGATTACCTTATTTTTATTTTCTTATTATGAAATGATATTTATTTTTTTTTATTTAATGATATTTTAATTTATTTTTTTGCAAGATATAAGATATTTAAAATTTTATTTTATAATATTTAGTTTTTTATTTACATGTAAGATATTTGTAATTGTAAAATTTTATTGGGTTAATTAATTATATAGTCCTCGAAAGATAGTGAAATTGGAAAAGAGACCTTTGATCCAATTATCTAAGTTTTTAGTTTTCATAGAATTTGTAGAAAAAAATCTCTAATATTACCTCCAGTTGTTCACTCATATTTACAGATTCTACCATTTTGTCATTTGCAACTAGACAAAGTAATGAGATTCCCATATTTATAACAAAAACATTATCATTGCAAAATATCTTCTCACAAGCATAAAACAAATCGAATTTTAGATAAAAATATCAAAATAACCTACAAAAAAAATATCTACACGATGATATAATCAAATTTTGTTTTGGTCCATTTTAAAATGATACGTAAACGTTAATATAAATCTTAATTACTGGAGGTGAAAGACGTTAACGTTAACGTAAATGTTCAAATAATATACCTTACCTATAATACAAACTACGATTTGAATCTCATATCTATATTATGTTTTAGCGTTAGCGTATATTGCATTTTTGGGAGTTTCTTGCGTTAACATTAACGCAACTTCTTCTTTTTTAGAACCCTCCATGCGTTTGCATTAACATTAACTCACAGTATGTGATAATTTGTCTTTTTGGCTAGGTATGCATTAACATTAATGCAGATTTTTTTGCCTCTTTGTATTAATGTTAATACATTTTCATGTTCTTTTTTGTGTGTGTTAACGCTAACGTATCTTTTCCATCTGTTTGTGTGTTTGTTAGCATTCACGTATCTTTATTTTTTGGTGTGCTATGTATAAATGTTAACATGATCGTACCATATACGTTGTTTGTGTATTTGAATTTGGTGTGTGTTAACGCTGACACATCTTCACCATCTGGCTGTGTGTTTTAGCGTTAACGTATTTTGATTTTAGGGGTTCTGTACATTAACATAACTTCATTTTTTACCCCCCCCTTCGTGTACTTGCGTTAACATTAACTCACCGTATGTAATATTTTGTCTTTTTGAGCTGAGTGTGCATTGACGTTAATACACATTTTTTTGGCATCTCTATGTTAACGTCAACGCATTTTCATGCTCTTTCTATGTGTTTGTTAACGTTCTCCCCATCTTCTTGTATGTGTTAGCGTTATGTATCTTTATTTTTTGGGATTTTGTGTATTAACGTTAACATGATCGTACCGTATTTGCTGTTTGTGTATTTGGGTTAGGTGTTCGTTAATGTTAATGTACATTTTTTGGGCCTCTCTATATTAACGTTAACACATTTTTATGTTCTTTTGTGTGTGTTAATGTTAATGAGAGAGAGATAGGGCAGATGAACGATGGCGACGAAGCTGACAAATGGCAGCGACGGAGTTGACGAATGGCAGCTGAGGAACGATGACAGCAACTACAAGTTCAGACGGCATGACGAGACAGGGACTCAACGGGTAGTCAGCCTAGTGGAGCCATGACTAAACTGTTGGCGGGAATGAATTAACCATAGTTCACACCCACGAACCCATGACAAGTGACCCCTGACGAACCACCCCCATAATCGACAACCTGGAACCAACTAGCAAACCAACCGACACCAAATTGATTAGGGAAAAACGAGAACAAATTAAACCAACCTAACGTTTAGATCGAGTTGGACTTGATCCGAACACCCAAATCTGATCCTCGACGACGCCCTCGATCGGAAAATACCCCACGCCGACAAAGCTCCACCGCCTAGCCTGCAGATGAACTGACTGTGGATGGAGCTCAAATCATCAAAAAACACAACAGATCTAGGGTTCCAGATCAACTCATGGACAAAGACGAACTCTAGAGCTCCTTTCTCATCGTCACCGAAAGGTCGTCTACGCCATAATAGCAGAAATGGTTTGCAATGAAAAAGATGACGCTGATGCTTAGAGAGATTAGGACGAATCTCGATCCATGCTCAAAACTTCCATCTGAAATCACTAGACCATGACGATTGATGGTGAGTATGTGGTGGCGGAATATTACGTCGTCACTTTCACCGCAAATATACGGGTCAAGTTTTAGTATAGATGAGAAGGAGTAGGGATTGTCGTATCCATAGGGATTGGTTGAAATTATTATCAAGTACCGCGATTGTCATAACCTAACTTTATTTAAGCGGTAAAAAATAATTTATAATTGATTAATACTAATACTAAGTTAATTAAACTAATTAAACTATACTACTATATTGAGATGTTTAGGGGAAAAGATTATCTAGGGATTAACTTCGTTTACAAAAATGTGTTTATTCTCGTTTAGTTTACAATAACGGTGTTCATCCTATCCGACAATCTCTGTATCGTAAACTCACTCACTATCTCTCTCGAGTGTAAGATAAGTGAATATGCGACTTCGCGTCAACAAAGGAGTCACCCTCAATGTCTTAATGACACTAGGTCACATGAGTCTTGCCCCAACGTCATGGATTGCAAACTTTCTAACTCCCTCCCGGGTTATTAGATCGTCGCGTTGTGTTTACCCTAATCCAAATTCGGGGTTACCTCTCCCGAGTGTCAAACCCCGTAAATATAATCAAAGCATAACGGTAAACACAATCAAATTAGTGAAGAACAACCATTAACGAAACACAACTCAAACAAACAACAATTTTATAAATATTATTAATCCCAATACAAAATTCGTTTAGCTCATAACCATAACCATTTATACAATAAAAAACGAGCTAAACATGCTCAACGATCGCTTCTCCTTCTTCGCAACGTGTTCTTCTCCTTCGGATTTGGTTGAGCACTCCTCAAAACACTCTCAAAATATTATGAACCCTAAGGGGTCTCTCCTTACCGAATGGAGAGGAGATGAGAATATATAGGGCTCAAAATATCTAAATAAATATCTAAAACTGTGTACAGAGTAACCGCCGCAGCGGTGGCTATGTCGGTTTGGTCACGGCCTCGGCAAATACCTCCTGTTCTTTCACTGCCGCGACGGTCGGTTTTCAGCAACTTTAGGGCTTTCTCTGCATCTTGACTGCCGCAGCGATGGGCTGCAATTTCTAAATTTTACCCTTTTGCTTGTTTTCCCACCGTTCTTCTACCGTTCTTAATCCGATTTGATCGTTTATGATCCGTTTTCATGCATTTTCATCCCAAACACCTGATTTAGACAAAAACATAATAAAACGTAATAAACATACTCGAAAACTAACAGGTTCGGTTTGAAAATAGATAGGTAAAATACATCTATCAATATGTAAGGCTCATTACTAGGACTTAATCATGGTTGTCGACGACCTTCGTTCGTCTTCATCTTCGTCTATGACGTTACGACGGTTTTGAGTGAATCAAATGGGAGAGTGAAAATGTGAAGATGAGAGAGAGAGTGAACGGTGGTGGGTTAAGGAAGATATAGAGAGAATGAATTTGTGTAATATATATATACAGGGGTATATTTGTTTTTCCGTGTTTTTTTCTTAGCTGTCAAATGACTGAAAACTAAACTATTTGTACGCAAGGATTAAGGGATAAGACATTTGTTGGGCATTTTTTTCTATGGTATCTCGTAAATAGGGACTATATAATAAAAAGCTCAATTTTAGTTGTAAGAAATTTTATATTAATCATAGATTGATAATACAACCAAATATTTATTTATATGTATATCTCATGTTTTTTTATACTTAATTAATATTAGGAATAATTAAATAGATAATATATATATATATATATATATATATATATATATATATATATATATATATATATATATCTTTTGAAAAGGTATAGCAGCCAAACTAAGCTTGATTATGGTCCAGTGAAATGCGTGCTACAACAATACACGTTAGGCAATAAACAAACAATTTTTGAATTCAACAAATGCAAAATGACGATCAAATAATTACGAATTTGGTGAGATTGTTTCCAAAATTGTTGTTAGAATATGTAGGGTTGTATATCGGTTCGGGTTGGCCTGTCTATTTGGGTTGGACCTAAGACCCGACCCTATAACATTCCGGTCAAAAAAATCAAACCCATTTTCGACCGTTCAGGTTGAAAACCCACATGTTTCGAGCGTGTTCAGATTCGGTCGATCTAGTTCGGAAAATAAAGATCATCAAACAAAAATTTGGAAAAACAATATTTGTTCACCGAGACATTAAAAAGAAACAGAAAATTGGAAAAATAAGGTCTACTCAATCGGTTTGGCTCAGTTGGATCGGGTCTATTAGATTATTGAACACCCCTAAGAATATGTTTTGAAAGAGATATACAAACACATTAATTTTTAGAAATGCAATGAATTTTTGAAACATTTGCAGACTTCAAAACTGCTCTAATAAACCAATTTCCAAAAACAGAAAATAACTGGGTGATCTCAATTTAAGTATGAAATTACCAATTGATTTCAGTTGTTTGAAAATGAACCAAACAATCCCAGTGTACAAATTTTTTAAACCGTCCAGTCTTAAATTTAAAAAACACACAAAAATTACATGACAAATTTGTTCTTGCAAGATTCATGTGATTGGGATTTTTTATATTTAATGGTTTCATGTACAACAAAATCATTTTATTAAAATCAAAATACCTATAATCGTACATATTTTTTTCAGGATCTAATTATAAATTCAGATTCTTCTGAATAAGAGCTTCAAAATGAAATCACATTCACTATTTTTTGCATTAGTTTCAGATTCGTATATTCATGTTAGATTCAACATAGTCCTTCTAAAATTTTCAATTTTCACATTCATGTTACATGTAACACGGTCTTATACATTATCAAAACAAATTAAGTGTTACATTCAACATCCAAATCACCTTTAT
This sequence comes from Eucommia ulmoides, assembly GCA_016647705.1. NCBI lineage: Eukaryota > Viridiplantae > Streptophyta > Magnoliopsida > Garryales > Eucommiaceae > Eucommia > Eucommia ulmoides. The sequence goes on from CM028340.1 coordinate 43,106,761, forward strand.
CAATAAGTTATGTTACATTCAACACGTTCATATAATTTGTATTACTATCAACATTAATTTATGTTATTTCTATTGCATTGAATGTTACATTTAACGCCACAGATTGCAATGATATAATATATAATATTAACATCACAATTAATATTATATATAATATTCATATGCATCCTAATCCAGAAGTAAAAAAAAAAAAAATTAATATTTCATTTTGAAGATCATAATTTATAGATTATTGTAATGTAAAAAAACATTCAACAACAATGACAATCGAGAGAAATTATAGGTTTCATTTTCAGTTTCATTGGTAGTTTATTATCATATTTTATTTTGTATTTTTAGAAGTGACAACGTGTATGGAAGGTAAAGATTTATTAATAGGGACAAATTAGTTCACGAAATGTTAGTAAGAGTAATTGGTGCAAAAATACTAATTAGGTTTATTTAGTAATTTCCACACCAATTTGGGAATGTGTGGTAAGTGTTCTTCCAAAAAAGCCTCTTAAAACGTATTTTGGCCATCCCTTATTACATGTTTTTCAAAATGGGTTTGAAATTGAGTTTTCTTAAGGTTCTAGAGGTGAACCAATTAAATTCCGTGAAATTTGTAGTTCAGAAAATTATCTTATAACAATAAAAAAAAAATAAAAAAAAAATAAATAAATAAAATAAAATAAAATATATATATATATATATATATATATATATATATATATATATATATATATATATAAAATAAGAAGAAGAAGAAGAAGAAGAAGAAGAAGAAGAAGAAGCAGCTCCTGACATTAGCCAACACAATTAAAGGTGGAGTTGAAGAAGAAAAAGGGAAAGAAACCCCAACTTCGCTCAAAAAAAGAAAAAGAAAAAAGAAGTCTAAGGTCTTGTTTGGTTCTTAATCTTTTTTTTTTTTCCTGCAAGAAAATCCGTTTCATTATTATTTGAAAACAGTCTCCCATCAATATTCACAAGTTTAAACTGACAAACCCAAGACTTGTAATCTAGTTATTATCTAGTCTGACTCTCTAATGGAATATCTAGTGCTCAAAATCCCATCCCAACCTTTTTAACCAAAAATAAAAACGACAGACCCTAAAATTCGCTTCAAGAAAGTACAAAACTATATATTTTCCCGTAAGCCAAACACAAACTTATACATATATAGCTACTAATCAAAACAAACGTGGGTTTCAAGAAACCAAGATACATATATATATAGCTAATACAACAAAAAGGCGATCTTCTTACTTCTTGTTTGGGGTGGATATCTTGATAACCAGCCCAGGAAAAACATCATCAGGATCATGAATATGAGGGTTCTGCTCAACTATATAGGGATCGCCGCACTTCTGCTCAATCGTGTGAAGCGTTTCTCCTTCTCCGACGACATAGATTTCCTCGCAGCCGCCTTTGTTGAGAAGAAGCCGGTTTCCCATTTGCGACTCATAGTAAAAATTGTCTGCAATAATATGATCATAATCATCCCTAAAGAACGAGAAGATGATGAGGGTGGCTATAATAATAATAGCACAGTACGCTAAGCTTGTTTTCGATGGGATTAAAGTTTTTTTGCTTGGAGTTGAAGCCATGGAATCAGGGGGCTTTTGTTTAGTTTTTTGGGAAGTGAAGTTGTGGAAGATCGTGTGAGGGAGTTGGAGTTTTTTTTTCTTTTTTTTTGGTGGGGGTGTGTGCGGGATGGGTGGGGTGGTGGATAGTATAATTACTTTGAATTTGTACCGAGGTGAAGCAACGTTTTATGCTCTCAAATATTTTTTAAATTTTGAAAGTACTTCTTGAGTTTTTCAAAAATTGTGAAAAAAAAAAATTGTTTTCGTTTCACTCCCATAAAATTATTTTAAAATATTTTTTAAGGGTAAATATTGAGAACTACTGCCATGCTGAACCAACAACACGTCGATCCACAACTATCACCGCACATCTTCATATTCTTCTCTCATCTTCACTCTCTTTATCATACACACATAAAACGATCCATGTTTATTTACAATCAAACATATTTTATTTTTTTTTGCTGTTTTTGTTCTAAGAAATTATAAATATATTTTAAGAATAATTATCGTTATCAAATACGATTCTATTATCAAAATACTTCAAAATGAAAATAAAATTCTCATCATTTTTTTTTGGAGTAAAAACTATATAAAACAAAAACATTAATCAAACACCACCTAAAATATGGATTGTTTTCCATTTTCTTATTTTCTTATCCTAATAATTTATTTTTGAGTTATTGTCAACTTATTTTTAAGTCGTTAACAATATTTTACTTGGTTTTACTCATAATAATGTTAACTACAAATTTGTCATGTGCTTCATATCAACTATGGGACGTACTTGAAATTAATGGAACTATTAAAAATTATTCAAGTTAAAAATATGGAAAAAAATAAGAATAAAAATTATAAATAAATTATTTCAAGACTAATGCTATGTTTGATAATGCTTAAAATAAGTGCTGAAAATTTTAAGTATTGAATTTTAAATGTTGGAATTTCAATTGCTCAACAATAACATATAATTTAACAAAACAAATTAACTTTGGGATTTTTTTTTAATTCCTAGATTTTTATTTTTTTTTATGTTGACACTAAATAAACGTTATCTTAATTATTCTCATAATATTAAAATGTATCATTAAAATAAATCAATAAATTATTTATTGCTTAAGTTATTGCCATTAACTTCAGAAATGATTTCTTTGATGTCCTTCCCATTGTTCATGCCAAAATTACAAAGAACTTTCTCTAGTTCTTCAATTGTAATGCACCTGATTTTATAATTAGGAACAAAAACAGAACTTATGGGAACAAAAAAAATTATTTGTTCAACTTTTTGATTGTTAGAGATGAATTGTTCCCGTATTTCTGTTCATATTCCAAGTTTTTAGAGAATATAATCAGAAATATGGAAAAATAAAGGTTTGTTGAGGGTAAAAAGGTCTCAACCAAAAAAAATAGTTGAGCCATTAAGTGATAAAAATAATAAGTAAAGACCCATTGGCCAAAAATTTTACGCCCATAGACTGAAAATTTTAAGTGATACTTCATTAATTAAATAATATTAGTTAAAGTTGTCAAATAAACTTAATTAAATAAAAGGGTAATCACTTGCGGCTCCTCTAAGAGCGTAAAAATATCAAAAAAAACCATTTTTTTAAGTAGTCATTTGTAATGATTCAGTTAGATTTTTTCCTCCAACTACTTGTTATATAACTTCCTAAAAATTAGATATTCAAAATCATTTTATTAAAATCCAAATAACTATTGTTTTACATTTTTTTTTTTCACGATTTAATTATATATTCAGATTTATTTGATAAGATTTTCAAAATTGTATCATATTCATTATTTTTTTCATTAATTTTCAAATTCGTGTTTACATTCAACATGGTATTTTTTTTTTTATGATTTAATTATTTATTCAGATTCGTTTGAATAAGATCTTTAAGATGATATTACATATATCATTTTTTCATCAAAATTTCAACTTCATCTTATGTCCAATATGGTATTTTTAGAATTTTTAATTTTCACATTCATATTACATTCAACATTCTACTTCGAAACCATTGTATTTTTTCATATCGTGTTGAATTCTTTAGTAACCCAAAGGACCTAACTTACTCTCAAAAGACACTTTGTAAGATGAGAATTATCTTAATCTTTATACACAGTTCAGACTCAGGTAACACGAGCAATGTGGGATTCCACACGCCCCCTCACGCGTAAGATGAACTTTGACAACCACTGGAAACGAATATCGGGGGAAGGACCTAACATCGATGTGAGATTTAACACGCTCCCTCATGCGTAGGGTGAATATTTTTTGACAAACCACTACAAATGGATATCGAGGGGCCCAATATCAATGTAGGATTTAACGCACAACATCAGACAATAATTCTAACTCTAATACTTTGAGTTTCTCGAGCCTTGTAGCTCCATCATTATGGACAAACTAATCTCGTGTATAAATTTGAATGTGATTTTTGTTTTAGTGATTTTATTCATTTTTGTTCTAAAAATCAAACAGAATTCAAAAGATACTTTTCTTTCCCTTCTCATATTTTACAAAAACCAAGAAATTGGAACACGAGGCAGAGTAACCCCAAAATGACCCATTCTTTGGCCCAAATTATTATAGGCCATTTGGGCAAGAAACAAAGGTGGCGTTTGGTTAGTGTTCCCAATTTTTCCATCCCACTTGGGATGGGGATGGAATGAGAATTATGTTTCTTTTTCGAAATATAATTGCATTTGGTAACGATAGAGTTCTAGTTTGTTCTGATAACAGAATTGCGTTTGGTAACGAATTGTTCTTAAATTATAAAAATAGAAAAAGATAATATTACTCCAAATAGGTCAAATTCTTCTTCAAATTCAAATGCCCCAAGCATGAGAAGAAAAGACACTGATAAATTCGTATAAGCAAAACAAATTCATCAGCATAGAGTTCTTTAACATCTCAACTATTAAAACTAACAAAGAACACAACTTCTATAATGTATGCATATACCCAGAAAGAATTCATCTCCCTTACATTGCACCTGTGGCATGATTTCGACCTTCATCAACCCCAACCAACGTATGGAGAAGTCTTTTTTCCAATTGAGAGCAGCAACCCTAAAAACCACTTAAATTAAATCAATTAAACTCTTTTGCGATCAATCAACACATTCAATTTGGTGTCTGAACGAAACAACGAAATTGATTCAACCCAAAACCCTAACCCAACTATGTTTTTGTTTTTAAATTTTTTATTCTATTTATTGAACAACCTATATGTTAGTCCTTACAAATTTACTTGAACTTATTACTTAGTTTGTGCCACCATTTATTAGTAGTGTAAGGAGGTATCAATTTAGTTGGTATTAAGTTGTTGACTAAAAACTTAATCCAACGACAAAATAAAGAGGAAAAAAATTGAAAGCATTTTACTAATTTTCTAAAAAAAAATTGTAAGACACCTTATCTTTTTTTACACCAAAGGCCTATTCTCTTCATCATGTTCGTTATTTTGGACATTTGAGTTGGATGGAATCGTCGGTTTTTTGTCTTCCGGCAACAATTTGAGTACAATCCCCATGGAAATGAGGATCAGCCCGGTTCCATGTTGCTCTGTTAATGGCTTCGTGAAAATCATATATGATAGCAACAACGTCACCGCCTTCCTAGCCGTTGTCACCTTCAAATAACATTAATGAAAAAAAGAAAAAAACAATGAGAAGTTATGAACAAAGTTAAAATATTTTTGTTTATATTCTCAATTTTACGAGAAGAAAACAATTTTATGCCTAAAAACCGTGGATTTTAATTCATTCAATTTGAGAGGAATAAACGAGATTTGAAAGGTACCATGGCGGTGGTGGCGGCACCAAATAGGGCAATGAGTGAGAGCACGGAGACTTGTCCAACAAAGGTAGCCATGGCTTCAAAGACTAAAACGCCGTAAACGTAAGGATGCTGCACCAATAATAAATAAGTAGTAATTAGAAATTTTATTTGGGCCTAAAATTTCACAATTAGCAAAAGCATCGGTGCCTTCTTGATGATAATAATAATTTTAAAAAAAAAAAAAAAAGTTCACAAATTATAGGAAATTATACAACATTTAAGTGGAATCTAGCTGATTTAAAAAAACAAAAAATGGGGGGTGCGTGGGGGTAAAATTAGACAAAATATAGGACCTATATGTTTTGTATTTCGTTTTATCTGTTTCTGTTCCCAGAAAACATTAAAAGCAATAGCTTTTTTTTTTTTTGGAAAAATACTAAATAGTTTCCTTAAATCACCAAATCTACAAGATAATCTCATAACCTTTTTTTTCACAAGATAATCCCATAAAAAGCGCTAATTTGCACCAAATAACCCTAAATATTTTGAATTGACGAAATTACCCTTCTATGGTGATTCTTATCTTCCATCTCTTCTTCGTTCAGTTCGTTGGAGTTGCTCCGCCGTTGAGGTCTTCTGAAACATCGTCATCGTCGCCAAGGGGCACTAAGTGGAGGAGAAGACGACCGTTGGATCTGTGCCGCTCATCGCCATCCATGTTCCTCCATTGTCGCTTCGATTTCGTCGCTGTCTATGTTCCTCCATCATCGCTTCGATTTCGTCGCTGTCTATGTTCCTCCATCGTCCCTTCAATTTCATCACCTTCGTCAATCGTGGCGGCTATGTAGCGAGCTGTTACAGAGCCATAGCTAGGCATTGGACTCGATCAGTAGTTAGAGTTGTGATTCGACGATAAAGGTTGGATCGGTGATGAACAATAGTGTCGATCGGCGATAAAGACTGGATTGATCCGGGTTCTTTGTTCTTCGTATTGATTTAATTTGTTCGACTCTATCAATTAAGGTTTTGATTGGGGCGCGTTTTGCCCTTGCAAACAAACATGGGATTTGCAGTCAGTTTTCTGTTTGAGGCCAAATTTTACCCCGCGATTCGACGCGATTTTTTTATTCAAATTGATTTTTCTAGGGTTTATATTGATTTAGTTGATTTGTTTGGATTGATTTGGTTTGTATATTCAACACGAGATCGTGTTGAATATGACACGATGGCGGCGGCCCCGAACTCGTCACCCTAAACAAATGTGAGAGAAAGATCTATGCATCTGATGGATTGGAGCTTATGTGAAGTATATTGTATGATTGTTTCGGTGAAATAGAATAGGTACGATGACTTGATAGAATTTGAATGGCAGTGAAAGTAGAATATAACACGAGATCGTATTGAATAATCGTGTTAAATATAACACGATCCCACGAGTTCGTATTATATTCAACGCGAAGGGTAAAATCATCACAAAAAGACAAAAGGATTATCTTGTTACATATTTTTCAAAAAAGGTGTATTTAGTAATTTTGTCAGCATATTAGGACTTCTTGCTAATTGCCTCTTTTTTTTTCTCGAAATTATATAACAAACATCTAGGGACACAATAGAAACATTCTTTTCTCAGATTTCTTGTTTAGTTCGGCGTATTCCGCTAATAAAGAAACACTAAAGGGCACTAAATTCTATAAATTCATTCGAACCTAGGAACAAAAGAGAAATACTTTCTTTTTTGCTTCACTTTTTGTATTTCTGTTCCTTGTTTTTAAGATCAAAAACAAAACACAAAACAAACGTGGCCTAAATTTTTCAAAAGTCTACCTGGAAACATGAATTCCATGCTCTGAATAACTCCCCTGTCAAAACCATGGGTGGGATCAGCATAGGCAACCCCACAACAGTAGAGCAAAACAGCATCTCCATCTTTCCGACAAAAAAAATGAATCAAATTTTCAGATTCACAATTTCTTCATAAAAACCAAAATTTATTTCTATTTTTATTTTTATTTTAAAAAATTAACCTGTGTTGTCCCGGGATTCATGGTAAAGATAGCTTCTTGAAGATTACCCAAGAACGAATCCATAACTAGAGCTCCACAAACCATTAAAACACCGATAATGCTGAAATTTGGGGAAGATTGAGCGTCGGCTAATGTGAAGAGGATGAGACCGATTACTAATAGAACTGCTGAAATGTATTCTTGCGGTGGGTATTTTCTCCTCAGGCCCGGTATGAAGGCACCCATCACCATTACCGGCAAAACCTGAGACATTCAAGGCAATATTGAACGGTAATTAAAAGAATTCAATAGGCCCCCGTTTGTTCCCTTTTGTTTTGTGTATTGTTCTCATATTTACATTTCTGTTTTCCCTTTTTTGTGGGAACAGAAGAAAATAGTTCCCATTTATATGTTTTTATTCTAAGTTTTCCGGGAACAGAAATATAAATGTGGAAACAGACACACTAAAACAAGAAAAGAGAAATTTGTTTTTAAAATATGGGAACGGAAGAATCATTTTTTTCAGTTTGCTTGAAATTAATAGAAGAAAAACAAACCAAACGCCACCAAGGGCTTAAAGTATTCAAATGGTGTGCCAAACGAGTCTCAAGTACTTGGTTTCTGCTAACATTGTCAAATCAGTTCCCGTTTGGAAGAGCACGGTTTGAAGATCTAAAAATCAAATGACTTGGGATTTAGAAGATATTGTTCTCAAAAGTATACGATGTTCCAAAATTCTTTCAAGTATCTGTTTGGCGTATAGTTTTGGAGGCCTCAACACGCAGTATGAAAATAAAAAATCAATTGATTCAAAATCTCAAACTGGGTTTGAAATCTCAATGTGTACACCAAACAAGTACTAACTTTGATGAAATATGATAAGATTCAAACTGTCCGTCAAATAGGTACTAACTCTAATGAAATATGATAAGATTCAAATTGTCTCGCAAAACGTACTAACTCTAATGAAATATGATAGATCGAAAATGTCCACCAAAATGTACCAACTCTAATGAAATATGATAAGATTCAAACTGTCTCCCAAAACGTACTAACTCTGGTGAAATATTATAGATAGAAAATGTCCACCAAAATGTATTAACTCTCATGAAATATGATAAGATTCAAACTATTTGCCAAACAAGTACTAACTCTGATGAAATATGATAAGATTCAAACTGTCCACCAAACAGGCACTAAAATATAATAGATTCAAACTGTACACCAAACCGATACAAACTCTTAAGTCACGAAAGGAAATATGATAGGATCAGCTCCTCACCTTGGTGGACTTAAACATGAGTTGGGCCGGGTAGTTGAGGAAAGCCAGAGAGCCTTTGGTGAGACCATGAGATCCCATGAGAGCAGCAGAGAGCTTGACATAAGTCTTCCATGGGTTCACCATTTGCTTTGTGGTGAACCCTTGCAAGTAAATAAGGAGGAGATAGACCCACCCTTGAACAAATGTGAAGTACCAACCATAGCTACAATTAAATCAAAACCCTTTATTAACATATAAAATCCCCCACAAAGAAAAAAGTTTAAAATAGAACACCAAATTTAAAAATTACCTGAATTTGAGCCTGTTGTACACATATTCCTGAAATTAAGAGAAATGGAGCTAAAATATTAGATATTAATTGGGGGTGGAATTGGAAAGACGTTGTAAGGTGGTTTGGATCTCTCTCAACACCAAAAGAGCTCAAGAGGTGAGACTTTCTCTCATACTTATAATCTAACCACCAACTCCTTTCACATCCAATATGAGATAAACTCAACAATCTTCCCTTCGCACCTCGGGTCTTTGGTCGACTAACACTCGACCAGTCTCTCCCTTTATGATATTAGATCAGAGTTGTTCTAACCTGTACTCTGATACCAGTGTAGGGTCGTCCTGGGCTTTCTCAACCCCAGAAACTAGCTCAAGTGGTGAGGTTTTCCCTCACAAGCGGGACAAACCCAACAGACATGCATGAGATTAGGGTCTGTTTGGTTTGGAGTTTGAAAATGGTTCCTTATACACGCAAAATCAGTTTAGCTGAACTGGATGCAATTTCAAAACAACTTCAAAACTGTTTCCAAAAAATTGCAAACCAAACAGGCGCAAACGATTAATGTAAGTATCGAAACAAGAATAAGCATCAAAGCAAGAATACTTACTGCCAAAGAAGCCACCGTGAAAGGGAACATAAACATTCAACAAAGAAACAATTTTTGAAAAAAGCTGATTCTTGCGGCATTAAACATATTCCCTGTTGGGTTGCCCAGAAAACGCATACGAAAAGCAAAAGCAAAACAGGGCAGACTGGACTTCGTGATTACTAGAAACCAAACATTTTACCACTCATTTCCGTTGATTTTATCCAAAAAAAAAAAAAAAACAAGAAACAAGAGGGGTTTGGAAGAATGTACCTCACAAATGCCATTGACGAGATAACCGAAGAAGAACCCAGATGAGCAGATTAGGAACTGTTGCCATCTGGGTCTGTCAGAGAGGGAGATTCCGAACAGAGACCGAGCTTGATCTTGGTTCTTCATCTCTTTTTGTCCGTACACTCTGTTTCCACCGATTAGCCTCTTAAACCCTTCTCGCTGATATTAGAATCGAGTCAATCGACTCGGTTCGTTCAATATTTAAATGTTTGAGAAGAGAGAGGAGAGAGAAGCTAATGAAAACGTATCGTTTGGATCACGGTAACAAAAATTGGATACGCTTTAATATTTGGAAGGAAGAGTTGGAGCGGGCGCGGGGGCGGGAAGATCAAGATTCAAGAGAGAGAGTCCAGTCGGTCATGTACCAGAAGGGCTGCAACTTTAACGAGAACGAGACTTAAAAAGGTAAAATGAAGGTTTTGCTAGTGCGGCCTTAGGGTAAATGTAGCATTTTTTAAGGGTAAACAAAATTACTCCTCTCGGCATTTTTATTTATTTTAAGACTGCACACTGGATAACCGCTCGAGTCTCAACACAACCTTGCGGAGTTAATTTCCAAGATGGATAATGCCGCTGTGGAGGCTTCTAAGATGAGGAAAAATTCTTCATCCTGGTGGCGGCTTACCTGCTCTTCTTGTGGAGTGTTGAGACCTTTGGGATGATTGGCATGAGTGGAGATATTCCTCTTCATGGTGATATCTCCATTCATGGTGCAATCTCCATACTTAATCTTTAGTATGACTTGATCTTTATGGGGAGTTGTGGGTATGTGGCAGTTTTCAATTGGTTGCGTTGAAGTGACCATTTTTACACTCATCAATGGTCCCCCAATCTCTAGTGTTGAGAAGAAATTCGAAAAACTGAGGACTTTGTTGTGAGCCTCTTCTGGAGCTTTGCTGCTTCTATTGGAATCTTTTGAGGTGTTAGTGACCTTTTTTTTTTTAATCTTTAAGGGGCGTTGCAAGGGGGTCAGGCCTTCTTTCCGAGAAAGAGAATGGGTGGTTCCGGGATGGGAACAGTTAGCCAAAGAACGGAAAGGAAGGCTTGAGGATACAAACGGGCGGCTGAAGAACAGTAATGATTAGCCCGCCCTAAATCTGCGAAAAAGCCTGTGGTTGTCTGGCGTACGTCACGCACACGCCATGCGCATGCCCTGCGTATGTCCAATCAGTCTGCGCTTCTTCAATGCGCCCTTGAAGCTCCGCCTGCAAAACCGTCGGGGAGAGAACACGCGTCCGTATAGCTTTTAAAAGAGCGCATCGTTCCTAGACATCTTCAAGTCATCAGCAGGCGCAACGATTGGTATGGATAGGTTCCAACCTATATAAAGGAGTCACCCTAAGTTTATTTTTACGTTTTGCAACTTTTGGAGCACCCCCGTTCTCAGTAGGTAACTCATTTTCCTTCAACATGTCTTACATTCCTTCTTCTGCTTTCGAGTCTGCGTCGGGGTGTGCCATTTCTTAATAGGCCCTAGATGTCTCCCCTCTTCGACAGGTTGACCCCCCGCTGGCACTGCCCCCTACCCGGAGGAACGGGCGAATTTTTGAGTGGCGCTGAGCCTTCTAGTTGTTGTGACAATGCAATGGTGTTAGGCCTGCTAGCAGCCCCACCATGGAGGCGAACTTAGGCCAGAAAGATGAGGTTGAGATTGGGGAGGATATTGTTTTGGGAGAGAGTCCCATTTGGGGGATCGCATTAAAGATGACGGAGGAAAAAATCAATGAGGCCCGAAGCAAATACACATTCCCAGAGAGGGTGGTGACTCGTCTTCCTCTTCTTAAGAATAGGGCATATGCCCCCCTTGAAAGTTTTATCACAGTTATATGGAGTACTTGCGTGGCAGTTTACGGTTTCTGATCCACCCTTGGATTCGGACCCTGTGCGCAGAGTACAAGCTGTGTCCATCACAATTTGCTCCCAACTATATTCGGGCATTCGTGGCTTCATTCATTATTTGCAAGACCGAGGGACTAGAACCGTTCCTGGACTTAATTTAAATCTTTTTTCTTTCCTAAATCCATGCCCTTCGGGACAAGGTGGTGCTATGTCTCGTCGAGGAGACTGTTTCTCTCAATCCTTGAGTCGTCGGTAAAAAACTAGAAGCCCTCAATATTTTTTCCTGGGAGGAGCCGGCTGGGAGTTTGGTCCCAATAAGGAAGGAGTCAACCCCATTTCCAAAGAATGGGGTGTTGTAGGTGAGAATGATTCTATTTGTGAGTAGTTCGTCGATTATGTAGTCTTTTATTTTTGTATTTTAACTATTTTTCCTTTTGTTTCCTTAAACAGTCCCGGAGAAAGTCAGCGGAAAGAGAGTTCGACCTAGTGCATCAATTCAACAACGAATGAGGATCGTGTGGGACACCGAGTTCAACCAAGTCGACCAACTATTGGAATCAACATTGTATTGTCGCCATTTTTATCGTGTCGCTAGGTTGCCGATACCAGAGATTGATCAGAAAATCGAGAACGGTAAGGTTTCCCCTTCTTGGTACTTGTTGATTACTTGAATTTCATAATGTTTTCTTTCTTTTTACTCATCCAACTCTTCTTTCTTTCTTGGTAGTGATAGATAAGGTTGCGTTGACAAGATTGCTGAAGGAGAGGGCAGCCAAAGCCACTGCTAAGAAGATACAAGCCTCCCGGCCTCAAGCAGAGGTTTCTTAGGGGGGAACTGCCAAGAAGAGAGAAGAGACTGTCGCAATGAGTTCCGTAGGTGAGGCCCCCGTCGGGGTGGAGGATGTACCAAGGAGGATAACGAGGAGAGAGCAACAACGGAGAGAAGCCAAGGTTGCGGCTAAGAAGGAGACATCGTCACGATCTGGGCAAGCCCCCACGCCTTCTTCGGAGATGGGCAACATTGGGGTAAGCCAAGAGGGGGAAAAGGGGAAGGTAGAAAGGACAAGGGCTGAGGGATCTAAACAGGGCAGAGTTGAGGGAACTCTTGGAGCCCTCCCAACCAAGCAAAACTTCTACCCCCGTATCCTTCCCGACCCTGGATACAAGTCTTTTTCTCAGCCAAGGAGCCCTGGACCACCTAAAGACTCTATCTGCCTACGTCAGCCAAATCATCCCCCCCAAAGACTAAGAGTAAGTAAATGTTGAGTCGGATGCGAGGACTGTTTCCACGCTGTAAAGAGATGCGCTGTTGGTAAGGCTAATATCGCGATTTACTTTGATTCTTCATTGCACTTTGTTCTTAGGTAGTTACATGACTTTTTTTTTTTTTTTACAGGTGTTGTCTAGGGTATCTGCATTGTTTACATGCTTCTACTCCGCCTTGGAGAGATAACAAAAACTTAACGAGGAGCGTCAGCAACACCTAGCCCAAGCGAGGAGATGACACGAGATGACCAAGTAACTGATGATGAGTGAGAGCAGCGCCAAAGAGAACGTGACAAGGTTGTTCAGAGAGAGGGCAAGGCTGATGGAGGAGATGGAGAAAGAACGAGTTGTTGCCTAGCCAAGGCCAATGAAGAAGCCATAAGTGAATGGATGGAGTCCCCAGCCTTCATCGGGATGAAAACGTTGTTGGCTACTAAAATGGTGGAGGATGGTCATAGGTACACAATTGATAATCTACGCCGCCAATACCCAAAGTTTCCAGTTGACGAGATTGGCATGGATTATTCAAATGTTAAAGGAAATGTTAGTCTTGGGGTGGGAAACGCCGAAGTTGTGCAAGGAAATATTGATATTGTGATGGCGGAGGTCGATGTCGGGATAGGGGACGCTGGAGCTGGACAAGAAAATATTAATGCTGAGATGGGAGAGGTCAACGCCGGCCAGGGTGAAACAGATACCATTCAGGGAAACATCGAGTCTGAGCATAACGAACCCCCCATCGGCGAAGGCGAAGTTGGACTGTCCTCTACTGGCGGAGATGAGGCTGGACCATCCTCTTCTATCCAATAAATAATTTCAATCCCAACCAAACTTAATCATGGATTAACCACAAAAACTTGTACCTTTTTTCTTTGTTCTTGTTGTTGTTTTTTCTTTTTATGTTCGTACGTTCCTTTTTAGCCACCTCACCTAATAGGTGTAATTTTCCTATCTATTTTAAAACTGAACTTGTTAATTTTTTAATGTTATTATAGTATTTTAATACGTTTTTATTTATTTTGTAATAAATCAGGTGTTTGGGGTAAAAAGGGATGAAATCGGATTATAAACGATCAAATTGGATCAAGACCAGTGGAAGAACGGTGGAAAATGAGCAAAAAGGGCAAAATTCAAAACTTGCAGCCCACCGCCGCGGCGGTCAAAATACAGAGAGAGGCCTAAATCTTCTGATCGCTCACCACCGCAGTGTTGAGATCTACTACCACAGCGGTAAAACAACAAAAAACTCTCTGCTTCTACCGCTACATCCACCACCACAGCGGTGACACGGTCGACATACCCACCGCCGCAGCAGTAACCTCTACAGTTGTAAAGTAGATTTTTAGATATTTTTAGATATTTTGTTCCCTTTATCTTCATCTCTCCTCTTTATTTTGGCCATGAGAGCTCCTAGATAGATTAGATAGATTTGAGAAAGTTTTGTGGAGTGCTCAACCAAATCCGAAGGAGAATAACACAAAGAGAAGAAGGAGAAACGATCTCAGAGTTGTTTTAGAGGCAAATCTTCGGAATACAGCTAAGTTCCTTCGTTTCTTTTTTTATTTTCTTAACTTTGGTAGTTGGTTTGACCATGTTTAGCTCGTTTATTGTTGTATAAACGGTTATGGCTATGAGCTAAACTTGGATTATCTATGGGATTAATATAGTTTATGAAAATATCATTTGTTTGAGTTGTGTTTCTTTAACGGTTGTTCTTCACTAATTCGATTGTGTTTACCAGTTTATCATGTTTATATGCTTGTTTACATACATTGAAAAATTGAGGTTTGATACTCAGGAGAGGTAACCCCGAATTCGGATTAGGGTTAAACACAATGCGAAAATCTAATAACCCGAGAGGGAGTTAGAAAGTGTGCAATCAACGACATTGGGACAAGACTCATGTGACTATGTGTTCTAAAAAATGCTAAAGGAGGACTTCGGCGTTAACGCAAAGTCACATATTCATTCACTTGTCACTCGGGAGAGGGAGTGAATGAGTTTATGATACAGAGATTGTCGGATAGGTCGAATATTGTTATTGTTAACTAAACAAAATCAAACACGTTTTTGTAAACGAAGTTAAACCCTAGATAATCTATTCCTCTAAACATCTCAAAATAGTATTATAGTATAATTAGTTTAAGTAGTTAATTAGATTAGTATTTATTAATTATAAACCATTTTTTATCGTCTAAATAAAGTTAAGTTATGATAATTACAGTACTCAACGATAATCTAAACCAATCCATGTGGATACGACAACTCTTACTCTTCTCAATCTATACTAAAACTTGACCCGTACACTTGAAATGAAAGTAGCGACATATCTATGCGCTACCAAGTTTTTGGTGCAATTGTCAGGGATTGTGCTTTAGATTGTTGTTGATATTGTGAGTAAATAACTTGATTTCAATTTAGGCATTTTTTAGTGTTTATAATTTTTGTTTTGTAGTTTTGTTTTTGTTTCTCATGCAGGGTACTTGACAATGTTAGATCAACAAGTGTTTTGGATTTTCTTTCAATGGCATTCTGAGCCATTTTACTATGCTTGGGATCGATATAAAGAATTGTTATTCCAGTTTCCGAACCATCGTTTCCTGAGGGAGTGTCAACTACTGAACTTCCTCGATGGGTTATTAGCCGCAACCAAAAATTAGGTTGAAAGAGGAAACGGTACCATCTCTTTTGACCAACTAACTGCGGATGAAGCTTATTGGTTGTTGGAAGACATGGTGGGTTATGATTATCACTGTTGGAATTATTCAACAAGATACCAAAGCTTGGGGAATAGTTTCACCACCACGGCGCCATGGATTGACACTCCGGTTTAAGATGTGGAGTCTTCCTCTGAAGGAAATGTTAGCTGAATTTATGAGGGAGACTCAGGTATTTTGGAAGGAAACGAATGACAGGATCAATAAGCACGAGGATCGTCTTGACAATATTGAGACGGTTTGCGCTGAAATCGATACGACCGTAATGTCTCTTCAGAGGCAAATCGGTCATCTTATTTGCTTAGTTGAGGCCAAGTCAGATGTGGTGGCACTATAAGATACAAATACCACATTCATCGAAAGCCATCACGAGGAACCGGAAACAAGCGGGAGGAGCTTGGGAGCATTCACTAACGATGAATCGAATGAGACGGGAACCCAAGCATGGATCGACGATTGTGATTTGTCACCATTGGAGATCCAAATTGCGATGCCACCACCGATCCAAGGCTATCATATTTATGAGGATCCAATGTAGCTCACTTGTCCTTCGTTGCCAAAAGCAATACTCTTTTGTGCCCACTAAGTTTATGAGCCGGTGGAGAGTCCTATTGAAAGTTTGAGCCGTAAAATGCCAAATCTCGCTAGTCTTGAGGGCGTACTGAACCAAGACCTGTACGTTGTGTTGTATGACACGTACTACGGGCGAAAGCTGCTCTTTGACAAGCCATTCTCCGTGTCAAGCCGAAGACAATAAATCAAGCGCTTCTTGGGAGGCAACCCAAGGAAAAAATAAGTTAGATCCATCTTCGCCGTCTTCATTATAATGTTTTATGCTATCATTTGGATCACTGATGGGTTGTTGAGGGCATTGTCCGTTTTAAGTTTGGCGGTGATGTGTAATATGTTAGTGTGTTTAATTATGTTGTTTAGTTTATTGTGTGCATGTTTGTTTAGGATAGAATGTGTTTATGTTTGTTGTCGTTGTTGCATGCTGAGTTTTGCATTCATCTAGGCCATTACCCGATAATGATATTACCCCCTAGTTGTTTTTTAGGTCAAGGGTAATGCTCATTCATGTGTGTTCTGTGTGCTTGACAATGTTGTTTTGGTATAAGTTATTGTGGATCCTAATTTGCACGAGCACGTAGACTCAATATATAGTTATTCAATTGATTTGAGGACAATTATTCATTAGCCAAACTCATGACAATTTAAGAATTCTAGAACCTGATTAAGGGGAAACTTGAGGCGAAATCCTAGGCGAGGTAGTTCAGGAGATATGATTTAGGCATTCATTTTGATCACTTGAGCCTTTGAAGCTTACCATGCTAAATGTTTATCCCTCATTACCCTGTCGAAACCTAAAAACTGTTTTAATTCTGAACACGTAACAAATACCCTAGCCAATTGAATTCTTTCCAAACCTATATCACTAAACCATAGGCACAAATTTGAGTAAATCAAGTTAGCATTCGTTTATACTACTTGAAGTGAGCGGTTAGGTTTAGGACAGACTTTTCATTGGTTTGGTATTCAAGTACTCACTTGTCATTTTTTTGTCATTTTAACCACACCCGTAAAATTGTAATAATCGAACAAGTTTGGAAGTATGGTATGTTAAAAAAAAAAAACATATGTACACATAGTACAATTTTCGTTTCTTTTGACAAATGAGTACGTCGGTCTTAAATGTATATTCAGGGTTGTTTCCAATTTATCTATGGGGGTTCAAGTGTGAGTGTGTCAAGTGTTGTGCCTTGGGTATCGTTGAGTTAACAACGTTAACCTATTTTATATTTCCGATATACCCTTGGCCATTTTTCCAAAACCGAACCAAGTCCATGAACTTCCAAGCCTACATTAATGGAGAGTGGTACTCAATCAAGCGTATAGATATCCTAATCCTTTATGGTATAAGTCGTGAGTTTCGTTGGTGGATAATCCAATCTGATTGTTGGATAGTTATATCATTGAGTCTCGCACACATACGTTGAAAAGATCTAGAATGGCGTTTACCATTATTGAATGTCGAAATTATAGAACATCACATGGTGCGCTTTACCACCTGAACATGATATGATTGGGGGTTGTTGAGGGAAAAATATTTTGGTCGATAGAAGAATTCAAAACTCGCATATCGTTATGTTTAGATTGTTTGTGTTTAGGTTGTCCATGTTATTTAATTTAGTTGTGTTTTTCATTTTAGTGTGAGTATTTTGCTCGAGGACTAGCAAAATTCCAAGTTTGGGGGTATTTGATAAGTGTAATTTACCTATCTATTTACAAACCGAACTTAGTAGTTTTCGAGTATTATTATAGTATTTTAATATGTTTTAACACATTTTTATTTATTTTGTAATAAATCAGGTGTTTGGGGTAAAAATGGATGAAAACGGATCATAAACGATCAAATTAGATTAAGAGCGATAGAAGAACAGTGGAAAATGAGCAAAAAGGGCAAAATTCATAACCAACAGCCCACCGCCGCAAAGGTCAAAATACAAAGAGGGGCCTAAATCTTCTAATTGCTCACTACCGTGGGGGTGAGATCCACTACCGTAGCGGTGAAATAACAGCAAACTCTTTACTTTCACCGCTGCATCCACCACCACAACGATAACACTGCCGACATACCCACCGCCGCGACGGTGACCCCTGTAGCTGTAAAGTAGATTTTTAGGTATTTTGTTCCCTTTATCTTCCTCCCTCCTCTCCATTTTGGCCATGAGAGCTCCTAAATAGATTGTGTTAGCCCAGTGAACTACCCAAGAGGGGGGATGAATTGGGCAGTATTAAAAATTATCAAAATAATAACACTACAAAAATCAAACAATTAATTTTATCCTAAAATTAATTATTATCTTTATAGCAGTGGATAAGTGTAATAAGCTCTAGGTGCACACCCAAACAACACAAGATAAAATAAAAGAAATAAACAATGCAGTACATACCGATATATCCTGGTTTACGAAGTTATTCTTGGCTAATCCAGTCCTCTGAGCCTCACGGAGATTCACACCCACTAAACTCAAGATTCCTTTACAGGTAGGAACCAAACCCTCACAATGATTCTTTTCACAAGCTCAGAATCAACCTTTACAAATTCTTTTTTCTAGACTCAGGAATAACCTCTATTTTTTACAAGCTCAAGAATAACCTAATTCTATTACAGAGAGAATCACGACCTATTATACCTTAGGCTCAAGAATCAAAACCTCACAAAAAATGCTCCAACTATCCTTTTTCAAGGTAAGGATGGAACCTTTACAAATCACTCACAATTAATTCTATAAAAGAAGAATTAACAGCTCAATCTCTTTATCGGAAGAGATTGAAACAAAGTTACCCCTAATTAGACACTCCCAATAATATCTAATCCGCACACAATTCACCAATTACAAAAATTGATAAGTTCTTCCCACTCAGAGCTTCTACCACCTCAGATTAATTAATACTCAATTAATGTCCCGATACTAGTGATAAAAATAATGTAAGGAAATAAAATCTGATTATAATAAAGAATACAGGTATCACAATTAAGCACGTAATCAGATTAATACACAAATCATTTTAAAAGATTTTTATGCTTTTAAAGTTTAAAAACGATTTCTCAAAAAGATCAATTCACCAAGCAAGTAATAATAATCAAATACTAAATTAAAGAATAAATTTGGAATGATCTCACAAGGAAAACACCAATGGATTGCAAAATAGATCGCTAGACAGCTCATATTGGTGACGCCAAATAAATTAGCGCTTTAACTCAAGAACTTTAACTCCAGAATAATCTCACAATATTTTTCAATATAATATCAAAATGA
The DNA here is from genome assembly GCA_016647705.1 of Eucommia ulmoides. Lineage (NCBI taxonomy): Eukaryota > Viridiplantae > Streptophyta > Magnoliopsida > Garryales > Eucommiaceae > Eucommia > Eucommia ulmoides. The sequence continues at coordinate 43,126,194 of CM028340.1, forward strand.
TAACTCTTAGAAAAACTTAGGAACTGAATAGTTCTTAATATTATGTGTATCTTATATGAAATCCACAGGTCTCTTTTAATAGCCCTCAAACTAGACCTCCAAAGGCTAGTTTTCTAATGTTATGTTAATAAATGACACATATGGACCTCATATATCATATAGATTTATAATGGCTATATTTAACCAACAATATAACTTTTAAAACTCTCAATTTAGTCCCCAAAATAATTTGATCTTAATCAATGAAAGTATAGAAAAAATTATATTTAAATATATAGGCTAAATCATAAGATCAAAATAAATCCCTTAAATCTCTGCCATATTTTAGGCCCAAAATATTCTCCACCAAAATAACAATATTTAAACTCAAAATTCGTAGGTTTTAAAAAAAGGAATATCAAAGATATCTTATAATAATTATTTTTCAAATATTATATCATTAAATGATACCCCAAGACCCCATACATCATATATAATCAAAATAGATCTTTTTCATTTAAAAATATTCTTGGGAAATCTAATTTTGGTACTTAAACATTTTTAAATCGAAATTCATCAAAATAGAAAATATTAAAACACTTTAATTAAAAGAATATTTAATTAAATACACCAAATTAATAGGGATAATAAAATATATAGATCATATCTCAATTAAATATAGATCCCTAGAATATCTCAATCAGGTAAGCCAAAAACGGCTAGTTAACGGCTAATTTTGGATCAAATCCCAAAATTTCACAGAATCTAAAACAGATATGTCAGTCGACCGACCAAGGTCCGTCTATTGACCTCTCAATTCAGGATACTAGCCAAGCCAAAGATTTTGTGCCCATCGGTCGACCTATCTATCGACTTAGAGATTCAGATAATTATATTTCTCTTCACAGGTCGACCGCCCTGTCGACTAATAGATCTAGATAGTTCATATTCAATCACAGGTCGACCTACCTGTCGACTGAGAAATACAGAGAGTTTTCCTTCTTTGTTCTAGTCGACTTACCTGTAGACTTATGGATATTGGATCACTTTTCTAAACTCGTTTTTAATTCATTATCATTGACGTTTTTTCTCCTTTAACTGATTTCTTTTCTCAATTAGCTTCACTAAATTCTCAAATTCAATTTTAATTAATTATCAATATTTCTTTTTCAATTACACATAGGATCATATAATTTCACTAATTAGGATCCTATCAAAACACACATAAATTTTAAAAAAAATTGTGTCGTGTGTAATCCTAATTAGGATACATTAAGAGAAAAAATTAACTTGAGTTGTTTTCCCTTAGATTCTTCAAAATCTTTGGTCTCTTAATGTCCATTGTCTTTGTTAGTCTCTTTTGCATGCATTCATTACTTGTCATCATATTTTCATAATTAGAATTAATAAACTGAAACACTTAAGCAAACCGTTAGTTCCACCAAAAACATCAACCTTTAATTGTTCATCAAAATCTTAGGATCAACAAATTAGATAGATTTGAGAGAGTTTTGGGGAGTGCTCAACCAAAGCTGAAGGAGAAGAACACAAAGAGAAGAAGGAGAAACGATCTCAGAGCGGTTTTAGTGGTGGATCTTCGGAATACGGCTAAGTTCCTTCATTTCTTTCTTTATTTTCTTAACTTTGGTAGTTGGTTTGAGAATGTTTAACTCGTTTACTGTTGTATAAATGGTTATATCCATGAGCTAAACTTGGATTATCTATGGGATTAATATAGTTTATTAAAATATCGTTTGTTTGAGTTGTGTTTCTTTAACGGTTGTTATTCACTAATTCGATTGTGTTTACTGGTTTGTCATGTTTATATGCTTGTTTAGATATATTGAGAAACTGGGGTTTAACACTCAGGAGGGGTAACCCCGAATTTGGACTAGGGTTAAACACAACGCGATGATCTAATAACCCAGGAGGGAGTTAGAAAGTGTGCAATCAATGACATTGGGGCAAGACTCATGTGACTATGTGTTCTAAAAAATTCTAGAGGGGGACTTCAGCATTAACGCAAAGTCACATATTCATTCACTTGTCACTCGGGAAAGGGAGTGAATGAGTTTACGAGACAGAGATTGTCAGATAGATTGAATATCGTTATTGTTTACTAAATCAAACCAAATACATTTTTGTAAACGAAGTTAATCCCTAGGTAGTCTATTCCCCTAAACATCTCAAAATAGTATTATAGTATGACTAGTTTAAGTAGTTAATTAGATTAGTATTTATTAATTATAAACTACTTTTTATCGCCTAAATAAAGTTAGGTTATGATAATTACGGTACTCAACGATAATCTCAACCAATCCCTGTAGATACGACAACCCTTACTCTTTCCAATCTAAACTAAAACTTGACCCGTACACTTGCGGTGAAAGTAGCAACATATCTACGTGCTACCACCACCCTATTTGCCTTAAAAATGGCCTTTTTGAGATAGGCTCTGGGGCTCTGAATTTGTAATGGACGCTTGAATGAATGAATATTTCTTTTCGATCCCTTCTCGAAAAATTCTGAACACTTGTAATTTTCTGCATGATCTTTTGTATTATTTCCAAATTTGTATCTGTATGCCTTTGAGTTCTTATCTGCCCTTGGAAAGTTGTCTCATTTAGAGCATAAACGGTTTTTCTTCTTGGTGGCGAAGCTTTGCTCCCATCTTCGTCTCGGAAATACCGAGATAGGGAAAGACTTGAGCTTAGCAAGTTGACATAACACAAAGTTGGGTTCTTGCTTAGTGCATTACTTGAACTCATCTCGGAGATGGTGGGTTATTTGTGAAGACTTGGACATTCTTAGCTATAATATTCGCATTTTGCCTTAGCCAATTAGATGCCCATTTTGCAATTCTTCCCGATCTCGGCGGTACTCTGCTCTGGGCGGATAATCCTCAACACTTGTGTAATTTTAGTTCATTTTTGCTTGAAAAAATTCAAGTTTCTTTCATTCAGTTTTACGCTTCTTCTCGGACAAGTGGCCGAGAAAAAATCATTATCCTCTTCTCGGACTTAAACGCCGAGAGAAGAATATGCCTTTCCTTCTCGGTAAAGACATTATTTCGTGCTGTTTCACCATATCAATAACTTCCATGCCCCCCCATCCTAGCATCAGAGCAAAGCTCGAGTAGTAGGTTATATTCCAGGGGTAATACCTGTATGGAATTTGGCCCTCGCAAACCCCAAGAGGTGACCTTAGGTCGACCCCCGTTGGCCAATCACATGTGGGTTCTCCTTAGTAGGGCTCTTTCCTAAACCTTTTCAGGTTATCCCAAATTGTCCTTTTAGGAGCATCGTCCTTTTATGTCGCCTGAGATTAGTGATCAGTGGTTTATTTACCAACAAATTAAGTACTTTTAGGTTCAAATATTTTTGTATTTTCAAGCATTTTTATTAGTTTGATGTATTTTTTGTGTTGTTTTGTAGGTATATAAATAAATGGGAGAAAATGTGCAAAATGAATACAGGTGCAGTAACTTCAAGACCAATTTTAGCCACTATGTAATCCCATTTTCGAAAAACGCAAAACATAGAAGTTTTAGATCTCTGTCTTACATTTCCATAGACTTTTGAATAACCTCAATTTGAGTTCATACAAGAAAGATATGGCTAAAACACGCGTTGCAGCGCCGATGGCCAAATCTGAATCATTAAATAGGCATTTAGGGCTCATTTTGCATCAGATGAGAAAGAAAGGAACGAAGAGGAAAAAAGAGATCGAAGCGAAAGTGACAAGGGAAGAAGTAGAAGGCACGAAATTAAAAATCCAGAGCAAAACTTCTCTACAAAACAGATTTTACTCCTCATCTTCTCCCTAATATTGTTTAAATTTTATATTTGGGATATTATTTTGAACACATGTTTTCATTTATGAAATTCTTTACAATATTAGTTATGGATTTGTCTATGTTGAGATAATATCTAGATCTAGGGCTTGATGTAGTCTCATTTGAAGCATGTTTAGATTATTTTGTTGATTGTTAGATTTAATTTCATTTTATACATCTCCTAGGCTTAATGTGTTTGATTCATGTGGCCAATGGGTTAGACGATTTTAGGTTATGAATTTCATACTCGAGAGAGGTTGAATTCGTAACCAGAATTAGGAGTGCATAACTTAGGTTGTTGTGAATCCAGGAGGAAATCAACACCTAAGTAATCTAGTTGAAAATTTTGAATTTTGTGAAATCGGGAGGTGATCAAGTTCTAGATTTACCAACTAGGTTTTCCATTCAATTGTGTTTACCTCTTTAATGCTTCCAAAATATGCTCCCACGTGATATTTTTGTTGAATTGAGAACTTGGGATTTGACAATCGAGAGGAGTAATCTCGGGTTTTGACTTAGGTTAAACACAACATAAGCTTTAATAGATCGGGAGATATTTAGAGCTTGCGTAATCTATAAAGTCAGGTTTAACGAATGTTTTCACCTAAATACAGGAGAGGGATATCAGTATTAAAGTGATTACATATTCTCTCACTTGATGCTCGGGAGAGGTAGTGAGAGCGCAATAGCACGGGGACCTTGATTATTGAATGAACGAAAATAGCTAATAATTACTTAATAGGATAACATGGGAATAATGAGATGAAATCAAGCCCCTAGAACATTTGTGCATAGAAAATTCATATTTTATTTTCTTTTTGTATTTATATTTGTTTTATTTTTTTTATTAAAAAAACCTAAAAATTGAACGCCTAGATAAGGTTGAGTTACAATAATTACGGTACTTAACGAAGATCTAAACCAATCTATGTGGATACAACAACCTAACTCTTCCTATGCTATTAAAATTTACCTCGTACACTTACGGTATCGTAGCGATAAATAAATTCATTACCAAGTTTTTGGCGCTGTTACCGGGGATTGACTTTTTAGATTGTTGTTATTATTGTAAATAAGTAACTTGATTTTAATTTAGGCATTTATTTTATTTTTATTTTTTGTTTTTAGTTTTGTTTGTTTTGCAAGGTACTTGAAGATATTTGATCAACAAGTCATTTTGCAATTTTCTCAACTAGATTCTGAGCCCTACTATTGTGCTTCAGTTAGATACAAGGAGATGCTCATTTGGTTCCCCGATCATGGTTTCCCGAATGAGTGTCAACTATTGAACTTCCTCGACGGGTTACAAGCTGCAACAAAAACATGAGTAGAAGGAGGATTTAGTATCATCTCTTTCTACGAGCTAACCGTGGATGAAGCCTATTTTTCGTTGGAAGACATGGCCAATTTTTACTATCAAAGTTGGAATTATTCAACAAGTCACCAAAACTTAGAGGATAATTCCAATATTTTGGCGCCATAGATTGACATCCCATACCAACATGAGGAGTCTTCTCCCAACTTGGAAGACACGTTCAATGCATTCATGATGGAAACTCAAAACATCATGAGGGAAATGGGAGACGCACAAGGCCTATCCATATGTGGAAACGACCATGAGGAACCGAATGGAAGTGGGAGGACATTGGAAGTGCCTTATGAAGATGATTCTAAAGAGGACGAGACTCAAGAATTATTCGTTGATGACAAATCAGAAGATGATTTTGAGTCCTCACCTCTTGAAATCCAATTGGTGTTGCCACCGCCGATCATTGAAATCCACTGTGAGAAATCTCTCACAAGTGGAAAAAACTTGGGTTCATGCGATGATGATGATTCTAATGAGAAAGAAACCCAAGAGTTGATCGAAGATAAAGAATCACAAGATAACACTTGTGATCCTCAATCTTTTGAGATCCATGCTGTGATACCAACACCAATCAAACAAAAATACATCGATGAGGATCCAATGTGGTTCACCTGTCCTCCTCTACTTTTAGCACCATTCATTCAAGCTCACCAAGCACAAAATTAGGAGCCGAATCACGTTGAGCTCATGTGCCGATCAATGCCAAATCTCGCTAAGCTTGAGGGCGTTCTAAACTGAGACCCATTTATTATGTTGTATGACACGTATTATGGGCGAAAGCCGCTTGTTGATGTCAAATTTTGTTTGATTCCAACGGTATGGTTTGATCAACCTTGAATAAGTTGGAGAGGTCTGGAATGGAGATCTTCAATTCGTGGAGCTTCTGATTTGATCAGTGGAGCAGTCCCTAGTCGAGAAGGGAGAGACCTGTATTGAGAAGAGCCCAAAGCCTTCGAAGCCAAGAAAGGGAGGTTCAAAACATCTTATGATCCTTGGAAAGGTAAACCAGAGCTTGGAATGGAGTTGTTCTGAGATGGGGAACACTTGGAAACCTCCAAAAACGACTTACCGGGATGATCCCAGTGTGCGAATCCGCATACGAGGGGAAACATTTATAAAGAAATTACCGAGAAGATGGGGCAACAATCGTCTATCTTTGGGCAATCGTATACCCTCTTATTTATAGGCAAAGAGTGAATTAGATTAGAGTCTTAAGCATGGATTAGCGTCTCTACAAAATCACATCAAAGTTTCAACTTGGTATGTATCCAATGGGAGGATGCCAAGGGGCTCTTATCGTTATCACATTGGGGGATACTTGGTGATTTTTTTTGTTGGGAAAGTGAACCGTGAAGATATTTGTAGATATCTTGGGATATTTAGGGACATTTAGAGATATTTAGGGATATTTATAAAATATTTAGGAGATATTTTTGGGATATTTCGAGACATTTAGAGATATTTGAAGATATTTAGGAGACATTTGTGGTTGGGAAATTGAACCAGCTCTTAAACCAACGGAGACACTAATCTACTATAGCCAAGATGAGGAGTCTGTTTCTTTCCCTTCCCGTGTAACCAGATACGAGAAGGGGGAGTTAGACGGGGCTTTACACCCTTTCTTTCTCTGATAGCCGAAGACGAGAAGGGGGGCATTGCTCAAGGAGCCACGATGAGTTGATTTACGGGATGAGTAATGCTGGAACGGAGGATACCAAGGTGGGGAAGGGTTTCTCATCCCTATGATGGCTTTTTGGCCCTTTTTGGAAAGTGTTGAAGTCTTTGGGACGGTTGGAACGAATGGAGATATTCTTCTGTTCAGCACAATTTCAATACTTAGTATTTAGATGATCTTGATTTTTATGGGAAATTATGGACACGTGGCGGTTTTCAATTGGTTGCGTTAGAGTGACCATTTTTGCACTCATCAGTAGCTCCCAGTCCCTAGTGTTGAGAAGAAATTTGAGAGACTAGGGACTCTATTGTGAACCCCTTCCGAAGTTTTGCGGCTACTATCGGGGCCTTTTGGGGTGTTGCATAGGGGTCAGGCCTCTTTTCTAAGAAGGAGATGGGTGATTTCGAGATAGAAATAGTCAACCTAAGAATAGAGAAGAGGGCCTAAAAATATAAATGGGCAGCTCGAAAACGGCGATGAACAGCCCGCCCTAGATTAATGAGAAAGATGCAGACGTCACGTACGCGTCCCATCGTGTCTGTGCCCCTTCAGTGGCACCTCTTCAATGCGCCCACACGTGCCCCCTGACCAACCGTCAGGAAGGGGACACGTGGTTGCATGGCTTCTAAACGGCGTATTGTTCCCAGACACCTTCAAGACGTTGTCAGGCATGGTAGTTGGAGTAGACAGGCTCTCTCTTACATAAAGGAGGCTCCCTGGGTTCATTTTTCAGTGGCACCTCTTCAATGCGCCCACACGTGCCCCCTGACCAACCGTCAGGAAGGGGACACATGGTTGCACGGCTTCTGAATGGCGTATTGTTCCCAGACACCTTCAAGACGTTGTCAGGCATGGTAGTTGGAGTGGATGGGCTCTCTCTTACATAAAGGAGGCTCCCTGGGTTCATTTTTCACACTTTCGTGACTTTTGGAGCACCACCCTTCCCAGCAGGTAACTCATTCTTCTTTAAAATATCTTCATTTCCTTCTTATTCTGCTTTTTAGTCTATGTCAGGGTCTGCTACCCGTGGGGAGGCCCTAAACATTTCCCTCCTTCAAAGAGTTAACCCTCCACTGGATTTTTCTCTCTGCTCAGAGTAACGGGCAGGGCCTTCGAGTGGTGTTGGACATGGCCATTTAAGATGCTCACGTCTGACTTTACTCGCAAGCGCACGAGGTCAAGTTCTAGTATAATGGATCTTGAGATCGGATATCGTTCCACTGGGGATTATTATCTCAATTTTTCAAGAATTATTTGTATTTTAATTAACAACTAAGATAAATTACAACTATTGGTTAGTTCTAACTATATTGATTACCTAGGTATTGATTTCTTTCACTTAATACATATTTAACTTCGTTTAGTTAACAATAACGGTGTTTATCCTATCTGACAATCTCTGTATCTAAAACTCCCTCACTCTCTCTTCCAAGTGTAAAGCGAACGAATATATGACTTCGCATTAATACCTAAGTACCCCTCGAACGTCTTTTTGAACACATAGTCACATGAGCCGTGAACCAATGTCATGGATTGCACACTCTCCAACTCTCTCCTGGGTTATTGGATCATCGCGTTGTGTTTACCCTAATCCGAATCCGGGGTTACCTCTGTTGAGTGTCAAATCCCGTATTTTCTAATTATCTAAACTAGCATAATATCAAGAATAACGGTAAACACAATCGAATTTTGATAAATAATCATTAAAGTAACATATATTTAATCAAACTAGTATTTACATGACTCACAACAACACCTAGATAATATTTATCTAAACTACATGATCTTAGCCATATAAACATACAAAATAAGAAAGATTCAACATAATTAGATAATTAAAAGTAATTACAAAGATAAAAAAACAAAGGAAAAATGATCAAATCTGAGAGTGGAATGGTCCACTGTCGCTAAGGATTGCTCCGCAAATGCTTCGTCTTCTTTAAATGATGAACCCCTTCTTTGATCTCTCAAGAATAGCTAAGGAACACTATGCTAAGGTTAGGAACATTTGGAACTCTTTTTCACAAGTGGGGGAGAAGCTTTTATAGGCCCAAGGTTTCAAAAATATCTAAAAATATCTTCCTGTATATGCAGAGCTGACCGCCGCAGCGGTGGGTAAGTCGGTTAGCTCACTGCTGCAACGGTGGGCAAAAATCTTAACTCTTTAGACTTTCACCACCGCGGCGGTGGAACTTGACAATTCTTCCTGCATCTCCACCGCCACGGCGATGGATTTGACTACTGCGACGGTGGGGCTTGAGCAGAATTCACCCTTCTCTGCATTTTCACTGCCATGTCGGTGACTTGCTGCCCTGAAACCTTGTATTTCTCCATCGTTTCTTCGTCGTTTTCCCACCGTTTTGCTCGTTTGCCACTTCTTTACATCCCTACACCTAAATTACATAAAAACTAACAAAAACACAATAAAATATTAATAAAACACTCGAAAACTGGCAAATTCAGCTTAGAAGTAGATATGTATTTTCAACCTATCAGGTGTTGAGCCCTCCAACCATCGTGATGATGGCGATGGTGCTGGGACCACCAGTGGCCCCGTCATGGAGGCGAACCCAGGCCTGGAAGACGAGGCCAAATCAGAGGATGAGGTTGTTCTAAGAGAGAGACCTGTTTGGAGGATTGAATCGACGATGACGAAGAAAAAAATTCAGGAGGCCAAGAGTAAATATGCCATCCCAGAAGGGGTAGAAACTCGTCTCCCTCTTCTTGAGGATAGGGCTTGTACCCCCCCTGAGAGTTTTATTATGGCGTACATGGAAAAATTGCACGATGGTCTATGGTTCCCAATCCACCTTTGGATTTGAACCCTATGTGCAAATACAAGTTGTCCATTATAGCTTGCTCCCAACTGCATTCAGGCCTTCGTGGCTTCATTCATCATTTTCAAGGCTGAAGGACTAGAGCCATTCCTAGACTTGTTTAAATCTCTCTTCTTTCCCAAATCCATGCCCTTCGGAAAGGGGTGGTGTTATGTAGCGTCTCGGAGACAGTTTTTCTCGGGCTTAGAGGAATCAGTGAAGAATTTGAAGCCCCAATATTTTTTTCTTGGGAGGAACAGGCTGGGAATTTGGTCCCAACGAGGAAAGAATCAACCTCATTCCCAAGGAATGGGGTGTTGTAGGTGAGAATACTTTTATTTGTGAGTAGTTCGCCAATCGTACAGTCTTTTTTGATATTTTGACTGTTGTTTCTTTTTCTTATGTTTTGTTTCCTTGAACAGTCCCAGAAACGGTTAGTGGAAAGAAAGTTTGACCCAGCGCTTCGATCAAACAGCAGAGGAAAATTGTGAGGGAGACAAGGTACAAGAACGTCAACGAGATGTTAGAGACGATGTTGTATTGCCGCCACTTCTACCATGCTCTAGGTCTGCCGGTGTCGGATATTGACAAAAATACCAAGAACGGTAAGGTTTTCCCATCTCGGAAGTTGCTACATTTTGAATTTTCTATCGCTTTCTATGCTCTTTACTCATCCAGCTCTTTCTACTTTCTTGGCAGAGATGGACAAGGTGGTACTAACGAGACTATTAAAGGAGAGGGTTGCAAAGGCCGCAACCGAGAAGAGGCAAGCTTCCCATGCTCAGGTAGAGGTTCTCTAGGAGGAATGGGTGAGGAGGGAGAAGAGATTGACAAAACAAACTCCGTTGGTGAGGCACCTGCTGGGGTGGAGAACATGCCGAGAAGAATAACCATAAGGGAGTAACAACGGAGAAAGGCCGAAACTACAGCTAGAAATGAGATTTCGTCACAATCTAAACAAGCCCCCACTCCCCCTTCCGGGAAGGAAAGTGTTAGGGTGAGCCAAGAGAAAAGAAAGAAGAAAGCAAGAAGGTCGAGGGCTGAATGAGTAAAGAAGGTCGGGGGCTGAATGAGTAAAGAAGGCCAAGGCTGAAGGGGCTTTTGGAGCCCCCCAGCCAAGCAAAACTTCCATTTTTGTGCCCCTCTAGTCCCCTTCTCAGCCAAAGAACCCTAGACAACCCAGAAGTGCTATTTGCTTACTTCAGCAATGTCATCCCTCCCAGAGATCAAAAATAAATAAATGTTGAGACGGATGTGAAGGCTATTACCACATTGCAAAGAAATATGCTGCTGATAAGGCTAATATTGAGATTTACTTGGATTCTTCAATGCAATTTGCTCTTGGGTAGCGATATAACATTTTTTCCTTTTTTATGTTATGCAGGTATTTTATAGGATCTCCTCTCTGACTGGACGCCTCCATGTTGCCTTTGAGAGAAAGCAGAAACTTGGCAAAAAGCGCAGACAGCATATGACCCAGGCAAAAATGTGGCACGAGATAAGCAAACAACTAATGGACGACATTGGCATGGACTATGCTGATGTTGAAGAAGATGTCGGCCCTGAGACAGGAAATGTCGAAGTTAAACAAGGAGGTGTAGATGTCGTGATGGCGGACACTGGAGCCAACCAAAGAAATATTGAAACCAAGATTGGGGAAGTAAACGCTGGCCTAGGCGAAACAGATACCGTTCTAGAGAACATTGAGGCCAGGCAGGATGAACCCCCCCACTAGTAAAGGTAATGTCAAACCATCCCCCATTGGCTAGTAACAAATTTCAATCCCAACCCCCCAGTCCTAGACCAATCAAAAACTTGAACTTGTATTGTCTTTTTTTTTTTTTTTTTTTTTTTTTTTTTGTACGTCATTTTGGTGACCAGCCCCTTTATGAAAAGGGACCTTTGGTGATGGGTTTTGAGGCCTTAGACTTGTAATGAATTTTGAACAAATTAATGGATATTTCATTTTTATTTCTTCCCAGAGAATTCTGAACACTTAAGATTTTTTGCATGATCTTCTTAATTGCCGTTGAATTTGTGAATGTATGTCTTTGAGTTTTTTCTTTTGTCTATCCTTGAAGAGTTGTACCCTTTGGAGTAGGAACCGTTCTTTTTTCCTATGGTAGAGCTTTGTTCGTATCCTTATCTCAGAAACACCAAAATAGGAAGATATTTGAGATTGGTAAATTGACATAACATAGAGTTGGGTTCTTGCTTGGGGAATTACTTAAACTCATCTCGGAGATGGACATGAGCCCCTGCTCAGTCATTTTTAAAGATTTGGACATTACTGGACTTTTCTTAACCATTATGTCTCATTCTCGGCTATTTTAGAAGACTTGGGCATTCTTAGCTATAATACTTGCTTTTTGCCCTTTGTATTAGCCAATTGGACGTCCTTTTGACTTTCTTTCCTGACCGAGAAGAAGTCACGCTCCCCTTCTCGGACATAAATGCCAAGAAGAGATCATGATTCCCCTTCTCGAGAAAGGCATTATTTCATGTTGTTTCACCATATCCAAAAACCTCCCTGCCCCCCCAACCTAGCATCCGAGCAGAGCTCGGGTGGTAGGTTAAAATCCCTGGGGTAGTACCTGTATGGAATTTGGCTCTCGTAGTCCCCAGGGGGGTGACCTCAGGTCGGCCCCCTGTGGCCAGTCACAGGTGGGTTTTCCTTAGTGGGGCTCATTCTTGAGCCTTTTTGGGTTATCCTAAATTATCCTTCCAGGGGAATCCTCCATTTGTGTCGCCTGAGATTAGCTTGGCTCAAGGGTGAGATGCTTACCTGTAGGTCCTCAAACCCGATTGGTGCAACGCCATAAGAGAATGATATCTATCAGTCCCCAGGCTAACACTACCGATCGGTGGAGAAGGTCTGGTTACACCCCTGACGCAGTGCGCCGGGATGAGTTTCTTCATGGAGATTACCCCTGACACTGAGCATCGAGATACCATTTCTATTTAATAAGGAGTTAGGAGAGGCACATCTTCGTCCGAGAAGGGACAGAGGGTTGCTCATCCCGGTATGCATGCAATTTGAAGATTCATGGAGAGTGTTGCTCATCCCGATCCGAGAAGGGATGGGGGTTGTACCCTTGACCTCGACAAACAACTGGGGGATAACATCATCATCGGATAATGGCCCAAACGAACTCAAAAACTCAACAAATGCACAACAACTACAACAAACACAAACATACTAACACAAACAAACAAACAAACAAACATGCAAACAATTTAACTAAAACTACACAACTAACAACAATTAAATTTAAACTACACATCACCCCCAAACTTAAAACGGTCAGTGTCCACAATGACCCAATCATCGTTCTCAACAATTGAAATATAGCATGCCGACGAAGGGGGTTTAAAACACGTACCTGGGAGGCGAGACAATCTCGCCTCCGAATGAAGTCGGCGGTGATGGATCTAATTTATTTTGAAAACTTGGGTTGTCTCCCAAGAAGAGCTTGATTTAATGTCCTCGGATTGACATAGAGAAGTGCTCGTCAAAGAGCGGCTTCCGCCTATAGTAAGTATCATACAACACCACATATGGGTTTTAATTCAGAACACCCTCATGCTTAGAGAAATATGGCAATGTATGGCCCGTACTCTCAACGTGACTCATTATCGACTCATGTGCTTGGTTGGCTATAATGAATGGTGTTGAAGGCAGTGGAGGACAAGTGAGCCACATCGAATCCTCATAAATGTGATCGTCTTCGATCAATAGTGGCATCACAATATAGATCTCAAATGGTGAAGAATCAGAATCGTCAATCTACACCGGTTTTCTCCTTAGTAGAACCATCATCAAATGCACTCAAGTTCCTCCCGTTCGCATTCGGCTCCTATTGGTGGATTTCAATGCATGTGGCGTGTGTGTCTCTCAGTGCCATCGTTTCTGACTTGGCCTCGATGTAGTAAATAAGTTGACCGATTTGCGTTTGAATAGACGTTATGGTCGCATCAATTTTAGCGTAGGTCATCTCAATATTGTTAAGACAAACCTCATGCTCATTGAGATGGTCATTCGTCTCCCTTAAGAAAGCCTGAGTCTCCCCCATAAATTTAGCGACCATTTCCTCCAAGGTGGGCGAAGACCCCATATGTTAGTCTGGGGTGTCAATCTATGGTGCTGAAATGGAGAAACGATTCCCCAAGCTTTGGTAGCTTGTTTAATAATTCCAACTGTGAAAATCATACTCCGTCATGTCTTCCAACAATCAATAGACTTCATCCGCGGTTAGTTGGTCAAAAGTGGTGGTATCGTTTCCTCCATCAAACCAAGTTCTTGTTGCGGCTAGTAACCCGTCAAGCAATTTCAGTAGTTGACATTCCCTTGGGAAACGATGGTTCGAAAATCAAAAAAGCAACTCCTTGTATCGATCCCAAGAACAATAAAACGGCTCAGAATCTCGTTGAAAGAAATGCAATAGCACTTATTGATCTAACATCTTTAAGTACCTCGCAAGATAAACAAAACTACAAACAAAAAATTATAAACAGAATAAATACCTAAATTAAAATCAAGTTACTTACTCACAATATCAACAACAATTTAAAAATCAATCCCCGACAACAGCGCCAAGAACTTGGTAGCGGAATATTACGTCGCTACTTTCACCGCAAGTGTACGAGTCAAGTTTTAGTATAATGGGAAGAGTAGGGGTTGTCGTATCCACAAGGATTGGATTAGATGGTTATTGAGTATCGTGATTATCATAACTTAACTTTATCTAGACAACTCAATTTATAGTTTTTGTTAATATAATATACTAAACTAAGTTAATTAAACTAATATACTAATATTGATGTTTAATGGAATAAATTATCTAGGGATTAACTTCGTTCACTTAAACGCGTTTGATTCAATCTAGTTTACATTAACGGCATTCACACTATCCGACAATCTAGGTATCAAAATCCCACTCACTACCCTTCTCCCGAATGTAAAGTGAATGAATATGCGACTTCGCGTCAACGTCGAAGTTCCCCTCGAGCGTCTATACGACACTTGGTCACATGAGTCTCGCTCCAACCTCACAGGTTGAACACTTTCTAATACCCTCTTGGGTCATTAGATCACCGCGTTGTGTTTAAATCCTAGTCTGTATCCGGGGTTACCTCTCCCAAGTGTCAAACTCCGTATTCTCAAACCAACCACAATACCAATGCAAGCACACTATAGAAGTAATAAAACGATAAACACAATCGGATAAACATGAACAACCATTAACGAAACATTGATTTATTCAAATAACATTTTCATACACAAATCGCTCCCTAGACAATATATGTTTAGTTTCTCATGACCATAACCACATATACAATAATATACAAGCTAAACATATACAAAACTATCAACCAAACTAAGAAATAAAGAGAGAAATAAGGAGACTAGCTGTTATCCAAAGAACCGATGTTAAAATCGCTATGAGATCGATTCTTCTTCTTGGCTTTGTGATCTTCTCTTGGTTGATAGGGTTTGGAGCTCCAAAAACACTGCCAAAAATGTAGTCTATGTGTTGGGGAAAAAGGGTGATCTTAAGGGATCAAAAATATCCAGAAAATATTCCAAAAAATCTAAAAGATCTGGTGTCGGATTGTTGCAGCGGTGGAAATCATCGTTGCAGCAGTGGGAAGTCAGTAAGGTCATTGACAGATGATCGTTGTAGCGGTGATCAAGCAGAAGGTTTCTATTTTATTGATCACTGCAGCGGTGAGCCTGCAGTCCTGAACTTGCCTTTTTTGCTCTTTTTCCACCGATATTTTATCAATTTACTCGATTATGAACCGTTTTTGTCTTTTTTCATCTCAAACACCTAATTTATAACAAAACAAATAAAAACTTATTAAAACATATTAAAACACTATGATAATACTCAAAAACTATCAAAATCGGTTTGGGAATAAATAGATAAATTCCATCTATCAATCATCTCAGCAATAAAGTCAACTTGCACCTATCCTTTGATGGCTATCCTAGGTCGATAATCAATGTAGAATTGGTTAAGCTCAAGGTTGCACTTCATGAGCTGACCAAATCATCAGGTGAGTGGAGGACTTGCCGCAAGAGTTAATTAGTAAGGACGACAATTACATGAGTCTGAAAATATTGCCTCAATTTTCTTGATGCGATGAAAAGAGTATAAGCCAACTTCTCGAATCGTTGATATCTCATCTCGGGATCAGTCAATACTCGACTTGCGTAGTATATGGGCATTTGAATCCCATCTTCTTCTCAGATGAGGGCTGCCCTAACTGCAGTATTTGAGGTAGTAATGTACACGAACAATTCTTCTCCGTTCTTGGGGGTACTCAGCACCGACACTGAGGAGAGGTACATTTTAAGCTCTTGTCCACTTGATTGCCTTATTATCCCACAAAACTTTAAAGAAGAAAAGGCATTTTTTAGAAGATCGTGAAATGAAATGGTTCAAGGCGGCCAGCCTCCCCGTAAGCATTTGAATTTCCTTCTTTGTCCGTGGAGGCATCAATGCACCTCTAAGACACCATGTAGCCTAAAAATTTTCCTATTGAAAACCTCGAAGATACACTTGGTGGCGTTCAACTTCATGCAATGAGTTCGAAGCTTGTCAAAACAATTTTGCAAATGGACGGTATGATCATGTGCCTTGGTGCTCTTTACGAGCATATTGTCAATGTAAACTTTCATCGTCGAGCCAATCTCTTCCTTGAACATCTTGTTCACGAGCCTTTGATATGTAGCTCCGACGTTGTGAAAGCCAAATGGCATAACCTTATAACAATAGGTGCCTCTGTCCATGAAGAACGAGGTCTTTCCCTTATTAGGAGAAAACATAGGGATTTGATTGTACCCGGCGTAAGCATCCAGGAAACTCAAGAGTTCATGTCCCAGTGTAACATCTATAACCAAGTCTATTCTCGGCAAATGGAAGAAATCTTTGGAGCACACCTTGAGGTCTTTGAATTCCACGTAAAGATGCCATTTGTTCCTAGCCTTTAGTGCGAGGATGATATTGGAGATCCAATCAGGAAATTCCACCTCTTCTACCATGGTAGATTTCACTAATTTGTCCATTTCTTGCTCAATGAGCTTTTGATGCTCTAGGTGAAATTTCTTTCTTTTTTGCCTCATAGGGGGATGGTGAGGGTTAGCATGGAGACGGTACATGGAGATGTTCAGATCAATCCCAGGAAGCTCATTGTAGGACCGAGCGAACACATCATAATTTTTCCTGAGGAGATCGATGAGTTTTTCTTGTTGGGCTGTGTTGAGCTTAACACGAATCCGGACAACTCTCCCCTCAATGGTGGGGTAAATAGGTTCTTCTAACAGGTCTTCATGGGGCTGTGGATGAGGTTCCTCATCTCGAGGATCATCGATAGGTACGATTGTAAGATTAGATAGGGCCATGAGCTCAACGCCGTTCCTAATCCCGGCCGTTAACTGATATTTCTTCTTCTTGAGCGCCCTTTTGGTGCAAGATCTGGCGGTCTCTTAGTCTTCCCTAACCTCCCCTACCCTTCTTTCTATAGGAAATTTTATTGATTGATGGTAGGAGAAGGATACAGCCTTCAATGTCGCCAAAGTGGGTCACCCAATGATTGCATTGTAAAGAGAAAGTCAGTTCACAATGAGGAATTTGACCCAAACCATGGCCTAAGTGGGCGTAACGCCAACCTAAAGAAAAAGGCGACCCAGCCAATGGAGTTTACCCCATCCCATCCGAATTCAACAAGTAGGGAAGTTGTATGTCTCTTGGAGCTTTAACTCACGTTCATTTTGTCAAAAGCCCATTTAAAGACAATATCCATGGACCTTTCTCCGTTGATTAGTATCTGCCCCAGTTTGTAGTGGTTTATTAGGGCCAAAATTACCAAGGCGTCATCATGAGGGGTGTGAATCCCTCGAATGTCAGCTTCACTGAAAGAGATGAAGTTGTGCGAGGCAGCATCAATTGTGCTCACCTCGTACACATCCTCGTTGGCTTTTCTCTTCGTTTTACATTCGTGCCTCTTCTGGGAAAAGATGGTCTCCCCTCCAAGACTGAGGTCGCCATCTATCACATTTATTTCACCGTCTATATACATCTCATCATCAAATTCTTCAGCTTCTTTTCTCAGCAGGGTCAGCCACGGTTTTCCCTTCTCGACTGACCCCTAGGCTCATCTCGGCGACTGCTTTCTTCAGAGCCTGCATTATCTTTGCGGACGTAATGACCAAGGTACCCTTTTTTTTAGGGCCTCGATCTCTTCTCGAAGCTGGAAGTATTCATCCATTGAGTGACCTTGATCAAGGTTGAACTCGCAGTATTTGGAAATGGATTTCCCCATGGGTTTTTCTCTCGAAGTTGGCGGGAAGAATCCTCTTCCGATATTTTCAATAAAAATTGTTGTTATAGACGCAGTTAGGGGTGTCATTCCTAGGTGAATCCTTGGAGGTGGAGGATGTCTCTAATCCCCAAGAAAAGGTTTTAATCGCCCCTCAGCTTGTAACCTTCGTGATCCTTACGCTCTGCTTGACTTTTTCTCTACTCGGCCCTTTTACTTATGAGTGCCTTCTCGTTCTCGCTTCACGGCATATTTGAGGTCGGCTTCATAGAAGCTGGTACCCCATACCAAGGCAGCAGCTAGGTTCGGCAAGGTCCAGTAGCACAGGTCATAAGACAGTCTTCGATGCCTCAGCCCATCAATGAATACGTTTAGAGCTATAGCGTCTGGAATACCACCACGGCTCAGATTTTCCCTATGGAATCGGGTAACGAAATTACAAGGTTTCCGTTATTTCCTGCTGGAGGGCGAAAAGGTAGGTCACCATTTTGGGCCTTCTTCGGGAACAGTCGAACCGGGCCAATAAGAGTTGTTCCAGTTGAGTAAACGATGAGACCGAAGCTGGATCCAATTCTCGAAAACAGGTGCTAGCCATTCCGGTGAGAGTGAGAGAAAATGACTTATACCTTACTGCCATAGAGGTCGTATGCATGTCCATGAATGCAACGCAACGGGGGGGTTTCCATCATAGGGGGTTATTTGCAGACTGAGAAACCTGTACGGGACCACCTTAAGCACTATATCATCAACAAAATGAGACCTTATACCTGAAAGGAGTCCAACAGCCCCCTTAGGGCCCTGTATCTACACAAGTGTTGTCTCCATCTCGGCGATGCACCTTTCCAATGTAGCTTCTCCCCAGGGCAGTGCTGCCACATGACTTGCAGCCACTCTCGACCCTTGCCTTTCGATAAGAGAGGAATGGGATTCAACCTCACGAGCACGGCGAACTCTGCGATCAGCACGGGTGACTTTACTGT
Source organism: Eucommia ulmoides (assembly GCA_016647705.1). Taxonomy (NCBI): domain Eukaryota; kingdom Viridiplantae; phylum Streptophyta; class Magnoliopsida; order Garryales; family Eucommiaceae; genus Eucommia; species Eucommia ulmoides. The sequence continues at coordinate 43,145,173 of CM028340.1, forward strand.
AGGTTCTCCCTGACTGGTGATCACGACGATCCTGTGAGGGCAAAGATGTGCAATCGGAAGCGGTCGGTAGGTCCAGATTCTATTCCCGTACTGGTGGATTGTGCGGACGAGGTTGTTCTCTTGATACGTACCCTTCAAAGTGGATGACATAGTCCGATCCTTCGTGATGATCCTCACTCCCTACATACCGAAAAACCAATCCCCGCTGATCTAGAGCCGATGGCAAGTGGTGTTCCTTTCTCCCTGCATTCTGGAGAACCGATCCCCGTTGATCCAAGGCTGATGACATGCGGGAGAGAATGGTTTCGAGACAAGATTGAAACTGGAATAACTAACGTTCGAAGTTATCAAGTCGCACTGTGTCAGCAACTCTGGTAGCTGGTCCAATGTGGGCTCCTACAGGCTGAGCCGATGGGCCTGTCTGGTTGATGAAAAATGCGTTCCTTTCTTCTTTCGTGATGGGGACTATAGTCCTCGCATCCGGCCTGGGGACTCTTGACATTTCTCTAGCCGAGTTGCTATCCACCGTGCTATTTGGATCTCTTGGTCACAAAGACTAACCAGACCTTGTAATCATCTAACCTCTAGCTGAGATGGGAACAGATGATTGGAGGAAGGCTTTTAGTAGCACTTCCCACAGACGGTGTCAAACTGTTGATATCAAATTTTGGATGACCTCAACGATATGGTATGGTCAGCGTTGGTGGAGACAAAAAGGTCTGGAATAGAGATCTTCAATCCGTGGATCTTCTTATCCGTGGAGAGGTCCCTGGCCGAGAAGGAATGGACCTGAATTGGAATTGGCCCAAAAGTCTTCTTGTCCGAGAAGATAATGATTGTAACACTTTGCGACTCGAGGAAAAGTGAATCGGAGCTTGAAATGAAGCATATCCGAGATGGGGAACACCTAGAAAGCTGTATAAAGGACTTACCGGGATGGTCCCGGTGTGTCCCCTCTGGCGTGAGAATCAGCGTACGGGGAAAAATTTTATAGAGAAGCTACCGAGAAGAGGGAGCAAAATTCATCTACCTTTAGGCAATAGTATGTCTTCCTATATATAGGCATGGAGTAGATTAGCTTAAAGGTTTAAGCATGGATTAGTATCTCCTCAATATCACATCAATCTTCCATCTTAACATATAGTCAATGAGAGGGTGCTAATGAGCCTCTTACTTTGGCCATGTTAGAAGATATTTGTAGATATTTGGGGATATTTGTGGTTGAGGAAATTAGCCGGTCTATAAACCGAGGAAGACACATTCCTATTGTACTCAAAATGGGGAATTCGATTCCTACCTTTCCCGGATAGCCGGAGATGGGAAAGGGGAGTTATGTGGAGCTTTCTGTCCTGCCCTTCTTGGATAGTCGGAGATGAGAATGGGGGTTTTGCTTGAGGAGCTTTGCGAAGTTGATTTCCGAGATGGACAATGCTGTTGGGGAGGCTGCCGAGAAGGGGAAGAATTCTTCACCTTGGCGGCGGTTTGCCTACTCTTCCTGAAAAGTGTTGAGGCTTTTGGGATGGTTGACATGGATGAAGATGTTCCTATACTTGGTGCAATCTTCACACTTAATTTTTTGTATAATTTGATCTTTGTGGGGGAGTTGTGGGTATGTGACGATCTTCAATTGGTTGCATTGAAGTGACCATTTTTACACTAATCAAATAAATCATTTAATTTTAAAATTATTTACTTAATTAATTGGAAAAGAAATATTTTGACAATACCAAAAAATAGCCGATTGTACCCAAATCCTGCATAGAGCTTGAAAATAATGTGAGGCAACGGTTGAGGTTTTTATGGTTCATCTCATGAATATCATGGGGAGACCTATAGATCCTTGTTGTGGGTCCCATTGAGGGACATTTGAGTTTGTCCAGTATGTACTATATAGCAGTCATGTGATGTCCTCATCACATTATTCACTCCAACGAGGATTATTTTTTTACTTGTTTTTAAAAAGTTATTCTCACACAATTGTCACGAGTTAATATCACTTACACCCCCTTAACTTAACCGGAATTATGTGAATTCTCTTAACTTTAAAAACTACATGGGACATCTCTTGAACTATTTGGTCAAATAACACTTAGACCCCCAGATCATTTTGTATTCCAAATATGCCCTTTGAAAGTCAAATTTTTAATTGTTGACCATGTAAAAAGACCGTATTACCATTGTATTAAAAAATATAATGGTTCAAAATAAAATTTCATAAAACATTCAGGGTACATATTGTAATTAAAGCCCTAAAATTTTCTCAACCGTTTCATCTTCCTCAAATCCCCACCACCACCACATCCTCCCCAAATCCACCAACAAATCTCGTCGTCAAACACCACCAAAACCAGTATTGTAGGACACAATTGCCGAATCGAACACCACCAACCTAAAACAACACCGCCACCGAAACCATCGCCCAAACGAACACCACCATCATCGAACACCACCACCGTCGAACACCAAAGGAACACTACCACCACCATTACCAGGGACTTCAACAAAAGAACATCACCACCTCCAAACACCACCAAAACGAACATCAACACCGGCGAAAAACACTACCGAAGCAAACACAACCACCAAAACAAACAACACCACTGTTGAACTGAACACCCCCACTAACAAATGGAAACCCATTTGAAAAACCAAAATCTAAAAACGCAAATTTTTGTCTAAGCAGCATTTGGTTGCACAGAATTCAATCCTCGGAATTGGATTTTGAGATGAAAAATGTGCGCAATTTTTCAGTTGTAATTTCAATTCTTTAGCTTCAGTACCGTGAAACCAAACAGTGCTAAAAAAAATACTCACAAATTGGAGATATGGGTTCTCTTAAAAACGCAATTTTCGCCTTATCAATGTCACAAACACTAGCCTTGACAGCAAAACCCTTGGCCAAGAGCTGATCGATGATCTCTTCATGGTGCCTCCGGTGGCATCGGCAACAAAGATGGAATCCAAGTTGGGGCGAAAGCTATGTGAGTTTGAAAATGAGATGTTTGGAGCAGAGAGAGGGTTGAAATCGAAAGCGTGAACGTCGTTGCCAAAGTCTAGGGTTTGTAGAGACGATTGTGACTGGGATTGCTGGTGATAAACTTGAAGATTAGAGACCTCCGCCATTTTTGTTAGATAGAGAGAATACAACTAAATCGTGACAAGGTTTAGAGACCTCTGATGAGAATCAACGACCTTTTGAGCTCTCTTTTGTGGTTGCGGTGGAGATGGTGTGTGGTTTGGCGATGGTAGAAATGGTGTGTGGTTCGGCGATGGTGGAGATGATGGTGTTTGTTTCGTTCGGTGATGGAGTTGTATTGTTTGGTTCATTGGTGGTGCAGAGAAACAAAGGAAGAGAGAGAGAGAAAAAATTGAAAAAAGAGAAATGGAATGAGGGTATGTTGGTAATTGTACAACCCATATTTTTTTATAATTTTTCTATTTTTATTTTATGTCAAGGTTAGTAAGGGAAAAATGGGCAATTCATTAAAAATTACTCCGATAGGAGGTCGCCATGGTAGTTTCGAAAATTAGAGGTTGTATGTGGAATATCACTAGTGTAAGTGGTATTAACCCATTGTCATGGGGTAAATTTGAATTAGACTTAGGGGATGGTAATGACTCGGTTTCATCTGTGATAGTTTTACATGTATTTCCTTTTTGATAAATATATATTTTTATCAAAAATATCAAAATTAGTTTAAAATTATTGTTTTGTGCTTTTAAAATAGGGTTTATATCACTTAGGTGCATGCGGTTACTCAGACATTTGCTTCCCAAGATACAACGATCACAATCTTCTAAAATTAACACTCAAAATTAAAGAATCCGGCAAACATAATAATTGTTAAACTCTCTCTAAAAAATAAACTAACGTACACTTAGAATGTATATGTAGTGCAAGATGTCTTAGCATTTTCATGCCTAAATAATAATGCAAATTTCTCTATTTATAGGACAAACAAATAAGTAACTTTAATACATCAAAAGTTTCACTTTAAAGTCACTAAGAATATTTTAAAACCATTAAAAAGTGTCACATATAACTCCTTATTTAAATGAGTTACAACTAAAAATATGAAAAGACAAGTTTTGTTTGGTTAGAAAAATTTCTAGAATCAATTTAAAGAAAAATTTAGAAATAATTATCTCTACTTGCATCAACCCAAGTCCAAACTCAAACCCAAACCTAAGACGCATTACCCGACCCAAGGTCCGCACTCCAAAATAGATTATAAAAGTGATTTAAATATTTTTTATTAACCAATATGAGATTACTCATTTTACATATTTTAATCAATTTTATGAGACTATTGAAAAATAATTTTTCATTCGCATATTAATGATTTTTGACATATCAATATTTTACATTTATCTTCTTATTAAAATTAATGTATTGATGTATGAAGCTATGTCAATCAATAACTAAATCACATTAATAATTAGACTTAAAATGGTTTAAAAAATATTTTACGGTAAACCATACAAAATTTTTGTCCAATTTAAAGGACTGGGGTTTCAATGTAGAAGTGGGCCGAGGTACACAAGGTATATTTTTAAAATTATTGGGTTATAATGATGGACTTTTGCTATATGCGTGTGGGTCGTTCTCCATAACATCATAAATAGTTAGTCCACAAGGCCCACATTTTGATTAATTAGGGGGATACCCATTCATTTTGGATTGCAAACAAGTCCAAATTTTAAATTCTATCTACTTTGGACATCGCAATATTTTTTAGTGCAACTATCACATAAAACTCCCCGTCAGAGTATTCAACATTTATCCATCAGAGTTTATTCAACATTTATCCAGAGATGTTATCATTTTTTTTGGCAAGCAGAGTTCAATTTTCCTAGAGAACATTTCGAGAATTAAATCTTTAATTTAATTCAGAATGTCTCAATCCGATATGGGAGAATATACTTTAAAGATTGTCTGAGAAGATGATTAGTTGAAATGCGTGTAAGTTAACTGGACACATCTTACCATAAAACTAAGGGTGGTCATGGATCGGACTTGAGCGGAGCTCTACCCTAGGGTATTACGAAAAAATGGTAAATCCGAACCCGGTCGGGCCCTATTATCATGTCCGAGCCTGATCCTAAACAAAAAAAAATTAAATCCAAGCCCAACCCTATAATTTTTTTAATAATTTAAAAAAAAAATTACTAAAATAACAATTTAAAATTATAAAAGACATTCATACTGATGTGTAAAAATCAACCAACCCCAAATCGTTCCACCTAAGTCTACCACGTAAACCAGCTTAAGGCGTGTCATCAGCGGCCTGAATAGCAGAATTCTTGTTCAGCTCAGTATCTTCAAGTCAGACATTTTTCAAGACTTGGGCAATTACCGTCTGAAAGCTCTTTGCAATCGAGGGACCAACTGATGAAGCCCTGGTCAGTATACCCCACCTCAGCATCCATACTCTTGTCCAACTCGTTTCATCTGTGGTTTGGGTAGCAAGGCCCATGGACTTCTCCATCAATGTTAAAAAACCCAGGCCCATAGCTCTAATCCCTTCACGCGCCCTTTTTTTTCCACCATGCGTTATGTTAAGGTCGGTAACCGAGTTTAAGCCCCTAATCTCCAAAATGTTAATCAGACTTTTTCCTATAAAAAGGAAAGGTGATGTCACGACCCGTCCCGGACACCCGTCATCCCGGCGCCGGCGTGACGATAACACGACATCACCTGAACATTCAATCAACTAAATATATTACAATATGATTACATCACTATACAATCGTCTATACAGGATATATATAATCTCTCATATGGGGACACACCCGTTCCCAAAAATTATTTTTTTAAATATAATGGAATATAAATTACCCATGAATCTCTCACTGATTCACCTCTAACAGCTCATCTCAAAAATCCCATATGAATCCATCGCATGACTCTACCTAGTGCTAGTAGGGGACCGACTCCTAATTGCTGCACCTGCGAGTGTACTGCCTTTTTAGTGAAAACATTTTAAATGGATCAAGCATAAAATATATAAATATCACATAGCACAAAGAGAAACCCTTTTTTCCTGTCACCACAGAAAACCACGTATATATGTTTATAACATTTCAACTAAGTAGTAAAAATCAATCAGAACGTCACAGCAACCATATAATGTAATGCAACTGAAATAATAGATATATTATTATAAATGGATACACTAAACCAATATAAAATAAAGAATATATAAATGTCATATACGACAAAACACCACTTACAACACCACAACTCACTACACCACATCACACTACACCTCGGCTAGCCATGTGATCATTTTAACTTCACGATCAGGAGTTGCAACGGTACCATACCCGTAGGATATGCCTTCCTAGTGGGATATAACAACTCTTCGCTGGACTATGCCAGACGGGTGAACAACGCTTCGCTGGACTATGCCAAGCGGGTGAAACAACGCTCCACTGGACTATATCAGACGGGTGAAAATCCAACACCATTCTCCAACTCACCTTAACAACAACAACTCATCTCCACTCTTCCCACAATCAACCACTTCATCAAAACAATAACATCATCATCAAATTACAGCTCAATAAATAATCAATACTCTACCGAAGCAGATAAAATCACTCAGCATCATTAAATTAATAACAACATCGTCAAACTACAAATCAATAACATCGACCTCTATCTCTAAAACCGATTTAATTCATATAAGTTATAAATTCATCAAATTTTAAGTAAAGACATTTATTCCATCATATATATATATATATGATTTTTGCAAGAAGACAGTACACTCATTTGGTAATCCGCTCCGAAAACGTCTATACGCTACCCATCCTCCGGTGTTTGTGAACCTAATAGTGACAAGACTTAAATTAATATGTTATGTAAAAAGAACCTAATCATGCAATGCAGGCCCTAATTTCCATAATTTCTTATTCTCTGTATTCTATATTACTATTCAACGAGTATTACTCCGTTACAGTTTACAGTATCGAATTTATCCATGTGAATGGTCTCAATATTTATTATTGCCATTTTCGACATTTCTAATGCTAGTAATTAGTTTCATAATCACCCACGAGACAGTTAAATAGAATTAAATGCATATATTAAAAGTGACAGAAATTCTACCTTTCCCGAATTTTCCGCCGGTCCGCAAGATGAGTTTTAGGTTTTATTGAGGTGGTTTGTGTATTTTTCCTCATTTTTTCCTTTCTTTTTCCTTTTTTCTTTTTCTATTTTGTGTTTTCTTTCCTCGTTTCTGTTTCTCGTTTGCGTTCAACCGCCGACGACTCAACAGCACCCCACGCTAGACCACCGAATCTACTCTCTCTCTCTTTCGTTTTCTGCACCGCCGGCGATGACTAATGACCTGCCCACACACACCCACACCGCCGGAGGAGCGCACACACACACACACACACACACACACAGCAGTGGAATTCACACACACATACCCCAACGGCTTCTCCCTCTCTCTTTTTCTTTTTCGTTTTCTGTTTGCTGCTAGATTTTACTGCCATCACAACACACACACACACACACTCACACACCAGCGTCGGACCAAGCTCACACCACCGCCACCATCGTCGGACCAAGCTCACACCCATTCACATGAGATCGATGACACACAAAACCCACCGTCGATGGAATGATCGGACGACCAACAACACACACAATTACACCGTCAACGATCCAACTGAACGGATGAACACACACACCCCCTCGCTCACTCACCGCCAGAGACACGAATACACACTACCGGCGACACCCCCACAACGATCACACACCCCACGACGGAACACACACCGTCGACCAACAAACCCACACGGCTGAATAACAACACAGAACATACCCACGACGCAACCCACTGCCGGTGGACAGAAAACACACCCACGAACCTCACACACAACAGCATACACAACACACCACCGGGCAACGAAACAGCACACACGCATACAAACGATCAGAAACAGACACTCATCGGAGTGACGACCACACCGTCGAACAGACGGACAACACACACACGCATACTCCAATCACATACGCACAACGAAACACACACATACATGCCGAATCAAACAAAGGAACACACACACACACACACACACACCCCGCCAAACGACGATACCCACCACCGACCGAAACCCATTTTCCTCTCTTTCGGTTTGTTTCTGATTTTTCCTTCTTTTGAGATCACGATTTCTATAAATCATTTATGGGCATGAAATTTAGTGCTTCTCTTCAATTCCCTCCAGTTGCCACGTCGCTCCTCTCCCATTCTCTCCTGTCGCTGGTTGAGCTCATGGCACACGCACGCACAACATGCATGTGTGTATATATATATATATATAATATCTTTTGTTTTAATTACACTTTTCTCCCCTAATTTCTTTCTTTAAGTCTCCTTTTTAATCCAAATCCAACATTTAAGATTTTATTAAATTGTAATTTCATCCCTAATTAAGAATTTGAAGTCATTTTAGTCCAAAAGTTTACACTTTGCATTTTAAAAATTGCTAATTAACCCCTCAAATTTTAAATTAAATTATAAATTACACCATTCACCCCGTTATTTTTGAAATATTTTAAAACACGACTTAAATTATACGCATAACGAAGATCAGGGTCTTACAGGTGAACAGTGTTACGAAAGTAATCACTTTTAGAATATTCAAAACATTCTTAAATTTCTCCCCCCCCCCCCCCCCCCCCTCCCCCTCCTGAGCTCTTACTCTCACGCTAGAGGGGATTCGTCGGGCACAACCTTGGTGGGTCCTTGTGCAGATACACATCTGGAGCTTGGGTCAGATAATGCTCAGGTCAGCTCGGCCAGCCTGTAGATTTAAGGACAAAGGACACATAAGATCTTCCTCCATCAAAGACCACATCCAAATCATTGATAACTCTTCACGTGGATTTTGACTAGACTATACTGTGGCTGCAGATCATTTTCCGACACCAACATGTACATAATAATTAATATTTACCAATATTAATTTTTATCAATAAAATATAAAAAACATTCATCTAAATTCCATACTAAAATAAAATATATTCATCCATTCCGAAATAAAATAAATGCATCCATGATTCCATATTAATAAATTATGATTCAACAAAAAACAATTCCAAAAAAAAAAAATTCCAAAAAATCGGAACCTGTTAACCTACACAAAGATGAAAAATTATGCTCATCTCACTTAACAGTTATATATATATATATATATATATATATATATATATATATATATATATATATATATATATATATATATTATTAATAAATGATCGGGCCAGACCTGACAGGTCCTAAATAAAAATAGTCATGTCCAACCCGGTCCTACAAATGAACGGTCCTAAATTTTAAAACTCTACTCCTATCCATGGGCTCAAAAATCAAGTAAAAAAAAAAAAGTAGTTATTGAACATTAGAATATACGTCGGCTGGTATAAAGAAGTGTGTACATATATACCGAACTGCATTTTACAAAATTCATTTTCCTTAATATTCACTGATCGAGAAGATCAATGAAAAGCTCATCAATTAAATCACTAAACACCACTCTCTCAATCACTCTCGCTACCTCTTCTTCCTCATCCACGAACTTTTTCCACCTCACTCCTCTCTCTATATCCCGAACACATTCCTCCTTTTTATCTTCTAATTCCACTTCAAACAAACCTCTACATTCTCTACTCGCCCAGGCTTCTGCATCTCTCAGCATCTCAGCTTCACACCCTTCTCTCTTTTCGTCTCTATTTTTTTGAAATTCTTCAACGAAAAAATCAAACAATAGATGTTCTGCGTTGAATTTGCAGCTCTCATTCAAAGTTGTTGATCTGAAATGATGCAAGAGCCGATTTGCTTTCTCTTCTATCTCATCTGCTTCTTCTTCTTCAAATTCCACCATGTTAGTTTCGTGTGCTTCGGCAAGGCTTTCGAACTCTTGAATTCTTTCCATGAGCATTCTTTTTCTCCCTGTTCATAGAATCATGTTAATCTCTGATGAACTCTTAAACATAATCATCCTTTCAAAACTCTAACGCTGTGTTTGGTACATTGGAATGACAATACAATTGGAATTACTGTAGTATTGGAATAACTATACCAATTTTAATATTTGGTTAATGTTAGAAATAAATAAAAAGTTTTAAATAGAGAATATTCAAACATAAACCAAATGAAACCCACGTCAAACATAAACACCATTCTTTTTACTTTCCTAATCCTTAGATTAAATAATACCGTCTTTTACTTGGAATTGGTTTATCCCATGATTTATGGAATTAATAAATACCTAAGAATGGGAATAAAAACTCATTCCATTCCTTAGTCGAATTCAACACGCTGTTGCAGTTATGAATTGTGGAATAAGAGGTTTTAGGGACATACTCTCCATGTTGACTAGGGTTTGATGAAAAGGGGAGAGCCATTCTTCTTCTTCTTCTTCTTGGAATGGTGAATCAAGGACTGAGATTGGACTATGTTGGTCATTCTCATCATCAGATGGCATCTCTCCCTGTTGACAAATGAATATTGTTAAGGAAATTAAAAGCATTTTTTTTTTGGTAAAAAAAGAAATAAATAAATGATAAGAAAAACATCACATACAATGTTTCTACCTTGCTCATATTCATTGAATTTAGACCATTTAATTAATGCGCGCATATATATATATTTCGATTTTAGATAAGAGGTGTCTGGATCAATTTACGTGTACCTCAATTAATCTCATTTCCAAGAGACCTTAAGAATACACTCTCTACATCCTGATGCATTCAGGACTAAATTCAAAATTTAATTACTGGAATGCTCGTCAGGAAAGTCAAACTCTACTTGATAATAAAATGAGTATCTCTCCTTTTTAACTGGACTAATGGTTAAACCATTAGAAGAGGAGATTTTGAACCCCGGTCTTTCACTAATGACACACGAAATAATCACTAGATTTATTAATGCATGTATTTAATCATACCCAATTCTCATTAATTGCATTTTTATTTATTTTTGTCTTAAAATAAGTCATGTCACAATTAAAATTATATAAACATATATAAAAAAAATTACTTAATAAGAAAATATTTAATTTGCAAACATCAAATTACTTTTTACCTATTCAAGAAGTAAATTTTAGCATTTATTGGTGTACACAAGAAATTATTATAGTATTTTTTTAGAGAAATTAAATTATGAGAAATAAAAATTGTTTTCATTTTTATTATTATTATTTTATTACCTTTGACTTTGAGTCCATTATTGTTGCTCTTGTCGGATCTCTGGCGTATGCGCCGACACTATTCTCGGGTAAAAACTTTTTACCCATTTTAACCTCATTACCGCCGCCGCACCACACCGGCGAATCCTCCTCCGTAAAATCGCTCTCGCACCAACTAGACCGCTTACTGTTACTGCTGCTGGACTTCGTCGTACACGTGTCGGTTGTACAATGATTTGGCGACGATATTAGATCCAATGGCTGCCGTTCCTCCTCGCCCACGTCCCGGAACGATCTCCACCGCAGAATGTCCTTCACCTTCACCGTGACATTCACCTTCTCCACGACGTCGTTTTTACGGATGCTAGAGCTGGAATTTCGTCTCGAAAGCTTCCTCGAAATGCTTCTCGTTAAACCAGACGGCGACTTCACAGAACTCAACCGGAGGAACTTGACGGCGCTGATCGCAATCTCCGATGCCCTGTGAAAAGCAGAGGTCGCCGGAGAATCCCATTTCCGTCGATATCCAGTCGGTTGCTTTGATGGGTATCGTGGAAAGGATCGGAAACCACCGGAAGAACACGAATTCAGGTCGTCTCCAAGGAAATCTTTGAGCATTCGGGGCTTATGATGATCATTCGGAAAGCTAGAACGTGTGTTCATCGTCCTCTTTTAGAGAGAGAGAGAGAGAGAGAGAGAGAGAGAGAGAGAGATTATGTTTGTGGGTTGAGACAGAGAGAGAGAGAAGGATTTGGGGATGAGAGTGGAGTGAGAGAGAGAGATCTGAACTGGGTATATAATGGGTTGAAAGAGAGAAGAAGAGAGGTAGGTTCGGCAGTGAGAGAAGCATTGGATGAAGAGAAAAATGACGAAAGTAACAGGAAAAAGCATGGATGCTTCTTGCAAGAGTTATTTTTTTATGATCATATATTCATGTGAATAGTGATGGACTTATGGTGTGTATTATATGTATATATGTAGAGAGAGAGTTGAGTATTGTGTATTTGAGAGAGAGAGAGAGAGAGAGAGAGATAGAGAGAGAGGGAGATTTAATGTGATCTTGAGGTGCTGAAGTATGTCGGAGATGCAAGCGGATTGACCATCTCAATCAGCTGGCTGTTAAATGAAAATTTTGTTTGTTTGTGGATAAATTACACTTTGTACCCCCAAAGCTTCAAATATATTTGTATTTATCAAAATGGCAATTTGAAAACAAAACTTCTTAATATAATTATCAATGAGAGTTGGACCCTACTTGTTATTGTCAATGTGTGAAAAGTGCCATATACATGATGAGTGGCGTATGCGTGAACAATATGCGGTTCCACCGACAATGAATAGTGAATGCCACGTAAATAGTGAATTACGTATAAACAGTAAACCGTGTGAGCAATAACGTGTTTTGAACTTTTTCATAATACTCATTTTGCCATTTTTAGAGATTATAAATAGGGAGAGATGCAAAAGTATCAAGTATGTCAAGTGAATTGTGAAACAATAATCTCACTTGTACATTTTTCTTTGTAAATATCTCTTGTACTAATTTTATCTTGTGGCGTGAATTATACTTACGTTAAATCACATTAAATTTTTATGTCGTTTTTTTCATTTTTTGTGAATTTTTTTTCTTGTGATGTGAATTATACTTACGTCAAACCACGTTATTCGAGTATTGTTTCTTTCATCATTCGTGAATTTTTTGTGTTATTTGTTTCTCAATTGTTAGGATTTAGCTCGATCCTCAATAATTTTTCCAAATAGTTTTGAATAACTAAAATAAATAACCTATTTCCAAAATGAAAATAAAAATACCGTTGATATCTTTGATTTTAGTTTTTAACCAAATCATATTTTGCCAAACGTTTTCAAATTGTTCCAATACGTATGCTTTGGAAAGTTGTGACCAAATTTAACTGGTATAACAAATGGATTTATGGTTCGTATCATTTGTGTCAAATGCACTACTTAGAGAATACGGTAATTAGATTTAGGCAATTTTATACTATGTATACTCTTAATTCTGTTGAAAATAATAAACTTGGTTTATTAATTTATTATTTATTAGTGATGTGGGTAATTCACCTCTCTAGCCCAGGACTCCAACCACGTGTCTATCTCTCCTGTATGACGTGGCCACATCACCATTGTCATGTGACCTTCGTTCTGCTGTGCTACCTCTGGTTGGCAGCCTTCAAATGGAGGATTCTCTTGAAATGCGCCGAACATAATTCCTACCCTCCTATCTCTGTTAGGCACCCTCTACCTGAAGGACCCACTTGATAATCGCCGCCCTACTGTCCTGGTTGGCAGTCATCAGTGACAGAGTGTATTTGCCCAGCGCCTTCCTGCTATCCTGATGTATTCCTCCTGCCCAGTGACTGCTGGGATTGATCTTTGCGGTTCTTGCCGACTGGAGCTCTTATCTCCTGGTCTTTGGTTGGCAAGACTTGAGTCATTTTTCTCCGCTTGTGCACCGTTCAACACGTCTCCACCTCCTCAAGTATTCTCGGATCGAGATCTTCACCAACAACTCTCCTCAGAGCCTAGTGATTAGGCCCATAGGCCCATCTTATGAGTCAAAAGCCTAAGCCCATAGGGTTATCTCCTCAATTACTCTCCTATTGGTTAAGCACAAGGTTTCTCATAATTAACCATGCTCATGACTTCGATTACGCAATGCCAATTTCTCTCAACTCTTATGAATAATCGGACATTCAATGCCCAAGATAATACTCAACTCTTACTTGAAGCATAAATTGCCCTTCTTCTCTCGAGCTCTTACTCTCACGCATGAGGGGTTTCGCTGGGCACTACCCCTGCTGATTCTTATGCAAGTACCCACAATTTGGACGCCAAATCTCTAAACCTCAATAAGGAATTGAAAAAGAACTAGCCATTGACTGTGGAATGCTTGAGGACTCTAGCTCTCCAAAACTCCGGAAATCCAACTCAACACCCCACCTTAGCAACAAATTCGTACGTGGAATTTGACCAAACCATACTTCAGGTGTTGACCTTTTTTTTACAACAACAATTCGTAAGTAAATAATAAGTGCATCAATACTGATGGATATATTAAAAGAGAGAATTAAAGACCCCAAGAATTACACACGATGAATATGCAAAACAAGAAGCAAACAACCTCAAACAAATGAGGAAATACAATAATCAATAACAACAAAAGCCAAAAAAAGCATAGTATGTTATGCCTTCCTAGCACAATCATAAAGAACTACAAATCGGGCATGCTGATTCGTAATCCAGGAGCAAAAGAGAGGACAACAACCACTACGCCATCATCTCGAGAACAGAAACTCCACAATGAAAAGAAATAACACTGGACAAACAACACTGACTGCACTCCGCAACCAAGAATCAAAATGAACTAAATCAGCAATCTAGCTCAAGAACAATAACGTAGCAGAACATTGCCTACACAAAAAAATGAGTGAGATATAATCAAATGAGTGAGTAAAGGTCTATACAGAATTTTCTACAAAAACCAACTACTGACTTTTGCTTAAATATTGAAATTTGAACAACCAAACCAACTTGGATCGATATGAAATTTATATGATTTTAAATATATTTGAATTATATTTCCAACCATATAAGATTAATTAGATTTGTACAAGTAATAAGAGATATATGGTCAATTTAAAACAAACGGTCAATTCTGATTTTTTGGACAGCAACAATCGATTGCTACAGTGTTTTCAATGCAATTTTTTTTTTTCGTCTGTTCTTGGTTTTGGTTTATGTTTTAGCCAAACACTTTAAAAACATTATTTCAATGATGTTCAAAGTGTTTTGATGATCCAAATATACAATGTATCTTATGATCATTATTGAAAAACTAATTTCTCAATTTTTTGCATAATTATGATCAACATGTAAAATTTTCAATTGAGTAAGGTATGAACAATAGTATTGCATGGATCATGATATAATAATGATATGGACATGTTCAAAACATTATATCAATGATTTTTGAAGTATTTTCACATTGAGATTATGCAATGTACTATATTATCACATTAAATTCAAGTTTAAGCATATTAAATACATTTGTGATCAAGATGTGAATTTTTCAAATTTGCATGATATGATTAAACATATAATATATATTGTGATATTTAGGTATATTGGATATATTAGAAACAAAACATCATAAATGTATGCACCATCGGGGGGGGGGGGGGGTGTGCAACCTATAGAGTTTTGAGTTTAATATCTTGATTAATGTTGTCGAAATAAACAATTGCATTATTTAAATCATACATTTCGACTTGAATGCATCTCCATGATGTATTTTTATAATGTATGAATGATTTACACTTAAAAACAATGTTAGTTCATTTAAAACGTCAAATGAGACGTTATCGTCAAAATCACATTTTTCGGAGATCCTATGATTAAAACCGCTTAGACTAATAAATTGTTTTGTAAGAATTAATTCTTAGAAATCTCTATAACAAAATTGGTCTATCGAAACACAAAAAAGTATTACGACAGAGCCTCTATTGCAACACTTGGGTTTTTTGGGATACTTGAACATGTGCCCTATGAAACGCCTCCCTGATAGGTTATTAAGACACCAAATAGTGCCCTTTTTGTTTGAACTTATTAAAACAATAATAAGTGTCCTATAAGATAGTTATTATGACACTATATATTACCTCTATATCATTTTATCTTTTTCAAATTATATATATTAGGGCACTTTTTAGTGTCCCAATAAACTAGTTATTTATTTTATGAGACAATTTTTAGTGTCCCAAAAAAAATTCATTTGTTTTTTATAATTTAAAATTATTTTAAAATAACAAAATACTCTAAAATCCAAACAATAAAGACTAATAATTCGTTACAATACAAAATACATAAACATCTCAAATTACCCAAATACACGAGTCATATAATAATAATAATAAAAAAGAACATTAACCGATACATTAACGAAAAATAATGTTAACTTGTTTTTGTTCCCCCAATAAAAGATTCATAAACTAAAAATTTCTTACAACCAAAACGAGATTTATGAAATGAAAACTTCTCCTAATCAAAACAACAAACAAAATTATATTTCTAAAGTTTAATGCTCAATCTATAAAATAACAACATACCATATTTTCCTCAATCTTCATCCAATTTAATTCAATCTTCTTCCAAAGAAACTTATATAATCAAAACATATGCGTAAAAAAATAATAAGTCGTAACTTTTAATAATATTAAACAAAAGTCATAATATTCGAGACATACATACGAAAGACAATTGTCATGTAATAGGTGCTCCAATGACATCACCAATTGTTCTGAAAAGTCTATAAGGTCTAATTAGACGTTCATCCCATAAGGTCTAAGAATTTCACACTTAATGAATACTGCGGCTCAAACATATAATGATATTAACTAAGATGAAATGACTTTCTTACGGAATGGAGTAACACTTAATGAAAGAGTGTGTTTATATACCAAGCACCAAGCAATAATTAAATTACTTACCTACTTGATATTGGCTAAATCCAGATGTCGTAGATGAGTATAAATCAAGTAATATCCTGAATTTGATAATTCAAGTACCCAACTGTCATGGATACAATCAAGTTGCTCTACCATAAAGAAGCAAATGATATTGAAAAGAAGATTAAAGAGAATCGACAAATAAAAGAACTGTTGACCACTTGACCTATATAATCCAATTGTGTATTTTCGTCTTTGAACATATTCTCAAAATCAAGAGGAATATTGTAAGAGTGGAAGCAATTTACCTTTTGACTGATGTTTTTGCAAGGCATCCATCAAAAGACATATTTACCTTTTCAAGGTTTGTTGCATAATTGGCTACCATAACTTCCCCAAGATCATTACCAACCTCATAAAGAAGGGTTGACCCATGCATAATTGATGGCAAATTTATCCCAAGTTTTGCTTTAACTATCTTTAAATGAAAAGATCAAGCACATCAGTCTTAATACCAGAAAGAAGACATTCATAACCACAACAAAAGGGCATTAAAAAATCACAAAGAATGACAATGAAAATATTTAGTCAATTGATGGGAAAATGGACATATTGAGATCCTGAAAAGCATTGAGAACTTGGGAACCTGAGAATCTGGAGTCACGGTTTTGACTTCATTGCATAGATTAGGTCTTCAACTTTCAGCAGAATTGGAGGATTCTGATCTCAATGTGAGCACGATTCTTGGGTTCCACTTCCATCTCAAGAAACAGACCTAAAAGAAATAAGGTGTTCCATTTCTGTACAAACGATTTGATTTTCCAAATAAAATAAATTTTAGAAATAATCGGTTTAGTAAATCGTTTTCTTCGGTAAGTTATTTCGTTGGATTTTATTTAAGTTTTGGTGGAATTAATTTTGACAAAACACAGTTTCCGTGATATTTCCTTGATTCTTATTTTCATAAAATTTAAGAGAATGTCAAATTGAAATTTCTTTAAATTAATTAGGAAAATTAGGAAGATAAGCATTTTATGACATTGTATTTATAAAAAATAATATAATATTTTATGTCGCTTTGCATGTTGACTTTTACATCACTTAGAAAATATTTAGATTGATTTGCTCACTTAAATTAAAGAATTTCATCGGAAATATACATAAAAAAATCCGGGGACCATTCTTATCAAATTCTTAATATTCGATAAGAGGTCATACCGGGAGAATATTCCTAAAAATCCAAAAACTTATCCCATCTTATTTTTAGAAAATACAAAAAATATGTCATAAGAAGGAAAATATTTCAAAATAATATAAAATGATCGGATTAAACTAATTAAACTTAATTGGATATAAGGTATCGTTTTCGGATGAGTGTCTTGGGGTGCCTAACATTTTTCCCGAGCATAACTGACCCCAAAGCTCTTAAATGAATATTTGGTTTTGACTGTATTTTTTAGAGTCAATCTTTACTTAAACATTTTTTAAATTGTTTTTTTTTTCTAAAAATTCGGTGACCTAGCACACTATTTAAAACCCATTTCAGGTGGCGATTCTTTATTTCTAAAATGGCCTAAATATGTTTTTGAGAAAAACAGCGCTTTAAAAATTCCGCTTCTCTTTTGCGCTTAATTAATATTTCATATTCTTTCTCTTTCGAAAAATCGGGGTGCGTGAGGTAAGAGTTTCAAACCTAATTACCTTAGAATTGAGATCACCAATAGATCCTGACAATCTAGAGCAAAGGTGGAGAACACCACGGCTGCCCCCCCATACCTGAAATTACTAGAATAATGGATATGATACCGAAATGTATTAGAAGTAAAATTTTGAGGTATAATGTGTCAAACATCCTAAACACTGGAGCCCACTAGTGCAATTTACCATTTCTTTTCCTACTAAAATTTATTGTCTTTCCTACTCAGCTATCGATTATATTCACATGCCAACGGAAAGAGCAAGGTACTTTCACTTTGATCTTCTATACGATAAAAATATAGACATGCATGCAATTTTCAGTTTGTTAAATTGATATTGGGGGTTACGAATCACCTATTTTAAGTAGTGTCTTCAGCTTGTCGAGTGAAGACAAGACAAAGACAAGGGTGAATATGTTAAAGACAAATTAAGATTAATTGATTGATTAATTAATTATCAAAAAATAAATTAAGACTAATTTATTAATGGGTATTTTATCATGAGCCCCAATACCCATTATTAATTCATTCTTATACCCATGTAGTCATTTAAGTTTAAAGAAAAATACAATTGGCATATAATAATTGTTTATTGTACAGTAATATTTACATTCCCCATTTATTACGTTGATATTGACATTATTGATGTGCAACAATATTTGCATCCCTCATTCATTATGTTGCTATTAACATTCCTGTTGGACAGTAACATTTATATTTTTCCATTTATTATGTTGCAATTGATATAGTGAGAGAATATGTATTTGGGTTTATCTTAAATAATAAAATATTTATATCCCCTCATTCATTATGTTAATGTTGACATTGTTATTGTGCAACAATATTTGCATCACCCTATTCATTCTGTTGTTATTAATATTATTATTGAGCAGTAACATTTACATCTCCCATTTATTATGTTACAAGTGATGTAGTGAGAGAATATGTATTTTGGTTTATCTTAAATAATAAATATATAGATGGTGTTTTCTCAATATGAGCTTACATGTAGTGACTCATTTTAATTTTAGTGGAAAAAGTGAGATTCTCTTTAATTTTTCCTTTATTAATCTTGCACCCCTCTCTTTAATTCACTAACTAATTAACACACCTAAAATTTGAGTGTTTTCATATCTTGTAGGCCGGTCTTGGACTTTTCTCAACTCCAAAAGTTAGCTTATAAAGTTAGTTTTTCCTACGCATTTATAACCTAATCATCAGTCGCTTTCACATTTAATATGGGATAAACCCAACAATATCTCTCTCACACATCGGGTCTTTGGTTAATTAACCCTCGACCAGGCTCTCCTCTTGTGGATATTAGGTCATAATTGTTGTAACCTAAACTATGATATCAGTGTAGGTGGTCTTGGACACCTCTCAATCCCAAAAGTTAGCTTCTGAGCTGAGACTTTCTTTTACACTTATAACTGGACCTCCAGGTCCGTCCACATCCTATATGAGATAAACTAAACATATCTCAATATTTGTTTTTAACACTTGTATGAATTGTTGTATTTTTGTGTATTTTTTTCTTCATAATCTATAGTAATATGCAAGAGTTCTGGTGTTTCTACTTAATGGTAGTGAATTTGGTACTGGATTGTCCATTCCATTAAATCCAGGAAATCCATTGCCAGAGGCCTGGGCCACGACCACTCTGAACCCAGGCTCACCACTTTCAGTAGGCCAAACCCTCAAGGGAAGAGCATTGTCTTGGAAAGGCCCGAGACCCATCTTCAAATAAGGTTGGATCATCGGGTCTGCCTAAATGCAAATCACCAAAGGACGCATTGTCACCAAATCACCACAGAATATTTGTCTGGCATGGAGAACACGCAAATGACAGAACAATCATTATTTCATAATGGAATGGGTAACAAGGCACGCCGTCCTCTCTCCTCAAACCTGCGAAGAATCATATAAATACCTGGGTAAGTTAAAGGCTCAGGTATGATGGTGCATTTCACTCGACTACCACTCTAACTCTATACTACACCTTATTCCTTTCAACCAGATACTTACTCTCACGTCAGAGTTCCTTTCACCGGGATTCACCATCGGAGTCAAAGATTTGTGCAAGAACCTCCTTTGGCGCTGCAGGACGGAGACTTACGAGGGCAGAACAATAAATTCACTGTGTTACCATTTCCAGGCAACATCACTACTGAATATATATATATATATACACACACTTTGTGTATTTTATTCATAAGGTAGGTTTGTTTTTTACATGAATACATGTTATATTATGTGCATATATATTATATATTATTGTGTGTCATCAAGTTGGGGGGGGGGGGGGGGGGGGGGGAGCATCTCTATGCTATGCTGAACAAGGGTCTACCCTCTCCCATATAATTTGGGGGGGGGGGGGGGGGAGGGAGAGCATCTCTATGCTATGCTGAACAAGGGTCTACCCTCTCCCATATAATTTGTTCTGATTCTTGTCTTCCTGCCCAATAAAGAGACAAAGTCATGAGTTAGAGTTAGTAATCACCTAACCTAGCTAGTTAATCATACTTTGCCCTAATCCATACAGCGACAACAAAAGAAGAAAGATAAAAAGAGGACAACTCACCGTGGCCGTGGAATTAATTGCTTGAAAGTGGACAACTCACCATGGCCGTGGGATTAATTACTTGATTTTATATTCAACTTTCACGCCAAGTGGATAATGGTTTATTTTGCCACCATGCCGTTCCCATAATACATGGATTCTCTCTCTCTATAGCATACAATCAATTATTTAAATCATGACGACTTTTATTAATTAGGACAAAATTAAAAGATATTTTGTCTAAGATATTTTGACGACATAAATTTAGGGCCATGAAAGAAAATTATAAAATAAAAAAAAGATTATACATATGATGATAATTTCGGTTTAAAGAACTCAGATTATATATATATATATATATATATGTATGCCATGTGTCAACCTCCAATTAGCCATCAATTAACGCTAATGACAAAAATGAGCTAAGGCTCCCTGGGTTTAAGTCTCTCTCTCTCTCTCTATAGGCTCCATTCATTCCCTCTCATTCACTTCTGTCTCAATCTCTCTCTCTCTCTCTCTCTACAGGCTCCGATCCCTCCACCACTCTTCCTCGCTCCCTCGCTGTCCTCTATCCTTGTCGTCATCTACCCTATCTTATCTTCTACATCATTGCACCTCTATCTCAACTTCTACATCATCGCACCATCTACCCTCGATTTCACTCTCTCTATATATCTCACTCTCACTCTCTGCTTTGGAGTTTGCCGCTGCTACCATTGTTGTCGTCGCCACCATCTCCGCCATCGATTAGGTAGGTCACTGATCTAAGTCTCTTCAATCTCTCTCTCTCTTCCCCACTGAGATCGTCTGGATCGATCGATCGTCACAATCTCACTCACTCTCACTCTCACACTCTCTTTATATCTCACTCTCTGCTTTGGAGTTTGCCACCACTACCACCGTCGTCGTCCCCACCATCTTCGCTGTCAATCTCGCATGATTGGTCGACGAAATCGTTAGGTAGGTCACTACTCTCATTCGCTTCAATCTCTCTCTCCCTTCCCTACTGAGATCGTCTCAATCGATTGATCCCCACCAATTTTAAAATCTAGCCCCTGAGATCATCTCACTCGATCCGCTTCTCCGCCGTTCACGATTGATTTTACTGGATGGGTTCGAATCGTTGTCGGTAGAGATGGGGTTTATGCATTTGAAATCGGAATCCGATGATTCGGTCGATTGAACAAATAATTGGATTTCTTGATTTGGGTAAAAATTTGGTCTATGCATTTGATGCATTTGAAAAGTTGTTTGGTGTTTGTTTAGTGTTCTCGTTCTTTCATTTTTGTTCCCAGAAAACTTGGATGGGTTCAGGAATTTGCATGGGCTTGAGGTTAAATTTGTTGTTCAAGAAACTGTGCTTGTCTGCCTGAACGAAAAATGAGGTTAAATTTATTTATTTGAGGTTGAATTTCTTGAACAACAGACTATTACAGTTTGTTGTTGAATTTTTAGGAACAGACTATTACGATTTTGTGCATCTTTCTTTTTCAATTTTTGTTTAGATTTGGAAACCATTGCTATCTTTCCACTATCACCATGACTTGAAGGTAAGATTTATGTTCAATAGTTTTACCCAATTCTCTATTAAATCCATTTTTTTTAATCTTTACTAGTTTCATTTTCTTCCTATGGTTATTAGTCGTATTTAATGTTCCATGAATTTTCAGGATTTTGCAAGGGCGTGAGGTTGAATTTGTTGTTCAAGAAACTGTGCCTGAACAAAAT
This sequence comes from Eucommia ulmoides, assembly GCA_016647705.1. NCBI lineage: Eukaryota > Viridiplantae > Streptophyta > Magnoliopsida > Garryales > Eucommiaceae > Eucommia > Eucommia ulmoides. The sequence goes on from CM028340.1 coordinate 43,167,825, forward strand.
TTGAGGTTGAATTTATTTATAGATGAATTGTTCTAGGATTAACCAAAATGATATGTTTCTTACTGAATCTTATTTCTAAAAGTGAGTAACTTTACTCCAAAATAAAGGTTCATTTTTTATGTCTTAGATTATTGTAAATTTTGATAAGCGATCTTGAGTGAGTTTTGTTAGTGGATTTAAACGTATTAGATTATTTTTTTTGTAAATCTAATTACTGTAAATTTTGGTAAGCGATCTTGGGTGAATTTTGTTAGTGGATTTAAATTCTGTTAGATTATTGTTTGTAAATTTGATTTAGTTGTTTCATTTTAAACCCTAGATGAGACAACGTTAGAATGTACGATAAGGCATGTCTTCTCTCAGGGAGGAGATACATAAAACATTGATATTTGACTGTGAGTCTCCAAATTTAATGCATGTAGCAGCTCTTTAGTTTTTTTGATATTTTGTATTATAATTTAATGGACCAACTTTAATTGATAAATGATCTTTAAACATGTTTTCCTCTTCTTTTTTTTTTTTTTTTTTTTTTTTCAGTTCGATACTTTTTCAAGCGTTTGACAATGGTTTTCTTTTTTCATTTTGTATGGTCAATTTGATGCTAATTGAGTTTTTTCTTATTGTAGAATATCGACAATCTTTTGGATGTTAAACCTTTGATTATGTTAACAGTTTTGCTATTTCTTATGTCTACAAATTCAATCATCATTCATCGACAAAAATCACATTTTATAATGTATACTCATTTTTTCACTGTATTGTTAATTTGTTCTCATTCAATTGTCAGTTTCTATATTAAATTAATTATTAACTTAACGATGGAAAAATTAAAATTTGTGCCTTCAGGCAAGGGTTATACGCTAGTATATATATATATATATGGTTTATACCGCTCACCTCCCCTGTCATTTAACACTAAACCAAATACCTCCCCTGTCATTTTACAAATACCAGTCATCTCCCTTGTCATTTTGGTCAATAACCACTTACCTCTATTATGACATAAATACTCTTTTCCTATTTTAAAAAAATATATTTTTATTTTTATAAAAATTCATTAACAACCTCTTATTTTTAAACTTATAATTTTTACTCTTAATTTTTTAAATAATTATATTTACCTCTCACCCTACCGCACCCTCTCGCCGCCGCCACCCACCACCACTGCTCACCACCCTAACTTTATGAATGACATTTATACCCTTAAAATATTTTATTACAGGCTATTTTAACACAATTAGAAACTTAGAGGGCCATAAGTGTATTTTCTATGCTATTCTCTCTTCTCTCTCTAAGAAAATCATAGTTTGTCTCCACTCTCTCTCCACTTCTCCCCCACTCTCTCTCCACTTAAAGAGTCTCCGTTCCCTCCCCTACGGCTCCAGAATCCTTGCCAACACTGTTCTATTTTGGATGTCGAACATGTCAGTCCAAGTGATTTTGCAAGGGAGAACATGCATGAGAAAGAGAGACGGATAATCGGGAAAATCGTCGATATATTTTACCATTACGTTATCTGCCGGAGCAAACACCGTCAACTTCCTCGCCATATCTCTCGCTTCACAAAAATCAAACCTCAAACTGAAACCCGAATAACCAGACGAGGGAGACGACGAGGGATGAGCAATTGGGTGACAAAACATGTCATCGTTTTGCTTCTGCGCAACAATGGAAGCATTTCAATGGATTTAATTTTACCTCCATTGATGTTGGCTTTTCCTTTGCCAAATTATTTGAAAAAACCGCTGGTTTTTGCTAGAAAAGAAAAAAATCTAAGCCAAAAAAAGACTGAAAATGGATATTAGCTTCTCATCCATTTCATCTTCTGCAATTCCGATCCAAATTTGTTGTTTCGTCTTCCAAATCTGAGCGCAAATTGTGTTTGTGATAGAGAGAGAAAGTAGATGAGTGAATAGAAAGAGAGAAATGGAGAGAGATAGAAGAGAAGATAGAGAAATATAGAGAAAAGAATCTGATTCTGAGGTAGAATTGGAGTCTTACCCTCCGCCTGTGAAATCTCGCATGTCGACTAAAATGCTAAGGCTATCGTTTCTAGTTCTAGGCTCACGGAATAGCCGATTAACGAGACGAAGGATTTCAGATCTAAGCAGACTGCAACACCCAGTCCGCCGCCTCTGGGGACATCCAAGGGCGGAACAAAGAAGCAGGCTCTTCAAATTGAAGTAGCTATTCTGGTTGGTTGGCCGACAAGGTTGACAGTGGCCGGCGTGGGGTGGTTGACTGCTTGGGGAAGCAAAATGAAGAAGAAAAAAAAATATTTTTAACCCTTAAAGTTTAGATGATATTTTTAATTGGCCCATTGAGTTATTTTTAGTAAATACACTTAGAGAGAAAGCGACGAGAAACTATGGTTTCTTAGAGAGATGTAGCCGAGAAAAGATAGAAAATACACCTATGGCTCTTTAAGTTTCTAATTGTGTTAAAATAGCTAGTAATAAAATATTTTAAGGGTATAAATGTCATTCAACAAGTTAGGGTGATGGGCAGTGGCGGTAGGCGGTAGGCGGTGGCGGTGGCGGTGAGAGGGTGTGGTAGGATAAGAGCTAAATATAATTATTTAAAAAATTAAGAGTAAAAATTATAAGTTTAAAAATAAAGGGGTGTTAATGAATTTTTATAAAAATAAACATATAATTTTTTAAATTAGCAAAAGGGTATTTATGTCATAATATATGTAAGTAGTCATTGACCAAAATGACAAGGGGACTGACTGGTATTTGTAAAATGACATGGGAGGTATCTGCTTTAGTGCAAAATGACAGGGGAGGTGAGTGGTATAAACCCTATATATATATATATATATATATATATTTAACAATGAAGTTTTTTTTTTTTTTTTTTTCTAGAGTCTTGAAACTGAAAAAAACAAAACAAAACATATTTCTAAGAACTATTAAAATTATAATTGTGTGTCAAAAGTACCAAGACAATTATCATTTCAAAACTACCCTTCTTTTATATACATAATTTCCATTTAATATTCGAAATTCCACTGAAATTTTATTTTTTCATGAAATTTTATTGAATTTTGTTTTTATGAAAAATATATAATTTTTTTAAATGTCATAAATATCCTTGTATATGTTTCATTTAATTTTATTTTGTAATATCCATTGAATTTTAATTTTCAATAGTAATTTCACTGAATTTTATTTTGTATTCAAAATATATTATTTTTTTAAAATACTCGAAATACCCTAAAAAATCACTTAAATAAATTCACTTAATTAATAATTAAGTGAAAATCCACTAAACAAATCAAGTGGAAATCCACCAAAAAATTAGAGAAATCAGAATCCGAATAATGAATATGTTCAAGAAAATTAGAGAATTTACGAAGTGGAAAATCCACTGAATTCTCTCTAGCTATTTGAACATGGATTACATGAATTAAAAATTGTGGTATCTCCCATCATATTTTCAGAAGCACCTGAGCCAACAATCAATGGTTTAACTTGTTTCCTTCCCATATGAGTGAGATATCATAATTATAGAAGTACACTTGATAGATATCACCTACAAAATTGTGGAAGTGAGGTGGCTTTGTATAAGAATTCGATTATTCTGAAAAACACTTATGAAAATTGGGATAGCACAAGGTTGTAATGTGTTGGCTACAACTCATGTTAACACCTGGAAAATCATGCGTGGAAAGTGGTACTTTATTTCCCTTAACAAGTCATAGTTCAAGTTCGGGACCACTTTTGACTCTATAGTAGAGATTGTTGTTTTACTAAATGAATGTTTAATGCAGAACAACTTCATTATGCATGTTGATCTATCTTTACCCAGTAATTTTATTTTATATTAAAATGAGTGGATGAATGTCGATACATTTTAATACATATTATTAATTTATTGAATTACTTATTTTGGAGTTTCATAAGTTATGGCGCTAAAGAGTCTCTACTATCTTAATGGGTTAATGCTCAATTTATGATGTCATTTCATGTTCTTGTAACTTTCAAGACTTTTAATATTTTATAATATTTTTTATTTTGTATTAATCTTGTGTGTCTTGAGAGCCTATAAATAGGTCACTGCGAATAATTTCAAATTTGTTTTTTATATATACATACTTTATATTGGATAAAGAAATGTATTCTCTTGGTGGAGTTTTGGGTTCTACTACTTGTGTAAAGTTAGTTTGAATCAAATGATTAAGTCTAACTCTTGTACCCTGGAGTTTTCTCAAATCTAGAATAAACCAGATCGGCAGACCAGATTATTACAAGGAATAAAAATAAAAACAATATTGATCTTAATGTTACCAAAATATCTATATCTGACTCTGCCAAATAAAATTTTCATCTTCAAAGAATTGTAACACATATAAATTGCTGGTTATACAATCAATTTACGCCGTCGCTTGTTAAATGCTGGATTTGGAGTTTTCTAGTTTTGGAATTCTCCAAATCTGAGAGAGAGATAGTTCGTGCCGCCAACAAGCTCTTCCTTGCCACCACGACAAACCGTTCTCTTCCTCGCCTCTATGGTTGCATTGCCTCCTCCACACTACAAGACGTGTTGCCATCACAAACGTTGTCATCGTTTGTCTCCATGACCACCAAATCTAGAATTGTCTATATCTGAAAAATGGGGAAAGGGAGAGAGAGAGAGAGAGAGAGAGAGAGAGAGTTCGTTACCGCCATTGAGCTCTTCCTTGCCGCTACTACCATCCGTCGTTGCATCACCATCGCCTCCTCAATCGCAGACATCGTCGTCATCTGTCTCTATGTCTACCAGATCTGACAACCATTTTAGCAGGGAATAGTTTAGGTAAGGGAATTAGCTAAAATGAGAGATTGAGATATGAGGCCTAGGGTTTTCTCATTATATATACATGGATATAAATGTCCATCCACATTTTTTTTTTAACTATCAAGGGCTATACACTAACAATGTTTTCAAAAAAGATTAAATGATAGTTGAAAAAATTTATTTACTAAACTAACTCTTAAATAAGGGTTAAATAATAAAAACCTCAATAAAATATATAATTTTAAGTTATAAAAGTGTTGTCTTGTTTGAGTTTTTGTTTCGTTAATGTGTGTTTTATAATAATTTCGATTGTGTTTTCCGTGTTGTCATGTTATTATGTTTGTTTAGATAATTTGAGAATACGAGATTTGACACTCAGGAGAGGTAACTCCAAATTCGGACTAGGGTAAACACAACACGACAATCTAACGACCTGGGAGGGCGTTAGAAAGTGTGTAATCAATGACGTTGGTGCGAGACTCACGTGACCTAGCGTCGTTAAGACATTAAGGGGGACTTCTCCGTTGACGCGAAGCCACGTATTCATTCGTCTTACACTCGGGAGAAGTGGCGATTGAGTTTACGAACCGAGATTGTCGGATACCCGAATGCCATTAACATAAACTAAAACGAGATCAGCACGTTTTTGTAAACAAAAGTTAATTCCTAGGCAAGATTTTCTCTAAACATCTCATATTAGTATTAGTATAGTTTAATTAGTATTTTAGTATTAGTTTATATTAATTTTATATACATTTGTTTTAGCCTAGATAAAGTTAGGTCATGATAAACGCCATACTCAATAATAGTTAAAACCAATCCCTATGGACACGATACCCTTACTTTCCTATCCTTTACTAAAACTTGACCTCGTATACTTGCGAGTGAAAGTAGCGGCATATTTATGCGTTACCAATGCCAAACACTTAAAACGTTACTACCCTAGAGAGGATGCATCAGTGTAAAATTGTAGAAATTTTTAATTTCAAAGTTTGTAATGAAATTTTCTATCAATGAAAGAAGTGTTTGGTTAAATGCATTCTCAACTCTCCAAAATCTACAAGTACAGTGGCAAAGTCAAGCAACCATCCATCCCACCATGGATGCATATGAGCAGCCCTCCAGCCGATTTACAAATAAAGTACAGAGGAGAAGTCAAGCTTCCCTCTGTCCCGCTATGAACGGTGATGAGCAGCCTTTAGCCCATCTATTAGAAGAAGTGTACCTCAGTACACACCGCCGAGGGTGATCATCGGACCCTTTACACTGGTCGGTAGTCTGTACCTGGGGACCAATCACTGTCGTCCACTGACGGCAGGACATCGATCGAGTTCGAGGACTTGCAGCCAGTCATCTTACCCTTAGCCTTCACAGCCGAGCTGAGCTCAGGCGACATGGAGGGATAATGCTCTTACATGGACGAACTTGAGATAACCCGAAAAGGCTCAAGTATGAGCTTAACTACGGAGAAGTCACCTATGACCGGCCACAGGAATCCATCGAGGTGTTGAGGTCCATAGACCGAGAGGGCCTAACTCAAGTCAAACACCCTAACCAGGTTAATTGACCACTCGAGCACGGATAAATCGAGCTTGTGTAGTCGACTGGGAGGCAAAATGACAGAGGAACAGTGAAGAGCTAAAGGACCGACCTGATTACTCGAAACTTGAGTGAGACATTGTTCTCCTCGATGCGACATGCGATTAAAGTTAAACCCTTCACTCAATTTTCACTTTTGTGTAATTATTCACTTAATATTTCAGAACAATATTTCACTTTATGTACACTCAATATTTTAGAACAATATTTCATTTAATGTTCACTCAATATTTCACTCATTTAATAAAAAAAATCTTTATGAATGTACATTTATGCATGAATGTTCACTCAAAATTTCAGAACAATAAAAAATATTGAAAAAATCATATTATGGATTTACACTTCTGTGTAAATGTTCACTCAATATTCTAAAATAATTAAAAACATTGAAAAACCTTAACATAATCGAAAACAATCGGTGTGAACATTCACCAAACTACATTTCAGCATGAATATTATTTCATAGACATTCTACAAAAATCGACAAAAATTAACATAAACATTCAAAGATCTAGAATATCTAGATCTCAAAATTTCCAAATTTGAGAGAGAAAGAGAGCGGGGAACAACAAGCAGGATGGCAAACGACGAGTTCCTGACCAAAGAGAGGGAAAGATAGGGATAGAGAGCACGACGACCTGACGAAGGGCGATGTGCCAACACAGTGAACGGCGATGTGAGCATGACGAACACGACGGTAGCCGTCACGAACACGGCAAGCACAAACACTTCCAAGCTCCATTTTCCTCATCTTCTCCCATCTCTCTCTCTCTCTATGTATGTATGTATGTATCTATCTATCTATCTATGTTTCCTTACTTAAATCTTCTTTCATATGGTTTTCATTTTCCCCCACTTGAAATCTTGATTCTCCAAGTATACTGTGTGTTTTCTATTTGAGAGCAATGAAGTATATTTTCACAATGACTACAACAGCAATTTCGAAGAAATCATTTATTCTTTTCCTATTTGTGATTCTCGGTTTAAATTGCTTCACCAAATTAGGATATATTGCTCATCTTTTGCCTAAGAGAGAGAAAAGAGAAAGATGGGGAGTTAGAAAGAGGCAAATGACTAAAAAGGAAGATGGAGATTAGGGTTTCTCCAATTTACTCCAATTTATATATAAATGATATAAATGTCTATTCATTAACTTGGTCACAGTTATAGAACTATGCACTAAGAATATTTCTTAAAAAGACTATATTACAACATAATTATTTAAAATATTTTTTATACATGAACTCTTAAATAAAAGGGAAAATACCAAAAAGTCTACATACAAAACTAAATCTACAAGATGACCCCACAACTCTTTTTGGCACCCAATAGTCCTACAAAAGGCGTTACTTTACACCAGATAGTCCTAATTTTTTCGAATTGATAATTTTAACCTTCCTTTCACTACCCCTTCTGTCGCCTGTTGAATATTGAAGCAATGTCACCTGTTGAAAACGAAGTCGTCGCCATTCTTGGAGATCCACAGTAATCTTATTTCTCTAGATCGGAGGTCGCTTGTTGAAAACGAAGTTATCGCTGTTCTCCTCCCTTGATTTCTGCTCGCGCATTCTTTCTCCCCTAATTTTGCCTTCACGTTCTTCCTCCCCTATTTCCTTCTCGATAGCATCTAAGTCAGCTTTCTATGAGAAAAAAGATCAAGCATGGAGAGAGGTTGGCGAACAATAGCGGAAGATCTACGAAATTGGGTAAGATCTATTTAATTAAAAATAAGCGTTGAACAAATCAGATTTAATTGAGATCCACTTTGGGTTTTTATGGAGATAACCGTAGGAGAGAGATAGAGATAGACGAACCTATGCCAATTATGGTGATTGACAACGACGAGTCGACGGTGAGTGAAGCAGTCGTGACGACGAGTGAAGATGGACAATGCTTGAAGATGAATGGAGGAACGATAGATAAACAAGGGTAAACAACAGTGGAAAACGATAGAAGATGGATAGAAGAGAGAGAGAGTGAAAGGAGAGAGTCAAAATTATATGTATGTAGAACTTAGAGTTTAATTTGTTTGGATTGATTTGGTTGGATTAAATGGTGAATTTGATATATATGGAATTTAGGGTTCATTTGGTTGGATTTATTTGGTTTGTATTGGGGAAAATCAATCATATGAATGTAAATATATGATTATCATTTTGAATGAAAAAATTAGAATATAACACTGTTGATCTCAAGATTTTGATGGATAATTAAATGTTGATATTTTTTGTAGAACTAATGAGTTTATTAAGTGTTTCAATGTAAAAATTCCATTATTGATGTTATCATGAAGAAATTTGCTAAGGATGCTAAGGACGCAAAGAGACAAACAAAGAGACGGACATTAAGAGATTGAAGATCTTGAAGAATCTAGATGAAAACAACTCAGATTAATTTTTACTCTTAATGTATCCCGATTTGGATCACACACGGCACAAAAATGAATTTATATTTATGTGTGTTTTTATTAGGATCCTAATTAGTCCACATATTTGCTCTAATGTGAAATTGAAGAAGAAATATTAACTTAAGAAAGATTTGTGTTTATAATTGATTAATAGTGTCAATTAAGTTAATCGAGAAAAGAAATCGATTAAAGGGTTGAAAACGTCAGAGATTGGAGTTGAAATGGACTAAGGTAAAGTTGTTCCAGTATTGATCGATCAACCAATAGGTGTTGGCTACAAAATGGAGCAGTCTTTAAATTAATCGGTCAACCAATTAAGAGAGATCGGTCAACCGATGACCGATAAGTGAACTCTCTGAATTGATTGGTTAACCGACCAGGGCCGAAAAATTGCCTGGGAAAGCATCCTGAATCGATTGGTCAACCGACCCTTAGAGATCGGTCAACCGACCATGTTTGAGAAATGGATTGGGTTACAACCTGAATCGATTGGTTGATTAATGGGTCATTGGTCAGTCAACCGATCTGGCAGTTTCAAGATTGGAGGATTTCAAGGATTTGATCTAAAAGTAGCCGTTAACTAGTCGTTTTTGGCTGATTTTTTGGAGTTATCTTAGGGATTTGAACTAATAATAGATATATCATCATTATTTGATTATCCCTATAGATATGGTACACTTATTTTAATTGTTTCTCAAATTGATACATTAAATACTTACTATATTGTTTTATTTGAGATTGAGAAATATTTGGAGGACTAAATTGAATATTTTAAATGTTATAATTAAGTAAATTAAACCAGGATTGAGTCATATTAATATATGGGGGTTTATATGAGTATTTAAATGACATATCTTGTGGGAACTAGCCGTTAGAGGGCTTATTTTAAATCTATTTAAATAGACATGCATTTTTCACTTTTGGATATATTATTCTATAAAGAACAAATTAGTTCTTAAGCTTTCTAAGAGTCATTATTCTGAAAATATACTGAGAGTTTATTGCGAGATTATTCTTGAGAATTATTCTTGAGAAAATTACTGAGAATTTTGAGATCACCGATCTAAACTTTAATTGCGATTTAGTTTTCATTCTTTCGGTGGTATTCTGGTGAGATTTTTCCAAGCTACTATTTTATATTTTGAGTTATTATCAATATTACTTGCTTAGATTTAAGATTTGTGTGAAATCGTTTTCAAACTTTAAAGTGCATAAAAATTATTTTTAAAATGATTTCTGTGTTAATCTGATTATGTGCTTATTTGTGTGCTATTTGTGTGTGTGTGTGTGTGTATATATATATATATATATATATATTATAATCAGATTTTAAATTTCTCACGTAAAATTTTATCACTAGTAAATTTGGGACATTAATTGAGTTTAAATTAATTTGAGGTGGTAAAAACTCCAAGTGTAAAAAGACTTATCAATTTATTATAATTGGTGAGATGTGTGAAGATTAGATATTGTTGGGAATATCTAATCAATGGTAGTTTGGTTTCAATCTCTTTCGGTAAAGAGATTGAGGTTTGATCTTTACCTAAGGCATAAAAAGCTTAGGTTACTCTTTTTCATGAAAAGAGATAGATGTTAATTCTTCCTGAATATAATTAGTTTGTGTGATTTTATAACGGTTCCATCCTTACCGGTGAAAAGGATACTTGGAGTGATTTTTTGTGAGGTTTGATTCTTAGTCTGAGTATAAAAGAATTAGGTTAATCTTTAACTTGTGAAAAAGATAGAGGTAGTGAAAAGGAAATTGTAAAGATTAATTTTAAGCATGTGAAAATAATCATTGTATAAATATTTGATTCCTGCCTGTTTAAAGGAATCTTAGTGGTTTAGTGGGTGCGACTCTCCGTGGGGCTCAGAGGACTGAATTAGCCAAGAGTAATTTGGTGAACTAGTATACATTGTGGTGTGCTGCATTCTTACTTTATTTATTATTTGTTGTTTGAGTGTACACCTAGTTTATATAACACTTATCTGTTGCTATATAGAGATAATAATTAATTTAATCCATTTAGGATTAAATTGATTATTTAAATTTATAAGTGTTGAAAGATAAATACTTGTTTAATTTTTTTTATAACTACCTAATTCACCTCTTTTTTGGGTAGATCACTGGGCCAACAAACACGATGGCCGGCAGTTCCGAACTCGTCACCCTAAACAAATGTGTGTGTGTGTGTGTGTGTGTGAGAGAGAGAGAGAGAGAGAGAGAAGGGAATTGGTCTATGCTCCTAGTGGAGTGGAGTTTATGTTGGATAAATTATATGATTATTTTGGTGAAATAGAATGGGCAACGACAGCTTGGTAGAATTTGAATAGCAGTGAAAGTGAAATATAATACGATCTTCTGTTATATTTAACATGATCTCTTATTATATTTTGTGTTGAATATAACACTAGGGGTAAAATCATCACAAAAAGACAAAATGACTATTTTATAACATGTGTTTAAAAAAGGTATATTTCGTAATTTTTTCTCATATAAGGATTTCTTGGTAACCGCCACTATATAAAAAACGAGTTGCTTACATAATAAATATATTTTTTTTAATTTTTTTTTTGACAAAAGGTGGTTTTAAACTTATTTACACAACCCAAGTAACCCAGTATTTCGAACACCGGGACTTGGGTTATTTTATATATTTTTTTAATTTTTCTGGTCCCGGCATTCACAACGCCGAGACTTTTAAAATTACAAACGGTGTTTGATACACCGTTTGTGGTTTGGGCTTGTCCCGGTGTTCACAACGACGGGACTAAGCCATTTTCGTTGCTAACAGAGAGAAAGAGAGAGAGAGAGAGAGAGTTGCTAAGAGAGAGAAGAGAGAGAGAGACCTAGTCTCGACGTTCAAAACGTCAAGACTAAGGTTCGTTTTTTCATTGCTAATTTTTCTTGATCTCATCGGTCAACCGAATAGGGCATTGTGTCGACCAAATTGAATTTTTACTTGAATTCAATTGAAAATATTTTTTTTTACTTTATTATTAATAAAAAAGTAATAAATAATAAAGTAATAATAAAAAGAATTTCTATGATATAATAAAAATAAATAAAAAAATATTTTATATTAGTTGAATTTCACTTGGATTTTTGAAGTAAAAATAGTTGAATTTCACTTGAATTCTCTTTGAAAATTTGTCGGTTTGGTTTCGAATATTATCGATTTTTTTTTAAATAGTTGAATTTTAATTAGAAGTTTTGAAGTAAATTTTTTTTTTTTAATTTTTTGTTTTGAAGTAAAAATATTTTGGAATGGAAGGTAATAAAAATATAGAATGGAAGATAATTTTTTTATTACCTTCCATTTTAAAATTGTAATGAAGTTTAATTTTTGAAGTAAAAATATTTTTTTATTATTAATAAAGTAAAAATATTCCAAATTTTCAAAAATTTCAATTAAAATTCAACTATCTAAAAAAATATTTTAATAAAGTAAAAATATTTTTTATTAAATTAAAAAAAATGTAATAGAAAAATAGTTGGGCTTTTTATCTGAAAATATAAATTAAACTTCTTATTACAATTTTAAAATGGAAGGTAATATTCGAAATCAAACAGACAAATTTTCAAAGAGAATTCAAGTGAAATTCAACTATTTTTACTTAAAAAATCGAAGTGAAATTCAACTATTATAAAATATTTTTATTTATTTTTATTATATCATGGAAATTCTTTTTATTTTTACTTTATTATTTATTACTTTTTTATTATTATTATTATATATATATATATATATATATATATATATATATATATATATATATATATATATATATTTCAATTGAATTTAAGGAAAAATTTAATTTGGTCAACAGGATATCCCATTCGGTTGACCGATTAGATCAAGACATGCGATTTAAACCCATTATTTTCAACGGTTGACCGACTTGATTAGCTTTCACAATTTTTTACCTTACTGTTTTAACCAGTCAAACGTTTGACTTATTTAATTGACCGTTTGACCTCATTTTTAAATTAAAATTATAACAATCAAAGAAATTAAAATTAACAAACAAATAAAATTTTATTTATAAAAAAATGAAATTAAAAAAAAAAAAAAAAAGAGTAAAAACTAAAAAACACAAAAAAAAATTTAAAGTCAAATAATGGTTAAACTTTAAGGGTATAAACTGTCAAAAACCCTTTTCAAAAACCCATCGTTATCTCTCTTCTCTCTCTCTCTCTTTTAGCATCTCTCTCCTTTCCTATGTCTCTTAGCAACTCTCTCTCTCCTTCTGTTAGCAACGAAAAATGGCTTAGTCCCGGCGTTCCCGTCGGGACTAGGTATACTTGGTCCCAGCGTTTCGAACGCCGGGACCAAGCCCAAATGGTGTATCAAACATTGTTCGTAATTTTAAAAGTTCCGATGTTGTGAACGCTGGGATCAGAAAAAAAAATTAAAAATAACCCAAGTCTCGGTGTTCAGAACACCAAGTTATTTAGGTTGTGTAAATAAGTTTAAAACCACTTTTTGTCAATTTTTTTTTTTTAAAAAAACATTTATTATGTAAACAACTCAATAAAAACCTCTAAAACATATGAATTTATTAAGTTGTACATATTTTTAATTTACCATTTTTTAAATTCACGAGAGCTGAATTCTGAAAGAGAAAAAATATTCTCCATTAAGTCCACCCATATTTGTGGTTTGGCCCATTTACACTATGTTTGGTACGCTGGAATGGAATAAAATGAGTGTGGTATTAGAATGAATGTGGCAGTGGAATGGAATGGCCATTGCCATTCCTATGTTTAGTGACAAACGAGATTAAACATGGTATTAGAATGGTCATTACCATTCCTACGTTTGTTTACAAAATACATTAAACATGGTATTAGAATGACCGATAAAAATAGAAATATGGGAACAAAATTTGGGAACAAAAATAAAAACAGAAATCTGGGAACAAAAACAGAAATATGGGAACAAAAACAAAAACCGAAATCTGGGAACAAAAACAGAAATCGGGAAGAAAAACAGAAATATGAGAACAAAAACAAAAATCTAGGAACAAAAACAGAAATATGGGTACAAAAATAGAAATCTGGGAACAAAAACAAAGACCAAAATCTGGGAACATATTTCTATTTTTGTTCCCAGATTTCTATTTTTGTTTTGTTTCCAGATTTCTGTTTTTGTTCCTAGATTTCTGTTTTTGTTTTGTTCCCAAATTTTTGTTTTTGTTCTCATATTTCTGTTTTTCTTCCCAATTTCTGTTTTTGTTCCCAGATTTCTGTTTTTATTTTTATTCCCATATTTCTGTTTTCGTTTTGTTCCCAGATTTCTATTTTTGTTCCCATATTTCTGTTTTTGTTTTGTTCCCAGATTTTGTTCCCATATTTCTATTTTTGTTTTTGTTCTCATATTTCTGTTTTTGTTCCCGATTTCTATTTTTGTTCCCAGATTTTTGTTTTTGTTTTTGTTCCCAGATTTTATTCCCATATTTCTACTTTTGTTTTTGTTCTCATATTTCTGTTTTTGTTCTCGATTTTTATTTTTGTTCTCATATTTCTGTTTTTGTTTTTGTTCCCATATTTCTGTTTTTGTTCCCATATTTCTGTTTTTGTTTTTGTTCCCATATTTCTATTTTTGTTTGTTCCCAAATTTCTGTTTTTGTTTTTGTTCCTAGATTTCGTTTCCATATTTTTGTTTTCGTTTCATGTTTTCTACGAACAGAAATATAAAATCAATACCACCATATTTTTGTTTTTGTTTTTAGAATTTTATTTTTTATTGTGAAAAATACGGAAACACAAGTATAGATCATTTTTCTTACCTAATACTTCATTTTATTTAGAATTAGGTAATCTCGGGATTACCTAATACCTCATTTTATTTGGAATTAACTAATTTCAAGAATTGTGAGATTAGTTATTACTTGAAAATAGAAATAAAAATCAATCTCACCTACCAAACATAGGAATAAAATAACCATTCCAATGAATATTTTAATTACATGTTGAATCCCGCGTACCAAACGCCACCTTACGGTTTCCTCAAATACCGACCATTCAAAATAACGCACGACTCTGTCAGAGTCAGGCTCGCTGGATCACCATAACGGTTCGAATTTCTACTTCTTCATCTTCCCTTTTTCCTGAGGCGAAAACCTAATGCTATGAAAAATGCTCTCTGCATTTGATTCTTGACAACCCCTGCAAATTGTAAGAGAAACGATTATGGGGTTCGGAGGGCATTTCTGGGATTTGCTCAAACCCTACTCCCGATCGGAAGGCTTCGATTTCCTGAGAAACAAGCGGGTCGCTGTTGATCTCTCCTACTGGATCGTCCAGCATGAAACCGCCATTAAAGCCTACACTCGAAATCCACACCTCCGACTCACATTCTTCCGCACCGTCAACCTCTTCTCCAAGGTACGTCAGACACTCTTACTGGTTACTGTATTTTTCCCCTCTTTTCCGCCATACCCGGGAGACCAAATAAATGAAAAAATGATTCGATTTTTTTGTTGTTTTGAGCTCAATTCGGGGTTTTTTTTTTTTTTTTTCCTCCAAATCACTACATGTTTTTGAGGTTATACCATTTCTGTTTGGTTCCTTGCGAAAGGAAAGAGGATGAAACATTGAAATTTTGGGGCATTATGTTTTCCATGAAAAATGATTTCGCTTTAAATTTGCAGAAGAGGCGTGTTGATTATTGAACTTTTGGTCTTACTTGTTTTGTTTTTGCATAGCGCGCGCTGATTTTCAATCGAAACAGGGAAAGAAATAGAACTTGAAATTTATGTAATATGTTGATTTTGGTTCTTTATATGGAAAGGAAAACATGAGGGTTTTGTTTCTTGAATGTAGTTTTTTTTTTAAAACTTCAGTGCATTTTCTTATGAACCAAATGACTGGAATTTTTGTGAATTGTGGAACCCAAAATGATGTTTGCTTTTGAAATTTTGCAGTTTGGGGCATATCCTGTGTTTGTGGTTGATGGGACTCCATCACCATTGAAGTCTCACGCAAGGATTGCACGATTTTTTCGAGGATCTGGCATTGACTTGTCGAACATGCCAGTGCCAGAGGAAGGTGCTTCAATAGAAAGAAATTGGGCGTTCACAAAATGTGTTAAAGAGTGTGTGGTGAGTATATTAGGCCTTGCATTTACTATTAATCAATTAACTTCATTTTTTTTTGGGGGGGAGGGGGGTTTGTGGTTGTGAAGGGAAGTTGCATTACATTAGGGCTTCTTTGGTTGTCTAAATTAACATATTTTATGAATTAGCTTACTTTTGAGTTTTGATGAATTGATTTTTCTCCATTTACCTATGATTTAATCAAATTTACATATTGTTTATTTGAACAAAAACAACATACAATTTTCCATTTTTGTTTTTAGCTATATTCTTCTCCAATTTGATGAGAAAATAGCATCTAAATTGGAACTAAAACGGTTAGCTGTCTAATTAAGTGTTTTTAATTCTTACTTAACTATAACAATTAAAAAAGATTATTGATTGAAAAATAGTAAAATTAAGAACTGAAAGAGAACCAAACGGGCCCTTAGTGTATACAAGTATTGTTGAATAGTTCAGGTTCAGTCAGATTTTCTTTCAATATCTAAAATTTGAGTCAATATCCATATAATACAACCTAGCGTCCGTAGCGCCCCTACCGCCTAAAGTTTGAGCTTGTGCTTTTAGCCCTCTTGACTTGCATAACCTACTGCACAACGGTTCGACCTCCCGGGAGCAATCCTAGTGCCCCTACTGCGCAATGTTTTTAGCAGCACTTCTAGTCCCCCTCTAGTGCTTAGCCTACTTAGACGTGCATAATGTTTTAGCTTTGCTTTAGACTCTGCCTTATTATTTTCAGGTTTCTACAATTCACAAATTCATCCAAACATCTTCATTTGTTCCTCACTCAACAAGTTAATCCATACAACCTTAAAAACCCCAAGAAACAACAACAGGAATACTGTTTCGCTGACTATTCACAGCTCCCAGAAAGAACCCATGATCTTTTGTTCCCTTTTTTGTTTAAATCCAATCCTTTGTTTGTTCTTTGATGCATGAAGGCTTCATTATCCTTTTTGTATCTATTATTATTTGCTAATCAAGCGAAAGATATCAGTAAAGGAAGCAAGGAGTGTAACCTTTTACGATCAAAAGAAAGATAAGAAGCCTCTATCTCCTCAAAATCATGAAAATCAAGAAGGAAACAACTCTTTGACCAAATATGAAACATGTACAAAAATGGAATGAGACATCAGAGATCTATAATTATGCAGGGAAAGTAGACACCTAGACAAACCGTCGAAGGAATGACATCTATCGGACACTTCTTCGAATATTCACCTATAATGCCTGCAATGTTTTCCTTTTGTTTCATAATTACTTGAAAATCGAATGAAATATCCATATAATATGTGAAGCACCATGTTTATATCAACAAATACATAAGAAATTTTTTAACAATACAACCTTACGTTTTTTCATCTACTTTTTTTTTTATATTTTTCTTTTGGTTGTATACTTGAAATCAAATGAAACATCCATATAATACACGATCCCCCCACCCCCCACCCCCCACCCACCCTTTTTGTTTTGAACTTATGCTTCTCCTAATAAGGGCTTACGATAAGCAATTGTTGAAGAACTACCTACTAAAACTAGTTGCCTTGTTAATTTGGACAATTATTTTGGGATGGAGGAGTAATATTTCTCTTTAATTTCATGCGGCTAAAAGCCAGCCCTAAATACCATACTTTATGTTGTTCCAAAAATTGATCTGAATTAGTGCTGATGAAGTATAGATTGCTGCCGTTCATTAGTGTTCAAATAATGAGTCCTTACACTCTGAGAAAAGTGACATGATTATTAATCTTTCTTCATGGAAGCCAATGAACTGATGGCACCTGTTGAGTAAGAAAACACTGTCCTATTCCCTTTCAAGTATGTCCAAAGAGTCAAGATGTGGAAAAGGTTAAAGTTATTTTGATTTCTTCTTCTGTCCTTGCTTCAATGGTCTGGCACATTTACACTGCTTATTTTTGGAACGCGCTAAAAAACTTTTCTTCAGCGATTGATCTGCATATTCTTTTGCTATTTTTTTTGTACAAGCAATGATGGGCAATCGATAATCTCATCCAGACAAGAAATTAATATTCGTTTAACCCATTGGTTCTGTTTGCAATAGAGAGGCGTTAATGATTTTTTCTCTATTTTTATTTTATTTTTGGTGGTTGGACACTTGGACTTTCCTCAGAATTGCAAGAAATACTTCAGGGGCAAATGCGTGCAAGGGGTTCCTAATACTATTTCATTTATGCATGCTTGCTTTCTTGTTTCTTTTGTCCTAACAAAATTAAGTCTGGACTCTTGATAAATATTTTGAGTTGCTTGAGTTCTATAACTTCATATGTAAGTCGGTAACAATTGCTTTTGCTTTTGGCGGATGATTCGGTGTGGTTTGACTGCTTTGGGAGTGTGTATTATTATTATTTATTTATGTTTTGGTAGGAGCTACTTGAACTTCTTGGTATGCCTGTTCTAAAAGCCAAAGGAGAGGCTGAAGCACTCTGTGCTCTCTTGAACAGAGAAGGTCAGGTAGATGCTTGTATTACTGCTGACAGTGATGCTTTCCTTTTTGGGGCAGAATGTGTAGTAAAGCGTCTCCAACCCAACTCAAAAGTAAGTGATTTTATAATTGATTTATTTGTCTTATGCAAAGGTCCTTTTGTACTCGGCAGGGCAAACTCGGTTTTTTACATTTTCTTCTTAATTTCTTTATTTCTTTTTCTTTTTCATGTTTTTTGGTCATCATATTTTGCTTCTTGAGTATGTGGTGGATAATGCTTTTTAATCATAAGAATCATCCCTTGCAATTCAAATAAATAAATAATTAAAATATTGTGTTGGGACGAGGATTAGAGTAATCAGGTAATGCTTATGAGAGCTATTGTGGAGCATCTCCTGCTTTTGAGTTGTTTTTTTGAGATTTTTGGCTGGGCTAGTGGTACGGCCTATCCCTCCCTAGGCAGGTGGTATGGGATTTGAATATCACTGGGTGCGTGAGTGGGTGAGTGAGTTAAAAAAAAATGTTGGGTCCTAGGGCTAGGTAGAAGGAGTTTGGTTAGTTATGAATGTGATGGTTGGAGAAGTCATGGCCTTAATACATTTCTTACTTACGTATTGGCATATAGTAATTTTGAAAGGAGAAAGAGATAGAAAGGAGCTTCTTATGAAATATACAACAACAACAACAAAACATTAGTCCTACCTAGGTAGGTTGGCAACAGGAATCCGTTCGCGTTATACAGTTCATTCGAGGGTCGTCCCCTCCATTAAGTTCAAAGAAATTAGATCATTCCTAGTTTTCTCATTTCAAGTTTTCTTAGGTCTAACTCTCTCCCTTGAAGCACCTTCCACTTGAATTAAATTGTATTTTCGTGCCGGTACATCCTCTGGTCTTCTATGCACATTGTCCAAATCACTTTAAGCAATTTTCTCTCATTTTATCTTCAATTGGCGCTATTCCTAACCTCTCCCCAATAATCTCAGTTCTCACTTTATTCATCCTTGTCGACCACACATCCATCTTAACATCCTTATCTCTGCTATACATACTTTCTCAACATACTTCTTGTTTATTGCCCAACGGTTTGAACCATAGAGAATCACCCGTCTTTTATTGTAGTTTTGTAGAATTTTCATTTCAATTTTAATGGTATCCATCACAAATTTCTTTAATTGCACTTCTCTACTTTAACCATCTTGTCTTGATGCTGAAAAATGGAGTGGAATGGATGAGCAGATTGACACGATTCTTCTGTGATATATCTTCTCTGTGTTCTATCTTGTTCTCTCTCACTGAGCCTTCATAACTAGCATGTTATTGTGTCTTCAGGAACCATTTGAATGTTACTATATGTCAGATATTGAAGCTGGCCTTGGGATTAAGAGAAAACACCTAATAGCCATTTCACTCTTGGTTGGAAATGACCATGACTTAAATGGTGTCCAAGGGGTTGGCCTTGATACGGCACTTCGTTTTGTCAGATCTTTCACAGAAGACAAAATTTTAACTAGGTTTGCTTCTTGACACTTCAAAAATTCGAACAGTCGAATGGATGCATGTTTTATAATTTTTATTTATCTGTTGGCTTAATCTCTTTTTGCACCCCTGAAGTTTGGGTACTGTTGCACATTGCTCTCTAAAATTTCAAATTTATGCCTACTGGCCTGATTGACCAGAAACTGCCATATTTTACCAGAGGTCATGTGCAATGCATGTCAGGGGGTGCATAATGATTTTATTTTTTATTTTTAAAAAAAGAAAAGATTAATTTGCACTTTGCTTCCTGAATTTTATTGTTGTTCCACTTTGCAAAATATTAATTTGCAAAGTTCATTTTAAGCTTATTTATTTGACTGTTCAAGAGTTTTGTTGGCCAAAGACCACATTAAACTCCATTAATTTTACATACAGATTAAAAGATATTGGCAAAGGCATCTCCTTCCAGTTCCAAGATGATTTTAAAATTTCGGGTGATCTTATTCCTGATTTGTGTGAAAACTCATCACCAAAGACAAAATTATCACATTGTTCTCTCTGTGGGCATCCCGGAAGCAAGAGAGCACATTCAAAAGCTGCTTGTGAGTATTGCAATTCTAGCACCACTGACGGTTGTGTGCAGAAGCCATTGGGTTTTAAGTGTGACTGCTGCTCATGCGATTTGGTACATTTTTTCCTCCTGAAATTGCAATCCCATTCTATGTTCAATTAGTGCTTTCCTTCTTTGTTCCCCGAACATGGAACAAATTAAAAAACAAAATTTAACTATTCCCAAATTTTTAGAGGTAAATCTTTGGTAATGGAAAAGAAGCAAATTCTTTGTTGCAAATGTTTTGCTGTTTCTGTTCCAATTTTTCTTGGAATGTAAACAAAAAACCAGGAACAAAAACATTAATCAAACGCTACCACTACCATCATTCTTTAGCTTAAGTTGGTATGGTGTGTGAATTTTTAATATTCGAAGCCTTTTTTTTCTTTGTTGGTTCAATTTGACTCACGAGTTTCCAAGTTTTTCACGTATTCTTATTTCTTAGCTTCGTTGTATGGCAGGATAAGAAAGAAAAGGAAAGGAGGAAGAATGAAAATTGGCAAACGAAAGTGTATCAAAAAATCTCCATGGTGCAGAATTTCCCAAATGATGCTATTCTTGAAATGTATTTGAGCAGCAATCAAGAGCATTTTGGTGGTATGATTTACTGGACTTCAATTTCATGCCAAAAATATTAAATGTCTTGTATTATTTGTTGTAACTTGCAGCCCTGAAGTTTGGGGTTGATTTTTTTCACATTGCTTCCTGACGTTTCAATTCTATGACTAATTGACCAAGTAACCGGAAATGGCCAATTTTGTCATTGGACATGATGGGCAAGTAATGGAATATTAAAAGAAATAACTAAATAAATTGCAGTTTGCACCCTCGAGTTTGATTGTGGTTGCAATTTGCTCTGTATTCTGCTGACAACAGTCCCTGGAACTGTGCAACTGAGGTAATTAGACACAAAGTCAAAATATCAAGGAGCAACGTGCAAAGTACAATTTAGACAATTTCCTTGCTATGAACTGTTCATTTCAATTCCAAGAAGTTTTTTTTATTTTTTTTGGTTCTTGGTGAACAGTTCACAAACTTTAATTTTTCAGAGTTCAAAGTTCACAAATTGGCAAACTTTAATTGTAGTAATTTTTCAGAAGTTCAAAGTTGCTGCACTATATGAAAATCACTACAATTTACATGAAGAAATTGCAGTGATTTTCATATAGTGTGCTGACTTTAGACTTCTTACAAAATTGTTGGACTTCTCAAATAGTTATTGTAGCGAGTGAGCTGGGTGAGTAGTGGGGCACTTTTTTTTTGGGGCGCAGAGCAAATTTTTTTTTTTGGTTATGTTCTTCATCAGGATAGTTATCAATTTTTTTGGCAGTTTTTATTTTGATTTCTTGTGATTTATTTTTTCAGATGGTGAGCCACATTTATCATGGGAAAATCCAAAAACGGAGACTTTAGTCGATTATTTAGCTTATCACCAGCACTGGGAACCATCTTACATACGACAGAGGATTCTCCCGATGTTGTCCACCATTTTCCTGAGAGAGAGCGCCTCAAATCCATCCAAAGATTTGTTATATGGTCAATATGAATTCGATTCTATTCAGCGTGTGAAGATACGATATGGGCACCAATTTTATGTTGTTAATTGGAAGAAAGCTAGACCTATGAATAGCCCTATTGACTCGGTTTCTACTGGAGAAATTGATACAGAAAAAGACTTCATAGAAATTCATGATTCCGATGATTCATTTGATGAACCTGATGTGACCCAGATTCGCATTGATGGTGGAGGATTATGTCTGTTGACTGATGAAAATATGGAGCTTGTGAAGGCTGCTCTCCCGGAAGAAGTGGATAGATTCTTGAAGGAGAAGGTACAAACAATCTCTTGTTTTGATTCTTTAGGTGGTGTTTGTTTAGTGTTACTATTTTTCCTTTTTGTTTTTTAGTGTTCCCAAAAGGATTGGGAACATAAGCCGGAAGAGTATGTGAAGGAAATCCATTTCTCTTCTGTTCTCAGGGCTTTTAGGATAAATATCAAATTAATCGAATTGTTCTTAAATTGCTGTTTTTGTTCCATGTATTTGGGGAATAGAAAATGAAATCTGAAAACCGAACTACTAGGCAAAATCCACGCTAGTATTTCTATTTTTTTTGGGTTCCCGAAAAATTGAGAATGTTAGGAAAAATATGGGAACAAAAAACAAAAATCTATTCCTATTATGTTCCCAGATTTTTGAACAAATTTATGGGAATAAAACATAAGTATTCCCCGTTTTTTATTTTGGTTCCAAGTTTTCTGGGAATAGAAAAAAAATCTTGGGAACAAAACCACTGAACAAAAATCACCTCATGTAGTGTTTGGGTTTATGGAATTGCAATTTGAAATAAGCAAAAACTTGAAAATGTTCTTGCATTCATTTCTAATTCCAATTGCTAAGCTCCAATGCCTTGCAACCAAACCACTTAGTGTTTTTAGTTAAAAAAAATTAAAAATTAACCCCGATTTTTCTGTTTCCAGAATTTTGTTCTAAAAATATAGAAACAGAACAGAAACAATTATTTGTTTATCTTTTACTTCAAATTTCTATTTCTGTTCCCAGAATTTTGTTCTAAACATCTAGGAACCGAAACAGAAATCTGGGAAAATAAACACCAAACAAATGCCACCTTATATCCTTTTTGCTGCATTTTTTGGTCCCATGTTCGATCATTTAAGCGATTTTTTGCTCCAAAACTGGCAGGAACTGAAAGAAATGAAATTGAAGAAAAAGAAACCTACTTCAAAATGTGAAGCAACTCCCGAGAAATCAGAATCACCTTCTTCGAAAAGCTTGCAGCTGAGTATTACCAAATTCTACCAGCAAGCGAAGAGTGAGAACAAAAATGGTTCTCCTGAAGGTGGTAAAAGAACAGTTTCAAGCCCTAATCTTTCCAAATCTGCCAGGCGTCGTCTTTTGTTTGGTTAGGAACTTGTAAAAAAATAAATGGAAACACTTTAACATGTAAATTTGATTTTGGTTAGGTGGTAAGTTTGGTGTACAGTTTGAAGATAGTGAGCTTTTGGTACTTGAGGCTGTTTTGATTGTAGAATTCTTAATTGCAATCTGAGGTTGATTTTTCTTAAATTTAAAATTGTGTCCAATACCTTTGTTTTAAGAGAGTTTATGTGGTAAGTTTGCTTAGTTTTAAAAAAGTCTGAAATGCAATTACAATTTATGTTTTAGTCTCGTGCATTAAAAAAATAAAAAACATAAGGTCCAATATACATTGTATTCTCGTAGTTACATGTATCTAAATATATATTTAAGTTGTGTATAAAATATTTGTTAGATGTAACAAATATTATATACGTAATTTGTAATTACACAAATATTTCAAAGACGTTGCATTCTTACAAAAATTTTGTTAGATGTAACATAATTATATGTAATTTATAATCTGTAACTGATGTGGGTAAAAATCAGTCGACCTCCAGTTGCTCCACCTAAGCCTGCCACGTGGATCGGCATAAGACGTGTCATCAACGACCTGAACAGCCCGGTATCTCATCAGTTCGGTATCTTATCTGCCCGGTCATTTCACAGTACTTGGACGATCACCGACTGAGAGTTTTCTATGATAAAAGAGGAACCAACTAACAAAGCTCAAGTCAGAATACTCACCTTGGCATTCGAGCCGGTTCATTCGCTGTCTTAACAGCGCGGCCCATGGACTTCTCCATCAACATTGAAAGGCCTAGGCTCATAGTTCTAATTCCTTCATGCACCATTTTTATCCACCACGCGCTGTGTTAAGGTCGATAATCGAGCTTAAGGCCTTAATCTCCAAAACGCTAATCAGACTTTGGCTTATAAAAGGAAAATGTGAACAGTGTTATCGAGAGGTGGAAAAGGTAATTGCTTTTAGAATATTCAAAACATTCCTAATTTTTAACTCCAAGCTCTTACTTTCATGCGGAAAGGGACACGTTGGGCACAACCCCGGTGGGTCCTTTGTGCAAGTATCGATCTGGGGCTCAGGACGGACAACGCCAGGTCAGCTCGGTCAGGTTTAGATTTGGGGATAAAAGGACTTAAAGGATTCTCCTCCACCAAAGACAACCACCAGATCACCAGCAATTCTCCACGTGGATTCTGACTACACCATACTGTTGGTTAGGCCATTTTTCAACACCAACAATTTTGAGCAGTCTGTGGGAAGCTTATAAAAAGTGTCCTTAGGTAATCAATTCCTAGCTCGGCTAATACCTGATGATCACAAGGTTTGGTCAGATCATTCGGCAAAGGCATCAGAACGATGCGGTGAATAGAAACCCGAACCAAGAAATATCAAGGATCTCTAGGCCAGATGCTAGGGCCTCAACCCACATTCCGGTTGAAGAAGAGAACATACCTCATGTGGGCCAAGTGGGTCCATTAGCTTTGCCCTCAGGCGTCGTGGTAGGCCAGACGTTTGGGGCCGTTGAGGTTTCAAGAATCGATAGTTTGGAATGCTGGCTTGGCGAATTCCAAAACTATTTCCCAGTTCTTATTTCTCGCTTGCCGCCAGCCCCTATGCAAGGGGGACCGACTCTCCAGACTGTAAGGGGAGGGGAGTAACCCCAAGAGTCGGGAGATCGCATGATCCATTCCCATGGACATCTACCCCGAGCTTGACGTCGGCCTTGTAATCGAGCAGTAAGGGAGAAGGATCTGGCCTCCCATGTTGCCTTGGGGACATCATCTCAACCCTCACAAGGACACCGAGCTGAGGATTGACGAGAATCCCCACCAACTAGAGTGCCTAGCCACGTTACCCGATCTGAGCACCGGATCTATCGCGCTCGTGAGGTCGATTCTCATTCCCCACCAGTCCGAAGGCATGGAGCCCGGGTAGCTGCAAGCAGCCCAAGGGTAAAATTGTGGTGCAACAACGTCTTACCGAAGTGGAAGCAGCTCTCCACCAGCTACAAAGGGGGACAACGCGACTACCTGATGAGGTGAAGTCACCTTTCACAGATGATATCGTGGACGAGGTGGTGCCATACAGATTCCCTCACCCCTAGATGGTATTGTATGACGGAACCACCGACCCAGTAGATCACCTTTCAATCTTCGTATCCTATATAGACATGCACACGGTCTCAGTAACAGTGCGACCTAAATCTTTCCCCCTTATTCTTACCAGAACAGCCTAAACCTGGTTTCGAGATCTGGCCCCAACTTCAATATCTACTTTTTCCCAGCTCGAGCAACTCTTCCTAGCTCAGTTCAACCACTCCCGACGAAGGCTAAAAAGTATGACTCATATCCTGATGCTCCATCAAGAGATCAGTGGAAGTTTGGGAGACTACGTGGATAGGTTTCATAGAGAGACAATCGCTTGTGAAGATTTCTTAGATGCAGTGGCATTGAACGCCTTCATTGACGGATTGAGGCATCGAAGGTTATCCTATGATCTCTGCTCGTGTCCTGCACTGAACTTTTGTGCTACCCTGAATCGTGACACTAATTTATACAAGGCCGACCTGAAGGACATCGTGAAAAGAGATTGAGAAAGGGTTCAAAAGAAGAAGAGCTGGGCTGAGGAAGGACTGAGCTGATCTCAAGGCTCGTGAAGGCTTCAAGCTGAGGGGCGGTTAGGAGCTCTGCCTGGGGATTAGAGACCTCTCCCACCCACAGGGCATCTACAACACGGGTTCACCCCCTAATGGCTTCAGTCGTGACGATTTTCGTTGAGAACTCCAAAAAAAGAGTCTTCCTACCTACCCCTCCCCTGAGAGGAAAGCCTATGCAGGTTGGTTAACAAATATTGCGAGTTTCACCGAGACCGGGGTCACTTTATTGATGATTTCTTCCAACTTAAAGATGAGATAGAGACACTCATCGAAGGGGCTACCTTGGAAATTATGTTTGTAGGATGAATAGGGAGCCCAATTCGGCAAAAATGACCACCGAGAAGAGCATAGAGGTTAACGAAGACAGGGAAACCGCAACTGACCTCCATCTCGGGATAATGACCTTGGTGATGATAATGACTAGCGGGTGGATGGTGAAATTAATGTCATCCACGACGGGCTTGGCTTCGGCGGGGAGACATCTTCTTTCCGAAAGAGCTATGAACACAAGGCAAAGAGAAAGGTCGATCAGGATGTGTACGAGGTAAGCACGATCAATGCCACCACACACAACGTTATCTCCTTCAGCAAGGCTAACCTCTATGGGATGCACACCCCCCCATGATGATGCTTTGGTGATCTCCGCCCTAATCAATCACTATAAGATATAGAGGATTTTGGTCGATAGGGGCAGTTCAACTGACATAATTTTTAAATAGGCTTTTGACAAAATGAAAGTAGATCCAAGCGTTGTCCAGCCTACTAAATCTCCTTTTGACATCTTCAACGAAGACGTCATCAGCTCTGTCAGATGGGTTTCCTTACTCGTCATAGTGGGATTGAAGCCCAGGTCTACTACAATGTGGACTAAGTTTCTCATCATTGATAGGCCCTCGCCCTACAACGCGATGATGGGTCGTCCGATTATAGCTGCCTTGAGGGCCGTTTGTTCATCGTACAACCAGATAATGAAGTTCCCTACCGATCATGTAGTGGGAGATATCCGAAGAGATCAAGAGTCTACCAGAGTATATACCAGAGGGCACTGGAGAAGAAGAAATAGCAATTACCGACCGGGCCCGAGCTCACTAAAATTCAGCTCGGATTTCCTGAGCTCATAACCTTGGACGATGAATCCGGGCTCATCCTGATCAACGATCCCTGAGATGAAGAGCTCGGTCCCTGACCTCATGAAGATCTTTAAGAAGTTCCCATTTACCCTTCCATCGAAAGAAGGACTGTGAGAATAAGGGCTAAGCTCTACTTCGAGCAACGGGCTAAACTTGCCGACCTGTTACGGAAGAACTATGGCGTCTTTTCTTGGTCCCACAACGAGCTCCCAAGAATCAACTCTAGGGTGGCCATGCACCGACTATATGCTGACATGCACTATCCTCTAGTTCGGCAGAAGCGAAGAAAGTTTCACCCAGATCGACAAAAGATCATTGAAAAAGAGATGGATAAGCTCATCAAGTCCGATGTTGTGGAAGATATCAAGTTCCCGGACTGGATATCCAAAGTGGTCTTTACTCCTAAGGTTGGGAACAAATAGATCTTTTGCGTGGATTTCAAAGATTTGAACAAGGCCTGTCTGAAAGACTTATTCTCCCTATCGAGAACAGAGATCGTGATAGATGCCATTGCTGGGTACGAGTAGCTGAGCTTCCTCGTCGCATATGTTGGATACAATCAAATCTCGATATACCTTTCTGACATGATCAAAACCTCATTCATAATGGACCGATGAACTTATTGTTACAAGGTCATGCCATTTGGATTACGCAACACCGGAGTGACTTATCAACGATTAGTTAACAAGATGTTCAAAGAGGAGATCGGGAAAACTATGGAGGTTTATATTGACGAAATGTTGGTGAAAAGCATCCAAGCTCGATACCACCTCGGGCACCTCCAACCCTGCTTCGACAAGCTCCGAGATCATCGCATGAAGCTCAACACAAGCAAATGTATATTTGGGATGTCTGCGGGCAAATTCCTCGATTTCATGGTATCCCAACGCGGTATTGACGCTAACCCCGACCAAGTCAGTGTCGTGCTCGAGATGGCTTCACTTCGTACCAAGAAAGAGGTCCAAATGCTCACAGGGAAGTTGGCAGTGCTTAATTGTTTTATCTCCCAATCCTCCGAAGAATGCATTCGGTTTTTCAAAGTTCTCAGGGTAAACAAGGCATTCAAGTGGACCAAGGAGTGTGAAATGTCTTTCCAAGAACTCAAGACGTATCTCTCCTTAGCTCCCCTACTCAGCACACCGAGAAGAGGAGATGAGCTATTCCTCTACATCTTGGTGTCCACCATGGTAGTAAGCGTAGCCTTGGTGAGGAAAGAAAACGACATTCAAAGTCTGGCATACTACTCCAGTAGGGTCATCACTGACGTTGAGACCAGATATTCTTGATTTGAAAAACTAGCGTATGGCTTGTTGATTGCTTTAAGGAAACTGAGGCAGTATTTTTGGGCCCACACCATCATTGTTCTAACTGACTAGC
Source organism: Eucommia ulmoides (assembly GCA_016647705.1). NCBI lineage: Eukaryota > Viridiplantae > Streptophyta > Magnoliopsida > Garryales > Eucommiaceae > Eucommia > Eucommia ulmoides. Next base: position 43,196,307 of record CM028340.1, read on the forward strand.
CTCTATGACAAATCCTCTATTCTCCTGATGTCTCTGAGTGGTTAATAAAGTACAGCCTCGAGCGTGGGCAATTCTATATTGATTATCAGCACAGGACAACAATCAAGGGGCAGGTCTTAGCTGATTTCATTACCTTGCTGACCTTCCTTGATGCAGAGCTGAATACTGACCTGGAGGCCGCCGAGAAGACTACTCCACTCAGCAAAGAGGTCGATGAGACCTCCAGAGTGGGAACCGACTTGGGACTAGATTCCTGGCAACTATTCACGAATGATTCCTCCAACCAAAATGGTTGTGGGGTCGGGATGGTCCTTGTAACCCTAAATAAGGAGGAGGTGGACCAAATAAATGGCGAAGACTCTCTAAGTCTTGTGCGATTCTCAACTTGTGGCCAACTAAGTAAATGGTGACTACCTAACTAAGGACCCAAGTATGGTTGCCTACTTGGAGAGGGTTAAGGCTTTAATGGAAGGTTTCGAAAGGGTTCAAGTCATGCAAATTCCCCGAGAAGAGAACAGGCATGCCAACGCATTGGCTAACCTTGTCTCCGCAGTGGAATACACCCTAAAACAAATCGTACCTGTGGAATACCTAGTCGATCCAAGCACAACAACATCAGATGAGGTCGTGACCATATGCACGCTTAGTACCGTGTTGTCTTGGTTGGACCCAATCAAGAATTATCTTGAGAGAAGAGCACTTCTAGAAGACCGAGTTGAGGCTAGAAGGATTAAATACTGGGCTACGAGGTACGTCCTCTTGGATAGGGTATTGTACCGAAAGTACTTCTCGGGCCCCTACTCCAGGTGTTTTCGACCTAAGGAGGCTGATTATGTGATGCGAGAAGTTCACGAAGGATTTTGCAGTAATCACGCGGGGGGCAGATCCCTAGCTCGAAAACTTTTCCAGCACAGGTACTACTAGCCGGAGATGTTAGAAAATACGAATGAGTTCGTGAAGAAATGCGAAAAGTGTTAGAAATTTGCCGCTTACCTCCATGTTCCACCAACTGAGCTGGTGCCCTTCTCGACCCGTTCCCTTAGGGCACCGGCCAAAGAAAGTTTCTGGTCGTGGCGATTGACTACTTCATAAAATGGGTGAAAGCTAATCCCCTAACCAAGATCACCAATGAGAAGATTAGGGACTTCGTGTGGAAAAGCCTGATCTACCAGTTTGGCATTCCCGAGGCCATCGTCTCAGACAACAGAAAGCTGTTAGACAACGACCTCTTTGATGACCTCTGCTCAGGGTTGGGGATCAACATACATTTCTCCTCCCTGGGTCACCCTTAGGCCAATGGTCAGGTCAAGGTCACCAACATGACAATTTTTCCTAATCTGAAGATGAGGCTAGATGAGTCTAAGAGTTTGTGGCTTGAGGACTTCTACCTCGTTATTTGGGCTTGCACACAATGGCCAGAACCCCAACCGGAGAAACATTATTTTGCAATAACTTTTGGCTCTTAGGCCGTTATTCCAGTTGAGATCGGCATGTCATCACCAAAGACAACGACCTCTTTCAACCAAGTTGAGAATGAAGCAACATTGGTGTTGAGCCTAGATATCCTAGAAAAGAGAGAGGAAGGAGCTCAGGTATACTAGGCCGCTTAGCAGCAAATGACAGTCCGTTACTAACAGAAGGGTCCGACCTCACTCTTTTGATATTGGCAACCATGTCCTCAAGAAGGTCACGTTGGCCACCAAAGATCAAAATGCTGGTAAGTTAGCTCCCACCTGGGAAGGACTGTACAGAGTCACTCGTGTAGCTCGGCTTGGTATGTATGACCTAAAAACTGAATAAGGGGTACCCCTGAGACACCCCTGGGACGCCTGAAAGGTGTAAATTACCTATCTATTTCCAAACCGAACATGGTTAGTTTTCGAGTATGTTTAGTACGTTTTAAGTATGTTTTAATATATTTTTATTCTTTTTATATAAGAACAGCTGTGTGGGGTGAAAAGGTAGGAAAACAGAGTGTAAACGATGAGATTGAACCAAGAACGGTCGAAAAACGAGAAAGGTAGTTGTCACACCCCACCCCGGACACCTATCCCCCTGGGGTTGGCGTGATGCCGACATGACATCACCTGCACGCCAAACCAACTAAGAAATGACTATTGCATACATAATTACACAACCAACAAATCAGATCATACTATATGAATATACTCTCTAAATGGGGACATACCCATCCTTACAAAGTAATAATAACAACAAAGATAAAACAACCATGAACCTCTCATAGGTTCACCTCAACCAACACCTCTCAAAATGCTCTCTCACTACCGTAATGCCGGACTCTATCTAGTACCAGTAGGGGACCGATTCCTAGCTGTTGCACCTGCGAGTGTACTGTCTTCTTAATAAAAACATTTTAGAGGGATCAAGTATAAAACATATAAATATCACATATCACAAAGAAAATCCCTTTTTCCTGTCACCACAGAAAACAACGTGTATATATATATATATATAACATCTCAACTAAGCAGTAAAAATAAACCAAAACGTTACAGCAACCATATAGTATAACGCAATCGAAATAATAGATATATCAATGTAAATGGGTACACCAATCCAGTATAAATAAAGTATATATAATTGCAAATTTATTCAACTCATTCACCGTATACGACAAATACCATACTACACCACACCACACCACACCACACTACATGTCACAGGGTCGAAATTTTTAGCACCAATTTTCAACCGAGTGATGGCTTGATCGTTGCACAATCAGTCAGCCACGGTGAATGCATTGCCTCGCAACGGAATTACACCGACAGAATTGTAAACACACACGTTCCTGTAACGAAATACAACCGGAATGCACTGAAATACTACCGAAACGCACCCACGCAACAGTACACACACGTATTACAGGAAAACCCAACCTTGTATTAATAAACTCCGGTTACAAAGAACCAAATACAGCACTTTGTCTGTAAAATCCGCAGGCAAGCATTCCAACCTCTAAAAACAGACCAAAACAACAGTATATATAGGAGAAAACAGCAGTTGACAACCCCAACTGCATAGGCAGACTACCGACACCTGTCCGACACAAGTCAGCACCACAGGAGTTGGTTTTCCTGTCTAAAAACCAACCAAAACCGCCCAAGAACTGCCCAGAACTGCTCACACATGCACTGCACATGTCTGGAAACCACCAGTCCATCAGCTCACCAGGTAGCATTCTTCCAGCGTTTTTGCACCGTCCCAACGTCTGCCCGTTGCCATCTCGTCCCATAATCTGCCAATGTTCCCTAACATTTTTCCACGCCGCTGTATGGCCGGAACGTGTCGTTGCGCCCAACGACTGCCAACATTCCGTGTGCTATTTCCGCACCGGAATACACCGTTGCCCAACGGTGCGTCATGCCTCTACATAACTCAGCCCAAAACGTAGCGTTACGCCTACGTTCTGTTTTGTTGCATCGTTCTGCCCAACGCCGTCCCAACGCAGTATGCATTTTTCGCACCAAAATGCACCGCCGTTCCCAACAGTCCGCCACGTCGCACATGTGACACTGTTTACCACGTATCGTTGCGCCTCCATTGCACTATTTTGCCTCGGTACCGCACCGAGATCTTCCTTTGGTCCCGTCACTCCCCAACGAGAACCCTATTATCAGCAACCTCTGCTAATGCCGCCAACGTGCGTCCACGTTGCCCAATAGCGCACCAGTTTGCCAACGCCTACCCAATAGCTTGGTCCAGCGCCGCCCCGCTCCTCCAACATGTGTTGCCGCGTCCAAAGCACCATTTACAACGTAGTATTGCACCTACGTTGCACCATTTTACCTCGGTCCTGCATCGAGGTCATCCACACTGCCCAACACCCGCCGGTGTTGTGCTACAACGCTACTGCCCAGCGATAGGCACTAACCTGGTGCCCTTTCTGCCAACGAACCTATCCGTGCCGCCTGCACCATGTCCGGTAGCAAATTGCACCAAGTCGGTGCTGTTTGGTCTTCCAACATTGTTAGGGTCTAACAGTACACCACGTCACACCACACCATACCACATCACACTACACCACGTCATACCACACCACACCACATCACACCCCGGTTAGCCATGTGATCGTTTTAAACTCACGATTGGGAGTTACAACGATACCATACCACCCGTAGGATATGCCTTCCTAGCGAGACATAACAACGCTCTGCTGGACTATGCCAAGCAGGTGAATACCCAACACCAATTTCTACCTCACCTAAACAACAACTCATTTCCACCTCAACAACCACAACTTTGTCCACAATCAACTTTCACCTTTTAAAAAAAATAATGAAATATACAATTTCAGAAACACCCAAAATATGCTTGATCCACATAAGTTCTAAATTTGTCTAATTTTAAGTAAACACATTTTTTCATCATATATATATAAAAATAGATTTACTAGAAGACAGTACACTCATCTGGTGATCCGTTCCGAATACTTTTACCGACTATCCTCTATTGGTACTCCGGTGCCTGCGAACCTAATAGTGACAGGGTTTAAATTAATATTTTATGTAAAAACAACCTAATCATGCCATCAACCCTAAATCCTGTAATTTCATATTCCCCACCTTTTATTATGAAATATTACCATTCTACTAATATTGCTCCGTTTAAAGTTTACTATATCGAATTTATTCATGTGAGCGATCTCAATATTTATTATCACCATTTCGACATTTTCGTTGCTAGTAATTACAGTTAACATTTATAAAATATAACGAGAAATATTACCCGTTCCGAAATGGATGTCGATTTCCTTAAAAATTTCCTAGATTTTGCTCCTACTCTCAACGCCTAGGCGAACTCCCTACCGCCGAGGCGCACGTCCCTTCTTTTTCTTCTTTATTGTACACTGCTCCCCTACTACCTAGGTGAAGAAAATATCATCGAGGCGGACCGTCTCCCCTCACTTTTTGATCTTCTACCGCCTAGGCAAAGGGACCCCCTCCTAGGCGAACACGTTTTCCTTCTGTTATGCACACCAACGCTTCTCCGCCGAGGCAGAAGAACCACAGCCTAGGCGAGAACCCACCTTCTTTGTTATGCTTTGTTTTGAGGTTTCCCTGCCGACCACTTTTTCTCTCCTCACCAACTCTGGCAATTCACGGTCGTAGTGGTGAAAATGCACGATGTCACCAAATCCACCGCCGACTCCACCATCTAGGCGATCAACTACCGACCTACTCACCGCTGCGGCAGTGACCTTTGCACAACTTAGATATTTATTTTAGATATTTTTCCTATTTATACCCCTTCCTCTCCTCTTCTCCAGCCAAGAGAGATCCATTAGGGTTAGGATATTTTAGAGAGAGGTTTTGGGAGTGCTTAATCAATTCCGAAGGAGAAGATCACGTTGCGATAAAGGATAAGCGATCCTGAAGCGTTTTTAGTGGTAAATCTTCGGATTAGGCTAAGTTTCATCTGTTTTTTCTTTTATTTCTTAACTTCAGTAGTTAGTTGAGCATGTTTAGCTTTGTTTTCATTGTATAACCGGCTATGGCCATGAGCTAAACGGGTTTTGGTCTAGGGATTAATATAATTTATAAAAGTGTTGTCTTGTTTGAGTTTTTGTTTCGTTAATGTGTGTTTTATAATAATTTCGATTGTGTTTTCCGTGTTGTCATGTTATTATGCTTGTTTAGATAATTTGAGAATACGATATTTGACACTCAGGAGAGGTAACTCCGAATTCGGACTAGGGTAAACACAATACGACAATATAACGACCCGAGAAGGCGTTAGAAAGTGTGCAATCAATGACATTGGTGCGAGACTCACGTGACCTAGCGTCGTTAAGACATTGAGGGGGACTTCTCTATTGACGCGAAGCCACGTATTCATTCGTCTTACACTCGAGAGAAGTGGCGATTGAGTTTACGAACCGAGATTGTCGGATACCTGAATGCCATTAACGTAAACTAAAACGAGATCAAGCACATTTTTGTAAACAAAAGTTAATTCCTAGGAAATATTTTCCCTAAACATCTCATATTAGTATTAGTATAGTTTAATTAGTATTTTAGTATTAGTTTATATCAATTTTATATACATTTGTGTTAGCCTAGATAAAGTTAGGTCATGATAAACGCGATACTCAATAATAGTTAAAACCAATCCCTATGGACACGATACCCTTACTTTCCTCACCTTTACTAAAACTTGACCTCGTATACTTGCGAGTGAAGGTAGCGGCGTATTTACGCATTACCAACGCCGAACACTTAAAACGTTACTACCCTAAAGAGGATGCATCAGTGTAAAATTGTAGAAATTTTTAATTTCAAAGTTTGTAATGAAATTTTCTATCAATGAAATAAGTGTTTGGTTAAATGCGTTCTCAACTCTCTAAAATCTACAAGTATAGTGGCAGAGTCGAGCAACCCTCCATCCCACCATGGATGCATATAAACAGCCCTCTAGCCGATCTAAAAATAAAGTACAGAAGAGAAGTCAAGCTTCCCTCTGTCCCGCTGTGAACGGTGATAAGCAGCCTTTAGCCCATCTATTAGAAGAAGTGTACCTCAGTGCACACCACCGACGGTGATTATCGGACCTTTACACCGCTCGGTAGTCTGTACCCGGGGACCAACCACTGTCGTCCACTGACGGCAGGACATCGATCGGGTTCGAGGACTTGTAGCCAGGCATCTTACCCTTACCTTTCACAGCCGAGCTGAGCTTAGGCGACATAGGGGGATGACGCTCCCATATGGACGAACTTGAGATAACCCGAAAAGGCTCAAGTATGAGGTTGACTACGGAGAAGTTACCTATGACCAGCCACTGGAATCCATCGAGGTGTTGAGGTCCATGGACTGAGAGGGCCTAACTCAAGTCAAACACCCTTACCAGGTTAATTGACCACTCGAGCACGGATAAATCGAGCTTGTATAGTCGACTAGGGGGCAGAATGATTGAGGAACAGTGAAAGGCTAAAGGATCGACCTGATTACTTGACACTTGAGTGAGACCTTGTTCTCCTCAATGCGACATACGATAAAAGTTAAACCCTTCTCAATGTTGCACTTGATTGAGGTGTCTCTTCTCAGTTTTCTGATGATGTGCTTTGGATAGTTCTAGGTCCAAATTAGAATTAAAATCTACTCGACATTAAATCTGGGGCCGGTGTGAAGCTCTGCCCGGTTCTTAAAGTTATAAACTTAGGCATTGAATGAAAAACTTCATTGACAACTATTGAAAAATGATTGAGCTGGATCCCAGTTCTGAGGTCATTTAAGTGATACTGAGCTAATTAATGTGTCCAGTTCTCAAAATTTTAGAAGGGATTAAGTGTTGAAAATTTACAAGTTAAATGGCCTACTAATCTAAGTCTAGATGACGATGTTGGTCAAATGAAACCGCTTAGAAATTCTTACTCCAGAGTTTATTCAGAAATTTCCAGAAGTCATGGTGTTTAAAGATGACCAAGTTGATTTGTAGCAACAAAGATGTTTGATTAAGGTCGGTATATCTGGCCAAGACCGGTGTTGTATTTTGCCTAGTTCTTAAGGTTAATTCTCGGCTTTTAAAATTATGAAAGGAGTCAAGTGATGCAACTTCTCAAAATTCTTTCAAGTGATTAGGACTGACCAACCTGATTACCTATAGTGAGCTCGATTACTTAAGGTTGGTATATGTGAACAATGTTTGCAATTATGGGATTGATGTTTAAGTAGCAAATACAAACATACAAGATAAGTATTGAAAATACGCAGACCAGAAGTATTTACTGAGCAGAGAAACAATTACCAAGGAAAATTCATTCATTTACAATGTATTTACAAAGTGGGATCTAAGCCCAGTATTACAATGCCCGATCTGGACAAAAAAAAAAAAAAAAAAACTAGAAAGTGTCAGGTTGGCTAGTTGTCGAAGTAATAGAGTCGCCCTGGCCTGATCTCCTCTAGCACCAGTATCTGTAATGTGCTCGGCATCGCTATCTAGAGTTCTCATGTCCTTCTCCTCATCGTTGGAGAATTCCATCTTGACGAGCTGGTAGGGAAACTGGGGAAATTGGCATTGAAGGGAGCGGATAGTGGTGTCGTGACCATCCTACATCACTTCAGCCTCAATCTTGGCCTCAAGATCTTTGTAGTCTTGGTTTGTTTTCCAGTTCTCTCTGGCCTCCCTCTCAGTTCAGGCTACAACCTCCTTCTTTTCTATTTCAGTGGTGGTAAGCTGGTCCACTATCCCAACCAGGTCGTTCTTCAACTTCCCGGCTAAGCTATGGAGCTTCTCTTTTTCTTTTCTCAATCGCTTGATTTGGGCCTTTTGTTTAAGATCCTCAGTGCTCAGCTCGTACATCTTCTCGTGGGCTTTGTTGATGCCCCTCATCACAATGGATTTCTTCTCGGCGAGAAGTTTGTTCTCATCAACAGCTCCGTGCAGGCGCAGGCGTAGGCCTAGCATGGCCACTTTGATAAGGTTCTGTATACCGGTGAAATATGAAAGTCAGTACATAACAGAGCAAAAAATTTACAAGTTATGGAAGATTACCGAGAAGAATACTTACCGATGTGGTCTCTTTGTAGACCTTCGAGATCAACTTTGTGTTTCTTTTGGAAACGATCTTTTTCTGGTCATCTAGATGGGTGATTTTGTCGATATAGCTTGGGAGGAGATCGAGGAGGTCAAGAATCCTCTACTTGAGCTTCAGGTCGGTATCTGGGACGGAAAAGCTTTTGCCTTGCTTTTGTTGGTCGTCCTTCTTGATCTATTTTATATGCGGCTCAGCCTCCACCTTTCTTTTCCCTTTGTCCCTCTTCTGGATAGGGGTCGTTGGGCTCTCATTCTCCACCGGGATGACTGGAGTGACGGGAGCAGAAGTCCTCTCCTTCGGCGCTAGTCTCGTTGGAGTGGCATAAGAGGTAACCCGAGCTGAGATGGGCTCCCTCTCTTAGCCCTTTTTACCTAGCTAAGCTTCTTGTTGGGAGCCAGCAGCGGCCTTCTGGGCATGCTTCTCCTTAATATGCCATCTCATTGCAGCTCGGTCCATGATTGCACACAAAGATAACTTAGTCAGAATAAGGGGATGGTGTAAATTTCTTAATTGCAAGAAAATAACCGAGAAGAGGTAAAATTACTAACTGGTTTTGGATGCTCCGTCAAAGATCGGCTCGGGAAGAGAAGGGTCGCTCTAAAAGTACAAATTGTACATATACTATTTGATCTGCTCTTTGACGTGTGTAAAGACCATCTTCAGAACCTAATCTCTATTTGCAATAATTTCTGGGATAAACGTTATTGTTATATAAAATTGGTACACACATCAAGTATGGTCTAGTAGGGTGATAGGCGCCCTTTTGCTGAGGTGAAGTTGAAGGTTGAAAATTCCTTACGTGATCTGTATTGGGTCCTGAGAGGACTGACCTGCTATTACCAAAGTCCTACTCCTCGGGGAGTGGTACCTACAGAAGGTTTAGGCTGGGATTTATCCCGGCAAAGTCCCTTCGGTATGAGAATAAGAGCTTAGAGAGAGGAGGTACGGAAATGTATCAAGTAAACAAATGAACTCAAAGCATCCGCACATAAAGTGTACCTCGAGGTTGCGTAACCATTGGTATATATAGGCGTTTGAGATAATCAGTCGGGCCTAAACACGGTTAATAAGGTGAAACTATGTGTTTAGCCAAATGGGTTTGGGCTTTTGGGCCTATTTAGTAAAGCCCATGGGCCACTACTAGGCCTGTGATGGTGAGCTGGAGGATGAGAGTAGAGATTTGTGGAGTTTGGGAAGAGAAACGAGCTGGAATTGGGAGTTGGTTGAGGTGAACTACTAAGTCCCTGAAGTTGACCGTCTAGGACACAACGTAGATCTTAGGGCGACATGTCCATATAAGTCACTTTGCTCTTCCCTAGGTACAAAAAAGATTCCAGGGAGGAGCCGTAGTCGGCGTATGCTCCAACATGGTGCTACAGATTCTGAAATGCATCCATATTACTACGAGAATGAACACGTGATTGTGTCCTAGGTACTGACTCAGAGGTGTCCCAAAATACCCTCATCAGTTGCCCTTAGCCCTGTGCAGTGAGGGAAGTGAGACGAGTAAGGATATCAATTTCTGGATGGAACGAGCGTCCTGGAGACTTTGGAGCGTGAGAAACACCTCTGATCGATATTTTTTCAAGAGTTAACTTTTTTTGGGAAGTGAATTTGGAATTGGCCCCTATACGACCGGGGTTTGGGGTCAGGTAGCACGGCAGGGCAACCCAGATTTTTTTTGATTTTTTGTGCGACACTTTTTCAATAGTTAATTTTTTCTAAGGAGCTAATTTGAAATAGGTCCCCATATGGCCGGGGTCCTGGGTCAGATAGCATAGCATGGAGATCCCAAATTTCTTCGATTTTCAGAACGATAATTTTTCTATAGTTAACTTTTTTTGAGGAGTTAATTTGAAATAGGCCCCCATATAGTTGGGGTTCGGGGTCAAGTAGCACGACAGCGTGACTGCGAATTTCTTCGATTTTCAGGGTGGCACTCGTTTATCATGAACAAATCTTGAGCACGGACTGCCCTTTATCGTGGAGAAAATAAGAGCGTACCTTGGGGGGTACACGCTGTGGACGGATGTGGAGACGAGGTAGGCATGTTCCTCAAGGGTGCTGTGCATGCATAACGGGTGGCCAGTGGGCCATGGGGGTGGGCCTGCCCTTTAGGCCTCTGCTGACATGTAAGGCCAGCCTATATCTAGCCCCATGGGCTTACTGGGCCCTGGATTGACGGCCAACACCCACAGTTAGCCCCCATGGGCGAGCTTTTTGCTAGTCTCAAGGCGTTGGCACTCGTGGAATAGCGCCTAGTTGGCCAACATCCAACTTGCTGCTGGCTGGTAGGTGGTGCGCCGTCATAGCGACTAGCCTCTCCTACTCTCGGGGATGCCAGACGGCGCACATGCGCTTCGAGCACGCCCTCTTCTTATTTGGAGGCTCGGACACCATTGCCCAGGGGAAAACCATCATTGGTTGACCTTGTGTTCATGGTCGGTTACCCTGACAAGCATAGAGGGAAAGGTTCTATGTGGGAACCCATCTTCGTAAGCATTCTAGAGGATGAGGATCATGTAACAGAGACGGTGTTTCTCCGAGCGATTCTCCTGGTACCGTGACCCATCTGTAGTCTAGGACCCGAGATTCTACTATCTGTTGTTCCTGTTCAGAGTCCTCTTTAGTATCTTCAGTCCAATATAACCAAGAAGGATTTGATGAAAGCTTGTAGCCTATTCACCTTCTTGGGTTTCGTCGTGGCGAGGATCCCTAATGCTGATTAAAGGGCACATTAGCCACCCCCAGGCTTTATTATGATATTTCTCTACCAACTAGATGCCGAAATCTTCTTAAACATTCACTTTTGGGTTTGAGCGATTTGTAAGGAGCTCGGTCTGTGTCTGTCACAGTTAGCTCCGGGCAGCTTGAATATTGTAATAGCGGCTTACATTATCTTCAAGGTGGAGAGGGTTGAGCCAAGAATTCTTTCGTGCTCTTTTCTCTGCCAAGTCCTTGCCGTCAGGTGCTGGGTGGTGCTATGTGTCCCCTAGGTCAGTGTTCCTAACTGACACGGATGCCCGTACGCAAAAGTAGAAACTGAGGTACTTTTACCTTGGTGGCGACGGCTGGGAGTTTGGCCCTAATGATGAGGATCACTCAATTTCTGTTTAGAGACACTGGGGACGAATCAATAAGAAGTCTTGGGGGTGGTTAAGATCGGTGCTCCAACCATTGGCACTTACTGGGTTCCTGTCCCGTTTTTGCAGAGAATAAGAAAAAGGGCAAGAGGGTACACAGGGCACAGGAGCTCCATTCTGAAATTGCTTTGCTGAGAGAGAGGATCTTGAGGACACCCTCTAACTAGCTAAATGTGTTGTTGATCTCGACTCTATATGACATTCACTTCTACCTAGCCCCGTTTCTGCCCACTGGTGAGCTTCTGTCGAAGCTTGAGAGTAGTAAGATTTTTTTTTCTGATTCTCAATTTTTCATGTCCAATGTTTGATATTCTGAGTCATGATTTCTTGACGGGTATGGACAACATTGCTTTGTTGAGGAAGGTTACTACCAAGAGAAAGACTGGGGCTGTAGATAGCTCCACTATTGATCAGAGACAAACTTCTCAGGGTGGTGCCCCACCTTCCCAGCCTCTGACTTATACTATAGAGAAGACTATTAAGTCCTGTCCCAGCACACAGGCGTCAGATACCATGGTGACTTCGCAAGAGATGGGTAAGCACCTTGCTGGGGAGCCAACTAAGCAAGGCACACAAAATAGAAAACGTCATTCTAAGCCAACAATAGTCACTCCTATCTCTCTAAATCCTTGTCCTAATTTTTTTAGAGTCAGGAATACCTGGAGATCAACATTCACCTGTTGGACAACCCAGTGCTAGCATCGGGGTTCTTGGGCTAGGTGACTCATCTGGTTGACATAAAAAAGATTGCGAGCACCAGCCTTGAGAGGCTTGCCGGAGATATCTTCAGAGATCTGATGGGGGTGAGTACTCTACTCTTTCTCAGCACTTAGATTTTTTGCAAACCTTTTTTGAGCTTCTCGAACCTGTTCTCGTCTACCCAACTTGTTCTTCCAGGCTGGATACCCTTTGGTATCACTAGCTAGCGGACCAGCTCTTTTCTGAGGATGGACTTTTTGTTGAGCTAGACTTCCATCGAGCCTTCCTCAAGAAGAGTAATGAATTGGAGGCTAGACTCCGTGCCGATCTATCTGCCCTTCGGACAAAGAATCTTGGACTCCGTGCAGATCGGCAGAATCTCTAGTCAAAGATGGATAAGCTCGAGGCTGAGTTAGCCTCTTATAAGCAGCGCGCGAAAGACCAACAACAGAAGTCTTAGCTCACCATTGTTTGGCCAGGGAGAAGGGTAGGTCAAAAGTAGTGGAACAATGGAGGGAGGGTCCCGGGTATCAGGAGATTTGGGAAAAGATAGCTAAAGACTTCCTAGAAGCTAGGAACAAGGCCGCCATAAAGGCCATCTACCACTTGTACCCTGACTTCTCCCTGCTCATATGGAGATGAAGTTTTTAGAGTTGGAGAATGGTACTGAGCATGAAGGCATTGGGCAGAGAGATGCTGAGAGGGACGACACTGATGAGTGAGTCCCTGAAGAGGGAGAGCTTGATGTTTCTTCTCCCATCCCGAACACCCCTAATTTTGGTGGCTGGGATAACTGAGCTCTGGGCCTTGGCTTCCTTAGCACTTAGGATTTTATAAACTTTTTGCTTATTCTTTTTGTCAACTTGTATTGGGTGGACGACCCTTTCTTTTTGTAATGGGCTGATGACTTCTTTTTGTACATCTCTTGAGCATATGAATGCAAGTAATTTTTTGTGTACTTCTGTGAGTCTGTCCTTTTTTCTTGATATTTTTTCTATGTCATTTTATTCTTGGTATTGTTTTTAGAGTTGGAAAATTTTGAAAAGTTTAGGAAAAAACTTCTCGTTTCTGCCCAGGGCTATGGACCACTAGCCCCCCCTGGTCTGGGACACGAGTTGATTGTAGGGAAATCATATCGCAGACTTAGGTAGAGGGTTTGTTAGGGTTCCTTCTCGTCTCGGTCCACAGGGGCTCAAAGCGGTGGTTGTTCTCCCCATGGCCAGTCATTGGTGAGTTCTTCATAGTCGGGTTCATTCCTGAATCTTTTCAGGTTATCTTAATTTAGTCCATACGGAAACACCTTTCCCTTTAGAACGTTGGACTTACAGTTGAATGGTGGGGAGAAGTAGTTATCTGTAGGTTCACAGACCCGATAAATTCCTTGCCCTTGGTGGATGACCTTAGTCTTTCCCCGGGTACAGATGATTGACCTCCGGAGAAGGTTTGGTTGTCACCCTCGATGCTGAGCACCGGGATGTGGGTTGTGGAGAGTTCTTTGCGACGCTGAGCATCGTGGGGCCATTTTTGGAGATTAATACATGACTCTTGAGTGTCGGGATGCCGTTCACTTGGAGGGAGCACAAGGCACACTACACATAATACTTTCTTTATTTTGATAAGCACAAACCATTACACTTTGTACAAACCAGAAGTTATTTACAAATATGGATCTTTCCTACAGAAGTAGTGCTTCAGATGATTAGCATTCCACAGGTGCCTGAGTGGTACACCTTCCTTTGTTTCCAGATCATAGGTACCCAAAAGTGTGATCTTGGTGTTTCGGTATGGGCCTTCCCAGGTGGGGGCTAGTTTTTCAACGCCTTGTTCTTTTATGGGCAGAGTGACCTTTCTTAGAACAAGGTCATTGATGTTGAAGGAGCGAAGGCAGACTCGTTGGTCTAGTATCTCGTTGCCTTATGTTGGAAGGCAGTTTGTCGAACCTGGGCTTGTTCCCTTCGTTCTTCGTAGAGGTTAAGGTTTAACGATAGCGCCGCATCATTCCTGTCTTGATCAAAGGCCTCAACAGTTCTAAGAGTTTGTATACATATTTTAACAAGGATGACGGCCTCGGAGCTAATGTCTATTGCAAAAGGTGTTTCTCTGGTAGGAGTTCTTATAGTGGTGTGGTACACGCAATGGACATGGTAGACATCTTTCACCCACCATCCTTTTGACTTATCAGGTTTTACTTTCAACCCATGCAAGTAGTTCTGTTCGTGACCTCCACTTATCTATTTGATTGAGAGTGGCCGAGAGAGGTGAAGTTTGTCTTGATCCCCAGCTTTACACAAAAGGTGATGAAGAGGGAGTTGTCGAATTAGGTGCCAATGTCTGACGCAATTTCTCTTGGGACCCCAAAATGGCATACTATGCCCTTCTATGCAAAATCAAAGATTTTTTCCTTGGGGATTTAGGCTAGAGGCTCTTCCTCGACCGACTTCGTGAAATAGTTAATGGTGACGACCAATAACTTCCTCTGTCCAGTCCCTTGGGGGAAGGGTCTGAGTAGGTTAATGTTCCACTGGGTAAAGGGCCACAGGCTATTTATTGGAACCAACACAGTTGGAGGAGCGTGATGGTGTGAGGCAAATCTCTGACACTTATCACATTTTTTGACGAATTCCATGGAATCCTCATGCATTTTGGGCTAGAAATATCCCTGGCAGAGTAGCTTGCCGGCGAGGGACCTATCCCCGAGTGGTTACCGCATAATCCTTCGTAAGTCTCGCTCAGGACATATTTGGCTTCTTCTGGATAGAGAAACCTGGAGGGGCCTAAGAATAACCTCCGGTATAGAACTCCGTTAATGAGAGTGTACCTTACTCCCGGTAGTGTATCCTCCTGGCTTCCATTCAATCTCCTGGGAGGGTGCCTCGCTCTACGTAGTACTTGATTGGGTCTATCCAAGTTGGCTGATCAGCGAGTTCACAGATAGTGGCCGTTGGATCTGAGGCTGTAATGCTCGGAGTGTCAAGGTACTCCATAGAGATGTTTTTTTTCAGAGTCCATTCCACTGTTGAGGCGAGATTTTCCAAGGTGTTAGTGTGCCTATTCTCTTCCCGTGGGATTTGAGACACTTAAGAATTTTTTAAAAATTTGTCATAAGTGCCCTCACCCTCTCCAAGCATGCCGACATAGTCACCATTCACCTAGTTGACCACGAGTTGTCAGTCACAGAAAACCAGGAGAGCTTGCCCTTTGAATTTCCTTGCCAAGCAGAGACCGACGAGCAAGGCTTCATATTAAGCTTAATTGTTCGTAGCCTTAAATCCGAGTCGGAGAGCGTATTCCATAACTTCTTTATCCGGGGCTAGCAGAATCACCCCTGCCCTACAACTACTCACATTGGATGATCTATCTGTGTAGAGCCACCGCACTATTGGGCCGAAGTCAGAGGGATTGGGGGAAGTCCTCGAGTCTCCCTGGGGCGGATGTTCCTGACAATTTGCTTTTGGATCCTGCTCTTTTAGGAAGGTGATTTCTACGATGAAATCGGTGAGGACTTGGCCTTTGATAGCTGTTCTTGGCCGCTATTCAATATGGAAATGCCCCAGCTCAAAATTGTACTTTATCAACTTTCCCAAGACATTAGAAAAGTGCAAGATCTACTTTTGGGGTTGGTCATCAGGGCATATGCCAACTTTTTGAATTTTGAGTACTTGGTCTCAGCATCCAGAGGACCCTGCTGGAGTAGTACACTGGGTTTTGAACGCCATTTTTTTCCTTACTAGGGTTGTGCTCACTTCGGTTGAGGAAGCAGAAATGTACAAGAACAACTCCTCTTTCCCTTGGGGGTGTTGAGTAGGTGAGCTGGGGAGAAGTAATGTTTTAGATCACAAAACGCAGATTCACACTCACTTGTCCAGGTGAAGTCTTTGTTCCCATGGAAAACCTTAAAAAATGGTAAACATCGTTCTGAGGACTTAGAAATGAACCGGTTGAGGGCTGTAAGCCTTCCGGTCAGTATTTGGATTTTTCTTATTTGAGCAGGGTGGGGACATACTGAGTATGGCAGTGATATTGTCAGGGTTGGCATCGATTCTGCGCTGAGAGACCATATATCTAAGGAACTTCCCAGCAGATTCATCGAAGATTCACTTGGTGGGGTTGAGCTTCATCCGGTGGGTTCTCAACGTGTTGAAACATTTCTAGAGGTGCGCTAGGTAATCGAGAGCTCGCAGGCTCTTCACTAGCATATCGTCAATATAAACTTCCATGGTTTTATCGATTTCCTCCTTGAACATTTTGTTGATCAATCTCTGATAGGTGGCTCCGGTGTTATGCAAGTCGAAGGACATCACATTGTAATAGTACGTTATCCTATCCATGATGAATGACGTTTTGCTCTTGTCAGGGGGACAGGGGGATCTGGTTGTAGCCGACATAAGCATCCGGAAAGCTAAGAGCTCATGACCTGCCATGACGTCGATGATTAGATCAATCCTCGGTAGATAAAAGAAGTCTTTGGGGCAGGCCTTGTTGAGATCCTTAAAGTCAACACAAAGTCTCCTTTTGCCTCTAGCTTTAGGGGCGAGCACGACATTGGACAACTATTCCAGAAATGTCACCTCCTCCACAATGCCAGACTTGATCAATTTTTGCATTTCTTTCTCAATGATTTTATGAAATTCAGGGTGGAACTTCCTTATATTTTACCTAATTGGAGGATGGTGTGGATCTGTATGGAGCCTATACATGGCCATTCTTGGATCGATTCTTGGGAGCTCATCATGGGACTAGGTAAACATATCAACGTTCTCTCATAGCAACTTTGTGAGCTCAACTCGTTGTTCTAGGGTGAGCTTAGCTCCTACTCTGACAGTTTTCTCTTCAAGAGTAGGATGAATTAAAACTTTAACCAAGTCTTCGTGTGGGCGGGGGACTGGCTCCTTATCCTTGGGGTCATCAATCGATACCAGAAGTTTTTCAACATCTAGGGCCATGAGCTCAGGGGTTTCCAGATCAGACCCTTGGGGCCCAGGCCCCACCATTGGTTGCTATTTATTTTGTTCTAGTGCCCTTCTAGCATAAGCATGTGACACCTCCTGGTCATATCTAATCTCTTTGATCCCTTGATTGGTGGGGAATTTCATGACTTGATGGTTCAGAGAGCAAATAACCTTGAATACTGAGATGGTCGATCACCCCATGATATCATTATAGGGAAACAGTTTATCCACAATTAAGAACTTGGTCCATACCGTCTTGGACCTTGGACTTGTCCTAATCGTGACAGGTAAAGAGACCTATCCGAGGAAGTTGACTAACCCCCCCTCCCAAAACCAACTAGGGGAGACTTAGTGGGTTGTAGAGTACCCTCATTTGTCTTCAGCTTGTTGAAGGCCCATTTAAAGATGATATTAACTGAACTCCCTTCGTTGACTAGGACGTGCCCTATCCTGAAATGATTGACCAGGGCAGTGATGAATAAGACGTCATCATGGGGCATATGTGTTCCCTAGAGATTTGTCTCACTGAAGGAGATAATATTGTGTGAGACAGTGTTGACCGCGCTTACCTCGTACATGTCCTCATCAGCCTTCCTTTTGGCCCTCTGCTCATGTCTCTTCCTGGAGGACGACGTTTCTCTTCAGGAGCCAAATCTGCCATGGATGACATTGATCTCACTATCCACGCGTTGTTGATTATCCCCAGCCTCAGCCTTTCGGGATTATGGACGGACGCAATTTCCCTATATCTTCTGGGCCTGAGGCTCTACCGATGATTCTTTCTTGGTGGGGGCACTCTTGATTTTCCCTTCGGATGTAATTTCCAAGATATCCTCTTCAAATGAGAGCTTCGATTTTGTGTCAAAGTTAGAAGCAATCTTCAGTAGAGTGCCCCTGGTCCCAGTGGAACTCACAGTTCTTGGTCATTACCTTTTCGACCGACTTTTTTCTTAGGGGTGGCCGAGGAGGAAAGAAGACCTGCCTTGAGTTCTTCGAGAAGATGGTGGCCACTGAAGCTGTCAGTGAGGTGAACCCTTCCTGGTAGCACCTTGGGGGAGGAAGTGGTCTCCTCTCTCTGGGCAAGGGTCCTAATATTCTTTTTGCCTGTAATCGTCTTGGGCCTTGAGTTTGATTTGAACCTCTATTCTTTGGCTCCCTCGGCTTGTTTAGGACAACCTCATCAAAAGTGCTCATATTTGATATGACAAATGTAAAGAAAAATACAAAAGTTAGATAAAATATCAGGAAAGAAAAGTTTAAAGTCGCGTCGGGACCGATACTTACCCACTTTTCCTAGTGTATTTGGATTGGGTAGTCCATGTTCGTGACTGAGCTAAACTCCCATCCAGTTTCTCCAATGAAGAAATACTTGGGCTTCCAGTCCTTTATTGACTTGTCGTAGCCGCCCAGGAATAGTTGCCGAGCTGCGATGTAGCACGAGCTCTGACCTCCAAACTTGGGCTTGGTAAGGAAAAGAGCCCAGACAAGGTCCAAGAATAGATCAATGCCCTTAGCACAGATGATGATGTGGGCTACTGATGAGTTTCAGGCACCACTTAGTCAGCACTTGGACGTATTTCGGATTTCGTAGTGCCATGCTGGAATATACGCCACCTACGACTCTTCCCTAGAATTTCCTTTGCAACCAAGGAGGAGCAAGGTGCCAACTTCAAGGACTTAGTCGTTCGCCTTGATTGACTTCCAATTCTACCTCGTTTCTCATCCCAGACTCTACATATGTTCACTCTTCTCCACCAGCTCACCATCACAGGCTTGACAGAGGCCCGTAGACTTTGCCAAATGGGCCCAAAATCCCAAGCCTATTGATTATCTCCTAAACGGCCCAGATTATTGGCCAAACATATGGTTTCGCTGGGATAAATTCTGGCCTAATCCTTATACAGGTACCATTTCTCGAGGAGTAGGACTCTGGGTATAATAGGTCAGTCCTCCTAGGACCCAATACAACTCATGTGAGAAATTTTCAACCGTCGACTCCACTTCAGCAAAAGGACATTTGTCACCTGTCTGGACCATAATCGAGATGTGTACCAATTTTGTACATCGACAACTGCCACCACCATCATCATATTGTTGGGAGCAAGTTGTGACGGACACAACCCGAGATCCCAACAGACTACACATACCCATAGATGAATAGAGAATAACAGACCGGCCAAGAGTTGGTCCGTGTAGACCGTGATGTATCCCTTGGGAGGGGCACAAGCTTGGTCCTCAACCCGGGGAACTCTTAGTTTCACTGGGCTGGAAAATGCATATGTTGATCGAAGTTTCTTCCCCTCGTCCTTCATCAAGAACGATTGAATCCCCTAGACCGGACTTTTTGGGGAAATTCGATAAACGGGTTGGTCGGAAGTTGCATTAGCTGACAAAGCTCGACCTGATGAGGTGGATGGGGGATTAACTTCTGGGACAGCTGGATTCGCAAAACCAAACTCGTCGGTGGGAACCGTACTGAGCTCAACCAAGGGACCCCCCAGAAGAACCCACCTTACTTTTGACTCTGGGTCGACCAGGGCTGATGGTCACTTCCGGAGTCTGGGAGGGCCCAGCTCCAATCGACCTGCGAGCCTTTTCAGATGATGAGGTCGTCCATTGACCTCTTCCACAGATGAGTTCATCTCGATCTGCTAGATCAAGGACCCATCCTAGTTCGTTCAGAAGAACTAAACTCAGACGGGTTGTACGCTGGGACATGCATATTGAAGAAGGGAGATGAGAAAAGAATACTGTGCGTGGAGGAGTAGGAGCGCTTACGTTACTCTAGTGCGAAGAAATGAGCGAAGAAGAAGTGTCTATTTATAAGCGACCTGTTTTACCGAACGGTTGCGTTAATTAGACGTCAAAGAATACCTCGATTCTTGTATCGCCAGAAGTTACAGGTCACGTGTTGTGCATCCGATGAAGCTTGCAATGAGGCTTCCCGAGGAAGCCCAGTGAAGCCCAATCTAGTTCAGCTCGGTATTTAGCAGGATCATCCCGGGAATGGAGTTCTATTTTATATTAAACCAAGAGCAGAATAGTACCCTCAGCATCTCATGTTCCATCTCCACACTAAGGGCTGGTGGAAACTGATGTATGTAAAAATCAACCGGTCTCCAATTGCTCTACCTAAGCCTATCACGTAGATCGAAATGAGATGTGTCATCAACAGCCTAAACAGCCTGATACCACATCAGTTCGGTATCTCATTAGCCTGATCATTTTGTAGTACTTGGACGATCACCAGCTAGGAGTTTTATACGATAAATGAGGAACTAACTAACAAAGCTCAGGTCGGTATACTCACCTCGGCGTCCGTACCGACATCCAGGTTGGTTCATCCAATATCTTAACAGCGCGGCCTATGGACTTCTCCATCAACATTGAAAGGCTCAGGCCCATACCTCTAATCCCTTCACGTGCCATTTTTCTCCACCACGTGCCTTGTTAAGGTCGATAACCAAGCTTAAGGTCTTGATTTCCAAAACGCTAATAAAACTTTCACCTATAAAAGAAAAATGTGAACCGTGTTATCAAGAGGTTGAAAAGGTAATCGCTTTTAGAATATTCAAAGCATTCTTAAATTTTTTCCCCCAAGCTCTTACTTTAACGCCGAAAGGGACAAGCCGAGCACAACCCCAGTGGTTCCTTTGTGCAGGTACTAATCTTAGGCTCAGGCTGGACAATGCCAGGTTAGCTTGATCAGGTGCATATTTGGGGATGAAGGGACTTAAAGGATTCTCCTACACCAAAGACAACCACCAAATCACCAACAATTATCCACGTGGATTCTGAGTAGACTATACTATTGGTTAGGCCATTTTTTGACACCAACAATAACTAATATTACACATGTACATGTAACTAATATTACAGAGATGTGAGCACATGCGAGACTAATACGCAAACAAAAACTAACTTAAGGGATTAAATCAAAACTTATGTTTTAACTGAGATTAATAACAAATTACACCCGTTATTTGAAACTAATCATCAATTATCATTTTTTTTAATAATTAGCCTTGTCTTCTGCCTTGTTTCTTTATATATATATATATATATATATATATATATATATATATATATATATATATATAAGTTTAAAGTTTTATTCATTTGTCTGGTGTCTGAATTCTTTCTCTCATCTCAATTCCCTCGTTGATAAGGTTAGGGAATTCATTGGTTAGGGTTTTTACATGATTAAAAATTATTGAGATGCAGTTGATTATTGAGATAGTATTTGGAGACTCCGTTTTGTATTTGTTGTGGCGATTATCATTTTATTTTAATTATGCTTACGGACGTTTATTGTAACAACTAAGAGTTTTGTGGTTTGGTTTTGTTTTTTTGGAATTTATGTTTTATATTTTAGTTATATTTTTGTTTATATATATATATATAAAAAAAAAAAAAAATTATTTGCGGTTTCCTGATTTTGATTTTGGTTTTTATAATTTTTTTTTTTAATTGAGATGAGGGTATTTTCGGTTGTCACCACGTCAACACCAAGGCCCTAGCTACGTGTCCTCTATCGTCGTGACGTGGCCACATTTAGGAATCTAAAGTGTCATGCTGGAGCATACACCGACCAAGGCTCATTCCTTGGAATCTCCTTTGTACCTAGGGAGGAGCAATGTATCTCGCAGAGACGCTACCGTTCAGAACTTTGTGCCGTGCCTTTGGACGACTAACTTTAAGGACTTAGACGTTTGTTTCGACCAACACACCATTTTAGTCTGTGTCTCCTTTAGAACTCCACAGATCTCCAACCTCCCCTACCTATTCACCTCTATAGGCTTGACAGAGGCCCGTGGACTTTTTCAAATGGGCCCAAAAGCCCAAGCCCGGTGATTATCTCCTAAACGCCTTGAATTATTGGCTAAATACCTGGTTTCGCCTAATTAACCGTTTTTAGGCCCGATTAGGTAAAACTGATAATTTCTAATGCCTATAAATACCTGAGGCTATGCAATCCCGAGGTAACGCTTAATCGCTATTTATGTATTTGACGCATTTCTGCACCTTTTCTCTTTCAGCTCTTACTTTCATGTTGGAGGGGTTTCGCCAAGATAAATCTAGCTTACCCTTGTGTAAGTATAGTTTCGAAGGGTAGGACTCTAGATTTTAGATGGTCAGTCCCCTAGGATGATAGTTATAGCTCACTAAAAGAATTTCCAACTACGCCTCCAACTCAGTAACTCCACCTCAACAAGAGAACACACCTGTCACTTGACTGGACAATACTCGAGGTGTTGACTTCTTTGGGAAACCGACAAATTAGTTTCGTGACTTAGTAGCTAGCAATTTTGGTTATGCATAATGTTAATGATTTGATTTTAAAACCAATTAAAAAAATTGACGGTTTCATTTTGATTTTAGTTTTGATTTTTTATGAACTGAACCAAAACCAAACCAAATTCGTTCTCCTGGTGCTCTTTCTCATATCATATATTGTTGATGTTGGATTTTGGATGACCTCAACGGTATGGTCCTGTCAGCGCTAGTAGAGACGGAGAAGTATGGAATAAAGATCTTCAATCCATGGAGCTTCTTATCCGTTGAGAGGTCTTTAGCCGAGAAGGGACGGGCCGAAATTGGAACGGGCCCAAAAACCTTCTAAGCTGAGAAGAGGAGAGCTAGAACGCTTTATGATCCAAGAATAGATGAATCAAAGCTTGAGGTAAAACATAATCGAGATGGGGAGCACCTAAAAACCTGTACAAAGGACTTGTTGGGATGGTCCGGCGTGTCCCCTCCAGTGTGAGAATCAGCGCCCAGGAGAAAAAGTTATAAAGAAGCTACCGAGAAGAGGGAGCAAAATCCATTTACCTTTGGGTAATAGTATTCCCTCCTATATATAGGCATGGAGAGGATTAGCTTAAGGGCTTAAGGATGGATTAGTGTCATTTAATTGTCACATCAGTGTCCCATCTCGGCAAGTAGCCAATGAGAGGGTGCCAGGAAGCCTTTTAGGTCTGCCATGGGATTTTCAACAAATGAGGAAAGGTCACAAAGGCACCTTATGTCAGCCATGGCAGGAGATATTTGTAGATATTTATGGTTGGGGAAGTGAGCCAACCCATAAACCGATAAGGACACTTTCTTGTTGTACCCGAGATAGGGAATTTGACTCCTACCCTTCCTGGATAGCCGGAGATGAGAAGGGGGAGTTATGTGGAATTTTCTGCCCTGTCCTTCTCTGGTAGCCGGAGACGAGAAATAGGGCTTTGCTAGGTTGATTTTCGAGATGGGCAATGCCACTGTGGAGAATGTCGAGATGGGGAAGGATTCCCCATCCTGGTGGCGGCTTACCTATTCTTCTTGGAGAGTGTTGAGGCCTTTGGAATGGCTGACGTGGTTGGAGATGTTTCTTTGCTCGGTGCAATCCTCACACTTAATCTTCGGTATGAGTCGATCTCTGTGGAGAGTTGTGGACACGTGTCGATTTTCGATTGGTTGCGGTGGGGTGACAATTTTTACACTCATCATATACTATATATTAAAAAGAGAAGCCTTAACCAAGATTGAAGGAGAGAGCTCCAATGTTATTTTCTTGGCTTTTAGGGAGTTCAACTTATTTTAATTATTAATTTAATAAATTTTAAGTGTTTAAAATGGATTTTTAATACCATTAATGTTCATGTGTTGCCAATTAATGTTGAAACAATATGTGAAATGTTAAAATTGTTAGTATTTAACAAAATAAACATTAAATAATATAAACATTTGATATTAATATGAATATTTTTGAACTAATATAATTAAATTAGAAAAAATAAAAAAATCAAGAAGTATCGAATTTTTCTTTTTTTGCCATACGAAGTATTAAAATTTTTATGGTGGTAGGAGTTAGATTATTATTGGAAAAATTTATATATTATTATTTTTTTAATATAAAAAATATCTAAATTAAATTTATTATTATAATAAATATAAAAATATAATTAAATTAAATAATTTTGCATGTTTTAAACCCCGCACATCGCGCGGCTAATAAACTAGTTTGATTTGAATTGGGAGAGTGAGAATGAAACTCCGGATAGTGATTTGAAATTAGAGAATGAACTGATTGCCTGAAGATGATCTCTCTTATCGTCCCTCTCGCCGTCCTCTCTCTTGTTGTCTGTCTCAATCGTCATTGTTCACAAAAAGAAAATGAGTTCAAACAAATTTGAAAATCTAAGAACTAAAAATAAAATCGAGATTAGACGTATCCAAATCAAAGTCATATCTAAAAAGAAATAGAGAGAGAAAAATGAATTTATTTGAAAATACGTGAATTAGAACCCTAATTTAAGATTTCAAATTTACCATGAGAACCCACTAATCCATTTGTTGATTGATCAAAATCAAGCCCTTAATGTTAACAGCTTCATTGTAGTTTTGGTTTAATTTATTTATTTATTATTATTATTTATTATTTTTTTTAAACATAAGCAATAAAATTTAGAAATTATTTTTTGTATTTTTTGATCTAAACATGTATTCTGATTAGCGCTTATAGATTAGGAAACCGAATTTCAATTAGTACACAATAGGAAGTTTGCACCAAATGATTAAAAATTAAATGAAGAAATTGAGAGATTTGCAAAAATTGGTGGTGGTGGTGGGAGGTTGTGCCGTGGTGGTGCGAGGGCGGTGGTGATGGGAGGTGGTGCCATGGTTAGATCTACCTGATGACACTAGTCGTGACTATGATTCAACAAAAGAATTGAGTAATTTTTTGTGAAACTGGCACTAATGCCGTGATAGAGAAAGATGGTGGTGGTACTGAGATACGGAGTGAGAAGCAGAGAGTGCATTGAAGAGATTGTGGGAGTTGAAGATTATGCTGAGAGAAGGGACTGACGTGTAAGGGTTTAGGTAGGCAACTAATAAGTTTTAATCTGGTCATTCTTTATCTTCATTATAACAAAAATTGTCTATAAGGGCACTTTTGTTGGGACACTATATATATTGTGCCATGTAATCAAATGTTTAAAGGATACAAAGTAGTATCTCAATAGAATTTAATTAGTAATTAAATAAATTAATATCTATATATAATGTAAAAAGACATAAAATAGTACCCTAAAAATATAAACTATATTAGGACACAATTTTGTGTCCTATTATATGAAATTAAAATTAAAAAAAAAAAAAAATTAAAATGAAAAAAAATGAAACCCCTATACCTCCTCCCGCTCGTACCCACCCCCACCCCCCCCGAAAAAATGAAATCCCTAGACCTCCTCCCGTTCATACCCACGCAAACCCTTTGTTCATTTTCCTCTTCATTGCTGTCATCGCCGACGAAATGGCTTTAGACCTCTCAGCCCTCTCTCGCGATCCAAATCTCACCCGACTCTCTCGATCTCAACCCTCGTTGTTGGTGGTGGTGTTTGTTTTGTCTTCTCGCTATTCTTCTTCCGGTCGTGTTGCTGCAGAAAATAATAAGGAACGAGTTTACCGAATTAGCTTGGGTTGAGTCGCGGACTAGGTCGCTCTCTTTAAGACGTTTCGCGGCTCTACCCAAGAAGCGTGCAAGCAGAATATTAGCCCCGTCGTCCCCAGGATAAAACAGCCCATAAATCTTATCTGTCTAGGACCTTCTTTGCACTGTAGAAGTCCCGAAAACCAAACACCCCCACACACTGTTCGCAAAACGAACAAACTGCTCGGAAAACATTTTTGTACCGAAGAAACAAAACCGGAACAAATTCTTGCAGATCGGAACAGAACCGAACCAATCCGGAACAATGTACTGTTTCGGAACAAATCAAATCTGATGCAATGTACTGTTTTGAAAAAATGAAGAACAGAACAATTTCGGAAAGCCACAGAACTGTTTTGGAAGCAAAGAACAGAATACTGTTTCGGAAAGCAAAGAACAGAACACTGTTTCGGAAAGCAAAGAACAGAACACTGTTTCGGAAACAGATCTGAAAAAAAGAAAGAAGAAGAAGAAATGTGTTTTTTTTTTTTTTTCAGAAGAACGAACCCCATCCGCTGATCTGAATATCGTCCCTTTTTATAGAGAAGATTTAGATCTGAAATCAGTTAAGATCCGTGGAGAAATCTTAGGAAACGTGGGAGCAAAATCTGGGAACTGAAAACAGTCTTTTACCAAGTCATGGGAGCAAAATCTGGGAACTGAAAACAGTCTTTTACTAAGTCATCTGAAAACCGTTCTCAATTAATTATATTATTTAAATAAATTTTGTCCAAAAAATTAAGTGCCACCTCACCATACGCGCGACTCGACTCGGCTCGGCACGACACGGCCAGACGGACGGCGGCGGCGCACGCGCGTGTGTGTTAAACCAGTAGGGATGTAACTCCTCTCTCCTCCACAAAATGTGGGTACCCCTTGGGGCACACCCCAAGTATCTCACATACCACTAGTTATACACCACAATACAACCTCTCCCAACCGATTTGGGATATAAGGTTTTGTGGGAAAAAACCATTTGACACAAAACATTTTTTCAAAATTAATTTGCTCCAACAATCCCCCACTTGAATTTAAAAAAAAAAAAAAAAACAATTTTTCCTCGAGCAGTATTAACAATATAAGATTGAGCATAAGCAAAGGTGTCTATCGACTTGAACCTTTACATAGTGAAGATGTTTTAGATTATATTAGAGTAACTCATAGTTTTGAACTTTATCTCTAACAACATCACACGCACAACCTTATCAGGGTGTAGTCCAAAAGCCCGTGCTTTACGGCTATGCACGTATATCCCAGTATAGTGAATACTCTAGAGAATTTGCCCAAAATTCCATAGGAAGCGGCCACACTTCCACATTCACATAGGTGAGTCTATCAAGAGTACTCCTGTAGCTAGGTACTCCACTCCAAATAGAGTATAGATCTCATTAAGAGTTAATAGAAGAAAACTCAACCTTCTATCGCTTCAGGATATCATACTACAAACAACACATATTTGGAATAGAACTCAAAATTATTATTATAGTATGTTTTTCTTCATATCACTTCATAAGTTGTTATTACCCTTTGAACCTATTTCTTGGGATCTCCAGTCTATAGGTTGGGTTTCCCTCACAAGTGACTCGTCAATCCATGGGCTTGAGTCCCATTCCTTTCGAGGTTTTGTAAACCTTTTCTCGTGCTAATCCTTTCGTCAAAGGATCGGCTAAGTTATCATCAGACCGTACATGATCCACTCTCACAGCCCCTGTAGAGATATATTCCCTAATAGTGTTGTGTTTGCGACGTATTTGTCGCCTTTTTCCGTTATAGTAACGGTTCTGAATTTTTGCAATAGCCGCGGTACTATCGCAATGGATCAAGACAGCTGGAATTGGTCTCTCCCATAAAGGGGTATCAGAAAGCAGGTTCCTTAACCACCCTGCTTCCTCACTAGCCGAAGCTAGTGCAATCATCTCAGACTCCATAGTAGATTGAGCCAAAATAGTCTGTTTCTTAGACTTCCAAGAAACAGCTGCACCAGCTATACTAAATATATAGCCGCTAGTAGCCTTGGAGTCATCTGATAGGGTATTGCAATCAGCATCGCTATATCCTTCCAGAATAGCGGGAAACTTTTGATAATGTAATCTAAGGTTCATAGTTCTTTTTAGGTATCTCATGATCCTATCAATAGCATGCCAATGCTCAATACTAGGTCTACTTGTAAACCTGCATAGTAATCCCACAGCATACGCTATGTCGGGCCTAGTGCAGTCAGTGGCATATCGGAGACTGCCTATGATGCTCGCATACTCAGTTTGTCTAACACCGTCACCGGTGTTCTTGAACAACTTCACACTAGGGTCATAAGGAGTACATGCTGGTTTACAATCAAAATAATTATATTTCTTTAGAATCTTCTCTATATAATGAGATTGATCAAAAGAAATTCTATGTTTAGACCTAGTTATTTTAATACCAAGAATTACATTTGCTTCACCAAGATCTTTCATGTCAAAATTAGCACATAGCATGGTTTTCACATTATTCACAATATGAATGTTAGATCCAAAAATCAACAAGTCATCCACATAAAGACATATAATAGTACAAACATCATTTTCAGATTTATAGTAAATGCATTTGTCACTTTCATTAACTTTAAAACCATGTGAAATGACTAGATTATCAAATTTCTCATGCCATTGCTTAGGTGCTCGTTTCAAACCATAAAGAGATTTATCTAGTTTGCATACTTTGTATTCTTGACCAGGAATAACAAAATATTCAGGATGGTCCATATAAATCTCTTCTTCTAATTTACCATTTAAAAAAGCAGTTTTAACATCCATTTGGTGCACAACGAGATCATGAATAACAGCAAGTGATAAAAGCACACGAATAGAAGTAATTCTAGAGACAGGTGAGAATGTATCAAAGAAATCTACATTATCTCTTTGTCTAAACCCTTTGGCTATAAGACGAGCCTTATATTTTTCAATGGTTCCATCGGGTTTTAATTTCTTCTTTAGAATCCATTTACATCATATTGTTTTACAACCAAGAGGTAACTCTACTAAATGCCAAGTTCTATTTGACTCGAGAGAGTCCATTTCATCATCTATAGCCTCTTGCCACAAATTGGCATCTATAGAGGACAATGTCTCTTGGAGGGTGTGCGGATCCTCCTCTAAAGTGTATGCAAAGAAATCTGAACCATAATCCTTAGCAGTACGAGTCCGTTTACTTTTCCTAGGTTCAAATTCTAATTTATTAACAGGCTCATTAATTCTAATGATAGGCATATTACTAGATGTTGAACCCCCACTATTCTTCAATTTAAACGGAAATCTATGTTCATAAAAATCAGCATCATTAGATTCAATAATAACATGATCATGCAAGTCGTAAAATCTATAAGCTTTACTATTCACAGCATAACCAACAAAAACACATTCATATGCTCTACTTGCAAGTTTTCTCCTTTTTGGATCAGGAATCCGAACATATGCCAAACAACCCCAAGTTTTAAAATAAGACAAATTTGGTTTCTTATTTTTGAAAACTTCATACGGTGAAATTTTACTATGCGATTTGGGAACCCTATTAAGCACTTAACAAACAGTCAACAAAATCTCACCCCACCAGTGAGAAGCAGCACCAGAGTTAAGTAAAATAGCAACTACGGATTCAGCAAAAATTCTATTTTTCCTTTCAGCCTTACCATTCATTCCAGGAGAATATGGTGCAGTTCTTTCATGAATTATCCCATGAGAATTATAAAATTCAATAAACATATCAGAATCATATTCGGTACCTCTATCACTACGCAGCCTTTTAATTTTCTTATTGCACTGATTTTCAATTTCAGTCACAAACAATTTAAACATATCAAGTGCTTCACTTTTATTTTTCATGAGATAAACATAAGTAAAATCAGAACAATCATCTATGAATGTAATAAAATAGCGTTTACCATTCCTAGTCAAGACACCATCAAGTTCACAAATATCAGAGTGTATCAAGTCAAGAGATTCAGATTCTCTAATTACTGATTTATGAGGGGTTTTGGTTATTTTAGCTTGACTACAAAATTCACATTTTTCAAAATTATTTATAGACAATTTAGGAATTAGTTCTAAGTTACTTAAGTTTTTAATGATGCGTTTGTTAACGTGACAAAGTCTAGCACGCCAAATATTAAAAGAACACAACATATAAGAAGAAGAAGAAATTTTATTCGCATCAACATTTAGTTTGAACATTCCATCAGTTGCATAACCCTTCCCAACAAAAACATTATTTTTGGTTAAGGTGTACAAATCAGCCCCGATAGTTTGAGTGAACCCCGCCTTGTTAAGAAGATAACCCGAAACCAAATTCTTTCTCATCTCTGGGGTATGCAGAACATCCTTAAGAATGACCGTCTTTCCAGAAGTAAACTTCAATTCCACGTCACCAGAACCAGCGACAATAGTGGAGTGGGAATCACCCAGCAGCACTTTCTTATCTTCACTTTCAGAATAAGTTTTGAACATAGCACGATCAAAGCAGACATGGCGTGAAGCACCTGTGTCTACCCACCACCCTTCGGATCCACCAACTATGTTGATTTCAGAAATCATAGCAATTAGTTGGTCCTCGGTAAGATTCGCCTGTGGAGCAGGACGACGTCTTTGCCGGCAGTTCCGAGCCATATGGCCCTCCTTTCCACAATTAAAGCAAGTAAACTGTTCAGAAGTATTTCTTGAAGGGGGTTTAAACTTATTCTGATTTTGATGTGCATTTCTGTTCTGGTTATTGTGGTGGCGATTCTGATTCTGATTCTTCATATTTTTTCTTTTGGGTTTCAGAATTGCAGAGGATGATTTTCTGTGAGCGTTGTTAGACACAACGAGCACTTCATCTTTTTTATCTTGTTTTCGGGCTTCCTCCTCAATCCGAAGACGAGTGATCAAACTTTCTAAAGAAAACTCTTTTGTTTTGTGCCTGAGAGTATTCTTAAAATCTTTCCAAGAAAGGGGTAATTTGTCAATTAAAACAGCAACTTGAAATTGTTCATCAAGGGACATACCTTCAGCAATTATTTCATGAGCAATTTTCTGAAGTTCATGAGACTGAGCTTCCACAGATTTGTCATCGGTCATTTGATATTTCAAATATCGACTTACAGCATATTTCTTCGTTCCTGCCTCCTCAGTGTCGTATTTCTTTGAAAGAGCATCCCATATTTCCTTGGCAGTTTGGTTAGAACAATAATAATCATACAGGTCATCAGACACACCATTAAGAATAAAATTCTTACAACGAAAATCATTTTCAGCCCATGTCTTATCTTCCTGAATCTGGGCATCGGTAGGATCTTTCGGTAAAACAGGTTTTTCAGTGGTACAGACATATGCTACTTTTTCAATAGTTAGAAAAAATAATATCTTCTGTCCCTATCTTTTAAAATGAAACCCTTCGAAACGAAAGGGCTTGTTGAGATCGACAGCAGACATTGTAGTAGATAATTGGCAGAATTAAACATCTTAAAATTGTTGCTGCAGAAAATAATAAGGAACGAGTTTACCGAATTAGCTTGGGTTGAGTCGCGGACTAGGTCGCTCTCTTTAAGACGTTTCGCGGCTCTGCCCAAGAAGCGTGCAAGCAGAATATTAGCCCCGTCGTCCCCAGGATAAAACAGCCCAGAAATCTTCTCTGTCTAGGACCTTCTTTGCACTGTAGAAGTCCCGAAAACCAAACACCCCCACACGCTGTTCGCAAAATGAACAAACTGCTCGAAAAACACTTTTGTACCGAAGAAACAAAACCGGAACAAATTCTTGCAGATCGGAACAGAACCGAACCAATCCGGAACAATGTACTGTTTCGAAACAAATCAAATCTGATGCAATGTACTGTTTTGAAAAAATGAAGAACAGAACAATTTCGGAAAGCCACAGAACTGTTTCGGAAAGCAAAGAACAGAACACTGTTTCGGAAAGCAAAGAACAGAACACTGTTTCGGAAACAGATCTGAAAAAAAGAAAGAAGAAGAAGAACTGTGTTTTTTTTTCAGAAGAACGAACCCCATCTGCTGATTTGAATATCGTCCCTTTTTATAGAGAAGATTTAGATCTGAAATCAGTTAAGATCCGTGGAGAAATCTTAGGAAACGTGGGAGCAAAATCTGGGAACTAAAAACAGTCTTTTACTAAGTCATCTGAAAACCGTTCTTAATTAATTATATTATTTAAATAAATTTTGTCCAAAAAATTAAGTGCCACCTCGCCATACGCGCGACTCGACTCGGCACGGCACGGCACGGCCCGGCCCGGCCGGACGGATGGCGGTGGTGGCGCATGCGCGTGTGTGTTAAACCAGTAAAGATGTAACTCCTCTCCCCTCCACAAAATGTGGGTACCCCTTGGGGCACACCCCAAGTATCTCACATACCACTAGTTATACACCACAATACAACCTCTCCCAACCGATGTGGGATATAAGGTTTTGTAGGAAAAAACCATTTGACACAAAACATTTTTTCAAAATTAATTTGCTCCAACAGGTCGTCATCACCATCTCCATCGCCATAGACCCTATTTTTCACACACGCATCCCTCTACGTCCCTGCAACGCCATTGGCACCAACACCACCACGGCAACCAAACGTGGCTGCGCTGATCTCAAAAACTTCAGTTATGTTCTCTACTCTGTGATTTTTTTTTTTTTTCGAATTTGGATTTTAGATCTAAATATTCTAAACATTTAGTGTTTGATTTGGCCAAATC
Source organism: Eucommia ulmoides (assembly GCA_016647705.1). Lineage (NCBI taxonomy): Eukaryota > Viridiplantae > Streptophyta > Magnoliopsida > Garryales > Eucommiaceae > Eucommia > Eucommia ulmoides. Next base: position 43,228,844 of record CM028340.1, read on the forward strand.
TAAGTTGAAGGCGAAGCAGATGTTTCTAAGGGAAGATCTAGCCGAACTACTAGCAAATTCAGATCCGAAACCCATCATAGAAGAGGTATTTTCTGCACTTCAGTTTATTTTTGACTCCAATAAACTGACTAATTGAGAATGATTACGATTTGTGAATAGAAGGACAACTAAATGGCCAGTTCTGTTTTTGGTTTTTGTTGCTGTTTCTGTTCTTGGTTTCTGTTTCTGCTCTTGGTTTCCAATTATTTTGATTTTAAGGTTCTTATGTTATCCATTTGTACCAACAAGATCGCCCTAAAACTAGCTCAGTCCTAATCATCTAAATCTAATGCTTGACCTCAAATGAGGATTTCTTGGTACTTGTTGTGATTGCTTGTTTTATTTACCTTTTGTCTTTGTGAAGGTGGTCTATCTTCTTTTTTTTTTTTTTTTTTTTTTTTTTTTTTTTTCCGATCTGCTTCCTGTTTCTGTTCTTGGAAAACATGGAAAGGAAATAGATATCTGGAAACAATTTTTTTATGTTCCCTATTTCGTTTTTCCCAAAAAATTAGAGAGCGAAATGGAAACAATTTGTTTGTTGCGATATTACCGTTCTGTTCTCATTTTTCAGTGATACCAAGTTCGTTGCTCTGTTTTTTTTTCTTCGTTGCTCTACAATTGTATGCTGCCATTTCTGTTGATGAGGATGATGTTCTGTTTCTCGTTGCTGTGTGTGAAGTTCTCATTTATATGTTTCTGTTTAATAGCTGATATGAAACTAGCTTTTGGGAAATGAAAATTGATTAATTATTTTTCTATACCTACCACATTATGTGCGGTGCTCTTTCATTAATTGTTTCTTCGCAATATTACTTATGAAAAGAAGGGTTTCTTCATGAAATCCAAGGTCTGGATGCATAATTTATTTTTTGTCAGTATTTTCTCAAGGATGTTAAAGATTTTCACTTTGCATATTAAATGCATGATGAGACATCATTTGAGATCTATATGTGAGTTCATCGCGTTGAATAATAAAAGAGTGCTATCTTTCGGTGCTTCTAAGTAGCTATTTTACGAGTAATCTAAATTTCACCGTGTAGGAAGTTAGGCGGCATGGTCTCAAAGTTGTAGTTGCTAGATCCCAAAAACATTTGACAATGATATTCCGGTACATATAATTCTCATAGTGTTTTTACTTGCATTATAAAAAGTAAGGTGAGTTGCCCCTAGTTAAGTTTTCTTTTTACAATAGAACTTACATTTTGTTGGTAAGTCGAACTTTTTTGTTCCTATACTTTTCATATGTTGATTGAATAACCAAGAATTTACTTTTAGTGGGAATCGCAAGGTGTAAAACATCACAGGTTTGCACGGCTTAATCTTGTGGATTTAGCAGGTTCTGAAAGGTAAAAATTACTATGAGGGAACTTCTTTCGTTGAAAAAAATGGACAAAGTGTCAAAAAACATTTTACATAATAGTTAATATACTTATTTTTAAATGTTAGGCAGAAGAGCTTTGGTGCTAAAGGTGAACGCCTGAAGGAAGCTACCAGTGTTGACGCTTGAAGGAAGCTACCAATATCAACACGTCACTTTCAACATTGGGGTATGCTGTTTATACTTCCTATGCTTAATGTTGCAAGGTTGACAAACAATTGTTTTCATTGTAGTTCATGGTAATACTACTTGCTAAAGTGTAATTTGCTTCGTGTCTCTCCTATGAATAAAACTTGTCGATGCAGACTTGTGATCATGAACCTTGTCAACATATCCAACATGAAGTCTCAACATGTTCCTTACAGGGATGTGTTGTGCCCTGGAGACTGTTGAGGAAGCTCAAAGGGCCATAAATACTGCACATGTTGAAGCTGAAAGTGTGGAGAATGGTGTTGGTGTAGTGAAGTTAATGGGTTGTTATAGCGGTAAGCTTCACCTCCGTATGTTTGTTTTGAATATTATGAATTTTGTTGAATATTATTAAGAGTTACAACTTTTTGATTTTTTATGTATATGTTTTGTTTATATAGGTTTCTTTGGCTGAAGATTGAATATATCGATGAAGACATTATTTTTTAGGTAATGGGTAATGCTTTATGATTCTTTTCTCATTGCTAGAGGATAGTTTTCTTTAGTTAGGTTGATCTTTTTCATTGTGTATGTCTGAGGTTTTTAATTTCCCCATTTTTAATGTAAAAATTTGAGTTCTTTATGTATTTTGTATTGTGAGGAATTTTGAGTTTTTATTGTTTGGATTTAGAGTATTTTGATATTTTAAAATAATTTTAAATTATAAAAAAATAATTTAGATACTTTTTGGGAGGCTAAATAGTGCTCTTATATATTGGTTTCCTTTGACAATTTTGCGACACATTCTTGTGTCCTAATAAAGGTTTTTCACAACACTTTGTAGTGCCCTAATATATAATTTAAAAAATATAAAATGCTATAGAAGCAATATATGGTGTCCTGATAGATATCTTATAGGACATTTATTATTGCCTTAATAAGTTCTAACAAAAAGAGAACTATATAGTGTTCCCATAACTTATTGGGACGACTTTTTACGGGGGGCACTAGTTCAAGTGTTCCAAAAAGTCTAAGTGTCGCAATAGGGGCTCTGTCGGGACACTTTTTCGTGTCCTGATAGGCTATTTTTGTTGTAGTGATTTTAGGACATCAAACGGTTGAAAAATATTTCTGCCACTTACACTCATTTGGATTTATTATAAATATATTGTTTTAATTGTTTTATTATTTTTTTTTTATCTATTTTATCATTAATTTTTTTTTTCCTTTTATATCTCTTTTTTTGGGCACCATCCATCTCAAGTCTATGTAAATCTCGATTATTCTTTGCATTTTTTATATTTTTTCTTTCTATTTTAATAAACAAAAACATGTACATAGAATTTTCATTTTGTTTAATTCCCAAAATTTGAACAAATTCTCTTCTAATTATATTTAAATTTTTATTCTTATTTCCAATATAGGAACCTAATTATTTCTGAAATTGTGTTCTTGTTTCCAAAGTAAAATTTTAAAATAGAACAAATTTTGTTCTAGTTATGTTAAGCTTAACTAAATTTCAGAAATTCATTAATAATATTTTTACATAGTTTTTAAAATTTCATTGAAATTTTATGCCTGAGTTTATTTTAACTTTTAGCATGTGGTTATCAACAACAACAAATTTTTTGCCTACAAGGGTTTCGGACAAAGGGAAAAAAAAAAATAATAAGCGAAAGGTAAGGTAAGAAAAAAGAAAAAAATAATAATCATTTCAATTTAAAATTTTTGATGTAATTTTAAAACATTCGAAGACCCAAATGTCATTTGATTAATTCTAATATTAAAATCCATGTGAAGGGGTGTCTTCAACATTTGCTAAATGACAGGAACGTCATTGGCATAAATCCATGCCTATAAATTTCCCATGCTTGGCAATAATTGCTGCTAATATTGCAATGTCAAAACTTAAATATTCAAGCACCACGCGCGAATGTTCTGTTCTGTATTAACAAAAAACTTTTATTTTTCAAGGAAAAAGTCATATTTGCTAATATTTGTAATTTTTATTTGAAAAAAACAACTTCTTAAAACTCATACTAATTCAATCAAAATGAGAAAAGTTTCACTAACTCAATTCTATCACCCTTAATTTTAAAATCGCCCAATTAGAATCAAGGTTGTCTAAATTCTTGGGGAAAATTCAACTAAAATTTGACATGTTACCCCTTGATTAATAGTGAAATTTCACTACAAATAGTCTATAATGTAATAGCATGAGATTGGGTAACATGTAATAGTCATAAAATCCCCTCTCCTAGTTTAAAGACGTTAATTAATTTTCATTTTTTTTAATGATTATTCAATAATTTTTTTCCCTCCAATTTAAGAAGGTCACCTTTATTGGAAAAAAAACATGTTGTGTACTAGGAAGCATGCCTTACATATTAACTACTAAAGATAGCTTTCCTTTTACTCCCTTGCCTAGGCAAAACATGACGACCATTGAAGATTAAACTTTATGTAAATTGCACTTTACACCATGAAATATTAATCAATTTATACATTGCTACTTTATATTTCATTTTCATTATACTTGCTCCAAAAATTTCACATTTTCCCTCTTAACTTTCCCTGTTGAACGGAACCTATCAATTTTATGCTAGAGATTAGCTTTTGAGTTCCTCTCGTTCAAATTTAATGATGTCATTTATGAACGATGCTCCCCCTGTGAAGTTCACACGTTGATACCTAGTATAAAATTGGTCCGATATGGTCAGAAGAGAAAATTGACACAAATGTAAAACATCAGAAAGCAATATATATGATACATCATAGAGCTAAATATCTGGGGTGCAAAGTGAAACATGTCCCATACATTAGGGGTGTCAATTGTTATTTAGTCTATTCCTTTAAAACAAAAGAATGCATGGAGATTACTATTTCATCCCCTCTAATTAGCTATGGTTTAACTAAACTCAAGAAGAACCCCAACCCCCCAACCCCACCGCCCAAAATCTTTTAAAAGATATATTTTTCCATAAGTTTTGCTCCAAATAAAGACATCTTTTACGCACTCAAGATCTTCCATCATGGACGTGAAGGGAGTTACTTTATTTGAGAAATCCAATCAATCTTCGGGAAAAAATGAAATATGTGTTCTTGCTTCTGATGATCATGATCCTACTAGTTACGATTTTGTGGACTCGATTCTTCAACTCCACACTTATGAAGGTTCTCTCCATACAAATTCGATCTCTTTTTGGATTGTCTAAAGAAAATTATGTGTTCTGTAACTCCATGCAATATTTTCTCTTTCTTCTTTCTTTTTTTCCCTTATTTTTTTTTTTTTCGTATTTTCCTCAGATGATACGAAGACTGCATGGATGAAATGGTCGAGTATGGATGAAATCGAGAGTTCTAAGGAATGTGAATCAAGTGAAATAATTTGTAATATCGAGAAAAGAAAAGAGAATATAAAACTGAAGGAGAACAGAAGAGATGATAGTGAAGAGGGTCGGTATACTTGTAAGAACAAGAGACAAAAAGAAATTGAAGAAGATTGTCCTAAGGGAAAGAAGCCGAGGGTGAGTTGGAGTAACGAAATGCATCTTAAATTCATTAAAGCAATTGAATTATTAGGCGTTGAAAGTAAGTATTTTTTTTGTTCAAATTATGGATTATTTTCCTTATTTTATCAAATTGTTATCTTTTTTTTTTTTTTTTTTTTTTTTTTTTTTTTTTTTTTATCGTTTGATTATCAGAGGCTTATCCAAAGAAGATAGTTGAAGTTATGAATGTTCCTTGGCTGACTAGAGAACAAGTTGCCAGTCATTTGCAGGTTTGTTCATATCTCATGTAATTGTTTGCTGATTTATTCATTTATTTTTTATTTTATTTTCATTTTTTTTGAGTAGTGAAAAATTGGGAAACATGGGAATCATTAATTAATAAAAGAAAAATCTTTCAGAATAAATACCTCAATCTCAAGTTACTAACTAAAGAATATATCTGAATAAAACGCATTTAGCATTAAAAAATCTTGCATCTAAAGCCAAAAAAAAGAAAAAGAAAAATCCTAATACCACCCTTTTGTCTCATGATTAATTTCTTGCTGCGAAAAATAATTAGTATCCTTCCCTTTTCAGTTTTTTTAATTAAAAAAAAACGTTATGGGTGTTTGTCCCTTTTTTATGATTAATTTCTTGGTGACAAAATTATTTTTCCCTCTTCATTTTATTTTTTTTTTAAAGAAAAGATTATGCGTATTTTCCTCTCTACATTCTTTTTATCATGATTAATTTCTCCCTGGTTTTGCAAAAATTTGTGCAGAAGTATAGGTTGAATGCAAAAAGAGTTGAAAGGGAACACCATGATTCCATGCGAGGATTAACCACCACATACGATTTTAACAAACAACAACTCTTTTCATCACTCCATTCTTCACCAAATGATCTCCACTTCTCCAGTGGAAATTCACTATTTCCTCGTCACCAGTCACAATTTCAACAAGTCCCTGGCAGCCTTTCGTCTATAATTTCTTGTTTTAACGACTCGGGACAATCACAAACGCCTCTAATAAGTAATTACACAAAAAACGAGACTTATTTTGATGAATTTTCCCCAATTTTATCAAAAAATTCACAGCAAAATGACCAAAAAGGGCCTATGAAAATCCTCAAAGTCGAGTCTAGTGGCAACAACCGGCCTTCAAATGGTGCAATTCCTAGCAATTTTGTTGGATTTAGAATGGATAGTGATGGAAAATCACTTCGATTTGGTGGTGAAGGTGGAGTAGTAGTTTCAATTGAGAATAAGATGGTCGAAAGAGAAGACGATTTTTTCTCCTTTGGTAATGAGGATTTTTTGGTTGATCCCAATTCTACCCCTGGTGGCGGCAGCCTTCCACCTCCACCACCACCAGTGGCTGTCGACTTTGTTTGCCAGGAGGAATCACCACTGCCCACCACAGTGATAAGTGAAGTGGACAGTTTTGAAGGGGGGATAGGAGAGTTTGATGCTTTGTTGAATGTCACAGGAAGCACAAGTCCTACTCCTCATATGTTATGGGATGAAGATTTTGATGTAACAATTTTTAGGCATTATGATTAGATTCCCCGGCCCCTAATTTAGCTTCAACTTGTACATAAACAATTAACATGACTATAGGTTTATTTTGTTTTATGGAAAAAAATGAATGCCATCTCTCTCTCAACTTCATTTTTTCATAGATTAATTTGGGAAGAGTGTCTGTTTTTATGATTTTAAGAATGAGTTAATGCCTAAAAAATATCGCTATTATATTTTATTGACAGAAATACCATTGCAATGTTTAATATTTTCACTATATATTTTTTTAAGTTTTTGTTTTAGTTTTTCTTTCTGTTTTCCCACTCCCTATCCTTTTTTCTTTTCTTTTATATTTTTTATTTATTTCTTTTTTTTTTTTTTTAAATTTTTCGTAGGGTGTTTTTAGAAAAAAATAAAAATAAAAATCCAAAGTAACAACCTACAAAACAAAAAATAGAAATAAAAATAAAAACTAAAACAAAAAAATAAATTAAAAAAATAAAAAATAAAACAAAAACAAATGATTTTTTTTTCTTTCTTGTTCTTATTTTTTACTGTATTTTTTTTTTTTTTAATTATTTTGATTTGATTTTTTTTATTTCCTATAAACACCATAACAAAATAAAACTAAAAATAACATAAAATGTTTGAAACAAAATTAAAAAAGTAAAATATAAATAAAAGAAAGAGAGTAGAAATAAGAAAAAAAAAAAGGAAAAAAAATATTATGTTGCAAGAACATCTTTGTCAATTAAATATGATAAGATTGTTTTAGATATTATTCAACCGATAGAAGGTGTTCTTGATATAAAGCCCATGAGGTGTCAACTCTTAAGAATTGATGTTGTAATTGTAAAGCCTAATTTTTGAGTATGTATATTTCTAGTTGTATTTTTAAACATTTAGAAAAATAATGAGGTTCATTGTGTTATTTAAATTTTATTTTAAAAATTTTAGGAGTTAATATGTTAATTTTAATTTTGACTTTTAAAAGTTTAAAGATTATTAAGTTATTTAAGATATAATTTTTAAAAATTTTGAGATATAATTAATATTTTATTTATTTTAAGAAAGATAATTAATAAAAAAATAAAAAATAAAAAAATAAAACACATGGTTGAAATGGTTGCCTTGTCAAAGAAGACAACCATTGCCAACCACAATGTGTATAAATTGTGGCATGAAGCTACATGTGTCAACAAAAAAAAAGAAATTGAAGAAAGAATGGCGGTCAAGAATCTCTCTCTCTCTCTCTCTCTCTATATATATATATATATGTGTGTGTGTGTGTTGATATAAATATGTACGGTTCAAATAAAAAAAAAAAAAGAAACAGAAAATTTCAGCTTCTACAATTGCAGGTATTCTTTTTTCATATATATATATATATATATATATATATATATATATATATATATATTGCTAAAATAAAATGTATATCACGTTTAATTTATGAGACTATTTGTACAGACATGTACACATGTATAATATGCCAAAAATATATGTAGGTGGGTTCGAGAAATATTGTGGGTATAGATATATCTAATTTGTAAAGAATACAATTGAAGATAAAAATTGTAAATTTTATTAAAATGACAATTTTTAATATTTCGTTGATTAATAATATTTTTAACAATCGATTAATATTTTTCTGTAGATTAAATTATGAATAAGATTTTTTTTTTTTTAATTGTTGTTATAATATTTTTTATATAGTTAATATTGACTTAAAAATTTGGGTGTTTAGTAATTTCGTATAATGAAGAAAATTTGAGAATGGAAAAAATTTCATTTTAGTGTAAAACATTGCATATTAGATTTATTTAAATAAAATTCTTAATTTAGGCTCTATTGTTGTTAGGTTTACAGGTGACACCGACCATATTTGCATTATGATAATAGCATATTTAGTAACGCAAAAATCGAGATAAATGTACTGTATTTTATGTAAATTATTAAATTATATTTTCGTACTATATTGTGATAAAGAAAATATTTATTAAAAAAGAACGATTTTATAACGTTATGTGGATCGAGTAAATATTTAAGTATGGAAAGTAATTTTATTGATTATTCGATTATGCCATAGTGTGATCCTAACAGGAGCGCAAGTCCTGCGGGATGTTGTTGGTCCTGACAGGAGATCATGTCCTGTAGGACGTTTGCATTGTGACCTAACAAGAGGATAATTCCTACAGGTGGTTGTTGTTGTTGTTGTTGTCGTTGACTATTAATATGGTGGAGTCGAATATGATAGTGATTGTCAATTTGGTGGAGTTAAATATGGAATTGACAATATAAAGTGGTGGAGTCGAATATGTTGATGATACGGTAGTTTATACCACGTGTTGGCTCCTACCATTAGAGATATTAAATGGTCCTGACACTGATGACAACCTTAGATTGCATAGTGGTACATGTTACGGTACCGTCATAACTCCCGATCATGAGGTAAAACGATCCTATGACATTGATGGCAATTGTGAAAGGTTTATTTATTTATTTATTTATTTTTTTTTTTTGTAGTTCGTTGTAGATATTTGGGATGTGTATTTTTGAATTTTGAATTTGGTAAATATTTTTAGGAAAAAAAATTCTATATCAGTACATGTTTATTTATTTGTTGGTTAGTCAGGTAATATCAAGTCGAAGTCAGCCCCGACCTCTAGCGTTGGGGGCCTGGAATTGGGTGTGACTGTTTTCGGTATTAGAGCTTAGATTATAGGTTTTGCAGACATGCCAGGTTGTCTAGTCAGTAGTGGACCGTAAGATAGAGTATTGATAGGTTGGTTCGGCACATGAGTGATCATTATTTTATTGGATTAAATAGTACATTTGCATCATGCCCTATTATTTGCATTGTTGGCCCTTTTACTTATTAAAGTTCATTTCAGATCTTGACTATGGATCATGAAAATGAAAGTAGTAGGAGTTCTGGACTCCAAAGAAAAAGGGGTAGGACGCGGAAAAGCTTGAATGTTGTCAAGTGAATTTTACAGGCTGCTATGCAACTAACTGAGCAACAGGCAAATATGATGGAATACTAGAAGACCCAAAGCAGCCACTCCTCAGGCTGTACTCCTAAAAAGATTCAAAGAATTGAACCCCCCAACTTTTATGGGAATTGTGGGTCTTGTTGATGCTGAAAATTGGTTGAGGAGCATAGGGCACGTATTTGAGGCAATGGGCATTATCGATGACAGCCGAGTTTCTCTCGCCACCTTCCAGTTGAAAGGGGAAGCCGAACATTGGTGGGAGAAAATGAAGAGGCTAATTTCAATTCCAAACAAGGAGATCACTTGGGATCAATTCGTTACCATAGTTAATGAAAAGTATTTTCTTAAATCTTATCAGTTTGAGATGGAGGAGGAGTTCACATTACTGAAACAGAGGAAGATGTCTATTTTGCAATATGAAATTAAATTTAATGCCCTGTCCCAATTTGCTCCTAATCTGGTGAAGACTAAGGAAACAAGATGTAGAAGATTTCAGAAAAGACTAGATCTGCCAATACATTACAGATTGACTGGCAGACGGATCAAAAATTATTATAACCTGTTGTTGCACATACACCTTCTGCGAGCAATGTGGGCAGTGTTGGCCTTAGTGGTGTTTAGGGGTGAGATAGAGGATCGGTAGGTAGACCTCCAACTAAAAGTCGTGTATTACTACTACCCAACAGGATGCCCGGGCTATCCCGGATGTGGTTACAGGTATCATGTCTTTATATGATAGAGATGCATGTATACTAATCGATCCCGATTCTACTCATTCATTTGTTTAGGCGACCTTTATGATGTATGTGGAAAAATTTCATATTTATCTGTCATAGGTATTATTATCTCTACTCCTGTGGGTAAGTTAGGGTTTATAGATAGTGTGTATAAAAACAGTCTGTTTCATATTGGTGATAGAGAATTGTCAGTGGATCTATTACCTCTAAGTATTCACAATTTTGATGTGATACTAGGTATCGATTTGCTATCCGGCTATCCTACCGCAGTTGATTATTTTAATAAGGAAGTTACTTTTCGAATCCCAGGCAAGTTAAAGTTCATGTTTTCAGGGGATCGAATTATTACCATTGTCTGTTTGATTTTAGTTCTAGAGACCTAAAAATTATTAAAGAAGGGATATTAGGGATACCTCGCGCATGTGATTGACACCAGTCAGAATGAAGTATAGGTGGAAGATATCCTGGTGGTCGGGGATTATTCCGATGTATTTCCAGAAGAATTTCCAAGGTTGCCAGTGGATAGGGAAATTGAATTCCTATCGAATTACTTCTGGGTACTTCTCCTATATCAATTTCAGCTTATCGTATGGCACCTATCGAGCTAAAGGAACTAAAGATTCAGTTGCAAGATCTGTTAGACCGTGGGTTTATCGGCCCTAGTGTTACCCAGTGGGGAGCTCCAATGTTATTCATAAGGAAGAAGGATGACACGATGAGGATGTGCATCGATTACAGACAACTGAATAAGGTGACGATTCATAATAAATACCTGTTACCTAGAATTGATGATTTATTCAATCAGTTGCAGAAGGCCAAGGTATTTTCCAAAATAGATCTTCAATCATGATATCATCATTTGAAAGTCAAAGACATTGATGTGTTGAAGATGACATTTCGTACGAGGTATAGACATTATGAATTTCTAATTATGCCATTTAGGTTGACAAATGCCTCTGCTCCATTTATGGATCTAATGAATTGGATCTTCCAGTATTATCTAAATAAGTTTATTTTTGTGTTCATTGATGATATATTGATTTACTCTTAAAATAAAAAAGAGTATGCAGAGCACCTCAAAATTGTGCTACAGATTTTGAGAGAAAAACAATTGTATGCAAAATTCAGTAAATATGAGTTTTGGCTGAATAGATTTGTATTCTTGGGACATGTTATTTCGGGTGATGGTATTCAAGTCGACCCAAAGAAAGTCGAAACCGTTGATCAGTGGGAAAGGCAGAAAAGTATGACAGAAGTTCAAAGTTTCCTGGTATTGGTGAGTTACTATCGCCGGTTTGTACAAGGATTCTCTATTATAGCGGGCCCGTTGACCCACAAAGAAACTAATTTTGAGTGGACTGACAAATGTGAACAGAGTTTTCAGGAGTTGAAAAATAGACTGATATCAATGCTAATACTTTCTCTCCCGACAAAAGGTGGTGACTTTGTGATTTACAGTGGTGGTTCACACTAGGGGCTAGGTTGTGTACTGATGCAACATGAACATGTGATTACATATGCCTCTTGGCAATTAAAAAATCATGAGTATAACTACCCGATGCATGATTTGGAGTTGGTGGCAATTATATTTGCCTTTAAACTCTGGAGACATTATCTGTATGGCGAGGCATATGAGATATACACAGACCACCAAAGTTCGAAATATTTGTTTACTCAGAAAGAACTAAATCTAAGACAGAGGTATTGGATAGAGTTGATAAAAGATTATGATTGTACTATCCATTATCACCCTAAAAAGGCCAATGTTGTAGCAGATGCATTGAGTCAGAAGTCAGAAGTTCGGTTGCACACCTTCAAGTTGTTCATACTAACCTATATGCCGAGCTGAGATCTCTATGAGTTCAGTTGGAAATTGGTCAGACAACATTGTTGCTTACGACTTTAACCTTAAAATCAACGTTAATTGACCGTATCATAGAAGCACAAAAGTCAGATATCTAATTATGGAAGATCAAACATGAAGTGAAAAATGGTCAGAGAACCGAGTATCGCATCAGAGATAATGATGAAGCCTTGATATTTGAGAATAAACTGTGTGTGCCTAATAATACAGATTTGAAGAAATATTTCTTGGAGGAAGCGCATAACTTTGCATATGCAATGCATCCAGGTAGTACCAAAATGTATAGGGATTTGCGAGAATACTATTGGTAGAAAGGAATGAAACTAGAAATTGTAGAATTTGTTGTCAGGTGTGTCGTTTGTCAGTAAGTCAAGATCAAGCACGAGCGTCCAGGTGGAATGTTGTAGCCTTTGCCTATCCCAGAGTGGAAGTGAGAACATATCATGATAGATTTTATTTTGGGATTGCCCCGTACTCAAAAGGGATATAATTCCATTTGGGTAATTGTTTATATACTTACAAAGTCTGTTAATTTTCTGGTTGTGAAGATCACGTACTCTATGTACAAGTATACGAAATTGAATATTGACGAGATTGTCAGATTGCATGGTGCACCGATTTTCATAGTGTTGGATAGAGATCCAAACTTTACGTTGAAATTCTAGCTGAGTCTTCAAGCTGCTCAAGGTACCAAGTTAAAAATTAATACCACTTTCGATCCTTAGATAGACGACCAATCAGAGCATACAATTCAAACATTGGATATGTTAAGGAGTTGCGTTTTGGAATTTCTGGGTAGTTGGGATGATTATTTGATGTTGATGAAATCTAACTATAACAATAAGTACCATTCGGTAATTGAAATGACACCGTATGAAGCCTTGTATAGCAAAAGATACAGAACTCCAGTCTATTGGACTAAAGTTGGAGAACAAAAATTATTGATGCCCGACATAGCTCAAATGAAAGCGAAAAAAGTGAATGTGATTCAGGAAAGACTGAAGACTGCTCAAAGTTGATAAAAAAATTATACTGACAAGTGTAGATTAGAGTTGAAATTTGAAGTGGGTGATTACATGTTTTTACGTATATCCCCGTGGAAGGGTATAATGAGATTTGGGAAGGAAAAATTAAGTCCGAGGTATATCGGGCCATACGAGATTCTAGAACAGGTTGGCACAACAGCCTATCGATTACCCCTGTCGCCAGAATTGTCTAAATTACGCGATATTTTTCACGTATTTACGCTCAGAAAATGTGTGTCAGACTTTTTCGCATGTATTGACTTCTCAACCAATCGAGTTGAATGAAGACTTATCATACGTTGAGGAGCCAGTGCAAATTCTAAGCCGTAAAAATCAAGTGTTGCGGATGAAAAAGATCCCGTTGGTGAAAGTGCTATGGCTCAGTCACTCCGTGGAAGAGGCAACGTGGGAAATAGAAGAGGAGATGAGGAATAAATATCAACATTTATTCATTTAAGGTAACTAAAATTTCGAGACGAAATTTCTTTTAGGGAGAAAGGATTGTAAAACCTAATTTTTGCGCATGCATATCTTTAGTTGCATTTTAGAATATTTAGAAAAATAATGGGGTTCATTGTGCTATTTAAATTTTACCTTAAAAAACTTTAGGGGTTAATATATTAATTTTAATTTTAACTTTTAAAAATTTAGGGATTATTAAGTTATTTAAGATATAATTTTTAAAAGTTTTGGGATGTAATTAATATTTATTTATTTTTATTTCAAGAGGGATAATTAATGAAAAAAATAAAGTAAAATAAAATAAAACACATGGTTGAAATGATTGCCTTCTCAAATAAGGCAACCATTGCCAACCACAATATGTATAAATTGTGACATGAAGCCACACGTGACAACAAAAAAATATGAAAAAAAACTTGAAGAAAGAGTGGCGGTCAAGAACCTCTCTCTCTCTCTCTCTCTCTATATATATATATATTAATAAATCAGGAAGGAAATTTATTTTTTCTTGGGCAACACCCTTTCAAAAAAAATGGGAACACAGAGTTCAATTTGCTAATTATATTTCATGTTTAAATTGAAAATTTCTATCTATTGAAATATTTTCCAGACAGGTTTTGCTCATTATTTGCTGCTTCAACAATTGCGGTGTTTAATTAAAGTTTTTTCTTCTGGGGTGAGCTCTCTCATCAAGGTAATCTTTATCTTCACCTTCTTTTTCTTCTTCTACATATCATGTTTTTTGTTTCAATATATTTGTATGGAGTGTGCATACATGTGTGTGGGCGTGTGAGTTTTTCAGTTTTTTGTTTGACACTGTTGGAAGAAGAAACGCTTATACTATATGGCGGTAGTAAAAGTGTTAGGTTTCTCAAACTAATTGGAGCGAGTGATTCCACTTCTAACAATCATAGACAGGATCACAGGATCGATTGCAAAAAGCTCTAACACTATTTTTTTTTTTAATTTGATTAGCGTTTGTGCTGAGAAAATCTGGTAAAAAATTGAACGTTTAATTTTGGAATTTGGGAGCAATGTTGTTCTATTTTATGAAATCATGATCTAAAAATTTGGGAACAGAACATGAAACAGATTTTTTTTCTTCTCAAATTTTTGTTTCTATTCCTAGTTTTCTGGGAACCGAAAAAAAAACAAAACATTCAAATTTTCATGCATAGGTATTGCGTTGAATCAGATATCTTAAAGTTACTAGATTGAAATATCTTGAAGTTACTAGATTGAACCATTCAAATGTTATTGTATATTTTTCTCGGATTTCTTCACAATATTTACTGTGTGCATGATATATGTTTTGAATTGATTGATTGGTTTTAAATTTTTTTTTTTTTTTTACAATTTTTGTTCATTTTCCTATTTATTTCTTGATAATCTATTGATAATGGCAGTACGTCTACTGAGCTTTCCATATCCTTGCTCTTGCAACCATGGCTTTAATTATCTACTTATGATGGTAAATTTCAACTGTTTCTTCAATTTATTTTTCTTTGATTTTTTTTTCCAGCAATTTTTTTTTTTTTTTTTTTTTAAATTTTCAGATATGAAACCCACGTTAGAAGTGAGTTCTTCTACATATTTTTTAGGTCCCTGTCAAATTTATTTTTTTCGGTCAGGGCCTACTCCCAGCCCTATTGGCCATTCGCCGGAAATAGAGCATTGGGTAAGCTCTAGAAACTGTTGCTGAAATTTGTGACGACAAAATCAAATTATCGTAAATGGAAGTTGCATTTTTGTCAGAGGAGTCTGCATATTGAAGGATTCCAACGACCATGGAATTAACAAAAGTGTCATGGCCAGTGAAACAGGGTACGACAACCATAAAAAATGGGGTAGTTCTAGGGTTTAGTGCATCCATTTGCACAATTAATGCATTATCATATTTTTCTTTTCATTGGTACGGATTTCGAGAATAATAATCTTTGATTGTATCTTGGTGAATGTTTTGGTGTCTTGATGACGACATACATACCGTAATTGATGAGAATTCCATGGTAGACTCAACAATTTTATTTTTTTTAGTTAAAAAAATCGCGAGTCTCTTTTGATGTTTATAAAGGTGCTGTGCATAATTTATGGAACACAAATTTAATATTTAATTCTATAAAAATATGAATACGATGTTAGTGTAATTTATTTTATTTAAGCTAAGTATTGTATATGGAGATTTTTTTGGGATAAAAATTTTAAATGTTGATAAATTTTAACGAGAGTTAAATGAGTTAAAAAAAAAAGGTTTATTATGCGTGTTGTAATTGGTTGTGATGATATTCTAAATTTTAAAATAAAAATTTATAATTATACCTTCAAATTATATATTAGCATCTATCTATTTTACTTATGGGGTTTCTTTTTGTGTTTTGGTGGTTTTCAATTTCGACAAGATGTCTAATGAGAATGGTCATTTGAGTAATTATCATTGATTGTGGCTACTTACTAAGAAAAAATCAACAAATATGTCTAATTAGTTGGATTCAACTGGTCATCGATCTATTACTATTGAACAGATTTTTGGGAATGTCTTTTCATTACTGGTTTAGATTGATTTGGGATGAATTAGTTATGGTGAGATTCTTAAATTAATAAGAATGAATTAAAATTTTATAACTACAAATGATGTCCATATAATGTTTTAAATTTAACATCAAATTGATTCGGATTGGTGTTTAATTTTTTAATTTCATTACTAAAAGAATCTACTAATAATTCGTGCCTTGGAATCGCTAGTATTTTATAAATCAGGACAAATTTACATTTTGAGATATTTTGAGCCGTCGGATCGAATATCATATGGTTGATATTACACCTGGAGACATTTTATATTTGAGACATTTTAAACCCTTAGTTCGATATCCAACGGTTGAGATTGATTATTAGTAAGAGATATTTTCATCCGTTGAATTGAATTGGATCTAAGGGTCATGATTAATTTTTTAAAATTGATTTATAATCTAATTTTACCCAAAATCTCGCACATCACTAACTAATCGCCAAACCAACCTCATTCCTCATAACTACACTTATCTTCCAAATCTCTCCAAACTGATTCCTCCTTCTTCTATCTCGCTTTTTTCTCTCTCTAGAATCTCGCAAATCTCCCTTCTTCGATATCTCTCTTCTTCGATAACTGATCCATCGGCGAACGACTGTTGGAAAAAGGCCACAGAGTCGGGGATTGTAGAGAAAGAGAGGAAAAATGTGGAAAGAGAGGAAGACACGTTGATAGAAGGAGAGGAGAAGATGGCAGCGATGGGTCACTTGACATCGTCGAGTTAAATAGTGGTTCGGGACTACACCGACGGGAAAGGTATTTTCAAGTTCCGCCGTTATCACAGCATCAGAAATTTTGATTGCATAAATTCATGTTCAGCAACTGGCGAGATCATCATAAACCCTAATCTTATTCTGATTTTGCCTGCCCTACTAAATTCAATGCTTATATATAGCCATTTACTGCTTATAGTTGGTAATTTTGCATGTTCAAGGTATGATTTGTTGCTTCATTATAATTATGTGTTAGATATTATTACATTTGTCATTTTCTAATGGATTCTCGAGTTTCTTGAGTGAAATTTAGGTTTTAATAGAAGCATTTAATTGTTATTTCTTTAATTTTCTAGATTGTTTCTTGAGGATAAACTCATGAATTTTTCTTATTTCCATATGAATATCTGATTTTATTTTTAATGTTTTAAAATTTTCGATTAATAGGAGGAGGAAAGCATAAATTGAACAAGCAGAAGTATCGCATCGTTTCTACCGCTGACCTACAAGTAGATTCTTCTCTCTGTATCTCCCTCTAGTTTCAACATCTTTGTGTTTTTTGAGTTAATTTGATTCAAAATCTACTAAATTTTCTAAAATTATTTTGTGTTTTTTGTTTTATGAAGCGCTTAATTCTCCTAATCGAATTGTTAGATTGTGATCATGTTATGATATTAGAGATTTGATTTGAATGACAATTCTTCTATGCATTTTATGATATATGATGAAAACGATGAATAATTGAAATTTTCTCCATTTTATCTTGTTGTGGTTGCTTAAAAATGATTGTCTTTGGTTTGTTTTGGTTTGTAATGCGTGCATATTCGAGGTAGATATGAGAGGAGATTTGATGTTTCTTGAGCCAGTTTTGAGTTTCATTTGAATTGGCGTCTGTGATTTTTGTTAGATCTAATTACTAATTTATGTTAAGATTTCTCTTTATGTTTCTTTTTTCAGATCTAGCAAGCCTTCGAAAAATGTTTAAAAGCCCCACTGTGGAGGTCGTTCCTGTCAATTTGGTAAAACTACACCAGTAAAAGTGGTCATATTTTTAATTTATTTCGATGTTGAGAACCTTTATATTTTTTTTATTCTTCTAGGTGTTTCTGTTTTACGTTCTAAATAGATTTTATTAGTTTTGGACATTAATTTAGTTTAAAAATCATTTGAATCCTTTAGTCACCTTACCCAAATGTTCTACATTTTGGATGGTGAAGGTATTCGTTCCATTAGGTGGTATTTAGTTGCCTTTGGTTATTGTTTCTGTTTTCACAGGTTCAAGTTATTCTTTTAGTTCTTACAATTCTTTAGTATACATCAAATGTCTCTCTACCTCTGTAGATTCTTTTTGCATTGGCTCTCCCTCAAGACCTAAGCCTCTGCCATAGTTACGAATACGATCCCTACTTGCAGCCAAGAGCCTCTCTCAGTATCTCTCAACGTCGCTGCCATGCACTGTCCTTGCTTATTGCAACCCAACGCCACCACAAACTAGAGCTACCATCAATTTTCATTTATTTTTCCTATTTTATATACAACTTTATATGCATTTCTTTGGTAGTTCAGGGAGGTGAGCAAGGGGCTCTAGAATTTTACTGAAAAGTTAAGTAAAAGTATATTAAGTTATACCATGGTAAAATTTTACTTGAGGAACCATGGAGTAAAATGAACATATTAAACTACTATTGGATAACCATTTGTTTTAATGCAACTTTTGGATCACCTCTACCAAAAAATCATATTTTCTATGTTAATATTTTCCTAGGGATTTTGCCAATGTTTGTTTCTGCAAGGTATTTAATGCAATTCACCACCTCTCAATTTGGTAAATTTTTTGTTTTTTTCCCGAGTTTTTTTTTTCCTTTGATTTTTTATTTTTTATTTTGTGTGTGTTTGAATCCAACCCCTCTCCTACTCTCACAGTCTCGCTATCAGGTAATTCCTCCTTCACCTCTAACCTTTTATTTTTTTTTATTTTTTTTTGGGTGTTGTGTGATTTGTTTTTAGGATTGTGACATATGTTAGAAGATTTAGGTGACATTTGGTAACTATTTCTGTTCCTATCCCAGTAGTGGGATGGGAATAGGATAATATGGGATGAGAATTCTGTTTCCTTCTTGGGAGTAGAATCGCGTTTGGTAATTATAATTTTTTTTTTGTTTTGGGAACAAAATCGTATTTGGTAACGATTTTATCCTAAAATCAAAAAGAAAAAATTGTTTTTAGAACATTTTGTTTTTGTTTTGGCCGGACGATAACCAGCGGGTGGCTGACGGTGGCCGATCGGCGGCTATTGGCGACACCGGAAGTTGTCGGATAGTGGCAGGCGGCGGCGATGGCCGGACGGTGGGCGGCTGGCGATGCCGAAGGTGACCGGCGACGGATGGCGGATGAACAGTGGCGGTGGTTTTTGGGAATGAGATGGGAATAATGAGAAACTAATTTTTTTTGTTTCTCATTTCTTAAAAAAAAAGTGGGCACAATTCTCAAATGGGAATGGAATGGGAACGAGAACAAAAATTACAAAACACTATTTCCAAATAGAAATCCCAAAAATCTGGAAATGGGATGGGAATTTCTTGGATGGAAACGGTTACCAAACGGGGCCTTAGTTTCAAGCATTTCAAGTTACTAAAACGAATGTATTTTTATTTTATTTTTTTAATGTCCTAAAATGGATTTCCGACTTCTGTCATTTTAAAGTAGAAATCATGTAAATGTTTTTCTTGTGGTGGTAAAGTTTTGAGTTGGTGATTGTTTTGGTGCATGTGTAACGTAGTATGGAAGTAATAAGATTTGAATAGGTGATAAATATTTTTTCGCTTTAATTTTGTTTCACGGTGCATAATTATGGTATTATTTAATAGTTTAATATCGCCGTTATTGGGTATTTATAATATACATTATTAATTGATGGTGTTGAATTGTTAATTTATTATGTTTTAATAAAATAGTTGTAAAATTTTGTATAAACACAGGAGATTATGTTGAAAAAAAAATCAAAGATATTATTATTATAACCATAAGTTGTATCTTATTATGAGTTATCAATGTTTGTGAATTATTGGAGATATTTTGAATTCATATCTAAATTTGTTTCATTTGTATTTTAAACCTTTTTTATTTGAGACATGAACTTTTTTTTTTTTTGTTGGGATTTGTGATTTAGTACATACTAATCATTTGTTTAGTTTTTTTTTTGATACATGAAATTAGAGAACTAAAAAATTTTAGTGAATAATTTTTGCCAATCATTTATTGTAAGTTATGTTTTAAAATATTATGACTAATTATGATTTAAAATACTCAACATTTAAATAAATAGTTGTATATATGTTACTGATTTTTCTTTTTTCTATTATGTATTTTGGTAGGTTGGCAAATTGTTTTTTATCAAGATAAATAACATGACATAAATTGATAGGGGTACAATTATGAGGTAATTGTATTAGTTTTATTATTTCAGTTTAATTTAATTCAAATCATTGTAACGTATTTATTTGTAAAGTTGACCTTCATTGTGTTTGTCACTCATTGGCCAACATACCTACGTGTGACATTCCAAACATTTCAACATCTGATGAAGTTAATTTATGTTTTGAAAATATATGTTTAAGGTAAGTTCCAGTAACTCTGGGTGGTGGACTTAAGTATTTTGAGTGGTGGTGTTATTTTTCTAAGTTTGTATTTATTCGCTATTGGTTGGTTTTATTATTAATTGTGTGTCAAGTTCATATCACGAAGTATGTATTATTTTTCATTCGTAATGTTAGTGTGTTATTGTTCATTCGAAAGTTTTGTTATGATTACTTTGTTAGTTATGGTTGTGTTGATTAATATCGTGTTTGGAGTCTATTAGTTGTGTTATTATTGTGTTTATTTGAAAACAGGAGTTTAGAATTTGAAAATTTCTTATAAGCAAAGGGGTTATGTCAAAAGTTTTATATAAGTTATTGGTTGTGTGATTATTTTTGTGTTTCTTTTGAAACAAGAGCGGAATTTTTGAAAAACAAAAGTAGGGGCAATGCTATAATAATAATAATAATAATAATAATAATAATAATAATAATAATAATAATAATAATAATAATAATAAATAAATTGAACTTATATTATTATGTGGATTATGTGTTCAATTTAAAATAAGTGTTTATAACTTTGTTATTGATTATGATTGTTTGACGGTTACTTGAAAAATAAGAATTAAGAATTTGAAAATGTTGTATAAACGAATAAAGTTTTGTTATTTTTTTTTATTTCTTTAGAGTCGTTGAAGTGAAATTGTATTCATTTGAAAATATGTCTAATTATTGGTTTCAATATTAATTATTTTTTATAGTAGATTTATTAAGTTTATTTTATTGGTTATTGTTGAGTTCACTCCAAAGTAAGAGTAGAGTTTAACAATATTAGTAATTTTGTTTTGAATTGTGCATGATGAGAATTTTATTCTTCAAATCTCTATAAAAATTAAATTGGAATAAAACTTAAATTACTTTTTTACTACCTAGTTCCTCATAATATTTATGGCATAATTATTTTACTATTTATTTGTAATTAATTTTATCTAATTATTTATTTTCAAATCTATTTGACATACCAAAAAGGTTAAATTGAAATAAAAAATAAAATACATATTACAAAAATAGTCAGATTATACAAACTATCATATGAGAATATTATTTTTGGTTAAATTATTTCATTTATATATATTAAATTATTTATAAATTCCATAATACAAATAAAAAACCATGCCTGGTTATGTCCTAGTATATATATAAAACAAAATGTATATCACATTTAATTTATGAGACTATTTGTACGGATATATACACATGTATATTTATATGTAAAAAATATATGTATGTGGGTTCAAGAAATACAATGGGTATAGATATATCTAATTTGCGAAGAATACAATTTAAGATAAAAATTGTAAATTTTATTAAAATGATAATTTTTAATATTTCGTTAACTAATAATATTTTTAACAGTTGATTAATATTTTTTCGTATATTAAATTATTAATAAGAAACAAATTTGTAATCGTTGTTATAATAATTTTTGTATAGTTAATGTTGACTTAAGAAACTGGGTGTTTAGTAATTTCATATAATGAAGAAAATTTGGGAATGGGAAAGATTTCATTTTAGTGTCATGCATTACATATTAGATTTATTTAAATAAAATTCTTACTTTAGGCTCTGTTGTTATTAGGTTCACAGGCAACGCCGACTACGTCTGCATTACGACAGTAGCATATTTAGTAGCGCAAAAATCGAGTGAGTGCATTGTCTTCTATATAAATTATCAATTTATATTTTCATACTAAATTGTAAAAAAGAAAATATTTATTAAAAAGAAGAACGATTTTATAATGTTATGTGGATCAAGTAAATTTTTAAGTATGAAAAGTAATTTTATTGGTTATCCAACTATGTCATAGTGTGATCCCAAAAGGAAGACATGTCTTACAGGATGTTGTTGGTCCTGACAAGATAGCATGTCCTGTAGAATGTTTGCGTTGTGACCTAACAAGAGGGAAAATCTTATAGGTTGTTGTTGTTATTATTGTCATTGTTGTTGTGTTATTATTGTTGGCTATTAATATAATGGAGTTGAATATGATATTGATTGTCAATTTGGTGGAGTTGAATATGTAATTGACAATATAATGGGGTGGAGTTGAATATGTTGATAATACAGTTGTTTATATCACGTGTTGGCTCCTACCATTATAGATATTAAATGACCTTGACATTGATGGTAACCTTAGATTGCATAGTTGTACAGGTTACGGTACTGTCATAATTCTCGATCATGAGGTAAAATGATCCTATGGTTAATAGGAAAATATGTGTACGGTTTTTTTTTGTTATATATCAAAATAATCTAATTGTTTAATTTAAATGCATTATTTTATTGTGATGATAGTTGTGGAGTTTTATTTCGGATCAGTGTGCAGTTATATTTATATCATGTTTTGGAAAGTGATATTTGATAATTATACTTTATCCATAAATTATTTTTACATTATGAAGACAGTGCATCGATAAAATATTTGGTGACAAGTACATCAGCTAAAGACGGGTTCACTACTAACACTAAGAAGAATTGGCAGGATTGATGTAAACTATGAAAGGTTCAATTTTTTTTTTTTTTAGTTCGTTGTGGATGTTTGGGACATGTGTATTTCCGAATTTTAAAGTTGGTAAATATTTTTGAAAAAAAAAATCTATATCAGTACATGTTTATATATTTGTTGGTTGGTCAGGTAATATTAAGTTGAAGTCACGCCTAGCCTCGGGTGTTGGGGGCCCAGGGTGGGGGTGTGACAGTGATAGAATAAAAAAGTATTTTTTCTATGAAAATAGTCCAATATTAATTAAATACTATCAAAATCATGTAGTTGCCTTTTTACTCCCGGGGTGGGGTGTGATAGTGATGGAATAGACAGTATTTTTTGCATGAAAATAGTCCAATATTAATTAACTACTACCAAAATCATGTAGTTGCCTTTTTACTTTTGCATCAACTTAAACATTTAATATATATATATATATATATATATATATTATTTATAAAAGTTGCATACTTATCGAGTGTGTCCAAATTACTAGTGTAACATCCCAGTTTTTTAAAGTTGTCACTCAGTTTCTCCTAAAGAAAATAAAACTAAAAGTCTATAATAAATACTTTCATTGCCTATAAATTAATTGATTTTACAATAATATCAATGATTATATATATATATATATATATATATATAATAAATAATTAAAAATTTAATTGGATCATTTTGAACTCAACGAATAATAGTAAATACTAATAATTTCAAAATTAATTACAAATCCAAATAACACGTTCACATGTATTTCACATAATTGTCATGTAATATATAAATATGAATAATCCATACAAATCAACTACAATAATCAAATAACTATTATAACATGAATTCTACAATAAATGGAGAGGTTAAACACATATATTAAAAGAATTTATAATTCTACCTGATTTTCGAACATAAATCGACGTGATATGATTTCTCTTATTTCCCTTTATTCTTCCTTTGTTATTAGCTTCTTGTTTGTTTGTTTTTTTTAAACACCACCCCCCCCCCAAAAAAAAAAAAAAAGAAAAAAAAAAAAAACAAGCAGAAAACATATACATACACATGTACATAAGGAGAAATGGAACCCACTTTCTATTTTTTTCCTTTCCAATCCTTCCTTACTATACACGCTTCAATTCCTCCACCTTACACTCATACAACTTAGCTATATATATATATACCTTCACACATGTCTCAATATAATAAGTACACATGTCACATGTAATATATATAAACACATACACTTATACCCAAAAGTTTACACGTCTTAACACTTTACACATGTCTCAATATAATTGACACACATATTCTCATACTTTACATCTTCAAAAATCAAAACATAATTACATTTACAACCTCAAAAATTATTAAATATTTATTTACACATGTAATATATATATAAACATGTGTAAATACATTTTTATATATTTATTTACACATGTAATTTATATAAACACATACACTTATACCCAAAAGTTTACACATGTCTCAACACTTTACACATGTCTCAATATAATCGACACACATATTCTCATACTTTACATCTTCAAAAATAAAACAAAATTACATTTACAACCTCAAAAATTATTAAATATTATTTACACCTAAGGTTTCCATAATATATCAAAATCACCCATAAAAATTATAATTTATTTAAATATAATATTATTTTTAAAAATATAAATTTGCAAGGTGTTACAATCTACCTTTTTTAAATAAAATTTCGTCCTTGAAAATTTTCATAGAAAAAAATAATTCAGAATTGCATGGTCATATTAGTCACTCTCGATTCTAGGACAATTATTCTCTATGTATGGTCTCATAACCGAAAGCTACACAACAATCTATATCTCACAAAATCCATCCATACTTCACATCATCACTTTCGCATTTGTTGTGTACCACATTGCAAACAGGGTGCACTCTGATCAGTAACTCCTAACATAGCTAACTAATTACTTTTATTTTTATTTAATAAAATGTCCCACACATGCATCCATATTATCCATAAGATAATTTACCTCACGATCGGAAGTGATGACTATATCATAACCTGTACAGCTGTGTAATCTAAGGTTACTAGTGTCAGGGTTGTTGGCCTAATGATTTACCCAAGAGGAAGATGAATTGGATAGTGTCAAAATTTTAAACAATTTAAATTCAAACACAAGTTATCAATTTTCCTAATTGATTATTTTCTTGTTAAGCAGCAAAAATGTGTTTAACTAAGTACACACCTAAGCAATCAGAAAAGTAACAATGTAGCACACAAAGATTTATCTTGCTTCGACAAGCTACTCTTACCTACGTCCAATCCTCTGAGCTCTACAGGCATTTCACAATCCACTAACAATTTGATTTCTTTCTTAGGCAGGAACCAAACCTGTACAACCCTGATTCGTTTTTGTAGGCTCAGAATAAATCTTTACAACAATAATTTTTTTCACAGGCTCATAGTCAACCTATCACACTCTCACACTATTACATTCATCCTTTTCATAGGCTTAGGAAGAACATTCTTCCCCTTTAATTCTAATATAGGAAGAATAAAAACCTAATATTTTAAAAGGCTAAAGATGAACCTAATCATTTTCACAGGCAAAAGAAAAAACTCTAATCATTTTCTTAGGCTAAATATTGAATCCTATTTTTATTTTATTTTTAAGCTAAAGATCAAAATCTAATTACTTAGATTAGACACCGTCCCAAATATGTCTAATTCACTCAAACTCGTAAATACAAAAAAATGCACAAGTTTCCTCCCACAAGAAGTTTCTACCAACTCAATACAGTTATTCTAAATTAATGTCCTAAAGTACTATGTGATAGATTTTATGTAAGGTACAACTATGATTTAATCAATTTAACGCGCAAATAGTAAATAATCAGATTTTTTAAATAAAAATATTTTTAAAAGGATTTACATGATATTAGATTTGAAAAAATATTTTTTTTTTCAAAATAATTAATCCAAGTAATTAAGCAAATAATCTAAAAAAATAAATTAATTAGCTTAGAAATATCTCACTAGAATTTCTTGAAAACGATTACAACAACTCAGTGACAAACACAAACTGATAACCAAAACTTTTAGCACTTTGATCAAGAACTTTTTCTATATAAACTCTCGTAAAAATTTCAACATAGAATTCTCTCTTATTTTAGCCAAAAGCTGAATGTTCTTGATGATGAAATTCGAACGTCAATATAAATAGATCTAGAATTAGACATATAACGGATAATTTTCAAAAGATAAGGTATTAAATGATCCTCTAAGTCCCTATATATCATATAATATAAAATTAAGTATGTTTCATTCAAAAATACACTTAGAAAAGCTCGATTTGGTTTTCAAAACTTTTTAGATTCAAAACTCTTAAAGATAGAAAGTAGTTTTACCAATTCAATTAAAAAATAATTAAATATATGAACCAAATAAATAGAAAATAAATAATATATGATATATAAATATAAAACATTCAAGTCCCTTAAAAAACTCTTTCAAAGTCGTTAAAAACAAAGACATTTGACTCAAAATCCGAAACAGTCAAACTTTGACTGTCTGACCCATCAGTTGACCAATCCTATTGTCAGTTGACTAACCCTTCAATGGTCAGAATTCTGATAGTTGTTTTGCCTATGGTCAATGACGCACCTCGAATTTTGATAGTGGAAGAAGTAGAGATTGAGAAGAAAAATAAAACAAGTTTCATTTCACCCTCTTGAAATGGTCCAAATCCCTTCATTTTTTAAAATGGTTTTTCAAGGGCTTTTCTATGCGTCGGTTT
Source organism: Eucommia ulmoides (assembly GCA_016647705.1). Lineage (NCBI taxonomy): Eukaryota > Viridiplantae > Streptophyta > Magnoliopsida > Garryales > Eucommiaceae > Eucommia > Eucommia ulmoides. The sequence continues at coordinate 43,255,666 of CM028340.1, forward strand.
TGAAAAACTTCTTGCGTTGAGATTTTATGTTTGAAAAGGAGTCTCTACCTAGTATGGGTAAAATGGTGTGCTAGGTCGCCGGGAGTTTTAAAAATTCATTTTTTTTTTACTTTGAAATGACCCATATTTTAACTTGTAAAGGTCTTGCACCAAATATTTTCTTTAAGTTCAGGGGTCAGTTATGCTCGGGGAAGCTTTTACGCACTTGAAGGCACCCGTTCGTAAATGGTAGCTTAGTCTAAATGAATATTCAATGTTAAATAACATCCAACCAATTTTCTTTGATTTACTTAACAAAAACAATTCCCTTTTTAAAAGTTTTTCCCTTTTTATGCATTTTTATACGTAATATAAGGCTGGTAAAGGTTTAACTGTCTATTATGCAACTACAAATAACGCAGATTGAAACTGAAAATGTTTTTTGTATTTTTTTACGTAATGAAAGCATTAAACTACACTAATCTAGATAGCAACAACCCAATAACAGTTTATAATATACAGAAATATAAATGATCGAACCTTATAAAGGTTTCTTACATATTCTCATTTTCACAGGAAATCAGGTTGACATGTAGTTCCAACATGCAAGCTATATGGAATGATTTTTTTTTTTTTTTTTTTTTTTGTATTGTTTAAGAGACCAAACCTTATAAAGGTTGCCTATATATCCCAGTAAACACGGAGAATCAGGTCGACATGTAATTTCAACCTGCAAACTAGACTAAATTATTTAGATATATGACTGAACTCGTACGTGGATTGCCTACGTGTCTTGGATTAATGAGAATAGGATAATCAAGTAGTTCGTTTATAGAAGGTGAAAATTGGTTGGTTTTAGTTGATTTTAGTTACTAAAGAGACATGTATCACAATATGATATGTAAATAGTCTCTTTTGATTTTGTCAAGAACATCTTAATCGAACTCTTTTGTTTTGATTAGATTAGTGTTAGTATATGAGTTGTTAGTTAGAAAAGAAATGAACTACCATATATGTATGTTAGTCCTACTCATAACTATGAAAAACGAGAAGGTTTTTGAAGAAGAGTCACACATATCCCTAAGGGAATAGATGTCTTCTCTTTATCCTGAATTTTTAGCCACAAGGGTTTGTCAGTGTAATATATACATATACATATATATATATATACATATATACATATACATATATATATATATACATATATACATATACATATATATATACATATATACATATACATATATACATATATATATATACATATATACATACATACATATATACATATATACATATATATATATACATATATACATACATATATATATATATATATATAAGGTGTCAGTCCTCTAGCCTGAATACTTTGTGCTAGAATGTGATCTTGATGTTTAACATAGAGTAAATCAGTTATTAACAGTTATACGGTTGGATTAACAGTTAGTAAAAGTGCAATTTGAAGTGTTCATGAAATAATCTAGAGACTATGCACATGTGTGATATATATATATATATAAGGTATCAGTCCACTACGCTGAATACTTTGTGCCAGACTGTGATCTTGATGTTTAGCATAAAGTAAATAAGTTATTAACAATTATATGTTTGGATTAACAGTTAGTAAGAGTTCGGTTTGATGCGTTCATGAAAGAATCTAGAGACTATGCACAACTCATGGTGTGATAGATGTTTTGTTTTGATTTCCATGTAATACCTCGAAAATTTATATTTTTGAAAATATGATTTTATATAATTTTAATATTTTTGGGGTTATTTTATATATTATGAAAAATTAGGGTGTAAATGGATATTTGATAATGTTTGGGGTTAAAAGTATAACTATTGGGTTTAAATATAATATTATATAATATAAGGGGGTGTTACTATAACTTGGATGGAAATCTTGAATATTGCCTCGTCATGTCAACGTGGAATGCAAGCAAAAAGCTTGGAAGAAAACAAAGTGATAATGGTAAGAATAAATGAAAAACTGGGTCCCATTAGTTTACATATCTCTTATATAAATGCATATGTGTGTCTTTGTGAGTTTTGTGTTGGAATTGGAGACCACTAAGCAAGAAGAAATAAAAGTGAAGAAGAAGGAAATAAAAAAAATTAAGATTTTTTTTTTTTTTTTATCTGAGGACAATTATAATCACATAGAATTCTTAACTCTTTTAATATATGTATTTAGTTTCCCTATTGTGTTATTTATGTTATTGTCGTTGTTGAATTATAATTGTTAATTTCCATGAAATAATTATAATCATGTGAAAATTATGTGTGATACATACCTATGTGTTTATTTGTTATATTAATTGGATACACGTATTAGAGGGGTTAAAATTCTATCGAGCTTTAACTCACAACTCCACAGTAATTATTGCAGGATTAATGAAAATAGAACTGCGCTAGGAATTATATTTGAATTTTTATTTAATTTATAATAATTGTATTTTATTATTTACTTTTGTAAAATTGACTCGATTAATTAAGTATAATTATCGTCGTCGTATTGTAAAAAAATTCGGATTTACGTGTAATAACATATTCAATATTTTAATTTTACTTCTAATTCTCTTTAAGAGAAACCGCATGATGGTCTTGGGAAATCGGGTCGTCACACCTCACATGTTTTTAATATGTTCTTTGATGATTTGAGTCCTCACATGTTCTTGGATGTTCTTGATATTCTCGATATGATTTTGTATAACATGGTTTGATGATTATAACAAAAATTTAATGTTTTTTTAGTTGATTATGGGTTATGTGTGTTATATACATGAAATTAAAGCATGAATACTACATAATTATGGTATATACAAGAAATATATATGAATTTAAGACAATATTGAAGGATTTTCAAGAAATATACCTAGTTTAGGAGAGTGATATTTTCCTAAACAAATACCTTCTTATCCTTCTTGATATTCTTGTCTTTAACTCGATTGGTTGCCATCAACTTCTTGACTTCTTGCTCTAAGAACTTCAAGAACACTCTCTGGGACCGAATTTCAGTAGAATATCGTGGTGTTATTAAAGAGATATCTTGAAAATCCTAATGACCCGAGAGGACTACTCGAGCCTAGAGAGGGAAATCTAGGGTTCGAACTCTTGAAAAATGAGAACCTAGCCCATGTATTTATAGGCCAGAGTGCCTACGCATTAATCATGCGCAGGCCATATCAAATCTTCTTTGGGGTCTGTTTGGCCTAGGGAAAATGTCCTCTTGTCTTGATCTTGAATAGTTTTGGTTGAATATTAAAGATTGTGTAGGATTCTCAAAGATTTAGTAATGATTACCAAATATTTGAAAGATTCTTGAAATGATTGGCAATCATTAGTAATGATAGATAATTATTGACAATCATTACACTACTTGACTATGATTGGTTGCATTAATGACATGAATTGACACTTCCTGTAATACTCTAGAAATTTATATTTTTAAAAATATTATTTTATATATGTTTAATATTTTTGAGTGTTTTTGAAAATTTATACTATAAATATCTATTGGTAATTTTTGGGAATTAAATATTAATTTTAAATTGACTATTAAAATTTTGGGGACATTGTGTCATTAAAAATATGATTTTAAAAGTTATAGGATATAATTAATATTTTCTTTATTTTAAAAAAGACATTAGTATAAATAAATAAAATATAAACATACAAAGTGGTTGAGGTTTGTTTACTTCATATATATAGAGAGAGAGAGGGGAAGAGAGAGAGAGAGAAAGAGCCATCGGATCACTTCCATTTGTAATATATATATATATATATATATATATATATATATATATATATATATATATATATATATATATATATATGTTGAGAGAAAAAAAAAAGTGTCTTAACTATCTATATGTGTCCTTTTATTACAGTGTCTTGAGAATAAAAAAGTTACAATATGTTGACTATCTATATATGTCCCTTTAGACACATTTAGATAGTTAAATACACACGCACACACACACACATAGATATTACAGTATGTTGAGAATATATATTTATATTACAGTGTCTTATTATATATATATTAAATGTTACTTTTGAGCGAGAAATATCGATTTCGATTCGGATTTCGATTTCGGATTTCAAGTAGAATTTTTAACTCTTCTAATATATGTATTTAATCTCTCTAGTGTTTGATTTATGTTATCATTATTGTTGAATTTTAACTCTTAAATTCTATAAAATAATTTAGATTATGTGAAAATTATATGAAAATCATGCCTATGTGTTTATTTGTTATATTGACTGTACGCACGTATTAGAGGGGTTGAAATTCTATTGAGTGTTAGCTCACAACCCCACAGTTTTGATTGTAAGGCTAATGAGAACGAAACTACACCGTGAATTATTACGCAACAGTAAATTGTGATCTATTATTCACTAACCTTGCGATTGGTGAGAAATTCTATTAATTTTTTTATGCATAATAATAGACTATGAGGTTTTCATAGTTCATAGGAAGCTTTCTTGAGTGTTTATATCCGTATTGTTGAATTCTTTCTTTCCTTCATATGTGGTTTCGATGTAAAGATATTCTTAAGGATTTGTACAAATAATTAGCTCCTTTTTTGTGGGTATTCTTCAAGTTTTGCATTTGTACTCGAAAAAAAATGAAATTTTGTATAATAAGTCTCGAAAATTACTTTTATGGAATAAAACAAAAGGGGTTTTGGACACTTTGTACTCTCGAAGTTTGACTAAAATATCACTTTGGTCCCTACAGTTTCAATTTGAACATATTAACATCTTAGGTGGCGTTCGATTAATGCAACTTACCTATACTAAATAAAGTGAGACTGAGTTAGTGTCATGTTAATCGTGAACTATGTATTGTTGAATTGAAAAGATTGGCTAAAAGATGTTTATTACTTTCTATATACATCATCAAATAATATTTTCGTATTAAATTGTGGAAAAACAAAGTGTTGATGAAAATGGACAGTTTTACGATAATTAATGGATCAAGTAAAATTTTAAAGGTGAAAAATGAATTTATTATCCTGTCATGCCATAGTTCGTCTCGTCAGGAGGGCATGTTCTATGAGATATGGTTGGTCCTTACAGGAGGGCATGTCCTGTAGGACGTATGCTGATATGTTGTTGATATGTTGAGACTTGTCAGGAGGGTAAGTCTTACAGGTAATTGATTATGTTGTTGATATGGTTGTTCGTACCATTATGTTGCTCCTACTATTGGAGATATTGAATGATTCTGGCACTGATAGCCATCTTAGATGACACAGTTATACAGGTTACGGTACCGTCGTAACTCTTGATCGTGAGGTTAAACGATTCTATGGCTAGTAAGAAAATATGTGTACGATATTTTATTATATATCAAAATAATTTGATTGATTGATCTAAAAGCATCATTTTATTGTAATGGTAGCAGTGAAATTTTATTCTGACTTGATTTGTGGTTATATTATATTATATTTTGAAAAGTGATGTTTGATTAATATACTTGATCTATAAATTCTTTTTATATTATAAAGACAACGTATGCATTATCTTCTATATAAATTGTCAAATTATATTTTCATACTAAAATGTGGAAATAAAAAGTTTACTAAAATGGATATAATGTGATGCGGATCAAGTAAATTTTAAATACAGAAAATAGTTTTTATTATCCGATTATACCCTAGTATGATCTTAACATGAGGGCATGTCCTGCGGGATGTTGTTGGTCCTAACAGGAGGGCCTGTCCAAGAGGACGTTGTTGTTGTAACCTGACAGAAGGACAAGTCCTGCAGGTAGTTGATATCTGTTGTTGTTGTTGTTGTTGTTGTTCACGATGATGATTATCATCATATGATGGTTTATACCATGTGTTGGCTTCTACCATTGGATTAAATGGTCATGACATTGATAGCCATCTTAGATGACAAAGTTGGATAGGTTACAGTACCGTTATAACTCCTGATCGTGAGTGAGGTAAACATTCCTATGCCTTGCAAGGAAGTATGTTATTTTGTTATATACAACTGAGTTGACCAATTGATTTAAATTCGATTATTCTGTTATGATGATATTTTTGTTGGGATTTGGATACAGCCCAATGTGGTTATATTTTATTGGAAAATAGATTTTAATAAAAATACTTGATCTATAAAATACTTTTATACTACAGAGACAGTACACCGATAAAAAAAAAGCAGATAGACATTGGTCCACTACTAGCGTTAGGTGAAGTCGGAGTGTCGGATCATTATGAGACTAGTGGGAGCTAATTGTTACTTGGAAATGTTAATTTGAATTTTTGCACTTAATTGATGTTGTAGAAATGCGATTAGGGGCTTTATGTAATATTTTTTTGTTTATATAGTTTACGTGAGTAATGAATTCAGTATTGAACTCGTTATGTTATGTGACTTTGGAGATGTAATTATATGATTTGAGATGTATTTAATTTTTTTAATAGTTTGACATGAATTTAGGTGTTTGAAACGTATTTGTGTGGTTGAGATATATTTATGTGTTCTCAGATATATTTAAGTGGTTGGAATGTATTTATATGTTTTGAGACATATTTATATAGTTTAGATGAATTCATGTGATTAAGAAGTACTTATATATTTTGGGACGTATTTATGTAATTGAGAGATATTTATGTGTTTTTAGATATATTTCAGAAAATCAGTTATTTGAGGTTTAGATTGTGTTGATATTTTATGAAAAAATTTACGAGATTACTAAAATTTTATTGTGGATATTGGGATTGATTATTTTTAGTCTCACGGGACAGTCCACAAGGAATTGGACTATTTATTGGATAAGATGTGGGCTGCAATATGTCGGCTTGAAATGTCGGATAGAATTGGTAAATACTGGTTATGGAATATGGCAGTGGACTTGAAAAGTCATGCCAAGTGAGAAAATTATCGAGGTCCAAGACCTGTTGGAATTGAGATAGACTCAATCCAGTAAGACTACCGTAATATTTTTAAGATATATTGTTATTTATTACTATTTTTATCAGAATAGCATAGCGAGAATATGGTGGTGACTTTCGGTTATTATTGTGTAACCGAGAGTGAGTCGTACGGTGAGATTCTGAATTATTATTATTTTAAACGAAATTTTGAGGACAAAATTTATTTAAGGGGGTACATTATAATACTCCAAAAATTTATATTTTTAAAAATATTCTTTTATATATATTTAATATTTTTGAGTTATTTTGAAAATTTATGGTGTAAATATCTATTGGTAATTTTTGGGGGTTAAATGTTAATTTTAAATTGACTATTAAAATTTTGGGGCCATTGTGTTATTTAAAATGTTATTTTAAAAGTTATGGGATATAATTAATATTTTTTATTTTTTTATTTTAAGAGGAATATTATTATAAATAAACAAGCTAATAAAAAAGAAAGTAGTTTAGGTTTGTTTCCTTTTTAATGAAGGAAACAAACTCTAACCAAGTATTATATGTATTACAAGTGGAAGTGATCCGGTAGTTTTTTTTTTTTTTTTTTACTTTCTCTCTCTCTATCTCTCTCTCTCTATATATATATATATATATATATATATATATATATATACTTACATATGTCAAGAGAATAAATAAAAAAAAGGAGTGTCTTAACTATCTATCTGTGTCCCTTTATTACAGTGTCTTGAGAATAGAAAAATTACAATGTGTTGACTATCTATATGTGTCCCTTTAGACATATATAGACAGTTACACACACACACACACACACACACACACACACACACACATATATATATATATATATATATATATATATATATATATATTACAGTGTCTTATTATATATATATGAATGTTACTTTCGAGCGAGAAATATTGATTTTGCTTCGAATTTCAGGTAGAATTTTTAACTCTTTTAATATATGTATTTAATCTCTCTAGTGTGTGATTTATGTTATTATTATTGTTGAATTTTAACTGTTAAATTTCATGAAATAATTATGATTATGTGAAAATTATGTGGAAATCTTGCCTATGTGTTTATTTGTTACATTGATTGTATGTACGTATTAGAATGATTAAAATTTTATTGAGCGTTGGCTCATAACTGCATAGTTTTGGTTGTAAGGCCAGTGTGAACGAAATTGCACCGATAATTATATAGGGATTTCTATTTGTAATAATTATAATTATTATTCACTGTTGTAAAATTTACTTGATTTTTAATAGATCACAATTTACTTTTGCGAAATGGATAATTATCATATAATTATCATAATAGGGGTTCGAATAAGAATTTGGAATCTGAGAAATATTTATTAGTATTGAAAGAAATATTAATTAGTAGTTAATATTCCTTCTATTATATTATAATAATTCCTTATATTGTAACCACTATATAGAGTATTAATAAACAAATACTATTAATAAATTATATTACCACTATATATTATATATTACCATAATTCTTTAAGGAATCAAGTGAAATATTAATTATACTAATTGTAAATATTAATTATCATAACCATAATTGATTTATAAAAGATTTATCAATTGGAATTACTTATCAATTAAGTAATATCTTGAATATGGAATTAATTAGTTTGTGATAGATGTAATTTATCTATTTATTCCAACCGCTGCAACGGTCATTTTACAGATATTTTGAGATATTTAGAATCCTATAAATATCATCCCTATTCTCCCCAAACAAGGGGTTGGCGTTTTCAGGAGTCTTGAGAGCTCCAACGCCATTCGACCAATAGAAGATAACCACGCGAAGAAGGAGAAAGCGTTCTCGGAGCGGTTTTAGCGGCGAATCTTCGGATAATGACTAGTCTCATCGTTTATCTCTTTCTCTCTTAGATTGGTTGCTTGTTTTAATATGCTTGGCTTGTATTTAGTTATATTTAGGGTTACGGCCATGTGTAACTAAACATATATTATTTAGGGCTTGATTGACTTCATGTAAACGTCATTTATATAAAATCTAGGTTTCGTTAATGGTTGTTCGTATTTATTCGATTGTGTTTGCCATTTCTCCATGTTCATATGCTTGTTTAGAGATATTGAGAAATCGGGGTTTGACACTCAGGAGAGGTAATCCCGGATTCGGACTATGGTTAAAAACAACGCGACGATCTAATAACCCTAGAGGGAGTTACAAAGTGTGTAATCCGTGAAGTTAGGGCGAGACTCATGTGACTTAGTGTCGTATAGATGTTGTGAGGGACTTTTTCGTTGACGCGAAGTCACATATTCATTTATTTTACACTTGGGAGAGGTAGTGAATGTGATTTCGATCCCAAGATTGTCGGATAAGATGAACGCCGTTAATATAAACTAGATTGGAACGAAAACGTTTAAGTGAACGAAGTTAATCACTGGGCAATAATTTTGCATAAATGTCATACCACTATATTAGCATAATTAGATTAATTAACTTAGTATTAGTATATTTAATTATAAAAACTATATTTTTATCGCCTAAATAAAGTTAGGTTATGATAATTACAGTACTCAGCGATAATCTCAACTAATCCCTGTGGATACGACAACTCCTATTCTTCCAATCTATACTAAAACTTGACCCGTACACTTGCGGTGAAAGTAGCGATGTATCTACGCGCTACCAAGTTTTTGGCGCCGCTGCCGGGGATTGTGTTTTAGATTGTTGTTGATATTGTGAGTAAATAACTTGATTTTAACTTAGGTGTTTCTTTTGTTTATAACTTTTTTGTTTTGTAGTTTTGTTTTTGTTTTTCCTACAGGGTACTTGACGATGTTAGATCAACAAGTGCTTATGCATTTCTTTCAACAGGATTCCGAGCTATTTTATTATGCTTGGGATCGATACAAAGATTTGCTATTCCGGTTTCTGAACCATCGTTTCCCGAGGGAGTGTCAACTACTGAATTTCCTCGATGGGTTACTAGCTGCAACCAGAATGTGGGTTGAAGGAGGAAACGGTACCACCTCTTTCAACCAACTAACTGCGAACGAAGCCTATTGGGTACTGGAAGACATGGTCGAGTATGATTTTCAGTGTTAGAATTATTCAACAAGCTACCAAAGCTTGGGAGATAATTCCACCATTTTGGAGCCATGGATTGACACACCAGACCAACATATGGAGTTTTCCCCAGCATTGGAAACCATGTTTGTTGAATTTATGGGGGAGACTCAGGCGTTTTGGAGGGAAACGAATGACAGGATCAATGAGCACGATGATCTTTTTGGCAAAATTGAGAGGGTGTATATTGAAATTGATGCGACCGTAACGTTTCTTCAAATGCAAATCGGTCAACTAATCTGCTTTATTGAGGCTGAGTCAGAAGTGGTGGCACTGAGAGATACAAATGTAATATCATGCAAAAGTCATTACTAGAAACCGGAAACGAGCGGAAAGAGCTTGGGAGAGTTCAAATATGATTATTCAAATGAGACGAGAACCCAAGCCTAGATCGATGATTATGATTCTTCACCATTGGAGATCCAAATTGTGATGCCACCATCAATCCCAAACGATCACATGTACAAGGATCTGATGTGGCTCACTTGTCCTTCGCCACCATTAGCAACGTTCTTTCATGCCCACTAAGTACATGAGCCGGTGAGGAGTGTTGTTGAAAGATTGGAGCAAACAATGCCAAATCTCGCCTGTCTTGAGGGCGTACAAAATCAAGACTCGTACGTGGTGTTGTATGACACGTATTATGGGCGAAACTTGCTCTTTGATGAGCACTTCTCCGTGTCAGGTCGAGGACAATAAACCAAGCGTTTCTTGGGAGGCAACCCAAGTCAAAAATAAATTAGATCCATCTCCACTAACTTGATTCGAATGAGAGATTGTCTCGCCACCCAGGTATGTGTTCTAAACCCCCGTCTTCATTATCATGCTATATGCTTTTATTGGATCACTGATGGGTTGTTGAGGACATTGTCCGTTTTAAGTTTGGAGGTGACGTGTAGTATTTTAGTATGTTTAATTGTGTTGTTTAGTTTATTGTGTGCATATTTGTTTAATGTAGAATGTGTTTATGTGTTTTTGTTGTTCATGTTGAATTTTGCATTCATCTAGGCCATTACCCAATGATGAAATTATCTCCTAGTTGTTTTCGAGGTCAAGGGTAATACCCATGCATGTGTGTTCTGTATGCTTGACAATGCGTTTTAGTAAAAATTATTGTGGATCCTAATTTGCACAAGTAAATAGACTCAATGTATAGTTATTCAATTGATTTGAGGCCGATTATCGATTAGTCAAACTCATGACAATTTAAGGATTCCAGAACTTGATTAAGGGAAAACTTGAGGCGAAATCCTAGGTGAGGTAGTTTAGGAGATATGATTTAGGCATTCATTTTGATCGCTTGAGCCTTTGAAGCCTACCATGCTAAATGTTTATCCCTCGTTACCCTGTCCAAGCCTAAATGTCATTTCAATTCTGATCACATAACAAATACCCTGGCTGATAAAACTTCTTTCCAAACCTATATTGCTGAGCTGAAGGCACAATATGAGTGAATCAAGTTAGCATTCATTATGCGACTTGAAGTTAGCGGTTGGGTTTAGGGTGAACTTTTCATTAGTTTGGTATTTGAGTACTCACTTGTCATTTTTCTTTCTTTTTAACCACACCCACGAAATTGTAATAATCAAATAAGTATGGGGGTGTGATAAGTTAAAAAAAAAATGTAAATATAGTAAAATTTTCGTTTCTTTTGACAAGTGAGTACGTCAGTCTTAAATGTATGTTCAAGGTTGTTTCCAATTTATCTATAGGGGTTCAAGAGTGATTATGTGCCAAGCGATGTGCCTTGGGTATCGTTAAGTTAACAAAGTTAACCTATTTTATATTCTTGATATACCCTTGGCCATTTTCCCAAAATTGAACCAAGTCCTTCTAATCTTTTTGAACTAGTTAGCCTACATTAGTGGAGAGTAGAACCCAATAAGGCATATGGATATCCTAGTCCTTTACGGTCTAAGTCGTGAGTTTCGTTGGTGGATAATCCAATCCGATTGTTGGATAGTTATATTATTGAGTCTTGCACACACAGGTTGAAAGGATTTAGAATGGCGTTTACCATTATTGAAAGTCCAAATTCTAGAACATCACATGGTGCGTTTTACCATACGAACTTGATATGTTATGGGGTTGTTGAGGGAAAAATGTTTTGGTCAATAGAAGAATTCAAAACTCACATATCGTTATGTTTAGGTTGTATATGTTTAGGTTATTTGTGTTTTTAATTTAGTTGTGTTTTTCATTTTAGTGTGAGTGTTTTGCTCGAGGACTAGCAAAATTCCAACTTTGGGGGTATTTGATAGGTGTAATTTATCTATTTATTTCCAAGCCGATTTTGTTGGTTTCCGAGTATTTTTATAGTGTTCTTAAATGTTTTAATATGCTTTTATTCTTTTTGTTATAAATTAGGTATTTGAGGGTGAAAATGGACTAAAACGATCTTTAAACGATCATATCAAAGTAAGTTAGTGGAAGAATGGTGGGAAAACAAGCAAAGAGGCAAGATTCCAAAACAGCAGACCCACCGTTGCGGCGGTGAAAGTCCAGAGAGTTTGATGAATGGATCACCGCTGCAGCGGTCAAAATACAAAGAAGTTTTCCTACTATTCCACTACAGCGGTGACTCTGCCGACATACACGCTGCCACGGCGGTGAACCCACCGGTGCGGCGGTTACTTTGTAGATATTTTGAGATATTTAGAATCCTATAAATATAGTCCCTATTCTCCCCAAATAAGGGGTTGATGTTTTCGGGAGTCTTGAGAGCTCCAAGTTCATTTGACCAATAGAAGATCACCACGCGGAGAAAGAGGAAGCATTCTCAAAGCGGTTTTAGCGGCGAATCTTCGAATAACGGCTAGTCTCCTCATTTATCTCTTTCTTTCTTAGATTGGTTGTTTGTTTTAATATGTTTATATTGTATTTAGGGCTATGGCCATGTGTAGCTAAACATATATTATCTAGGGCTTGATTGACTTCATGTAAATGTCGTTTATATAAAATCTAAGTTTCGTTAATGGTTGTTCGTGTTTATCCGATTGTGTTTGTCATTTCTCCATGTTTATATGCTTGTTTAGATATATTGAGAAATCGGGGTTTGACACTTGGGAGAGGTAACCCCGGATTCGGATTAGGGTTAAACACAACGCGACGATCTAATAACCCAGGAGGGAGTTAGAAAGTGTGCAATCCGTGAGGTTGGGGCGAGACTCATGTGACCTATTGTTGTACAGACGTTGAGGAGGACTTTTTTGTTGACGCGAAATCACATATTTATTCACTTTACCCTCGGCAGAGGTAGTGAATAAGATTTTGATACCGAGATTATCGGATAGGATGAACGCTATTAATGTAAACTAGATTGAAACGAACACGTTTAAGTAAACGAAGTTAATCCCTAGGCAATACTTTCCCATAAACGTCATACCACTATATTAATATAATTAGATTAATTAACTTATTATTAGTATATTTAATTATAAAAACTATATTTTTATTTTTCAAATAAAGTTAGGTTATGATAATTACGGTACTCAATGATAATCTCAATCAATCTATGTAGATACGACAACCCTTACTCTTCCAATCTATCCTAAAACTTAACTTGTACACTTGCGGTGAAAGTAATGACGTATCTACGTGCTACCAGTGTGATTAGTAGTATACAGTTTTATTATAAAATATTCGTTAATTAGATTTAGTGTTAATTCTTTAGAAATGAGAAACCACGTGACGGCCCTAGGAAACCGAGCCGTTATAGAGTGGTATCAAAGCGGGGTTTGCGACCACCTTAGGCTGGGATTATGGTACCTATTACTCATAATAAGTGAAGTAATATTTAAAAAAAAAAGAAGAAGATAAAAATAAAATTCGTTAATTCAAAAAACAAAAAGAATTAAAAGAGAATTTAAGTAAGCTTACTATGCACTAACCTTGCGATAAATGAGAAATTCTATTATTTTTTTTTTTTATGCAGCATAATAAACTATGGGGTCTTCATAGTTCATAGGAAACTTTCTTGAGTGTTTATGCCCGTACAGTTGAATTATTTCTTTCCTTCATATAAGATTTTGATGTAAAGATATTCTTAAGGATTTGTATGAAAAATTAGCTCCTTTTTGTGGGTATCCTTCAAGTTTTGCATTTGCACTCGAAAAAATTGAAATTTTGTATAATAAGTCTTGAAAATTACTTTTATGGAATAAAACAAAAGGGGGTTTGGACATTTTGTACTCTCGAAGTTTGACTAAAATATCACTTTGGTCGTTATAGTTTCAATTTAAACATATTGATATCTTAGGTGGCGTTCGATTAATGAAACTTACCTATAGTAAGTAAAGTGTGTGTTAGTGTCTTGTTAGTCGTGGACTCTAGGATATATTGTTGAATTGAAAAGATTGGCTAAAAGGTGTTTACTGTCTTATTTATAAATCGTCAAATTATATTTTCGTATTAAATTGTGGAAAAAAAAAAGTGTTGATGAAAATGGACAGTTTTTACGATGATTAATGGATCAAGTAAAATTTTAAGGGTGAAAAATGATTTTATTATCCTAGTATGCCATATATTGTCTCGTCAGGAAGGGATGTCCTGCGAGATATGGTTGGTCCTTACAGGGGACATATCCTATAGGACGTATGTTGATATGTTGAGACTTGTCAAGAGGGCAAGTCTTGCAGGTAGTTGATTATGTTGTTGATATGGTTGTTCGTACCATTATGTTGCCCCTACCATTAGAGATATTGAATGACCCTGACACTGAAAGTCACCTTAGATGGCACAGTTGTATAGGCTACGGTATTGTCGTAACTCCCGATCGTATGGTAAACGATTCTATGGCTAGTAGGGAAATATGTGTGCAATATTTTATTGTATATCAAAATAATTTGATTGGTTGACCTAAAAACATCATTTTATTGTAATGGTAGTAGTGGAATTTTATTTCGATTTGGTTATATTATATTATATTTTAAAAAGTGATGTTTGATAAATATACTTGATCCATAAATTATTTTATATTATGAAGACAGCGTGTGCATTGTCTTCTACATAAATTGTCAAATTATATCTTCATACTAAAATGTGAAAAGAAAAGGTTTATTAAAATGAATTATTTTATAATGTGATGTGGATCAAGTAATTTTTAAATACGGAAAGTGGTTTTCATTATCCGACTATGCCATAGTATGATCTCGACATGAGGCATGTCCTGTGGGATGTTGTTGGTCCTAACAGGAGGGCCTGTCCTAGAGGACGTTGTTGTTGTAACCTGACAGGTGGGCAAATCCTGCAAGTGGTTGATATCTATTATTGTTGTTGACAATGATGATTATCATCATCTAGTGATTTATACTACGTGTTGGCTCTTATAATTGGAGATATTAAATGACCTTAACATTGATAGCCACCTTAGATGGCACAGTTGGACATGTTACAGTACCGTTATAACTCTCGATTGTGAGGTAAACGATCTTATGGCTGGCAATGAAGTATGTTTTTTTTGTTATATACAAGTGAGTTGACCAGTTGATTTAAATTCCGTTATTCTGTTACGATGATATTTTTGTTGGGGTTTGGATACAACCCAGTGTGGCTGATAGGTGTAAATTACCTATGTATTTCCAATCCGAATTTGTTAGTTTTCGAGTATATTTATAGTTATTTTTATATGTTTTAATATGTTTTTATTCTTTTTGTATTAAAATAGGTGCGTAGGGTGAAAACCTATAAAATCGGAGTGAAAATGACATGATCGAACCAAAGCGGACGAAGTTACGGTGGATAAATAAGCAAGGAGGCAACATTGTGAAAGAAGCCCACCGCCTAGGCATCCAGACCTTCGCCTAGGCTGTGAATATACTGAGAACATTTTCAAGTCCACTACCTACTTCTTCGCCTAGGCCATCACCAAACCTGCAAAGCCGGTACAGGTGCTGGAACTTCAAGGCTATTTTGGACTACGATTCAATCCAATTTTAGAAACACTCAAAACATGGAAGTTGTAGATCGTTTTCTTCAATTTCCATAAGTTTTTGAATCATCTCAATCGGAGTTCAGATGAAGAAGTTACAGTTAAAACAAAATGCAAACCTGCAGTAACTTCGCCTAGCGCGAAAATCCGGCAGAAAATTAACCGACCTCACTTCGCCTAGGCAAAAATCTCTGCGCAGAATAGATATTTTTGAGATATTTGTTTGGCCTATTTATACCCTTCTCTCCTCCTTTCTTCCTTCTTCTTTAGCTTCTAAGGCCTTAGGCCATATTTTAGGGTTAGGATAAGAGATTTTTGAAGGAGAGCTCTCAACTCGAGGTGAAGGATCAACGAGGAAGCGATTGATCGACGTTTCTAGTGGCAAATCTTCGGATATCGACTAAGTCCCTCATTTCTTCTCTTTATTTTCTTTATTTTGGTAGTTGTTGAGCATGTTTAACTTGTTTTACATTGTATAAATGGTTAGGGCGATGAGTTAAACATGGATTGTAATAGGGATTAACGTATTATTTATGAAAATGTAGTTTTGGTTGAATTTATGTTTCGTTTATGGTTGTTCCTTATAATTTTGATTGTGTTGCTGTGTTTTATATGATTATATGCTAGTTTAGATATATTGAGAATACGAGGTTTGACATTCGGGAGAGATAATTTCGGATTCGAACTAGGGTTAATACAACACGATAATCTAACGACCCGGGAGGGCGTTAGAAAGTGTGCAATTGATGACATTGGGGCGAGACTCAAGTGACCTAGAGTTTTTAAGACGTTGAGGGGGACTTCGGCATTAACACGAAGTCACGTATTCCCCTGTTTTATACTCAGAAGAGGTGGCGAGAGAGTTTACGAATTGAGATTGTCAAATACGCCGAACTCCGTTAATGTTAACTAAAACGAAATCAAATGCATTTAAGTAAATAAAGTTAATCCCTAGGCAATCTACTCCCCTAAACAATCTCAAATTAGTATTTATAGTATAGTTAACTTAATTAGTATTTTAATTTAGTATTAGTATTAAATTAAATTCCATTTTTAGTGTCTAGATAAAATTACGTTATGACAATTGTGATACGCGATAGTAATCTCAACCAATCCCTGTGGATACGATACCCGACCGGAAGGTCCACTATATTAAAACTTGATCCGTACGCTTGTGGTGAAAGGGACAACGCTTTATTTACGGCCACCGGTGGCTATATTTTATTGGAAAGTAGATTTTCATAAAAAAAAAATACTTGATCCATAAAATACTTTTATATTACGAAGGCAGTACACCGATAAAAATAACTCAGATAGATATTAGTTCACTACTAGCGTTAGGTGGAGTCGGAGTGTCGAGTCATTATGAGACTAGTGAGAGCCAATTGTTACTTAAAAATGTTAATTTGAATTTTTGAGCTTAATTGATACTGTAGAAATGCGATTGAGGGTTTTATGTAATATTTTTTGTTTATATAGTTTACGTGAGTATTGAATTCAATATTGAACTCGTTATGTTACATGGCTTTGGAGATATAATTATATGATTTGAGATGTATTTGATTTTTTATTTTATAGTTTGACAGCAATTTAAGTGTTTGAAACGTATTTGTATGGTTGAAATATATTTACGTGTTTGTGACATATTTACGTGTTCCCAGATATATTTTAAGTGGATGGAATGTATTTATGTGTTATGAGACATATTTATGTGATTAATTTAGACGTATTTATATGATTAAGAAGTACTTATATATATTGGGACGTATTTATGTAATTGAGAGGTATTTATGTGTTTTTAGATGTAATTGAGAAAATCCGTTATTTGAGGTTTGTTTTAATATGATTATTATTGTATTATTATATATTATTGTTTTGTTGTATCGAGTTTTTGATTGCATCAAATAATTTATTTATGTTTTTGTGGTATAAGAGTGTTCGGTTACGTTTATTGAACAACGATGATTGTTGAATTTACAAGAATGAAACCAGTTTATTACTTTGCGTTTTCGTTTTCGTATTTGTATATGTGATTCATGACATTGATTCATTGATTCTCAGTGAATCATCACTTTCAATAATTTGTAGAATCTTGTTCAATGCTTACTTTCAACAGATTGCTTAAGAAATTGAGATTTTTCATTTATCGTTTCATATTGGTATATACGATTTGTTTTGACAAAACAGTAGTAAGTGTTCACTTTTGGAATTGTTGAATGGTATTGGACGTTCAATTTCTAATTATTTATGGAAGAAACTTTTATTCATCATTTATGTTTTCGTATTTCAATATTTGATTATGTTGGTCGAACAATATTGAACGTTCACTTTTCAAGAAAATTCACTGAGTTGTTAATTAGTAAATGTTCACTAATGCACCCCAATTAAAAAAATATCACTAAATTAAAATGGGTTGTTTGAAATACTTATAGAAATCTTATTTATTTGGAAAAAAAAAAAAGACATAGGATTTTGTATATGCCGGTTTTCTAGATAGTTTGGACAAAATTTTAAAGAAAAAAGGAGTTGTCACCTAGTATTGAGTTGAATACGTGTTCATTGGGTCATTGAACCCTAAACACTAGGTCACTAAGATTTTTCAAACACTTTCAATTTTTGAAATAACCCAAAAATTTGACTGCAAAAAAGACTAACCGAGATTCTAAATTTTGGGGGTTGATTATGCTCTGTGAAGGTGTTAGGTACCCCATAATACTCATTTGAAGATGCTACCTATATCAACCTAAATTCTAATTAATCTTAGTTTAAATAATTGTATTTTATCGATCCAAAACCTTGTGTTGATCCTAAGATTTTGATGGACAATTAAATGTTGATGTTTTAGGTGGAACTAACGATTTTATTGAGTGTTTCAGTTTATTAGTTCTAGTGATGAAAATGATCATGAAGATATTGTGGCAATGCTAAAGATGATGATAAAGATGATGGAAGATTAAGAATTTGAAGAAATTAAAGAACCTAGGGAAAACAACTCAGGTTAAATTCTAACTCTTAATATATCTCGATTAGGATCACATATGACACAAAATATTTTTTAAAATTATGTGTGTTTTTATAGGATCCTAACTAGTTAAATTATTTGCTCTTATGTGTAATTGAAAAAGAAATAAATATAATTGACTAAAATGGAATTTAATATTTAGTGGACCTAACCGAGAAAAGAAATTGGTTCAAGGGGAAAAAATGTCGATGAAATTGGATTTAAAACGAATTCAGGAGAGGATTCCAATATCTCTCTGTCAACAGGTAAGTTGACCGGTGATTAATGAATGAATTTGCTGAATCTCTCGGTCAAAAGGTAGGTCAACTTGAACTTAAAACAAGAAGTCTCTGGATCTCTAGGTCGATAGGTAAGTCGACTTGTGATCAAAGAATGAACTCTCTGAATTTCTAAGTCGACAGATAAGTCGATTTATGAAACTCTCTGAATCGTCCAGTCGACAGGTGATGGATGGGCAATCGACTGATGGGCCAAGAGTTTTTGGTTGGATACATCCTGAATTGGGTGGTTGATCGAAGGGTCTTGGTCGGTCAACAGATGGAGTCGTTTCAAAATTTATGGAATTTCGGATTTTATTCAAAAAGTTGCCGTTACTAGCAGTTTTATGATTAAGATATGTACGATATCTTAGGGATCTGATATGTTTTAAGTTATTTAATTAATATTTAATTATCCCGATAGATATGGTTCAAGTAGTTTTGATATTTCTCAATTTGGTACATGTAATTCTTTCAATCTTATCTAATTGAGATTGAATAAAAGTTTGAAGAACTTAATTGAATATTTTAAAAGATATTTTAAGTGAATTATACCATGATTGAATCATTATGATATATAGGATCTATTGGTGTAATTAAATATCATCATTTATGGAAACTAGCCGTTATAGGGCTTGTTTTAAGAGGCTTTAAATAGACCTGCGGATTTCACATGAAAAATAATTAATTAAGAGAATAACAATTATTCTGAGTTATTCAGCTCTCGTGCTTTCTAAGAATAATCATACTGAGTGGATTTTGAGTTCTTTCTTGAGAATTGTTATTAAGAAATATTTGTTGTGGATTATTGTTATTACGGATCTGAAGTTTCATTGTTATTCTAATCATTATTTTTTCAGTAGAATCCTGGTGAGATTTTTTGAAGTTACTTACTATTAATTGTTACTTGATTATATTATTTATTATTTGGAATTTGATCTTTGAAATTATTTTTCAGATTTTTTATTGAAAATTATTTTTGAAATGATTTCTCAAAAAAATCTGATTACGTGCTTAATTGCTTGCTACTCATATTTATTTATCAGATTTTGAAATTCTTACTTTTTTATTACTAGCATCGGGACATTAATAGAGTTTGAATTTATCTGGGCTAGTAGAAGTTTCGAGTGGAAAAATCACTTATCGATTGTTTTTAATTGGTGAGTTGAGTATCAGATTAGATACTACTAGAAGTTTCTAATCAAGGGTAACTAGTTTCAATCTCTTTCGGTAAAGAGATTGAGGTTTTGATCTTTACCTAGAGTATGAAAAGATTAGGTGTTAATTCTTTCTTGATTGAATTTGTAAGTGAATTGTAACGGTTCAATCTTTACAGGGTAAAAGTATATTTGGAGCGTATTTGTGTAAGGTTCAATTCTTAAGCCTAAAGTATAAAAATAATTAGATCGTGATTCTCCATGTAATAGAATTAGGTTAAAATTCCGCCTGGTAAAAAGATAGAGGTTATTCCTTAGCCTGTAAAAAGAAATTGTAAAGGTTGATTCTGAACTTGTGAAACGAATCATTGTGAGGGTTTGGTTCCTACCTTTAAAGGAATCTTGATTTTAGTAGGTGCGACTCTCCGCGGAGCTTGGGAGACTGGATTAGTCAAAAATAATTTAGTGAACTAGTATAAATTTTTGTGTGCTGCATTATTTACATTGTTTATATTTTGTTATTTGGGTATACACCTAGTTGATAATACATAATCCTCTACTATAAAAAATAATAATAAATTTTAGGATAAAATTAATTGTTTTATTTTTGAAATGTTATATTTTTTATATTTTTAATACTACCCAATTCACCCTCCCTCTTGAGTAGTTCACTAGGCCAATACCTTGTAATTCCTTTCTGAATAAATTGGAACTTTTTTTTCAAGTTTTTTAGACAAATACTTGAAATTGACAACTTTGGTCCTTGAGGGGGTTTTCACACAATGAATCTTAATTTTGAAATAAATTGACAATTTGATCCAAATTTATTTGGGAGAGTGATATATGGGATGAAAATATGTCTTGGACACAAGAATGAAAATATTTTTCTTTTCTTTTTTATGGCATACACTTGGCATGCCATTGATGAAAAACAAAAATTGATCATTTTTCCTTGAACTTAAAAAAAAAAAAAAAAAAAAAAACATGATTTGATAATGAGAAGGAATAATTGTTTTTGTTTGATTTGTGTTTAAAAATGTTTTCTAGGAAATATTATTTCTTGACCTTAGGAAAACATGTTCTGATTTATTTATTTTTGGGAGAAAATATTATTTCCTAGAAACGTGATTTTTTTTTCGTTTCCTTTTGTATAAAATTTTTAGAAGAAATACGAATATTTCTTCTAAACATGATTTTAAGAAAAATTATTGAATTTGATTTTTTTTTTTTTTTTTTGAAAAACCATAATTTCTTGGAAAATACAATTTTTGAATTTTTATTATCTCTTTGATTTGTTTAAAAAAAAAACATTTACTTGAAACATTGTTTCTTAAATTTGGAAAAATATGATTTTATTTTATATTTGGATAAAACATGATTCCTTGGTTTTCTGGAAAAATTTAATATATAGATCCTAAGAGATATATGACTCATAAAATAAATTTCTCAATTACGAAAACAAATTTTTTAGTTTTTACAAAATAGTCCCTAACATTTGCCCCTAATTGATATTGTATTTACAAACTCATGCCATCTAGTGCTATGTAATCGCTGCATTTATGGAAAGAGCACAGTTTTCAAATATATCACCAATGTCTAGAAAACCCGCTGCTATGAACCAATTCACTGTTCAAAAAATGAAAAGATATACATCAAATTAATGTACAAAGAATCATATTTCTAATGATATAATTTGTGATTTTTTTTGGATAAAAATGTGAATTTGTGAATGTTCAGATAAATTGTGAGACGGTTTCTCTACGAAAAATCAGAGACAGTTTATAAATGTGAATTTGTGAATGTTCACTGTTATGCAACGACCAGTATTTATGGGAAGTTACAGTTTCCATAAATATCAAAACCAATCACAAAGAAAGGGTTGTTGTGATCAAAATCGCTGCTCAAGAAGTGAACCAAAAATATCAAATTAATATCCATAAAATCCTTTCTGTAATGAGATTATTTTCAAATGTTTTGGACAAAAATAAAAAATAGTGAACGTTCATGTGAATATGAAACGATTACTACAAACATGTTTAATATTTATGTGAACTTATAGTTTCTAAAAACATCAAAACCAATCACCAAAAAAAAAGTTGTTGTGATCGAAATCGTTGCTCAAGAAGTGAACGAAAAATATCAAATTAATATTCACAAAATTCTCTTTCTAATGAGATAATTTTTGAATTTTTTGGACAAGAAATAAAAAATAATGAATGTTCATATGAATGTCAAACGGTCACTGCAAATATGTTCACTATTTATGGAAAGTTATAGTTTCCAAAAACATCAAAACCAATCACAAAAAAAGCTGCTATGATCGAAATCGTTGCCCAAGAAGTGAATAGAAATTATCAAATTAATATTCATAAAATTCTGTTTCTAATGAGATAAATTTTTATTTTTTTGAACAATAAATGAAATGTAGTGAATGTTCATATGAATGTCAAACGGTTACTGCAAATACGTTCAGTATTTATGGGAAGTTACAATTTCCAAAAATATCAAAATCAGTCCAAAAAAAGGAGTTGTTGTGATTGAAATCGCTGCTCAAGAATTGAACAAAAAACATCAAATTAATATTCACAAAATCCTCTTTCTAATGAGATAATTATTGAATGTTTATATAAATGTCAAATGGTTAGTATCTTGATGAATGTTAACTAATAAATATGTTTTTGTTATGTTAGCATATTCTTCTATTATCTTCACAAAACATTCACATTCTTTGTGTTGTAATAATTTACAATACTATTTGAAAAAATAAAATCCAAAAACAACCAAAAACAAACAAAACAAAAGATCAACAAAAACACAATTATTATGAACGTTCACCAAAACCCAACCAAATTCAAAAAAAAAAAAAAAAAAACAAACAAACAAACAAACAAACAAACAAAGAAACTAAGATCAATGAAAAATAATCGGTGTGGACATGTTTAACCAAACCACGTAAACATTCATAAAAAAATAAAAAATAAAGATTTACAAAATCAATAAAAACACAATCAGTATGAACATTATAAATCCCACAACGACACAATCGGTTTAAATGTTCACTGAATCACAACAAATATTCACTCAAAACCCAATCGATTCAGTGAGAAATCAACAAAAAAAATATTCACAATGAAAATAAACCCAAAAAGTCCCCCAAAAATTAGAAAACCACCTGAACATAACAACTGGATTGCGACAAAAACGAAATTGATTCGATTTGATTGGGAAACAACGAAGAAGAAGACGAAGAAATTTTAGACCGTTCCAGATCTGTCGCCATTCTAGGAAAAGAAGTTTTAGATGAAGAAGATGAAAAAGAAATCAATTCGGCTCAATCCGTCGTCGTTCTAGATTGTCGCAAATCTGTGACCATCTATGGAATGTCCAACCACTTCCCTGAATGTTCAACCATTACTTTTTGTCGACGGATCTGAACGTTATCCGTGACCATCTATGGAAAGTCCAACTACTTCCCTGAATGTTCAGCCATTACTTTTCGTCGACGGATTTGAACGTGAAATCTGTGGAAATCGAAAATCGAAAATCGTTGCCGTTAGACCACTAGAAGTTCTGGTATTTTCGTTGAGGACTGAACTACGACGGTGGACGACCGACAGTGGAAATTGTTGGTGGTTGTAAGACCCTAATTGTCATGCATGCATATTCACTAGTTGCATTTTAGAATGTTTAGCAAATATATATATATATATATATATATATATATATATATATATATATATATATATAAATGCATGCATTTCAATTCCAACACTGAAAAGGAAAAAGAAAAAATCAAAAAATCGGGAGAGAGAGAAGAAGGTTCAGTTGGTTATGGGTCACCAGCGGTGGTGGGTTCCGTTCGTAGTGGTTTATCCGGCGTAGGTGTATGTGTGTTCGTCGTTGATCATCCAGTGATTGTGTGCATGGGTGTGCTGTAGTCGTTTAGTGTATGTTCCGTCGTGAATGCGTGTGTGTGCTCTGTTCTGTTTCGTCGTCGTGTGTGTGTGTGTGTGCTCTTTCCAAGTTCTTCCGATAGTGTGTGGAGGTGATCGGCGTGTGCATGTGTGTGGTTAGTCGTGTGTATTCTGTTCCATTTCGTTGTTTGTGTGTGCTTGTTGTTCGTCGTCGACTGCATGGGTGGGTGTATGATCAGTTGTCGATCGTTCGACGTGCATGTGGGTGTGTGATCGTCATTGGTGGTCTGGCGGTATGTGTGTGTAATTATGTGATTGTGTATATGTGTGTTTCGGCTGTGCATGTGTGGGTGTGTTTCGTGATCGTTGCAGTCGTCGGCGTTATTCTACTTATTCGGTGGGAGTGATTGTCGTGGGTGAGGTTGCTAGTTTGGTGGGTGTGTGCTTGTATATTCGGTGTGTGTGTGGATTGTCCAATAGTGTGTGTTGTGTGTGCATGTGACGTTCAAACGGTGGTGTGGGAGTTGTCGGAGCTGGTGAGGAGAAAGAGAGAAGCGGTCAGTTTGGAACGAAGCAGTAATAGAGCCACTACAGAATCGCCGCGACGGTGGCATTCACCTAGGTAGTGAGGCTCAGTGAACAGGAAGTAGAAACATGCAGAAGAAGAAAAAGAGAAGAGGAAGGGAAGAAAAAGAAAAGAAAGAAGAAAAAGGGAAAAAAAAATAAAATCCAAAATCCAATTTCTCGGCCTGCGAACGATTCGAAACAAGTAAAATTTTAATCAAGAATTTTTATCAGTTAAATTAGAATGTTAAGCATTAAAAATTTCGAAAACATGATAGTAATTTTTGTAACCGTAATAATATCATTATAATTGTTGATCTTGAAAAAAAATTGGTACGGTAATTATAAACATAGCGGAACGGACAAAATAATAATTTTCCATAATAAAAACTTGGGAAATGGGAAATATGAGATTTAGGGCCTACATTGCACGTTAGGTTATTTTAAAATAAGATATTAATTTAGGTCTATCATTGTTAGGTTCACAGGCGCCAGCGTCTCGATAGGTTTTGGACGATGCTATTTCTACTATGCAAGAATCGAGGTGAGTGTACTGTCTTTTATGTAAATGTACAAATTTTATTTTTGTATAAATTGTGAAAAAATGTGTTTATTAAAAATTGGACAATTTTACAACTTATATGGGTCAAGTAGATTTTTAAATGTAGAGGGTGGTTGATTATATTATGGCCTGTTCGGAGGATTAGTCCGGCAGGTGTTTGTTGATATTATGACATGTTCGGAGGGTTAGTCTGGCAAGCGGTTGTTGATATTATGACATGTCCATAGGATTAGTCCGGCATGTGGTTGTTGATATTATGACGTGTCCGGAGGGTTAGTACAACAGGTGATTGTTGATATTATGACTTGCCCGGAGGGTTAGTCCGGCAGGTGGTTGTTAATATCATGACCTATTTGGAGGGTTAGTCCAGCAGGTGGTACTTGATATTATGATCTGTCAGGAGGATTAGTCCTACAGGTGGTTGTTTGATCCGTGAGGAGTACAAATCTTGCGGGTGGTACGGTACCGTTGTAACTCCCGATCGTGAGATGAAAATGATCGTATGGCTAGTAGGAATATGGTATGGGGTATTTTTTTATACGATGAATTGCTTGGATTGATTTGGTTTAGATATATTATTTTAAAATAGATTGGAGTCAGTATAATATTTTGTTGCGCTGGTTGACTTAGAATATTTGGATTGGGTGTTTTAAATATATGAGTTATTTCAGTGGTGATAGGAAAACTGGATTTCCGTATGGTATGCGATTATATAATATTATATTTTGTAATATGGTGTTTAAATTCTTATACTTTATCGATACAAAATGTTTTTATTATGAAGACAGTACACCGATAAAAAATTTTGGTTTTAGGTACCGCAAATAGGAGTGGGTCCATTACTGGCTCAAGGCAGAGTCTGAAGGTAGTGTCATTTTGGGAGTGGACCGGTCAGAGGCAAACCGTGGGAGGTTCAACATGTTTTGGTGATTTTTCTTGTATATATTTGGGGACAGGTGTATCCCATATTTTTTGGAAATGGGTATGAGGTATTGTTTGTTTGTGGAAAAAAAATATATTGATAGTGGTACGCATGTGTCTGGGTATGTATATATATATATATGGATGTGTCTGGTTTGTTGGACAAGGAGTGCCATGTCGACGTCACACCCGGCCTCGGGTGACGGGCACCTGAGGTGGGGTATGACAATTTGTGGTATCAGAGCCTAGGTTATAGGTTCTGTAAACATGTCAGTTATCGAGCCAGTGGTGGACCTTGAGTTAGGGTATCGGTAGGTGGGTTCCACACGTGAGTGGTAGTTATGTTATTAAATTAAATACTATTGTTTTTTCTGGTTGGTCCAGTAGTTCATTACATTTTATTTCAGATAGTGACGATAGAGCGTGAAAATGAGAGCGCTGGGAGTGTGGGACCCCCGAGGCAGGTAGAATCCTAGAGGCAGGAATATAGGATCCAGGGAAGTTTAGATGCCGTCGAGAGGATTTTATAGGCTTCTGCCCATTTGACAGAGTAGTAGGTGAAAATAATGGAATGTCAGTAGGCCCATTCTGATACTGCTACGTCCCAGGCAGTACTTTTGAAAAGATTCAAGGAGTTGGATCCTCCAATTTTTATAGGAATGGCGGGTCCAACTGATACTGAGAACTGGTTGAGAAGTGTGGGGCTTGTAGTTGAGGCCATGAGGATTACTAACGATAGGCGAGTACCTCTTGCCACCAGCTGAAAGAAGAAGTCGAACACTGGTAAGAAAAGATGAAGAGATTGATTGCAGTTTCCGACAAGGAGATCACTTGCGATCGTTTTGTTGCGGTGTTCAATGAGAAATATTTTCCTGAGTATTATCGGTTCCAGATGGAGGAAGATTTCATAGTTTTGAAGCAGGGGAAGATGACCGTCCAGCCGTACGAGGTTAAATTCGATGCCTTGTCCCGTTTTGTTCCTAATCTGGTAAAAGCGGAAGAGGCAAAATGCAAACAATTCCAAAAAGGGCTCAATTTAGAAATCTGTTCCAGGTTGATGAGCAGACAAATTAAGAGTTACGCTGAATTGGTGAATATGGAAAAATTAGTAGAAAAGGATGTTCAGGAAGCCGCCGAGAGCCGTGAACAGTGTAAAAAAAAAAAAAAAAAGATTTGAGTCACCTAGTAAATATCCAGGTGACACTTTTCGGGGAATAGTATCTCGACCGTCAGTTGCTCGGGCCCCATCGATTGGCCAATCTGCTTGAAGCCGTGGTCTACCACAGTTATATTTCGGGTGACAACAGAGTGTATCTGGATCGAGTGTCGGCCAGCAAGGGCTGGGGAAGAATAAACCATTTAGTCGAGTCGGGGTATTTGTATGCTACCAATGTGGATCACCGGATCACTTTATCAGAGACTATCCTATGGTGAGTCCCGTATGTTTCCATTGTCATAAGCTGGGTCATATAGCTCCAAATTATCTGAAATCTGTTGTCCCTTCTTCACCTTTTGCGAGTAGTGTGGGTAGTGTTGGCCCTAGCACTGCCCATGGGCGTGGTAGAGGATATGCTGGTAGACCTCCGATGCGGGGTTGTGTTTTTGCTACTACTCGACAGGATGCCCAGGCTACTCCAGATGTGGTTACAAGTATAATGTTTTTATATGATAGAGATGCACGTGTACTTATTGATCTCGGTTCTACTCATTCATTTGTTTTGACAACCTTCATGATGCATATAGGCAAATTTCCTACTTCCCTGCTATATAGTATCATCATCTCTACTCCAGTAGGTGAGTCTGTGTTGATAGATAGTGTTTATAAAGACAGTCCGCTTCGGATTAGTGATAGAGAGTTATTAGTAGATCTACTACCCCGAAGTATTCATGATTTTGATATAATACTGGGTATGGATTTGTTATTTGGTTATCATGCCACGATGGATTGTTTTAAAAAAGAAGTTATCTTTCGGGTCTCAGGCGAGCCAGAGTTGATATTTTTGGGGGACAGAATCATTACCCCTGTTAGCTTGATTTCAGTCCTGGAGGCCAGAAAGTTACTAAAAAAAGGATTTTAGGGATATCTCGCGCATGTAATTGATACTAGACAGACTGAAGTTCAGGTGGAGGATATTCTAGTGGTCAGGGATTTTCCCGATGTGTTTCCCGAAGAATTTCCAGGGTTTCCAGTGGATAGAGAGATGGAATTCATAATCGAGTTACTTCCAAGAACTACTCCAATATTAATCCCACCCTATCGTATGACGCCTACCGAGCTGAAGGAATTGAAGATTCAGTTGCAAGATATATTAGACCGTGAGTTTATCAGACCTAGTATTTCTCTATAGAGAGCCCCGGTGTTATTCGTAAAGAAGAAGGATGGGACTTTAAGGATGTTTATTGATTACCGGCAGTTGAATAAGGTAACGGTTCGTAATAAATACCCGTTGTCTAGAACTGATGATCTGTTTGACTGATTGCAGAAGGCCAGGGTATTTTTCAAAATAGATCTTCGATCAGGATATCATCAATTGAAAGTCAAAGACAGTGACGTGGCGAAGACGATGTTTCGTACAAGGTATGGGCATTATGAATTCTTAGCTATGCCATTCAGGTTGATGAATGCCCCTGCTGCCTTTTTGGATTTGATGAATCGGATCTTTCAACCTTATCTAGATCAGTTTATTATCTTGTTCATTGATGATATAATGATCTATTCCCAAAGTAGAGAAAAGCCTGCAGAACATCTCCAAATAGTATTGCCGACGTTGCGAGAGAAGCAATTATACGCGAAATTCAATAAATGTGAGTTCTGGTTGGATTAAGTGGTATTCTTAGGGCATGTTATCTCAAGAGATGGTATTCAGGTGGATCCAAAGAAAGTCGAATCCGTGGTACGATGGGAAAGGCCAAAAAGTGTGACTGAAGTTCGAAGTTTCTTGGGATTGGCAAGTTATTATCGGTGGTTTGTGTAGGGATTCTCTGTTATAGTTGCCCCATTAACTTGATTGACCTGCAAGGAATCTAAATTCGAGTGGACTGATAAATGTGAGTAGAATTTTCAAGAGCTGAAGAATAGACTGATATATGTGTCAATACTCTTCATTCCGACTGAAGGGGGTAGCTTTGTGATTTACAGTGATGCGTCACATCAGGGATTAGGGTGTGTACTGGTGAAACATGGTCACGTGATTGTGTACGCCTCCTGACAATTAAAGAATCATGAGTGTAATTACTCAACGCATGATTTGGAATTAGCGGCGATTGTGTTTACCTTCAAAATCTCGAGACATTACTTGTATAGCAAGATTTGTAAGATATACACCGACCACCAGAGTGTGAAATACTTGTTTACTCTGAAGGAACTAAATCTGAGGTAGAGACATTGGATAGAATTGATCGAGGATTATGATTGTACTATACACTATTATCCTGAAAAGGTCAATATTGTAGCGGATGCATTGAGTTGAAAATCGGCGGGGTCGGTCGCACACATTCAAGTTGTTCATACCAATATGTATGCCGAGTTGTGATATTTGCAAGTTCAATTGACAGTTGGTCAGACAGTAGCGTTGCTTGCAACTTTGACTTTGAGGTTGACATTTATCGACCGATTTATTGAAGCACAGAAGTCGGATGCCTAATTGGAGAAGATCAGAGATGAAGTGAAGAGTGGTCACAAAACTAACTATTGTATCAGGGATACGATGAGGCCTTAATGGTGAGAAATAGACTGTGTGTACCTGATGACGTCAATCTCAAGAAGGATATCTTGGAGGAAGTACATAACTCAACATACGCAATGCACCCGAGTAGTACCAAAATGTATCAAGATTTACGAGAACACTATTGGTAGAATGGAATGAAATGAGAAATTGCTGAATTTGTTACCAGGTGTCTCATTTGTCAGCAAGTCAAGATTGAGCATCGACGTCTAGATGGGTTATTGCAACCTCTACCTATACCATAGTGGAAATGGGAGCATATCACGATGAATTTTGTTTCAGGATTACCTCGTACTCAAAAGGGTCATAATTCCATCTGTGTGATCGTTGATAGGCTTACTAAATCTACTCATTTTTTTTTGCCGTAAAGATGACCTACACTCTTGATAAGTATGCCCAATTGTATATTGATGAGATTGTTTGGTTACATGGTGCGCCGGTTTCTATAGTGACGGACCAAGATCCGAGATTTACTTTGAAGTTTTGGC
Source organism: Eucommia ulmoides (assembly GCA_016647705.1). NCBI lineage: Eukaryota > Viridiplantae > Streptophyta > Magnoliopsida > Garryales > Eucommiaceae > Eucommia > Eucommia ulmoides. The sequence goes on from CM028340.1 coordinate 43,286,222, forward strand.
CAAGTCTTAAAACTGCTATAGGTACCAAATTGAAATTCAGTACCGCCTTTCATCCTCAGACTGACGGTCAATCAGGGCGTACGATCTAGACATTAGAAGATATGTTGAGGGGTTGTGTTTTGGAATTTCCTGGTAGTTGCGATGATCACTTGACATTGATGGAATTCACCTACAATAATAGCTACTATTCGACAATCGAAATGACCCCGTATAAAGCATTGTATGCTAGAGATGCAAGACTTCAGTCTGTTGGACTGAAGTGGGAGAAAGAAAATTGTTGATGCCGGATATCACCCAAATGATAGCAGACAAGGTAAAGGTTATTCAGGAAAGATTGAAGATTGCTCAGAGTCAACAAAAGAGTTATGCTGACAAGCATAGGCGAGAGTTGGAATTTGAAGTGGGCGATCATGTGTTTTCGCATATATCCCCGTGGAAGGGCATAATGAGGTTCGGGAAGAAAGAGAAGCTAAGTTCGAGACATATCGGGCCATACAAAATCTTAGAACGGGTTGGTGCAACAGCTTATCGACTTGCCTTACCGCTAGAATTGTTCAAATTACACGATGTTTTCTACGTGTCGATGCTTAGGAAATATGTGTCAGATTCTTCACATGTTCTGACTTCGTAGCCAATCGAGTTGGAAGATGATTGTACATACGTTGAGAAGCCGGTCCAGATCTTAAGTTGTAAAGATTAGGTGTTGCGGACGAAAACGATTCCACTAGTGAAAGTGTTGTGGCACAGTCATTCAGTGGAAGAAGCGACGTAGGAGCGAGAGGATAAGATAAGAGATAAATACCCGCACTTGTTCGATTAAGGTAACTGAAAATTTTGGGACGAAATTTCTTTTAGGAAGGAAAGGTTGTAAGACCCTAATTGTCATGCATGCATATTCACTAGTCGCATTTTAGAACGTTTAACAAATAATGGGGTAGAATGTGCTATTTTCAATTTGAAATAAAGTTTTAGGGGTAAATTTATAATTTTAAGGAATACTAAACTTTGAATTGGGCTAAAATGAAAACTTAAAAAAAAATCAGGGGAGATTAATGTAATTTGGGAGAAACATTAATATATATATATAAATGAATGCATTTCAATTCCAACACTGAAAAGGAAAAAAGGAAAAATCAAAAAATCGAGAGAGAGAGAAGAAGGTTCAATTGGTCGTGGGTCGCCGACAGTGGTGGGTTCCATTTGTAGTGGTTTCTCTGGCGTGGGTTTGTGTGTGTTCGTCGTTGATCATCCAATGATCGTGTGCATGGGTGTGACATCACCGTTTGGTGTGTGTTCTATCATGTATGCGTGTGTGTACTGTAATACCCCACCCTGGACACCCGTCATTGTGGGGCCGGCGTGACGTCGACACGACCTCACCTGAAAGATAATCACTATAAACGATAACATACACACATAAATATATATATCACAAAAGCCAACTATCAAATATTTTTATACCTTCTCTACTTGAGGATACTCTAGTCCCTACAAAATCCTCAATAACATCTAAGATACAAAATCCAAAACCTCTGATTTCATTCGCCTCAAATAATACCCGCAATAAACTCCTACACCTCCGTATTCGACCTATTGCCAGTAGAGGACAAACGCCTATGTACAGCACCTGCGAGTGTATTGCATTCTTAATAAAAATATTTTTTACATAATAATACAAAGTAATACCACATTTAAATGGATCAAGCATAAGTATAAAAATATCACATATCTAATAAAAATCATCATAATATAAGCAGTGAAAGTAAATCAATATATATAAGTTCCATTTAACCCATCCAGTATAAAATAATACCAATCACCATATATAATAAATCACCAAATATAAGTAAAACACTACATCTCAAAACACCATACTACCCTCTCCGGCTAGCCATAGTGATCATTTTAACCTTACGATCGGGAGTTACAACAGTACCGTACCACCGGTAGAATATGCCTTCCTAGCGGGACAAATAATCACATGCTCGGACACCCATCGGAACAGGTCATAATATCAATAAACGTCTGTCGGACGCCCATCGGCAAGACATTATATCAATAACCACCTTCTAGACGCCCATTGGCAAGACATAACAACGCTCTGCCATAGCAGATAAAAATTAATAGTATCGCCAAATCAATAACAACATCATCAATCTACAAATCAATAACATTGACCTCTATCTCCAAAATCAATTTAATCCACATTTCCAAAATACCCAAATCCGCTTGATCCATATAAGTTATAAATTCGTCTAGTTTTTAAGTAAACATATTTTCTATCATATATTTGAAAATAGATTTGGCAAGAAGACAGTACACTCACCTGAAAATCCGCTCCGAAAGGTATTTACCGTCTATGCTCTACCGATCCTCCGGTGCCCGCGAACCTGTTAGGGACAAGGTCTAATTTTAATATTTTATGTAAAAACAACCTAATCATACCATCCTAATTTTCGTAATTTTCAATTGCCCGCATTTTATTATGAGATATAACTATTCGACTAGTATCACTCTGTTACGGTGTTATTATATAACCTTTATTTACATGAGCGGTCCCATCCTTTATTATCGCCATTTTGATATTTTAAAGCTAGAAAACTAATTTAACAATCATAAAAATTTACGAGAAATATTACCCACTCCGAAAAGGTTGTCGATCTCCTAAAAAAAATTCCTTAATCTGCTCTTACTCCCACCGCTTAGGTGAAAAATCCACTGCCTAGGTGAACAAGCTCCTTGACAGCTTTGAGTTACACACTGATGGCTCATCGCCTAGGCGAAACTCCCCTCATTCTGCACACTGATTCTCCACTGCCTAGGCAAAATAACCACTGCCTAAGCAAACGTTCCTCATTTCTACTATGTTTTTTTTATTTTTATTTTTAGTAGCCTCTCTCTCTCTCTCTCCTCTCACCAACTCCGGTAACCACCACCTATTGGACATCCATGCACACACACAGAGAGAGAACACACCCTCATGCACACCACAACAATTGAATGCACACACGCACACACAGGCAACATTACACACACATAACCACAACTTTCTCTATCTCTCTAGCTTTTACTCACCTCTGGCCAAAATAACCGACGGCAATACCCACACACCAGATCACACACACAACAGTCATCGATGAACGGAAACACACACACGATCCACTCACCCATATGGCAACATCAACGGAAACAAAAACACACATACATACACACCATCACAGCACACACACAACACCCATAACCTTCACAAATGCAAAAATACACTCCAGATCCTTACTACCATCGTCGGAACACATGTACACACAGTATAACTAAACGGAAATGAAAAATAGGGAATAGAAACAAAGCAAGCACACATACACACCCCTACATACCCACATAATCGACGGCCGAATAGAGCACACACACATACTTGGATCCACTCACCCAACAAACCACTACTAAGAACACACCCTTCTGAAGCAAACAATCATCTCTCTCTTTCTTCGATTTTTTCACAGTTGAACGACAGCCCACCACCGGCCACCTTCCGAACAGACCCTCTTCTCTATCTATTTTCTCTTTCTTTTTTCTCTGTTGTGCCTGTCTCACTCTCTGTCCGCATGTATATATATATATATATTTGTTACCAAATGAGGGCCGTCCAAGTGGCCCTCATTTCCACCACCTCTATCTATTTATATATATAATTTTATATAACTAAATTTTGTGCAAACCTCCCCTCATTTTAGTTTGGATAGTAATTAGACCCATTATAAATTTTTATGTTTGGGAAAATTACAATTTATCTCCTAAAATTTTAATTCATATAATTAATATCGCAATTCACCCCGGTATTTTTGAAATGTTTAAAACACAGCTTAAACTATTCATAAGTCAAAGGTCGGAGTCTTACAATCTTCCCTCCTAAAATAAATTTCGTCCCGAATTTTTTGTCAAACTACTAATATGTCAAAGTCGCATCACATGGTTATGTTAATCTCACGTGATTCTAGAACAACTGGTTCCCATGTAGGGTCCCATAATCGAAAGTCACCTTTTATCCGTAACCGACAATTTCCACCGAATCATCTCCACACATCGCAACATTTTCATTTGCAATGGCCAACATCATATTCCAGTATTCCAATGGTGATATGTGTGTGTAATTCTGTGATTGTTAATGTGTGTGTTTCGACTGTATATGTGTGGGTGTGTTTCGTGATCGTTGTAGTCGCCGGTGTTGTTCTGCTCATCCGGTGGGAGTGATTGTCGTGGGTGAGGTTGCTAGTCTGGTGGGTGTGATCATCGACGGTGGGTGTATGCTTGTGTGTTCGGTGTGTATGTGTGTGGATTGTCCAATAGTGTGTGTTGTGTATGTATGTGGCGTTCGGATGGTGGTGTGGGAGTCGTCGGAGCTAGTGAGGAGAGAGAGAGAAGCAGTCAGTTTGGAACAAAGCAGTAATAGAGCCACTCCAGTATCGCCGCGGCGGTGGCATTCACCTAGGCGGTAAGGCTCAACGCACAGGAAGTAGAAGCAGGCAAAAGAAGAAAAAAAGAAAAGGAAGGGAATAAAAAGAAAAGAAAGAGAAAAAAAGGGAAAAAAAGAAAAAAAAATTCCAAAATCCAATTTCTCGACTTGCGAACGATTCGAAACAAATAAAATTTTAATCGGGAATTGTTATCAATTAAATTAAAATGTTAAATATTAAAAGTTTTGAAAACGTGATAGTAATTTTCATAACCGTAATAATATTGTTATAATCGTTAATCTTGAAAAAAAATTGGGACGATAAATATTAACGTAGCGGAACGGACAAAATAATAATTTTCCATAATAAAAACTTGGAGAATGGGAAATATGAAATTTAGGGCCTGCATTGCTAATTAGGTTATTTTAAAATAAAATATTAATTTAGGCCTGTCATTGTTAGATTCACAGGCTCCAACGTCCCGGTAGGTTTTGGACGATGCTATTTTTGCTGTGTGGGAATCAAGGTGAGTGTACTGTTTTCTATGTAAATATACAAATTTTATTTTCGTATAAATTGTGGAAAAATGTGTTTATTAAAAATTGTACAATTTTACAACTTATATGGGTCAAGTAGATTTTTAAATGTAGAGGGTGGTTAATTATATTATGGCTTGTCCTGAGGATTAGTCCGGCAGGTGGTTGTTGATATTATGACCTGTCCGGAGGGTTAGTCCGGCAGGTGGTTGTTGATATTATGACCTGTCCGGAGGATTAGTCTGGCAGGTGGTTGTTGATATTATGACATGTCCAGAGGGTTAGTACGGCAAGTGGTTGTTGATATTATGACCTTCCCGGAAGGTTAGACTGGCCGGTGGTTGTTGATATCATGACCAGTTCGGAGGGTTAGTCCGGTAGGTGGTTGTTGATATTATAACCTATCAGAAGGATTAGTATTGCAGGTGGTTGTTTGACCCGTCAGGAGTGCAAATTCTGTAGGTGGTACGATACCGTTGCAACTCCCGATCGTGAGGTAAAAACGATCCTATGACTAGTAGGAAAGCGGTGTGGGGTATTTTATTATACGATGAACTACTTGGATTGATTTGGTTTAGACATATTATTTTAAAATAGATTGGCGTCAATATAATATTTTGTTGCACTGGTTAACTTAAAATATTTGGATTTGGTGTTTTAAATATATGGGTTATTTCAATGGTGACAGGGAAACTAGATTTCCATACGGTGTGCAATTATATAATATTATATTTTGTAACGTGATGTTTAAATTCTTATACTTGATCATACAAAATATTTTTATTATGTAGACAGTACACCAATAAAAAAATTTGGTTTCAGGTACCGTAAATAGGAGTCGGTCCACTACTGGCACTAAGTAGAGTTTGGAGGTAGTGTCATTTTGGGAGTGGGCTGGTCAGAGGTGAACCGTGGGAGGTTCAACATTTTTTGGTGATTTTTGTTATATATATTTGGGGATGGGTATGTCCCATATTTTTTAGAAATAGGTATGAGATATTGTTTGTTTGTGGAAAAAAACAAATATTGATAGTGCTACACGTGTGTCTGGGTATACATGTATATATATATGTATGGATGTGTTTGGTTGGTTGGACTAGGAGTGCCATGCCGACGTTACACCTGGCCTCGGGTGATGGCCACCCGGGGTGAGTGTGATAGTGGTGGACGACCGGCGCACCTATATGGAGGCTGGAGATACATAGGGAGATAGAGGAATAGAGCGGCATCCCAACAGAGAGGAAGAGCGCGACATCTAGACGAAGATAAAGAGAGATATGGGTGGTGCTTGAAAATTAAAACTGGAATGGACAATTAGAGTTTTTTACTTTCATATATATATATATATAGAAGGGTAAATAATTCTGTTCACACCCTGTTAAAGACTAAAACCTAACGATGTTTTGATGAAGGACTGAATGATAACCTTTTTGTTTAAAAGGTTAATTGAGGAGAGAGAGTGCTAAATTAGGCTTAAACAATAAAAAATTATTTTTTGATTTTTTTTAAATATATATATTTTTTAAAAACATGATTGCGTGGAAACATGAGTTCGTAAACTTAGAAATATGATTAGAATTTTTGTGGGAAAACATGATTTGATTAAAAAAAAAAAAAGATTTCTTGAATTAAAAAAAAAATATTTGGTTTTAGTAAAACATGATTTTTATGGGGGGAAAAAAAACTTCTTCATGCAATTTTAATGCATTTCAAGTACTTGAATGGGAACAAATTCAAATCAAATTCCAACTTGTTGAAAATGATGTATTAGGATGAATGCAATTTATTTATTTAATTTGTTCTGGCCAATTTAATCTAACTTAAAATCAAAACTTAGCAAAGGCCATTTGAAACCCATTATTTTGAGATTTCATTCCATTTGGGAAATCGAAAACCATAGTATGAAAAACCCTTGCTTGATTTAGATTTTAACCTGTTTTATGAAAATTTAAATATTTTTGTCCTCTTGTGACTTAAGGAGATAAACCAAATTTTATTTCTAGTCCTTTTCTGTTTTTTTAATTTTTTTCTTTAACTGCAGGATAGCAATACTATGAACAAGAATAAGAACAATAATAGCGAGAAAAAAAAAAAAAAAAAAACAAAACAAGGCCCTGGTTCTTATATGAATAAAAAATGAATTATTGTGTAGAATGGATTCATTTTTCATAGTTTCTCATTGTACCCACTTGGGAATCCAATTGTTATTTAAAAGCTTATATTGTTTCATTGCATCTACTATGAAGTCTAAATACATAGCTACCATAAAGAACCTTTTTGAAGTTATATTTATTTTTATTCTTATGGTATTTCATTGTATCCACTTGGAAGTCTAACTACACAAATACCATAAAGAATGTGATTTTAGATTTCGACTTATTTTTTGTTCTTATGGTAAATTGTTGTATCAGCTGGAGAGTCCAACTACATAAATACCATAAAAATTATTTATTTATTTATTTTTTAAAGATTTTTAATGTTAATATATGTATATATGAGCCTTGCCTTGTTAGGTTAAACTGTTCTTACTTATATATAGGTTTCTTTGTACATCTCATTATTTCGTAGGCTTCACACATTGATCACTCAAATTTAATTCTCAATTTAAGTGTCGACTATCGTAGTATAATACTCAAGTACGGGGTTGATCCACATGGATTGTAACAATTAATTTTGTATTTTATTTTTCGTGAGGGAAATAAAGAATATTGGTTTTGGTTTTTTGTGTTTTAATGATTAGATTGCAAAAAATTAATTAATTGCGATAAAATATATATAAAAAGACTTGGATTAGGGACATGCATAATTTCATCAATTTATTATGTAACTTTCTTTCTTATTTCTTTCATTTGGTATGTAATTAGATAATATTAATTACAAGACAATACTATTGCGAAAGATAAATCAACCACTTAATTGTGATAAACTATCTTCACGATTCAATTCTTACGTTAACTAATCAAAAATGAATCAACCATTTAACATAATTTATCCAGTCGTATTGATACTATTAAAACTGATTGTAAAACTGTTATATCTAAATCACATGTATTGGATCTAACATTAGAAATACTACTAGATTCAGATTCAAATCTCTATAACAACATTTAGAACATAAAGTAATTCAAGAAAAATATTTAAGACCACAATCTTCGTTTTATAACCTTACATGCATAAAAACAAAATACATTTGAAACAAGAACAAATTACATGGATAAATGTGAGAAAAGATACAACCGTAATTTGATTGAAAAACTTAGCCGTTCATGCTGATTCTTCTTCTTTTATAAGGTATTCAACAAATCCAAAACAACCATTCATGAAGTGTTGTTCTTCCAAAAGATAAACAAGAGAAACCCCATGAAGAACTCTCAAAGAATTCGGAATTCGGAATTCGGCAGAAAGCAAAAATGAAGAAAAAAGAATAAACTGAGAAATAAAACTATAAGATGAACTCCCTAGTTCGAAGAAGAAGACAAACAAAATATATGACGAAGGCAAAATATATGAACTAGGTGAAATCCTCCCCAAATGGAAGATAGATCATCTCCTTTAATGGCATTAAATGACCAATTAAAAATGGTCATAAAATGACCAACCTTTTCTGCTAAATTGTTAATTTAATTCCCTTGATTTTGATTGCTCTAGTTGGCCATTAAATTTCCTTTTAATAATCAAATATAAATGTTGGCCCTTTTGCCTCAAAATTGTAACGGTTAAATGTTCGAGTGACAGATTCTTTAATTGGTAACGGTTTCTTAACTAGGGGACTGTTACCCACTTCGCAAGTGGGTCTTGGGTGCGACCTGATAGATCGGATTGCGGATTGGGTCACGGTTTTGCTCCGTTTTGTCTTTTTTCTTTTTTGGCTATTTACTACTTTTTTTTTTTTTTTTTTTTTTAAGTATTTCTTTATTTCCGAGTTTCCTAAAAATAATAAATTATATTATTACTAATTAAAAATTAATAAAACGATTAACAAAATTATAGAGTAAGGATTGAATTTTGACATAAAAATAATCACATTAATACAATTGTCTCATATTCTCTCTCAATATTTTACTTCTCAATTATTCTGGTATTGTATCAAAAGTTAATCTTTTCTACCAAATCTTACTAAATTTCATGACGCTCAAATTTTTTTTTTTCAAAATGTTTTATTGCTACGTTGCCTACTGATATAGGGGAATCTTGCCAGGTACACTACGTGGTTAATATCTACCCAAGTATAGAATAACGACTGAGCTAGGAGCTGAAGTCCCCTCGAAAACCGAGTTGAGAGTTGAAATCCCCTTAATGCTGAGCTGGAACGCCACCCTAGTGGGCTAAGGACAATCTCAGTGAAGATATCTGGGCCGACGGACTACGATCTGGACTGACGAGCTGAGGTACCCTCTACTTGCCATCTCTGCATTCGGGAGCTCACCAAGCCGTCATGAGGTTCTAGCCCATGGGCCTCTACAGGTGGACTCAATAGCCCAGCCTAGGTGATTAGAGCACTGATTTGTCTGCTCATTGGCTACTAAGCGGATTAGGTTGATTAACCTGAGCTCGGCTCCCTAATATAGCAATGTTAATCAAGCACCAACGCCTATAAATACATCATGGCATCCACTGTCTAATGGTACGTCTTGTCTGCTGAAATCACAACACTTTTAGTCTTTTACCCCCGCATACTTACTCTTACGCTGGAGGGACTTCACCGAGCACAACCCTGGTGGGTCTTTATGCAGGTGCTCAGAAAGGAAGAGCGGAGCTCAGCTCAGAAGTCGCCATCATACCTAAATTCACCCAGGTAATCACATTATTCGTGGTCATGTGCCCTCGATATCCTCTCGGACCATATTGTTGACCCGTTACCACTTTTTGGCATCAACAGTTTGGCACCGTCTATGGGAACGCACTAAAAGCCTCCCATGATCGTCAACTTCCCACAAGGTTAAGACTTGATGATCACAAGGTTTGGGAAGGAAATCCGCCAGGCCGACCAAGCACTTGTCGCTAGCAGTAATCCACCCCCTTATCCGTACAGAATATGTCGAGGGTTCCCAGGTCGGATCCCCCTACACCACCAGTGGAGAATTTCCACCAGCCCGCCGTCCCGCCATCTGGGGTGGTAGGTCCAACGACTCAACCTACCGCTTAGGTGGGTCCAATCTTGCCCACGGGGCAGTTTGTTGGGCAGACTGTCGAGGCCCCTGAGGTAGCCTGCGTTAACCTCTTGGAACGCCAACTCGGCGAGTTCCAAACCTTCTTCCAGATCGTCCTAGCCTGCTTACCGCAAGCCCCCTAATGGGCCTTCCGGCAGTCTAGGTTGCGGGTCGAGAAGAACAAGTGATCAGAGTTGAAGAGCGTATCATCCATTCTGACGGGCACATCCCAAGGCCTCGGACCCACAATGTTGGTCAGAAAGAGGTTGAATTAGTACCCCCTAAGGCCTTGGGATCCCTGTTACCGCCTCGACCAAGGCAAAGAAGAGGCGACCGTACGGAGTCTCCCCCCGCTCACAGCCATACCGTGTGGTTTGACTATCATCCCCGGCGTGTTTGGGAGGTAGACTCACATTTTCCTCTATGACAACCACTACCTCATGTCGCTTTTAGTCAAGCTCAAGCCCCACCAGCGGCCGAAGTGGTGGTAGAAAGGTGCTTAGCTGACATGGAAGCAGCCTTACAATAGATCCGGGGAACTGGATGCCCGGTCAAGCTTCCTTTGGAGGTAAGATCTCCTTTCATTAATGAAATTCTAGAGGAACCACTGTCCGCATGATACACCCACCCCCAAATGATCCTCTATGACAGGGTCACTGATCTGGTGGACCACTTGTCCATCTTCAAGTCCTACATGGACCTACACACAGCCTCTATAGCAATGAGATGCAAGGCATTTTCCCTCACCTTTACGGGGGTTGTCGGGGTATGGTTCTGGACTTTGGCCCCAGCATCTATCTTCAATTTTCACGAGCTTGAGCTGCTCTTATTTTTGCGATTGGATGATCGTGGCGTAGGCCAAACACCATGGCCCACATCCTTGCGCTATAGCAACTACCTGATGAATCATTGGGAGATTATGTAGAAAGGTTTTATAAAGAGATCATCGGTTGCGACATGGTCGCAATGAGCGCATTCATAGACGGCCTGAAACATCGACACCTCATGTATGACCTCTGCTCCAACCCAGATCCTAATCTAGACGTTGCCCTAGAAAGAGGCACGAGGTTCTATAATACTGATGAAAGGGAAGCAGCCCGAAAGGATCACTGATGAGGTCAAAAGAAGAAAGGGAAGGCTGAAGAAGGGCCGAGTAGACATCGTGGGTCTAAGAGGCTGCAAGCAGAAGGAAGATTGGGACCGTTGCCTGGGGATTGAAGACCATTCCTTCCCCAAGGGAACCGCCAGCAGAACTTCACACCGCTCACGATTTCGGTGGCCACTATCTTCACTCAGAATACGGGGAGGGATTTCTTTCTTGCTCCTCCGCCCTCCAGTGGAAAACCAATGGGGAAGTGAATGGATAAATATTGTGAATTATACCAGGACTGGGGGCATTCCACCAAGAATTGTTTCCGACTCTGGGAAGAAATCGAGGCCCTCATTAGTAGAGGATACCTTGGTCCCTACATTCAAAGGGACGACCAAGCTCCCAGAATGGAAGACCACGACCCCCACGACGAGCATATTGGTCGTAGGAGAATGGGAACAGAAGTCACCCCTCTCCCAAGTCAGAAGGGGACAGGGGCGATGACGAGCAAAATGTAGATGGATAGATCAACGTCATTCATGGCGGGTTAAGCCTGGGGGCGGAGACTCTCTCCTCCAAGAAGAGATATGAGCACAAAGCCAAGAGAAAAGCAAGTGAAGACATCTTTGCGGTCAGCACGATCAATGCTGCAGAGCACAACGTTATTTTGTTCAGTGAGGCGGACCTCAAGGATGTACACGTCCCTCACGACGACACCCTCATCATCGTCGCTCTCATCAATTACTTCACAATGGGAAGAATCCTAGTGGACGACGATAGTTCCACTGATATCATCTTCAAATGGGCATTTGGGAAAATGAATGTGGACCATAGCACGGTAAAGCCGTCGACAAGCCCTCTAGTCGATTTTGGGGAGGACGTTGTGAACGCTGCCAGGTGGATCTCACTTCCCATCACCGTCGGAGCCCATCCACGGGCCTCAACTGTTTGGACCAAATTTTTGATCGTGGATAGGCTGTCGCCCTATAATACAATCACGGGTCGACCCACGGTGGTGGCCCTCAAGGCAGTCTGCTCGCCATACCACTAGTCGATGAAATTCCCCACGGAAGGAGGCGTAGGAGTAGTGAGGGAAAACCAAGAGTCCTCTTGTACTTGTGGAGGGCGTTAGAAAAAACGAAATAGCAATCAGAGGTAGAGCTAGAGCTCAGAGATTTTGGACTCATGGCTCTGAGTTAGGGACTGGTGCCGGTGCCCATCGATGATCCACGAGAGGAGGAGGCCAGCCCCAGACCCCACGAGGAACTAGAGGAGATTTCCATACATCCAACCATAGAAGAACGAACTATCAGGATCAGAGCTAATCTCACGTTCGAACAGAGAACCGAACTCATCCAACTCCTCCAAAAGAATTATGACGTCTTCGCATGGTCCCATGACGAGCTACCGGGGATCGACCCAAGCGTGGCAATACATCATCTTCACGCTAACCCACACCACCCTCTCGTGCGGCAAAAGCGACGAAAATTTCATCCGGAGTGCCAAAAGATAATTGAAGTGGAGATAAATAAATTGATTAAGTTTGGCGTTGTCGAAGAGATCAAATTCCCCGACTGGTTGGAGAATGTGGTCCTGGCCCCCAAGGCTGGAAATAAGTGGTGCCTCTGCGTTGATTTTAAGGACCTGAATAAGGCGTACCCAAAAGACTTCTTCCCCTTCCCAGGATTGACATCGTCATAGATGTCACAGCAGGATACGAGCGCTTGAGTTTTCTCGACGCTTATACGAGGTACAACCAAATCCTGATGTTCCTTCCTGACAAGAGCAAAACATCGTTCATCATAGATAAGGGTACATACTGCTACAAGGTTATGGCGTTTGGCTTGCGCAACGCCAAAGCTACTTATCAGCGACTGGTGAACAAAATGTTCAAGGAGGAGATTGGGCGAACAATGAAGGTTTACATTGAAGACATGTTGGTCAAGAGATCGAGGGCCCCTGACCACACCCAACATCTCCACAACTATTTCGAAAAACTTTGGGCTCACCACATAAAGCTCAACCCTAACAAATGTATTTTGGAGTTTCTGCGGGAAAGTTCCTGGGGTACACGGTCTCCCAGCGTGGAATCAATGTTAACCTAGACCAAATACATAAAATCCTCGGGATGGCCTCTCCCTGGAATAAGAAAGAGGTACAGATGCTGACAGGAAGACTTGCTGTCCTCAACCGCTTCATATCTAGAGCGTCGGAGAAATGTCTACCGTTCTTCAAAGTGTTACGAGGCAACGACATCTTTGGGTTGACAGACGAGTATGAATTAGCTTTCTAAGAGCTCAAAAATGATCTTTCCTCTTCTCTTCTTCTCAGCACGCTGAAGGAGGACAAAAATCTGTACTTATATGTTGTCGCATCTTCAACAGCGGTTAGCGCTGCTCTTGTAAGGGATGACACCGGTGTTCAACACCTGGTCTTTTACTCTAGCAAGATCCTCTCGGATGCTGAGATAAGGTACACCAAATTTGAAAAGCTGGCTTATGCCTTACTGGTGGCTTCTCGAAAGTTGAAACAATATTTCCAAGCCCACGAGATCTTCGTCCTCACGGACCAGCCAATAAGGCAAATTTTACATTCGCCAGACATCTCAAGATAATTAATGAAGTATATCTTCGAGTTGGGTCAGTTTCACATTGAATACCGCCCTAGGACGGCCATCAAGGGCTAGGTCCTGGCGGATTACAACGCCGAGCTCACATTCCCTGAGGACCCCGAGCCACCTATAGCCCGTCCGAAAGCTAAAATCGTGGAAAGAGGGGAAGCGCTAAGAGGATCAAGTCCAAATTCTAGTCCAACAATGGAGGCTGTTCACCGATAGACCGTCTAACGCCAACGGTTGTGAGGTAGGGATGGTGCTCATTACCCCAGACAACGAAGAGATCAAATACGCCCTGAGGCTAGGGTTGATAGTAACTAACAACGAGGTGGAGTAAGAGACTCTAATGATCAGTCTCCGCCTGGCCTAGGAGTTTAATATGATAACGTTGTCATTTTTCTGTGACTTTTCAGCTGATCGTCAATCAGGTCAATGGGGGGAGTATTTGGCGAAGGATCCCAGTATGACCATGTATCTCGAAAGGGTCAAAACCCTGATGGAAAAATTCAAAAAAATCCATGTATCCCATATACCCCAAGAGGAAAACTGACACGCTGATGCCTTAGCGAACTTGACCTCGGTGGTAACATTAACTCTGAAGCAAAGCTTGCCCATTGAGTACCTAGATGCTTAGAGCATAGCGATATCTGACCAAATGGAACCAATCTACGAGCTCAATGACCATCCCACTTGGATGGAGCCAATTCGAAAATATTTGGAAGACAGAACGCTACCCGATGACCGTAACGAGGCAAGGAAGATGCGATACAGGTCTGCCAAAGTATTGCATTCTGGATAGGATCCTTTACCAATATTCCTTCTCTGGGCCATACTCTCGGTGCCTACAACAAGAAGAGGCCGACTACGTCATGAGAGAAGTCCATGAGGAAATTTGTGGCAACCACTTTGGGAAAAGGGCTCTGGTCGACAAACTACTTCGCCAAGGGTATTTTAGGCCAAAAATGTTAGAGGACGTGAGTAAGTTCGTAAAAAAATACGACAAGTGCCAATGTTTCGGCCCCCACCCTTATTTACCGCCAACGGCCATGGTGCTAATGGCGAGCCCATGGCCCTTTGCTTAGTGAATAATAGATCTGTTGGGCCCTTTTCCTCAGGGCATCGGTCAGAGAAAATTTCTCGTTGTCTATATTGATTACTTCACCAAGTAGGTGGAGGCCGAACCCTTGGCTCGCATCATCAAGGAGAAAATCCGAGACTTTGTCCGGAAATCAATAGTGTGCCGATTTGGAATCCCAAGGGCAATCGTGTTCGATAATGGCACTCAGTTTGACAATGCTTTGTTTGCTTCTTTTTGCTCCGGCCTGGGTATTTGAACACACTTTGCGTCCCCAGGTCATTCGCAAGCTAATGGCCAGGTCGAGGTCACAAATCAAACAATTTTGCACGGTTTAAAGACCAGACTTGACAAGGCCAAGGGGCGGTGGGTGGAGGATCTTTATCCAGTTCTTTGGGCATACCACAACACTTCCTGAACCCCAATCGGAGAGACACCATTCGCCATGACATTCGGATCTGAGTCTCTAATTCCTGCGGAGATCGGATTGCCAACTTTCTGAACATCACTCAAGGATCAGGACCCCCAAACAAATGATGCCATGCTGACCCTCAACCTGGACCTTCTAGAAGAACGACAGGAGAACGCTCGAGTACGCCAAGCGGCGTACCAACAGTGGGCAACTCAATACTACGATAGAAGTGTGCAACCGCGCCATTTTGAAGTCGAAGACCTAGTCCTCCGGAAGGTTACTCTAGCAACTAAGGAGCAAAATACGAGAAAGTTAGCCCCCAACTAGGAGGGACCTTACCATGTTGTCAGAGTTGCAAGACCGGCCACTTACCCAAACGGGACTGCCGAGAACCCGAATTTGATTGAGGAGTGTCTCTTATAATGACTCTGGAGAGGGCGGGCGAGTGGCTCTGGGTTGACGTCCGAGAAAGCTATGCGGTTTGGACAACTTGTGATCCTCCAACGTGTTTGGAACTAGTCATCTTCACCGCCTCGGCAGCCTCTTTAGCTTTCTTCTCAAGCAACTTCTGGACCATCATTGCATTGTCCATAAATACAATATTCAACAAGATATTTAGAAATTCTTATGTCCAGGCCAGCAGCATCCAGTTCTACACAAGAATATCTGCGTGAATCGAGCGTAACACACGTAAAATTCCTAAGTGTAAAGAATTGACATGGCAGAAAACCTCTTATCGTTGTCTAAATCGAAAGAGAAATCAGGTACGATTGGGATGTCCAGTGGTAAATACTAGTAGGCTGTGAAGAGGTGAGAAGCGATCAAGGTGTTCACGTCCTTGAAGACAGTCCTCAAGACATTCTCTTTCTGCTCGGCAATTTCTTTGCTTAGCACCGGTCTTTTCCTCTTTGGTGGATCTTTAGTTGCAGAAAATGATGAAGGCAAAGGTGTTAGTATGACGGTGATAGTAGATCTGAAAAAAAAACCAAAAAAAAAAAACATTCCCCCCAAGGGACCACAGCCTTACCGACTTTTCCTCATTCCATCTGGAAGGGTACCTTCATTTTTCTTCCGGGTCGGATTTCCAATCACTCCTTCTGAGATAGAAGAATTGGGGCTTCCATTGGTAAATGGAAGAATCCAGATACTTCAAGAAAGTTGACCTAGACGAAATGTAACACCACCTAATACCCCAGGGGAGTGGCTTGGGGAAGAAAAGAGCCCTGAAGAGTTCAATGCTCAGCTCGAGTCCCTCGGCCCGGAAGATGATTTACGATTCCACCAGGGCCCTTATACTGTTTGGAGCAATTTGTGACAGACATAAACGATACTCTTCACAGATGGCCCTGATCTACCAGTGGAGAGAAAATCGAAGACCTGTCTCCAGCTGTTGTTTATAGACGGTCATAAAACCAGCAGGGGGCATGTAGGCCCGATCATTGGGCCCTGGAATAATAGTCGTGACCTCATTCGAGAAGAAATATTCACTCTGGCAGTATAGGACGGATTCCTCGGTCATGGTCATTTTCGTGTTCCAAACTGGACTCGAGAGCGGGACCTTTATGAACAGTTTTTCTGGCCCATCATTATGTACCTCGTTTTCATGAAGTAACCTAAGAATGGAAACATTGGTGTGGATTTCCACCACTGTGACAGTTTCGGGAGGGACCCCAATCTCAGCGTCAAGCGATGTAGATGCCCCACTACTCTCGTCGGCCTGGCTCACTACGACCGCACAGTCTTCCAGGTATGATTGGATAGCTCCACTTGTTTTGTAGATCCTGGCCATGGCAATCGAGGAGGTGTCCCCTCGTGCAAGACGCCACTCCACCCTGAATTGGAAGGAACTGCAAGACGATCGTTGTGAAGAGTCAGATCCCGACCTAGAAGCGGAGCTAGAAATGAAAAATAAGAAAATGATCCCAAAATTTTGTTCGAACAAAGGAGAAAAAAGGTACCAATGCCGAGAAGAAGAAAGAGCTCTGGAAATTTGACAAGTGTCAAATAACCGCAGGGGCCACCATTTAAAAAAGAGAGTGTGCCCAGACGAAAAGTCACCCAGACCAACGGCTGGGGATGCGTCGATTAAAATGCCACAGCCACGTGGCGTCCATCCAACGGTGGTGTCATAGGCTTACCATGCCAGTCTTAATGGGCGGCACGTGTCGCACGTATGCCACATGTAAATAGAGAAGCCTTTAAAACTTTCCATCCTTCAAAGAGTTCAAGGCATGGAAAATGTCCGAGCTCACGAGCCTACGTGCTCTCAACTCGGACAACATCAAAAGAGGGAAGGCTCTCAAACTTTCCACCCTTCAAAAAGTCCAAGGCAAGGAAAATGTCCGAGCTCACGAGCCTACGTGCTCTCAGCTCGGACACAATTAAAAGGGGGAAGGCTCTCGAACTTCTCACCCTCCAAAAAGTTCAAGGCATGACAAATGTCCAAGCTCATGAACCTATGTGCTCTCAGCTCGGACAAAATCAAGAGGGGGAAGGCTCTCAAACTTCCCACCCTTCAAAAAGTTCAAGGCAAGGAAAATGTCCGAGCTCACGAGCCTATATGCTCTCAGCTCGCACTAAATCAATAGGGGGAAGGCTCTCAAACTTCCTACCCGTAAAAGAAGTTCAAGGCATGGAAAATGTCCGAGCTCACGAGCCTGCATGCTCTCAGCTCTACAAAATCAAAAGGGGGAAGACTCTCAAACTTCCCACCCTTCAAAAAGTTCAAGGCATGAAAAATGTCCAAGCTCACGAGCTTACATGCTCTCAGCTTAGACAAAATCAAAAGAGAGAAGGCTCTCAAACTTTCCACCCTTCAAAAACGTTCAAGTCATGGAAGTTGTCTAAGCTCATGAGCTTATGTGCTCTCAGCTCGGACAAAATAAATAAGGAGAAGGTTTTAAACTTCCCACCCTTCAAAAAGTTCAAGACATGGAAAATGTCCGAGCTCACGAGCCTACGTACTCTCAGCTTGGACAAAATCAAGAGGGGGAAGGCTCTAAAACTCCCATCCTTCAAAAAGTTCAAGGCATGGAAAATGTCCAAGCTCATGAGCCTATGTGCTCTAAGCTCGGACACAATCAAATGGGGGAAGGCTCTCAAACTTCCCATCCTTCAAAAAGTTCAAGACATGGCAAATGTCCGAGCTCACGAGCCTATGTGCTCTCAGCTCGGACAAAATCAAGAGGGGGAAGGTTTTGGAACTTCCCACCTTTCAAAAAGTTCATAGCATGGAAAATGTCCGAGCTCACGAGCCTACGTGGTCTCAGTTCGGACACAATCAAAACGGGGAAGGCTCGCAAACTTCCCACCCTTCAAAAAGTTCAAGGTATGACAAATATCCGAGCTCACGAACCTACGTCCTCTCAACTCGAAAAACATCAAGAGGGGGAAGGCTCTAAAACTTCCCACCCTTCAAAAAGTTCAAGGCATGAAAAATATCCAAGCTCACGAACCCACGTGCTCTCAACTCGAACAAAATCAAGAGGGGAAACACTCTCAAACTTCCCATCCTTCAAAAACATCAATGCATGGAAAATGTCTGGGCTCACGAGCCTACATGCTCTCAACTCGGACAAAATCAAGAGGGCGAAGGCTCTCAAACTTCTCACTTTTCAATGAGTTCAAGGCATGGAAAATGTTCGAGCTCATGAGCCTATGTGCTCTCAGCTCGGACAAAATGAAAAGGGGGAAGGCTCTCAAACTTCTCACCTTTCAAAAAAAAGGGCATAGAAAATGTTCGAGCTAACGAGCCTATATGATCTTAGCTCGGACAAAATCAAAAGGGAGAAGGCTCTCAAACATCCCACCCTTCAAAAAGTTCAAGGCATGGAAAATGTCCGCGCTCAAGAACCTACGTGCTCTCAGCTCAGAGAAAATCAATAAGGGAAAGGCTCTCAAACTTCCCACCCTTGAAAAAGTTCAAGGCACAGAAAATGTCCAAGTTCACGAGCCTACGTGCTCTCAGCTCAGACATAATCAAAAGGAGGAAGGCTCTTAAACGTTCCACTCTTAAAAAATTTTAAGGCATGGAAAATGTCCGAGCTCACGTGCCTATGTGTTCTCAGCTTGGACAAAATCAATAGGGGGAAGGCTCTTAAACTTCCTACCCGTCAAAAAAGTTTAAGGCATGAAAAATGTCCGAGCTTAGGAGCCTACATGCTCTCAGTTCGACAAAATCAAAAGGAGGAAGGTTCTCAAATTTTCCACCCTTCAAAAAGTTCAAGGCATGGAAAATGTCCGAGCTCACTAGCCTACGTACTCTCGGTCGGACAAAATCAAAAGGAGAAAGACTCTCAAACTTCCCACCCTTCAAAAAGTTTAAGGCGTGTAAAATGTTCGAGCTAAATAGCCTACATGCTCTTAACTCGAACAAAACGAAAAGGGAGAAGGCTCTCAAACTTCCAACCCTTCAAAAAGGTTCAAGGTATGGAAAATGTCCGAGCTTACGTGCTCTCAGCTTGGACAAAATAAATAGGGAGAAGGATTTCAAACTTCCCACCCTTCAAAAAGTTCAAGGAGTGGAAAATGTCCGAGCTCACGAGCCTACGTACTCTCAGCTTGGACAAAATCAAGAGGAGGAAGGCTCTAAAACTTCCTATCTTTTAAAAAGTTCAACGCATCGAAAATGTCTGAGCTCACGAGCCTATGTGCTCTTAGCTCGGACACAATTAAATGAGGAAAGGCTCTCAAACTTCCCACCTTTCAAAAAATTCAAGGCTTGGCAAATGTCCGAGCTCACGAGCCTACGTGCTCTCAGCTCGGACAAAATCAAGAGAGGGAAGGTTCTCAAATTTTTCACCCTTCAAAAAGTTCAAGGCATGGAAAATGTCCAAGCTCACGAGTCTACGTGGTCTCAGCTCGGACACAATAAAAAGGAGGAAGGCTCTCAAACTTTCCATCCTTAAAAAAGTTCAAGGCATGACAAATATCTGAGCTCACGAACCTATGTCCTCTCAACTCGGATAAAATCAAGAGATGGAAGGCCTTAAAACTTTCCATTCTTCAAAAAGTTCACAGCATGGAAAATGTCCGAGCTCACGAACCGATGTGCTCTCAGCTCAGACAAAATCAAGATGGGATACCCTCTCAAACTTCCCACCCTTCAAAAGCATCAAGGCATAGAAAATAACCGAGCTCACGAGCCTACATGCTCTCAGCTCGGACAAAATCAAGAGGGCAAAGGATCTTAAACTTCCCACATTTTAACGAGTTCAAGGCATGAAAAATGTCCGAACTCACGAGCCTATGTGCTCTCAGCTCGGACAAAATCAAAAGGGGGAAGGGTCTCAAACTTCTCACCTTTCAAAAAATACAAGGCATAGAAAATGTCCAAGCTCACGAGCCTACATGATCTTAGCTCGGACAAAATCAAAAGGGAGAACGCTCTCAAACTTTCCACCCTTAAAAAAGTTCAAGGCATGGAAAATGTCCACGCTCAAGAACCTACGTGCTCTCAGTTCAGAGAAAATCAAGATGGGAAAGGCTCTCAAACTTTTTACCCTTCAAAAAGTTCAAGGTATGGAAAATATCCGAGCTCACGAGCCTACGTGCTCTTAACTCGGACACAATCAAAAGGGAGAAGGCTCTCAAACTTCCCACCCTTCAAAAAGTTCAAGGCATGGCAAATATCCGAGCTCATGAACCTACATCCTGTCAGCTCGGATAAAATCAAGAGGGGGAAGGCTCTCAAACTTCCAACCCTTCAAAATGTTCAATGCATGGAAAATGTGCGAGCTCACGAACCTACGTGCTCTCAGCTCGGACAAAATCAAGAGGGGGAACACTCTCAAACTTTCCACCCTTAAAAACGTTCAAGGCATGAAAAATATCCTAGCTCACGAGCCTACATGCTCTCACCTCGGACAAAATCAAGAGGGCGAAAGCTCTCAAACTTCCCACCCTTCCACGAGTTCAAGGCATAAAAAATGTCCGAGCTAACGAGCCTACATGCTCTCAGATCAGACAAAATCAAAAGGAAAAATGCTCTCAAACTTTCCACCCTTCAAAAGGTTCAAGGCATAGAAAATGTCCGAGCTCACGAGCCTATGTGCACTCAGCTCGGACACAGTCAAAAGAGGGAAGACTCTCAAACTTCCCACCCTTCAAAAAGTTCAAGGCATGGCAAATGTCTCTGCTCAAGAACCTCCGTGCTCTTAGCTCAGACAAAATTAACAAGGGAAAGACTCTCAAACTTTTCATCCTTCAAAATGTTCAAGGCATGGAAAATGTCCGAACTCACGAGCCTATGTGCTCTCTGCTCGGACACAATCAAAAAGGGGGAAGGCTCTCAAACTTCCTACTCTTCAAAAAGTTCATGGCATGGAAAATATCCGAGCTCATGAACCTACATCCTCTCAGCTCGGATAAAACCAAGAGGGGGAAGGCTGTCAAACTTCCCACTCTTCAAAAAGTTCAAGGCATGGAAAATGTCTGAGCTCACGAACCTACGTGCTCTCAGCTTGGACAAAATCAAGAGGGGGAACGCTCTCAAACTTCCCACCCTTCAAAAAGTTCAAGGCATAAAAAATGTCCGAGGTCACGAGCCTACGTGTTCTCAGCTCGGACAAAATCAAGAGGGCGAAGGCTCTAAAACTTCCCACACTTCAATGAGTTCAAGGCATGGAAAATATCCCAACTCACGAGCCTATGTGCTCTCAGCTTGGACAAAATCAAAAGAGGGAAGACTCTCAAACTTCCCACCCTTCAAAAGGTTTAGGGCATGAAAAATGTCCGAGCTCACAAGCCTACGTGCTCTCAGCTTGGACACAATCAAAAGGGGGAATGCTCTCAAACTTCCTACCCTTCAAAAAGTTCAAGGCATGACAAATATCCTCGCTCAAGAACCTACGTGCTCTCAGCTCGGACAAAATCAAGAAGGGAAAGGCTCTCAAACTTTCCACCCTTCGAAAAGTTGAAGGCATGGAAAATGTCTGAGCACACGAGCCTACGTGCTCTCTACTTGGACACAATCAATAGGGGGGAAGACTCTCAAACTTTTCACTCTTCAAAAAGTTTATGGCATGGCAAATATTTGAACCCATGAACCTACATCCTCTCAACTCGGATAAAATCAAGAGGGGAAAGGCTCTCAAACTTCCCACCTTTTAAAAAGTTCAAGGCATGGAAAATGTCCGAGCTCATGAACCTACGTGCTTTCAGCTCGGACAAAATCAATAGGGGCAAGGCTCTCAAACTTCCTACCCTTTAAAAAGTTCAAGGCATGGAAAATGTTTGAGCTCATGAGCTTACGTGCTCTCAGCTCAGACAAAATCGAAAGGGGGAAAGCTCTCAAACTTTCCACCCTTCAAAAAGTTCAAGGCATAGAAAATGTCTGAGCTCATGAGCCTACGTGCTCTCAACTCGGACAAAATCAAAAGGGGGAAGTCTCTCAAACTTCCTACCCTTCAAAAAGTTCAAGGTGTGGAAAATGTCCTAGCTCATGAGCCTACATGCTTTCAACTCAGACAAAATCAAAAGGGGGAAGGCTTTCCTACCATTCAAAAAAGTTCAAGGCATTGAAAATGTCCGAGCTCACGAACTGCCATACTCTCAGCTCGGACAAATTACCAAAAGAGAAGGCTCCAACTTCCGACCCCCAAAACAAGATCAAGGCATTGGAAATGTCCGAGCTCACGAACTCACGTGCTCTCAGCTTGGACATATTAAAAAAGGTGAAGGCTCCCGCTTCTGCTGCTCACTGCAACTTGAGTCGGACCACCGGTATTCCGATCTGGTGAAAGCCCCCATACCTCAGCCCGAACTCTTCTCTTTGCCATCTTTCTTGAAGTTTTCATTCTCCTCAGAGGTCGTTTGTGTGCCCTTTTTGCATTTTTCCCCCCTACACTACTACAAACCGTTTGCTCCTTCAAATTCCCGAGCCCGTCACGTTTGATTCAAGCCCTCGGGACTTAGGGGGTAACTGATATAGGGGAATTTCGTCAGGTACACCACATGGTTAATATCCACCCAAGTATAGAAGAACGACCAAGCTAAAAGCTGAAGTCCCCTCGAAAACCGAGCTAAAAGCTGAAATCCCATCAATGCTGAGTTGGGACGCCCCTCTAGCCAAGCTGAGGACCATTTGAGTGAAGAAATCTAGGCCGATGGACTACGATCCAGACTGACGACCTGAGGTACCCTCTGTTTTTCATCTCCAAATTCGGGAGCTCACCAGGCCATCATGAGGTTCTAGCTCATGGGCTTCTACAGGTGGGCTCAAAAGCCCAGCCTAGGCGATTAGAGCACTGATCTGTCTGCTAATTGGCTACTCAGCGGATTAGGTTGATTAACCCGAGCTCGGCTCCCTAATCTAACAGCGCTAATTAAGCACCAGCACCTATAAATACATTATGGCATCCACTGCCTAATGGTACGTCTTCTCTACTGAAATCACAATACTTTTAGCCCTTCACCCCTCGCATACTTACTCTTACGCTGGAGGGACTTCACCGAGCACAACCCCGGTGGGTGTTTGTGCAGGTGCTCAGAAAGGAAGAGCGGAGCTCAGCTCGAAAGTCGTCATCATACCTAAATTCAACCAGTTAATTACATTATCTACGGTCCTGTGTCCCCAATATCCTCCCAGATCATATTGTTGATCCGTTATCGCTTTTTGACATCAACATCTACAAATTTGTGACAACCAATAGACTCGCCTCGAAAAATATGTCCAATAAAACTAGAACAAAGCTTAACCATTTACCCACGCACTCTCACGTTCCTTGAGAAGTCCTTAAGCAACCGTCATTTTTGTTTACCTACATAGGCTCTACCTAGTTCCTACATCAACACACGCCATATTATCAAAATTGTCTCATCAAGATGAAGACAACGCCATCAACCAGCCACACCGCCGTAGGAGTCTCTATGCAGTCGGACGCGCTTACCAAATCCATTGCACCTTCGCCGAATTCAACCATGTGGCAAGGCCTTCCATATCGGCCCTAATCAAGTAGGATGACACGTGAACGGCACGCTATCGATGCATTGTCCTTTTGGAGCCACCTCATCACCAAAAGACACTACTTCAGTAACAGACCCCACTTTTTTCAAAGGTTTTAAAGGTGTATGGTATTGTAAAGCATAAAGAAAAAAGGTTTTTTTAATGTGCTGTTTTTTTAAGAAAAGTATTTACTCTATTTTAAAAAATAATGTGCCCCCACTTTTTTCAAAGGTTTTAAAGGTGTACGGCATTGTAAAGCATAAAGAAAAAAGGTTTTTTAATGTGCTGTTTTTTCAGAAAAGTATTTACTCTATTTAAAAAAATAATTGAGTTGTCATGTAGTATTAAGTTTAATTGTTGCATTAGGTCACCAATTTTTTATTTTTTTAAAACTAATTTAAAAGATTTAACTAAATTTGACTCCAAAGATACGATTAAACCAATGATTCATTTAAAAGAGTTCGAAGACCGGTTATGATCGGAGAAGGTATTAGGCATCCCAAAGACATTCGTTCGCAAATGGTACTTTATGTCCAATTAAATCCAATTAGTTTAAGTATGAATGTTTCAATTTATTTTTAAAAATATTTTTCCTCCTATTACGAAAGTTCCCTGTAACTAGTGTCAAACTTATCTCTTGGTCACTATCAAGGATCCCATTATCATCATATTGATCATCTTTATAGAGAACTTTGACGGCTTACTTTATTCTATTGTTGATCGAATCATCCTTGTATGTTTTGCTCTACGATTTGTGCATTGTGAAGTTTTCGATCAGCATCTCCATGGAATAAGACATTATTGAACCAGGTTTATATGTGTTGAGTGCTTTCATTGTCCTCCATCTTAAACAACTCATATTAATGCACTAGGAAATTTGATTCTTTCACTTGGTTGGTGCCGTCATGTGTTATCTTGACCATGTCCCATATTTATTTTGTTGACTAGCATCCGGATATTCTGATATATTCATCCAAGTATAATGCATAGAAAAGCTAATTAGTAGCTTGGGCATTTAAAGTTAGCAATTTAATGTCAGCCTCATTATACTCAAACTCAATTTTATCTACCTCACGTGATTCTATGTTCTTTCTAGTGGTGCATGGACCATTCTTTATCACACACCAAGTCTCATAGTTTGTGGCTAGCAAAAATACAATCATTCTATCCTTCCAAAGTACGTAGTTGTCTTGGGTGAGCAAAGGTGGTCTATGAATGGATTGACCTTTGGGGAAGGTAAATCTAGAGTTATTTGCCATGGATCAAATTGTTATAGTTTTTAATCCTATAAGCAACTAACTGGTACTATTTGTTGGTCCAAGTTTACCTAATAGGGGCGAATTGGGTAGTACAAATAACTTGATTGTTTTTACTCTGTTTTATTTTTACTCTTCAAGACACACTTCATAAAATATACAATGAAGTGTAAGTGTTAAAGACATGCAACAGAATATATAAAAGCAGTGTAAGCACAAGTACACACAAGATATAAAGATAGAGACAACGTGGACACAACGATGCATAGTAGTTCAGTAAGGTCTCTCCTTACGTACGTCTATTCTCCCGAACTCCTTAAGATATTTCTAATATACTATATTTGGATCTTCTTCCTCAGTGAATACGAAACCATTACACTTTCCTAAGATAAGGTATGTTTATATCTTGCTGCAATCTCGCACAAGGAAATTACATTTATGCCTTGCTATACACTTTCACAAGGTAAGGTACATATATACCTAGTAACAATCTTTCATATAACCAACTATGTTTATGTCTTGCTATAATCTCACTCTAGACATGCTACGTTTCTGCCTAGTTTCAAGTTTCAATCTCTCGCTTAAGCGAACACTTTGGTCTAAGTTACAATCCGTGCCCTCATAGGTTAAATTAATCTTTTGTTAGTTGTTACGAGTCTAACCCTCAAAACTTCTATCAATAACCTAAAATTCAATACACCCAAAACGTTTTTGGCATATGTACGATTCCGATGTTTCGTATAGATTTGAAGTTCATACAAATCCAACGTCTTGTACAATTCCGACGTTCGTACAGATCCAGCGTCTATATAACTATGATTTTTGGAGCCCGTACTTTTTTGGCTTCTGTACAACTCTAATTTGGTTTTCCTAGCAACGAATCAACATATATTTTCTAGAATTTGATTTTCTTTCTCCGTCGCGTTAGATATGTGTTTTGTTGGTATTCGTAATGGCTTCCGAAAGGGATGATTCCCTTTAGTTTATTAATGTAAGTTTAAATGGGAATTGTTTTTCGTATTGGAGTTATTTGATAAAAAAAAAAATCTCAAAGGCAAAAAGATGTGGGGCTATATTAGTGGTACGTTGGTGAAATCAAAAGATCAAAAGGCTAGAGATTATATAATTTCATTAGCCATTTACAAGGCAAACAACTCAAAAAGTATCACTTGGATTAACAACTTTGTTGATCATTCAATTGGTATGCAATTGGCAAAGTGCGAGTACACAATGTTTAACTTTGCGAAGTAATACCAATTGGAATTTGATATTCGAGCATTGAAATAGATTGATATGAGTATTCAGTCATTCTACTCCACTATGACAGATCTTTGGGATCAAATGACTTTCACAGAATCTGTAGAATTAGGAGTATGTGTAGACACCGCATTTTGTCTCGTTTAGCCAATATTGAATTGAAAGTACAAGTTCAAATAAACCTTTAAATTAAGTTTAAAGGGAATAAATTTATACTTTGGATTACACTGGATAATACAAAAAAACCACAAAAACACAAGAAACCATAAAAAAAACTATTGAATTTGACTAAATTCGGTAAAGTAAAAGTTTTGGGTCAACCTCGAAATTTCTAAAATTAAAAGAGGACTGAGACGACGTTATTAAAGGTTGATTTTCATTAAGGTTGCATTTGGGTAAGGGATTTGACAAATTCAAGGAATTTCTGAAATGAAGGGATTTCAAAATCCTGGATTTTGAAATCCTTTCATTTCATAAATCACTTGTTTGGATAATTGTTTGAATTGAATTATTTGGATTTTTTTTTCTTTTTTTGGTTCTATTTCTGATCTCAATTCTGAAAAAAAAAAAAAAACACAAAATGCTTGAACGATGAACGACAAGCAACAACTGAAGAAGATCACGAAGAAGCGACGATGAGCAAGATTTCTCAAATTAAACCAGAAGCCAAGATGCAACCAACTGAAGAAGAAATTGAAATGAAGATGAAATTGAACAATCAAATGAAGATAAAATTGAACCAGAAAGCGAAGAAGAAACCAATTGCAATCAACGAAAATCAAAAGCAAGAACTGCAATCTGAATCAACAACCCTATATATGTCATAATGTTCTCGATTTAGGGTTTTTGATCCCAGAATTGAAGCATGCCATAGATGAACCAGAGGATGACGTGATCGCGAAGAAGGAGATAAAACTTGAATCCTTCATTCTCAGCCCTAATTTGAAGGAGAAGGAGATGTCGACGAAACCCTGCGACGTCGACGAAGAAGCCCTGGGATGGCGATAAGGAAGAAACCCTGCCATGACGAACGGTGGATGGCAGAGAAGAAGTAGACAACAAATAAAGACAATGAAGAAGAGGACGATGGTGGCGCGAATCAATGGAGGTGCGAATCGATGGCAAAGGGAAGGACGCCTCAGGAGCGAAAGTTGTGTCGCAAAGATGAGAGGAGGACGACGATCACACAGAAGTAAGGATGAGCAACGACGTGAACGAAGGATTTCTCAAATGCAGCCTGTTTCAAAAGGATTTAAAAATCCCTTCTTTCACCATTTGAAGGATTTTACAAATTCATCCTCTTTCATACCCAAACAAAGAATTTACTAAAAAGGAATTTTAAAATCCTTTCCCCAATTGAAATCCTTCTCCCAATTCCCTTACCCAAACACAACCTAAATCACCTCTAATATGAATAAAAAATAGTTACTACCCTTTAATTATAGGAAATTTCAACAAATTACCTCGATTACCTACTTTGACCCCTAAAACATTTACTATCATTAGTTTCGTCTATCCGACACCAAAAATATTTATTTAAATTATTGTTTAAAGTACTAATATCCTTAAAAAAAATACAAAAGACCTAAATCAAGGCGCATGTAAATGTCATGAGAAGTCCAAGTTACATAACGTAACTAAGGATTAAGACTCGATTTGAAATAGACCAAATTGAAGTCATCTTGAGTAACCATCAAAGCCCATTGAATTCAAGGCCCAATCAATTGTTTAATGGATCATAAAATAGCATTAAAATGACTAAGATACCCCTAGGATATTATATACAAAAATATCTAGGGAAGGAACTAAGTCACTTAGAAAATGACTAATCGTTATCGAACCTAAACCGATCCGATTCGCCACCTTGTATACACTTAAAGTAGACATTAAGTGTCCATATCATAAAGCATTTAATTCTTGGGATGACATGGATAGTCTAGTTTCAAAGCATGGCGATATTTTGATCAAAATATCTTAGTGTTAACCGAAAACTTTGAAATATAACTATCTGTTACAAAACAAACTGAGTTGGTTTGATCAAAATCTAACCAATTCCAAGTCCATCAAATCAAGGGTCACTATCAAGCATTAAACGGAAAGTGACACCTCAAGACCATATTCATTGAACCCTAAAAGTATTAATGGCAGCCAAATCGAAATAGTAAAACTATCGAAAGTGTCACTTCAAGCCATAAATGCATCCATGTGAAACCAATCACATTGGAGATTGAGTAATCAATGCCAATGATTGCAAGAATCTTTCAAAGATTTGGTAGTCTTTAGAGAATCTTCCACAATTTGCAAAATTTGTTTCAAAGCTATTCAAGATCAAGACAAGAGGACTTAACCCCTAAGACAAACGACCCTAAGGAGGAGCCTGGTAAGGCCTACGCATGGGCCAATGCACAGGTTCCCCAGCCTATAAATACAGGGGCTGGTTTCTCATTTTTCAAGGGTTGGAACCTAGACTTTCTCTCTCTAAACATAGACAAAGCTCTCGGGTTCTAGGGTTTCTAAACATTTCTCTTCAATAATACCTTAAAATTCTACTGAAGTGTTATCCCAGAGGAAGTTCTTGAGGTTCTTGGAGCAAGAACTCAAGACGTTGATGACAACCAATTGAGTACAACCGAAACGATCAAGAAAGAGAAGAAGGTATTTTGTTTAGGGAAAGATCACTCCCCTAAACTAGGTATGTTTCTTGATAATCCTTTTATCTTGTCTTAAATTTATGTATTTTTCTTGTACATATCATAATATTGTAGTATCCATACTTAAATCTCGTGTACATAACATAAATAACCTATAATTAAGTAAAAACAGTAAAGAACATGTGGGGACCCAAAATATATGAGAACATGTTAAGAACATGTGAGGATCATACACGAAACATCTGTTACACCATGAGTTGTCCATAGTCTCTACGATTCTTTCATAAACGCTTCAAACTGAACTATTATAACTGTTAACCCAACCACATACTATTAATAAACTGACGTACTTTATGCTAAACTTTAAGATCGCAGCCTGGCACTAAGTCTTCAGGTTAGTGGACTGACACTTATATATATATATATATATATATATATATATATATATATATATATATACTACACCGTCAAACCCTTGTGGCTAAAAAATTGGGATAAATAGAGGACCTCTAATCTTTCAGGGATAAGTGTGCAACTTTTTCAATAATGTTCTCGTCTTTCTTAGTTATGAGTAGGATTGGCATATATATATATATATATATGATATATATATATATATATATATATATATATATATATATATATTTTAATGAACAACTTAAAAACAAATACTAACTTGTCTAAATAAATGAGTTTGATTGAGGTGTTCGTGACAAAATCTAAGAGACCATTCACATATCATGTTGTGATTCATGTCTTATTTAATAATAAAATCAACTAAAACTAGTTATCACCTTAAATAAATGAACTACGTGATGACTTGATCTTTGATTACTTGCCAAAGTACGTAGGCAATCCGCATAAGGGTTCAGTCACCTTTAATAATAAAATCATATCATATTGCATGTTTGAACTACATGTTGACCTGATTCCTTGTGAAAACAAGGATATGTCAGCAACCTTTATAAGGTTCGGTCATTAAAAAATACAAAATCATTTCATTTCATATAGCTTACATGTTGGAACTACATGTTGACCTAATTCTCTGTGAAAACAAGGACATGTAGGAAACCTTTAAAAAGTTCAGTCGGTTAAAGAAAAAATATAAAAATATTTGTTATTTTTCATTCTTATATACTATTATTAGGTTGTCACTGCTTAATTTAGTTTTGTTTACTTGCTCTCATTACATCAAAAAATACAAAAATATTTTTATTTTCAATCTGCTTTATTTGTAATTGTATGATAGATAGTTAAGCCTTTACCAGCTTTTCATTACATCATGTCAAAATTTCATAAAAGGACAAAAACTTAAAAAATGGGAATTAGTTTTGTTAAGTAAACCAAAGAAAATTGCTTGGATCTTGTTTAAAGGTGAATGTTCATTTCGATTGAGTTACCGTCTACGAATAGGTGTCTTGGTGTGCATAAAACATTTCCCGAGTATAACCGACCCCTGAACTTAAAGAAATCTCTGGTATAAGACCTTTACAAGTCAAAACACAGCAATTAACCCATGCTAGGTGGCAACACCTTTTTAAACATAAATCTCGGTCCAAAGAAGTTTTTAAAATTGACTTCTAGAAAAACCCTTGAAAACCATTTTAAAAAATGATGGATTTCGAGGATTTAGAGAGAGAGAGAGGAATGAAAACTTATTTTCATCTTCTTCCAAGTCTCTACTTTTTCTAATATCAAAATCCGGGGTACGTCAGTTGGCGACTCCGCTGGGGACTTAAGAGGGTCAAGCCTAGTTGGAGTCTAAATTTATTTTTACAATTAAATAAAATCCAAGAAATAAGTCTTTGGTTTTAAACATAAAAATTCCCTTCCATAAATAATAATAATAATAATAATAATAATAATAATAATAATAATAATAATAATAATAATAATAATAATAATAATAATAATAATAATAATAAAAACATGTATATAATAATTACAAATAAATAATAATAAATAATAATAATAATAAATAATAATAAATGAATAAAGAAAATTTTAAGTTTAAATTATTTTTACATATCTTGTTTATACTTGCATGCATATATTTATTGTCTTTATTTACTGTCATTTACAATTTTGTCTTAAATACTACATTTAAATTACTATCTTTACGTTTCTGTATTTCATTTCTGTATACTCTCTCCAATGCACAAGCATTTACTTTGCATTTCATATCATGATGAAAAACCCAAGCCCTAACCCTTTGAGGGATAGAGAGATCGGCAGTAGGAGCTTAAGTCGTGCAATTTCATCACCTTGATCTACGCTCCGAAACCCTTAGGATAGAAAGAGGAGTTAGTAGAAGTAAGGTCGGGTGGGTTTCTCTCTCATCCAGCTACGAAACTCGCCTCGCTCGAACTACCAACCAACGATGATGGATCCCTTAGGAAGCAGGCCAGAGGTTTGAAAGTTTGGGAACCAAAGCTTTCTAGGATTTGTTAGAAGAAAAGCCATAACCTCATATAGTGAGCCTAAGATAAAGGATAACCAAAACCCACTGTACTTAGGACACTATATTGGAAAGATACATTTATCTTGTTGTTAGTATATAATTACCCTAAAACCTTACAAAAGAGTACCTCTAGGACTAATAGAGAGCGGAATAGCTAATTAAGAATTTTCATTCTTCTTTACCTATGAGCATGCTCAAAATCTAGAATTTTATCCACTTTTGAACAAGTCATGGTAAAGGATAAAAAAAAATCTTATTATGACTATACGAGGCTTTATTAGACTTGGAAATTTCATTTTGTTTGGATTCAGGCCTTGCTTTAGTTTGAGGTCGATAATGACAAAGAATTGATACGAGATTTCTATGCGTCCAAATAAAAAAGTTAATCGAGCCAGTAAATATGAGGAAAAAAGGCACCCCGTCTGTGGGGTAGTCATATCAAAATCCTATGTGTTTGTAAAATTTGGAAGTAGTGGAAATCTTGTCTCAAACTAAGTCATAGTCAAATTCCAAACACTTTTATAGGCAAATAATATTGACATAACTGTTATTTAAGTTAGGAAGATTGCTCCGCATAAGAAAACACTCATCTTCCGTTTGCCAGTTCACACTCGTGCTCAAGCACGACAACCTATCCAAATGGAAGACATAGAAGAACAGATGAATGAACCTTTCAGAGTAGTCCAATTGAAAGAAGAAATGGTCACGCTGAAACTGTCTATTAGCCAGATTTTTGAACTTTTGCAATTTTTTCACCAGTCTCAAAAAAACCCTATAACCTCTGTTCAATCCTCGAATCCAACGGTACCCGTGACTAACCATTAGCCTTTCAGTTCCAAAGGCCCTAGCCTAGCTATTGTAGAAATAATCTATGTTGAATCTCAGCCACTAATCACTCTGACTATAACTCACCCAAATTCAATTACTATTTCAGCTAAACCAAATACTATCCTATTTATATTAGAAATGAATGACCAATTCAAAACGAATGTGAAAAACCAATCCAAGAAGACATCCCTATTGATTGAAAAGTTACGACAAATGGAAAGGGAACTCCAAGAAGTAAAGAAGGGAGAATCTGGAACCAGTGCCCAATATCTTGACGTATCCTCTACACTTGAAGTAAAGTTCCCTGACAACTTTACTATGCCTAGATTCACAAATCATGGAGAATTAGGGTGCCTAGACTGGCACATCCAACGATACAATAATAAAATGGGGGCATATATCCATAAAGAAGTATTAGCCGTTCAGCTCTTCCAGCAATCGTTAGATGAACTTGCTGCTCGTTGGTATTCAAAAATAGAACATTTAAAGGTGAAGATGTTCCTTGACATAGTTAAGATCTTCTGTGAATAGTACGGCTACAATCAAGAAGTGTTGCTAGATAAGATCTCTCTCAGAACCTTGACTAGAAAGAGTGGGGAAAGTTTTCAAGAATATGTCGTCGGATGGAGGGATAGAGAAGCACAAGTAATACTACTAATGAAGGAGGCCAAGACGGTCCAAATTTTTGTTTAGGCCCAACCTCACCCTTACTACAAGCCTTTATTGAACACAATGAATGGCCTATTCTCCAATGTGATCCTTCGAGGGGAATATACAGAAGAGGATGTTAGAACTGGCATAATTGAAAATTCGATCGAGCACGAGCATAAGAGAGAACCACCTAAAAAGAAAGATCTTGAAATAGCAATGGTAGGCTAGGGTCAAAGAGATGAACAAAACATTCAACCTCAGTATAAACCTTAACAACCAAATCCTCCCAAGTTTGAAAACCAAGCCTTCCAAAAGCAAACACCTCAATTCACACTGCCACCTCAGTTTACACTAATTCTAGCTCCAACATACCAATCATATCCATATCAAGATCCTTATAAATCTCTACCAAGACCTCCAAACCCATTTAACTACCAACAAAATTATAGACCCAATCCATCATTTAGAAAAGCAAGGTAATTTACTCATCTCTTTTTAACCCTTTCTCGAATCTTCGAGGAATGTGTTAAGAACAAAATGTTTTCACTTATTTCCCAAGGATGATAACTCAACTCCAATTGTCAAAATGGTCGGACGAGATATGGAGACTGATTCTAGCGATTATACCAGAGTATGGAAAACTGATCCCAAACCACCCATAGCAGTATGGCTAGAAGCCAGAACTTTCCCTAAGACCTATTGGGTAGATATATCTGTTCCTGCTTCGGGAATAAATGATAGACATATCTCTCTTACCGATTGGGAAAGTGAGTTTGAGGAGGAAGACAATAAAGGAAAGAGACCTATGATAGACAAGAATCTAGAATTAACAAGTGGAAAAGAAGACGCCTCCCAAGAGCAAAAGAGTTAAACTAGATGTGGGGAGAAATTGATACGTTGAACAAGAATGTCACCAATATAGTCGTCGTAGTCAAACAGGTCTTGAACGTGTATCAACTACCTAAGAAAGAGTCTCTGGGAAATACAACGTTGCTCCCACCTAAGAAGATATTTGAACTCAATTACTTGAGGCAAGATGACTAAGAGTATAAATCCAAACAAACCTCATAAACCTTGTGGAAAAATAATTCTCCAACCAAAGAGAATTCTAGCACCCTAGGTAAATGACCAAGCTATAAAATCCAGGATGATTCTTGGATTAACATGCTCGACTGTGGCTTCATGAATGTTGAATCTAAAGTTTTGATGAATAATTAAGTATTAATGTTTTTCGTGAAGCTAATGATTTTATCAAGTGCTTTATATTTATAAGTTCTAGGCATCTGATTAAGAAGAAAATTTCATGAAGAAAACATAAAGGGTGCAAGATGAATGCAATGAAGATATGAAAAGTTTTGAAGACCTTGAAGAAAAATAGGTGAAAACAACTCTCTACTTATATACTCTTAATGCAACCCAAATTAGGATTACACACGACACTTTAAATAAGATATTTTTATATGTTTATTTATATAAAATGATAGAGTTTAAGATCTTAATTTAAGATATTGAATGTGCTTCTTATGAGAAATGAATTTGATAATTGACCTAAATAGAAAACATGTTTTAAAATATAAAAAGTGAAGTGATCTGGTTAAATTGGTTGACTGAATTAAACAGTGAGTTTTGAAGCTGAAATGAGGTGTTGCTGATCCAATCGATCAACCGAATTGAAAAGTTCAGTTAACCGTTTAAAACAGTGCCTGAATTGGCAAAGGTAGTGAGCACACTGATCTAGTAGTCAACTGAATAAAATGGGTCGATCAACTGTTTGAGTCAATAAGTAAATCGAAGAGAAATTTGAACAACCTAAACTAGTTCGTTAATTGATTGGACACAATCAGTTAACCGACTGGCTTTAAGCAACGGTAGGATTCTGTTTTGGAAAGGTTGATCAACTTACCAATGGGGGCTCGGTCAACCGACTGAGGTAGTTGGAAAATTGAGATATTTAGTCTCTTGGTCAAAATCTATCTGTTTATAAGGATTCCTATGGATAGATTTAGGAGATTTGAACCTAATTGAGATATTATCTACCTATTTTAATATCCCTATTGATTTGGTCCAAATACTTTGAGATTTTTCTAATTTAAATGGATTAATACTTTCTATTTTTATGGTTTTAAATTAAGAATAATTTTGTGGACTTATTTGGGAGAATCGAAAATTATTTTTAAGTGAAATACTCCAAAATTGAAAGGTTATCATATATGGGGTCTAAGAATGTCTTTTAGAGGCATATATTTGAAAAACTAGCCGTTGGAGGACTTGATATTTGTCTATCAATATAGACCTATGAGAATAGAGATCAATACATTAAGAACAATAAATTCAAGCTTTTCTAAGAGTAATATTTACGCTAAGATGGTAAAACCTCATTGTGGGAAGAAACTTACAGTTTTTGTATTTGTGAGTTTGAGCAGATTAGATACGTTTGTGACAGTGTCTAGTTAGGGTAGCTAGATTTTGATGTTTTTCTTGTAAAAACGATTAGGGTTTGATAATTGTCCTGTAAAAATATTACGTTATTATTTTATTTTGAAAAGAATTAGGTTTTGATTCTCTCTATAATAGAATTGACTGATTGTTAAGGTTCTTCCTAAACTTGAGAAAATGATAAGTGTTAAAGTGTTAGGGAGTGGAAGGTTTGATCTTTAGCCTGTTAAAAGCATTAGGTTTTAATTCTTCCTGTAATAAAATTAGGTTAGTCTTGAGCCTAATAAAAAGATAAGCTTCATCATTAGCCTAGGAAAATGATAATTAGTAAAGGTTGATTTTGTGCCTATAAAAAAATTATTGTAAGAGTTTGGCTCCTACCTGGTAAAAGAATCAAAGGGTTTAGTGGATTGCAAATTTCCATGAAGTTCGGTAGATTGGTAGCTTATCAAACTAGGATATATTGTTGTGTGTTGCATTGCTTATTTTCTTATATTGTGTTTGGGTGTGCATTTAGAAGTAAACATATTTTCGCTGCGTAACAAGATAATAATCTATTTTGGGAAATTGATTATTTGTGTCTAAAGGAATTAATTGTTTAATTTTAGTAACTACCTAATTCACTACTCTCTTGGATAGCTCTTTGGGCTAACAATTGGTATCAGAGCTGGTTTAACTCGTTTGGCTTAAAATCCTAGTTAAGAAATATCATATGGCTCACCCTATAGGCATTCTAGGTGAGGGGCAGTCTATGCACCATCCACTTTTGTTTACAGGTGATAATTATTTATTCTAGAAGGACAGAATGATCTCTTTTCTTCAAGCCACCAATTATGATGTGTGGCTGGCCATTGAGGATGATCTATTTATTCCTAAGGAAAATTCAGTAATTAAGAAGAAGGAACAATTGACTTCCTCGGATAAACAAAAATTATCTATCAATTTTCAAGTTATTAACATTATTTTTTGTTCTTTAGATGCAAATTAAAATACTAGGGTTTTAGGTTGTAGATTAGAAAAAGAAATATAGGACATATTGCAGGTCACACACGAAGGGACAAATTAGGTTAAGATCAATGCCTTAGTTCGTCAATTCAAACTATTCAGAATGGATGATGCAGAATCAATTTTGGAAATGTAGATGAGATTCAATAATATCTATAACAACCTTGGTCAACTCGGAATGCCTTATTCAATGGGGAACAAAGTACGAAAAATTCTAAGATCGTTGTTGAAAGTTTGGGAGCCAAAAGTGATTGCAATTGAGGAAACTAAGAATCTCACAGTGTATACCATTGATGAAAGTATTAGCAGCATTACCCACGAGACGACTATTCAAGGATATAAGGATGAAATATGAAATAGAAAAAAGAAGTCCTTGGCAATAAAGGTTCAAAAGACTGAGGAAGAAGACGATAGTGATGACATCAATCTTAACAACGAGCAAGAAAAGAATGTGGCACTTCTCACGAAACATTTTAGAAAGATAACCCGATAAACATTCCGTAGAAAGAAAAACTTTAATATGAATAGTGTTGAATGCTTCAATTATCATAAAATTGGTCATTTTCAATCCGAATGTCCCGAGCCAGAGAAGAAAAAAGAGAAAAAAAAAAGGTGAATAAGAGTAAGAAGAAGTCAATAAAATCCACCAGGGATGACTCAGAGTCGAGTAGCTCAAAAAAATCGAGTAGTGATGATTCATCTATACTTGCTCTGAGTCATTTATATTTCGATGATTTATTTAATGTTTATCAAGAACGAACACATGATTATAAAAAAACCGTGCTTTCAAATTAGTGCCCTATAATTTACAATTAACACACTTAATAAGCAAGTGATGAACTTCAAATCTGAAAACATTGAATTGAAATCCAATGTTTCGGATTTACATTCAATTATTCTCAAATTCACAGGTGTTGCAAAAAGTTTGAAAATGTTTTTGGGGAGTTCACGAGATATCTTTGATAAAGTTGGAATTAGGTTTAAGAAAAACCTTAAACAAAAGAGATTTCATAAATTCTTTTCTAAAACTAAGAATCTTGTTAGATATTTTAAATGTAACGTTATGGTCATACTATTAGTAAATGCTTTTCTAAAGTATCTAAATGTAGACAAGTTTGGGTTCCTAAAGAAACTAAAATTATCCTAGCTAACAAGATCAGACCCACTTAGATTGGGTACCATCTAGGAACTTTTTGAGGTGATCTTTACAGGTTAATCTAATAAGCATCTATGAGTAAGGACCATTTGTTCCTAGAAAGTGGTTGCTCTCAGCACGTGGTAGGGGATAAAGTAAAATTTATGTTTTTGACACCTAATGACGAAAGTCATGTGATTTCTGGAGACTATGCCATGAGTAAGAAAATAAGTTTAAATAAACTGGTAAGAATTTCTAAGACCTATGTTGTTTACATATTCTTTTGTTGTCTTAGAATTATTACATGATAATCAGATAAGTTTATATATTTGTATGCGATATTCTTATGCTATACTATATAAGATCCACTAAAAGTCATTTTTAAAGATATACAAAACATGTTATAACAATCCATGACTAGTTCATTATTGAATTAAGTTAATTTTTTAAAATGCATGATATCTTGATCTATTTAAAATATTATGGTTATTTAAATGATAAACAAATTATTTAAGTAATAAGATTTGAATTCTAAGTATTGATCATGATCGTGATAAAGCCTGCATGGCTGGTATTGGTTTATGAAATCATTTCAATTCTTTTTAATACCATCTACATGATCTCTAAATATATATAATATTTCAGTTTGTTACTACTATTGCATGTGGATATCTTTATAGGTATTAAGTGTCTAACATACAATTAATATCTCCTTTTTTTAAATGATTATTATTCTAAAATAAAGCTTAAATGTTATGATATAAATATACACTTATCCATGTTTAAAGTATGTATTAGATTTATGTTGAAAGTTTCATAAATTATCATTGAGATATGCTTCCTGTCCTAATGCGTTAAAGATTACATGTTTTTTTATTCTATCTAAAGGGGAAATATTAATTGGTATCATATATAAAGTATGTTGACTTAATTGAAATTATATGATTTCATACTATGTTGTTGAAATATTTTGATGATCTCTTAAAATTGTCTCAAGATGATTAGATTAATCTTCAAAGTAATTCTCTTAATGGTCTTTACTTTTTGATATAACAAAGAGGAAGAGAATATGATATTAAGGGGAAAAAGTTATATGATATTGTTTTGTTCTCCTAAATATGAATTAATGTTTACAATTATATAGGGGAGAAGCTTTTATAAGTGGGACAATAATATTTTATGCTTAAATTGAAAAAGGGGATATTGAATATTTTGACACATTCGACTAGCTTGTTAATATTTTCACTAAAGCTCTAGTGGAAGATCAATTCATGAAAATTATTCGAGGTTTAGGTATGGCTAGGCGTAATGATGTATGTTTAGAGTTATTTTTTTGGGTCTCCATCCCCACTTTTTGAGATGATAAAGGGGGAGAAGTTGATGTTTAATCAGTTAGTTGATATTTAAGAATTTGTTCATCTAAGCATTTCATTGATTAAAGGGAGAAGTTAATTATTGGGTTTATGTTGAATATTTTTATCATTGTTTAATTATGTTTTCATAGTTATGCTTAAATGAGTTTAAATATCTATCCTCGAATTTAGGGGGAGCATGGTTACATTCTTTATTAAAGAAAACATCAAAACTAATTGCCATCATCAAAAAAGGGTTTGAATGTGTCTTGATATAAAATGATAGAGTTTAAGATCTTAATTTAAGATATTGAATGTGCTCCTTTTCTGAAATAAATTTGATAATTAACCTAAATAGAAATGTTTTAAAGTATAAAAAGTAAAGTAATCTGGTCAAATCGGTCAACCGAGAAAAATAATCGGTCAACTGAATTAAACAACGAGTTTTGAAGCTGAAATAATGTGCTACTAATCCAATCGGTCAACCAAATTGGAGAGGTCGGTCAACCATTTGAAACAGTGGCTGAATCGGTGAAGGTAGTGAGCACACTAATTCGGTCGATCAACCGAATGAAATGGGTTGGTTAACCGTTTGAGTCAGAAGGTAAATCGAAGAAAAATTGGAACAACCGGAACTAATCAGTTAACCGACTAGCTTATAAACAACAGTATGATTTTGTTCTGGACAGGTCGGTTAACTGATTGAGGCAGTTGGGAAATCAAGAGATTTGGTCTCTTGGTCAAAATCTATCCGTTTTTAAGGATTCCAAGGTAGAGATTTGAGGGATTTAAACCATCCTAATTGAGATATTATCTACATATTCTTAAATACTTCTAATAAACCAAGTATTATCTTATATGCTTATGTACTAGATCTATAAATCACTAAATGCAAGCTTATTTTATCTAAGGTCAACTCAGGTCTTTATACTCTAAATATCAAAAATTGATTTGCTTGTCACAATTTACAAAATGTGGATAACTAAAAATAATGACAATATAATTTCAATACTAAATTAGACCCTTATCTAAAGGAAAAACATTAAAAGAAATGTCTTGTTTTATTTAAACGATGGTGAAATATTGACAAAAAACTTGAGAATGCTAGAAAGAAAACCTAGGAGCCTTGATGTAAAATCGTTACACATGTTCCAAACTCAGGAGTGTCGAAGTAACCCGGAAGAAGTATAGAAAACCTCCTCAACCCGAGTGAATGAAGAAATATCCGGAAGATCTGTGATGTGAAGAATGATAGATAAAGTCTTAAAACTTGACCCCAACATAAAGAAGTTCTTGAAAGATCGGGTAGTTGAACAAAGGAAGATAGACTAATATAAGCTCAGACTTTATCTAAACATAACCAATTCAGAGACACCATGAAAACCTACTTAAAAATAAAAATAAGAGGAACCTTGCAGAATTGAGTAGTCACACGAAAGCAGTTGAGTGAATCATGCTCTTTATATAATCCGAGTATTAAGTCGTTGGGGTGTTTCAACACCTAGCGACTTGGACCAACTGAGCCGAGATCACTACTCAAAGCTCGCTACATGGATTATATAGAAAGTATGAAGCCCTACTTGCTATAGTGAAGAAAAATAACAAAAAATTCTCTTAACACTACCAGGATAGAATGACATTTGTTTGTCGTCATTAACTAATACTTATTTCTCCATCACTTCTATTCTCCCTCATTTGAGTCATCTCAGGAAGGCCCATTCCGTCTGCCCTCAGTCCAAGACAGAAAAAGTAAAGCAAAGGCATCGATGAAGCCTCAGGTAACATATGAGGCCTAGTTCATCTCGATAACAATCTTAGATAATATCATTATCAGAACTTGATGGAATTGAACTAGACAACCTCATTAACTAATAACTACGGATAGTTGGTCTAAATTACTATTGAACTTATCTTCATCATAATTTAGATTAATCCAATGCAAAAATCATGACAATCATTTAGAGGATTGAAATTTTGAATTATGAATACTTGAGTATACTCTAAACAACATAATCTTACATATAGTGAAAAGGGAAATATATATGGCGCGTATAGGCTAATGCTTAAAGTATTAGAAATGAACTTTGGAAATTAGGTAAAAGGTAAAGAATAAGCCTTATTAAATAATCCATCCATTTGAATCCTCTCCCAAAACTCATCCAAAATTCATTCAAAGCTCGACCCAAATCAATAGTGATCCCTATTTCGAGCCAGATATTCCCATTTGGGGATATCTGGATCTCAACCATGCGACACATGAAATAACTTCTACTGTTTTTGTAAAACTTTCTATCTTGCAACCAAAACCTAGAGACTGCTCGAATGAGAAATCCCTATCAGAATTCCAGTTACAACGCAAGAAGGAACAAATGAGCAAGAAGCTTCTTAGAATCACCGATCAACTTTTCCTATAAAAAACAACATAGAAATAACTAGGGGAGATGGATAATAGCAAAAGGTACCTAGTCCAAACATTCTAGGAAATATTCTAAGAGAAAACTAGCATCCCTAGATAAGATGACATATTCCCTAAGAAAATATTCTACATAAAAAGTTTGAGCGTCATAAAATTATACAATACACAAGTCAGTGTCAAAGTACTACACAGGCACTATGCATCACCAATCACTTAGGCATACATAACCTTCATACACATCAGGAAACTTAGGCATCATACCTAACCAAAAACCTATGGCATATTGCATATCATGTTGAATCAATGAGTCATTATCAGTATAAACACTTGCACCTATGCACCATATCTGGAAGCTCTAGTGGGCCACAGCCAATCATTGGACATGTAATCGGGTCAAGTTACCTCACCATGTCACCATGTCACCATACCATTTTTCCATCTCTAATATTAGTTTCTACCAAATCAGGAGTTAGACAAGAAGTCAACCCCACATAATGTGTGTGGTGTTTTCTTAGAATTAAATAATTTCTAGCATTATTTAAGTACTCTAAATACCAAACCTCTGGTAGCCTAAAAAAAAAGACAATATAATTCAAAGATTTAAATCAAAGATAATGATTAATCTTAATTAGATAATACTTAGGTAGGAAACTCTATCCATTAGGCTAGAACAAGATTGTTGTCTGCCGTAGGTATGACTCTTAAAATCACAAGAACGGAAGTACGTTCGACCTGATCCTTGGTAGATCACCAAGGTACGTAGGAAAACCAAAGCGGGTTCGGTCGAATTAAAGAGAAAGAGAGGTATCATCTTTATGATACTCTCTGATACGAACCTCACGGTTCTCATCACTCTCTCATCCTTATACTAGGGCACATATCTCAAACAATCCCTTTCCATTTCAAAGGAGAGTCTTTTCGCTTTTCTTTCTATTCAAACAATAGAAGACAACTAAGCCAGAACTGCACTTGACCTGATCCTTGGAAACACTGCCAAGGTACATAGGAAACCTATTGAGTTCGGTCATCCAACTGTAGGAACCCCCAGTTATCGGCTGAAGGATATTCTTATAGTTTCCAATGTCATACATAGATTGGAACTAATAAACTCGATTGTACGCTCTCCACCAATCTGTAGGGGTAGAAGTGACAACCAAATATAGAAAAATGAGTCCTTCAATTTTTGGTTGCTAAGGAAGGTCATAGGTTCACTTAAGGACAATAATTCTGAAATCGGGTTGGAAAATCTAGAATTCAACTAGTAATTCAGAGTTGTTTAAGATTAGAAGGAATGAAGGTTGAAAAACTACTAGAAATATAGCAAACCTACATAGCAAGTCATGACTTCTGATTGTCTACGTTCTTCATTAATCTCTAGGTAGATAGTCGAGAGAACAAACGATATAGGAAAAAGGAAAAGGCAAAAGAAATATTGTCCAACCCTAAGTGGTTAAAAAATTTACCTACTAACCAACCTTAAGTGGTAAACAAATCAACTTTATTACCTACACCGGTTGTCAGAGAAATTGACAATTCATACCTGCTTTACATGGGTCGGTGAAATATATCATGTCCAACCTAAGCAATCGGCGATTCTACCATACCATCTACCTCAAACGATCGAAGGTTATACCATACCATTATATCTTTACGATAACTTATGATCCTAATAAACGATAGTCAATTTCAAAACCCGTTTGGTATACCTACAGTCATCACTGAACCAATTATACACAACACCATAAATTCCCATAATTCTTGTCATCAACAATAAAGACTTATTAAATACTATTATGTGATCCAAATTCATTAAAAACCATAGAACTAGAAAACCATAGTGCACCATAAAATGCTTGGTTTTCGACTACGAGACAAGTGTGGTAAACTTTAGAGTTATCTTAAGGATGGATATTTTGACAAGAGAAGAAGATCATTTGCCGACAAAGATTTTCCAAAATTCTTAAGAAAGAAACCATAAAAGTCCTATCGAAGAATAAGAACAGTAGGATGCGATAGGATTGATCCCTCAACATCGGGTTCTTTGGAGCTGGGAATGTAAAGACCAATTCAGGCACTAAGGTACTTTGTCGAATACGTGCTCCACTTCTCGCCTCTCCTAGTATACTATCTAGGAGTACCTCCGCCTTTTCCCATGACATCTCCCTCAAGGGAACGGATCACCCTTAGAACTTAACTCTGGCAATTATTATCCATTCGATGGGCGTCAGCACCAACTCTCCACAGACTAGGTGAAGAGAATTCGTAGTTGAAACCAATACTCGATTAGAGCATTAGGATACCCATGATCCATGTGGGAGGCCTGAATGGTAAGAAAATCCCTGAAGATGTATCCCTGTAGGAATAGGCGATAGTCGGGGTGCATCATCCTCAAGTAGAGGGTGTAAAAAGTCAGCCATGCCCCCCCCTAAAATTCCCATTACAGTGGGGGTCGACCTATACAAATTCAACCCTCAAAGTAATAATATATTTGTTCTTTTATAAAGAAAGACAAATTAAGAAAAGGTTTTAGTTGTAAACCTGAGTAGAATGAAGGTAAATAGAAGGATAATCATGAAGATCTCCTACTAAGGTCTGATCCTTGAGCTCTTTGGGAAGAAGCCGTGCCAAATCAAAGGTAAGGGCTCTATCTCAAAATGGCATATGAATAGGATCTCCCAGGTTGAGGTCATCTCCTGGGAAATCATTAGGAATGCCCTTCTCAAGCATCTCATTTTCTGGAGGGACGTAGACGGGATTCGCCATCATCTCAGCTGTGTCAGAAGGGCCAGCATAATCTTGATCCATAGGATCGTTCGATAGACAAATGATCATTGAGTATAAATGTTTTGAAGGTATCCTTAGCAGTAAAAGTCGAAAGGATAGTCACGTTATCAGAAATTCTGAGTGTCGAAATCTTGGGTCGACCTCGGGAGCACTTTGAAGCACTCTCTTTGATCGAGGTCTCAGTGGCTTTGCCCTTCCCATGAGCGTGGGTAGAACGATGGCCACCATCACCTGAAGAGACCGTGGCTGACATAATGTCTTGTAGAAAGAAGAGTCAAGGTTTTATTGTTAGGGACTTGAGAGAAAATTTGGAATTGCTAAGTTTAATATGTGACGTTTGGAAGACCTGTCAGACTCACCGCTGCCAATAATCTATAAAAACAATTGTGAATGGCCAAGATTAATCTCTAACGATCTATCGCTAG
This sequence comes from Eucommia ulmoides, assembly GCA_016647705.1. Taxonomy (NCBI): domain Eukaryota; kingdom Viridiplantae; phylum Streptophyta; class Magnoliopsida; order Garryales; family Eucommiaceae; genus Eucommia; species Eucommia ulmoides. The sequence continues at coordinate 43,331,151 of CM028340.1, forward strand.
CCTAGAACTAGGGGAAAATGATTTAGTTTACCTCTCCAAAAACAACGGTTATGATCGTACCTTCTTTAAGTTGAAGTACATGTTGTTTATTACATAAATTAAGTTATAATCAAGAAAACCGAGTTCGAAACTCTCGCCACTAAAAAATGCGGTAAACCAAAATTTGCAAACCCATTTCACTTAGGAGAAACGTTAAAATACTAAACAAATATATATTAAAGACAAACAATGATATACAAGAGATAAACTAATTAAATTATACTACCAATCCGGTGTAGTAAAAGATAATACCCAAGACTCTCAAAGAACACATCCATATAATAAACAACCCATTAGCAAGTGTATTATGGGATTTAAATCAATAAAATCCCAAATTCATCACCCTGAGAAATAGTGAGACGAGCCAATTCAGCTTCTCAATCTAGTAGCTAATCAGTATCCTTCCCAACCCGTAAGCTGGGGTATAGTTTACACTTTTAATAACCATAAGTAGTACAATAAGAAGTGTCAAATTAGATTCCACAACGGAACTTATTTAGTCGCTGCCCTAGTCGTCGACTGGGGCACATTTCATCCTATTCATGTTTTTCTAATGGAAATCACGTTCATTTCGTCTTGTGATGTAAAATGAAGTCCTCAAATCATAATGAACTTAATTAAATTCATTAAACCTAAATAGTAGGAACTATGTGTCAACCTGATTCTCGACGAAGCCCTGGATACTTAGGAAATCCTGACGGGTTCGGTTGACAAACTTAAACTTATCAATTGTGATAAACTATATACCGACCTAATTCTAATTTATTTGAGATACTAGGAAATTGAAATACGGGTTCAGTCGCACCCTTTAAAATAAAAACAATTCATGTGCATTAAACTAGACGTTAACCAAATTCCTAGTGAAAACAAGAATACCTAGGAAACCTTTACATGGTTCGGTTGACAACTAAGAATACCCAGTAACATTTTGACTAGACCCTTGGTAGATCACCAAGGTATCTAAGAGACCTAAGTGGGTTCGGTCAAAATAAAAAAGGGAAGAGGGGTATAATCTTTATGATGCTCTCTTAGCCCTAGACCAAGTCGCATATCTATAAATGGTTCTTTAACTCTCCTGAGAAAATTCATACGCACTCTCCTTGTTTACGAGACAATAGAGGTTGCTTAACCAAAAACTACGTGTCAGCATGACTCCTGGAGAAGTTCAAGATACGTAGGAAACCTTTGGAGGTTTGGTTAACAAGCCAATAGGCATCGAACTACTGTTCCAACCTGATTCTTGGTAGATTACCAAGACCCGTAGGAAACCTTCTTCAGTTTCCATCCCACGCCAATTGAGAATGAATCATGACAAACAATAAAATCCCTATAGAGTTGCTCAATAAAGACCCCAATCAATTGGGATTCAACTATACCAAATATGACAATAGCCCACCAATCCAGATTTAACAATGTTAAACTTCAATTAATCAAGGAAGAATTAGGTGTCAACTCGAGTCCTGGTAAATACCAGGATCTGTGAAACCATTATAGGTTAGGTCATCAACTTAAGCAAAATTCTTCCATCCCCAGTATACTACTTTTACCTGTCCTTGGTAGATCACCAAAGTATATGGGAAACCCAAGTCAGTCCGATTATAGCCAGAGGGATGTCAACATCATGATATTCTTTTAGCGCTGTATCAGGGCACATCTCCTGAGAAATCTCTTGACTTCATTGAGAAGAGAATCCTTTTGTTAAGTAGACAACAAAAGATACTTGCGTTCGATCTACAAATCGACCTGATCCTTAGTAGATTACTAAGGTATGTAGAAAGCCCTTGTGGGTATAGTTAACAATCTGCGATAACACAGCGAGGGCCGAACTACATTTTGACTAGATTTCTATCCTAGGAATTCAGTGTATGTAGATCACCCAAGTGAGTTTTGGTCATCCAACGATCATCATCCAGAACAGTAATACCAAAATACATAAACAAACCATTGGGGTTTCCAGACTAAAACAAACATTACCATCGTGCATTCAGTTCGGGACATAGAGGCAACCAATGTAGGCTCTACCGCGTCCTTCCAAAGCTCAGGAGCTAATCCCATACCCTAACTAGAGTTGGGGCACATTATATCTGGTTTCTTCATTTAGAATCTGTAATGGGACTCACTCCAGCTAGAGTTGGGGCACATTATATCTAGTTTTTCCGTTGAGATTTTGTGATAGGAGTTGTCCAAACTAGAGCTGGGGCACATTATATCAGATCTTCTCTGTATAAGACTTTCTTGATATAAAACTTGCACCAATCATCAACTGAAGACTATAATCCCAGGAAATAAGTGAGCATCATAAAGCCCCAATCTATGACAGGGTCACATTTTATCAGAGGTTGAACTTCCCCTATATGGTTTTCTAGTCTTTGTCAGATAGTCTCAGGTGAGATATGCGAAGAAACTTCACTAGGTGTTGAGTTTCCCCAAGGGTCTTCGCCTGTGTGAATTCTCTCAGTTATTTTCAATCATGCATTGATGTGACGATTCGGGAATCGGTTTCACCAAATATTTATTTACTTCATGTCTGAACTACATTTGACTTGATTCTCAGTTAAGTCAGAGATATATAGGCGCCCTCATGGGTGTTCGGTCAAGACAGCTCACGAAGATCAACGTTAACCTTAGTCTCAGACTGACTAGACACATCGGAATTGATTTCTCTAACCTGGAACCATTTCACCCAATCTTGATTTACTTTATATGTTAGAACTACATGTGTCGTAGTTATCATTAATTAGAGATATGTAGGAAAACCCTTTGGTTATGGTTACAACCCGGAGCCGATTGAGCAAGTGTCATCCTCCTCACAACTAGGAGATAATTGACAGAGTGTCCTACTCCTCACCACTAGGAGACAATTGACAAAGTGTTATCCTTTTCACTACCTGGAGACAAATGGTCGAGTATCATCCTCCTCACTACCAGGAGACGATTGATCGAGTGTCATACTCTTCACCACCAGTAGACAATTGACAGAGTGTCATCTTCCTTACCACCCAGAGATAATTGACTGGGTGTCATCCTCCTCACTACAATGAGACAATTGATCGAGTGTCATACCCTTCACTACCACAATAAGGAGACGATTAATCGAGTGTCATCCTTCTTACTACCACAATTCGGAGACAATAGAAATAATGTCATCCTTCTCACTACCAAGAGGCAATTGACCTATTGTCATCCTCTTCACAACCAAAAGCCAATTGGCTAAGTGTCATCCTTCCCAACCCTTAAGGATTAACCATACAACATCCTTTAGGAGAAGTATTTTAATTTAAATAAGACAACCAGCAAGACAGTATTAAATAAGACAACCAGTGAGACAGTATTAAACGAGACAACCAGTGAGATAATATTAAATGAGACCACCAACGCGACAACCAGTATTTTACTTTTAAACAAGACAGTGAGTATTTTAATTTTAAACGAGATAGCCAGTGAGATAGTATTTAATGACATAACTAGCGACAAAGTATTTACTTTACATGTTAGAACTACATGTGACCTGATTCTCATTAATTTGAGATTTGTAGGAGAACCCTTTGGGTAGGTTACAACCAAGAGTTATGTTGGCCCAATGGAATACCCAAGAAGGGGGGTGAATTGGGTAATTAAAAATAATCAGAATAAAAATTTGAATAAATCAAATAATTAATTTTAAGCCTAAATTAATTATTATCTTTATAATACAGTGGAATAATATTATCAATCTATGTGCACACCCAAAAAACAAAAATAACAAAGTAGTAATACAGCACACAAAAGATTTATACTAGTTCACCAAGTTACTTTTGGCTAATCCAGTCCCCCGAGCTTCACGGAGGTCGCACCTACTAAAACCAAGATCCCTTCAAAGGTAGGAACCAAACCCACACACCGATTCTTTTATAGGCTCAAAATCAACCTCTACAGTATCATTTTCTTAGGCTAAGGAAGAACATCTACTTTTTACAGGTTAAAGAATAACGTAATCCTTTTTAACACTAAGGTTCAAGAATCAAAACCTCTCACAAACACTCCAACGATCCTTTTCACAGGTAAGGATGAAACCTTTACAGATAACTCAAAACACAACTCTTATTCAGGAAAAATCACTATCTCAATCTCTTTACAGGAATAGACTGAAACCCGACTACTCTTGATTAAATACCCCCAATGGTATTTAACCCGTCATAACTCACCAAAACAAAAATTGATAAGAAGTAAATCTCACTCGGAACTTCTACTACCCCAGATAAACGATAACTCAATTAATATCCCAATTAGTGATAGAAATACGTGAGATACAAAAATCTGACTTTAACAAGATATGGGTAGCATATTGGAGCACGTAATCTGATTCAAGAAATTATTTGTAAAACTATTTTCCTAAAAAAACAGAAAAAATTTCTAAGATTAATTTCCAAATATAAAATCAATAAACAAATAATAAGCAATTTAAAAAGATCTCACCCAGAATCTACCGAAAGAAAACAGTATTGCAATGTAACTTCAAATCGGTAGTAGCAATGATCAACAAATGATTCTCTTAGAAAAGCTCACTCAATTCTCAATAAGATATCTCTTAGAAAAGCTCACTCAATTGATATATTCTAATCTCTCTTGATAATATATGAATTCTCTCTGTTAGAATGATTAGTCATTAATAAAAATTCGCAGGTCTATATATAAGAATATGAAATCAGCTTTATAATGACTAGTTTACATGTGTCATGACAATTAATAGTACTTATAGACCCTTTATATCATAAAGACTTCATTTAGGTTCAATTTCACTTAAAACCATCTTTCAAATCTCTCAATTAAAGCCCCAAAGTATTTCTCAATCTTAATAAATAAGTGTAGAATCTATTTCAATTACCAAATTGAGAAACATTAATATTTAATTAACCATATTAATAAGATTTAATTAGTATATGAACCATATCTTAAATATAGAGAATATCCCCAAAATCTCTCTGAAATCTTAATAAAAAACGGCTACTTTTGAATATAATCTCGAATCAAATAGTATCCTAAAACAACGCGTTTAGTCGACTGCCCAATCGACTGGGAGATTCAGGATATAAACAATATAGTTCATCAATCGATCGTGCGGTCGACTTGTCGATTCAGAGAGTTCTTCCTTCTTTCACCGGTTGACCTCTTAATTCAGAGAGTTCAGCCCATATTGGCCGGTCGACTTGTTAGACGACTAAGAGATACAGGATCTTTCAGCTTCTATGTTCGATCGACTCACCAGTCGACTGCTGTCACTGGATCTCTTCTTTGAATACGTTTTTAACTCATTTTCTTTTACGATTTTGCCCCTTTAACCATTTTCTTTCTTCTCTTAATTAGCTCCACTAATATTTGTATATTCCATTTTAGTTATTCAAAATTATTTCTTCTTATTTCACATAGGAGTAAATAATTTAATTTAATCAAAATACATACAAAAGATAAAATACATTTTGTGCCATGTGTGTGTTCCTAAATGGGATATTAAGAGTTAAGATTCACCTGAGATGTTTTCCCTAAGTTTTTCAAACTCTTAATTCTTCTTCTTCATCTTGACATCTTAATTTAACATTCATTTAATTTGATGTCTTCATTATTCAAACTTTAAATCACTGAAACACTTCAATTAAACATTAGTTCCACTAAAACATCAGTATTTAAATGTTCATCAAAATCTTAGGATCAACAAATTGATTAACCGAGCGTTACCTTTTCCACATCCTATGAGATTGACTGTGCATCATCCTTTAGGAATATATCGGAAGGACTCATGTAGAGTATCGTCCTCATAGAGACTTTAGGGCCAGGTACTATTAACACCATCCTAAGGTATAGTAGTATAATATCAACCAATACTATAATAGCAACCAAATGTATAATACGACAGTATCATAGTCATCGGGAGGGCTCGTACAGAGTGTCGCCCTCACCATACCCTATAGGATTGGTGTATCACCATCTTTCAGGAATACAGATAGAAAGGAATCAGATGTGTCACCATTTTTCCAGTAGTAATCTTTTAAGGTTGATTGTTCGTTATCCTTAGAAGTATACAATGGTATAAGTGATCATTCCCATCCTCGTCGAATCCTCAAGGATAAGGTACGTATTCATCCTTTCGGATAGATTTAAATACACATCTTTATATTTCATGTCTAGCGGAACAAAATTTTAGTGTCCTATTCTTTGTCATTATGAGTAAACTCGCATGAAAAAGAGGGGCACCTATAGACACCACATTTTGTCCCGCCCAATCAGTGTCGGATTGATAGGTAAAATTTATTTATCTATTTCTAAACCGAATTTGGTAGTTTTCGAATATTCTTGTTATGTTTTAATTTGTTTTTATTTGTTTTTGTTCAAAGAAGGGATTAGGAGTGAAAAATGATTTAAAAACGAGAAAATCAATAGGAAGACGGTGGAAAAATGATGAAGATGATCAAAAGATTAAGCAATAGCTTTATTACTACAGCGATGAGATCCATCGCTGCAGCGGTGAAACAATAGAGAGATCATAAACTTTCTGATTGCTCACCGCTGCAACGGTGAGATCCACCGCTGCAGTGGTGAAAGGGCAGAAGTCCACTGACTTTCCACCACTGTAGCGGTGAGCCTGCCGGCATCCCCACTACTGCAACAGTGCTTTTGACTGCTACAGTGGTGAAGCCCCTAGCTGTAAAGTGTTTTAGGATATTTTCTAAATATTTATTTTGTTCTTTTTTTGTTCCAAGGCCGATCCTACGTTTGGAAAAATACTTTGGGAGTATTTTTGAGAGCTCTCAACCAACCAAAGAAAAGGAAAACAATTGGAGAAGAGGAAACAAGATCGGAGCAGTTTTTACGAACGCCACCTTCAGATAATGGCTATTCTACCATGTTTATCTCTTTATTCTTAACTCGTTTTTGGTTGTTTGATCATGTATATATGGATTATTGTTAAATATATGGTTATGGCTAAGAGCTAAACATTGATTATCTATAGGATTGATGTAGTTTACTAATATACGTTGTTTGTTTGAATCCGTGTTTCGTTAACGGTTGTTCTTTCCTATTCAATTGTGTTTACCGATTTTCACTTCATTTATACACTTGTTAAGATATATTGAGAAATCGGGGTTTGACACTTGAGATAGGTATCCCCGAATTCAGACAAGGGTTTAAACACAACTCGATAATCTAATGACCGGGAGGGTATTAGAAAGTGTACAATCCGTGAGGGTAAGGCAAGACTCATGTAACCAAGTGTCATATAGAGGCTCAAGAAAGACTTCAGCATTGACGCGAAGTCGCATATTCATTCACTTTACACTCGGGAGAGGTAGTGAGTAAGTTTTCGATACCTAGATTGTCGGATAGATTTGAATACCGTTAATGTAAATTAGATTGGATCTAACATGTATAAGTAAAAAAAGTTAATCCCTAGATAATCTATTCCCATATAATATATTTAGAATTATAGTTTAATTAATTATTAATTTAGTATATTATTTATGGGGAAAAACAAAAACAATTTTTATCGCCTAAATAAAGTTTAGTTATGATAATCGCGCTTCTCAACATCCATCTAATCCAATCCCTGCGGATACAAAAACGCTTACTCTTTCAACTCTACTAAAACTTGACCTGTACACTTGCGGTCAAAATAGCGACGTAATATTCCGCTAAGAAGTTTTTGGCATTGTTGCTGGGGATTGGTTTTTAGATCGTTGTTGATATTTTTAGTAAGTAACTTAATTTTAATTTAGGCATTTATTTTGTTTATAATTTTTGTTTGTAGTTTTATTTTTCATGCAGGGTACTTGAAGATGTTAGATCAACAAGTGTTGTTGCATTTCTTTCAACGCGATTCCGAGCTATTTTATTGTGTTTGGGATCGATGCAAGGAGTTGTTGTTTCGGTTCACAAACTATCGTTTCCCGAGGGAGTCTCAACTACTGAACTTCCTCGATGGGTTACTAGCCGCAACAAGAAATTGGGTTGATGGAGGAAACGGTACCACTTCTTTCGACCAACTAAGCGCGGATGAAACCTATCAGTTGTTAGAAGACATAGTGGAGTTTGATTATCAGAGTTGGAATTATTCAACAAGTTACCAAAGCTTGGGGAATAATTCCACCGTTTCGACGCCATGGATTGACACCCCGGACCAACAGGAGGAGCCTTCTCCCACCCTGGAGGAAATGTTCACTGAATTTATGGGGAAAACTCAAGCTTTCTAGAGGGAGACGAATGATTGGCTCAATGAGCATTAGGATCGTCTTAAAAATATTGAGACGACCTGCACTGAAATTGACGTGACCATAACGTCTCTTCAGACGCAAATCAGCCAGCTTATCTACTTTATTGAGGCTGAGTCAGAAGTGGTGGCACTGAGAGATACACCAGCCACATTCATCAAAAGAAACCAGGAAGAACCAGATACAAGTGGGAGGAGCTTGAGAGCATTCAATGATAATTATTCGAATGAGATGAAAACCCAAGCATGGATCGATGATTGTGATTTCTTCACCATTTAAGATCCACCATGTGATGCCACTACCGATCGAAGATGATCATATCTATGAGGATCTGATGTGGCTCACTTATCCTTCACCGTCTTTAGCATCGTTCTTTCATGCCTACCGAGCACATGAGACAAAGACAAGTCAAGTTAAAAGACTAAACAATGCCAAATCTCGCCAATCTTGAGGGCGTTCTGAACCAAGACCCATACGTAGTGTTGTATGACGTATATTATGGGCGGAAGCTGCTCTTTGACGAGCCCTTCTCTGTGTCAGGCCGAGGACGTTAAACCAATCACTTCTTGGGAGACAAACCAAGTTTTCAAAATAAATTAGATCCATCATTGTCGACTTCATTCGATCTCGCCTCCCAGGTATGTGTTAAAACCCCCTTCGTCGGCATGCTATATTTCAATTGTTGAGAACGATGATTGGGTCACTATGGACACTGCCCATTTTAAGTTTGGGGGTGATTTGTAATATGCTAGTATGTTTTATTGTTGTTAGTTATATAGTTTAAGTTAATTTATTATTTAATTGTACGCATGCTTATTTAGTTTAGTTAGTATGTTATTGTTTGTAGTAGTTGTTGTGTGTCCTAAGTTTTGTAGTTCATCTGGGCCATTACCCGATGATGATATTATTCCCTAGTTGTTTTTCGAGGTCAGGGGTAATGCCCATTCATGTGTGTTCTGTGTGATTGATGTTTCGTTGTGGTAAAAGTTATTATGGATCCTAACATGCACGAGCACTTAAACTCAATGTACTAGCTATCCAATTGATTTGACACCGATTATCCATTAGCCAAGTTTGTGACAATAAGAATTCTAGAACCTGATTTGGGGGAAATTTGAGGCAAAATCCTAGGCGAGGTAATTCAGAAGATATGATTTAGGCATTCATTTTGATCGCTTGAGCCTTTGAAGCTTACCATGTAATATTATTTATCCCTCGTTACGCTGTCGAAGCCTGTTAGCCATTTCAATTCTGAACACGTAACAAATGCCCTCGCTTATTAATTTTTTTCCAAACCTTTATCGCTAAACCTAAGGCATAATTTGAGTGAAATCAAGTTACCATTTGTTTATGCTACTTGAAGTGAGCGGTTAGGTTTTGGGCGAACTATTGATTAGTTCGGTATTCTAGTACTCACTTGTCATTTTTCTATCGTATTTTCACACCTGTCAATTGTAACAACTCAAATAAGTTTTGGGGTGTGTTTGTTGAAAAAAAAAAAAAGAAGAAAAAGAATAAATATAGTTTTATTTTTATTTTGTCTTGATAAGTGAGTACTATGTTTTCAAATATAAGTTTAGGGTTGTTTCAAATTGATCTGTATGGGGTTACGAGTGTGATTGAGCCAAGCATTGTGCCTTGGGTATCATTAAGCTAATAACGTTAACCTATTTTTATATTCCTGATATACCCTTAGCCATTTGACAAAAACCGAACTAAATCCTATTGATCTTTCTGAATTTTCAAGCCTACATTAGTGGAGAGTGGAACCGAGTCTGGCATATTGATTTCATATACCTTTTTGATTTTAGTCATGAACTCTGTTGGTGGATAATCTAATCCGGTATGTGGATAGTTGTATGATTGAGTTTTCGCACACACACTTAAACAAGATCTAGAATGGAGCTTACTGCTATTGAATGTTAAAATTGTAGAACACCACGTGGTACATTTTTCTCTTGAAATTGATATGATTGGGGACTGATGAGGGAAAATATTTTGGTTGTTAGATGAATTTCAAAACTTATACGTTGTTATTTTTTTTTAGTTCATTTGTGTTTTTCGTTTTTAGTAATTAAATTCGTTAATAGTTGTGGTAATTTATTTTATTGCGTGGGTGTTTTGCTCGAGGACTAATAAAATTCCAAGTTTGGGGGTATTTGATAGGTGAAATTTATCTATCTATTTCCAAACCGAATTTGGTAGTTTTCGAGTATTCTTGTTATGTTTTAATTCGCTTTTATTTTTTTTGTTCAAGGAAGGGGTTAGGAGCGAAAATGGTTGAAAAACAAGCAAATTGGTAGGAAGACGGTGGAAAAATAATGAAGAGGATCAAAAGATTTAGCAGCAGCTCTACCGTTTTACCGATAAGATCCACCGCTGCAGCAGTGAAACAACAAAGAGATCAAAAACTTTCTGATTGCTCATCGGTGCAGTGGTGAGATCCACTGTTGTAGTGGTGAAAGGGTAGAAGCCCACTGATTTCCTACCGCTGCAGTGGTGAGCTTGCCGACATCCCCACCACTACAGCGGTGAAGCCCCTAGTTGTAAAGTGTTTTAGGATATTCTCTTGGTATTTGTTTTGTTTTTTTTTTATTGTTCCAAGGTCAATCCCAATTTTTGTAGAACATTTTCGGAGTGTTTTTGAGAGCTCTCAACCAACTAAAGAAGAGGAACACAATTGGAGAAGAGGAAATAAGATCGGAGCGGTTTTTACAGACGCCACCATCAGATAACGGCTTTCTCCCTTGTTTCTCTCTTTATTCTTAACTCGTTTTTGGTTGTTTGATCATGTGTATATGGATTATTGTTGAATATATGGTTATGGCTAAGAGCTAAACGTTGATTATCTATGAAATTGATATAGTTTACTAATATACGTTGTTTGTTTAAATCCGTGTTTCGTTAACGGTTGTTCTTGCATATTCGATTGTGTTTACCGATCTTTCACTTCATTTATATGCTTGTTAAGATATATTGAGAAATCGAGGTTTGACACTCGAGAAAGGTAACCCCGAATTCAGATTAGGGTTTAAACATAAAGTGACGATCTAATGACCCGGGAAAGTATTAGAAAGTGTGCAATTTGTGAGGTTGGGGTGAGACTCATGTGACCAAGTGTCGTATAGACGCTCGAGGGGGACTTTGGTGTTGACGCAAAGTCATATATTCATTCACTTTATACTCAAGAGAGGTAGTGAGTGAGTTTTCGATACCTAGATTGTTAGATAGATTTGAATACCGTTAATGTAAACTAGATTGGATCAAACACGTATAAGTAAACGAAGTTAATTCCCATATAATATATTTAGTATTATAGTTTAATTAATTGTTAATTTAGTATATTATTTATAAAAAATAAAAAATAAAACCAATTTTTATCGCCTAAATAAAGTTCGGTTATGTAATTGCGGTACTCAACGACCATCTAATCCAATCACTATGGATACGACAACCCTTACTTTTTCCACTCTACTAAAACTTAACCCGTACACTTGCGATGAAAGTAACGACATAATATTCCACTACCCCCGATCGGGTACAAGTTCAGATAAACTTTAAACTTAGGTTTAATGGGAATGAATTTCTACCTGAGATCAAACTATACAATATACAAACATACCCAAAAACATAACAAAAACACAAAACTGTTAAATTTGACAAAATGCAATTTAGTAAACGTTTCGGGTCAACCTCAAAATTTTCATAATTTAAGAGTGTCTAAAATAACTTTATTTTTAAGTTTTATTTTCATTAAATCATCTGTAGTATAGAAAAAATTAGCCACTACCCTTAAATTATAGGATATTTCAAATAATTAACTCTGTTACCTATCCTGACCTTGAAACACTTACAACCACTAAATTTTGTCAGTTTAACAACAAAAACAATTGTTTTATTTATGAATACCACATAAAATACTACCTACAAAAAAAAATCCAAGAGACCTTGTTAAATGCTTGTAAAGGTCATGACAAAGCGCTAAATCACCAAGGTGATTTAAGAATTGGGCTTGATTTGGATTTAAACAGATCCAAGATGTGTTGACAAACCACCCTAAGCCTAATGAATCAAGGGTCCAAACATCATTAAAGGCCCACATAAGAGGTATTGAAATGACCACATAACCATCTTAGGAGTTTCCTACCAAATGAGTATGGAAAGGAACCAAGACACCTAGGGTGTGACCAACTGTTATTGAAATTAAATTGATTTGGTTCACCACCTAAGTTAGGCATTTAATATGCAATAAATTCCCATCCCATCAAGCATTAAATTCTTGGGATGACACAAATAGGCTACATTCAAGGTATCTAGATATTTTGAGCAAAATATCTTAGGTGTAACTGAAAACCTTGAATTGTGACTATCCGTTACCGAAACCAAATTGAACTAGTTTCCCACCTAGCCAATGAATTAAATGCACATACCATCAAGAAATAAATTCTTGGCACGACATGGAATGGCTAGGTTCAACGGATGTAGATATTTTAACCAAAATATCTTAGGGTTAACTAGGAACTTGAAAACCAATCGTCGGTTACAAGGTAAGTTAACCCGATTCCATCTTAAACCAACTGTATGTGTGCTCACCAAGAAATGACTCATCAAAGAGAATTAAATGCAATGGTGACACATCAAGACTAGGTTCAATGCACTTGAAAAGCATTAATGGAAACTAAACCGAAATAGTGAAACAAATCGGTACTTAGCCCCTAAACCGAACCAGATGTGTCTCATCGAGCCATTAATGCACCTCTGTACAAGGAATATGATTGGAGAGAGGGTAATGATTGGTAATGATTACCAATTATCACCAAATCTTTGAGAATCTTGCCTTCCATCCTAAATTCGTTCAAAACAAAACAAGATCAAAGCAAGACAACATGTCCCTTAGGCCAAACACACCTTAAGGAAGATGATGGATTAGCTTGTGCATTGGATAATGCGCAGGCCCCCAATTTATAAATAGAGGTGCTAGGGTCTTCATTTTCAAAGCCTTGAATGCCAAGCTTCTCTCTCTAAACTCAAGAAACTCTCGTGGGTGCTAGGATTTTCAAGCAAATTTCTCAAACAAAACACTGTTATTCTACTGAAATTTGATCTTGAATGGCGTTCTTATAGTTCTTGGAGCAAAAACTTGAGAAATCAACAATCACCGATCAATACCAAGCTAAGAGGATCAAGGAAGAATCGAGATAGCTACTTAGGGACGATCACACCCCCTAAGTAGGGTGTTCTTGAGGTTCTAGGAGCAAGAAGTCAAGGGATCGATGATCATTGATCAACTTCCGACTAAGAAGATCAAGGAGGAAAATATGCGTTAATCACTTAGAGAAGACCACATCTCCTAAGTAGGTATATTTCTTCAAAAACCCCTTTGATCTTGATTTAAACTTGTGTATGTTTCTTGTACATAGCATGATCATGTAAATCATACACTTTAATTTGAAGTACATGACACATAAAATCTATAAACAACCAAATAAACACTTGATTTTGTCATAACAACCAAACAAACACTTATTTTTTGCTATAAAAACCCAACTATATTCAAATCATACAAAATCATTCCAAGCATCTCAAGAATGTTTGAGAATATGTTAAGAACATGTGAGGATTCAAACAAAACTTCAATCACACTATAAGTTGTACATGCTCTCTACGATTCTCTCAAGAACTTTACACCGACTCTATACTAACTGTTAATAATAACTATATAGCTCATAATAACCGGATCTACTTTCTGCTAAACGTTAAGATCATAGCCAAGTTGGCTCGTGGAATGGCGTGCACACACACATATATATACATATATATATATATATATATATATATATATATATATATATATATATATATATATATACATACATACATATACATATATATATACATACATACATATACATATATATCTACATACATACATATATATATATATATATATATTCACATACTTACATACTACATCGTTAGTTATGAGTAGGACAGGCATAAATATATGGTATTTCTTTTCACTTTTTTAACTATCAACTCACACACTAATACTAACTAACCAAAACAAAATAGTTTGTTTAAGGTGTTCTTAACAAAATCAAAGAGTGTTATGTACATGTCATGTTGTGATTCAGGTTGTTCACAACTTAAAAATAATTAATAGTAAACATAATTAAGGTGGTGATTCAAGGTGTTCACAACTTTGAAAACTATTAATAATGAATAACTAATATTGTGATTCAAGTTGTTCACAACAAAAATTAAATAAAACAACCAGTTTTATAACTAAAGCCAAAACAATCTTTAACTAAAACCAACACAACTTTCAAACGTAACAAGAATGAACTACGTTTGACCGTATCTTTGGTAACTACCTAAAGTATGTAGGTAGCCCACGATACGAGTTTGGTCACCTTAAATAATAAAAATCTATTTTTACCTTAACCAAAATGAACTACGTTTGACTTGATCTTTGGTAACCATCCAAAGTACGTACTCAACCCACAATATAGGTTCGATCACCTTAAACAATAAAAATCTGTTTTTACCTTAACCAAAATGACCTACGTAAAGACCTGATTCTCATTCGAGATACGTAGGCAACCCACATGCGGGTTCGGACGCATATCCAAACAATTTAGTCTTAGTTTGCATTTCTTTTAGTATAACTTGCATATTTATATTTCTGTCTATATATAAACTGTTATTGAGTATCGTTGATTAGTAGTAGTTGTATTATTTACTTGCTTTCCATTATATCATGCTAAAAATGATTAAAAAAAAAAAAAAAAGGAAAAACTTAAAAAAAAAAAATAGGGAATTATTATTGTATAAGTAAATCAAAGAAAGCTGATTAGATATATTTAATAGTGAATAACTATTTAGACTAAGGTACGATTTATGGACGGGTGTCTTGGGGTACGTAAAACTTTCTCCAAGCATAATCGACTCCCAAACTTAAAGAATATCTCTGGTACACAAACCTTTGGAAGTAAAAACAGGAGCCATTTTAAAAGGAAAAATAAAATTTTAAAATCCCGGTGACCTAGCACACCATTAAACCCCATGCTAGGTGGCGACTTCTTTTTTAACGTAAAATCCTGATCAAAGAAGTTTTTCAACACCATCGCCTAGAAATGCCCTTGAAAAACTATTTTCAAAATGAACGGATTTGGAAGACTTAGAGAGGAAGGGATCAAACTTGTTTTCATCATCTTCTCGATTCTCTACTTCTTCAGCTATCAAAATCTGGGGTACATCAAGGTGCCTTGTAATTATTCTACGATAATTAAAACCAATATCGTAAAGACAGAAGACCAGATAAGTGAGATCAGAGGTATTACTCGTAGTGGAAGAATCTTTTCCACCTTAGACATGCTGAAAGTACCAGACAAAGAACCCAAGGGTATTTCTAAGAAGACTGTCACTGAGGAAGAAGTATAAGAATTCCTAAAGACAGTAAAGAACATTAAGTATAAGATCGTCGAACAACTATGCAAAGCACTTGCACATATTTTGATCCTATCACTACTAATAACCTCCGAAGTACATTAAAATGCACTGTTGAAAGTCCTTAATGAGGCCCATATGCCAAGTTACATATCACAAGATTATTTTACCCTTATAGTGGAAAATATCCTTAGCACCAATCTTGTGACCTTCACTGATGATAAGATACCTTCTGAAGGAACTAGGCATATCAAACAACTCAATAGCGTTTTAATATGCTTTAATACATTTTTATGTGTTTTTGTATAAATCAGGTGTTCGAGATGAAAATGAGATAAAACGGTTAAAAATCAAGCTAATTGATAGAACGACGGTGGAAGAACAGTGGAAAAATGATGAAAAGAAATAAGAATTCAAATCAGCACATCCACCACTATAGCGGTCAGGCCACCGCTGTAGCGGTGAATCTACAAGGAGTGTACAAAGTTCATCGCCGCAGCGGTTAGGCCATCGCCTGCGGCGGTGAAAGTACAGAGAATCACCTAAGTTTCTGCCAGTTCACCATCGTAGCGATCAAGCTATCGTTGCAGTGGTGACCACTACCGACATACCCACCGCTATAGCGGTGAACCCTACACCTTTAAACTATTGTTTTTAGATATTTTGAGATATTTTTTGTTCCCATATCTTTATCCCTCTCTTAGTTTCAGATTAGACCTCATTAGAGGATAGGATAGAGTTGAGAGGTTTTTGGGGAGAGCTCATCCAAACCCAAAGAAGAATATCATGTTGCGAAGAAGGAGAAACGCTCTCGGAGTGGTTTTAGCGTCAGATCTTCGGATAACAGCTAAGTCACTTCGTTTATTTCTTTATTTATTAACTTTGGTAGTTTGTTTGAGCATGTTTAGCTCATTTAGCATCGTATATATGGTTATGGCTATTGGCTAAACATGGATTATCTATGGGATTAATATAGTTTATGAAAATGTCGTTTATTTGAATTGTGTTTCTTTAACGGTTGTTCTTCACTATTCGATTGTGTTTACCATTCTTGTATTTCCATTATATTCTTATTTAGATATATTGAGAAATCGGGGTTTGACACTCAGGAGAGGTAATCCCGAATTTGGACTAGGGTTTAAACACAACGTGATGATCTAATAACCCGAAAAGGAGTTAGAGAGTGCGCAATCCATGATGTTGGGGCAAGACTCATGTGACTATATATTCAAAAAAATGCTATAGGGAGACTTCGACGTTAACGCGAAGTCACATATTTATTCACTTTACACTCAGGAGAGAGAGTGAATGAGTTTACGATACTAAGATTGTCGGATAAGTCGAATACCATTATTGTTAACTAAATTAAACCAAACACATTTAAGTAAATGAAATTAATCCCTAGGTAATCTATTCCCCTAAACGTCATATATAGTATGAAAAGTGTAATTAGATTAATTAGTATTTTAGTTTAGTATTTATATTTATAAACAAAAATCTATTTTTTATCGCCTAAATAAAGTTAGGTTATGATAATCGCGGTACTCAACGACCGTCTAATCTAATCCCTATGGATACAACAACCCTAACTCTTCTAATCTATATTACAACTTGACCCGTACACTTGCGGTGAAAGTAGCGACGTATTCACGCGCTACCAAGGTTTTGGCGCCGTTGCCTGGGATTGGTTTTTAGATTGTTGTTAATATTATGAGTAAATAACTTGATTTTAATTTAGGCATTTATTTTGTTTATAATTTTTGTTTGTAGTTTTGTTCTTTATTTCTCATGTAGGGTACTTGAAGATGCTAGATCAACAAGTATTGATGCATTTCTTTTAACGATATTCCGAGCCGTTTTATTACGCTTGGGATCGATACAAGGAGTTGCTATTTTGGTTCCCCAATCATGGTTTCCGGAGGGAGTGTCAACTTCTAAATTTCCTTGATGGGTTACAAGCCACAACCAGAACATGGGTGGAAGGAGGAAATGGTACCACTTCTCTCTACAACCTAACTACGGAAGAAGCCCTTTGGTTGTTGGAGGAATTGGTGGGTTTTGATCATCAAAGTTGGAATTATTCACCATGTTATAGAAGCTCAGGGGATTGTTCCCATACTTCGATGCCATAGATTGACATCCAGACCAGCAAATAGAGTCTTCCCCTACCCTAGAAGATGTGTTTACCATAATTATGGGGAAAACTTAGACGTTTTTTAGGGAAACGAATGACAAGATCAATGAGCATGAGGATCTTCTTGATAATATTGAGATGGTCTGTGCCGAAATTAATGCGACTGTAATGTCTTTTCAGACGCAAATCGGTCAGCTTATCTGCTATGTTGACGCCGAGTCAGAAGCGGTGGCACTGAGATAAGAAAATGTCATATCCGTATGTGAAAGTCACCATGAGGAACCGAATACAAATGGAAGGTACTTCGGTGAGATCAAAGACGATCATGCAAATTCTGAGAAAATCCAAGTATGGATTGGCGATGAGGACTCACATGTTAATAGTTTTGATTTTTTACTATTTGAATTCCAATTGGTAATGTCGCCCTCGATCCAAAACAATCACATCTACAAGGATCATTTGTGGCTCACCTATCCTACCCCGTTAACATCTCAGTACATTCAAGCTCCCCAAGCACAAAATTCGGAGTTGAGCCAAGTTGAAAGATCGAGCCGAACAGAGCCAAATCTCATCAGTCTTGAAGGCGTTATGAATTAATACCCGTACGTAGTGTTGTACGACACATACTATGGGCGGAAGCTACTCTTTGACGAGCACTTCTCTGTGTCAAGCCGAGGACATTAGACCAAGCGCTTCTTGAGAGGCAACTGATAGGTGTGATCTACCTACGTATTTTCAAACCGAATTAAGTTAGTTTTCGAGTGTTTATATAGTATTTTATTACATTTTAATTAGTTGTCATACTTTTTGTATAAATAAGGTGTATGGGGCATAAAGATAGAAAAGTGGAGCAAAAACGATGAGATTGAACTAAAGCGAGTCGAAGTTACGGTGGATAAACAAGCTCGGAGGCTAAAATATGAAACAGGCCCATCGCCTACGCGTACAAACCACCGCCTAGATGGTGAAGAAGCTGAGAAAAGAGCAAAATGTTACTAATGGACCACCGCCTAGGCGAATATTCCTTCGCCTAAGAGGAAATCCAGTAGAGAACGAAGATGAGCTACCGACAGCCGATCGCCTAGGCAAAGAAATCCACCGCCTAGGTGAAAATCCAACAGAATGTTCTTCCATGTCCACTACCTACTTCACCGCCTAGGCGATCAGCTGAACCGACCTAACTCCTCCTAGGCAAAGAATCCATCGCCTAGGCGAAAATGTCCTGCACAGTCTTGAGATATTTTTAGGATATTTTGACTATAAATACCCCCTCTCCTTCCCCTTCTCTGGTCTCTCTCTTGATATCTTGCATTTTTTAGCCCTTTATGCTATATCTAAGGGTATATTTAGGAGTTTTAGAGGTAGAACTCACATCCTGAAGTGGAGAAGACGGCGGACGCGGCTATGTTCTTCGATTGTTTTTTCCTTATTTCTTTATCTTAGGATCATGTGAGCATGTTTATCTCAATTTATATGTTTATATGGTTATGACTATGAGTTAAATATGGATTGTAGTAGGGATACACATATAATTTGTAAATACGTTGTTTAGATGATTTCGGTGTTGCGTTTATGTTTGTTCTTCGTAGTTTGATTGTGTTTATCGTATTGTTTGTTTATTATGCTTGGATTGATAAATGGAGAATACGGGATTTTGACAAACCCCGGATTCGGATTAGGGTACACAAACGCCACGATTCTATAACCCGGTTGGGGTTTGAATCATGGACAATCGATGATGTTGGGGTAAGACTTAAACGACCTAGGGTCGTTAAGACGTTGAGGGGGACTTCTTTATTGGTGCGAAGTTGAGTTATGTCCCTCGTCTTACACTCGGGAGAGGTGGCGAGGGAGTTTTAAAATGGAGATTGTCGATAGGGTAAATATAACGCGACGATCCACTAACCCGGGAGAGAGTTGGATTGTGTGCAATCAATGATGCTGGGTGAGACTCACGTGACCTAGGGTCATTAAGACGTTGAGGGGGACTTCTTCGTTGACTCGAAATCATGTATTCCCCCGTCTTACACTCAGGAGAGTGGCGGTGGAGTTTACGTATTGAGGTTATCAAATAGGTCGAACACCATAAACGTGAGTAAATTGAAATCGAACACGTATTTGTAAACACGTTAATCCCTAGGCAATTATTCACCCTAAAACATATTAGCATATTAGTGTAGTTAATTTAGGTTATATTGGTATTAGTTTAATTAATTAATTACATTTGTTTTTCACCTAGATAAAATTAGGTCACGACAAACGCGGTATTCGATAGTAACGACACCAATCCCTGTGGATACGATAACCCGATCTTTCACAATCACACTATACTAAAACTTAGACCTCGTATAGTTGCGAGTGTAAGTAGCGGTGTATTTTACGCCCTACCAGCAACCCAAGGTTTTGAAAATAAATTAGATCTATCCCTGCTGACTTGATTCGAAGGCAATATTCTCTCGCCTCCCAAGTACGTGTTCTAAACCCCCATCTTCATTATAATGCTTTATGCTTTTACTGGGATCGCTGATGGGTCATTGTGGACATTGCCCGTTTTAAGTACAGGGGTGATGTTTAGTATGTTATTATGTTTTTAGTTACGTTGTATTGTTTTTATTGTATTCATGTTTGTTTAGGGTAGTTGATGTGCATGTGCTGAGTTTTGTACTTCATTTGGGCCATTACTCGATGATAAGTCTGTCCCCTAGTTGTTTATTGAGGTCGAGCGTAATGCTCATTCATGTGTGTTCTGTGTGCTTGATATCTCATTTTAGTAAAAGTTATTGTGGATCCTAATTGCATGAGCACATAAACTCAATGTATAACTATCCAATTGGTTTGACGCCGATTATCCGTTAGCCACGTTCATGATAATAGGGATTCTAGAACCTGATTTGGGGGAAATTCGAGTTGAAATCCTAGGCGAAGAGTTCAGGAGATATGATTTAGGCATTCATTTTGATCACTTGAGCCTTTTAAGCCTACCATGTTAAATGTTTATCCCTCGTTACCCTGTCGAAGCCAGAAAACTGTTTCAATTCTGAACACATAACAAATACCCTAGTCGATAAAACTTATTTCCAAACGTATATCGCTGAGCCGAAGGCACAATTTGAGTGAATCAAGTTAGCATTTGTGTATACTACTTGAAGTTAGCGGTTGGATTTAGGGTGAACTTTTCATTGGTTCAGTATTCGAGTACTCACTTGTCATTTTTCTTTCATTTTAACTATACCCGTGAAATTGTAATAATCGAAAAAGTTTGGGGGTGTAGTTTATGAAAAAAAAAGAAAAAAGAAAAAAAAAAAAACATATGTAAATATCGTTCTATTTTCGTTTCTTTTGACAGGTCAGTACGAAGTTCTTAAATGTATATTCAGGATTGTTTCGACTTGATCATTGGGGGTTTGAGAGTGATTGAGTGCCAAGCATGTGCCTCAGGTATCGTTAAGTTAATAATGTTAACCTGTTTTCTATTCTTGATATATCATTGGCCAAATTTTCTAAAAACCGAACCAAGTCCTATTGATCTTTTTGAATTTCTTAGCCTACATTATTGGAGAATGGAACCCTATCAAGCATATGGATTTCCTATACCTTATTGGTTTTAGTCATGAGCTTTATTGGTGGATAATGCAATCTGATCGGTGGATATTTGTATAATTGAGTTTTTACACATATACTTTAAAAGGATTTAGAATGGCGCTTACTATTATTGAATGTTGAAATTCTAAAACACCACATGGTGCGTTTTATTTTTGAACTCGTTAGAATTGGGGGCCGATGAGGGAAAACCGTTTGGCAGAGTAGATGAAATTCAAAACTTACACGTTGTTGTTTTTAGTTTGTTTGTGTTTTTTATTTTTAGTATTTAAATTTTGTAATTATTCATTGTAGTTTCTTGTATTGTGTGGGTGTTTTGCTGAAGGACTAGCAAAATTCTAAGTTTAGGGGTATTTTATAGGTGTAATTTATCTATTTATTCTCAAGCTAGTTTTGATAGTTTTCGAGTATGTTTATAGCATTTTAATATTTTTAATACATTTTTATGTGTTTTTGTATAAAGTAGGTGTTTGGGACGAAAATGAGATAAAACAGTTGAAAATCAAGCTAATCAGTGGGACGGAGGTAGAAGAACGGTGGAAAAACGATAAAAAGAAATAAGGATTCAAATCAGCACATCTACCGCTGCAGTGGTCAGGCCACCGCTGTAGCGGTGAAACTACTAGGAGTTCAGAAATTTCACCGCCGCAGCGGTCAGACCACCGCTATGGCAGTGAAAGTACATAGATTCACCTAAGTTTATGTTAGTTCACCGCTGCAGTGATCAAGCCACCACTGCAGAGGTGAACCCTGTACTTGTAAAATGTTGTTTTTAGATATTTTGAGATATTTTTTATTCCCATATCTTCATCCCTCTCTCATTTTTAGATTAGACCTCATTAGAGGATATGATAGAGTTGAGAGGTTTTTGGGGAGAGCTCATCCAAACCCGAAGAAGAAGATCACATTGCGAAGAATGAGAAATGCTCTCGGAGTGGTTTTGGCGTCGAATCTTCGGATAACAGCTAAGTCCCTTCGTTTCTTTCTTTATTTCTTAACTTTGATAGTTTGTTTGAGCATGTTTAGCTCATTTAGCATTGTATATACGATTATGGTCATTGGCTAAACATGGATTATCTATGAGATTAATATAGTTTATGAAAATGTCGTTTGTTTGAATTGTGTTTCTTTAACGATTGTTCTTCGCTATTCGATTGTGTTTACCGTTCTTGTATTTCTATTATATGTTTGTTTAGATATATTGAGAAATTGGGATTTGACACTTGGGAGAGGTAACCCCGAATTCGGACTAGGGTTTAAACACAACGCAACGATCTAAATAACCTGGGAGGGAGTTAGAAAGTATGCAATCCATGATGTTAGGGCAAGACTCATGTGACTATGTGTTTTAAAAAACACTAGAGAAAGACTTCAACGTTAACGTGAAGTCATATATTCATTCACTTTACACTTGAGATAGGGAGTGAATGAGTTTACGATACTGAGATTGTCGGATAGGTCGAATACTGCTATTGTTAACTAAACGAAACCAAACACGTTTAAGTAAATGAAGTTAATCCCTAGATAATTCATTCTCCTAAACGTCTGAATATAATATAAATTGTGTAATTAGATTAATTAGTATTTTAGTTTAGTATTTATATTTATAAACAAAAATCTATTTTTTATCGCCTAAATAAAGTTAGGTTATGATAATCACGTAACTCAACGACCGTGTAATCCAATCCCTATGGATACGATAACCCTAATTCTTCCAATATATACCAAAACTTGACACGTACACTTGCAGTGAAAGTAGCAACGTATTTACACACTACCAAATACCTTCTGAAGGAACTAGGCATATCAAACCACTCAATATATCAGTGTAGTATCAGGATTTCATCCTCTCCTGAGTTCTAGGAGACTTTAGATCCACGCTTAACATATGTCCTCTGAGTACGCTCAAGAAGATAAGGGTAAAAGAGGACCAAATCCGAACCACTACTATCACTATTCGAGCTTTCGATATTGAGAAAAGAGGGTATGTGAGAGAAATTACACTTCCGATTGTCATAGGCCTTGTCACTTTTCAAGTAGATCTGCATGTCTTAGATAAACCATCTACCTATAACTTTCTCCTCAGAAGGCCTTAGATACACTTGGCTGGGGAAGTTCCCTCATCACTCCATCAGAAGATGAAGTTTATCTTCGAGGATAGTATTATTATTGTCTACGCTGAGGAAGATTATGCCATCTACTGAACCTTTGTTGAGCCTATAATAGTAACCGAGCATGTTGACCAAAAAGCTTCTTTCCAAGCCTTTGACATAGTTAATGCTTCATATGTTCAAGAAGGAAGTCTACCGTCAACACCCAAACTGTCTGCTGCCACTATCATGTTGGAACTCACATGAACATCATGCACTTCTACCCGAAGATAGAAGTCAGCAAAAGTGAAGCAAGAATGTGATCCTTGCTTAGGATCAGACAAAAACTGGATACTTGTGGTAGGGTTTGTTCCGAGACAAAATAGAGAGTTCGATAAACAAACTGGGAATAATAGAGAACCAAGGATGATATCTCATATCCAAGTCATCTTTCCATTCGCCACTAACGTAGTTTGAGCAGAAAAAGAAAAGAAAAAAGACAAACCCAATTTCATGATAATCCCTTACAATACCAAGCCTAACCCTCCAGCACCATAGTCAAAAGAGTTAGTTGGCTTGATCAACAAGAAAGAAAATGACGTCGGAGTAGCAAAGCTAGCTAGCAGCCTCAGTAATTGGGATGCTCATCCAATCCCAGTGCAACGAGGACTTTGGTAATCAAGAAGCGGTTGTAACATCTCTTATCCAATTAACCACTTAATAGTAGAGATTATACTACATCTAGGCTCCCTTTAAACTCTTTGAAATTTCTCTTTTTGTATTATAGTAACAGTTATGCTAAGAAAAGAACATATTTAAAATCATATTTTGTGTTTACTTTTTAGGTGCCAAATAATCTTTCATATAATCCATATAATAATGAAACACTTCTTCTCAACAAGTATAATCTAGATAAGAAAATAAATCAGGAGTTAATGGAAATTAAAATGGAAGATGACCCTATTCCCAAGAACACCGAAGAAGTCTGAATAGCCTTAGAACAATTCGAGGAATGACATATTCCAAGTCAAGATGAGACTGA
Organism: Eucommia ulmoides; assembly: GCA_016647705.1. Taxonomy (NCBI): domain Eukaryota; kingdom Viridiplantae; phylum Streptophyta; class Magnoliopsida; order Garryales; family Eucommiaceae; genus Eucommia; species Eucommia ulmoides. Next base: position 43,355,745 of record CM028340.1, read on the forward strand.
AACAGTGAACCTAGGAGATCCGAAAAATCTAAGAGAAACGATAATTGGAAAGTCGATCAGTAGCCAAGAGAGAGAAGACTTGATATCCATGTTAAAAGAATATCAAGATGTGTTTTTATGGTCCTATGATGATATGGTAGGACTATCAATTGACATAATGACACATAAGTTTCCCATCAAGAAGGGAATCAAACCTATCAAGCAGAAACTTCAAGCAGAAACTTCGGAAGATGCTACCCAACATCAGCTTGAAAGTAAAGAAAGAGATCGTGAAATAATTCGAAGCTCGCCTCATTGAAGTCTGTACTTATTGCGATTGGTTGAGTATCATAGTTCCACTGTCCAAGAAATACGGAAGAATTCGAGTCTATGTTGACTATAGAGGCCTCAACACAGCAAGTCCGAAAGACTTCTTCTCACTACCAAATATCCACATCATCTTGGGCAACACTGCCAGGTCTAGGATGTCATATTTTGTGGATGGATTATGCGGGTATAACCATATTCTAGTTGACAAATAAGACAAGCATACGACCACTTTCACCAAGCCCTGGGGCGTATTCCATTATCGATCCATGTCGTTTGGACTCAAGAATGCCTGTGTAACTTATCAGAGATCTATGACGACCTTATTCCACGACATGATCCACAAAAAAATAGAGGTATATGTGGATGACATGATAATGAAATCAAGGAAAGATGAAGACCATTTCGAGCACTTGAAAAAGATGTTCAATCAACTAAGTAAGTTCCAGTTTAAACTCAACCTGGCCAAGTATGCATTCGTAGTAGTGTTTAGGAAGCTACTAGGATTCATGGTTAATCGACAGGGTATCAAAATTGATCTTACCAAGATTAAAGCCATAATCGAAATGCCTACACCAAGGACAAAAAATAAAATTTGCGGTTTCCTTAGAATAGTAAATTTCATCGCCCACTTCGTTTCGCAACTAACATCAACTTATAAGCCAATCTTCAGGTTGCTGAGAAAGGAATCATATGGGAAATGGAACAAATAATGCCAAGCCACCTTGGATAAAGTTAGGGCTTACCTAATGAACCCTTTTGTCTTGGTACCACCCTAACAAAGATGACCGTTGTTTCTATACCTCACCATCCTAGAAATTTCTATGGGAGCAATATTGGGATAACATGACAGTTTGAGTAAGAAGGAACAATCCATTTACTATGTCAGCAAGAGATTCTCTTCGTAAGAAGAAAAATGTTATATATTAGAGAAAACCTATTGTGCCCAAGCCTGGACTGCTCAAAGGTTATGTCACTACCTGCGGTATTTTACTACCCATTTAATTGCTAAAATGGATCCTCTAAAGTACATATTCAAGAAGCCTATACTCACCAGAAGAATATCCAAGTAGAAAATTCTACTCACTGAGTTCGATATTGTATATGTGACTCAAAAAGCAGTCAAAGGCCAAGCAATTGCTGACCAACTTGCTAATAACCCAAGAGCCGACCAAAGGTCCATGGAGACTGGGTTTTCTGATAAGCCTATTGCATTGCTAACTAGTGATAAAGACGACCAGGCGTGGAAAATATATTTCGACAGAGCTAGCAACTCGAAATGGGCCGGCATCAGTGTCGTCCTTATCTCTCCGCAAGGTTAGCACTTTCCAGTCACAGTTAAGTTAAAATTCACCAATACCAACAACACCACCGAGTACGAAGCTTGTATCATGGGCCTAGAGTTGGCCATAAACCTAAAGATCAAATAGTTGACAGTATACAGGAATTCAAAGCTAATTATAAATCAGATCACCGATAATTACGCGACGAAAGATGCCAAGTTGATCTGGTACAACAATCAATTACTTGAAGAATTTTAATTATAATTTCATAATTCCCTTATTTGAATAGAAAAATATTTGTATGAAGAATTTTGAAATCTACTAAATTTCAATAATAAAAAAAATGTGAAAATATATCTCATAATATAATTTTTGTTGAGTAATTTAATATAATTTTATTATATAATATATAGAAAGAGGGAATTTTAAAATTCATATAATTAGAAAATTAAAAATAGGATTGAAGTGAAATTGTTAAGAAATTAAAAAAATAACAAATTCTCTCTTGTAAATTGTTATTATTCCCATATTTTACAAATGAATGGATTTCGACGATGCCCTCGCAACTTTGGCAACTATGATCTCAGTGATCAAAGAAGAAGAAGACGAGATTCCTATAACCGTCAAGATATACCGACAACCAGGTTACTGTAATCGGATAGAAGCTAAAAAAAAGGAGAAACCTAGGTACGTAGACATCCAATGGTTTTTTAAGAATAAAGAATATCCTGAGGAAGCCAATAGCTTGAGTCGAAGAACCTTGCAAAGGCTAGCGGTCCATTTCTTTCTCAGCATTAACACACTATACAAGAGATCACTAGATTTAGGTCTCTTACGGTGTGTGAGCACTCGAGAAGCAATATAACTCAACCATTATATTGTTCATCTGTTGAGTTTTGGTTCGTCTAGAGATCACAATACTATGATTGGGTCGAGTAAATCGAAGAATTCGACTGGTAATTCCATCTGCTTTGGGATTCGAAGAAAGACAGGTCGGAAGCTGCTAGAGATCCTGAAGCCTCCAATAAATGACCGAGTCTAAGGAAGAAAGAATTTCTAAAAATGGATAATATACTTGACTATGCAGGCTTTATTTTGTAACTATAACCTCTAATTGTTTATATGTTATGCTTCTTTCATGACTAATATTTCAATGCATATAAGTAGAAAAGATTCTTTCATAACTAATATTTCAATACATATAAGTAGAAAAGACAAACGGCATAGGAGAAAATGGATGGAAGCAAGTTAAAACCTAGTAAATCAACCTTAACACAATTCTATTTAAGGATATCCGACGTCCTCATTGAACCAACAATACACAACACCTCAAATTCCCATGATACCCCCAGTAAATCAACAATACACCAAAAACCTTATTAAAACCTATCCTATGATCCAAATTCATTAAAAGGTCGTAGAACCAAAAAAACCATCGTGCACAATAGGATACTCGATTTTCAATTTCGAGACAAGTGTGGTACACTTTAGAGTTACCTTAAGGATGGAGATTTTGACAAAAGAAGATGACCATCGACAGACAAATAGTACACTGCTCAGGCGACAAGACCAAGGAACGGAGACGAGGAAACGTTTTCTTCTAATAATACTTTAACTGTCAAAAATGTAGGAAATAGGCACAGGTTGCCTATATATTGACATTTAAAGCAAAATATTTGAAGCAAAAAGGATTAAATGGACAACATGAGGTGTATAATCTCTATTCCAACAAATTATCAGCAAGCCTTGGTGCTACAGGTAATTCATTTTATCAATTCATGCCTAGACTAAATAAATAATTTGCATAGACCATATGTTACACTAACGAGAAAAATTATAAAGATTAATTCTTAAAATGTATTTTTCTACCAAAAATAAACATGTCGGCAAATGTATTCAGGAATTTACATTAATAAAATCCCAAATTCATTTTTCATCTCCCCCGACAAATATCGAGACAAACTGATTTAGTTTCTCAATCCAATTGCTAATCAGTCTCCTCCCCAGCCCGTAGGCTGGGGCATATTTTACACTGTCAGTAATCGTAAATCGCACAATAGAAAGTGTCGTATTAGATTCCCTAGTGGAACTTATCCAATCACTACCTCAGTGAGAGACTAGGGCACATTTCATCCTATTGATGTTTTCCTGATGGAAATAATGTTAATTTCATCTCACAACATAAAATAAAATACCCAAATTATAATAAACTTAATTAAATTCATCAATCATGTATGATGAACTCCATGCCGGCCTGATTCTAAGTTATCTGAGATACGTAAGCAACCCATATACAAGTTTGATCGCCCCCTTAAAAAATCTATCATCCAACGATGAACTACGTGCCAACCTGATTCCAAATTATCTGAATACGTAGGAGACCCATATACGAGTTTGGTCGCCATTAAATAGAAGTCACCCATCAATTGGGATTAAATCATGTCAACTTAAAAAAAAAAAAAAAAAAAAAAAAACATCAATCCAGATTGAATCACGTCAACTTTAAAATCAATTCCCTAATCAAGGATGAACAAGGTGTCGACCTGAGTCCTGGTAAATACCAGGATACATGAAACCTTTATAGGTTCGATTGTCACTTTAAATGAAATTCCTTCATCCCTAGTGGACTACACTTCGACCTATCCTTAATAGATCACCAAGGTATGTAGGAAACCTAAACGAGTCTAGTCGAAGTCAGAGAGGTGTTAGCCTTACGACATTTTCTCAGCTCTGTGTCAGGGTGTATCTCTAAGAAGCCCCTCGACTTCTCTGAGAAGCTGATTGTTAATCCTTTTGTTAGGAAAAACAACAAAGAATACTTGTGCATAAACTACACTTCGACCTGATCCTTGGTAATTAACCAAGGTATGTAGGAAACCCTTGTGGGTACGGTCGATAATCTGAACATCAGCACAGGGAGGGCCAAACTACATTTTGACTTGATTCCTAACCTAGGAAATCAGTTTATGTAGATAACCCATATGGGTTTCAGCCATCTGATGATCATTATCTAAAACAAATGACTAAACAATAAATGGTAAAATTAAAATACATAAGAGACCTAACGACGTCCCTAGTCTCAAACGGATATTAAAAGTCACACGCTCAGTTCAGAACATATGGAAAACCTATGTGGGTGTTGTCGCATTCTCTAAATGTCAGGAAATAATCCTGGGCCCCAGCTAAAGCTGGGGCACATTATTTTTTTGTTTCTCCGGTGGCATACTGTGATAGGATTCACCCCAGCTAGAGTTGGGGCGCATTATATCAGGTTTCTCCATTGAAATTTCTTGATACACTAGTTGCAACTGAAGAAAAAATCCAAAATCTAAGAATAGAATCCATAATCCCTAAAATAAACAAGTGTCATGAAGCTCGGTCTATGACTAGGCACAATTTATCTGAGGTTAAATTTCTCCGATGAAGTTTTCTAGTCCTCGTTAGGCAGTCCCAAGTGGGATGTGGCCAAGAAACTCCACTAAGTGTCGAGTTTCCTTGAGAGTTTTCTCCGGTAAGAATTCTCTTAGCCATTTTCAATCAAGTGTTGATATGACGACCCAGGAATCGGTTTCTCTTACCAAGGAACCTTTTCCACCAAATATCAATTTAAATTATATATCCTAAACTAGATTTAACCTGATTCTTAGTTAAGTCTAAGATATGTAGGTGCCCTAATGGGGTTCGGTCAAGCCGACTAACAAGACACCCCAGAATTGGTTTCTCTAACCCAGAACCATTTTACCCAATTTTGATTTACTTTACCTATCAGAACTACATTTGGCCTAATTCTTAGTTAAGTCTGAGATATGTAGGATAGCCTCTAAATGGGTACAGGCATAACCAGATATGGCAATAAGTCGTCAGAGGTGTCAATAAGTCATCAAAGATGGAAATAAGTCATCAAAACTATAGTAATCCTCTAGGACAGGTCATTTAGCCTCCTTTAGGATCCTCAAAGACAGTCATTAAGTCATCTTTGATAAAGTATGTAGTCAATCTCAAGGATAGTCATTCAACTTTCTTTGAGAATATCTTTCACCGTTTAGGAAGGATTGCGGTAATCTTTGAGGATGGTCATTCAGTCTCCATTGAAGAGATCCCATAGATACTCAAAGATAGGTCATTTAGCCTCCTTTAAGCTTCTCAAGGACCTGTCATTCAGCCTTCTTTGAGGAGATTCCACACACTTTGGCAAGGAGCGTAGTGTTCCTATGATAATATAGTGGTGACCAAGGAACCTATTCGTATGTTCTTAGCATTTGCTTTCCTAGGAAATTACGAAGACGACAATGAGTGGTCATTCTCCTAATATTGCTGAATAGATACTCAAGGATGGTCATTTAGCCTCCTGTGAGATTCTTTAAGGACTGGCTATTTAGCCTCCTTTGAATAAAAATGAGGGTTAGATACTCAAACAAAGGTCATTCAACCTCCTTTGAAGATATCCTGTAGGTACTCAGGGATAGGTCATTCAGCCTCCCTTAAGAGCTTTAAGGACTGGTTATTCAGCCTCCTTTGAACAAGGTATGTAACATCCCTCAAGGGTAGGTCATTGAACCTCCTCTGAAAGAATTCCATAGCCTTGAAGGATAGGTGATTCAACCTCTTTGAAGAAGATCCAATGGTAAAGCCTTAAGGATCGTCATTCAGCTGCATTAGAAAGATTCAGTAAAAGCCTCAGGGATAGGTCATTCAGCATGCCTTGAGATGATCCAGCCAATAAAGCCTCAAGGACCGATCATTTAGCTTGCTACAAGATTATCAAGGACTGGTCATTCAGCCTCCTTGGAAAAGTCCTTTACCTCTTCCAAAGGGTAGGCGTAGTAATGTTTATGTATACTCCTAAACTTTACTAAAATTAAAATTAAAATTTATGTCTTTATTTGTCATTACAAGTAAACTCGCATGACAAAGAGAAACTGTTGTAGACACCACATTTTGTCCCGCCTATCAATGTTGAATTATAGGTATAAGTTCAGATAAACTTTAAAATTAGGTTTAAAGGGAATGAATTTATACTTTGGATCACACTGGATAATACTAAAAAAACCACAAAAACAAAAGAACAAAAACCGTTGAATTTAACTAAATTCGGTAAAGTAAAAGTTTCGGGTCAACCTCCAAATTCCTTAAATTAAAGGAGAACTAAGATGGACACTATTATTGTCACGACCCGTCCCGGAACCCATCATCCCGAGGCTAGCGTGACTACAACATGACATCACCAATAACCAATCAACCAAATGAAAGACAATTTGTTCCCATCATATAATACAAACATTTAAATGGGGAACACACCCATCCCAATCTAATATTCCTAACAAACAATATTCATTTATGAACCTTTTAACGGTTCATCTTGATTAGTTTCTCTCAAACACCTCTACGACTTCATTACGCAGCTTTACCTAGTGCCAGTAGGGGACCGACTCCTAGCCGTTGTACCTGCGAGTGTATTGCCTTCTTAGTAAAACATTTTTTAAAATATTAATACGTTCCAAATATTTCCACAATTTAGTATGGATCAAACACAGGTATTTAAACAATGGAAATAGGCGCTATAGATAAGTTCTAGCCAGATTCATCTTAGTATAACATCATACCAATCATCATAATAAATAATATCAAATAAATCAATATACGTAACACACCACATCTCAAGCACCAATCTCAAACACCCACTTCCAACACACACACACTGGCCAGTCCTAGTGATCATTTTAACCTCACGATCAGGAGTTTGCAACGGTACCGTACCATCCGTAGGATATGCCTTCCTACGAACACCCATCACTCCGCCGAAGCGGATAATCACTGTGCAGTATAAACGTCTAACATCACTCTGCCAAAGCAGATAAACATCACTCCGCCGTAGCGGATAACATCACTCCGCCGAAGCGGATAATCTCACTCTACCAAACTAGATAAATACTAGGGCATCGTCAAATCAAATACAGCATCATCGAATTACAACTCAACAAATATCGTCAAATCACCACGTCTATCTCTTTTCCTCAAACCCAACTTTTAAGCCCAAAAACATATTTCACACTTTTCTTTTTAGAAAAAACGTCTGAGTCTTTCAAAACTACTATTCCACCCTTTATTTTTCTTTTGAAAACCAGACATTTTTAGGAAAATAGATGTTTTCTATTTCCTTTTAAAAACACTGTCTAATTTCACCAAATTCACCAAAAATTCATTTTCAGTTTCATTTTGGAAACCATCGAAATTTTCCAAAAACTCAGTTTACCAACTTACCCAAATCCTGCTTGATCCATATCATTTATAAATTCATATAATTTAGGTAATCACAATTTTCATCCCATATTTATATAGAGAATAATTTGGTAAGAAGACAGTACACTCACCTCGATCCCCGTTTTGCACCACTGACATTGTCCGCCCTCTATCTGGACGCCAGTGCCTGCGAACCTAATAGTGGCAGAGTCTAAATTAATATCTTATCTAAAATATCCTAATCATGTAATGCAAACCCTATTTCCCGAATCGTTACTAATTTTACATACCACGTACTTAAAATTAATTAATCGTTACGACATTATTATGGTTTTAGGATTTCTAATACTAATTAAAATTTAATTTAATGGAAATTAAATCATCGATCGAAGCTTCACCTGTTTCCGAACCGTTTGGCGACCATGAGATAAGTTTTGGATTCTTCTGGGGTGGTTTCTGCAATTTCCCCTTTTTCTTTTTTTTTTTTTCTTTTTTTTTCCTTTCCTTTTCTTTCTTCTTTTTTTTTTTCTTTTCTTTTCTTCTTCTTCGTTTTCTGCTTCCGGTCCGATCCTCCCTCAGCCGCCGACAAGGAACTCCGACCACGTCTCCCGTCGTCACCGTTCCGAACGCACAACCATATCACAACGATCCACCACCTCCACCCACACAGCCGACCAACTACCCGGAGCCGATCACCCATCGTCGGACAGCTCACACCGCCGGACCGGAGTCCTTTCTCTCACTACCTACTCCGGTAACTTACCTACAACCGAAACCACCCACACCTACTTCCATAACAGTAGAACACACCTACACCTCCTTATTCCATTTTCAGAAACCACACACCCTACCCACCTGTTCCATTTTCAGAAAACGCACAGCCGGTCACCGTCGACGACTCACGTACCGCAGCAACGGCCACGCTGAACAGAGCACAAACCAACACACCCACCATCTTCCGGAGGAGCACGGAAGCCCCCCCCCCATGCACGTCCGACAGCCTCGCCAGCGATCGCTTCTCAAAACCGAACTCTGGCCGGCTCTCTCTCTCTCTCTCTCTTCTCTATTTTTTTCCTCGGATTCCCTTTTTCTTTCTTCTCGATCCTTCTGAAATGAGTGAATCGCTTATATACGCATGAGTGTAGTGGTTGCGTTTGATTCTGGCTCGCCACGTCGAAGCCTCTGTCCGAATTCCTGCCGGCCCTCCCTCCGACCGAACGTTGGTGGGTATATGATGATAAAAAAAAAATATTCATTAATTGCTCTTTCCTCCCCCCAATTTCCTTTAAACCCTGATTTTACTCCTTTTCAATTTTAAAAGTTTCTAACATTTTCAATTCCACCCTTGAAAGTTTAATTTAAATGTTACATGTCAATTTACTTCCCTAAATTGGGATTTACTATTTCTATATTTTCAATTTGACCACTAAACTTTTTATTTGAATTTTTAATGGTCCTAGTTTCACCCCGAATTTTCACCATTACTTTACCACACCACTGAAATGACGTACCTTCTACGATGGCGGTCTTACAATTATCATTGCATCTACGACCTACCCATCTCATTTCGAATGCGAGTGGATTTTGATCGACCATACTTCACAACTTGAACTCTATTCTTTTTAGGAACAAAGATTGGAAAACTAGGCTTCGGCCAATAGTGCTCATGAATGAGTAGTTGAAATGATGACTCACAAACTTTCAACAAGTTCGTGATTATGTACTTAGGAGCGATGTAGTGGAACACATCAATGCCAAAATACTTGGTCGCTGCAAGCATATAGGAGCATGGATATCTGAAAAATATTATATTTTCCACAATTGCAGTCAGGGTTAACCCCTAAAGTAATGGCGTGCACGATAACCCCACCGGTCAAAGTCTTTCTTATTTTCACGTGACAAAGGGCATTACAACTAAACACACACACACACACACACACACACACACACATATATATATATATATATATATATATATCAAATTAGATAATGAGTTGCATCATTTATTTTATAAAAAAAAAAAAAAGAGTAATTAATAAAGTAATTAATGATTGAATATTCGGATCTGGTACGTTTTGGACTTAGTTTGAGATTTTTGAATTTTTTTAACGACGTGTTTAATGTACTAGTAATTGTTGGACGAGCCCTTTAGAGCTTCATGTCGACCAACATCGAAGTATTTCACCAACCAGTAGAAAGTAATCAAAACGGCTGCTGTAATTGCAATATTTATTGCACCCTTCAAATAGTTATTGAATACTTTAGCATAGTTGGTCATCATCACGCCCCAACATTTACCATCATTATGTGTTCTAGTTCATTTCTCCATTGTTGTATCCGTTAACCACCTATACGCCCCCTTATCTAATTTTCTAATCTCTTCAATTATTGAATTGTACTTCCGAAATTGTGATGCAATAACCACATTCCAAGCAAGATCTTTCAATTGTTGATTTCTAAACCTATTGTCAAAATTTCTGCAAAGGTGCCGCAGACAAAATCGGTGATATCAAACCGGGCTCGTTCTATTGATTAAGTTATAAAGTTTTCACCGTACTAACAATGGCAAGGTGTGAAAACCTAAGTTGTAGAATGTACGTCATAAATAACCACATTATAGAACGTTAGAGAATTTTAGGGTAAAAATTTTATTGATAAAAACCCAAATCAAAAGTTGGGGGTCAAATTGGGAATTCAGAAACGCAAAAATTTAAACTTGAGATTTAAATTGGCAATTAGAAATCAAAAGTAAAAATGTTAGGGGCAAAATTATAATTTTGGAACTTTTTAAAATAGAAATACACTGAAATGAAGATCCTAAAGGAACTGGAGGGAGGAAAGTGTAATTTAACCTTTTTTTTTTTTTTATATATACATACATATCACCATCCGACGACGGGCAATCTACCGGCCAGAGCAGGGGCGATCGAGGGGGGGGTGACGTGTCGAGCTGAGGATCACTTTGATCACTACAATCATGCAATAAAATCCCTTCCCCATGCAAAGAAATAAGGAAACCGGAGAAAACATTCGAGAAATTCTAGAGAGAGAGAACCGGAGTGGAGGGGTCGTCGGTTTTTCTTGAATCGACGTTCCTCTGACAGCGTGGTCGTGTGGGCATTGTAAACAATTCCAAGGAGAGACAGATTGGTTCGACCGGTGGTGTGGTTCGTCGACGGAGAGGTAGTGCGCGTGTTAGCGTCACCGATGAGCGGAGTTGCGGATCGCCGTTCGACCATCGACGATCGTCGGGCAGGTGAGTATTTACATGTATTTATCTAATTAATTGATAGATGTGGGCATGCATGAGCGTGACGAGTTGGGTCGGTAAGTTTCCGGTGGGGTGACAGAGTGCTCGGTTTCCGTTTTCCAGCTGCATGTGGGTTTGTGTATGTGTGTTCTGATTTTCCCAACTACTGTGTGAGAGTGTGTGTGTGTGTGTGAAATGTATAATGTGTCGACGAGAATCCAGCAAAAAGGGAAGGAAAAAATCGAGACGAAGAGAGAGAGAGAAAGAGAGAAAGGACGATCAACGCGGTGGCGGTGGTGGGAGTTGATTGCCGCTGCGATGTGCCGCCGTGTGTGTGGGTCTCCATCGGTAGGGATCATTGGTCCCGTTGCATGCCGTCGGCAGTGGCATGCAAGTATAGTTGCATGCATGGGTGGTTGTGTGTGTGTCGCAGGGTGCGTAGGTGCGTGTACTGTAGCAGCTGGGTGTCCGGTTGAGCTGCTGAGACGGCCGGAGGGGGGTGTCTAAGGGAGGTCGTAGGTGATACAGGGGCGACAGGAGAGTCGGCAAGGAATGGGAAGCCACCGTAGAGAAAGAGAGGGGCGACCGTCGGTCTGAAAAAAAAAAAAAAAAAAAAAAAAAAAAAAAAAAAAAAAGAAAAAAAAAAAAGAAAGGGAAATTGCACAATTAAGCCCAACAAAAGGAAAAAGATTCAAATTCGAACTCAAATTCTTTCACGACCCGTGAACGATTCGGGATGGATATCGTTTTCCGTTATATTTATTCTAGTTTGGTTAAATTCAATCTTAACGTAAAAATCTTTGTAATCGGAGTAATAAATTTAGGGTCGTCCAGATTATAAGATTTCCGATGTAATAAATAACAGAACAGAATTATTAGTATAATAACAAATCCCAGGGATAAAATATGGGAAATGGAAACAAATGTGGAACTTAGGGCCGGCCTTACGTGACTAGGTGATTTTTCATAAAGTATTAACTTAAGCCCTCTCATTTCTAGGTTCGCAGATGCCAACACCTCGGTAAGCTGCGGACGGGGGGATTTTTGCAGCACCAGAAACGAGTTGAGTGTACTGCTTTCCTACCAAATTATTTGTATATGTACATACATGATGAAAAATGGTTGTACTTAAATTAGATGCTTTTAAACCATTATGTGATGATTAGATGATATTATTGCGTGATGTTGATCCACTTCGGCGGAGTGATGTTTATCCGCTTCAGCGGAGTGATATTTATCTGCTTCAGCAGAGTGATGCTAGACGTTTGTACTGTGCAGTAATAATCTGCTTCGGCAGAGTGATGGGTGTTCGTAGGAAGGCATATCCTACGAATGGTACGGTACCGTTGCAAACTCCCGATCGTGAGGTTAAAACAATCACCATGGCTAGTGTCACAGGGTCGAAATTTTCAGCACCAATTTTCAACCGAGTGATGGCCTGATCGTTGCACAATCAGTCAGCCACGGTGAATGCACTGCCTCGCAACGGAATTACACCGACAGAATTGTAAACACACACGTTCCTGTAACGAAATACAACCGGAATGCACCGAAATACTACTGAAACGCACCCACGCAACAGTACACACACGTATTACGGGAAAACTCAACCTTATATTAATAAACTCCGGTTACAAGGAACCAAATACAACACATAGTCTGTAAAATACGCAGGCAAGCATTCCAACCTTTAAAAACAGACCAGAACAACAGTATTTATAGGAGAAGACAGTAGTTGACAGCCCCAACTGCATAGGCAGACTACCGACACCTGTCCCGACACTTGTCAGCACCACAGGAGTTGGTTTTCCTATCTGAAAACCAACCAAAACGGCCCAAGAACTGCCCAGAACTGCTCACACATGCACTGCACATGTCTGGAAACCACCAGTCCATCAGCTCACCAGGTAGCATTCTTCCAGCGTTTTTGCACCGTCCCAACGTCTGCCCGTTACCGTCTCATCCCATAATCTGCCAAAGTTCGCCAACGTTTTGCCACACCGCCTGCATAGCCGGAACGTGTCGTTGCGCCCAACGACTGCCAACATTCCGTGTGCTATTTCCGCACCAGAATGCACCGTCGCCCAACGGTGCGTCATGCCGCTACATGACTCAGCCCAAAACGTAGCGTTGCACCTACGTTCTATTTTGTTGTATCGTTCTGCCCAACGACGTCCCAATGCTATATGTATTTTTCGCACCAAAATGCACCGTCGTTCCCAACAGTCCGCCACGCCGATCACATGACACTGTTTACAACGTATCGTTGTGCCTCCGTTGTACCATTTTGCCTCGGTACCGCACCGAGATCTTCCTTTGGTCCCGTCACTCCCCAACGAGAACCCCATTATCAGCTACCTCTGCTAATGCCGCCAACGTGCGTCCACGTTGCCTAACAGCGCACCATTTTGCCAACGCCTGCCCAACAGCTTGGTCCAGCGCCTCATCGCTCCTCCAACGTGTGTTGCCGCGTCTAAAGCACCGTTTACAATGTAGTGTTGCACCTACGTTGCACCATTTTGCCTCGGTCCCGCACCGAGGTCTTCCACACCGCCCAACACCCGCCGGTGCTGTACAACAACACTGCTGCCCACCGATAGGCACCAATCTGGTGCCCTTTTTGCCAACGAACCCATCCATGCCGCATGCGCCATGTCCAGTAGAAAATCGCACCAAGTTGGTGCTGTTTGGTCCTCCAGCATTGTTAGGGTCTAACAAACCACCCCCACTAAAAGAACCCGACGTCCTCGTCGGATCGTGCCCAGCATAATCCACTGGATTTGGCATGTACCGATGCCACCCGTTCTGCCACTGTCGTCTCACTCTGTCAGCAGTATGTTCACCATTCGTTGCAACCCGTTGCAACATGTTTGTTAATTTTGTCCGCCACAGTCTCCTCATCCTGCCCGCAAACTCTTACCGGTCCGTTATAGATCGTTTACAACGTGTTTGTCTAATCGCGTCTGTCACAGCCTACACAATCTGCCGACAGACTTGCACCATTCCGTTGCAACTCCCTGCAACGTGTTTATTAATTGCGTCAGCCACAGTCTTCACAATCTGCCCGCCGACTCTGACCCTTGTCCGTTGCACCTTACTGCAACATTTTTCATCACAGAAACCCCGTCCGTGACCCGGACTGACCACCAGCCCAGTTACTACCCAATAACTGAATTTGGCATACGTCTATGCCGATAATACCGCCACAGCCTCTTCATTCTGCCAGCAGTATTTCTCCACCAGTCCGTTGCAATCTGTTACAACGTGTTGGCCATAGAGCACCGTCTATAACCAGAATGTCCATCAGTCTGCCACCACAGCAAACCCCGTATGGAAGTCTCAACGATAACCAGCCACCGCCGGTTATTTTTCAGCACGGGCATAGGATGTTTTCTTGAATCCCATGCCCCAAATCAGGAATCACAGCGTACCTGATTTCAGACCGCACCCGGTCAGAATTGTTGTCCACCGATAACGTATTTCCAATGTGCACCCAACGACTTGGTCCAACGCTCCGACGTTCCTCCAACAATGTAAGGTGTCCGTTTGCAAATTGGCAGCACGCCGCCAATTTCAGACCGCTCCTGGTCTGTTCGTTGCCCTCCAGCAATACAGTGTCAAGATTCATCCAACGACTTGGTCCAACACTCCCTATCCTCCAACGAAGTCAGACACCCGTTTGGAAACCCATAAATAACCAACCTCCTCTAGTTATTTTTCAACATGGGACATAGGACTGTTTCCGGTATCCTATATCCCAAACAGGTTCATTACATACCCATTTTCAGACCACTCCTGGTCTGCTCGTTGTTATCCACAAACAACGCTTCACCGACGCGCGCCGTCTCCCGTCCAGAGACGTCCTCGTCTGATTCATCCCGAACCAGCGCCGTCAGTATTTCTTTCTTCGGACAGTCCCTCATCCGGTGAGGACCGCCGCAGATAAAACAACCCCGGTGCTTACCCACAGCCGGCATCGATTGTGATTTTGAACGGGGTCCCTCAGAAACGTCGGCCTACACGCCTTTGATTTTCCACTCCTTCGTGCCCTCGTTCATTTTCTCCTTACCTTTCCTACCTGACTTCCGATCTGCTCCACTACTGTCTCGTGTCAGGTTGTAGTCGGTCAGGCTGTCTGTCTCCGCCACAGCAGTAGGCAGGTCACGCACGCCCTGCCGTCGCAATTTCGCTTGCGCCCACAGTTGCAAGCCGGAAGTAAAATTGAAGAGCTTGTCCTCTTCCAACATATTTTTCACATCCAACAGTAAGGATGTGAACTCCTTCACATACTCATGCACCGATCCGGTGTGCTTGAGTCGCCGTAATTGATCCCGAGCCACCCAACTCAAGTTTGTTGGTAGGAACTGCTCCCTGAGTTCCCTCTTCAAGTCTGCCCATGTTGCTACCGCCGGACGTGTGCTGTCAGCCACGCGCGTTCGCCACCGCAGCTTTGCGTCGCCCACCATGTACATCGTTGACATGGAGACTTGATCACCGTTACGAACATGAGCAATCTGAAAATATTGCTCCATGTCCCATAGGAAGTTCTCTAACTCCTTGGCACTCCGTGTGCCTGAAAATGCCGTTGGTTCTGGCACCTTCATCCGTGCTGGTTTGTCCCCTGACGTGCGCTGTCCAGCACCGTTCTGTTTCAAAACAGCAACTTCATCCTCCACGCTCTTGAGGTTGCTTTTTAGAATATCGACCATCGTAATCATGTCCTCCGCCATAGACGAGAATCTGGCCGTCGCATCGGTACAGAATTCCTCAAAAGAATTCCCCAGGTTCACCAGGTCGACCCTCAGTTCAGCGTTCTGTATGGACAAGTTCACTTCACCGGCTGTCGGTGGCGCACCGACGTAGTCCTCCAACACTTCCAGTCGACTGTTTACACTTGACGCAGGAGCCATCCTGCTCTGCTCGTTACTGTTCACCAACACGAAAATGTCGACGAACGCCCAACAGTTTGGTCCAACGCCTTCGCCCGTTCCTCTAACGTTTTTGGTCATTCGTGCACCGACGCATAGCCCACTCTTAGACCTGCTCTGATACCCACTGTCACAGGGTCGAAATTTTCAGCACCAATTTTCAACCGAGTGATGGCCTGATCGTTGCATAATCAGTCAGCCACGGTGAATGCACTGCCTCGCAATGGAATTACACCGACAGAATTGTAAACACACATGTTCCTGTAACAAAATACAACCGAAATGCACCGAAACACTACCGAAATGCACCCACGCAACAGTACACACACGTATTACGGGAAAATCCAACCTTGTATTAATAAACTCCGGTTACAAGGAACTAAATATAACACATAGTCTGTAAAATCCACAGGAGTACATTCCAACCTTTAAAAACAGACTAGAGCAACAGTATTTATAGGAGACGATAGCAGTTGACAGCCCCAACTGCATAGGCAGACTACCGACACCTGTCCCGACACTTGTCAGCACCACAGGTGTTGGTTTTCCTGTCTGAAAACCAACCAAAACCGCCCAAGAACTGCCCAGAACTGCTCACACATGTACTACACATGTCTGGAAACCACCAGTCCATCAGCTTACCAGGTAGCATTCTTCTAGCGTTTTTGCACCGTCCCAACGTCTGCCTGTTGCCGTCTCGTCCCATAATCTACCCACGTTCGCCAACGTTTTGCCACACCGCCTGCATGGCCGGAACGTGTCGTTGCGCCCAACGACTGCCAATGTTTTGTGTGCTATTTCCGCACCAGAATGCACCGTCACCCAACAGTACATCATGTCGCTACATGACTCAGCCCAAAACGTAGCGTTGCGCCTACGTTTTGTTTTGTTACATCGTTCTGCCCAACGACGTCCCAACGCCGTATGCATTTTTCGCACCAAAATGCACCGTCGTTCCCAACAGTCCGTCTTGCCACTCACATGACACTGTTTACCATGAATTGTTGCGCCTCCGTTGCACCATTTTGCCTCGGTACCGCACTGAGATCTTTCTTTGGTCCCGTCACTCCCCAACGAGAACCCCATTATCAGCAACCTCTGCCAACGCTGCCAATGTGCGTCTACGTTGCCCAACAGCGTACCGTTTTGCCAACGCCTGCCCAACAGCTTGGTCCAGCGCCTCCCTGCTCCTCCAACATGTGTTGCCGCATCTAAAGAACCATTTACAACGTAGTGTTGCACCTACGTTGCACCATTTTGCCTCGGTCCCGCACCGAGGTCTTCCACACTACCCAACACCCGCCGGTGTTGTGCCACAACACTACTGCCCAACGATAGGCACCAATCTGGTGCCCTTTTTGCCAACGAACCCATCCATACCGCATGCACCATGTCCGGTAGCAAATCGCACCAAGTTGGTGCTGTTTGGTCCTCCAGCATTGTTAGGATCTAACAGTTAGCCAGTGTGTGTTGTGGTGGAGTGGTGGTTTGGGGGGGGTGATATTTTGTTTATATTGGGTAGTTTATTATTTAATTCAGGCGATTGGTATGATATTTATACTGCATGGTTTTAAAAAATAGAACTTATATATATTATTTTATTTTTACTGCATATATATGCTGCTTATGCTGAATCCATGTGTAAATGTTGTGTTATCTAGAAGATATTATTATTATTAAATAAGAATGATTGTATTGAGAAGGCAGTACACTCGCAGGTGAAATGGCTAGGAGTCGGTCCCCTACTGGTACGGGATAGATTCCGTCGATGGTATAGCAAGGAAATACAAATTTTCGGATAGCATTGCCTGAGGCGAACCTAGGAAAGGTTCATCGTTTGTCTTTTTTTCCCTTTTTGTTGTTCTAGAAGGGAATTCAGGGATTGGTGTGTCTCTGGCTTGGAAAGATGTTTATGACCTGTATTTTGATGTTTGTATAATTATGAATGCATACCGTCGCTTTCTAATTGGTTTGTCGCTTAGGAAATGTCGTGTCGACGTCACGCCGACCACACAGGTGACGGGTGTCTGGGGTGGGGTGTGACAATTTTGGTATCAGAGCCTAGGTTATAGGTTCTGTAGACTTGTCAGGTGTCGTGCCCGTAAAGGATCATGGGATGGGAAACGTGCCAGTTGTCTAGTCAGTAGGGGACCCTAAGATAAGGTGTTAGTGGGTGCTTTTAATACACGCGAAATAATTATTTAATGTATGTTAATTTTTGGTATTTTTCTGGTTGACTTAGTTAGTTGTTGAATTGGATTTTATGACTAATAACAGGTATGGAATGGGAAGGTGAAACCTCTGGGAGTGTGGGACCCCAGAGGCAGGCGGAACCCCCAAGGCAAGTGGAGCCTTAGGAACAAAGAGATAGGGAGTAGGAAAGTTTGCAGATTGTAGGATCCCACACGCAGGGTGACAGGTTGCAAGGAAGTTTAGATGCAGTCGAGAGAATTCTGCAGGCCGCTGCCCAGCTAACGGAGCAGCAAGCGAGGATTATGGAAAGTCAGAGGGCCCAAGGTGATACCGCCACATCTCAGGCGGTACGATTGAAGAGGTTCAAGAAGTTAAACCCTCCGGTTTTCACCGGGACAACGGGTCTAGCTGATGCGGAGAATTGGATCAAAGGCATGGGGCACGTATTCGAGGCGATGGGGATTGTCGACGATAGTCGAGTTCCCCTTGCCACTTTTCAGTTGAGGGAGGAAGCCGAGCATTGGTGGGAAGAAATGAAAAGGCTAATTACTGGTTCTGGTGAGGAGATCACATGGGAATGTTTCGTCGCCGTGTTTAATGAGAAGTACTTTCCCGAGTCTTATTGATTCCAGATGGGGAAGGAATTTATAGTCCTGAAGCAGGAAAAGATGACTGTTCAGCAGTATGAAGTTAAATTTGATGCTTTATCACGTTTTTCCCCTGATCTGGTAAAACCGGAGGAGGGGAAATGCAGACGTTTCCAGAAGGGACTTCAGTTAGAGATCCGCTCCAGGCTGACAAGTAAGTAAATTAAGAACTATGCAGAGTTGGTAAATACAGAAAAGTTAGTGAAGAGAGATGTACAGGAAGCCGCCGAAAGTCGAGAGCAGTACATGAAAAGCATATTTGAGTCGCCTAGCACATTTTCGGGTGGCACTTCGCGGGGGACGGTAGTTCGACCGCCAATTGCTCGGGCCTCATCCTTTGGCCAATCTGCCAGGAACCATGGTTCCCGGAAATCCTACCCTAGGCAACAACAAAGTGCATTGGAAGCTAGTGCTGGTCCATAGAGACAAGAGCGGAATCAACCATCGAGTCGGGCTGGGGGGGATAAGTGTTATCATTGTGGAGTTACGGGTCACTTTGCCAGAGACTGTCCTGTGGAAGTCCCGATATGTTTCCACTGTCATGTGCCAGGTCATAAATCTACAAATTATCCGAAACTTGCTTCTACATTCATACCTCCAGCGACCAGTATGGGTAGTACGGGTCCTAGTACCGCCTAGGGACTTGGTAGAGGATCGCCGGGTAGACCTCCAACGCGAGGCTGTGTTTTTGCTACTACCCGATAGAATGCTCAGGCTACTCCCGAGGTGGTCACAGGTATCATATCTTTATATGCTAAAGATGCCCGTGTGCTTATTGATCCCGATTCTACGCATTCTTTTGTTTCGGCAACCTTTATGATGCAAGCAGGCAGATTTCCTATTTCTTTATCCTACTGTATTGTTATTTCTACTCCAGTGGGTGAGTCGGTATGGATCGATAGGGTGTATAAGGACAGTCCACTTCGGTTTGGTGATAGGGAGTTATTGGCAAATCTATTACCCCTCAGTATTCACGATTTTGATATAATATTGGGTATGGATTTGTTATCTGGATATCATGCCACGGTGGACTGTTTCAAGAAGGAAGTGATATTTTGAATCTCAGGCGAGCCAGAGTTTGTATTTGTTGGAGATAGAATTATCACTCCTATCAGTTTAATTTCAGTGTTAGAAGTCAGGAAATTATTGAAGAAAGACTGTCAGGGATATCTTGCGCACATAATTGACACCAGTCAGAGAGGAACTCCGGTGGCAGATATCCCCGTAGTCCGAGATTTTTCTGACATATTCCCGGAAGAATTGTCAGGGTTGCCCGTCAATAGAGAAATGGAATTCACGATCGAGTTAATTCCAGGCACCACCCCTATATCGATTCCACCTTATCGTATGGCACCTACTGAGTTGAAAGAGTTGAAGGTCCAGTTGCAAGATTTATTAGACCGGGGCTTCATCAAGCCCAGTGTCTCCCCATGGGGTGCCCCAGTGCTGTTCGTAAAAAAGAAGGATGGCACGATGAAAATGTGTATTGATTATCGGTAACTGAATAGGGTGACGGTTCGCAATAAATATCCGTTGCCAAGGATTGATGACTTGTTTAACCAACTTCAGAAAACTAAAGTATTCTCCAAGATAGATCTCCGATCGGGGTACCACCAACTGAAAGTCAGGGGGAGTGACGTGGCAAAAACAGCATTCCGTACGAGATATGGACACTATGAATTCTTGGTTATGCCTTTTGGATTGACAAATGCCCCTGCGGCTTTCATGGATTTGATGAACCGTATCTTTCAACCCTATTTGGACCAATTTATTATAGTGTTCATAGATAACATTTTGGTCTATTCCTGAAGTAGAGAAGAGCATACGAAGCATCTCCGGATTGTATTGCAGACGTTGCGAGAAAAGTGATTGTATGCGAAACCTAGTAAATGTGAATTTTGGTTAGGTCATGTGGTATTCTTCGGTCATATCATTTCAGGATATGGCATTCGGGTAGACCCGAAGAAAGTTGAAGCTGTCGTTCAATGGGAAAGACCGAAAAATGTGACTAAAGTTCAAAGCTTTTTAGGATTGGCGGGTTACTATCGACGATTTGTGCAAGGATTTTCCCTTATAGCTACCCCGTTGACCCGATTGACTCGCAAGGAATCCAAATTTGAGTGGACCAATAAATGTGAGCAGAGTTTCCAGGAGTTAAAGAGTAGATTGATATCGGCACCAATATTGTCCCTTCCGTCCGAAGGGGGTGGTTTCGTAATTTATAGCGACGCGTCACACCAAGGGCTGGGATGTGTTCTGATGCAGCATGGTCACGTGATCGCATATGCATCTCGATAACTGAAGAACCATGAGCGTAATTACCCGACGTAGGATTTGGAGTTGGCTGCAATTCTATTCGCCCTGAAGATTTGGAGGCATTACCTGTATGGCGAGACATGTGAAATATACACCGACCATCAGAGTTTGAAGTATTTGTTTACTCAGAAGGAATTAAATCTGAGGTAGAGGCGTTGGATGGAGTTGATCAAGGACTACGATTGCACCATCCATTACCATCCAGGAAAGGCTAATGTTGTAGCAGATGCTTTAAGTCAGAAATTGGCAGGCTTAGTCGCCCACCTTCGTGTTGCCCATGCTAACCTGTATACAGAATTAAGATCGTTACGAGTTCAGTTAGCGGTTGGTCAGACGGCAACACTACTTGCAACTTTGACTTTGAGACCAACGTTGATTGACCGCATTACCAAAGCTCAAAAGTCAGACATTCAATTGGAAAGGATCCGAGATGAAGTAAAAAACGGTCACAGAACTGATCATCATATCAGGGAAAGGGACGAAACTTTGATGTGTGGAAATAGGCTATGTGTGCCAAATGATGTCAATTTAAAAAAGGATATCTTGGAAGAGGCACACAGCTCCGCGTACGCAATGCATCCGAGGAGCACTAAAATGTATCGAGACTTGTGTGAGCATTATTGGTGGATTGGAATGAAACGGGAGATTGCAGAATTTGTTGCCCGGTGCCTTGTGTGTCAACAAGTAAAGATTGAGCATCAGCGTCCAGGTAGGTTACTGCAACCCCTACCTATTCTAGAGTGGAAGTGGGAGCATATCACGATAGATTTTGTTTCGGGATTACCCCGTACTCAAAAAGGGTATAATTCCATCTGGGTGATCGTTGATAGGCTTACCAAGTCCGCTCATTTTCTAGCCGTAAAAATGACATTTTCTCTTGAAAAGTATGCCCAACTGTATATCGATGAGATTTTTAGATTGCATGGCGTACCGGTTTCTATAGTGTTGAATAGAGATCCGAGATTTACTTTGAAATTCTGGCCGAGTCTCCAAACTGCTTTAGGTACCAGGCTAAAATTTAGCACCACTTTCCATCCTTAGATAGACGGCCAGTCAGAGCGTACGATTCAGACATTGGAAGATATGTTGAAGGGATGTATTCTGGAATTTCCTGGAAGCTGGGATGATCACTTGCCGTTGATGGAATTCGCTTACAACAACAGCTACCACTCGGCAATTGAGATGGCTCCGTATGAGGCATTGTACGGTAGGAGATGCAGAACCCCCGTTTGTTGGACTGAGGTGGGTGAACGTAAGTTATTGATGTCGGACATAACCCAACTGACAGCAGACAAAATAGAGCTAATTCGAGAAAAGTTGAAAATCGCTCAGAGTCGGTAGAAGAGTTATGCAGACAAGCACCAGCGGGAGTTAGAATTCGAGGTAGGGGATTATGTGTTCTTGCGAATTTCTCCTTGGAAAGGCATAATGAGGTTTGGAAAGAAATGGAAGTTGAGTCCAAGATATATCGGACCATATGAAATTGTAGAGCGGGTTGGCATGGCAGCATATAGACTCACGTTACCACCAGAGTTATCTCGATTGCACGATGTTTTCCATGTATCGATGCTCCGAAAATATGTGCCAGACCCTTCTCATGTGTTGACTTCGCAGCAGATCGAATTGGAAGTTGATTTGTCCTACGTTGAGGAGCCGGTCCAAATCCTAAGCCGTAAAGATCAAGTGTTGCGAACGAGGACAATCCCGTTGGTCAAAGTGTTGTAGCACAGTTATGCGGTGGAAGAGGCGACATGGGAGTGAGAGGAAGAAATGAGGAACAAATACCCACATTTGTTTGTAAAAAAAAAAAAAAAAAAAAAAAAAAAAAAAAAAAAAAAACGTTAATAAATAAATAAAATTTCGGGACGAAATTTCTTTTAGGAGGGAAAAGTTGTTAAACCTAAGTTGTAGAACGTATGTCATAAATAACTGCATTATAGAACGTTAGAGAATTTTAGGGTAAAAATTTTATTGATAAAAACCCAAATCAAAAGTTGGGGGTCAAATTGGGAATTCAGAAACGCAAAAATTTAAACTTGAGATTTAAATTGGCAATTAGAAATCAAAAGTAAAAATGTTAGGGGCAAAATTATAATTTTGGAACTTTTTAAAATAGAAATACACTTAAATGAAGATCCTAAAGGAACTGGAGGGAGGAAAGTGTAATTTAAACCAAGACCAACAGCAGTGGTCCTCCGTCGGTATGACCATGCAAGTCAAAGGATAACACTTGTTGGACGATGTCACTCTAATGGCGATCAAGATCTTTCCCTCGTATTTACTGTACAAGTGAGTCCCGTCAATCATGATGCTAGGCTGACAATATCTCCATCCAAAAATTGAAGGTTTGAATACCCAAAACACCATGTTGAACGTCAAATAACTAGGCTTAGCAGTTGGAATAATGTTCCACTCAACAATCGTCCCCAGATTAAAGTGTTGCAATGCTAACATAAACTTCGGTGACTTTCGATACAATTCGTCCCAATCGTAGAACAAGTTCTCAATGGCTTTAAATCTAGCCAACTTAAACATTCAGTAGGAGATGATGAATCCCCGAGACTCCTTCAAAAAAGTAACGATAACTGTTATTTTCACTTCTGGATCCTCTTCGACTTGTCCAAGTATCAAGTTAAAAATGACACTTGAATCCAAGTTTTCATTATCTAAGACTGTATGATTATAGAAACACGTCTGTTGCCCATTATACAACGTCATTTGAAATATGTCGTGACTCTTTTTTAGAGTCGTCTGCATCCTCCACCAAGAACCGTGCTTGTATTTAATCGACCAAACCTTTGGGAGTGTATGCACCACAAAAAACTCTTTATTTTTCATAACATGGTAATACATCACGGAAATCTTGACATGTTTCTTGTCCTTAAAGACCATGCCTCTATGAAATTCATCCATGTCTGTGGTTCAGAAATTCCTTCACAACTTTTTCTCATATTTTTCCATGTTATCGCCATCACCCAATTTCGATTGATTATAGAATGGAACAATCCGATGCAACAACAAATGTTCACTCTCTTACCCACTCGACCCAACATTCAGATCTTCATCTCCATCCCCACCATTCTCCTCTTTCTCGAACACAACACCACCATCTAACTCTGTATGTTCCACACTGTGAAAAGTATCAATTGTATTAAGCTAAATCTCCACGTTACAATTATACCTACCACAATTGTTGTCATACGGTAGGCTAGTTGATGAATTATGGTGAAGTGGAGTGGTGGAACAAGTGCATCTATCACTGTAAATCAAGGTATGGGGATGATATTCTTTGCGAATGTAGGGGGATTGGAGGGCATAACTGGACTAAAGAACTCAGGGGTTTTACATGGGAATATTATACAAAAGAAAATTACCCGAATAATGGGGTACTATAAGGATTAAAATTCTGAGTCAAAAATTGGATAAACGAACCAGGTTGGGAAGAAAAATTTGGAGTGTGATCAAATACTCATTCTACCTCAACATACACCTCGACACTAAGAAGTGAGGGCATCTTAAGAGGTAACTTAAGCACATGGTCTAATGCTACGTCGTCCCCGATTGAAAATAACATATGTTTGAAATTTCCCAATTTAATAACAGTTATTGGCAACCTACACTTTAACGTTAATTTTTCATCAACTCCATCCTCAAGGATACATGGTCGTTATATGCCAATCAATTTGTTTAACATAATTCCCCAATGGACATCCAACAATCTTACCACAGACCTACTATACGACACCCCAAACTTATTCCTTCCAATATCCTACCAGCCTAATATAGATATAATGTAACGTTATCTATTTCAAACAGTTAGTATTTCACAAACCAAAACAAAACAAAAAAATATTATTATTATTATCAATCATATTATTAAAAAATTTGAAATTACGGATGTCGTCAATTACAACTCAATAAAAACAGTTGAAATTACCCCTTAACATTCTTTACTTTCAAACATAAATTTATGACTACATGACATAATCCAAACAAAATTATTTTTTAAATATATCATTTTATCTTTT
The DNA here is from genome assembly GCA_016647705.1 of Eucommia ulmoides. Classification (NCBI taxonomy): domain Eukaryota; kingdom Viridiplantae; phylum Streptophyta; class Magnoliopsida; order Garryales; family Eucommiaceae; genus Eucommia; species Eucommia ulmoides. The sequence continues at coordinate 43,380,936 of CM028340.1, forward strand.
CTTGTTTCATTTCTTAAATTATATATAATTACTTCAAAAAATTTACATTTTTCGTATCCTATCGAATTCTTTATTTTTTCTAACTTCTGCAAATTTTTATTTATGCTTTATAACTTAAAAAATAAATCAAATTACCTATTCAAATTTTGTTTTTTAAATTATATATAATTTAACTAATTTTTACACTTTCTACACAAACGTCTGATTTTCCTATCCTATTATCTCCTATACATTTTCTAATAAACAACAAAATTTTATTTAAACTTTATACATTAAAAATATATAAAATTACTTTTTTAATTTAATTTCTGAAGTTATATATATACACAATTACTTTAAATATTATACACTTTCTTCACCAATTACAACTAACTAAAATATATTTGTAACTAATCAATAAACATTACATAACTAAACTATTTACTAATTATTTTAAGTAATCTACAAACATTATATAACAAACATATTTACAAATCAGAAAAATGATAATTTCGGATATACACTAACCAAGAACCCTAAACAACAATTTAAACAAGATCTAAAAACACAAAAATGCCAAAAAAAAAAAAAAAAAAAAAAAAAAAAAAAAAAATTGAAAAAACCAAAAAAAAAAATAAACAGAAATATAAACATAAACAGAAAAAAAATTGTTGAATCCAAGGTTTTCACGAGCAATTAAGTATTGATGACTTTTGTTGAATTGATGGTTTTATTGAGTGTTTTAGACAACAATTTAAATAAGATCTAAAAACATAAAATGCCAAAACAAATTGGAAAAAAACAAAAAATAAAAAATAAACAAAAATATAAACATAAACAAAAAAAAAATTGTTGAATCCAAGGTTTTGACAAGCAATTAAATATTAATGACTTTTGTTGAATTGATGGTTTTATTGAGTGTTTTAAATTTATAGTTCCATGTGTTTGACTAAGAAGTAGATTTAGTGAAGAAAAAAAAGAGGTACAAGATGAACATAATGAAGATATGAAGACTTCTAAAGTTGCTAAATAAAAATAGATGAAAATAACTCATTACTTACATACTCTTAATGTAACCCGAATTAAGATCATGCACGATACTTAAAATAAGTAAATTTTATGTGTATCATGATAAGAAGTGATAACTTTAAGATCCTAAAATGAGATATTTTATGTATATGTAAAATGATTTTGATAATTGACCTAATTGAAAAATGTATTTTAAAGTATAAAATATTGTGTTTTCGGGTCAAATCGGTCAACCGACAACAGGGATCGATCAACTTATTAAAACACCAAGTTTTGGGAGTTAAAATGGAGTCTTACTGATCCAATCAGTCTACTAAGAAAAATAATCAGTCAACCATTTGAAACGGTAGTTAAAATGGGTAAGAAAATGAGTATACTAACCCAATAGGTCAATCAAATAATAAATGTCAGTCAACCTAATGAGTTACTATATGAAATGGAGAAATTGGGATGCCCACCAATCAGATCGGTCAACTGATAGGGTTTAAAGCCAACGGATACATTGAGCCTTGGTACTGAGTAGTCGACCAAATAGAAGAGGTCGATCAACTGACTCTCTCAATCAACATTTCAGCTAATTTGTTCTCTTAGTCAATAACTATATATTTTTAATGATTCCAAAAAAAGGATTTGGGGGATTTGAATATAATTCAAATATGTACAACCTATAATGTGATCCGAATTGATTTGGTCCATATATTTTGAGATTCTCTTAATTTAAATGATTTAATAATTCTTATTCTTGTGGTTTTAAATTAGGAATAGTTATATGGACTTAAATGAGTGATTCAAATAATATTTTCAAAATTAAACATACCTAAATAGATAGGATAAGTTATATGGTGTTTTAGATTGTCTTTTAATGACATATCTTTGAAAAACTGGTCGTTGGAGAACTAGTGTTAGATTTATTTAATAGACCTACGGGAATGAAATTAAATCCATCAAGAACATTAGTTTTGAGTTTTTATAAGAGTGAGATTTTTGTTGAGATTTCTATGAGATATTCTATTCAAATTGTTGATCTAAAGGGCTTATTGTTTGGCATCACCAATTTGAGTCCAATATCAAAATTATTCTTGCCTTCGGCGTTTCCCAAAAAGATCCTTCCAAGTCTTGTGATTTGTTTTCTAAGATGCATATATATATATATATATATATTGGTTTAGGATTGTTTAGAAAAACGTTTTCAACTTAAAAGCATGAAAATCTTTTATACGATTTTTGCTTAATTATCTGATTACGTGCTTAATTTGTGCTATTCACTTTATTATTTAATCAAATTTTATTTACCTCATATTGTATCTATCGCGTAGTAATTATTAGAGTCATTAATTGAGTATATTTGTATTAAGGTGGTAGAAACTCATTGTGGGAAGAAACTTATAATTTTTTGTATTTGTGAATTTGAGCGGATTAGACACGTTTAGAACAGTGTCTAGAAAGGGTATCTAGGGTTTCAATATTTTTTTAGTGAAAAAGGTTAGGGTTTTATCTTTGTCTTACAAAAAGGTTAGGTTAATTTTTTTCCTTGAAAAGAACTAGATTTTTATTCTTCCAATAATAGAGTTGAGTGAGTGTAAAGGTTATTCCTAAGCCTGTGAAAATGATAAGTGTAAAAGTATGAGAAAGTGACAAGTTTTATTTTTAGCCTATTAAAAGGATTAGGTTTTGATTCTACCTATAATAGAATAAGGTTAGTCTTGAGCTTGATAAAAACATAAGGTTCTTCCTGAGCCTATGAAAAGGATAATTGCGAAAGATGATTCCGAGTCTATGAAAATAATAAAGATTGTAAGAGTTTAGTTCCTACCTGGAAAGGAATCAGTGTCTTAGTGGATTGCGAATCTCCGTGGAACTCGAGAGACTGGATATAGGTAAGAGTAATTTACCAAACCAGGATATATTGTTGTGTGTTGCATTGTTTATTTTCATATATTGTGTTTGGGTGTGCATTTAGTATTAAACACATTTCTACTACATAACAAGATAATAATTTATTTAGGAATATTAATTATTTGTGTTTAAAGGATTTAATTATTTAAATTTAGTAATTACCCAATTCACCCCTCTTGGGTAGCTCTTTGAGCTAATAATTGGTATTAGAGCTGGTTTAGCTTGTTTGACTTAATATCTTAGCTAAGAAAGATCACATGGCGCACCTTATGGCACTCTAGGTGAGGGTCAATCTATGCACCGTCCACCTTTACTTGCAAGCAATAACTATCATTCTGGAAGGACAGAATGATCATTTTTCTTCAAGCCACCAATTATAATGTGTGGTTGGCTATTGAGAATTGTTCATTCATTCCTAAGGAAAATAGGGTGATTAAGAAGAAGGAACAGTTAAGTTCTTCCGATAAACAAAAATTGTTCATTAAATTCTCAAGCTATTAACATTCTATTTTGCTCTTTAGATGAAAATGAATATACGAGGGTTTTAGGTTGTTAATCGGGAAAAGAAATGTGGAACACATTGAAAATCACACACGAAGGAACAAATTGGGTGAAACAACCCAAGATCAATGTCTTAGTTCGTCAATTCAAACTATTCAGAATGGGTAATGCAAAATCAATTTCAGAAATGTACACAAGATTCTCACACACGAAGGAACAAATCAGGTGAAATAATCCAAGATCAATGCCTTAGTTCGTCAATTCGAATGATTCAGAATGGGCAATGTAGAATCAATTAAAAAAAATGATCACAAGATTCAATAATACCTACAACAACCTTGGTCAACTCGAAAAGTGTTATTCTATATAGGACAAAGTACGAAAACTTCTAAGATTATTGACGAAAGATTTGGAGCCAAAAGTGACTACAATTGAGAAAGTTAAGAATCTCACAATGTATCCCATTGATGAACTTATTGGCAACCTAATGACTTACAAGATGACTATTTGAGAATATAAGGATAAAATAGGGAATAACAGAAAGACGTCCTTGGCATTGAACATTCAAAATACTGAGGAAAAATATGATAGTGATGATATCGTTCTTGTCAACGATCAAGAGAATGATGTAGTGCTTCTCACGAAAAATTTCCAAAAGACGACCCAAAGAACATTTCGTGGAAAGAAAAACTTCAATATGAATAATGTTGAATACTTTAATTGTCATAAAAGTGGTCATTTTCAATCCGATTGTCCCAAGCTAGAGAAGGAAAAAAAGAAAAAGAGAAAGGAAAATAAGAAGGTAAAGAAAAGTAAGAAGAAGTCAATGAAAGCCATCAAAGATGACTCGGAGTTCTGTAGCTTGGAAAAATCGAGCAGTGATGATTCATCCATGCTTGCTTTGATGGCCACTGGAGATGAGGTAACAAAATTTTCTAGTTCTTGCCCATTAGATTTAAATTATTTATTTGATCTTTATCAAGAATTAATGCATGATTATAAAAATTCGTGTCCTCAAATTGATGCCCTTCAAAGTAAAATTAACACACATAATAAGAAAGTGATAGAGTTCGAATCTAAAAATATTGAATTGAAATCCAATGTCTTGTATTTACATTCAATTGTTCTCATATTTACAGGTGGTAAAAATAATTTGAAAATTCTTTTGAGGAGTTTAAGAAGGATTTTTGATAAAGCTATAATTAGTTTTCAGAAAAATCATAAACAAAAGAGATTTCATAAATTCTTTTCTAAAACATGGAATCTTGTTAGATGTTTTAAATATAACATTGTGGGGGTATACCATTAACAAATGTTTTTCAAAAGTATCTAACTGTAAATAATTTTGAGTTCCTAAAGGAACTAAAATTGTCCCAACTAACAAGATCAAACCCACTTAGGTTGGGTACCACCTAGGAAGTTTTTGAGGTGCTCCTTGCAAGTTAATCTAATAAATATCTATAAATAAAGACAAATTGTTCCTAGGAAGTGGCTATTCTCAGCACGTGACAGGGGATAAAGAAAAATTTATGTCTTTAACACATAAAGACGAAAGTCGTGTGATTTCTAGAGACTATGCCATGAGTAAGAAAATCAATTTAAATAAGTTGGTAGAATTTCTAAGACTTGTGTTGTTTTACATATTATTTTGTTGTCTTAGAATTATTGCATGATAATTAGATAAGTTTACATATTTGTATGTGATTTTCTAATGTTATGCTATATGAGATCCACTAAAAGTTATGTTTAAAAATATGTGAAATATGTTATATCAATCCATGACTTGTTCATCATTTAATTAAGTTGATTTGTTAAAATGCATGATATCTTGATCTATTTGAAATATTACGGTTAGGGAAAACTATAATTTAGACCCTCTAACTATTGACACATTTCTAAGTAGTCCCTCTAAGTTTAAATGTTTCATTTCAAACCCTCTACGTATCATAACATTTCAAATTCGTCATTCCGTTAAAAAATCAGTTAAAACTAACAGAATTTAGGGGCAAAATGGTCTTTTCATATTTTTTTAATTTTTTAATCATTTTTAATTAATTTTTTTTATCTTTCTCTCTCTATTCCTCCCCTTCCTCTCTTTCTCTCTCTCCTGCCACCTCCCTCTCTCCGCCACCTCTCTCTTCCTCTCCCTCTTCCTCCCCTTCCCCTCTCTCTTTCCCACCCCACCCCCGTAACAGGAGGTGGTTGCGCCCCCTGCAACAGAGGGTGGAATCACCCCCTGTTTCAGGAGGTGGTTGCACCCCCTGTTACGGGGGTGAAAAATCACCCCTATTGTAGGGGGTAGGGTGGGAAGGAGAGAGGGAAAGGGAGAGGGAGGTAGCGGGGAGAGGGAATGAGGGAGAAGGAGGTGGTAGGAGAGAGAGAGAGAGAGAGGAAGGGGAGGAAGAGAGAGAGAGAGATAAAAAAATTTAAAAAATTAATTAAAATGATTAAAAAATTTAAAAAGCGTGAAAAGACCATTTTGCCCCTGAGATTCTGTTAGTTTTAACGGAATATCTAACGGAGGGACCATTTTAAAACGTTATGGTACATAGAGGGTTTAAAATGAAACGTTTAAACTTAGAGGGACCACTTAGAAATGTGTCAATAGTTAGATGGTCTAAATTATACTTTTCCCTTACGATTATTTAAATGATAAACGAATTATTTAATTGATGCATTTATATGATTTGAATTCTAAGTATTGATCATGATCGTGATAAAGCTTGCATGATAGATATTGGTTTATGAAATTGCGTCAATTCTTTTTGATACCATCTATATGATCTCTGAATATATATGGCATTTCAATATGTTGATACTATTGCTTGTAAATATCCTTACAGGTACTAAGTGTCTGGCGTACATCTGATGTCTCCTGTGTTTTAAATGATTATTATTCTAGAATGGAGTTATAATTTTATGTAATAAATATGCACTTATCCATGTTTAAAGCGTGCATGAGATTTAAATATATAGTTTCTTAAATTATCATTGGGATATCTTTCATGTCCTAGTGCGTTAAACATTATATGTTTTTTTTATTTTAATTAAAGGGAATATATTAATTGATAAATCATGTTGACTTAATTTAAATTATAAGATTTTATGTTATATTGTTGAAATGTTTTGATGATCTCTTGAAATTATACTGAATATAGTTCATATAGAGATTAATCTTAAAAATTGTTCTCTTCATGATCCCCAATTTTTTTTTTATAGAATCTGATACTTTTATACTAATACTATTGGGGTAGAAAATATAATTTTATGGATTTTTGTTCTCCTTATCATGAATTAATGTTTACAATTATGTAAGGGAAAAGTTTTTATGGGTGGAATAATAGTATGTTATGCTTAAATTGAAAAAATGGGATGTATCTATTGAATATGTTGATACTTTCATTCAACTTGCTGATATATTTACCAAACCTCTAACTGAAGATCAATTCATGAAAATCATTCAAGGTTTAAGTATGGCTAAGCATAAATATGTATGCCTAGAGTGATTTTTTGGTTGTCCGCCCTCACCTTTTGAGATGGCAAAGGGGGAGAATTTGATGTTTAATGAGAAGTTGATGTTTAGGGATTTGTTTGCCTAAGAATTACATTAATTAAAGGGAGAAATTACTGAGAGCTTATGTTGAATTAATTATGTTTTTATTATTGTACTTAAATTAGTTTAAATACTCGTCCTCAGATTTAGGGCAAGTGTGGTTACGTTATATTTTAAAGAAAACATCATAGTTAATTGTCATCATAAAAAAGATGAAGATTGTTGAATCCAATGTTTTAATGAGCAATTAAATATTGATTGTTTTTGTGGAACTGATAGTTTTATTGTGTGTTTCAGATTTATAGTTGCATGTGTTTGATTAAGAAGAAGATTCAGTGGAAAAAAATAAAGGGTGTAAGATGGACATAATGAAGATATGAAGAGTTTTAAAGACACTAAAGAAAAATAGGTGAAAATAACTATTTACTTATATATTCTTAGTGCAACCCGAATTAGGATTACGTACGACACTTAAAATGAGTTAATTCTATGGGGGTCATCATAAGAAGTGATAAGTTTAAGATCCTAAAATGAGATATTTATGTGCTCCTTATGAGAAATGATTTTAGTAATTAACCTAATTGAAAAATATGTTTTAAAGTATAAAATATTGTGTTTTTGGGTCAATTCGGTTAACCGAAAAAAGAGGTCGGTTGACTTATCAAAACAATAAGTTTTGGGAGTTATAATGGAGTTCTACTGATCCAATCAGTTAACCAAGAAAAATAATTAGTCAATAGTTTGAAACAGTAGCTGAAATAGATAATAAAGTGAGCACACTGATCAAATTGGTCAACCGAATGAGTCAAGGGATCAGATGGATAAATTGGGATGTTCACTGAATAGATTGACCAACCAATAACAATAATTTGTCAACTGACAGGGCTTAAAGCTAACGGCTACATTGAGCCTTGGTATTGGGAGGCCAACCAAATGGAAAAAGTTGGTCAACCGACTATTTCAATTGGTATTTTGACTGATTTAGTCTCTTCGTCCACTGAACACTCATGCCAAGGCTGAAAATAGCCGTTGTCCTTACACCCAATCGGTTGACCGACCCAATCAGTGACTTTTGCCTTACACCCAATCGGTTGACCAACAGTTGATGAGTGGTTTAATTATCAACAAGTCGAGTACTTTTATATTCAAATATTTGTGTGTTTTTATATTCAAATATTTGTGTGTTTTTAAGTATTTTTGTTAGTTTAATATATTTTTGTGTTGTTTTGTAGGTTTATAAATAAATGGGAAACAAAATGCAAAATCGGTTCAGGAGCTATAACATCAAGGCCATTTTTTACCAATACGCAATCTGATTTTTGTAAAATCTCAAAACATAGAATTTGTATATCTATATCTTATCTTTCCAAATATTTTTCAATCACCTCAATCAGAGTTCAGACGAGAACGTTACGGTTAAAAGAAGAACCTAGTGTCGGCACTGCCTTGAGTATTGTTGTAGCAAACATTTCCATTGCTACAGCGATGGTTTGATCGTTGCAACGGTGATTTGGCAGTGAGTTTCTACCTTCCCATCACTTCAGTGATGATTCCCATTGCTGCAGTAACCCGGCACCAGCTTGCATTGATATTTTGAGATATTTTGCATATCTCTTGATTCCGACTCATTTCCACACCTATTAAGAAAAATTTTGGGATATTTTTGGGATCTCAAGATCATACGAAGCAAGAGGAAAACAAATTTTGGAGAAGAGGAAATAAGATCAGAGAGGATTTTACGGACGTAAAACCATCCATTCTTCAAATAACGGCTATTCTCCTTTGTTTCTCTCTTTATTTCTAAACTCTTGTTTGTTTTTTGATCATGTATATATTTTTTTTAGTTGAATATTTGGTTATGTACATGAACTAAACATTTATTATCTAGGGATTGATGAAATTTACATATATGTTGTTTGAGTAAATCGTTGTTTTGTTATCAGTTGTTCATCCCTATTCGATTATGTTTATCATTCTTTTACTTCCATTATATGCTTGTTATGATATTTTGGTTGATTTTATAATACGGGATTTGACACTCAGGAGAGGTAACCTCGAATTCGGACTAGGGTTTAAATACATCGCGACGTTCTAATGTTTCGGGTGATTATTAGAATGTGTGCAATTCGTGAGGTTGGAGCGAGACTGATGTAATCATTTAGATGCTAGATAGGGATATCGGTGTTGAAACGAATTGTATATTCATTCACCTTACACTCGGGAGAGCTAGTGAGTGAGTTTTAGACACCTAGATTATCAGATAGCTTAATGACCATTAATGTAAACTAGACTAAATCAAACATGTTTAAGTGAACAAAGTTAATCCCTAGATAATTTATTCCCATAGACGTTATTTTTAGTATTTTAGTTTAATTAGTTTAGTTTAGTTTTATATTTCTATAACAAAAACAAAAAATTGGAACGCCTAAATAAAGTTCGGTTATGATAATCGCGATACTTAGCAACAATTTAATCAAATCCATGTGGATACGACAACCCCTCACTTCCTATACTAATAAAACTTGACCTCATGCACTTGCGAGTAATTCAAAGCGATTAAAATATCTCCAACAAGGTTTTTTAGCGCCGTTGTCGGGGATTAGTTTTTAGATTGTTGTTAATATTGTGAATAAGTAACTTGATTTTAATTTAGGCATTTATTTTATTTTTAATTTTTGTTTTTAGTTTTGTTTATCTTACGAGGTACTTGAAGATGTCTCATCAACAAGTCCTATTGAGTTTTTCTCAATGGGATTCCGAGTCTTTCTATTGTGTTTGGGATAGATATAAAGAGTTGCTCTTTTGGTTTCCAAATCATGGTTTCCCAAGGGAGTGTCAACTACTAAACTTCCTCGATGGGTTACAAGCCGCAACAAGAACTTGGGTAGAAAGAGGAAATGGTACCACCTCATTCGACCAACTAACTGCGGACGATGCCTATTGGTTATTGGAAGACATGACGGAGTTTGATTTTCACTATTGGAATTATTCAACAAGTTACCAAAGCTTGGACAATAGTTCTACCATTTCGGCGCCATGGATTGACACCCCAAACCAACATCTGGAGTCTTCAACCACTCTAGAAGAGATGTTCACTGAATTTATGGGCAAGACTCAAGTTTTCTGGAGGGAAACACATGACCGTCTCGATGAGCATGAGGATTGTCTTGACAATATTGAGATGACCTGCACTGAAATTTATATGATCGTAAAGTCTCTCGAGACGCAAATCGGCCAACTTATTTGCTTTATTGAGGCCGAATCAGAAGTGGTGGCATTGAGAGACGCACAAGCCACATCCATCCGTAAAAGCCACTATTAGGGACCAAATGCAAGTAGGAGGACTTTGGAGGTACATTATGAAGATGATTCAAAAGAGGATGAGGCTCAAAAATTATTCGTTAATGACAAATCAAAAGATGATTTTGAGTCCTCACCTCTTGAAAACCAATTCGTATTACCACTACCGATCGAAGACGATCACATCTACGAGGATCCAATGTGGCTCACTTGTCCTTCACCACCTTTAACTCCGTTCATTCAAGCTTCCCAAACACATGAGACGGAGTTGAGTCACATTGAGAGCATGTGCCGATCATTGCCAAATCTCGCCAAGCTTAAGGGCGTTCTGAATCAAGACCTGTATGTTGTGTTATATGACACATACTATGGGCGGAAGCCACTCTTTGACGAGTCCTTCTCCATGTCAAGCCAATGACATTAAATCAAGCACTTCTTGGGAGGCAACCCAAGTTTTCAAATAAATCAATCCATCACTGCCAACTATACTCGGAGGCTAGATTGTCTCGCCTCCCAAGTAAGTATTCAAAAACCCCTTCGTCACCGTTTTATATGCCTATTGTTGAGATTGATGTTGGGTCGCTGTGGACACTAATCAGTCTAAGTTTGGGGGGGATGTTTATGTTATGTATGTTTTTATTGTTTAAGGACTTTTTGTTGGTTAAGTAGTTAAGTTAAATAGTTATTGAATGTTGTGTAGTTTAAGTTAAATTGTTGTTTAGTTTCATGCATGTTTAGTTGTTAAATGTTGTGTTGTTTAACTTTATGCATGTTTGTTTAGTATTATTATAAGTATGTTTATGTTTATAGTTGTTGTTTTTGTGTGTTGAGTTTTGTAGTTCTTCTGGGTCATTAGTCGATGATGATATTATCCCCCTAGTTGTTTATCCAGGTCAAAGGGTAATGCTCATTCATGTGTGTTCTGTGTGCTTGACATTTCGTTTTGGTAAAACTCATTGTGGATTCTAATTTGCACGAGCACGTAGACTCAATGTACTAACTATCCAATCAATTTGATGCCTATTATCTAGTAACCAAGTTCATGATAATTTAAGGGATTCTAGAACCTGATTGGGGGAAACTTGAGGCAAAATCCTATGCAAGGTAGTTCAGGAGATATGATTTAGGAATTCATTTTGACTGCTTGAGCCGTTGAAACCTTCCATGCAAAATATTTTACCCCTCGTTACCCTATCGAATCCTGTTAGCCGTTTCAATTCTAAACACTTAATAAATACCCTGACCAATTAATTTTTTTCCAAACTACTATCGTTAAACCTAAGGCACGATTTCAGTTGAAATCAAGTTAGTATTTGTTTATGCTACTTGAAGTAAGTGGTTAGGTTTTGGGCGAACTTTTAATTGGTTCGGTATTCGAGTACTCACTTGTTATATTTCTATAGCAATTCCACACTCGCGAAATTGTACAAATCAAAAAAGTTTGGGGGTGTGGTAAAAAAAATGTGTAAATATGGTTTTAATTTTGTTTGTTTAGACAAGTGAGTACTACGTTTTAAAATATTAGTTCGGGATTGTTTCAAATTGATCGTTGTGGGTATGAGTGTGATTGAGAGCCAAGCATTGTGCCTTGTGTATCGTTGAGTTAATGAAGTTTACCTGTTTTATATTCCCGATGTACCCTTGGCCAGTTGATAAAAACCGAACTAAGTCATTTTGATCTTTTTGAATTTCTAAGCCTACATTAGTGGAGAGTGGAACCCAGTCTGGCAAATGGAAATCCTGTACCTTATCGGTGTTAAGTCATGAACTTTGTTGGTGGATAATCCAATTCGGTCTTTGGATGTTGTATAATTGAGTTTTCGCACACACACTTGGAAAGGATCTAGAATGGCATTTACTATTATTGAATGTTGAAATTCTACAACACCACATGGTGCGGTTTTATGTTTGAATTCGATATGATTGGGGGCCGTTGAGGGAAAACGTTTTGGTCGATTAGTTGAAATTCAAAAGTCACACGTCGTTGCTTTTAGTTCGTTAGTATCTTTCATTTTTAGTAAGTTGTGTTCGTTAAGTTGTTGTAGTAGTTTGTTTTCTTGTGTGGGTGTTTTTGCTTGAGGAGAACCAAACGTTTGAGTTTGGTGGTATTTGATAAGTGGTTTAATTATCAACAAATCAAGTACTTTTATATTCAAATATTTGTGTGTTGATCCTAAGATTTTGACGGACAATTAAATGTTGATGTTTTTGGTGGAACTAACAATTTTATTGAGTGTTTTAGTTTATTAGCTCCAATGAAGAGATTATCATGAAGATATTGAGAAAAATGCTAAATAGATACTAAAGACATTGATAAAGATGATGCATGTTAAGAGATCGAAGAATTTGAAGAATATAGGGAAAACAACTCAAGTTAAATTTTTACTCTTACTATATCCCAATTAGGATCATACACGACACAAAATATTTTTACAATTATGTGTGTTTTTTATAGGATCCTAATTAGCTAACATATTTACTCCTATGTGTAATTGGAGAAGAAACAATTGATTTAAGAAAGATAATTAATTAAAAATTGAATTTAAGGATTTAGTGGAGTTAACCGAGAAGAGAAATCCGTTAAAGGGGCAAAAACATCGAAGAAATTTAGTAGAAAATTAATTAAAGAGAGGTGTTTCTGTAGGGTCGGTCAACCGATCAACATAGATCGGTCAACCGATGGAATGGAGTTAAGAATAAGATTTAGTCCCTGAATTGTTCGGTCGATAGGTAGGTCGACTTATGAAAGTGACACAAACTCTCTGAATCTCTTGGTCGACAGGTAAATCGACTTATAGTTAAAAGATAAACTCTATGAATCGTTAGGTCAACAAGTAAGTCGATTTGTGAAACTCTCTGAATCGATCAGTCGACAGATACAAAATGAGTGCACAATGTATGGAGAATGAATTTTGGCTTGGGCTATATCATGAATTGGGCGATCGATTGATGGGTGTTGGTCGATCGGCCGATGGGTGTTGGTCAGTCGACCGATGGGTATTGGTCGGTCAACCGATGGCCAATTTCTGGATTTGAGTTTTTTACGGTTTTGATCCAAAAAGTATTTGTTACTAGCCATTTTATGGTTAAGATATGCGTTCGGTCGACTTGTGAAAATCTCTGAATCGATTGGTCGACAGATACAAAATAAGCGGTCAACTTATGGAGAAGGAATTTTGGCTTCGACTACATCCTGAATTGGGCAGTCGATAGATGGGTGTTGGTCGATCAACCGATGGCCAGTTTCAGGATTTGAGTTTTTTATGGTTTTGATCCAAAAAGTAGTCGTTACTAACCATTTTATGGTTGAGATATGCGAGATATCGTAGGGATCTGATAGTTTTTGAGCTATTTAGTTAATATTTTAATATCCCTATAGATATGGTTCAAGTATTTTGAATATCTCTTAATTTGATTCATGAAAATCTTTCAATCTTATCTAATTGAGATTGAGTATGAGTTTGAGGGACTAAATTGAATGTTTTAAAATATATAATTAAGTGAATTATACTACGAATGAGTCTTAATAATATAAGGGGGCTATTGGAGTAATTATTTGTCATGAAATGTGGGAACTAGCCGTTAGAAGGCTTGTTCTAATCCCATATAAATAAACCTGTGTTTTTTAGGTTTAAAAAGTCCTAATAATTCAATTCTGAAGAGCTATTCAGTTCTTGTACTTTCTAAGAGTTATCATACTGAGAGTATTGTGAGATTTGTTTTAAGAATCATTCTTGAGATATTTTGAAGTAGATTATTGTTGATTGTCGACTTAAGGTTTCATTGCTTATCATATTTATCGGTGGATTCCTGGTGAGATTATTCCAAGTTGATTACTATTAATTGATTGTTTACTATTATCATCTTCTACATAAAATTTAATCTTTGAAATTGTTTTCCTATTTTTAAATTGAAAATTATTTTTGAAACAATTTCTTAAGAAAATCTGATTACGTGCTAAATTACTTGCTACCCATTTTTTGTTTAAAATCAGATTTTAAAATTCTCACCGTATTTCTATCACTAGTATCGGGATATTAATCGAGTTCAAATTTATCTGGGGTGGTAAAAGCTCCGAGTAGAAAAATCACTTATCAATTTTCTAATTGGTGAGTTGAGTGTCAGATTAGATACTATTGAGAGTGTCTAATAAAGGGTAGCTGGTTTTAATCCCTTCCGGTAAAGAGATTGAAGTTTTGATCTTTGCCTAGAGTGTAAAAAGATTAGGTGTTAATTCTTCCTTGATAGAATTAATTTGAGTGATTCTGTAACAGTTCAATCCTTACCGGATAAAATGATATTTGGAGCGTTTTTGTGAGGTTTGATTCTTAGCCTAAGTATAAAAGAATTAGGTTAATCTTTAGCCTGTGAAAAAAATAAGGTTAATCCTGAGGCTGTGAAAAAGAATTATAAAGGTTGATAATGAGTCTGCGAAGTGAAAGTTTGGTTTCTACCTGGTGGGATCATAGTTGTTAATTCTAATATTTTGATGAACAATTAAGTATTGATGTTTTGATGGAACTAATGTTTAATTGAGTGTTTCAGTGATTTAAAGTTCCAGTAATGAAGACCTCAAATTAAATGGATGAGAAATGAAGATGTCAAGATGATGATGAAGAATTAAGAGTTTGAAGAAATTAGGAAAAACAACTCAGCTGAATCTTAACTCTTAATATCTCATTTAGGAACACACACATGGCACAAAATGTATTTTATCTTTTATGTGTGTTTTGATTAAGTTAAATTATTTGCTCCTATATGAAATAAGAAGAAATAATTTTGAATGACTAAAATGGAATATAAGAATATTAGTGGAGCTAATCAAGAGAAGAAAATGGTTAAAGGGACAAAATCGTAAAAGAAAATAAGTTAAAAATGTATTCAAATAAGAGATCCAGTGACAGTAGTCGATTAGTGAGTCGACCGGATATAAAAGTTGTAACATCCTGTATCTTTAAGTCGACCGATAGGTCGACCGACCAAGAAGGGCTGAATTCTCTGAATCAACAAGTCGACCGATAAGTCGACCGGTGAAGTAGTGTTGAACTCTCTAAATCTGTGAGTAGACAGGGTGGTCAACTGATGCACACTGCAGCGATAGTTTGGCTACATCCTGAATTGGGCAGTCGACTGAACGCACTGTTTCAGGATACTGTTTGATCCAAGTTTTAAGACATTGTTCATATAATAATTAAATCCTATTAATATGGTTCATTAAATATTAATGTTTCATAATTTGGTACTTGAAATAGATTCTATACTTATTTATTAAGATTGGGAAATACTTTGGGATTTTAATTAAGAGATTTGAAAGATGTTTTTTAGTATAATTGAACCTAAATGAAGCCCTTATGATATAAAGAGTCTATAAGAGCTTTTATTTGTCATGACACATGTAAACTAACCGTTAGAAGGTTGATTACATATTCTTTTAAATAAACCTGCGAATTTTAATTAGGACTAATCATTCATTGAGAGAGAGCTAAAAGAGTTTATATCATTTGTGAGCTTTTATAAAAGTTATCGTTCTACGATATTGTGAGCTTTTCTAAGAGTGATTTTGAGAATCAATTGCAATCAATTTTTGCTAATACCAGATTTGAAGTTACATTGTTCTAATCATTATTTTTGTGGATTCCGGGTAAAATCTTTCCATATTGCTTATTATTTGGGTTTTAATCCATATTTGGATATCGATCTTAGAAATTGTTTCTGATTTTTTGAAGAAAATATTTTTTACAAATAATTTATTGAATCTGATTACGTTCTCCAATTTACTACTCATATCTTATTGAAATTAGATTTTTTGTATCTCACGTATTTCTATCACTAGTTGAGATATTAATTGAGTTATTATTTATCTGGGGTGGTAGAAGCTCTAAGTGAGATTTACTTCTTATCAATTTTTGTATTGGTGAGTTATGACGGGTTAAATACCATTGGGAGTATTTAATCGAAGGTAGTTGAGTTTCAGTCTCTTCTTGTAAAGAGATTGAGGTAGTGATTCTTCCTGAATAAGAATTGTGTTGTGAGTGATTTGTAAAGATTTCATTCTTACCTGTGAAAAGGATAGTTGGATTGTTTTGAGAGGTTTTGATTCTTGTGCCTTAGTGTTAAAAAAAGAATTAGGTTATTCTTTAGCTTGTAAAAAGTAGAGGTTCTTCCTTAGCTTGAGAAAATGATATTGTAAAGGTTGATTCTGAGCCTGTAAAAGAATCGGTGTGTGGGTTTGATTCCTACCTTTAAAGGGATCTTGGTTTTAGTGGGTGTGACCTCCGTGGAGCTCGGGGGACTGGATTAGCCAATAGTATCTTGGTGAACCTGTATAAATCTTTTGTGTGTTGCTATATTTACTTTGCTATTTTTGTTGTTTGGGTGTGCACTTACTTGATTATATTATTCCGCTGTGATATAAAGATAATAATTAATTTAGGATTAAAATTAATTATTTGATTTATTGATTTATTCTGATAATTTTTTAATTACCTAATTTACCCCCCTCTTGGGTATACTACTGAGCCAACAATTGACATCAGAGCTGGTTTAGCTCGAATTCTTTTACTAACAAAGATCACATGGCACACATAGTAAGCACACTACCTGAGGGGCAATCTATACACCGACCAACCTTGTTTGCAAGTGAAAATTACTCGTTTTGGAAAGACAAGATGATAGCCTTTCTTCAGGTTACAAATTATGACGTGTGGCTAACAATCGAGGATGGTCCATTCATTCCAATGGAAAATGGAGTCGAGAAGAAGAATGAACAACTTACTGTTTCCGATAAGCAGAAACTCTCCATTAACTCTCAAGCTATCAATATTCTCTTTTGTTCTTTAGATGCTAATAAATATTCTAGAGTTTCAGGTTGCAAATCCACAAAAGAGATGTGGCATAAGCTATAAGTCACCCACAAAGGGACAACTCAAGTGAAGCAATAAAAACTCAATGCACTTATGAAGGAGAATGAATCGATTCATGAGATGTACACTCGCTTCAACAATATATGCAACAATATGAGTCAACTCAGAAATCCATATTCTATGGAGGATAGAGTACGAAAGGTCCTAAGGTCCTTGACAAAAATATGGGAGTCAAAGATGACGGCAATCGAGGAAGCCAATAATCTCGGTAAATATGATATTGATAATCTTATTGGCAATTTGATGACTCATGAATCGGCAATTAAAGGTTATGAGGATGATACCAAAAATGACAAGAAGAACTCCTTGGCGTTAAAATTTCAAAAAATTAAAGAAGAAGATGACAGTGATGATAAAAGTCTTGATTATCACTTCTTACAAACAACTTTAGAAGAATGACTCGACGCACATTCTGTGGGAAAAGAAATCTCAACATGTCTAAAGTGGAATGCTACAACTGTCGTAAAATCAATCATTTTCAAAATGATTGTCCCGAACCGAAGAATGATAAAGAAAAGAAAAAGACGAAGAAGAAAAAAAGAAGAAAGCGAAGAAGAATAAGAAGAAATCAATGAAGGCTACTTGGGATGATAGCGATTCAAGTAGCTCGAAAGAATCAGATAATGAGGATACGTACATGCTTGCATTAATGGCCACTGGTGGTGAAGTTATTCTAAAAGTATCAATAAGTAAGGAAAAATGGTTCCTAGATAGTGGTTGTTCTCGACACATGACGGGAGATAAAAGAAAATTTACATCTTTGACACCTAAAGATGGAGGTTATGTGACTTTCGGAGACAAAGCAAAGGGTAAAATTATCGAAATAGGTAATATCGATAATGGTACTACTATGATTAAAGATGTGTGACTAGTTGATGGACTTAAACATACTCTGCTTAGTATTAGTCAACTATGTGACAAGGGCTATAATGTTATATTTGATCATGATAGATGCATCATTAAGAATAGTCATGGTAGTATAATCTTGCTAATTGTATCACATTTTGAGAATGTGTATACTTGCTCTTTCGATGATTTTAATTATCAAAATTTATCTTGTTTAAATACTTTATCTAAAAATAGTTGGTTATGGCATAGAAAACTTAAGCATGCTAGTATGGAGTTAATTTCTAACTTATCTAAAAAGAGTCTTGTATGTGGCCTACCTGATTTGAAATATGTAAAGAATAAAGTATGTGATGCATGTCAATTAGGCAAGCAAGTTAGATCATCATTTAAGAAAAAGATGCACACGTCCACATCTAGATGTCTTGAATTATTGCATCTTCATTTATTTGGGCCTAACTCTGTTTCTAGTTTTGGTGGTAAGTTTTATGTATTTGTCATAGTTGATGATTATTCTAGACTTACCTGGGTATATTTTCTTGCTAAGAAAAGTGAGGTTGCTTCGGTTCTTGCTAAATTTTGTAAACGTGTTCAAATGAGAATCAATGCTCTATTATTAACATTGGTAGTGACAGAGAAAGAGAATTTAAGAATGATGAAGTGGTAAGTTATTGTGATAAGCATGGTTATGCTCACAATTTTTCTGCACCAAGATCATCGCAACAAAATGGTGTAGTGGAAAGGAAGAACAGAACGCTTCAAGAGATGGCCAAAACGATGCTAAATGAAAATCGCCTACCAACCTACTTCTGGGCCGAAGCAGTAAGTACCGCTTGTCACGTGGTAAACCGAGTATCAATTTGTAGAGGATTTAACAAAATCCCATATGAAATCTGGAATGGTAGGACTCCTAATATTTCCTATTTTAAAGTCTTTGGATGCAAATATTTAATTTTGAATGATAAGGATAATCTTGGTAAATTTGATGCTAAATCTGATTATGAGATTTTCCTTGCATATGCTACTAATAGTAAGGCTTATAATGTTTATAATAAACGTACTTTAGTAGTAGAAGAAACAATGCATGTTATTTTTTAGGAAGCTGATCCATTCTTATCAAGAAAGGTTTTGGATGATGATGATGCAGGTATCTTAAATAACCAAAACCAAGGTAATGATATACCAAATGAGTCTCAACAAGAAGAGTAACCTAAGGAGAAAGATTCAACCTTACCAGGAGCTATAAAGAAAGTACCAGAGCCTTCTATTAAAGAAATAATCGGTAATTTCGAAAAAGGTGTAAGTACTCGATCTTCTTTTAGGGATATAATTAATCTTATTTTCTTATCTCAAATTGAGCCTAAACATATAAATGAGGCATTAATTGATGAATCTTGGATTTTCACAATACAAGATAAATTAGTTCAATTTGAGCGGAACAAAGTGTGGTGTCTTGTTCCGAGACTGGATTTTCATCCAATTATTGGTACTAAATGGGTATTTAGAAATAAAAAGGATGAATCTGGTATGGTAATTAGAAACAAAGCAAGATTAGTGGCATACTGCTATAATAAAAAAGAATGAATTGATTATGATGAAATGTATAATCTTGTTGCAAGACTAGAAACAATTAGAATGCTACTCGCCTTTGCATGTTCACGTAATTTTAAACTATATCAAATGGATGTAAAAAGTGCATTTCTAAATGACTTTTTAGCTGAAGAAGTTTATGTGGAACAACCCCCGGGATTTGAAAGTGATAAGTTTCCCTATCACGTATTTAAACTTCGCAAGGCTTTGTACAGGCTCAAACAAGCTCCGAGAGCTTGGTATGAGAGATTTAGCCAATATTTGATCGAAAATGGTTTTCGAATGGGCATTTGTGATATTATACTATTTGTAAAGCAAATTGATTCTGATATCCTATTAGTACAAGTATATGTTGATGATATCATTTTTGGATCTACTAATTAGGATCTTTACCAAGAGCTTGCTAAGATAATACAGGTTGAATTTGAAATGAGAATGAAGGGAGAGTTGAATTTCTTTCTTTGATTGCAAATTAAGCAAACCAAATAAGGGATATTTGTAAACCAAGCTAAATACACCAAGGAGTTGTTAAAGAAATATGGTTTGGAATGAGCTAAAGAGTACAAAACTCCCCTGGCAACGGCTACAAAGATTAAAAAAGACGATACGGGAAAAAGCGTTAATGAGAAAATGTATCGAGGTATAATTGATCGCACTACATTTTGTGTGATCTAATACCACTAAATTTAGTTTTGTTAATCGATCAAATAAATTAAAATATTAGAAATTAATTAATTTTATTTGCTTTTGTAGAATTTTGAAAATGGACCAAAAATTGCTAATTCCTAGCACAATAGACGGACAAATGAAATAATTCAAAAAAATCACATTCGATCGTCCCCGGGTCGCATGTGAAACCAATGGCTGGTCGCATATGCAACCAGCCTGTATGCTAGTTGCAAGGCAACCAACGCTACCAGTCACACTTGTGACCAACAGCGATGCTAGTCATGCCTATGACTAGCCTGGTCACAGGCGTGACCAAGCATGACCGGCAGAAAGCAAAAGCTCTCTACCTTGGGTTTTACGCGACCCAAGGCAGAAAGCTTGCTCTCTGCCCACTGTTGGTGCACCTTGAGCAGTGCACGAACTTTTTGATGCACTGCTCAATGTGCACGCTTTTTATATAAAATAAATAAATAAATATATTTAATAAAAGTTTGGTATTTTTTTGGTGTAGATCACGTGAAAGGCAAAAAGGGGGCAAGGGGACTTCTTTATAAATAAGGGAGGAAGACAACCAAAGGAGGATTTGGACCCCAATTGCAGATTTTCACTCTAATTCCCAACTACCACTTTTAATTCTCTACTCCACTATTTTGATTCCACATAGAGAATTTCTCAACCCTCATCCATCCTTACACCATTTCCAGAGAAGAATCCCGATTGATATAATATAGTGGATCTGGTATTTTGTTTAGAGTTACATCCGAAAGAATATCAGTCCACACAATAATGAGATAGAACTGTTAGGTGGATTTTCTTACTCCAAGAATTTGACATTGAGATTAGAGATAAGAAAGGAGTAGAGAATATCGTGGCCGAACACCTATCTTGGTTTTTTTTTTAGGAGAGTAAGGTAAAAAAAGGCTATCAGGGATTCATTCCCCAATGAACAACTTTTTTCTGTTTCCCAAATATCCCCGCCTTGGTTTGCATACATTGCAAATTATCTCGCTACAGGTGAGATCCCTGCCCAATAGACGAAACAAAATAAAGATCGATTCTTCTCACAAGTCAAACACTTTTACTAGGAGGATCCTTACCTATTTAAGCATTGCCCAGATCAAGTGATAAGACGATGTGTGCCCGAGTGCGAATTTGACAGTATTCTTGACTTTTGCTACTCGCAGGCATGCGGGGGACATTTTGGGAGAAAAAGGATGGCGGCAAAAGTGCTTTAATGTGATTTTTATTGGCCGACCTTATTCAAAGAGAGGTGAAATAGATCTTAGAAAAAACGATGCGTCCCGACCGGAATGATTGATCGGAACGTTTGGTTAATGCATTGTGGGCCTATCGCACGGCCTACAAAACCCCTATCGGTATGTCACCTTACCGATTGGTGTATGGGAAGGCTTGTCATATGCCCGTTGAGTTAGATCCTCATGCTTATAGGGCTACAAGAGCGTTGAATTTTGAGATAAAACGAGCAGGGGAAGAACGCAAACTTTAACTCTCAGAGCTAGACGAATTACACAATGAGGCCTTCGAAAATTCGAGGATTTATAAAGAAATGATGTGATCTTTTCATGATAATATCATTAACAGGAAGTCCTTTCATCCCAATCAAAAAGTATGGTTGTTCAATTCAAAGTTAAAACTTTTTCCTGGAAAACTTCGATCTAAGTGAGATAGTCCATTTATGGTCGAAAAAGTATACCCTGGTGGGGTAGTGGAAATCATTGATTTGAGAGATGGCCGAAAACTCAAGGTTAACGGTCAGCGGTTGAAACATATGGTAGGTTACGAGGAGCGAGACGTCATTAAGGAAGTCAAATTGGTTGGTCCGATTTATTCATAACGCCCCATCACGTCCAGTTGAAGAAGTTAAACTTAGCGCTAAGTAGGAGGCAACCCACTATTGTTTTAAATTTTCTTGTTCTTTTTCTCTTTTATTGGACCTGACAAATTTCCTTTAGTATTGTGTTAGACAGGTTTACAAGCAACCTATATCAGCTCAGTCAAAATATGCAATTCCGTTATGTCGGGTTGTATCTCTCCTTGCCGCATGAATATTGTACTTTTCTCATTGAGGACAATGCGAAGTCTAGGTTTGGGGGAGAGAGTAGTTGCTTGTATTCCTTCTGATTTTATTCCAAAATTAAGTTTGTCAATCTATCCTATGGTAACATGTCTATCAAGTTCAAACTTGAGTTTACTGAAATAATCTTTGAAACATAGGACTAATTTTTAGAAATATTTTATTTTTTTTACCCTCACATGTTTGATAACTTTCTTTTATTTTAAATTTAGGATAAGAGTTGATTTACTGAATTTTGGCATGAAAATTATCTATTCCTGGAGTTGAAATATATTTGTTAAAAAAAAACAAATTATATATATATATATATATTATTTTTTGTCTTAACAATGAACTTTTGTTGAGTAACCGGACCTCTTGCCTCAGTAAGTTTTGAGAGTTCGCGTCAAAAGGTGAAGGCAATTTGTTAAGACAATAAGTGGCTAGTTAACTTCGAAGCTTAAGTTGTTCGAGTTATTAAGCCTAAATGGTGATTCATTACCTAATGCCCCGAGCCAACTGGATTGGGATCATTGACCCAACACTCGCCACATTGACATCTTAGAAAGCCCAGTGGAGTTAACAATGCACAGTCGCTTATTTAAATGAAATTATTTATTAAAAATAAATAAATAAATTGATAGATATAGACAAATATATTTCTATTCTAGGGAAAAGATTATTTGATTGATTAAAATCAATAATCAAGCTACTTGTGCTAAATTTATTATAAGTGAGAGCTACACGTATGTTGGGGGAGCAAAAATGAATATCGCTAAAAATTATGTGCTATGAGATCAATGACTATTTCAGTAACTCTTGTTTAATCTCGATTTGATATGTTAGCAGTGGATTAGATTGATAAATCTTTTGTAAGGAATAAAATTCACAATGGGGAATTTGATATGTTTGTGGGTAGCACCGTTGTAAACCCTCACGAGACTAAACTCGTCCATTAGGGGTGACCTAGGGGTTTAAAGGCTTGTTGCATATGTTAAATGCAACTGTGTTCCCTATGAAAGTGGCATTTCATTTAACTAGTTTACTTAATTTTGCTCGAGGACTAGCAAAACTTTGGTTTGGGAGTGTGATCGCACTACATTTTGTGCAATCTAATATCACTAAATTTAATTTTTTTAATCGATTAAATAAATTAAAATATTAGAAATTAATTAATTTTATTTGCTTTTGTAGGATTTTGAAAGTAGACCAAAAATTTGCTAATTCTTAGCACAATAGACGGACAAATGAAATAATTCGAAAAAAGCACATCCGATCGTCCTTGGGTTGCATGTGTGACCAATGGCTGGCCGCACGTGCAACCAGCCACTACTGGCCACAAGGCAACCAGCGCTGCTGGTCACACTTGTGACCAGCCTGGTCATAGGTGTGACCAAGCATGACCGACAAAGAGCAAAAGCTCTCTGCCTTGGGTGGTGCACATTGAGCAGTGCACCAACTTTTTGGTGCACTCCTCAATGTGCACATTTTTTTATATAAAATAAATATATTTAATAAAAGCTTGGTATTTTTTTGGTGCAAATCACGTGAAAGGCAAAAAGGGGCAAGGGGACTTCTCTATAAATAGGGGAAGAAGACAACCAAAGGAAGATTTAGACCCCAATTGAAAATTTTCACTCTAATTCCCAACTACCATTTTTAATTCTCTACTCCACCATTTTGATTCCACATAGAGAATTTCTCAACCCTCATCCATCCTTACACCATTTCCCGAGAAGAAGCCCAATTGATATAATATAGTGGATCTGATATTTTATTTAGAGTTACATCCGAGAGAATATTAGTCCACACAATAATGAGTGGCTAAATCTCTTCTATTAGGTTAGGGCTAAGGTGAGATATTTTGGATTTATGTAATATTGTATTTTTCCTATTTAATTTTGGATATTTCATAACAATTGTATAACATGGATTTTTCTCTTGATATATTATTATTGTGATTGGATTTAATTTCAAAATATTATTGTAGAAATTTTGGGTTGAGTCCAATTACCACGAGAATATTAGATCATGTACCTGTGGTCTCGATCTAATGGTTATACAATCGTATTATTGAGGATTGATTATTTGTTTGGATGGTTTATGTCGAGATGTTGATTCACCATAGATTAGTGTAGTGTAGGAATTAAATATCGAAGATAAACCATGCTAGAGAATAACAATCCGTATCTTTCTGAGTAGTTCTGGCTTGTAGCTTGGAATACTCATTTACACAAATCCGAGTTAAATAGGAAATACAAGGAAAACATAATATCCAAAATAATGATCCATAAATCCTAATCCGGTAATTATTTTTATTATTAATCCCAATATTTTATTTCGTTCTTAAAATCAAAACAAATCAAAAATCAAATCTCGGTTCTCATTAAGGAAGAAAAATAATTGGAAATCAATAGTTACAAGACCGATCTCTGTGATTCGACACCCATACTTAAGCACACTATACTACAATATTTTGTGCTTAATTAAGGGTACTATTTTTTAGCGATCAATGATTGGTAGCCTGTTGTATTTAATTGCTAGTAGACCTGACATTATATATAGTGTCTATCTTTGTGCTTGATTTCAGTCTTGTCCTAAAGAATCGCACTTGACTGCTATTAAGTGAATTTTTTGTTATTTAAAGAGGACGACTCAGCTAGGATTATGGTATCCTAGAGGGAGTGATTTTAAATTGGTAAGTTGTTCCGAAACTGATTTTGCCGGTTGCAAAGTTAAACAAAAAAGCACAAGTGGATCATGTTATTTGTTAGGACATGCTTTGGTTTCTTGGTCAAAAAATAAACAAAATTCGATAGCCTTATCTACTACTGAGGCTGAATACATGGAAGCTGGTAACTGTTGTGCTCAAATTTTATATATTAAGCAATAGTTAAATGATTTTGGAGTTTGTATGGAGGAGATCCCAATCTTTTGTGATAATAAAAGTACTATATGTCTAAGTAAAAATCCTACACAGCACTCACGAACTAAACACATAGAGATTAGACATCATTTTATTCGTGATCACATTCAGAAAATGGATATTATTATTGAGTATATTAATACCTCTGACCAGCTTGCTGATATTTTTACCAAACCACTAGCGGAAGATCAGTTTGTGAAAATCATTCGCAGTTTGGGTATGGCTAGGAATAAATATGTTTGCCTAAAATGAGTTACATGAATGGTTCCCCTCTCCCTAAATTTTGTTTTTGAAGATGACAAAAGGAGATAAATTAGATGATGTTTTATTAATGGGGAGAATTATTTGATATGTGATTAAGGGGGAGTATGTTTAAAATAGTGCTTTAATTGAGTAGTTTAAATTTGTACAAAAGGGGATAAATTTGTAATGTTTGCTTTAATGAGTATTTTAATTTGTGCATTATTGAAATCTTCATTATGACGCTTTAATGAGTTAAAAAATCCATCCTTAGATTCAGGGGGAATGTGATTATATTTTATTTTAAGGAAAACGTCAAAGTTCATTGTCATCATCAAAAAGGGGGGAGATTATTGATTCTAAGATTTTTATGAACAATAAAGTATTGATGTTTTGATGGAACTAATGTTTAATTGAGTGTTTCATTGATTTAAAGTTCCAGTAATGAAGACGCCATATTAAATTGATGAGAAATGAAGATGTTAAGATGATGATGAAGAATTAAGAGTTTGAAGAAATTAGGGAAAACAACACAGGTGAATCTTAACTCCTAATATCCCATTTAGGAATACACACATGACACAAAATATATTTTTATCTTTTATGTGTGTTTTGATTAAGTTAAATTATTTGCTCCTATGTGAAATAAGAAGAAATAATTTTGAATGACTAAAATTGAATATAAAAATATTAGTGGAGCTAATCAAGAGAAGAAAATGGTTAAAATGGCAAAATCGTAAAAGAAAAAAAGTTTAAAACGTATTCAGAAAAGAGATCCAGCGACAGCAGTCGACTGGTGAGTCGACCGGACATAAAAGTTGTAACATCTTGTATCTCAAAGTCGACCAATAGGTCGACCGGCCAAGAAAGGTTGAACTCTCTAAATCAACCTGAATTGGGCTACAACAATAGTTTGGCTACAACCTGAATTGGGCAGTCGACTGAACGCGTTGTTTTAGGATACTGTTTGATCCGAGATTATATCTAAATATAACCATTTTTTGTTAAGATTTGAGAGAGATTTCGGGAATATTCTATATATTTAAGATATGGTTCATATACTAATTAAATTCTATTAATATGGTTCACTAAATATTAACGTTTCTCAATTTGGTGCTTGAAATCGATTATATACTTATTTATTAAGATTGAGAAATACTTTGAGGGTTTAATTAAAATATTTGAAAGATGTTTTTTAGTGGAATTGAAACTAACTGAAGTTCTTATGATATAAGGGGTCTATAAGAGCTTTTATTTGTCATGACACATGTAAATTAGTCGTTAAAAGGTTGATTACATATTCATTTAAATAGGCCTGCGAATTTTAATTAGGATTAATCATTCATTGAGAGAGAGCTAAAAGAGTTTATATCATTTGTGTGCTTTTATAAGAGTTATCATTCTACGATATTGTGAGCTTTTCTAAGAGTGATTTTGAGAATCAATTGTGATCAATTTTTGCTAATACCGGATTTGAAGCTACATTATCCTAATCATCATTTCTATAGATTCCGAGTGAGATCTTTCCATATTGCTTATTATTTATTTTTTATTCTATATTTGGAAATTGATCTTAGAAATTGTTTCTAATTTTTTGAAGAAAATATTTTTTTACAAACAATTTATTGAATCTGATTACGTGCTCCAATTTGCTACCCGTGTCTTGTTGAAATCAGATTTTTTGTATCTCACGTATTTCTATCACTAGTTGGGATATTAATTGAGTTATTGTTTATCTAGGGTGGTAGAAACTCCGAGTGAGATTTACTTCTTATCAATTTTTATATTGGTGAGTTGTGACGGGTTAAATACCATTGGGGGTATTTAATCAATGGTAGTTGGGTTTTAATCTCTTCCTGTAAAGAGATTGAGGTAGTGATTCTTCATGGATAAGAATTGCGTTGTGAGTGATTTGTAAAGGTTTCATTCTTACTTGTGAAAATGATAGTTGGAGTATTTTCAGAGGTTTTGATTCTTGTGCCTTAGTGTTAAAAAAGAATTAGGTTATTCTTTAGCCTGTAAAAAAAAAAAAAGAGGTTCTTCTTTAGCCTGAGAAAAGAATATTGTAAAGGTTGATTTTCAACCTGTAAAAGAATCGGTGTGTGGGTTTGGTTCCTACCTTTAAAGGGATCTTGGTTTTAGTGGGTGTGACCTCCGTGGAGCTTGGGGGACTGGATTAGTCAAGTGTAACTTGGTGAACAGGTATAAATCTTTTGTGTGCTGCTATATTTACTTTGCTATTTTTGTTGTTTGGGTGTGAACTTAGTTAATTATATTATTCCACTGTGATATAAAGATAATAATTAATTGAATATTAAAATTAATTATTTAATTTATTGATTTATTCTGATAATTTTTTAATTACCCAATTCACCCCTCCTCTTGGGTATACTACTAGGCCAACAATAGTGATTAGTGGGTATAACTCCTCGCAGAGCTCGAGGGGACTAGATTAGCCAAGAATAATTTGGTGAACTAGTATAAATTTCTGGTGTACTGCATTCTTTTATTTATTTATTTTTATGTTATTTGGTGTGCACCTAGTTGAAACTTAATTTTCGCTACCATATAGATAATAATTAATTTACGGGAAAATTAATTATTTGATTTTTGAAGTATTTTATTTGAATGAATTTTTATCTACCTAATTCACCCTCCCCTCCCCCCCCCCTCTTGGGTAGCTCACTGGGCCAACATTGTGTGTTTTCAAGTATTTTTGTTAGTTTAATATGTTTTTGTGTTGTTTTGTAAGTTTATAATTAAATGGGAAACAAAATGCAAAATCGGTTCAGGAGCGATAACTTCAAAGCCTATTTTGACCACTATTCAATCATATTTTGGAAAATCTCAAAACATGGAAATTTTAGATCTATATCTTATCTTTCTATAGGTTTTTGAATTACCTCAATTAGAGTTCAGAAGAGAACGTTATGGCTAAAATACGAATCTAGTATTGGCACCACCTTGAGCATCATTGCAGTGAATATTTCCATCGCTGCAACGATGGTTTGATCGCTGCAGCGGTGATCCAATAGTGAGTTTCTGCCTTCCTATCGCTGTAGCGACCCGGCACCAGCTAGTACTGATATTTTGAAATATTTTTTAGATATTTTGCATATTTCTTGATTCCCACTCATTCCCACACCTATCAAAAACATTTTTGGGAGCTCAAGATTATACGAAGCAAGAAGAAAACACATTTTGGAGAAGAGGAAATAAGATCGGAGCGGATTTTACCGACGCAGAACCATCCATTCTTCAAATAACGGCCATTCTCCCCTATTTCTCTTTATTTCTAAACTCTTGTTTATTGTTTGATCATGTATATATCGTTTTTAGTTTAATATTTGGTAATAGACATGAGTTAAATGTTTATTATCTAGGGATTGATGAAATTTACATATATGTTGTTTGAGTAAATCGTTGTTTTGTTATCGCTTGTTCATCCCTATTCGATTATGTTTATCATTTTTTTACTTCCATTATATGCTTGTTATGATTTTTTGGTTGATTTGAGAATACAGGTGTTGATCCTAAGATTTTGATGGACAATTAAAGGTTGATGTTTTTTGTGGAACTAACGGTTTGATTAAGTGTTTTTTTTTATTAGTTCCAAATGATGAAAATATGATGACAAAGATGGTGAAGGATTAAGAGGTTGAAGAATTTGAAGAACCTAAGGAAAACAACTCAGGTTAAATATTAGCTCTTAATATCCCAATTAAGGTCACACACGACACAAAAAAAAATTAAAATGATTTTTATAAATATATGTTATTTATAGGATTCTAATTAGTTATATTATTTGCACCTATGTGTAATTGAAAAGGCAATATTAATAATTGATTAAAATTGAATTTAAGTATTTAGTGGAGCTAATATTGGTTAGAAGGGCAAAAACGTCAATGAAAATAGATTAAAAATGAATTAAGAGAAGTGTTCCAACATTAGTAAGTCGATAGGTAAGTCGACCGGAGCATAGAAGAAAAAGTCTTTGTATCTCTCAGTCGACAAGTAGGTCGTCCTGTGCTTAAATATGAACTCTCTGTATCGATAAGTCGACAGGGCAGTCGACCTGCAAAGAGAAATGTAATTCTCTGAATCTCTAGGTTGACAGATAGGTCAATTGATAGGCGATAGATTTTTGGCCTGGCTGCATCCCAAATCGAGCGGTCGACCGGTGGTCATTGGTAAGTCGACTTATGGCACTATTTCAGAATTTTGTGAAATTCTGGATTTTATTCTAAAAGTAGCCGTTACTAGCCGTTTTATGGTTAAGATTCACGAGAAATATTAGGGATTTAATGTTATTTGAGATATGCAATATATATTATGATATCCCTATAGATTTGGTTCATTAAGTTTGAATATTTTTCAATTTGGTATATATAATTCTTTCTATCCTATTTAATTGTGATTTAGAAATATTTAGGGGACTTAATTGAGAAGTTTAAAAGTTATAATTAACTGATTTAAACCAAGATGAAGTCTTAATGATATAAGGGGTCTATAAAAGCAATCAAATGTCATAACAAGTGGAAACTAGCCGTTAGAGAGTTTATTTTATTCTCATTTATATAGACCTGCATTTTTCATATTAGAAAGAAAGATCAAAAGTATTATACTGAGTTTTTCTAAGAGAAATCATATTGAGAGAATTGTGAGAGCTTTTCTAAGAGTTATTCTTGAGAATTATTTACTGTGGATCATTACTGCTACCGAATCTGAAGTGACATTGCTATAATTATTCTTTCGGTGGATTCTAGATGAGATCTTTCTAAATTATTTTCTATTTAGTATTGCTTGATTATATCTGGAATTTGATCTTTAGAAATTATTTTCAAATTTTTTATTGAAAAACATTTTTTGAAACAATGTCTTGAATAAATCTGATTACATGCTCAATAGTATTAGTATAAAAGTATCAGATTCTATAAAAAATGGAGATCATGAGGAGAACAATTTTTAAGATTAATCTCTGTATAAACTATCTTCAGTTTAATTTCAAGATATCACCAAAATATTTCAATAATATAGCATGAAATCATATAATTAAAGTAAGTCAACATGCTTTATCAATTAATATCTTCCATTTAATTAAAATAAAAATAAAAAACATGTAATATTTAACGCACTAAGACAGGAAACATATCTCAATGATAATTTAAGAAACTATCAACGTAAATCTCATGCACGCTTTAAACATAGATAAGTACATATTTATCACATAAAATTACAACTTCATTCTACAATAATAATCATTTAAAACACATGAGACATTAGATGTATTCCAGACACTTAGTGCCTATAAGGATATCCACATGCAATAGTATCAACATATTGAAATGTCATATATATTCAGAGATCATGTAGATGGTATCAAAAGCGTGTTGACCCAATGAGTTAGCCAAGAGATGGGGTGAATTGGGTAGTTATAAAAATTTAAGCAAATAAATCTTTCAACATTTAATTATCAAATAATCAATTTTTCCTAAATCAATTATTATCTTCATTACATAGCGGATAAGTGTTTAATTCTAGATGCATACCCAAACAAAATGTAAAGAATAATAACAATATAGCATACCAAGATATATCATGCTTCAGCAAGCTAGTCTTACCTAATCTAATCCCTCGAGCTCTATGGAGATTCGCAACCTCTAAACCTCTGATTCCTTTAACAGTAGGAACCAAACTCTTGCAATGATTCTTTTACCAGGCTTATAATCAATATTTATAATTTTTCTTCTCCCAAACTTAGGAAATATCTTATCTTTTTACCAAGTTTAAGACTAACTTAATTCTATTACAGAAATAATCAAAACTTAATTCTTTTAACAGGCTAAAGATCAAATATCACCACGCTCTCAAGTATCATTTTCCCAAGTAAGGATGAAATATTTACAATTCACTCAAATCAATTCAATTGCAGGGACAATCAAGACTTAGTTTTTTTCAAGAGAAAAGAATAACCTAATATTTTTACTTAGGACAAAGATCAAACCCTAATCATTTTCACAAGAAAAAGATCGAAACGCAGCTACCCTGACTAAACACCGGCCCAACTGTGTCTAATCTACTCAAACTCACAAATACAAAAAAAATATGAGTTTCTTCCCACAAGGAGCTTCTACCACCTCAATACATATATACTCAATTGTCCCAAAATTTACTACGTGATAGATACAATGTGAGGTAAATTAATATCGAATTAAATAAATAATATGGGTAGCACAAATTAAAGCACGTAATCAAATAAACACACAAAATCGTTTTAAAAAGATTTTCAGGCTTTTATGTTTTAAAAACAATTTTCTAAGAATCTTATCACCAAGAAAATAATAATAATACGAAATCAAAATAAAGAACAATTGGATAAAAAGATCTCACCGGAAAAACACCAAAGATTGAAACTAAATCGCAATATAGCACAAGTCGGTGATGCCAAATTAACAAGATTGAAACTGAATTTTCTTGATGTTTTTCATCTAATTTTTGCTGGTTTATATATATATCAAGCCCTCTAATGGCTATTTTTCAAAAGATTTGCCTTTAAAAGGCACCTTTAGACCCCATATAACATAATTATTCAATTCTAGTTTAATTCACTTAAAAATAACTTTTAAAACTCTTAAATAAGTCCATAAAATATTTCTCAATTATCAATCACAAAGATAGGAAGTATTTAGTTACTAAAATTGAGAGAAACTTTAATTAAGTGGACCAAATCAATAGAGATATCAAAATAGATGTACCATATCTTCAGTAGGTTGAAATCCCCCAAAATTCTCCTTTAGAATCATAAAATACGAATAGTTTTTTTTACCAAAATCCCAAATTCCTCGAAATCTCAACCGAAAAAGTCGATTAACCGAACCCTGGCCTGTCGGTTGACCGATTTATTCAGTATAGAAACCAAGCCAAACCTAAGAC
Source organism: Eucommia ulmoides (assembly GCA_016647705.1). NCBI lineage: Eukaryota > Viridiplantae > Streptophyta > Magnoliopsida > Garryales > Eucommiaceae > Eucommia > Eucommia ulmoides. The sequence goes on from CM028340.1 coordinate 43,413,395, forward strand.
CCCAATTGGTTGATCGATCTACCTTCAGTCAGTTGACCGATTGGTTCAGGGAGTTTTCCCTACCAAGTTCTAACATAGTCGATTGATCAATTGCCTCCCAATTGATTGACCGATTAGTTCAGAGATTTACACATTTTCACCCTTAAACCCATCGGTTGACCGATCGCCTTTGGTCAGTTGACCGATTGCTTCAGGATCTTCATATTTTGCTCCAAAAACCTTACTATTTTAAACAGTTAACCGATCCTTTCTGATCAGTTGACCGATTGATGATGGTTGGTCAATTTCTTCACCAATTTCTGTTCCACAATCCACTGTTTTGATTCAATTAACCGATTACTTTCCTCGGTTAATTGATTTAACCCTAAAATTTAACTTTTTACACATTCATCCTTATTTTGAATTAGGTTAATTTTCATTTTCAATTCACATAAGGAGCACATATCAAATCAATAATTTAGATCCTAAATTATATCATAACAATATCAAAACACACATAAGATAACTCATTTGAGTGTTATATATGATCCTAATTCAGATTGCATTAAGAGTATAAGAGTATTGAGTTGTTTTCACCTAATTTCTTTAACATCTTCACAGTTTTTCATTTCTTCAATGCGTCCATCTTTGCACCCTTAACTTTTTCTTCATGATGTCTTCAACATAATCAAATATATGGAAATCGTTTTCTGAAATACTCAACAAACACATTAGTTCCACCAAAAACATTAACACTTAATTGTTCATCAAAACCAAGGGATCAACAAAAAGAATTGACGTGATTTCATAAACCAATATCTACCATGCAAGCTTTATCATGATCACAATTAATACTTAGAATTCAAATCATATAAATGAATCAATTAAATCATTCATTTATCATTTAAATAACTGTAATATTTCAAATAGATCAAGATATCATGCATTTTAACAAATCAACTTAATTCAATGATGAACCAGTCATGGATTGATATAAAATGTTTCACATATTTTGAAATATAACTTTTAGTGGATCTCATATAGCATAACATTAGAAAATCACATATAAATATGTAAAGTTATCTAATTATCATGCAATAATTCTAAGACAACAAAAGAATATGTAAAACAGTACAAGTCTTAGAAATTCTTATTAGCTTATTTAAAGTGATTTTCTTACTCATGACATAGTCTCTAGAAATCACATGACTTTTGTCTTTAGGTGTCAAAAACATAAATTTTACTTTATCCCTTGTCACGTGCTGAGAATAGCCACTTCCTAGGAACAATTTGTGTTTACTCATAGATGTTTATTATATTAACCTGCAAGGATCACTTCAAAAAGTTCCTAGGTGGTACCCAATCTAAGTGGGTTCAATCTTGTTAGTCGGAAAAATTTTAGTTCCTTTAAGAACCCAAACTTGTCTACATTTAGATACTTTTGAAAAATATTTGTTAATGGTATGCCCCCACAATATTACATTTAAAACATCTAATAAGATTCCAGGTTTCAGAAAAGAATTTATGAAATCTCTTTTGTTTAAGATTTTTCTGAAAACCAATTTCAGCTTTATCAAAAATCCCTCTTGAACTCCTCAAAAGCATTTTCAAGTTATTTTCATCACCCGTAAATTTGAGAACAATCAAATGCAAATCCAAGATGTTTGATTTCATTTCAATGTTTTTAGATTCGAACTTCATCACTTTCTTGTTAAGTATGTTAATTATACTTTGAAGGACATTAATTTGAGAACAATGATTTTTATAATCATGAATTAATTCTTAATAAACATCAAATAAATCATTGAAATATAAAGGAAAAGAACTAGAATATTTTGTTACATCATCTCTAGTGGCCATTAAAGTAAGCATAGACGAATCATCACTGCTAGATTTTTTCGAGCTACTCGACTCCGAGTCATCCCAGGTGGCTTTCATTGAATTATTCTTGCTCTTTTTCACCTTCTTCTTTTTCTTTATCTTTTTTTCTTTTTCCTTCTCTGGCTTGGGATAATTATAATGAAAATTACCAATTTCATGACAATTAAACCACTCAACATTATTCATGTTAAAGTTTTACTTTCTATGGAATATTTGTCGGGTCATCTTTCTGAAATTTTTCGTGAGAAACGCCACATGCATTTTCTTGATCGCTGACAAGAGAGATGTCATCGCAATCATCTTCTTCCTCAGTCTTTTGAACCTTCAATACCAAGTATTTCTTTTTGCTATTCCCAATTTCATCCTTATATTTTCGAATAGTCGTCTCGTGCGTCATTAGGTTGCCAATAAGTTCATCAATGGTATATACTGTGAGATCCTTAACTTCCTCAATTGCAATCACATTTGACTCCCAAGCTTTCATCAATGATCTCAAAAAATTCCGTACTCTGTCCTCCATAGAATAAGACTTTTCGAGTTGACCAAGGTTGTTGCAGATATTATTAAATTTCATGTACATTTTCGGAATTGATCTAAATAGTTCGAATTGACAAACTAAGGCATTGATCTTGGTTAACCGATTGATTTTCTCGGTTAATTGATTGGATCAGGAAGACTCTATTTCTACTCCATTTCTATTCCTAAAACTCGTTATTTTGATAAGTCAACCGACCCCTTTTTGTCGGTTGATCGAATTAACCTGAAAACATAAAATTTTATACTTGAAAATATATTTCACTTAGGTCATTTATCAAAACCATTTCACATAAGTAGCACATAAAATATCTCATTTTAGGATCTTAAACTTATCACTTCTTATCAAGACAGACATAATATTAATTCATTTTAAGTGTCGTGCATGATCCTAATTTGGGTTTCATTAAGAGTATATAAGTAAAAAATTATTTTCACCTACTTTCTTCAGCATCCTCAAAACTCTTCATGTCTTCATCATGTCCATCTTGCACCCTTTATGTTTTCTTAAACAAATCTCCTTCTTAATCAAACACACGAAACTAAAAATCTTAAACATTCAATAAAATCATTAATTCCATAAAAAATAATGATATTTAATTGTTCATCAAAACCTTGGATTCAACAGACATATTTGGGATGGTGTTTAGTCAGTGTAACTAGGTTTCATTATTTTTTCAGTGAAAAAGATTAGGTTATTCTTTTTTCTTAAAAAGAACTAGGTTTTGATTAAGTCTGTAATTGAATTTAAAAGTGAATTGTAAAGATTCGTCCTAAACCTGTGAAAATGATACGTGAGAAAGTGTTAGGTTGATTTTTAGCCTGTGAAAAGAATTAGGGTATTGTAAAGATTAATTCTGAGTCTGTGAAAATAATTGAGAATTGTAAGGGTTGATTCTTACCCAGTAAAGGAACCAAGGTGTTTAGTGGATTGTAAATCCTAGTGGAGGTCAGTGGACTGAATGTAAGTAAGGGTAGTTTGCCGAACCCGGATAAATTCTTGTATGTTGCATTGTTTGTTTTCATATATTGTGTTTTAGTGTGCATTTAGTATTAAATATATTTTCGCTAGATAACAAAATAATAATTGATTCAGAAAAATTAATTATTTGTGTTTAACGGACTTAATTGTTTAAATTTAATAATTACCCAATTCAACCTCCCTCTTGGGTAGCCTTTTGGGGTAATACACAAACTTTTAAACTGTGAGTTAAATGTTTGTAGTTGAGGGAAAAATTGACTAATAAAACTTCGTACAAATAAATTTGATCAAAATTTTATGTTAATTTTACTTTTTCCATGTTGATTTAATTACCTATTTTTAGATTTGTTAAGAAAAATGAAGGAAAGATGATTTATGGAGCATTTTTTCAAAACAAAAATATAAGTAAACTATTTTAAAGACAATATAATAATATTCACTACCCTCCCCTTTTTTTTTAAGTTTTATTTAAGATTTAAATCCAAATTTTTAGTTTCCTAATATTTTTTAATTTGGTATCATATCATATTAGGACTTGTTTGTGGAGGGGATCAAAACAACATCAAGTATCGTGAATGGGCAATGACAGAGCTACTACGTAACCCCATAAAAATGAAAAAAGCTCAAGATGAGCTCAAACAAATCATTAGCAAAGAAGCAACAATACAAGAATCCGATGTCTCAAAACTACCCTACTTACAAGGATGCCCAAATTCTAGTCAATATATGGGCTAGTGGTAGAGATCCGAGCATCTGGACAAACCCTGACTCATTTGAGCTAGAACAATTCTCGGGTAGGGAAATTGAGTTTAAAGGTCAAGACTTCGAGTTAATAGCGTTTGCTGCTAGGAGGAGCCCAGGCTTTCCACTTGTAGATAGGATGGTGCACCTAATGCTGACTTCTTTGGTCCATGGGTTTGGTTGGGGGCTTGAAAAAGGGATGAAGCAAAAAGAGATTAATTTGGGCTAGAGAATCAATCTTACACTACGAAACGTCATTCCGCTCAAGGAAATTCTAGTTGACCTTTGATTCTTAGTGGAAATATTATGTTTTATGTGTTATATTTATATACTAGCATACCACCCATGCCTGATGGCATGATTTTAAAAAATAATCCTAATATTAAACAATTCTAGGGGGTTTTTTTTCTTTTTTTTTTTTTTTTGAATTTTGGCTTTAGGCACAGATTATGTGCCACTAAAAAAATATAAAGAAAGAATAGAAAAAACATAATTCACGCACGTATACTTGAGAAGTAAAAATAAAATTTCAAGAAATATAGTCTAATTGAAAAAAAGAATACAATATGAGAAGTACATGAACTAAATATCTATGTTATACAATGAAATGCGGATAAATGTGCCTAATCTTTACCTCCAAATAGAGAAAAAATAAAAGTCATAGTATCTCATTAAAATATTTTTTTCCCCAACAATCTCACTTCCAAGATTGCCTTATCTAACAACAAAATATTTTCACTTCTACCAAAAATAAAAATAAATAAATAAATAAAATAAAGTTGTCATATGATAAGTCAAACTTTTAAAATTAACAATTAAACAATGGAAGTTCTCATTAACCCCTAATTTAAAATCACAAATTAGAAGAACCAAAGTAACCGGAAATTACCCTTACTTTTCGGGTAGAGATTACCTGAGATAAACATAATTTCTAACTCTATTGGTAAGAAATTATCCAATTATCTCATTCTTGGGTAATTCTCACAGTCATTCTCTCAAACTAAAATTAAAATAATATATTATAAACTCTATTAAAACTAACAAATAATTTATTACAACTTCTATTCCAATTTGGTTTTAATTTGGTATAATTTAACATTTTGTGATGAAATTGGATGAACTAAATTGATTTGGGGATATTTTTGTTATTTCTCACACCCCTCTCTCTTTTGTAGTTATAGGAAGTTATGTTTTCCCACCAAAAATGTTCTTGTGCTCATACATATATCATAATTATTGAGAATGAAAATTTTACCTCATATTTCAACGAAACTTCAATTAAATTCTTAGATATTTATATAAATCTCTTTTAATGTTTATAAACAGTGTATTAAATAATGGAGAACAACTTTTATCCCTATACCTAATTAAATTCAATTAAAATTATTACGTTTTACATAATTCCTTTTTTATTTTTTCATAAATCTTGTATTTAGTTATGAAAACTAAAAACATTTACCCCTATATTTTAAGAAAAAAGCAATTAAAATTCTTATACTTTTGTATGAAGCCCTCTTGATTTTTGATGAATATTTTATATTTTTAGGAATTGTTATTGAATCTTAACTAAAAGATAGGGGTAAAGATTTTTCCCTCACCATAAGTATGAGATGTATTAGTGCAAAAACAAATTTTAGACAAAAATAACTTCTTATAGTTGCAGAGAAAAAGAGAGAGAGAATTGAAAATACCATCCAAATTAATGGAATCCGTCCACTTTTTGTGACGAAAATTTTGAGGGGACCAAGTTGAAGGTGAATTGCAAAATGAGGGACAACATGTGCCACCTCTGAAAACCTTATGATCCATTTAAAAACGCATCAAATTTAAATGATCAAAATTGAGAAAACACACCTATATTAATGGCACTTCTTCCAATTTCATAAATAAGATTTATAGTTGGACCAGATTGAAATAAAAATGAAACTCAAGTAACTAAATGTGCAAGTTTGTAAACATCAAGAACCACATAAATACTTACCCCAAATTTTAGGGACCAAAAGTGCATTTTTTCCTGAAATATGTGTTGACTATTACCTTTAATTTCTATTTTTTTAATAATTAATACCCAATAATTAAATGAAACTAAATACTTCTATTAACAAATCTAACTAAAATTAAAGAGTAAAAGTCTTATCCATTAATATTAAACTTATTGAGTGTTTCCATAAATAGTCCTAAAAATGTAGAGCCAAAATGTTTAGGCTAAAATGTATATCTTGTTGTATGTTTGTGTGTGTTGACCCTAGATGTTTTGATGAACAAATTAGCGTTGATATTTTACAAAACTAATGTCTTTATCAAGTATTTTAGATTTGAGTTCTGACTAAGAAAATGAGAAGAAAGAATGGTTGTTAAGAAAATGCTTAAGAAAGACCGAGATGGTTGCAATGAAGAAGTTGACATTTTTTGGAGCAAGAATAGTTTTCGTATTTCTAAGTAAAACACCTCAACTTTTCTTGTGCTCTCAATGCAACCCAATAAGGATCACGCACGACACTTAAAAATAATTTGAAATATTTTTAATATGGTCAAAAATGATAAAATCAAGTGTGAAAATGATTTTCCCAAAGGCTTGATAAAGATAATGTTTGAAAAAATCAGAAAAATGATTTTTTGTCCTGAACGGTTAACCGAGAAGTAGAACAGTCAACCAGATGATTCAAGATTAAGTGTTTTGGCTTTATAGGCTAAATGGCCAATCGACAGGGTAAACGGTTGATTCAAAACTAAGACAATCGATCACCCTGTCGATCGATATGTGTACAACAACTAGCAATTGAGCTGCTGAAGGCTTAAATGGTCAACTGCTTATAAGCCAGTCGACCGATGTGGTCAGATTAAGAACTTTGATCAGAACGTTTTAAAAGATCTTCTACCTATTTTTTTAAGGATTTGAATGTTGAAAATTATATTTTAATGGGTTTTGACTGGTTTTCAAAGTTATGTCACATATTTTGTGGATCTTTTGATTTAGTCTTTATAATACTTAATTTTGTGATTGTTACTTGGAAAACTTCATTTTACCATTTGAAGGTTTTAAATCAAAATCTTTTTAGGAACTAAATTGATTGTTTTTAAAATTTTATTTTCTAGTCAAATTAATCTGATTTTAATTATTTTGATATATGGGCTCTATGTATGTTATTTTTGGGCATATCTTTCAAAATAAAGCTGTTATAGGCATGTAATAAACTCCTACATATAGACTTGCGGATTTTTCATTTTAATTATTAAGAACAAGAGATAAAATAATCTTTTTGAAAGAGAGTTTATTTTGCTGAAATATATTTTTTAGTTAGATTTTTGAAGAAGTTCTTGATCAAATCTTTCATTGCTATAACATTGATTTTTGTACTGCATTACTATTCTTACATTTTTCAAGAAACTCTCACTGAGATCTCTCTAATTATTTTTCATGTTAAAAATGTTTGCTTTACTTGATACATATCTTTTTTCTGAGCTCGTAGTAATTTTTGTGTGAAAAATCGTTTTCTCTTTTGAATATCTTAAATATCTTGTGAAACAATTTTTGCCTAATCATCTGATTCGTATAATCTTTATGATTTAATTGTTTTTAATTAGATTAGTAATCTCATATATCTCTATCACTTAGTATATCGGGATATTAATTGAGCATATCTTGAATTGAGGTAGTATAAGCTCCTGTGAGAAGATACAATATTTTCTTGTATTCATGTGAGTTGTAGTGCCGACCTAAGGGTACTTGGTCTAAGTGAAGTAGATTAGACATAGAAGGATGTTGTCTAATCAGGGTTAGTCTTTATCCTAGTAAAAATGTAGGTTTGATTCTCAACTTGTAAAATAATTAGGTTATTCTGGCGCCTCTGGAAAGGTAGATTGTAAATGTTTGATTCTATGTCTGGGAAAAAAATAGTTTAATCCTAAAACTGTGAAAAAGATTATAAAGGTTTTGGTTTTAACCTGGGAAATGGATTAAATTTAGTGGATTGTGAAATCCCTACAAGTGGGATCTCAAGGGACTACACATAGGTAAGGGTAGCTTACCAAATCAGGATAAATCTCGGTGTTAGTTTATTTACCTTTAATCTTTTTGGTTTTGCATTTAGTTAAAAACATTTCCACTATAAATCAAGATAACAACTTATTAGGGAAATTGGTTATTTGTTTGATTGGTAAACTATTTGTTTAAATTTTTTAACTACCCAATTCACTCCCTCTTGGGTAGATCTTTGGGCCAACAATTGATACTAGAGCTAGAATTAGTTGAATAGGCTTGACATCCTAGCTAACACGATCAGATGGATTTCACTGAAGAAAAGGTTTTATGTGGTTCAGTTAGTACTTATGTATCTCCCGCCCGTTCTAAAAATCAGTATCCTCTAAGTAAAAATGATAAAAATAATGATAATGAGACTACTAATAAGGCTATTGAGAAACTTATTGCTCTTACATATGTTTTTTGTAAAGAAATTCTAAAGCTTTTCTAGAATATCGTGATTCTTTAAAATAAAAACTTTGGTTTTGCTAAATCTCTTCAAAAGAAGGATTTAGATAAAAAAAAAATTGACACCAATGAACTTTCAAATGATCTATTTGAGATAAGTAACTTGATTAACTTAATTGGATTCCTTGAAGAAGAAAATAATTTTTCAAAAAATGATGTTTCAAATCTTCAACAAGGAATTGCAGATTTTAGAAAGCTTGATAAATTAAATGAGGCTTTAATTGTTGAGTTGAAAAAAATCAAGATGTAAACTTGATAGAGCTCATTTGAAAATCCATTATGTTGAAAACGATTGTCGAATCTTAAAGAATGATCTTGAATTTAGCAACAAGAAAATTTTTTGTCTTCAAGCGAATATTAGTGTTTAGAATGCTCGCTTCTCAAAAGGAGCTCAAAGAGACTATTTAAAAATTCAAGAATACTGAGGAACCTAAAGTTTTTAAAAAACCAGTCGCTTCTAAGACAGCCTCACATCATCATTATCAATATCGTGCCCTAAGTAGAAAATTAATTCTGACATGTTTCCTTAGAAGCTCTCAAATGTTTTTAGATATTATTGTGAAAAATATGGTTGCCTTGAGCAATTGTGTTATCAACTGCATGGTTATTCAATCGAATCCAGAAACAACTAGACACCACGAAAAGAAACTTTTCATGCAAGAAAGAATGTGATTTTTTTGGTCCAAGGAAGAATAATGAAAGCAATATACAACGGCGTCAAATGGTTGATAATTCTAGAAAGCTAAAAGCTCTATTTATCAAGCAGAATAATGGCTATCCCTGGGGAAAAAATGCATCCTCAAGATCAACAGAGAATGACTTACAACATTGTTGTGAATCGTAATAAGTATGCTCAACCAATGGTATCAAAGAAAGGCAAAGAACTTGTTGCTGAATTTAAAACAAAAGTGCTCAAACAAAACGAAAACATTATCAAGGTGAATCAATCAGTTGCTTCTTAGAATGTCAAGACAACTCAAGTTTATGCTACAAAGGAGAGCAAAAATTGCATTGATCGCAAGGCTAAGGTATGTCTGAAGTAAATATAAAATAAAATAAAAATATTATTAACTAAATTAACTTTTTTACCCAAAACTTTATCTGAATTAATTATAAAATATTGTTAACTAATTTAATTTTATATCCTCAACTTTATTTGAATTAAATACAAAATAAAATAAAAAAAATATTATTAACTAATTTACTATCTTGTGGTTAAAAGAACTAAATTAATATTATTTTTTAGTTGATTTAGTTTTAATTTACAATTTTGTCCTCAACTTCATCTTCGACCGGCATGTAAATAAAATAAAATAATAGTAATTTAGTTGAAAAAACTAATTAGATAATATATTTGTTTAATTTTTTAAGTTTCAATTAGTTAATAATATCAGTTAGGAAAAAGTAGTATTAACTAATTGAGTTGGATGTGTTAATATTATAAATATAAAAATTCAATTACAACCTTTAAAATTTTGGGTGTTTATGAGAGAAGTCCTCTATTTTACTCTTAATTTTAAAAAAGTTCCATGCACAATTACAACTTATATTTTAGTCTTGCACTTTAAAAAAAAAAAAACGAAAGATCAAATACACGAACTGCATTCTCGCAGTTGCATATATCTAATTTGTGTGTAACTTATTTATTAAATGTAACAAATATTACACAAGTACATCTAATATAGTTACATGTAATTTATAACTTGTAATTAAGATTACACAAATACATGGAACTAATATTACACAAGTATTAGCACATGCAAGACTAACATGCAACCGAAAATCAATTTAAGGGACTTAATCAAAATTTATATTTTAAATGGGACTAATAACATATTGCAACCATTATTTGGGACTAATCATCAATTATCTCTAAAAAAATTCTTTTTAAATGGGACTAATAACATATTGCAACCATTATTTGGGACTAATCATCAATTATCTCTAAAAAAATTCTTAACCCTTCCTTTATTTATAAAAATATCTAATAAACACCTAAACAAATTAGTTAACAATATCTTTCCTTGTTAATAATATTAACTAATCTACTATTTTACCCTTAATAAAATGAATTAATATTATTTTATTTGTAATTTTTTTCTTTTCTTTTTATTTTTTATTTTACTTAATCTTCATCTTCAACCGGCATGTAATTAAAAAAAAAATATTAATTTTTTTTTAAGGACAAAATAGTAAATTGGTTAATAACATATTTTTATTTTATTTTTATAGTTAATTCAAATAAAGTTGAGGGAAAAAAAAATTATTATTATTTTTTTTTTCCCGGACAAAGGATTCCCACTATAATTTTCATATATGATGAGATATTATTGGAACATGACAGGGGTGTTTATTTTCCATGCATGCCTCCTTGCCATGCATAGCTATGTCCCAAATTCCCAATTGCTTTCGCAATTGTGTGCCAATTTTAGAGCCCGAGATTATACCTCCGATTTTAAAAATAAAAAATAAAAAAATTAATAATAATAATGATTTCATATAACCGGGGTAGCACCCAGTTTAATTTTTTTTTTTTTTGAAGTGTTTGAGGATTAACCGGGAGTGGTGCTTCCGGGTATTGTAAAACCAAGAGTCCCACTCCCGGTTTACATGGATTTGAGAATTTTTTCAAATCTATTGATTTTTAAGTAAAAAAAAAAACTACTTTTTTTAATTAGTACTTAAAGAATTTGACTATCATAACTGAGATGGGCCCAAGAGATTTTAGTCTGGCAAGGAAATGTGTCATTTTTCTTATCAATTAAAGTTCGACTTTTTTTGGAGAGTAATCCGAGAAATTAATCTTGAATTTAATTTTGAATTCACCATGTTGATATGAAAGATAATGTCCTTAAAATTGCTCGAAAAAATGATTAGTCGAGGTACGCGTAAACTGTCTTAGACACACCTTACTGTTTAAAAAAAAAAAACTTAGGATGCGAAAACGGGGACCTAAAACACCGTGGCACAGATAATGTCACCCTATTCTTCCCATCCACATTTAGTGAAACAGTCCAAAAAACTCAGCGCACCGGTAGCTGTTCTGATGTGGGAAATTGGATGATATTTTCAGCCACAGAGTGCATCAAAGTGATGTCCATCTTTTATTAGGGCCTGTTCACACACATTATCTACGCATGAGAGGTTGTCATCCTCATGCCTCTTCTTTTTTGTCCAAATCGTGATCGAAGTCAAAAGAATTGGTTATTATATTATAAATTTTAAAATATGTGAGGAATTGAAATCTTGGACTTAAAATTTTATTAGTTTTTATTCTGTGCTTACTTTTAATTTTAAAAAAATTCAAATTAAGATAACGATTGGAAACGTGAAATTCAAGTTCTATAATTGGAATTAAAAATAAATTCGTGTAAAAATGTGAAAGTTTAAATAAGTTTATTTCTGATTTCAATTCCAAGATCTTAATTCCATATAACCAAACACCACCTAAACGTTTTTTAAATATTACCTTAATTCATCTTGCAGAACAATATCTCTCATTTCGAATGTTTACATAAAATATTTGTCATGATGAATAAAATTGTTTCTGATTTATGAATTAGATATTTCTTGTAATAATTACGTAATATTTAAATTAATAAAAATATATGTATCGATTGAAAAAAAAAAAAAAAGCGTAGAGAGAGAAATTGAAATGATTAGTAATGATTTTTTTATGTGCATATTTCATGTACATGATATATTAATTTCTAAAAACATTTCTTGTATGAAGAATGTTGAAAGTAATTTTGTTTGTTTGTTTTTTAAGTAAATGACTCGGACACACTTTGGTTTTTTTTTTTTTTTTTTTTCTTACAATAAGACGTGTTCAGAGCACTTTACGTACATATCGACTAATCACTTCTCAAAATAATCTTAAGAGCAAATTCTCTCACATTGTCTTGATACATTCAAGATTTAATTTATAAAGTGCTCTCAGATACTTAGAAATAGACACCTCTCCTTATCAAGCAGACTAACACATCTCGAGTACTTGGCCACATTCATATAATTGCCATGCACATATCTAAAATTATATGGCAGGCGAAAATTTTTGGAAAAAATTTATTAGATTTCTTTTTTTTTTTCTTTTCAAAATAATTGACTTATTTTTTTTTATTTTTATTTTTTTTTTTTATCTTTTTCCCCTTTAATTTGAAGTGTTTTATTTTTGGATTCCTTGGTGCAAGATCCTATTAATGATTAATGATACCAAATTAATTAAAAAAAAAAAAAAAAAACTCTCAATACTTTAATTTTAGTTTCATTTTCATGAAAAAACTAATGTTCCAATTAGGGTTGTGTCACCAATCGCTGTCCCACTATGCATCGGCCACCAGATTTCGACTGTCGTCGATCACCAATCATCGAAACTACTTTTATTGGTCACTGAATTTTTGAAGTTACATTCAATTAATTCTTTAGTAGCATTTTCTTAATATACTTTTTAACCACAATTTTTTAGTTACATGCAACTAATTTTTCGGTTGCCGATTGTCAGAAAATTATATGAATGTAACTACAAAATTAGACTAAAAATACAACTAAAAAATATACTAAAATGTACATTAAAAAATAGTTACATGTAACTAAAAAGTACACTAAAAAATAGTTATATGTAACTAAAAAATACACTAAACAAATTACATGTAACTAAAAAAGTTTTGACCGTCGGTGGCAAGACTTCGGCAACTAGAAACCTGAGATCCAATATTGGGTGGGTGCCATCGACATTGAACGATACAAACCTTAATTGGAAGCCTTTGATTAGAAATATAAGAGAGACCATGGAACTAAAACATAAGGAAATGCATAATTATAGAATTTATATTTAATTTAAAATTAAAATAGGATAAAATATAAATTAATTTGTCTAATTGGGACTATTGATGGCTACTTATTTAATTATTATCAACTAATTATTAAATGTAAGCTCTTAATAAAAATAGGAATGTAAAATTTATTGGGAAAAAAAAACTAAAAAGAAAAATCATTAGAAAAAATATTAAATAAAGATTTTATTATTCATCCCCAAATTTTCGGAATATTTTTATTAACAATGGGTATTTCGGTGGTAGATTTCTTATTTTATCCTTAATTTTAAAAAAAAAAATCACATAACTAATTAGAACTTATGTTTTAGTCTCGTACATTAAAAAAAAAAAAAAGCCCAATATACGCACATGCACTCTCACAGCTACATGTATCTAACTTATGTGTAAAATATTTATTAGATGTCACAGATATTATACAAGTACATGTAATTTGTAATTACGTATATTTAATATTACAGAAGCATATGTAATTAATATTACACAAATATATACAATATAGTTAAATGTGATTTGTAATTATTAATTTGTAACTAATTTTTAGTTATATGTAACTAATATTCACTATAATAAGAATTTACTCATCAAGCTCTCTCTACCCTCCACATGCAATACGTGAGCACATGTGAGACTAATGTGGAACCAAAAACTAGTTTAAGGGATTAAATCTAAACTTATGTCTTAAATATGAGAAATAATAGATTACACCTACTATATAGGACTAATCACCAATTATCCATTAAAAATGAAACAATTACTCAAATGATCTCAACAAGAATCCAAATCTACTGAATGATCCATCAACTATTTTATTGAACAAAATGATTCATAATTTACGGAATTGTATTACCGATTAGCCCCAATTTCAAGTCCAAAATTATATTCGGACAATTTTGTCCTTCCACAAAGTTGAATATAACACGAAAGTGAATTTCGTATTGAATATAACATGAATGAAAAATTTTATGGAAAAATGCTTCTTCTTTTTTTTTACAAATTTTTAATTTTTAATTTTTATTTATTTTTCTACAAATACATACCAAAAACTTAAACAAAATAAAACAAAAGAAATAAAAAATACAAAATAACAAAAATTAAAAACAAGAGACTAAAAAATATAAAATAGACAACAAAAAATATTATGTTGCGAGAGTAGTTATTTAATTAGATCGTGAAAAAAAAAATATCATATTAAATTCAAAATGATGTGAAAACACAAATATGAATTTTGTGTTGAGTATAAGACCAATTTGAACATAATATTATTTTGAAGATCTTATTTATACGAATTTAAACATATAATTACATCGTGAAAAATATATCATGTTGCATTTAACATGATATAGAAAACTACAAAAGGTCCAAAGCAGTATGTTGAAAATAACACGAATGTAAAAATTAAAAATTCTAAGTGTCATGTTGAATGTAATACGAATCTAAATTTTTTATGAAAAAATGATGAACGTTAATCTTCTTGAAGATTTTATTCGAACGAATTTGAATATATAGTTAAATGATGAAGAAGAAAAAAAAATATAATGTTAAATTCAACATAATGTGAAAAACTATTAAATCGAATAGCATGTTGAATGTAACATGAGTGTAAAATTTGAAAATTATTAGATTAAATGTAACACAAATTTGAAAAAAAAAAAAAAAAAAAAATTGAATGAAATATTATTTTGAAAATTTTATTAAGACGAATCTCAATATATAATGTGAATCCATCCTCGGTAAGTGTATATTAAAAAAAATCATTGAAAACATGTTACCTGCGACGTAACATAGAAATTTCCGACATTTCTACGCAATTATAAAACTGATATTTTGATTCACTTTTAGGTATTATAAAGGGACAATCGGTGGGAGGTCCTCCATTTATGCTTTAATTGGTCAAAAGTCCTACATTCGGTAAAAACTTTTAATTTAGTCTCATCTGTTTTAAAATGGAAGAAGCCTTACTCATATGATACCCACGCACTAGTTACATGTAACTACTTTATGTGTAATATTATTGTATTAGTTACAGATAACTAATTTTTTTTATTTTTTTTTTATTTTTTTTCGGTTACATGTTCCAATAATATGTAATTTTTTAGTTACATGTTCTGACATATAACTAAAAATTTTGATATTTTTCAGTTATATATTTCAATAATATATAACTTTTTAGTTACATGTCTCTGATATGTGATTAAAAAATTTGATATTTTTTCAATTATGTCACAAAATATTATACACATATGTAATTGTAACATGTAATTAATATTATATAAGTACATGTAACTAAAAATATCCAAATATGTATGAAAAGTGACAATTATGAAATTGTAACTAATATTAGTTACATGTAATATAATTCACTATAAAAATCGAATGTACTCACTAAAAGGCTCCCTACAATCCCTGCAATATCCCTACAATTCCTGCAATGCGGGACTAAAACACAAGTGAAATCTAACTTAAAGGACTAAATCAAAACTTAATAACACAAAAGGACTTTCCACCAATTAGACTTAAAAAAATGGACTTTTCACCGATTTTTCCTATTATAAATTGAACCCAGAAGTTCATAGAGAAAAAGAACAGCAAATGGATTACGTGACACTTCTTCTCTTTATATCCCTTGTTTGGACATGCATCAGTTTTCTCACCTCCCCCATATTCCGTCGACGATCCATCGGCAAACTCCCGCCGGGACCATACCCTTTTTCTGTCATCGAAAATATCTTCCTCCTAGGTTGGGGAGGATCACAACCATAGTTGTGTCCTCGCCGGCGATTGTCGAGGAGATGTTCAGGCGACATGACCTGGTATTCTCTAGCCGAACTATCCTCGCCGTTGCCGGAGCTCGCGACCATGATCGGAAATCAATGGCGTGGTTTTCGGTGGGGAGCAAGTGGCGCAGCCTCCGGAAGATAAGCAAGGAACAAATCTTTGCTTTGCAATCGCTTGACGCTAGTCAAGGCCTCCGTCTACAGAAGGTGTATTATATTGATGGAACAGTTACCAAGAAGTCCTCATATGAGGACAATTACCAAATACATTTTTTTTTAAAACGTGTTACAAAATAATTATTTTGTCTTTTTGTGATGATTTACTCCTCGTGTTATATTCAACAAGATGATCATGTTATATTCAATACAATCTCAAATCGTGTTATATTCAACATGATCTCTTGTTGAATATAACACGAGATCGTATTACATTTCAATTTTTTTATCATTCAACACAATCTCAAATCGTATTATATTCAACACGATCTCAAGTTGCATATAACACGATATCGTGTTACATTCAATTTTACAAACGATCATATCTTAACATGAACACAACTAAATTTTACAAATGGTAAGAAGAAAAAATAATTCTTAAAATGTCAACCAAACAAAACTCTTCCACTATAAATCTGAGTAGTATTTGGCCAATATGAAAAAGTAGACAAAAGGAAAGAAGGAAGCCTTATCACAATTTTGTTCCGAACCTCCAGTTCCATTCAACCAAACACTACCTTATCAAATGCCCCGAAGAGAAATTTCCAACTGCTCAATCTGCTTAGCCAAATCATGCTTCCCGATATTCTTCAACCCATAAAAAACCATAGCACCACCCCCAAATCCAATCCCAACCCTAGGTCTTTAATTAGCCACCAATTGAATCGATTCATCGATTCACTATTTGCGGTTGCTGCTGCACTGTTCAACTGGGATGAGGGCCATCGTCGAATTTATCCATTAAATTGAGCATAAACACTCCGAAATTATAGTAATTGAAATTGGAATTCAATGAATTTGGTGAGTTATTTATGCTCGACTGAACAATCGCAATTGTTGAAAAGGTAAGCAATAAGCAAAATCGAGGTGGACAAAAACTGTATGGGCGAAAATCGGATGAGAAGTGAACAACGAAGAAGAGGAGAAGAAGAAGGGCGTCTTACCTTCGGAGGATGGAGAGAGAAGGTTGCCGACGAAGAGTTTTCCAAAGGAGATGAGCGTGAGGCGACGGCGACGAAGCGACCCAAAATCGAAACTCACCTTATCGAATTCGTCGCTCTCCGTCACGCTGCGTATCGCCGTCGCCATCGCCACTCGATGACCGGCGCCATCATCATTCAGATCTGGCCGACGTCAACGCCATGTCGCACAGCTCCATCGTAGCGAGCTCATCGCACAGCTCCATGGCACCAGCCTTCATTTTGTGAGCATAAAAGGATATTTCCGTCCATTCAAAATATTTAGGGTAATTTGGTGCAAACCAGCATTTTTTATGGAACTATATTGTGCAAAATAAAATGTTTTGAGACTATTTTGTAGATTTAGTGATTTAAGGAAACTATTTGGTATTTTTTCTTATATGTGTAATTGCTTTAATTGTAAATAGTTCCTTGACCTCTTATTTATTTCAATTAATTATTTTCAATTTCAATCAGTCCAATTGACACCCTTCTTTGACTTCCGTCAACAAAATAAAACTGAATTATGTTATTAGATACGCTTTGCATTTTTATAATATAATATTATCAATTTTTCTAGTTATATTTTGTTGTAATATTTTTTAATTTTAGTTTATGCAATCTTATTTTGACAGGTGCAAGAGCTCCTAGAATACGTTCGCCAACGCTCCGCCACCGGCCAGGCGGTGGACATCGGTAAAGCAGCCTTCACAACGTCCCTCAACCTTATTTCCAACACTTTCTTCTTACTCGACCTTTCCCACCACGATTCCAATTCCTCTCAGGAGTTCAAGGACGTGGCATGTGCCTTGATGGAGTGTATCGGAAAACCTAACCTCGCCGACTATTTTCCGGTGCTCAGACTTATTGATCCTCAGGGCATAAAAAGAAGATCAATCAAATATTTCGAGAAATTGGTTGCAATTTTCGACGATATTATAAGTCAGCGGTTGCAAACCGGAACTTCGCCGGCAAGCAACGATGTTCTTGGACCCTTCTGGATTTGAACCAAAAGAACGACAAGTTCAGCCTTGAATTGATCAAGCATTTACTTCTGGTAATTTCAACTGCTTAGTCAAGTCTGAACATTAAAAACCATTTTTCATTTAGAGAGTGTTATGGAGAAAAATTCAGAAAATATGAATGAATTAAATTAGGGATAATATAATAATTTTCCTAATTTCACACCAAAAACATATAGTTTACTAATGTTTTTTTTTTTTTCATGATGTCATATTAGGACTTATTTGTGGCAGGGATCGATACGACATCAAGTACAATAGAATGGACAATGACAGAGTTGTTACATAACCCCCCAGAAAAATGACAAAAACTCGAGTCGAGCTGGAATAAGTCATTGGAAAAATAAAATCCATACAAGAATTAGACATCTCAAGACTGCCCTACTTACAAGCAGTGGTGAAAGAAACCTTTTGTCTCCACCTGGCCGCCCCATTCCTAGTACCCCACAAGGCCAACGACAATGTAGAAATTGACAGTTACTTGATTCTCAAGGACGCTCAGATTCTAGTCAATGTATGGGCCAACAGTAAGGATTGTAGTGTCTGGACAAACCCGGACTTGTTCGAGCCAGAGCGATTCTTGGGTCGGGAAATTGAGTTTAAGGGTCAACATTTCGAGTTTATACCGTTTGGTACTGGGAGGAGGATGTGCCCGGGGTTGCCGTTGGCGGATAGGATGGTGCACCTAATGTTGGCTTCTTTGGTCCATGGGTTTGCTTGTAGACTTGAAGAAGGGATGAAACCTGAAGAGATTGACGTGGGAGAGAGATTCGGCCTTACGCTACAAATTAAAGGTCATTCCGCTCAAGTCAATTCCGAGTGAACTTTGATTCTTCGCGGAAAAATATGGTTTTCTTTTATTCGTATTCTAATTTATTTTTTTATTTTTTATTTTGTTTGGAGAATAATTGAAAAATATAGCATTGCTATTCTTAAGCAATAATTCATTTAGTGTGTCTGTTTATTTTGCAATCTGAACATAGTTTTCCTAAGAAAAAATTAGATATTACCCTTAACATTTTTTTTGCTATTCAATTAAGTTTTTGACCTTCAAATGGTGTAAATTTTACAGGATACATCTCACTCAGGCATGGTATGGTGGGAGTCTTCGTTCACAAGATTATTCTTTTATAGTTTATTGATATCGACTATATATTAAATTTGTATTTGATATTATAGTTACAATCAAGTAAGATATTTCCGCTACGTTTGGTACGCTGGAATGAAATGAAAATGAATGGAATAACAATAGGATTGGAATTAGTATGGTAATGAAATGGAATGGTCATTGTCATTTCTATATTTGGTGACGAAAGGGATTACATGTGGTATTGGAATAATATCAAAGGGTAAAATAGTAATTTAATTGAATTTTCAAACAGTATAACAGTTAATTGAATTAAATTTATTCGAATTAAAATATTTGTTTTGTATTTGGTTTTATTTTTTGGTCAATTATTGATTAAAACTTAATCTCATTCTTTGTGGGATTAAGGATTCTTTGATAATGGGAATGAGATTAAATCTCATGTACCAAATATAAGAATGGAATGACCATTCCAATGGTCATTCCAATCCCATCTTGAATCCCACGTACCAAACGCCACCTTCGGGTATCGAGATTTTTATCCTTTTGAAGTATTCAAATTGTGTCAAATCAATTCAAATTCATAACTCCATTTTTTATGATAGATATTACCACATGTTAAACATAGAATCATCTATATGGATAAATTTCGTCATAAAGAAATGAAAGAATTTTTAGCTTGACACAATTTGAATATTTCTGATTTTTAATATGTTCAAATTAAAAAGACAAAGACTAAAAATAGAATTTTTCTAAAATTTCAGAGGTACAAAGTGCAAAATACTCTTTGGTAAAGTATAAGTATGCTCTCATATTTATGTGGATCTCGTCTTTACCAAATTGCATATTTGGTCATTACATTTATTTGTGTTCAGGAGGTGCTCTCTCAATATTTTTATCATTTTATCACTTTTTATATATAAAAAATATTTTTTTCTAAATTAATTTTTTTCTAACAACGATTGGTCCGAAAAAATGTGAGAGAGAAATCTGACACAATATTAAAGAAAAGTCAAAAGAAAATATCTTAAATTTAGTAGAGTGATAAATGACAAAAATATTCCATTACATTTCACATGTTGAGCACAACTTGTTTTTTTATCCTGAATTATTAACAGTGTTTTTAATTCTGCAGAATTGTAACTAATGCAAAACTTAAGGAATTAATTTAACATATCTCAAAGTTTATATACCCCATACAAATTAAGGACCCGTTTGGTAACCGTTCCCATCCCAAAAATTCTCATCTCATTCCCAGATTTTTGGAATTTTTATGTGGGCATAGTGTTTAGTAAATCTGTTTTCGTTCCCATTCTCATTTGGTAAAAAGGACACGGCCGTCGTTTGGACATTTGTTGGTGAGATCCTCTCTTCAACTTTGTAAGCCTTCTCTTTTATTTCCATTTTTTCTTCCTCTTCAACGTGTTGTTTGTCGTCATCCTCCAACCTCCTTCTTCTCCTCGTCATTTGTGCTCCTCCTCCTCCTCGTCAGCTTCGCTATACTTGTCGCCATCGCCAATCGATTTCTTGGTCATCGTTTTCTTTGTCTGTTTCGTCTGTCCATGGCCATCTATCACCCTCCTCGTCGCCATCGGCTTCGCTGTACTTGTCGCCATTCCTAATCAATTTCGTGGCCATCGTCTGTCCATGGCCATCGGCTTTATTTGTCCTCATCTTCTTCGTCCGCTTCGTTTGTCCATGGCGAAATCGAAATCGAAATCGAAATCGAAATTAGGATTTCGATTTCGAGCTATAATCAATTTTGATTTCGATTGGGGTTTAGGATTTCGATTTCAATTTCAATTTCAATTGGGGTTTAGGATGTCGTTTCAATTGTGGTTTAGGGTTTGATTGTTTGATGATTTCTTGATTGTGGTTTAAGGTTCGTTCTTGATATCTAGGATAAAATCGTTACCAAACGCGATTTTGTTTCTAGAACCAATAAACAATTGTCGTTATCAAACGTGATTCTGCTCCCAAGAAGAAAACAAAATTCTCATCCGATCCCATTCCCATCCCACTACATGGGATGGGCATGAAACGATTATCAAATGGGCCCTAAATTACCATTCAGGCATTTATGCCAGTAGAAAGATTTTTTTTTTCCATTCCCAATCGAAGTCCTAATTCATTTTTTAGCATGCGATTGCATCTCAAATCAACAACTCAAAACTAGAATACTTTGAAAAACAATGGTTGGAATATGGATGATATCAACAAAACAACTGTAATAATTTAATCATCATTGTTTAATCCCACATTGATGTCAAGTCCCTCGATATCTGTTCGCAGTTGACTCGAAGTTGCATTATATCCCTCGTCTTATACTCGGGAGAAGTGGCGAGGGAGTTTTAGAACGGAGATTGTCAATAAGGTAAATACAATACGACGATCCAATAACCCGGGAGGGAGTTGGATTGTGTGCAATCAATGACGCTGGGCGAGACTCACG